>CM076998.1:28004170-29254170 GCA_039090855.1 Macrothele yani
GGATATTTGAGGCATCGTTGGCCTCTCACTAAGAGAATTCATACTTTGGCATGATGTATTACTAGAAAAAAAAAGAAGTGCAAGGCTTTATAAGAAAATAATACAGTTCTTTATACCGTATACGGGATCATGCGAGATCTGCCGAGCTTTCGCTTGCCAACGTGTTGTTTTTTCAAGGTACTAGAACGACTTCCAGACTAAAACTGTAAAACATAAATAGAAAACAGATTAAAAATCAAATTAAATGAACAAAGGTTACATCGCCAGTTGGCAAGTGAAAGTTCTGCAGATCTTGTAAGATCCCGTATACATCTGTATAAAGAACTGGATTATTGTCTTATAAAGTATTACACTTTTTTTTTGTTTCCATTTTAACTCTGGTGTATCTACAGTATTTTGTTATATGATGTACAATGTCCGAAAAATAACTGTGCACAAAAAAACACTTGCCGTGTCGAACTGATTCCTACAGGAGATGTTGAAACGGGCCACAACGTCGTCCAGACATGTCTGCACACGCTTCTGCATGTTGGCGAAGACCTTCCTCAGGGTATGTGGTGTGATTTGTTGGATGTAAGACGTTACTGCAGCCTGTAGCTCTTGAAGTGCATGCGGATTACCAGCGTACACCTTCTCCTTCAGTGCTCTCCACAGAAAAAAGTCAGCCGGTGTTAGATCCGGTTACCGGGCAGGCCACAGTCCCCTCGAGATGATGAATTCCTCCAGAAGCTCTATTGATGCCAGCGGTGTGAGCAGTTGAACTGTCTTCCTGAAACCATCCTTCGTTGATTTCCCGTTCCGTGAGTTCTTACATGAATGGTTGGGTAATCTGGGAACGGTACCGTTCTGAGTAATTCTTACATGAATGGTTTCACTTAAGAAAATGTTCCCAATAATGCGTATATGAGTCATAGCACACCAAACACCGACCTTCTGGTTATGGAGAGGCACTTTCTAAAGTTCGTGAATTTTCAAGACTCCACAGAAGAGTGCTTTGGCTGTTGATGTACCCGGACAGGTGGAACCATGCCTCATCTTTAAGGAAGGTCACGTCCAGAATGTTCTCACCTTCTTTAGACAGGAACTATTGGAACCACTTGCAGTACCGAACTCGGGTCACGTGGTCTGTTTCTTTCAGCTGACGCACGACAGACACTTCGTACGGGTGGAAACGAAACCTCTTTTTCAGAATGTCGTGGGTTGTACTCTTCTGCATATCAGCTTGTTCTGACAGCGGCCTCACGGATTAGTGTGGACTCCTCTGTATCTTGTCCTGTATAGTCTCGTCTGCTATGGATAGCCTACCGGGGCTGGGGGCATCCAAAACACAGCCAGTTTCCGGAATTTCGCTATGAGCTGACGTACCACATTACGGTGGTGGACACTGAAGAAGTGCAAAAACGAACTGTTTTTGCACTTAATCAGTGTTTTTGGCGTCATGGCGGAAGACATGTTCCACCAAAAATACTGTTCAACCGTCAACAATATTATCCTTGTGCCGAGAGGAGTGATCCATCTGCACGTCTGCCTCCGTCGGCCAAGCGCTCGGGAATGACCTTTGCTCGGAATGAAAGCTGCGCGCGCAGGGCCGCGGGTGGCCTAGTGGGCAACGTTCGTGACTGCCACGGAAAGGAACTCATGTTCGATCCACTAAATATCTGCCATGCGTCGGATGGGCACTTTAAGCCGTCGGATCCCGGGTACTGGCCCCCGATAATAAATAAGGGCGTCTTCCTCCCTCTTTCTACCTAGCTTCCGTGTCACTTTCCTATCGGTCACTCTAGCCCAAATCTCTTAGTTTCCTATTTCTAAGGGTTGTTTGCGACCTGGGGTCAGACACTCCCTTCCTAAAATCCTCTACATATAATGATCATTTGCTCGGGACGCTTGGGCCGCGGGTGGCCTAGTGGTCAGCGTTCGTGGCTGCCACGGAGAAGATCTCAGGTTCGATCCCAGACAGGTGCGATTGCTCGAACCAGTAAATATCTGCCGTGCGTCGGATGGGCACGTTAAGGAGTGGGGCTCCGGGTACTGGCACCCCGGTAATAAATAAGGACGTCTTCCTCCCCCTTTCTACCTCGCTTCCGTGTTACTTTCCTATCGGCCACTCTAGCCCAAATCTCCTAGCTTCCTATTTCTTAGGGTTGTTTAAGACCTAGAGTCTGACACTCCCTTCCTAAAATCCTCTACATATGATCATTTGATCATTTTTGGGTGCGCCTAGTGGTGGGAAGATATGGCTACCAGACAGAGCACTTCCACGTGGCGAGTCACTTATACTCTAATTCCATTCAAAACTTCTTTATTATTTCATTACTGCAATTCGTACATTCAGTCCGCAGTCATTCTTCCGACACCATGCATTAATTTTTTGGCTCCTAATATTGAGGTAATAATTTGTTTGTATGACATCAATAGCTTATTTATTACGCTATAATTCATGCTTCGGTATTACGCCGTGTAGTTTGTCAATCAGAAAGTTACCATTCGTTTGACATTTTACCCCATTGTTTGCGTTGTATATTCTAACTTAACCTTCCTTTCGAGTTCTTGTTTTCTTATGCAAATTTGGTTTATTCTCCTTAAACGTTTTTCTAAATTTAAGACCACTTGTACTTGTTCGATGAATTTAGGTTCGGCAACCGTGACAAAAGGTCAGAGGTAAATGACGTATGTTTCAATCTAGAGATAAAAGACCACGTGTTTGAATGTTTCGAGAGCTCTGTTTTCTTGTTTGTCAATCTCGCTGTGCTTTGCGTCCTCTGTGTTTTTGGGCTGCTCATTTGAGTGCTCTATATCTCTGCTAAGTATATGCTCAGGAAATACCGGGTGTTCCGCTTAAACGTATTATATCTCTATTTAAAAAAAAAAAAGTAACTTCCGCCGCTGTTTCAGAAATTTTGCGACACTCGCGCTTTCCTAGCTCGCAGCGCAAAAAGTATTGAACACAAAAATATGAAATTTACATCGTTTGTAGAGAATTGCTCGGAGAACTCGCTGAAATAAACTTTTTTGATTCTGACGCTACTTCAAGAGCTATTTATTGTATTTCAAAGTTAAGGTAAGCAAAAAAGTGCTATCAGTTCGCTTTCCGGACATACTAACAGCAACAGAACCACGAAACTTCGTAGGCATGTAGGTGTATGACAGAAGATTTGCACCTCGTCGCCCTTTTTTTTTGAATTTTGATTTAGTTTACGAGAAATTAAAATTTTAAAATTCACAACATTCTCTATTTTGCGATGAAATCCATTTTAAAAAACGGATATATGGCAAACTATTAATCATAACGCATTGCAATTTTTACAGCATAAAATCACAACTTTCATCCCTCTTTAAAAAAAATCATTTTCTGATTTTTAAGAATTTTTGTAAGACTCAAAGGAGCGAACGGCTACCTCTGTCTTCAGCGGTAACCACACACGAAAGTTCTGGTCCCGTGACCTTCTGCTATGGTGACGCAGCTATTTTAGCGCTGCTTAATGACGTAACGATGCTTTTAAAGTTCGGCGTTTTCCGTCGGCATAAAATGAAATAAAATCAAATAAAATAAAAAATAAAAATGGCAGCTATGGAACATTTCTCCGCTTGAAAATTTTGCGAGTTGTTCGGCCACTTTTGAAAATTGTCATGTTGATAGGTCTTAAGGTCTAAATGCCTAGGAAAGTCCGAAAACAAAAAAATCAAAATGGTGGCTACGGAACGTTCTCCGCTTGAATTTTTGCGAATTGTTCGACCACTTCTCAAAAACCTTAAGATCTGAAAATTGGCATGCTGAAAGTCCTTTAAGGTCCGGATACCTAAAAAAGTCTAAAAACCAAACAGTTCAAAAGGGAGGCTTAGCTTTATTGAACTTTATTGTTCAGAATGCTGATAGTTTTAAAGATAATTATGCCAGAAACGTTGAATGCTGTAAAAATTCCATGATGCGTTTCACACGAGTTCAACTCTCCAGTCACAACCTTCGACTTCAAATGTACAAAATGAGCCTGAACAGCAAGAACAAATGGAGATTGATGTCATCGATCCAAAATTTCATACCGAGAATGGAATACCAATGTACATCGCCAGTCTTCACAACTTCGCTGGATAATGAATGTGTTAGGTATCAAACATTTACACCGCCGATGCATTCTTAATTTAGACAAGAGCAACAAAAAGAGTACATTAGGAAAGAGACGTATCGCCACATTTATTACAAGACAACTCAGGCGTTTGAAAAATTGTTTCTGAAGAAAGATTTTTTCAAAAACAATTTTAGCAATAACTACTGACATCCATGATATTAAGCCTTCTACTAACATTAGTTTATAATTACAAAAGGACTTTCAGCTGCAGCGAAAAGTAAAGCTAACCGGGTTCAGCTCTACCTGAAAGCTTAACGTAAGGAATATACATTGAGTGGCCAAGTTATTATGACCACTAGACCATTTTATGCAAAGATTAACACACAGATGCTGCTGACACAAGATGGCGGAATCGGTATTAAAATAGAACCCTGAAAGCATACAGGGACTCATGAACTGCATTTTACAAGCAATAATGGACAAAAAACGCGATTTGACTGATTTTGGATGATTGTGGGTGCTCGAAGTATTTGGTGCGAACATTAGCGAAACGGTTCCACTTGTGAAATGTTCGAAGGCAGCAGTTGTTAAAGTTTGCAGAGGGTGGACCACCAGCCAAAAAACCGGATCTGAGCGCAAAGCGTATGGTCGTCAATGGGTTACTGGATACCTAAGCTCAGCGGAGAGTAGGCAGAGATTTCTTCAGTTCAATAGACGAGCAACTCTTCATCAGATTAAAGGTAATTTAAATCAGGGATTAACTCTGATGACCTCTCAACATATAGTTTGCCGCACATTGCATCGTATGTTCTACAGAAGCAGATGGTCTCTCCGTAAGCCATTGCTATCTGCAGCGAACAAGAAGAATCTCCTCCAGTTCGTTCAGGAACACAAGATTTGGACAGTAAATGAGTGGAAAAAGGTGATGTGATCCGACCAATCACGTTTCCAACTACACCATGCAAATGGAATGGTACTTGGAGACAGCAGCACAGACGCATGAACCCTTCTTGCATCGTCGCTACTCTTCAAGCTGGCGGGGACAACATTATTAGTCTGGGGAATGTTTTCGTGGGGATGTTCGTTCCCTTTGTTTCGTGTGGAGTAACGTCTGACAGCCCAAAGATATTTAAATATCGTTCACGACCAAGTTCACCCAGTTATACAGCGTGATTCTTAAAGAAGTATACAATTTCCAGATGCTGTAAAACAGTAACAGTTGAAGACACGGACCACAACTGCGAACCGTTAGGTAGATGTACTCATAAAGTTTGTGTCCCGCTACTTAGGGAAGTGACGTAGGAGATAGCGCGCGTGTCACGTGACTAATCAGTCAAAATGGCAGCGTCTGCCGTGGAGAAGGCATTTGGTGTTCTTGAATTGAGCAAAACGGAATCTGTTACTGTTGTGCAACGGCATTTTCGAACACGTTTCGGAAAAGAACCTTCAACCAGAAAATCTATTTACGATTGGCATAAAAAATTTGAAACTACGGTCTATTTGTGCAAACGTAAGCCCTGGACGACCGCGTGTATGAGAAGAAGTCGTCGATAGTGTTTGCACCGCCATTCAACGAAGCCCGAGAAAATCAACGCGGAGACTGCACTGTCTGGCTGCGAGAATTTTGAGAAGGAAGCTGAAAATGGTTCCATACAAAGTGCAGATGTTGCAAAATCTCACTGCACTTGATTCAGATACCTTACCTCGCGTTTGGGCGGAAATGGATTACCCGGCTCGATGTGTGTCCTGTGACTAAGGATGCACACACATAGAACATCTGTGACTGTCTCTAAAAAAAACTTGAAACATTTCCCTACAATTCTGTTACAGGTAACATAAAATATTTTACATGGTTCTTGTTTCGTAGTGGGTTGAAACTGTATACTCCTTTATGAATCACCCTGTAATAATGATTTATCCCAATGGAGAAGGATACTTCAAGCAGGACAGTGATCCATATCGTAGTGCTCACATTGTGCGCGAATGGTTCGAAGAGCACCACGGATACTTTTCCCTGCTACAATGTTCTCCCCAGGCATCGGATCTCAATCCAGTGGAGCATTTGCGCGGTGAAGTCGAAATGGGCATCAGCCATCTGGATCCGCTACCATCAAATCTTCAAGAGCTGGAGAGTGTAATGCATCGCATTTGGGCTAATATACCCCAAGATAATTACTGACATTTAAGAGTCTATACCAACACGAACTGAACTTGTATTAAAGACAAAACGTGGCACAACAACATACTAACCACTTGGTCTTAATATTTTGGCCACTCATTGTAGTTACAAACGACAGCGTTCCTAAATTAACTATTATTTTGCACTTCGGATAGCAAGTAACGTAGGAATTCATGCTTCATTATTATGCAGAGCAGGCGGTCCACTAGTAAACTATATTTCACACACCGTATCGTACCTTATCGTTGGCTTGTCAATAACGCGGAAATTCGTGCTTTGTTATTATGCAGCTCCGTTAGCCCATCAGTAAGCTACATAATTCATGCATCGCCATTGCTGTTCATCAATTACGTGATTTTCACACTGTCGAATTTCACGCCGCACGTTTGGTCGATCAGTAAGTTATAATTTGTACATCGGCATTATACTTCACCTTTCGCTCATCAATAAAGTGACACTTATTCGGTTAAAATATCGAAACTACACTAGTAATCCGAAGTTATTGGTGTAAAATAGAAATAGATATTTGGATAATATTAAATAAATAGATATTTGGATAATATTAAATAAATAGATATTTGATATAAATAATAGATATTTTGGTAACATTTGTGTCTGCATATTGCTGTATGCTGATGACACAGTCCTGTTGGCAGAGAGCAAAAATGAGTTGCAGAGTATGTTGTCTCGGATGTAACCAAATTTGCATGAAATTCAAAGATGAGTATAAATAAGGGAAAAAGTTATGGTTTTTGAGCGTGTTAAAAGTTATTGTTTTTACATGCATTCAGTACTAATAGTACTGTATTCAGCAATAATAGTACTGTATGCAGGAAAAGTCTAAATGGCAGTGATTGACCAGGTGAATGAGTTTGTGTTTTTAGGAAGCATGTTTGACAGAGAACAAACTACATGATGAAATTAGAAGGCGAGTGAATTCTTCGTTGAAAGTCATAGCTGCTTTAGGGTGTTTTCACAGAAATAATGGGTTCTCAAGAAACGCCCGCATGGCTGTGTATGAGAGTGTAATTGTTCCTACTCTGATGTATGGCAGTGAAACCTGGGGTACCACAGAAGAAACATAGGAGTCGTTTGTGTGCTGGAGAAATGCGTTACTTACTTGGGGGTTTGTGGCAAGACATGTTATCATCGTGTGAGGAATGAAGATGTGTTGCAGCTGTGTAATGTGAAGCAAAATGTTGTTACTAAGGTGGAGACTACTAGTATTCTGTGGTGGTTTGACCCTGTTGAAAGGAAGAGTGATGACATGCTTACTAAGAAATGTTTTTAGCCGAAGTGGCAGGTAGGAAAGGCAGAGGAAGGTCAAGGAAGTCATGGGAGGATCAGATTCAGGAGTACGAAGTACAGAATGTCTTCTTACGTCGTTTAATAGATATCAGTGAAGCCCGAGTTGTGTGCCAAGATCGCTGTAAATGGAGAAGTTTGATATGGCAACAGTAAGTAAATCAGTTAGAAATTTATCGGTAGCTTATATTTCTTGTAGAGCTAACCTCTGTATCTCAGAGAACAGCATAGTGATATATATATATATATATATAGGGCAACGGCAACAGAATGAAACTTCAGTAGGTAAATTCGGTCATGGCAACAGAAACCAGCGTGGAAATACTCTCGTTGAGTTTGCAGAGGCAGAAGGGTTTTTCATCTTGAACTCCTTCTTCAAGAAAAAGCCACACAGGAAATGGACATGGAGACATCCAAATGGGACGACAAGTGAAATTGATTTTATTATGTGTAACAAAAAATTCGTCATAGAAGACTGCAGTGTGCTAAACAAGTTCAACACAGGTAGTGACCATAGATTGGTGAGATGTAAGATGCACCTCAACACTAAACTTGAACGTGGCAAGCTCATAAGACAAACAAAATCTATTGACATAACCAACCTTAAAAAACACCATAATACCTTCAAGTTAGAACTGAAGAACAGGTTCTCTGCTTTAGAAGGCCTAACATCGGAAGAAGTGGACATCTCTGAAGTTAACAGAAAAGTAACCAAAGCTCTTATGGAAACAGCAACAAAATTAGCTGGGTCTAAGAACAAATTGCATATGAACAAATTATCAGGAAAACCAAAATGTTGATGCAAAAAAGAAGAGAGATGAGGACAACTAAAGATGTGACTTCCAAAGTGGAATATATAGAGCTATGCAAGACAGTAAGAAAAAGTATCACTGAAGACGTAAGGAAATTCAACTGTGAACTAGTGAGGAAAGCAATTGAAAACAACCAAAGCCTAAAGATAGCAAAGGGACATCTCAGTAAGGGAAGAAAACAGATTATGGCACTGAGAAAAGAAGATGGTTCTGTAACAAGAAATAGAGGCGAAATTTTGACAAGAGTGAAAGATTTCTACTCCAAATTATATGAAAGGGATGATATATGCACTCCAGACATCATGAAAGATACCAGTACCAGAGTTCCTCCAGTCCTTCCAGCAGAAGTTGCACATGCAATCAAGAACATGAAGCGAGGAAAAGCTCCAGGAGAAGATGGAATTACTGTAGACATCATACAAGAAGCAAGTGGAGAAATCGAAACAGTACTCGCCCAAATTTTCACTCGATGCCTTAATGAAGGAAAGATTCCTGAGGATTGGAACACCGCTACAATGATCCTGCTACATAAGAAAGGTGACATTGAGGATCTCGGAAACTACAGACCTATCAGCCTCCTATCAGTAGTTTATAAAATCTTCACTAAAGTTCTTTCACACCGCTTGAAGGTAACACTGGACATGGCTCAACCGAGAGAACAAGCTGGATTCAGGAGTGGCTACAGCACAATAGATCATATCCACGTGATGAGAGAACTAATTGAAAGAGCGAGGGAATATGAACTTCCATTGTGCATGGCTTTTATCGATTATGAAAAAGCCTTTGATTCGGTGAAACCATCAGCAGTTACAATGGCTCTGAAAACCTGCGGTATTGAAGATGCATACATTAATATTATTAATAACATCTATGAAAATGCAAGTGCAAAGATTAGGCTGTTTGAAAATACAACACACGTAAAAATTGGAAAGGGAGTGAGACAAGGTGACACCATATCTCCGAAGCTCTTCAATGCCACATTGGAGGGTGTTTTTCAGTCGCTGAGCTGGGAAAACAAAGGGATAAAGATTAATGGAGATTATCTAACCCACCTTCGTTTTGCTGATGACGTAGTCATTTTTGCAACTACCCCATCAGAGCTGCAGAGTATGATCCAGGAACTTGCGGACAAGAGTAAAGAAGTGGGATTAAAAATGAACTTTCAGAAGACAAAAGTGATGTTCAATGTTTTTACAAGAAATGAAGATTTATCGATTGACGGAGAAAAGCTGGAGATAACAGACACGTTCGTTTATCTTGGACAGCAGATATCAAGTGAGGGTCACATTGATGAAGAAATTAATCGGCGTACAAAACTTGCCTGGAGAGCTTTTGGAAGAAACAGCATAATTTTCAAGAGTAATATGCCATTATGTCTTAAAAGAAAAATGTTTGATCAATGCATCCTTCCAGTGCTTACGTATGGTGCAGAGACGTGGACCTTAACTAAAAGAGACATACAAAGGCTGCAGACAACTCAAAGGAGCATGGAGAGGTGCATGCTTGGTGTAACCAGGAGAGATAAGAAGAGGAACTCGTGGATCCGAAAAATGACAAGAGTGGAAGACATCATGATCAGAGTTAAATCCCTGAAATGGCAATGGGCTGGACATACTGCCAGAAGGACAGATCATCGATGGACAGCCGAAATTTTAGATTGGATTCCAAGGGACAGGAAAAGACCCAGAAGAAGACCACATGGGAGATGGGTGGATGAAATTCGAAAGTATGCAGGGGTGACATGGAGGAGACTGGCACAAGACAGACCGTTGTGGAGGAAACTTGGGGAGACCTTCGTCCAGCAGTGGATTGATAATGGTTGACAATGATGATGATGATGATATATATGTATGTAAATATATATCAAATACGTAAAGATAATGAATATGGACGATGTCATCGCTCTGTCCACGTTATTTTATAAACAACGCATAGCGACTGAAAAATTGTGTTCCGACACCGCTGGGATCGAACCCCAGATTTCTCGATAACTAGTAGAGTGCGTTCGCATTTACACTACGGCGTCAACAATTCTCAGCGCCACGCGTGGTTTATCAGTCAGCAGGTGTCGGAGCACAATTTTTCAGTCGCTATGCGTTGTTTATAAAATAACGTGGACAGAGCAATGACATCGTTCATATTCATTATCTTCCACGTATTTGATATATATTTACCATTTCTATCGCCCTTTAAATTTATCAGCTAGAATCAAATAGCTGTTCCGTTAAATGCCACCAGATGACGACATCTCAGTTGCTGAGACCATCAATACGGATTCGTGTAGTCAGATGCTGACTGATAAACCATGCGTGGCGCTGAGAATTGCGAACGCACTCGACTAGTTATCGAGAGATCTGGGGTTCGATCCCAGCGGTGTCGGAACACAATTTTTCAGTCGCTATGCGTTGTTTGTAAAATAACGTGGACAGAGCGATGACATCATTCATATAAATGTATGTACACTATATTCACAAGTCCCCGGATACGCCTTCAAAAGCAAACGAACGGATCCTCTGCTTTAAGATGTGCGGTACTGCTGCAAACTGTATGAAAACAAGCTTGCAGCTGACCGCGATCATATCGCACTGTGATGTTGAGTGAAAATGTCGCGGCGGGAGAGATCTGACTTTGAGAAGGAAAGATATTTGGGTATTACATTAATGGGTTGTCCATAAGAGAAACAGAGAGGCGTTTAAACATACCCAAGTCAACTGTTTCGGATGTACTGAATAAGTGGAAGACATGGCGTGCCTGAAGCAACAAAACGTACCTACACACCAAAGAAAATCAATGATAGAGGACGTCGAAGCATCAGAAGAATCGTTACAGCTAATCGACGGCGTACTGCACAATACCTCAGTGTACAGGTGAGTAAAAATGCTGGAACGTCGGTATGTACACGTACCATTCGCAGAGAACTTCGTTCCATCGGTTACCGTGGTCGTGTGGCTGCTCCATAAGTTTTTCATCTCCACTCGGAATGCTACTCGTCGTTTAGCATGGTGTAAAGAACATCTATCGTGGACCGTACATCAATGGAAACGGGTCCTATGGACTGATGAAACCAGATACACGATCCATCAGTCTGATGTCCATGTGTGGGTATGGAGGCAGCCGGGGGAACGCTATTTACCACAGTGTACTGTTCCCACGGTCAAGTTTGGAGCTGGCATTGTACTCGTGTGGGTGTGATTTTCGTGGTATGGTCTTAGCCCATTGGTTATCGTGGACAAACATGTTAACCGGCACGTCTACCACGATGTTCTGGACAATTATGCCCCACCAACGCTGTGGCAATACTATGGAACTGAGACTTGTTCTTACCAGCAGAATAATGCACCGAGCCATAAAGAAAGGACTGTTAAGGCGTGGTTTGACTATAATTCTGTATCGCGTGTGGACTGGCCAGCACGGAGTCCTGATCTTAATCCCATAGAGCACCTATGGGATGAATTAGAGCACCGCATAAAAAGTTTGGAACCAAGGCCTACTACTAAGCAACAGTTAGCGGCAGCATTATGTACTGAATGGAAGGCCCATACCTATCGCTGTGTTCCAAAACCTTGTCGAAAGCATGTCTCGAAGGGTCAGTACCACCCGGGTGGCGCAGTGGTGTAAGCGATGGCTTTTGGTCGTTCGTGTGAAAGGGGTCCGGGTTCGAATCCTGGTGAGGCACGGATGTTGTTTGTCTTACGGCACTGGTTCTTTCCCTTCCCTGGAACCAGTGACCCTAAATTAGGGACGGACGGCTGCTTATAGCCCATTGAGTTGCTCACGGTGGTCGTTAAACCTTCAATAAAAAAAAAAAAAGGGGTCAGTGCATGCATATTAAGGCCAAAGGTGGACCAACACCGTACTAATGTATGTCAATAAATGCTATGTTAGGTTTCCCTTCTAGGTGTCCGGTGACTTTTGTCAATATAGTGTATGTAAAATAAATCAGTTTTCAAGCTTTCGCACATCACGCAGATGGTTTTTTTTTTAAGAAAGGTAGAAAAGGAGCAGGATAGTAGAACACTTCAACAACTTGAAAGCGGCGACTTGACAAAAAATGAGCAGATGCAAATAATATTCATTAAAGGAACAAGGCGTCATATTAATTGTACAAGTAATTATTGGCAAGTCGTGCCTTGGAAGAAAAAGAAGCGTTATTTGAAGAACTGGTTCGAAGTTCATGGCAACTCTAGGGAGACGCTGTCATTGCAAGACTCATTGTTGGTAATGTTCTTCATTATTTCTCGAATGACAACAGATTTAGGGCTGGAGTAAAATGCCAATTTCCTTATATCATTCCACTAATTTCCTTCTATCATTCCACTAATTTCCTTCTATCATTCCACTAATTTCCTTCTATCATTCCACTAATTTCCTTATATCATTCCACTAATTTCCTTATATCATTCCACTAATTTCCTTATATCATTCCACTAATTTCCTTATATCATTCCACTAATTTCCTTATATCATTCCACTAATTTCCTTATATCATTCCACATAGGAGCAGCAGATTTGAACTTTACTTCTGAATAGGCAGTGGATACTTTCCGTCCTTCGTATCGCTTTTACGCTCGTTGATTCTCAGTATTGTTTTACTATTAATTAATTATTCGGTACTATGCAGCGCAGCAGATCTGTTAGTAATAATTCATGATTGTTCATACCTTACCGTTCGCTCGTTCACGACATGGCAATTAATGCTTCGATACAGAGTATCATTGGTCAATCAGTAAGTGTAAATTCATGCTTTAGTATCATCACCATTTGCTAGATTCCTGTTTTGAAATTGTGCTCCAAATTTGGGATACAACTTAAAACTCCACAGCACGAATAAGCAAAGTTTTATAACTTCAGGCTAAGATTCATTTTAAGGAAATACATAATATGAAATACATTAGGAATCGTCGTAAGATCCTTTTTAATACAATACATAACACCATAACATGAAAAACCAGAAACATTAATAATTTCCTCTGAATTCTTTGATACGTGCTGCATATTTTCTATAAAAATATCGTTCAGGAAACTCGATGTCCTGAAAGTAACGTCCCTCATAAGATTTTTATTTGTTGCAGCAAAAATGTGTAACTTGGTGGCAAAATACTTGGCCATATTGTTAATAATACTAGCTTATTCAAAGTATTTTCCATCACTTTTTATACATTCCCACCATTTTTGAACCCGTTGGTAAAATCTGTTTTGTAAAAATTCCTGAGGCTGTCGTTTCACCCATGATTTTCACAGTTTAACGTCTGTCACATCGTCGAAACGTTCCCTGCGAAGGGTAGTTTTCAAAGGGGCAAACAGAAAAAAAGTATGAGAAAGCCAAATGAGGACTGTAAGGGGGAGGGGGGCGGCATCACCGTCCACCTCATTTTAGGAATAGCCTGTGAAGTCTCCGAGGTGTGGGGATGTGCTTTACCATGGTGTAAAACAACACTATGAAGTGGAATGTCACGTCTTTTCCTTTTGATAGCGTCCTTTAGCTTCTTCAATGTCTGCACATAATGAGTACTGTTTATTGGTGCACCCCGTTCAAGGAAATCTGTCAAAATGACACCACGTGTATCCCAGAAAACTGTCACCATCACTTTTCCTGCGGAACGAGTTGTTTTCACTTTTTTCTGTCGAGGTGAAGAAGTGCGGTACCATTCCATTGACGTATGTTTTGTTTCTGGGTCATGAAAGAACACTCAGGTTTCATCCTTTTTCATAATAATAGAGAAAAAAAAACACCTGTCTCTCCCTCTCATAACAGTCCAAGAGGTTCCGGCACATGCCCACCGTTTGCTCACGTTGTTCACGAGTTTAGTTTTCTTGAGATCCACTTTGAGCAAATTTTTCTGTAACCCAGATCCTCAAATGTTTCCATAGCACTATGACCACAATGATTTGCACCACACAGCTCCTGGTTGGTGACACGACTGTCAGTTGTGATGAGGTAACTCGTTGCCCGTTGGTATCTGTCACTGTAGTTGCTGGTCTTCCACTCCGTTGGACACCAACTGAGTGGAAGACCCGCAACTGTTGGATTGGGGGCTGGGAGGTGATAGAGGATGCAGCTTTGCACCTATGCTTTACTCAGCATTCGGGGAATCAGTAATTTATGCCTCTTCGAGGGAAAATTTCATTTTTTAAAAGTAGCTCTGCCCAAAATGACCTTCGTAGTAAAAGGTATCCACAGGGAAAAATAATTTTTACGATCGGATTTTCAGAAGCTATAATACGGAGTAAGCTATATTCGGATATCAGTAACGTCCGCTGTTACGCCTCTAACAGCAAGATTATGCATCGCAAAAAGACTACAGAAGCATAGATCTTCGTTCTCATAGTTCAAACGCAAAAAAAAAAAATGTTTTAAAAATGCGCAGAGATACGGTTTCGTTAGTTGGACGAGCACAGTGAGGCCATACGCACGTATTTCATTCTGAAAAGACAACCTAGAAGTGCATTTACCGCCTCGGTGGCGCATTGGTCCAAGATGGTTCTGCGTTCGGATCCCGATGAGGCATGGATGTTGTGTTTGTCTCACGGTACTGTCTTTCTCCCTTTCCCGGAATCACTGGCCATAAATTAGGGACGAACGACTGTTAATAGCCCATCGAGTTGCTAACTGCGGTTGTTAAACTCCCAATCGAGAAAAAATGTGCATTCCTTTAAAGAGAAATGGTGGAATGGATAACATCCATATAACTCACATCTCAGCTGTTGTGAGATATCTGAAAGAAAATTATATGGAATAATTTCCAGTAGTAGGGAATTTTCGAAGATCTGGTGATCATAACTCCAATTTCTTTTTAAATCTTCATTAGCGGTTCTCAACATTTTTGTATGAACTTTCGCTGACGGGCAATGCCGAAACAAACCATTTTAGAGCATTTAATCTTGTAATATTTTATATTATAATGATCACTGCTCACAATTCATAATTTAGTGGTATATAACGGATTATTCCATGCCACCTACTTATAGCTAATATTATTTAATCTGTTAATATTATTTAATGATTAATAAGTGCAATTCATAATCAATATACCACAATATTCTCCTTACCATTAATATAATATTTTCTGGGGTCAATGCGACGTCTGTTTCTGCTGCTTCGCGATAATATTCTCGGGCAGTGGTTCCAGCGTCATTCCTGCAAGACACAGTGCAATATTAATGTCAGTTATACAATTTCTGTGCTTTCTTTTGGATGCCGAAGCAGCTGAAAAGGTTTTTTCGCAATAAATACGTGGCAGAAAGTTACCAATAATTTTAGAGCTTTGTCTCTGAGACGTGGTTATTCTTTCTCCATGATACCCCGAAACTGAGTCAGAGATTTGGATCTGAATATCGATACCAAACTGACATCAGAAGGAAGTTCAACAAAGCTTTCCATTTTCCGGTTAGTTAGCCTACAGGAGTTCACATCTATGAAGAGATTAGCGATCCAAGCTTCCTTTAATCTACCTTGACAGGTGATCAAAGATCTAGCCTTTCTCTCACTTTGACTCCATTTCGATTCAAAAGAAAAACGGATGCCACCGAATTTTCGGTTGTGACCAGCAACCGAAAATTCGGTGTCTTTTGAATCCGTTCTGATGCGAATTAAATTCAAAAGCTATTTTTCAAATCGGACTTTTACAAGCAGAGATTTCAGGGAAGACGCAGTTTGCCTCCCCTTAGCGGAAAGTTTATGAATTACTTGACAATTTTTTAATTATATGAGGAACATTTTGCACCGAAAAAATCTATCCACCGGAGGAGGAATTTTTCAAATCGCATTCTTAGAAGTAGACATATTTACAAAAATAAGATACGTTTACGCCCCCTGGCGGAGAAACCATGCATTATCTTAAGAGAAAAATATTTCGAAAAGGTTTTATCCACGTGAGTAGTATCGGTCCACGAACGAATTTTTTTTTCAACTGAGATATTAGATGCTCAAATTTTGCTTTTAAATGCATTCAAAGCAGAAATTAAGGCTTACGCCTCCTGGTGGCCAAACCATTTTTAACCAAAAATCGGAAACTACATGCAAAAGATTTTCCATTAGGAGCTATATCCGCCGCAGAGGGAATTTTCCAAATCTGAGTTTTAGAAGCAGAGATATCCGGGAAAACGCAATTTACTTTTACGCCCGCTTGCGGAAAATCTATGCGTACCTTGAAAAGGTGAGACCATCTAAAATAATCTTCGACATAAATGGAATCGAAAGGTAATTTTTTTTTTCAATCGGATGTTTAGAAGCAAATATATGTAATAAAAATGTATTTTGAATTCGATATCATCTGTCTTTACGCCCACTAGCGGCAAAATTTTGTATCGTAAAAAAAAACAAAAAAAAACGAAGGATCATCATTCGCACATTTCAAGCTTCCCAATGCTAAAAAGAATTTTTCAAATCGGACTAATAGTTGCAGAGATATCGTGTCCACAAGAGAACGGATAATCCGGTAACATGAGCAAGTTCTTTTTTTACAAAAGACGTACTAATAAATAGATTCACTCGTTCCTCGCGGGCCGAAGAGGAAAACCTCGCGGACCAGTATCGGTCCGTGGACCAGCTGTTGAAAAACACTGTAGAAAAGCTGAAAAGTAACTAACGTGTAAAATCAGTACTTGTTCATTATATTAGTTTTCTGCTGTTGGTGTTCAAAGAATTTAGATCTAGTTTTCCATCTAAAGCTTAAATGCTACTGTACATTTTTTCTGAAGTTCTGACACTTCAGAAAAAAATGTACAGTATAACGCGCAGCTGTTTGGAAGATGGGGGATGACGAGCTATTCCTAACCTGCCCGTTTCCTCTTCTGAATCGAGATGATACACAATGTGTCCCGCACGATGATAAATCTGGTTAGAAAAAAAAAATTAAAGCAGCTCTTTTTTCATTGCCTTTGTCTGGTGCTGTTCCAAATCTGAGGTGATGCCTGACGTCGAGCTGTCGGAACCGCTCATATTAACATTCGGCGTTGCCATCTTGTACACACCTTCCTAAACAACATGACTTCCTCCGACACTAATGAACGCAGCTCTCGAGTCAGTATGACAGGAATGGTATGGAATTAAATGAAATTTCAAGTCACTTATATGAACACCAACTTCTGAAGGCAGTATTTATAATTGCTTCCATTTTCCTGAAAATGTCGGAGAAATAATGTTCATCACATAGGAGGAATGAAAAAAAATAATCCATTACTAAACCAAATTTTGGACCACCGTGACAACTTTAGAAGTGCCTGGAATATTTCTTTAGTCTCTCAAAATATATTCAAGAGTGAGAAAGCGTACGTCTCCGCTGTGTAAGTTTTCCATGAAACTGGCGCCTCGAGTCTCACCTGTAAATAAAACAATCAAACCCGTTTATATCGAACACTGATACATCGAATTATTCCTTTCATCGAACTCAGAAAATTACATCCAAAATATGGGAAGGTGAAAGATTATATCAAACATAACATAGCAGTTACAGTGTACAGGGTAACTAAAGTTTCAACATTTATGAAACCAAAACTATGTAAGATATTGACACTCACTAAATGCACCGTTCCATCACTAATAGTACAGATTTTATTATATACACGGTCGTATCAGAATAATATGACCACCTACCTAATAATGGGAATAACCACCCTTGCACCGAATTACATCGGCGAGAATGCGTGACATGGACGCAACGCGGCCCTGAAAGGTTGCCCGAGGCACACGTGCACATTCGGACTGTAGCAGAGCACGGAGGACCCGGATATGACGTGGTTGTGTGTCGGCAAGTCGAACCTGTCGATCCATGTAGTCCCATACGTGCTCTATAGGATTGAGGCCGGCAAAGGGAGAACGGAGACATGGCTGTCGTGTGTCTGGAACAAGTCACACTCCTCTTTAGCGAAATGGCAGGGAGCATTGTTCTGTTGATTAACATCTCCATCAGGGTAAAAGTTCAACACGAAAAGATCGATGTATGTGATCAGCGAGGATGGACAGGTAACCATTTGCGTTCAGGAACACATCCAGCGGTCCCAGGTCATACCAGGAAAACATCCCCCAGGCATGCGCACTGCCACCCACGGCTTGTACTTGACCGACAAGCGTATCCGGGTGTTGGTTCTCGTGTGTCTGACGCCGTATCCGCCACCGCCCATCACCTCTGTGGAGTAGAAACCTGGATTCGTCGCAGAAAGCATCCTTTTTCCACTGTCCAATGACGGCAGTCCAATGCGAACTGCAGGCGTCGTTGCCGATGGATCTGGGTTAACATGGGCGCCTTGATGCATCGTCGACTCCGAAGACTTAAGCGTTACAGGGTTCGCTCTGTTATAGGGGACACGTACCTCGGTGCCTCAGCGTTCATTTGCGTGGTCAATTGCTGCACTGTTGCGCTTCAATTGCCCTTTACGAGTCGAAGGAGTTGACGCTCTCCTCTGGGGTCGATGGCCTTTGGTGTTTCACTGTTATAACGTCGGGAGATACTCGGTGTGCCAGCGGTCCATTCTTGGTACAAACTTACTACAGCTCCTCGCGAACAGCCAGCGAAACCTGCTCTTTCTGAGATGCTTCTACCCTTGGCGCGGTAGCCGATGACCATTCCTTTTCGGACGTCCATCAAATCACTAGCCCTGCCCATTGTGCTCACGAGACGCACTGTGGCTCACCTGTCCTGGCCGGCCGCGTATATTTTCTATGTGGTCGACCGTGTCGCGTGCACTCCGCGAAGCGCCCGTGCGGACGCGCCGCGATTCCAGGGGTGCTCATATTATTCCGATACGACTGTGTAGGTGGCGTCACTAAAAGATTCCACGTTTTCACCGTCACGTGACTAGTCACGCAAGATGGCCACAAATGCAGTGGAGAAGACGTTCTGTGTACTTAAATTAAGCAAAACGAATTGTTACTATTCTGCAATGGCGTTTTAGAACACACTTCAACTAATGACCGTCGAATAGACAGACTGGCATAAGAAATTTGGAACAAAATGATGTTTGTATAAAGGCGGAAGTTCAGGGAGACCACGTGCATATGGTGAACAAGCGCAGCTCAAGGAAAGTTTCAACTCCCGTAAACTGCAGTTGTTGCAAAGTCTCTAAGTGATTGACAGAACTGAACGTCGCGATTTCTGTACAGGAATGCAGGAACGTTTTGCAGATTTCAGTGAGCGTCTATTTTTCAGCGACGAATCGACATTCGACATGAAGTGGAAAATATAATAAACATAAGTTTAACATATGGGGGAATCAAAACCGAAGAGCAACAGTACAGCAGGTACGGGATTCTGCAAAGGCTATTGTGTTCTGTGATTTATCCCGTAAAACGTGTACGGCACTTTTCCCCCAAGAAAACACTGCAATGGAAAGTTCTAATCCCGATATGCTAATTATTTGGTTACTCATAGACAATGACATCATTTTCGAAAAGGATGGGATACCATCCCACTGGCATCGGGAACTTAGAAATTTCTTCGATGAAAACCTTCAACAGCTCTGGATTGGCTGCTCAATATATCACTCACATGGTGGCCACCACCGGATCTAGTACCATGTGAACTTTTTATGAGGCTATGTCAAAGACAAGGCATACGTCTCTCCACTGCCTGTTAATTTAGCTGATCCGAAAGTACGTAACACAACGGTTGCAACTGGAGTTGATGAAGATATGGTAAAGCGTGTTTGGCCAGATGATGATGATCATACTTAGACGATTTTCAGGAAGGGTGTTTCTGACCCTAGGTCTTAAACAACCCTTAGAAATAGGAAGCTACGAGATTTGGGCTAGAGTGCCCGATAGGAAAGTGACACGGAAGCGAAGTAGAAAGGAGGAGGAAAACGTCCTTTTTTATTACCCGGGGGGGGGCAGTATTCAGGGTCCGTCGGCTTAACGTGCCCATCCGACGCACGGCGGATATTTAGTGGATCGAGCGTTCGTACCTGCCTGGGATTTCCGCGGCAGTCACGAACGTTGCCCACTAGGCCACCCGCGGCCCATGTGTTTGGCCAGAATTCGACTACCTCGTTTATATAAGACATGTGACCAAAAGCACACATCAAACATTTGTACGCTTGCATAACAAACTTCGAGTTTTATGTGGTGAAGAGTGTGTGTCAGTATACAGTATTAACCCCACTATTTTGTTCGGATCTATTTGTCTCGAACTTTTTTTCATTTATTCATAAAAAAAATAATGCATGTAGATATTTTCACTGCCGTTCATGATTTTGTTGTTGGATAGCATGCAACTGCTCTTCTACAAAATTTTTCATTTATTTCTGTATCCTTAATATATTTTCAAGTTATTACTAATGTATGTTTTTGGTCAGTGTGACCCAATTCGAAATGCTATATCTGGTGCACAACATGGAGGAGAGTAGAAACATACTCTGCCGCAATGATTAAAATTCATGCTGTCTACAATATCCGATGTATAGTACAGAACTTCAAAATCAGATTTTTCGACAGTATATGGAAATTTAACGATTAATCAAACAAGTATTTTCGCGAATCTTTCCTAATACCAGAAATATTTCGTTATATGAACACAAACAACAACAACAACAAAAAAAAATAGCGGAGTTTTCCTGTTAATACGTGAAAGGAATTGCGGAACGGTTTCTGAAAATTTCTTTCATTTCACGAAAACCGTTGTATCAGAAATATAAACGAAAGGAATCGGGGGAAATATCGCGTGAATTTCAGATTTTTTTTTCAGAGATGGAAACGGGTCACGTGTCAGCGAGTTAATTAGTCAACGGGCCGACAATTTCTTGCTGGTCAAACGGGGCGGGTCAAGAGTGATCCTGACACGGCTTTATTTCAGTTTCATTTTTTAAAAGAAAACAAAATTCAAAGAAAAATGCGTTTTTTTTTATTTTTTTTTAATTTTTTTTTTTTTGCTCGATGTGGATGCCAACGGAGCCGCCCCGGTGGCGCAGTGGTCTAAGCGATGGCCTCTGATCATTCGTCCGAACGGGGTCCGGGTTCGAATCCCGGTGAGGCATGGATGTTGTGTTTGTCTTACGCCACTGGCTCTCTCCCTTCCCTGGAACCAGTGACCCTAAATTAGGGACGGGCGACTGCTTATAGCCCATTGAGTTGCTCACGGTGGTCGTTAAACCTCCAATCAAAAAAAAAAAAAAAAAAAAAATGCCAACGGAGTGAAAAATGATTTTCCATACAAAAATATTGGTCTCTTTCTTGAAGCAGATTTGCACCAACCAACGATATCATATCATAAAACGATACTTTCTTTGCGTTTGCTTTCAGTGTGATAGTCCGGAGCAAGATAATGGCAAACGCCTGTCGCCAGCTTATCTGGTAATTCACTCTAACACTCCGCGTGTCACATTGTAAGACTGAGTTACTTTTCACATCGCATCTTTTGCATTGAGTATTCAGAGGTTTTCATTTGAAGTGCTAACATCCCATTCCATTCCATTGCATAGGTCGTGTCGGAATTAATGCCTTATTTGTTAATATGGATGAATTTAATATTAAGAAGATTGAAAAAAGCGTCTAAGCCAACAAATATGTTCTTATTTAAAGCAAAAAGGGAAAGTGTGAATGCTGGAAGTTGTTTCGTCTCATTAAAAACCCAGAATATACCAGGTGATCCAAAAGTCTTGCACATTTGAAAACGTAATAAATCGCGGAATTTTGAGAGTAGGGCAACGCGGTTTGCGTAGAAATGATCAAAATGACATCGGGTTTTTTATGAAATCACATACATTTTTACTCATTTTACTTACATTTTTCATCGCCAGATGGAGCCATAGGTGAACAGGTCTGGGATAGTGGGTATAAAAGCAGCAGCTGGGAAGCAACCGCAAGTCACCTGGGCCGCAGGTGGCCCAATGGTCAGCGTTCGTGACTGCCATGGAGATGACCTCAGGTTCGATCCTGAGCAGGTACGAACGTTCAAACCACTAAATACCCGCCGTGCGTCGAATGGGCACGTTAAGCCGTCGGCCCCGGGTACTGGCCCCCCGGTAATCAATAAAGGCGTCTTCCTCCTATTTCTACCTCGCTTCCGTATCACTTTCCTATCGGGCACTCTAGCCCAAATCTCCTAGTTTACTATTTCTAAGGGTTGTTTAAGACCTGGGGTCAGACACTCCCTTCCTAAAATCCTCTACATATGATCATGATCAACCGCAAGTCACGAGCCGCGGATGGCTTAGTGGTTAGCGAGTCTGACTATCATTGCAAGGTCATCAGGTTCGAGCTTGGGCTGATCTTTCAGAGATGGTGTGATTTACTAACAATCGCTGAATATCCGCCGTGCATCGGACGAGCACGTAAAGTGACGGTCCCCAGGCTGGACCCACTGGTTAAATGGGTATCCTTTCCTATGCCCCCCCCCCCTTGAAATTCTCTCAACCCTCTGTGTGCAACATCGTACTTGTACGGCGGCGGCAGCTACTGTACTCTAATCTCACTACAAACTGTTCTGTCAAAAGTCGCTAGACTTGCTCTCATTCCTTCCGTTTCTGTGTCCCGCCCAGAAGACGATCTCGCTGTAGGTGGCTGGGACCAAAACTCTTCTCACTGTGGATGGAAGTCCTAGAAGAAAATGACAAATACTGCAAACGCAAGTCACAATGGTCCATGTCAGTATGCTGTCATTACCGGACAAAGCGCTCTTGGTGAAATTGTTCCATTGCAACGCTGAATGGTCACTGAAAGATGATCGCAGTGGGAAAATACCGATGGAAAGTGCGGCGAATGGCGGCATCTTTCAGCATGGCCAATGAACTGCGGCGTGTGTTGAGCCGACACTTTCCGAAGGCCTGGCCTCCTCGGTCACCAAACCTGACACCCTGCGATTTCTGGCTCTGGGGTTACCTGAAATCACAAGTGTACAGATATCGCCCCACTTCATTGGCCATGCTGAAAGATTCCATTCGACACCATGTGGCAGCTATACCACCGGACATGCTTTTCAATGCCGTCCATGGTGTTTTCTCTCGTCTGCAGGCAGTGCTGGAACAGGACGTCCATCACATTGAACACATGGTACAATGAGGTGTCTAACCTGGTGCAATCAGGTGTCTATTTTTCTCGACACTTCCAACCTGTGGTTGCTGCGGCATCTGTCGATGAAAAATGTAAGTACAATGAGTAAAAAGTTGTGATTTCATAAAAACCCCGATGTCATTCTGATCATTTCTACGCAAACCGCGTTGCCCTACTCTCAAAACTTTGCGAGTTATTACGTTTTCAAAATGTGCAAAACTTATGGATCACCCGGTATTTCACAGCAGCACAAACTTTCATATATTCTGAAACTTATGTTATAAAAATAATAATAAAAAAACCCAGCGAAGACTGAAATTAAGCACACAAGTTACGTAATTCAAAAATTTTAATTTTTTTTTATTGATTGACGGTTTAACGACTACCGTAAGTAACTCAATAGACTAAAGCAGTCGCCCGTCTCTAAAATTGGGTCACTGGCTCCAGGGAAGGGAGAGAACTAGTGCCGTAAGACAAACGCATCCATGTCTCACGGGATTCGAACCTGGACCCCTCCAGGACGAATGGTCATCAGCCATCTCTTAGACCATTACGCCACCGGAGCGGGGAAAATTTGACTGTAGCAGTATCAAAATTCAGTGGAAAATCCTTAATATTATTGCGGAGGGACTTTTTGACTCTTGCAGATGTGTTTGAAAACACGTGTAAGACAGGTTATATGAAGGACGATACTTTCTGTACGTGAGTAAATTATACATTTTCGTAATACTTTTATGATTTCTATATAACCTACGATACCAACTGCGGAGACTTTTTGAACGTCCTATGGCCACCCCGGTGGCGCAGTGGTCTCAGGCGATGGCCTCTGATCATTCGTCCGAAAGAGGCCCGGGTTCGAATCTTTGTGAGGCATGGATGTTGTGTTTGTCTTACGGCACTGGCTCTCTCCCTTCCCTGGAACCAGTGACCCTAAATTAGGGACGGGCGACTGCTTATAGCCCATTGAGTTGCTCACGGTGGTCGTTAAACCTCCAATCAAGAAACAAAAGCGTCCTATGTATTCGTATATATGATTATGTATTAAAATTATATATAATTATGAATAATTATAAGTTATTACGAATTGAGTTTCGAATTTATAGTTCAAAGGAGATTTGTCGGTCCGGGTCCAAAATATTTGACCCGTTTCCAACTCTAGTGTAGTTCTGAAAGTAGTTAGCTACTTTCAGAAAGTAACTTTCCAATTACTGTTCATAGGCATAAGAAATGTGAGGTAGATTCTAATGAAGTGCGCTAACCGAGTAGTCAGAGGCGGGGGCATTTGGTAAATCCTCAAAGGCCCTGGTGAATAATGAATGACAGGTTTGTTCCATGACGGTAGCTTTCTCTCACTTTACCCCGCACCCAACGGCCAGAAATTTGGAACGGGTGACCCTTGTATCCTTATATTGCCTCGGAGTAGTTAAATCTCGGAAAAATAGTTGCATACCGAGAGCATGAGCAATTTCTGAAAAATAGTTGAATGCCGAGTGAATGAGCCCGTGCTTTCGTACTTCATGAAGAAAAGATGTTTTCTCTCGGCTACTGAAGAAAACAAACAAGACAAAGCTGAAGTTTGCGTCTTAAATCTTTCGTGGGTTTGTTCTAGACCTACTTCTTAATGCGTCGTTCTGCGTTGACGACTTTTTTATTTTGGACATTATCCATTTTTTCATATTCATTCAAACCTTTGCCAAAATGCGATAACAGTTTTTTCCGAAAATGAGGTTATTGGGGCTGACCAGTTTTTTTTAAGGATTAGTTGGACAGCCGCCATGTAAATGGTTACAAGACTGTGCACATACAAAGTGTGCACTAACAATGACGCTATATTCACAAGCCGGTTGGTTCTCAGTTTAATGAAATATTTACTCCTGATGGATTCAATCAAGGAGAGCAGTTTGAAGGAATAATTAATCATGGACCTGGACACTCAAATATTTACGAACTCAGTTCCGTTGGATTATTCACTGCTGTCGCGGTTGTCTCCTTAAATTGGGAGCAATCTGCTGTTGAAAGCGAAAATTATTCTAAACCTCTCAACGTATTCATGGATGAAGATAATTAGAAAGTAAATTCAGGAGCTCATATTTTTCTTATAAAGACAGTACTAATGACACGTTACTTTCAAATAGAAAAAACAACTAAATACAGTAGAGCGTCGAAAATCCGAACTAATTGGGACCACTGGTAGGTTCGGATTATTGAATATGTAAAACAATACAAATGCGCAAACATTTCTGCATCGCATGATCCAAATACATGTACCAAAAGTACGCAATTGTATACAAAAAAAAAATTAATAAGACAGATATTTTTTTGTTGTTCAATACGTAACATGTTTGCCATTTTTGCTACAGCTGGGAAATTTTTAAACATAAAGTACAAATTCCAAATCTTATCAATCATTTCAAGCTGGTTCCGATTGCAAAGGGATGTACTTTATGCTGAGTGTGGGAGGAATAACTTACCTTCCGGCTCACAGTGAACAATGGGGCTAACGGCAGAGATGGAAGCGGGTCACGGGTCAACGGGTCGGGTCAAGGTGTTCCTGACCCCGTTTTATTTTTGAAAAGAGAAAATTATATTCCAAAGAAAAATGCGCGTTGTGGAATTCTGTAGTCGCTACTGGTGCCCACGAGAGGGAATAATGATTCGCCTTGCAAAAGTATTGTCTCTTTCTTAAAGCATCGAAGATTTCTACCGACCGACGTCAGACTCACCGACACCATATCGTAAAAATATACTTTCTTTGAGTTCTTTTACAGTGCGATTGTCCAGGGTAAGGTACAGGCAAACGCCATTTACCTGCTTCTCATCTGATTCACTCTCCGTGCGAAGTTCACTGTATGACTAAGAGTTACATTTCACATCGCATCTTTTACATTGAGCATTCAGAGGTTTTCGATTGATGTGCTAACATCCCGTTACCATGACATGTCATGTCAAATTTAACTCCTTATTTGTTAATATGGATGGATTTAATATTAAGGAGGTTGAGAAAGGCGTCGAGACTAACAAATACGTGTTTGTTGATAACCACAAGGGAAGAGTTAATGCTGGAAATTGTTTCGTCTCATTAAGGAACCGGTGAATAATTCTGTGTTGGTTGGTCTTGCTTGTTGTTCAAAATCTGGAAAGTGTATAATTATAAAGAAAGATGTCGACGGTGTAATAAAAGATTATGGAACCACAAATCTAACGGCCCATATGAAAGTATGTTCACCTCCGTCAAAGCGTGGAAAGAGTGAACAATCTAAATACATTTAAAGAAATAATTTGTGTAATTGTAAATAACGATTCCCATTTGTATTATACTCCATGGTCACGGTCATAATCAGCCATTTCTTCTGGATAACGCAAAATAGTAGCACTGAAAATTTAGCAAGTAAGAAAATTTTATTATTAAAGGATTTCAGTTAAGTATCAAGCAGTTATTAGGATGAATATATATATATATATACACACTGGCGGAAAGTGAAAAAAGAACCCCAAGAAGGAGACGTCTGATACCAGCGAAATTTATACAGCATAATAACGAAATACAGAGGATAAAGTGATCAAAACATTATGGCAAAATACAGCTGTATTTGCTGGTAAACTGAAAAATAACATTTCCATGTAACATGGTTAGTACGAGGTTGAACCGCCATGAACTGCGTCACACTGTGCAATTCTGGCATGGAGTCTGTCGTACAGATGTTGGATGTAAGTTTGGGGTATTGAGTTCCAAGCATCCTAAACCTGGACGCGTAAATCGGGGATGGTCGTGGCTGGCCGTGTAGACCGGATAAGTCGTTGTCCCATAAAATCCCACACGTGCTCAATGGGGGACTGGGATACAAAAGACGTTCTTAACTGGGATACAAAAGACGTTCATAACTCATTATTATGAACATCGCTGACGTTTCTGAGAACAACATTGAAAGGGAGGAATACATGCACGGTCGTGCCTGAACAGGTATGGCCACCACTGGAATAAGTGTATCCCACCCAGGCGTGTCACAAGTGCATGTGACAGGGCTGACCACAAGGAGATATGAGCGGCCGGCCAGGACAAATGAGCCATAGTGCGCGACGTGAGCACAATGGGCAGAAATAGTGATTTGACGGACTTTAAAAAGGATTTGCCATCGGCTACCGTGACAAGGGTGGAAGCGTTACAGAAACTTCGTTTGCTCTTCACAAGGTGCTGTAGTATGGGTGTACCAAGAATGAACCGCTGCGGCACACCGAGTACCTCGTGACGTCATAACCGTGAAGCCCCAAAGGCCATCGACCCTAGAGGAGAACGTTGGCTGGTAAAGGGCAATCGACGCACAACAGTGCAGCAATTGACCACGCAAAGGAACGCTGGGGCACCCAGGTACGTGTTCTGGATAACAGTAGAGCCAACTCTGTTACGCATGGGTCTCCGGAGTCGACGCTGCGTCAAGGGTGCCCATGTTAACCCAGGTCCATCGGCAACGACGCCTGCAGTTCGCATGGGACTACCGTAATTGGACAGTGGAAGAGTGGGAAAAAGTTGCCTTCGACGAATCGAGGTTTCTATTCCACAGAAGCGATGGGCGGTGGCGTATAAGGTGTTAGACATACTAGAACCAACACTTGGTCAAGTACAGGCAGGCAGTAGCAGTACGCATGTCTGGGGGATGTTTTCGTGGTATTACCTGGGAGCGGTGGTACCACTGGATGGGTCCCTGAACGCCAATGGCTGCCTGTCCATCCTCGCTGACCGCATGCATCCCTTCATGTTGGACGTTTACCCTAGTGGTGATGGTGTCTACCAACAGGATATCGCTAAGGGGGATGCTTAATTGTTTTCAGGAACACGACAGCGATGTCACCGCCGGCAAAATCGCCCCACCTTAATCAGTGTTGCCAATTTGGGGGATTCTGGATTGGCGTTAGCGACAAAAACAATAGTTTGGGTTAGGGGATTTTGTTTTGTTTTAACAATTTCAGCGATTTCTTTTATTGACAGTTTTAAGCATTTTAAATACGGTTTTTAAATGAGGAGAATGCCTTCTTCACTTTCCGCAGATAACCGTGAAATTTAATGCTTCTCGCCTATGTTTCAATCAGTCACAGAAAGCTTGTCGATGCTCGATCAGTTTGCCTGGTATCCCTTAGACAGTCAGTGTGATGGTGGTGGGACTTAACTACAGTGTATCCACTTGCAGAAATATTCTATCATTACACAAAACTTTTGTTTTATTCTTCATTAAAACAAGTTTTGTTTAATATAAATCAAAGTAACAGTAACACGTAACTGGATAAAACGTTTGCTTTTGCAAGAAATTTCATCTTCAACGCTATAATTTATTGGTTCACCATGCTTTACATTAAGTATTTTTAGCTGGTCTTAGCCATTTCAAACTTGTTTCTGTATCATCTCCCCCCCCCAAGTCTGTGTACAATTGAAGCCATATTATACATTCACCCGAGTTGGTTCCGGGTTCGAATCTCGGTGACGCATGGATGTTGTGTTTGTCTTGCAGCACTGGCTCTCTCCTTTCCCTGGAACCAGTGACCCCAAATTAGGGACGGGCGACTGCTTATAGCTCATTGAGTTGCTCACGGTGGGCGTTAAACCTCCAATAAAAAAAAAAAAAGGTATCAAATAGATATTAATAGCAATGTGTCGTTTAATTTTAAATGGCACACAGATAAGTACGAAATTTTAAGATAATAAAAAACCTGATTTTTAGGGACTTTTTTCCACTTTTGGAGACTTTTTATGGCTAATTTGGAAACTTTCGGAATGAGTGAGTTGGCAACACTGACCTCAATCACATGGACTATTTGGATTGATAGGTTCGACGTGTCGACCCACAACCACGTCATCTCCGGGACCTCCGTGCTCTGCTGCAGTCCGAATGGGCACGTGGGCCTCATTGCGTCCATGCCACGCCTTCTCGCGACTGTCACCCGGGCCAAGTGTGGTTATTCCCATTATTAGGTAAGTGGTCATATTATTCTGATGCAACTGTGTATACAGAGGCCAAAATATTACGAACTTCCGTAGGAAGACTGGCAAACTCCTAGACTGTAAAACAAAAATGATATGGAAATTTGAGTTGTAATGAGCACGTCTCTTAAATTCCTTCCGACACGAATACAATATTTAGTTATTCATAGTTAATGGAACCCACTAAGGTAAATGAATAAATAAAATCGCATTTGTTCATCGATAAAAGGCCTAGATACACACGAAACAGTTACTTTCTCCCGCTAGCGGCTAGTCTTACGAAAATCAATGAATTGCGTACAAATGTTTCTCCTAACTGATATATAAAATATCGGAGAGAGAGAGAGAGAGAGCAATTTTTAACTTTGAAAGAACAGGCATAGAGCAGAACACATTTTTTTTATTTTACGCCCGCAAGCGGAAGAATTTTGAATAACGGAAAATTAAGAAATACTCTAACAGTATTCTTCATTGCAAAAGCTACGCTAAGGAAAAATATTTTTTCAAATAGGGTCCCTTGCAGGCTAAGATAGCGAGAAAAGGGTTGTGACGTTTCTGCCCATTAGTGGGTAAACTGTGCATTATTTAAAAAATATATTCCTCTTATTTATTTTAGCGAATGGCCTACAATTAAATAATTTTTTCAATAGGATTTTTAGAAGCGGAGATACAGCATCAAACAGAAATACCCACTAACGCCACCTAGCTCCAGAAATGTAAACCACAAACCCCAGGAGTACAGGCAAAGTATTTCACAAAGTAATGTATGCGGCGTTCAATGTCTTTTCGTTTTTTGTCAATATTTCTGCTTCGGACTTTTAGAAGCAGAAATATTGACAAAAACCGATAACACATTTGCGTCCCTAGTGGGAAAATTGTGTGCTATTTTTGTCAATAAATGTATACAATGTATTTGCAGTTAGTAGTATCTAACTGCAAATGGATTCTCTCAAACGGGTTTTAAGACTCGCAGATATTACCGCTAATAGCCTGCAAACGGAAATTTGAAATTATTCATTAGTAACATAGTTGTGCGTTAAGAGAAATTTGAAATTATATGCACAACTTTCAAATTAGAAACACATTCTGATAGAGGAAAAAAAATTCAAAAGCGACTGTTAGAAGCAGAGATGTTGACAAAAATAAGATACACTTCTGGGCGGAAAAACTATGCATTATTTTAAGCAGAAAGCATTCTCAAAAGGGTTGACGTAGTGAATGGTATCTGACCGGGAAAGAATGTTTTGAATCGAGTTTTCGGAAGCGCAGTTATTGTTGCAAATACATCAGAAACTAAACTATACACTTAACGCTCCCTAGTGGCCGAACTACTCTTTACCCAAAATCCGAAATTATATGCATAAAATTTTCAACCAGGAACCCTATGCGATGCAAAAATGAGTTTTCAAATCTGACTTTTAGAAGCAGAAATATCGGGGAAATTGCATTTAACTTTTACGCCCCCTAGAGGAAAAACTAGGCGTTACTTGAAAAAGCAACTGTACCCAAAATATTCCTTATTATAAATGGTATCGATTGGAAGAAAGAATGTTTTCAGTCGAATGTTCAGAAGCAATGATATGGAGTGAAGTGTATTTTGAATTCGATAGCATCTGCATTTACGCCCTCTAATGGCGAAGTTGTGCATCATAGAAAAAAAAACCAGGGAAAGTATCATAGTTTCCACATTTCCTGCTTCCCAATGCAGAAATAATTTTTACAATCGGAAAAATAGTTGCACAGATATTGTGTCCACAGGCCGACTGACGGACAAAGTGATTAGATAGAAAATAATTGCTGATTGATTTAATAAATTAATGAGCCCTAAGTACGTACGTTTTGAGGTTCATGGTGTGATGTATTTTGTTACGTACGTTTAAACATACATCGAAATACGTGCATTTTATGTAATGTATTTTAAAATGAAAACACTGTACTTACATGCATCCACACGTATTGCATTTCGTACTGTAAAACGATAGCAAAAAAAGATTTAACTTGTAATCAAAAAACATCATTTTAATTATATGCGTAGTTAATATGAACCTTTTTACATTGTGAGCCTTGCTGGGTTCAAAACTCAACCTCCCGAGTAGCGGACAAATGCTGAAATCCCGAGGTGTCTCCTATTTGTAGATCGTACTGTACATTGTTTTGCCGCGGAGGTTAGGGAAGAGTATGAACAATCTTGTGAAGCGACGGAACCGGTATGCTTTGTGATAACTACCCCATGACCTGCAAGAACACAAGAAGGTCTACCATCATCTTCCCTAGCTTTCAGTCTCCTGATCCCAATCCTATTAAAAATGTGTGTGACATACTACAAATAGCTTTATGGCGTCGATGTTCTCTACATACTTAGAGTTACGCGATATGTTGCTGCAGAAATGGAGCTCTTTGGACCAAGACTAACACAACCTGTTAGAATTGATGCCATATCTGATACTTGCCTTCATTCGCAACAACTATAGCCGTACTGTATAGCAAATGAAGGTACACATTTTTTGCCCAGTGTGTGTATAAAAGAAGTACACAGTATGTGAGGAGATTAATATTGAAAGCAGATGAATCAATAGAATAACAAGGGATTTTTTTTCATCATGAGCCAAAATGCCACGCCTTTTTCAGTTCCAAAAAAAATATCTAAAAACATATTTTTATATCGCCAGCTGTGGAAGTGTGAGCAATTATGAATCGTTTTTTTTAATTCTCCGTGAAGCAGAACTGAAAAATCTCAACCCAATTATTTTCAAAATAAATTTAGGGGAAAAAAACAAACTTCATAAATGAAATATATGCTTTCCCGTTTTTTTACGCTTTCCAACCGTAGGTTGAAGCGTTTGTGCTCGAGCTTTATCCGTCCGTCCGCACGATAACTCGCGTAAAAATGCTTCGATTTCGACGAAATTTTAGTATGTGGTAGGGGACCACCTGGGAACAAACCCTATTAAAAATGGCAGAAATGGGATCAAAGGTCAGGACATAAGAGCGAGATCCATTCAAATGCCCTTATGCGTCATAACCCAGGTAAAAATGCTTCGATTGCGACAAAACTTTAACATGTTGTTCCGGAGGTATACTGAACCGGTTATGTTGAATAATATCGAAATGGGGTCAAAGGTAAGGACACAGGAGCGAGATTTATCCCACAGCCATTATCCTCATAACTTGAGTAATGATTTCTGGTATGTTGAAACACGTATCATAATCAATGCATTGCATGATTTTACTAACTTGTCTAAATTAGTTTTTGACGGAGTTGTTACATTCTGGTACTTCCCTCTCACTTATTACTTGATCCATAACACACACACACAAAAAAAGTAAATTAAATGTTTTCCCTCATTCGCTTTTTTCTAAGAGAGATTAATTCTAAGTGGTCCTCTTACCAATCTTTATTTTCTTTGAATTAAAAGCAAGGAAAACACATTTCCAAATTAACTGTCTTTCCCCTTTCCCACCAATGCTTTTTTTTAACCTAAGAAAAACACTTAAATCACGTGATCCCCGCACTTGTTTTAGTTACATCAGAAACGAAGAATAAAAAAACCCCTCTTAATTTGAATATTCTGTTCCTATTTTTAAGAGAGGTCTTGAATTCGAAAGGTCGTTTTCTACTTCTTATTTTTTTCTGAAATGCTATTAAGTGGAATCTTGGTAGTTTCAGTTTTCCGTTTTGACTAGAATTCAAAAATGCATCCTGAATATAAACATAAGTGAGGGCTCTTTGCAATAATCATGAACGAAATCCTGCATTTATGCCGAAACCAAACGCAATATTCAGCCGCACCCCAAATCACCACGTCCATTATACGCTCATGAGCAACTGCATGGTAGGCAGGAAACATGCTTCAAGAACAAATGACGACGAATGGCAATCATAATTTCGCTGGAATCATATTTATGAATCTTTCACTTCTATATGCGATGGTATGCAATTTATGCGGCGATCAGAAATGTGCGTTTTAAAACTACGCAGCTCTGCTACAACTGCATTCTTGAAAACGTAGTTTGTTGCTATTACTTCTGAAAAGTAGCTGGCTATAGTGCTTTTCTTAAAAAGTAGTTACTTTTTAGCACGTCTTTTGTAAAAAAAGATCGTGCTTATGTTATCGGTTTGTCCGTCCGTCCGTCTCACGATATCTGCAACTATTAGTCCGATTTGAAAAAATATGTTTGCATTGAGAAGCTTGAAATATGAGAATGAGGATCCTTCATTGCGGGGTTTTTTTTTACGATGTACAATTTCGCCGCTAGAGGGCGTAAATTCAGATGTCGAATTCAAAAATAAGTTTTATTCCACAGATTTGCTTCTAAACATCCGATTGAAAAAAATCCCTTTATCTTTCGATTCCATTTATGTCCAAGAGTATTTTAGATATAGTTACTTTTCAAATTACGCATAGATTTTCCGCTAGGGGGCGTAAAAGTAAATTACATTTTCCCCAATAACTCTTCTAAAGCTCCGATTAGAAAAAAAATTTCTTCAGCGGATACACCTCCTGAAATTATATCTTTTGCATATAGTTTCTAATTTTGGATAAAGAATACTTTAGCCTCCAGGGGGCGTAGGTGTTAATTTTTGCTTCTGATGTGGTTTGAACGCGGATCTATGTGGATGAGATGGTTCAAACGATCCTCATCAAAGTGAGATGGACGACCAGAGCGTGGAGAGTCGTTGAGGTCAAAATTGCCACCTCGGAACCGCGCAAACCATTTGCGGGCTGTCCTCTGAGCAATAGCATCCTTCCCCATACACAGCACAGATTTTTCAAGTTAGCGTCGGTGTCTGTGGATTTCTGGTTAAACTCGTAGAAGGGCTGATGTAGGAAATGTTCATTCTTCTGTACTTGACACTTCATACTTCCGGACCTGAAAACCATTAGCCACAATCACACAACGCAGTATGATTTAGATACACGATATTACTGGCTACATATTGATATACAACTGTCCATCTGCACCATCACTACTGACCTGAGAAACACTGGTAAAATAAAATGGCATGAACTTATACATCAACCCAATACTTCTAATAAAATATATTCACGTAGTTTCCTCTTTCTATTTTTTTAAAAATTTAGTCTCATTATTTAATTGCCTCATTGTGCATTATTACGTTCGTTTGGAAACTATCCGTTTTAATCATGTGATAAGTAAGTTAAAAAGATATTTCCTGTTTGACTTTGCTAGATATTCGATAGCTTTTATTTCATCCATTTTAATCTATCAAAGTAAGTGCTCATATCCAGAATTTAGTTTCTCCCAGCCATATCAATTAAATTTATTACACGGAGAGTAAAGATTAGAATCCCATTCCTGACAACAGAAATATACTCGGGAGGATCGAAAAGTAACGCACAGCAATTTTTTTCTCTTTGTAAGTTGCAGTTTGGCAGACAACGATTTCGAGTATCATGCTGCAGACCGGTTTGGCTCAATAAGGTGTTGCCGTGGTGGAAGACAGTGTGAACGACGGCACAAAGATATCGCATTTGTTAGTGTCGTCTAAGAATGAAGAGCAACGCAGTGTAGTCCGTTTTTTGTGGGCTAAACGGGAAACTCCGTCGGAAATTCACTAAGAAATGGTCGAAGTGTATGTATGGTGGTGATTGCATGGACCGCAGGAACATTTCTAGATGGTGAAGTTTCTTTGCAGAGGGCCGTGGGAAACGTACCGATTCGCCACGTTCCGGTCTTTTTGTAACTGCGTCACCACCTGCCACTGTGAGAGGCATTGAACAGGCAATTCTGAGTGACCGGAGGATCCATCTGCGCAGATTGGCACAGTTCAAAATTTCGTGTGGTATAGCTACGATGGTGTGCATGACAAATAGCAATTCCGCAAGGTCAGTGCGCGACGGGTCCCCAAGAACTTGACTGACGACCAGAAGGGACAGTGAAAATTGTGCAATTCGGCTGGGAGGTGCTCTAACACCCACCATACAGTCCGGACCTGGCTCCTTCGGACTTCCTTCTGTTTGGTCCTTTGAAAAGATTCCTGGGTGGCCAACGCTTCGATTCGGCTCACGAAGTCAAATCGGTTGTCCACAGGTGGCTGTACGCGCAGAAAATGGACTTTTACGAACGAGGTATACTAAAACTTGTACCAATAAAGGTCTTGAGTGTCTCGGTTCTTACCTTGAAAAATAGCTAAAAAATGTAGTTTTGCTGTGTTTATGTTTTGTTTTACCTGTCTATTAAACAGTTGCCAAAAAAAAAAAAAAAAATAGTGCTCGCTATTTTTCGATCCACCGTCGTATTTATCCTCTCCAGCACTTGATCTACTGAAAACTTCTTGTTAATTTACCCAGTTGTTTGTTCTTGACTACTCCTTGCCGCCCCGGTGGCGCAGTGGTCTAAGGCGCTGGCCTCTGATCATTCGTCCGTAAGGGGTCCGGGTTCGAATCCCGGTCAGGCATGGATGTTGTGTTTGCCTTACGGCACTGGCTCTCTCCCTTCCCTGGAACTAGTGATCCCAAATTAGGGACCGGCGACTGCTTATAGCCCATTGAGTTGCTCACGGTTGTCGTTATACCTCCAATAAAAAAAAATAAAAAAAAAGACTGCTCCTTTCATTTTCTGAGCACTTTTCTGAGCACTGTCAAAATCCAAGCAGCACAATCTTTGACATTGAATTCCAAACTATGCACAGGAGAATCCTTTTTGTGTGTAGAATAATACACTTCATCTAAGAGATTAGTGTAACTTCAGAATTAAGGAAATTTCAATTCGTAGGAGAGCAAACACATTAGTGTCGCAAAGAAATATAAATTCCTGAGTGTCAGTAGGAAATGAATCTAAAGGAAATCATGTTCTCTCATTTAAAATTTTAATTTCCCCAAATAACTACAGCTTAAATTCATTTCCTAACATTTTTGTCCTCTGACTCTTCCACATTATTATAATTTACTTTTTTAGACATTATTTTAGGATACGTTCCTTACACAAGAACAAATAAATAACGTTAAGAAAAGCCTCTCCCACAGGAGAGGGCACTTAAAAAGTTTACTGACAGTTTATGAGAGAGATCTTCCTCTTCCAACAATACGAGCCCAATTTGTTAAATAAGCTCATAAAGCAACACAACTTATTTTACCGCATGGATAAAATTAAATTTATGCGCGTAAAGTTTTTTTAAATGCATCCAAGAAATGAAAAAACACTTTAACGCAACTGATTTTTATACTAATATGATAGCATTAAAATATACAAATTAATTGGTAAGGAAGAATTAAGCACGAAATGGCATTGTGAAAAATAATTCTACTTACTTAATTTAACGTTATTTCAATCGAATTGCTTATGTTAACATAAGGTGCCATGGATATTTTTCAGACGTGAAAAAATAAGGGTCGTCCAAATGAAAACGTAGACTGGCTTTTGGAGTTACGTATGCTTCATTATAGCATAAGAAAATGTTCACAGGTATTTTTTTTTTTTTTTTTTTTGATTGGAGGTTTAACGACCACCGTGAGCAACTCAATGGGCTATAAGCAGTCGCCCGTCCCTAATTTAGGGTCACTGGTTCCAGGGAAGGGAGAGAGCCAGTGCCGTAAGACAAACACAACATCCATGCCTCACCGGGATTCGAACCCGGACCCCTTCGGACAAATGATCAGAGGCCAACGCCTTAGACCACTGCGCCACCGGGGCGGCAATGTTCACAGGTAAATACAACGGCTGTTCCATAAAAACTGAGAGTAAAATAAAGAAATATAGTTACAGCAAAATACGTTACTCTTTCTCAAAGTATCTTCCCTCGGATGATATGCAACGGTCCCACCGTTCAGTTCACTTTTCAAAGCATGTGGCGAAGGCATTTTGTGGAAGCTGCTTTAGCGACTCCCCGTACAGCTTGAATAACTTCAACACCTGTGTTGAATGTTACGCCACGGAACTACTCCTTCATTGTTGGAAACAACCAGAAATCGCACGAGACGAGAGCAGGACTGCAGGCAGGCTGTGGCATGACTTCAACACTGCATTTCGTAATAAACTATTGGACATCAGCAGCCCCATGTGGACAGGCATTATCATGGTGTAGCGCCACTTGACCACCAGCTCCGGTCGGTTATTCGATATGTGTCGTTGCAGACGCTTCAAGACTAAAATGTAATACTGACAGTAATTTGTGGGGAAGCGGCAAGCTGGTAGACTACACCTTTATGATCAAAGAAAATTATCACCACCTTCACAGCTGATTTGGTTTGGCGAACGTTTTGCGAAGGAGGCGAGCCTGTGTGTTTCCAGACACTCGTTGCTGCGCACTTCGTGAGGAAGTTAAAATAGTGGACCCATGTTTCATCGGCAGTTATTACTGTGGTTTGACAGTTTGGATCTCTTGCAATCGTTTGTTTCCACTCTCGACACACCTGAACTCTGGCTAACAGAGTTCCTCTCGTCAGGTGATGAGGTACCCATCTGGAACACACCACACAGCAGTTATTTGTCAAATAGAATGCGGACGTTTTTGAAATATTAGTTGACGCCACTATGACTTCACATGTCATTCGTAGATCTTCTTGCTGGATTGCCTAAAGAGTCTTAACAATACGTTCCGTAACAACACTTTTAGGTCAACCATGCCTAGGAGCGAGTTCTGCCGACACGCCTTTTTTTGAAATCATGGTGCCATCTAAAAGTCGTTGACTCACCCAAACATTTATCTTTGTAAGATTTTTTTCTATAAGTCAACTGTTTCTGGAGCCGTTTTACCCAAACGATAGCAAAACTTTATCACACAACACATTTCACTTCTTAACTCTGAGTCACTCACCTCCGGTGGTGTATGGCAAAATGCAGACGTACGTTAAACAACTGCGCAATAGCAAAACCAGAATCGTCTGTCACGGATAATTACTGTTGCGATAGATGCTCCGTTAATTCAGTTAGTCGTCTGCTTAGTTTTTGGCCGAACATGTCTCTTGCGCCATAAAAATCAACCAGCCAATCTGCGTGGTAATTTGTCCCCTTCGCAAGTTTGCCAACGCAAAAAAATTACTCTGTTTTTATGGAACTGCCTTTGTACATTCAAAACGCACGGGTGCTGACAGCGCTAGAAATAGACACCCATAACTTCTAGGTAGGTGTCCCATCGATCGAGAAGTTTATGGATCCTCTGTTAGTGTATTTGGAACCCACTGCGCGTACGCTTTCGAATACCCCAGTTATTGGTGGAGGATTGTGCTAATGGTGTCCCCTGCTGATGCCTATTGCAGCTGCTAATGCGCTGTTATTCTGATGTTAAATTTTACCGGTTAGTCCAGTGGTTGTGTCCGGTGTAATGGTGGCATGTGCTTCACCAGGATCTTCGTTGATCCACAGTGCTTTTACTTCCACCCTAAAATTCTTTGCACTATTTCAAGACCCTACTGTGAGAAAGTTGACCACGGCTGGCTGTTCCCGCGTGGAGGTATCCACAAGATAGCTCGTTTACGTTCCTTTGATATTACTCGCATCCACCACGTCGCAGCAACTAACTCCGCACCTTGCATTTCTCTTTTATGTGTGGTTACAGCAGCTCTATCATCACTCCGGCGGATACTGCAGTGCCACCCATCTACCCTAGCCTGTTTCATTCGAACGACCCATGTACTTGAACTTTAATACAATTCCGCGTTAATTTTTAATAGTGAAAATTTGGGTTGAACAACCACTTTGAGCAGATTTAAGAGACTGAAAAAGTTTTCCACCCGTAATTTGGAGCCGCTGGTTCCAGGAAGGGAAGATAGTGTGCACCGTGACACAAACATACCACTCATACCTCATAAGGGACTCGAACCCGGGCCTAACTCTGAAGCAATAAGCTAGAGAACTACTTTGGTGACTACTCGGCCACCAGGGCTACTAACGTTATAGATTTGACTCGTATGTAATAAAGTATTCCCGTAAGAATCAACATGCGTAGAACTAAGACGAAGAAAGAAGTACCAGCGAAATATTTTTCGTTTTTAGTAAGGTCAAATATTGCAATCAAGAGCTTTACTCATGGTAAAAAAATCTGCCAATAACGAAACTATTTCTATTTCTGACTGAATGTTTTTAGTTGTAAGGAATATTTTACAAATGAATTAATTTTGAAGTTTTCCCGTCTTCTTCACGTGCCCATGCAGACAAGAACGTAGGCGATTCGTTACCATCAGCTGCACATAATCATGGTGACGGACAGGGGTTGGACAAAATAATGTGAGCACTATGATTATAGGGGTTAATGTTATTCGTGTAGGCTACACTGAAAAAACCGTTATGATTATGTTTTATGCATATTTCATTTGTACATATTCTCTTGTTTGCATAACCGTGTAGTACAAGTTGTATTCAGCAACGGTTTGAACGAGCTGTCGGTAAAACGGATGACCTGTCAGACTGCAAAATAGGACACATCGTGCAGCTCGTTTAGAAGAAACGTCTCTAACCATACTAGCCAAATTGTTTGGTGTTTCAAAAGCAACAGTCCCCCAAGATTTCATCGAAGAATAATAGCGGCGAAAACCGAGACTGAATGAGAGGAATCGTCAAACACTAACAAGGATTGTGTAAAAACAGCCCAGAAGTACTGCAGGAAAAGTGACAGAACTCAGTATCCATCTAGAAGAAACTATTTCCACAAAAACAGTCCTCAGAGAACTTCCAACAGCCATGGAAGAGCTGCAGTTGTTAAACATTTAATCACAGAAACCGACGCTACAATGCCAAAAAGATGGTGTCACGGGCATGAAACCTGGATGGTTGGTTACTAGAAACCTGTGATATGGTCTAATGTGTCCTAATTTACATTATTTCCATCAGTAGGTCGGACATATGTATGGAAAACTCCCAAGGAAACATACAACTCAGAATGTCTGGTTATGTCAAAAATTGGGGGTGAATCTGTGATTTGGGCAGCCATATCTTAGTATTCGGCTGGCCCCGTCATTACCATTGGTGTTCGAGTTACTGCCAGCGAGTACTCGGATATTCAAGGTGATCAGGTGCATCCTATGGTATTATGCGAATGTTTATTCCCAACAATGATGCCATTTTTCAAGACTATAACGCACCCATACGCACAGCCAGGGCAGTTTAGTCTTGGTTTGAGGAGCACCAAGATGAAATTCAGCATCTGCCCTGGCGATGGGAATCACCTTACTTTGAATATCATTGAACCACAGTGGACAGAGGTTTTGGAGAGCAGACAGAGAAGTAGATTCCTCCAACATTTCTGTAGCAAATGGTTCGTGTTCTGATCGATGAATGGTACAACATTGCACTGGAGACTATTCAAAAGCTGTATGAATCTATTCCAAGAATGTCGGAAGCTGTATTTAAGACAAATGATGGTCCAACAGCTCGCTAGTAAAGATACACTGCCTGACAGAGAAAATGCCACACAATAAAGGAATGCTCGAAAACAGACCAAACTACACACACAGCTAACCAAGTATGTCCTGAACAAAGGGTTTATTTGTCATATACAGACTACGCTTCAGTGGCCGAATATACAGGACGATCAATAAGAAGTGTGGCCCCCATTTTGAGCGATACAGCGTTGAATCCGATGTGGCATCGAGGCAGTGAGAGTCCGAATAGAGTCCTGGGGGTATCGTGGACAATGTGGTGTTGATCCGAGTCCACAGTTCATCTTCATTTTGCGGGGTGGGAGGGTACTCAACCGACGTCCAATCGTATCCCACAAATGCTCGATGGGTCGTGCTGGCCAAGGAAGCATCCGCACACCGTGTAAAGAATTCGGGATGATCCGAGCGGTATGAGGCCGGGCGTTATCCTGTTGAAAAACGGAGTTTGGGATGCCCTGCAGATACGGTAGTGCCACGGGCCGCAGCACCTCGTCAACATAGCGGCGTGCCGTCAATGTCCCCGTAATGCGTACCGGCGGTGAGCGGCTGCCGGCGCTGATAGCATTCCACGCCATGATTACAGGTTGCCTAGCCTTGTGGCGCTCTACAATGGCGGAGGAATCTGCCCGTTGACCACGTCGCCTCCAGACTCTTACACGGCGATTATCCGTGGTGATACAGATCCACAATTCGTCGCTAAACACCACATGTTCCATTCGGCAGCTCTGAATCGACACCACGCCAATAGGTGACGACGCCGGCTCGCCGTTAAGGGTAGCCTTCGCAACGGACGGCTGGACAGCAAACCAGACTCAGCTAATCGGCACAACACTATCCGCGTCGGTATCGGAGCATCTAAGCCTTCCCGTACACTCCGCAAAATGTTGCCTGTAGGGTCTGCTGCGGCATGACGTCTGATGTAACGATTGGTGTGCTCGGACGTATGTCTCCGTGCTCCGGTCACACTACGACGTTGCACATATCTTTTCTGGGACCACTGTCTCCAAATGCGACCGACGGTTGTGGCATCACGTTGCATTTCTTCCGCGATGCAACGCAAGATGACCTCTCGACTGATGGCCTCACGGGATGGTTGTCTGCTTAATCCTACGCGCCGTTCATGCTATTGGCCTGGAAATGCAATAATTTGCATAACTCGTATGTTTGCACCCACCGTGCAAATTGCATGGCGCTGCATTTACGTCTTTGTGGCGTGGTCCTTTCTCTGTCAGGCAGTGTATATCGCCTGTTTCGTAGTTTTTTACATTATTTTGTACAACCCTTGTATATACTCGGCAACGGGAAGCGTGAGGTGGCTTCCCGTTGTCTTCCTCAAGTATTAAGGGGCAACTGCCAGAAATGTCTCGATTTGTCCGAGGGAGATTTAATGGATCAGTTTACGGAAAACCCTGGGAAAACAGCGAACTGTAGATTATCGGTAACGGGTTTAGAACAAGCAGTGCTATCCTACCAAAAACATACGAGGCTGTCGATTTGCAAACTGCGATATGCTGGTGGATCTGAAGTCATTAAAGTGTTTCTTTGCAGAGCGACGAAGCAGGACTACCAGATGCAAAGGTTTTAGTATGTGAGGAAAGAACAAAAGACACGAAATGTAGTCCTTCCCGAATTTTCGGGTTTAATAAGCTAGCCTTCAAAACACTGTCGAATATGAAAATGTAAGTCATACATTCATCAAAGATTTATTGGTACACGAAACATAAACTGAGTTTTATGATAACTAACAAAATGGTCTTCATAGGGACAAGATTCTGATGGAAAATGAGTATTGCTACATAGCATAACTAATTTCTTTTTTCTAATTGCTATTTACCAAAAGTCATCTTAAGTGCTTTACTGGTGGTTTGGTAAGCAACAAGTCGTTTCGCAACCAAGCGATTTCAGTTGTGACATGAGTTAGTGTTGCTCTCTTTCTTTTCTCTTACCGTGGGACAACTTTTCAAGCAGCGAACGTCGACATGCGTCGATCACGTGATGACATCGTGTGTGCATTTGGAGTTGAGCCAGTTCTTGTGACAGTGAAAGAAGTAACTCTTGTCTCATGACAGGCGTTGTCGTTGTGCATATGTAAAACTAGTGCCTTTCTCTGCGTGGTGAATACTAAATGGATTACGCTTTCCCCATCTGTGAGATAAGGGAGGGGATTATTTATATCAGCGGCGACAGAGATTTAAAGTGTAGATTTGCAGAGTACTATAAATTAATCGTTTGCTTGCTGAATTTGTTAACTAGAGGCAAGTCTAGCATACTGATTTACGTATGAGCTATTCACTGTTCATTCACCGTGATCATGCGGCATCGTATCTCAAACCTGTATTTTTAGTCATTAATGTTGCTGTGATTCGTGTTGGTTTGATGCTCTCTAGAGGAAATTTGTATGCACTCAATTTCTACTTTACTGCTCTCTGATCAAAAGGTCAAACCCGACCATCCGCCGTCCTGGTGGTGCAGTGGTCTAAGCGATTGCTTCTGCTCATTTGTCCGAGATGTGTCCGGGTTCGAATTCCGGTGAGGCATGGATTTTGTGTTTGTCTAACGGCACTGACTCTCTCTCTTCCCTGGAACCAGTGACCCTAAATTAGGGACGGGCAACTGCAAGAACCCGACCATTCCGGTTTCATCCTGTGCGTTGCGTCTCGAAACTGATTCGAGGTACAAAGCCATCAGCGACGCAGCAGTATTTTAAAGTGGTCTCTTCGAAATGGAGAAACGGTAAATATCTATTTTCGCAGTACCAGAAAATTGTTTTTACGCCTTCTAGTAGGGAAATTTGCAATATTTAATGTTAAGAAACTGAAGAAAAGAATTCAAATCCAACTAACTAGTCCCACAGAAAGATGGATAATTCACTAACACAATTTACTTTTTATATTTCCTTGGTGGGAGGATCATTGATGTGCTCGATAGGACTTTATACTCATTTAATATGCACTTAATTGGTTTTACATCCTTCAGGATATTTTATTTTTGGGAATTAAATCGAATAAGTTTTGTATTTTTTTTGTTTTTTGCGCTTTGAATTACAATAAAAAAAATAAATGCTTCAGCAAATACTTTTGTGAAAATGCAGCTCATTTGCGCTTGCCTACCTAAACTTAATCCATTCGATATCTGAAATACTTTATGAAGGATGGGAAGCTAAGTTAGGAAGTGGCGACTTCTCGTAACTGCCGTCGCTCCGTAATTAGGGTCATTTAAATGAAAGAGAGAGGATTACATCCCGGCCGGCAAGTGATGAAATCGAACCAACTAGGAGACATTCTAGGCCAATCGGTGCCCGGTTGTGACGTCATTCTTCGCCGGAAATTAACCTCCTCAGCAGGGAGAAAGCTATGACGTCAAAAAGAAGCGGCGGTCGTCTTGCCCGCGGTTTTGAAAGCGTTATTGAATTTTTCAACCAGTACATATGAAGCCAATTTCATCATAGGTCACGGCGGTGAATAACTGAACCACGTGACCCAAACTTCTTTATATATTATCAGCATATTTCTTATGTAGGAGGTGAACTACTTTTAAATGCTACCAATGACTAATTTTGTTACTGAACTGGATATTACAGAATGTAACTTAAAACCGATTCTTCAGGCAAACAGTTAAAATTTGTTGTATAAAAAGTGATCGGTATGAACGGACTGCATTTAATGCTATTTCAAAACAAAGTTCTGGTGCATATCCTCCCAGTTTGACGAGTGGTCTAAGGCGCTTGTTTCTGACAATATCTGGAACTAATGCGAAGGACAATGCGTCGGACGATATGTATATGAGGAAAATTAATGGAATCTCGTAAATGAAATACCTTTTTTTGTTCTCTTTTCACTTTTAAAGGTTTTAATTCTTGAAAAGAACATGCAAGAAACGTCGACAAAATAGCTTAGCTTAATAATAACTTCTAGGAAGCTTGGTGTCTTCTAGGAACCAGATATCTCGCCTATCAAATATGTGCAGGACATAATAATTGATCCGATCATGACTAGCAATTAACAAAATGTTTTAGTTGGAATTGTTGAAAAAATACTTCATTTTTTTAGATGACCGTAAATTGTTTGGTGCTCTAATTCTCTTTTCGCATTTAGTCTTGGGCTCAGTGTTTTGAGACTTGGTCCTCAGCCGTGGCAAATGCAAATGTTATTATTGCTTCTTCCACAACATTACTATTACCCATTTTGCAAAAAAAATTACACCAAATTAAATGAAAATGAGATCACTTGTCATTACAGTATTCGCACAGTACATACACTTCTTCCAGATTTGTAAACGTTCTCCAACTGACTGCTTCCAATTGGAGAAGTTAGATTCCGTTCCGACCTAATGTGCGCAGTCTTTTGTCATATACTCCTGACTGTGTTAATGTTTTCAACGCGTTTTCAACAAGTTTCGAAGCCATGTCGAGAGTTAATATTTCTTCGGAAATGCAGAAGACACGCCACCAACTTTATCGGTAACCTTAATAAGCACAAAGAGATTCTACGATAATTTTCCATACTATATCTCGCGAGATTCGCAAATTCCATTTTCTTGTCTGATGACACTTGCCCACATAATGTCCTCATCACCAGGGTAGGGTGTGCCTACAATGCATTAAAATAATTCCATGGTCTGAATTATCACCAGATATCTCGCCTATCAAATATGTGCAGGACATAATTAGCTGTCGTCCGGCAAGACTTCAAAAATTCCCCGGGAATGTAGCTGGAGCCCAAGTGAATATCTGGTGATGCAGTACCTCTCAGGTGAACACTAAATACGTATAAGTACTTACTCTGCAGCGTTGCGACGATGAATGGATTGCAAATCATGTTCACTTTTAATCATATTCATTGCTGGCAAATCTGTTTCAATCATTGTATACATGTTACGTTTTCTGGAATTCCGTTCGATCATGTTGTTTTGCCCAGATCATCACCAAGCGGATCGGCCATGATAAGTACATTATACTTCCAACATTCGCCTCCAAACATCAAGATCTCTCCCCAGCACTCTCCTTCCAGATGTTGCTTGCATATCTTTCCTCACATAATCTGCCCATCTAATCCTTGGTTTTCCTAAAAATATCAAACTCCTGGGTCTGTAGTCCAGCACATATTTAGGAAATTTATCCTATGTCATCCTAGCTACAAGCCCTACCCTCACCTGGCCTTCATTATTTCAATTATGCTCCCCCCTCATATGAAGTTCAAGATCTTCATCATGCCTTCTCCTCTGATCACCTTCAAGTGCCCAATACAGGACAACAAATTTTTCTCAAAATTCTTTTTAAGACCTTGAGTTGTTGTACAGATTGTTTCAGAGTATTCCATGTCTCGTATCCATACAAAAATACTGGCAGTATCAAAGCCCTAATAGCTGTACTTGGTTGTTCCTTAATATGTTGTCCGATGTCTAAATCTTATTTTTATCACAAACCACACAGACTGCAAACATGTTCCCTAGCATTTATTTTTGCTGTGATTGTTTCCGTATCCGACAACATGGCAGCAAGATAAGCCTCGCATTAACTCACTCACTCTGTTTAATTTATGCAACACTGCCGTGGTTTGACATTGGACATCATGTTAGTGTTGGTTTTCCAAAAACGATATTCTTTCTACTAGTGTCGTTTCAAAAGTTTTGCACACTGTGGGTTATATCATAAAAAACAAATTTATTTTACAACATACCTTTACAGGCCTTTCGAATTTCTTTATGACAGCGGCCCAACATTTGGGCAAGTCTTGTATTCCAGTCAGATCACCTCCATTGTTGAGGCGTCGGATTACTCCGGTCACCTCAACATAATTTTACAGGTTTTCGAAGTAATCTCCATGTTTCTTTATGACAGCGGTCCAACATTTGGGCAAGTCTTGTATTCCAGTCAGATCACCTCCATTGTTGAGGCGTCGGATTACTCCGGTCACCTCAACATAATTTTACAGGTTTTCGAAGTAATCTCCATGTTTCTTTATGACAGCGGTCCAACATTTGGGCAAGTCTTGTATTCCAGTCAGATCACCTCCATTGTTGAGGCGTCGGATTACTCCGGTCACCTCAACATAATTTTACAGGTTTTCGAAGTAATCTCCATGTTTCTTTATGACAGCGGTCCAAGGTTTGGGCAAGTCTTGTATTCCAGTCAGATCTCCTCCATTGTTGAGGCGTCGGATTACTCCGGTCACCTCAACATAATTTTACAGGCCTTCGAAGTAATCTCCATGTTTCTTTGACAGCGGCCCAACGTTTGTTGAGGCGCCGGGTTACCTCATTAGAAACATCCTGAATCATACTGAATAGTTTCCCGCGGAGAGGGTTCTTCAGTTTTGGGAACAAGTCACAGTCTGGTGGGCTCACGTCAGGGCTGCATGGCGCGTGGGAAAGCAATTCCTATTCATAATTTTCGAGAATGTTTCTTACTGTGTGGGCAACATGTGGCCTCGTGTTGTCGTGAAAATTATGGCATGAGCTTCGAGCATCTCAGCTCTTTTTCGGCGAATCTTTCGGCGCAAAAACGTTTCGCAGAAATCTTCTTTAGTATTTTGCTGTTACAGCGGTCCCCTCGGGAACTCTGCCTATTGCGGTCACTCTAATCTTGTCATAGGCCGTAATCATCATCACCTTAACCTTCGATTGTTGGCGGCGGAATTTTTTCTGGTGAGGTGATTTTAGATGTTTCCAGCCTGAGATTTCAGTTCTGGTTCAAAATCTCGTATCCAGGTTTCGTGTATAGCAATAATTCTGTCCAAAAACTGCTCGCCTTGTGTCTCGTCCCGCTGAAACAAATCTACTGTAATCCCTTTGCAAACTTCTTGCTGCTCGTCACTCAGATTATGCGAACCCATGTAGCAGCCATTTTTCTCTTCTGTGATTTTTCAGTTGGAATTCTGAAAACCGGAGCGGTAGACATGTTTGCTTCATATGCAATCTCTTCACATCTTTTCCGTCGATCTTTTTCAGAAATGCTGTTGACGATAACCACAGAAGTGTCCGTTCCATCTGATGGCCAGCCGCTTGAGTCATCTTCGATGCTTCTTTTCAAAAATGCTGTTGACAATAACCACAGAAGTGTCCGTTCCATCTGATGGCCAGCCGTTTGAGTCATCTTCGATGCTTCTTTTCAAAAATGCTGTTGACGATAACCACAGAAGTGTCCGTTCCATTTGATGGCCAGCCGCTTGAGTCATCTTCGATGCTTCTTTTCAAAAATGCTATTGACGATAACCACAGAAGTGTCCGTTCCATCTGATGGCCAGCCGCTTGAGTCTTCTTCGATGCTTCTTTTCAAAAAATGATGTTGACGATAACCACAGAAGTGTCCGTTCCATCTGATGGCCAGCCGCTTGAGTCATCTTCGATGCTTCTTTTCAAAAATGCTGTTGACGATAACCACAGAAGTGTCCGTTCCATCTGATGGCCAGCCGCTTGATTCATCTTCGATGCTTCTTTTCAAAAATGCTGTTGACAATAACCACAGAAGTGTCCGTTCCATCTGATGGCCAGCCGTTTGAGTCTTCTTCGATGCTTCTTTTCAAAAATGCTCATGACGATAACCACAGAAGTGTCCGTTCCATTTGATGGCCAGCCGCTTGAGTCTTCTTCGATGCTTCTTTTCAAAAATGCTATTGACGATAACCACAGAAGTGTCCGTTCCATCTGATGGCCAGCCGTTTGAGTCTTCTTCGATGCTTCTTTTCAAAAAATGCTATTGACGATAACCACAGAAGTGTCCGTTCCATCTGATGGCCAGCCGCTTGAGTCTTCTTCGATGCTTCTTTTCAAAAAATGCTGTTGACGATAACCACAGAAGTGTCCGTTCCATCTGATGGCCAGCCGTTTGAGTCATCGTCGATGCTTCTTTTCAAAAATGCTGTTGACGATAACCACAGAAGTGTCCGTTCCATCTGATGGCCAGCCGCTTGAGTCATCTTCGATGCTTCTTTTCAAAAATGCTGTTGACGATAACCACAGAAGTGTCCGTTCCATCTGATGGCCAGCCGTTTGAGTCTTCTTCGATGCTTCTTTTCAAAAATGCTGTTGACGATAACCACAGAAGTGTCCGTTCCATCTGATGGCCAGCCGCTTGAGTCATCTTTGATGCTTCTTTTCAAAAATGCTATTGACAACCACAGAAGTGTCCGTTGCATCTGATGGCCAGCCGCTTGAGTCATCTTCGATGCTTCTTTTCAAAAATGCTGTTGACGATAACCACAGAAGTGTCCGTTCCATCTGATGGCCAGCCGCTTGAGTCATCTTCGATGCTTCTTTTCAAAAATGCTGTTGACGATAACCACAGAAGTGTCCGTTCCATCTGATGGCCAGCCGCTTGAGTCATCTTCCATGCTTCTTTTCAAAAATGCTGTTGACGATAACCACAGAAGTGTCCGTTCCATCTGATGGCCAGCCGCTTGAGTCATCTTCGATGCTTCTTTTCAAAACATGCTGTTGACGATAACCACATAAGTGTCCGTTGCATCTGATGGCCAGCCGCTTGAGTCATCTTCGATGCTTCTTTTCAAAACATGCTGTTGACGATAACCACAGAAGTGTCCGTTGCATCTGATGGCCAGCCGCTTGAGTTATCTTCGATGCTTCTTTTCAAAAATGCTGTTGACGATAACCACAGAAGTGTCCGTTCCATCTGATGGCCAGCCGCTTGAGTCATCTTCGATGCTTCTTTTCAAAAATGCTGTTGACGATAACCACAGAAGTGTCCGTTCCATCTGATGGCCAGCCGTTTGAGTCTTCTTCGATGCTTCTTTTCAAAAATGCTATTGACGATAACCACAGAAGTGTCCGTTATATCTGATGGCCAGCCGCTTGAGTCATCTTCGATGCTTCTTTTCAAAAATGCTATTGACGATAACCACAGAAGTGTCCGTTCCATCTGATGGCCAGCCGCTTGAGTCATCTTCGATGCTTCTTTTCAAAAATGCTGTTGACAATAACCACAGAAGTGTCCGTTCCATCTGATGGCCAGCCGCTTGAGTCATCTTCGATGCTTCTTTTCAAAACATGCTGTTGACGATAGCCACAGAAGTGTCCGTTGCATCTGATGGCCAGCCGCTTGAGTTATCTTCGATGCTTCTTTTCAAAAATGCTGTTGACGATAACCACAGAAGTGTCCGTTCCATCTGATGGCCAGCCGCTTGAGTCATCTTCGATGCTCCCTCGACCTTGGTGGAAACGAGAAGCCCACCGTGTCACTGTGCTACGATGCACTACACTAACTCCACAAACTTCACACAAAGCTTTATGAATTTCCGTAGGTAATTTTCCTCGCAATATAAATGTAGGATCGCTGGTCGCAACGCGAGATCTGACCTGATTCACTTTCTTCCTCTATTTCTGGACATGTTTTCGGAACACGAGCACATTAGCAAGCAAACGTAGACACAACTTTGTATACTGAAGTCTGACTCACAATGGCGCACCGATTAGAGCGATTCCGTCACCTTGCCGGCAGCGCCTGCGCAGTACTTTTGAAATTACCTACGTATTTCTCATACACTGTGTGTAAAAAATGTCTCCGGACATCAGTGCTTTTTATAAAATACTGCATTTATGCCAAAATCAGTACGGAGGTGGCCTACCTTTGGCAATAATTACAATGTGCACTCTCCGTGGCACATTTTCAATGAGAATTTGGTAAGCAGTTTCAGGTGTACTGCTCCATTCCTCTCGCAAAGCAATTGGTCAGTTCTCACACAGAAGTTGGCCGTGTATTCTCAGCCCGAATTCGACGTTCAAGTAAGGATTGAGGTCGGATCTTTAAACTGGCCACTCCAAATTCTGGGCACACATATCCTCAAGTCATGTCGAAATGGAACATGCTTTATGGTACGGCGTGTTGTCTTTACGAAACAAGAACGGCCCGTCCCTGTAAAACTGGTGAAGTGTAGGCAGTGCGGCGTTGTCTAGAATGTCCTGGTACTTCATGGCGTTCATGTTTCCATGACAACCATCAACGGTCAGTCTGTACCATGAGAAAAAGTCCCAGACCATGACTCTGCCACCAACAAATATAATATTGGGTTGGTGCGAATGAAATGTCCGGCAAAGGACCAGCACACGTGGACCGCGAGAACGGAAAAGTAGGACAACTTACCTAGGCAAAATAATCCCCCTCGGCATCGACACATAGTTGCAATCTGTCCGGCAATGCCATGATCCCGGAACGAAAAAAGTCTTGTGGCTGGGACCCGAAGAAGTCATCAACTGCACGTTGAACCTCGTTGTCTGTCGTGAACTCTTTCCCGGACAGGAAGTGATCCAGGCGACGAAACAGATGATAGTCTGTCGGAGACATGTCTGGGGAATAGCCAGGGTGAGGTAGTGCTTTATAGCCCAAGGCACCTAGTGTCAGCATCGTTCGTTGTGCGACATGAGGGCGAGCATTGTTCTGGAGCAGAACACCACCATGTCTGTTGACCAAAGAAGGTTGATTTTGCAGCAATTTCCGGTGCATATAGTGTAATTCAGCCCAATAACGTTCGCCAGTGATGGATCGGCCTCTGTCTTGCCAAGAAACTGCGATGAATTATCCCGGCTGTGGACCACCAGACAAAGAGCATCATCATCTTGGTGTGCAGGGATGGCTTAAGATGCCGTCCAGAAGGCTTAACCATTGTGCAGATCGTTTCGGATTATTATGAAGGACCCACTTCTGGTCACTGGTGACGATTCGATGCAGTAGAGGTTTCTGTTTATTCCTGTCAAGCAGCAACTCACAACGGATTTAAAAATGGTGTAGCGTGATTCGTCCCTCCATAACACCCATTTCCACTGGTCTAGTGTCCATGGACGATGTGCTTTGCACCAAGCAAGTCGCTTACTCGCGTTCTTACAAGTTATCAAAGACTTGTAGGCAGCAGATCGGCCATGGAAATTTAAATAGTGCAATTTATTGCGAACTTTCTTTGTGCACACACTCGCCTCTGTTGAATCCTGAAATTCTTTGGTGATGATTTGAGCGGAGGAATGACGGCACCCACTGACGACACGTTTCAGAATTTCCTAGTATTTTTTCGTCAATTTACTTGGCCCTTCTGATTGTTTTATGGCAGTCCCTCACGTTCCCGTTTACTGATAACGTCTTCAGCAGTTGACCGTAAGTGTTGCAGTCATACGCACGGATATGTTACTGACTTCCAACGAAGTGTTATTATAGGTGCCATATCAGTAAGATGGCTTCTGATCATTCGTCCGAAAGGGGTCAGAGTTCGAATCTCAGTGAGGCATGGATGTTGTTTGCCTTACGGCACTGGCTCTCTCCCTTCCCTGGAATCAGTGACCCTAAATTAGGTACGGGCTCCTGCTCATGGCCTACTGAGCTGCTCACGGTGGTCGTTAAACCTCGAACCAAAAAAAAAAAAATTGCAAAATTATGCTAATGCATTGATTATGATACGCTTTCCAACGTACCAGAAATCATTACTGAAGTTATTACTCAAGTTATGAAGATAATGGCTGTGGAATAAATCTCGCTCCTGTGCCCAGACCTTTGACCCCGTTTCGATGATATTTAACAGAAATGGTTCAGTATACCTCCGGAACAGCATGATAGTTTTGTCGCAATCAAAGCATTTTTACGTGAGTTATGACTTATAAGGGCGATGGAATTGATCCCGCTCCTATGTCGTGACGTATTTGACCCAATTTCGTTCATTTTATTGGGTTATTCCTCAGGATGTCCCTTACCACATAATAAAATTTCATCGAAATAGAAACATTTTTACGCGAGTTATCGTGCAGACAGACAGACGGACGAAGCTGGAGCATAGTCGCTTCTTCAACCTACGGTTGGAAAGCGTAAAAAAGTCAGTAGGCCCGAAACGCGTGTCCATGTCTCAGGAGTAGACGATATATGACGTTTGAAGAGCTTACCCTCAATTTTAAAGGAAAACCTGCGCACGTGATCTGTTGGATTGTTCCATTTTTGCTTCGGAAGGGGATTTCTGGAGGCTTGTTTTCCACATAGGGTATACTCTCAACCCTACTTTCTTTGCAGAATATTTGGCATATGAGAATGTATTCCTCAGGTCTTTGCTTTCTGTTATTATCACAACATCGTCTGTGTATGCTAAATGGCAAATTTTCCTTCCACTTTAGTAGATATTTATTCCTCCAAAACCTTGTATTTTGAAGCGGGACTCAACATGATCGTCCAATTTCCCACTCACTCGATGTGCAATAAGGGACGGCAATGATAGTCTCTAATAGATGCATAAACAATGTTATTTTTTAACAGAATGATTCAGTAAATGCAAATGTATAGACATGTAGTCCTTTAATCCTTGATATATATACGATGACAAGCTATTAAGATTAGTAAGAAAGCAAATATAATACAATACATGAGTGTATGTAAATTCGGGCATTAGTTTACCGAGTTGCAGAATGATAACACTTCACGTAATACATTTTACAGAAAAATAGTTGTAAAGCAACAGCTTCACTTAGCTTATTGCAATATTTTTGTTCACATTCCGGCTGCACACATACACTTTTTTAGAAGAAGTGCAAAGCTGAAAAAAGTGAGTCATAAGTGGGTCATAGGTGTTTTTCTTGACGATGCGCGCATGAAGTTTTTTCTCCTAGAGTGGAACCGTGGGAAAGTCCCCCTTTTTTGTCTTCTGAGTTACTTGCGATCTTTGATGTTTCCTGCACCGCCAACAATACTGGAGCATAGCTTATTCCTGTGCTATGTTGAGGAAAATCTGAGATTCAATTGTCTTGTCTCAGTACTGTCATTATAAAAAAATTCTGGGTTAAGTTTCCCTATAACAAACTTTTGAAGTTGTGATGCCTTGAACTGAAATCTGAATAACTTACAAGGTGTGACTGAAGTCTTTCCCTGATTATGATAAATCGTATAAAACGAACAACGCTCGTTAGCCACATACGGTTTTCCAATATAGCTTACCTGAAATCCAGAGTTTTTTTTCGGGGTGATCAGTATACCTCAATGTGGGCTCCTTTTGTTACACGGAGGACATCCAGTAGGTACTCTATCTCTTACCATGTCTTCTGCAACATGTCATCAGTGATGGTTGCAACGCTTCCGTTATTCTTCCCTTCAAAATGTTAATATCTGCAACTGGCGTTGCATAAACTTGATCCTTAATGTAGCCCCATCAACAGAAGTCAAGGGGCGTAATGTCTGCGGAACTTGGTGGCCAGGGCATGGGACCATGCCCTGGCCACCAAGTTCATAAGAATTGACAGACAGGTGCACCCTAGTGCGGGGGCGCACTGCCCTGCTGGAACATTACACATGGTTGCAGCTCTTTTAATTGAGGTGCAACATACAGCTGCATCATGTCGAGGTAAATTCCCGATGCAATGGTGGGCTCAATAAAAAAGAACAGTCCAATTACTTTGTTGTGCATTAGTCCGCACCATGCATTGATTCTAGGATTATCCCTATGTTTCTCCAAACCCACATGTGGGTTCTCTGAACCCCAGATACGGACATTATGCGTGTTCACTTTACCCGAGGTATGAAAGGTTGATTTGTCTGAAAAACCAATCCGCTTCAGGTAATCATTGTCTTCGTCTATTCGTTCAAGAATATCCGTAGCGAATGTCACACGTCTGGGCCTATCATTAGGTTCCAAGGCTTGAATAATTTGCAATTTGCATGCAAAAAAACGAAGCCGCTTTCTTAAAATGCGCTGTGCTGTGTTCATAAGCATTCCCAGTTATCTATAGGCATGACGAATTGATTTCCTCGGGCTTCGAGTTTCGTACGAATGCATCACGCACGGCGTCGACAGTTTCCTCACTAATGGAAGGTCTTCCACTTCTTGCAGGGTCACCGACACTGCCCGTCTGTTTAAACTTTTGTTACTGGTTCCTAATGCTCTTCACATCAGGCGGAATTCTGTCATACTCACGCCTAAACTTCCACTGCATTGAAATTGCAGATTTGGTTTCATGAAACCAGAGAACACAATTAGCCTTCTCTTGCATAGACGGCATTTCGCCGACTGACTCTTTCAACAACAAACTACACTGCAGACGTGCAAGCTACCTATTGTTCCAAAAGTACAACGAAAAAAAAAACCCCTTGATAATATGACCCCAATCAATGGAACAAACCGCGTACCTCTAACTAGCTTGTTCATTTTATACGATTTATCGTAATCGGGGAAGGACTTCAGGCACACCCTGTATTATGCATCTAATAATTTTCTGCACCTGTAGTGCTTTTCCAGCGGTTCTGAATCTTCCCTGGGACAAGTGGCCACAAATCAGGCGAATAGGCGACTTTCTTATGGCGTCAGGTGATCATGCAAATTTCCCTCCCCCTGCCCCAAATAAAAATAAATTCGTCCACTCATTCTGGGACCAGAAAATTATGGCTGTTTAACATCACGTGAAGGAAACATTTTCCATTTTAACCCCTTAACCGGCTGGAACGAGTTTACTCGGGGTTATAAAAATGAGCTGAAATCACTTTAAACGAATTATCTTGGAGTTAGGAAAATGGGCTGAAATCAGCTCGACCGAATAAAATCGCAGTCTAAACAATAGGTCTAACGCAGCTGGGACAAGTGAACATGCGCATCAGAAAGCGCTGTATCTTGTTTCCCCTGAGCTTTGTTATTTGAAGTGTTCATTTAGGGAAATGATTGACATTAATCTTTTCTGACTGATTACCTGCTAAAAGGAGACTAACCTTAGAAAGGATGAAAGGAGAGAGAAAATGCCTCTGCCACACACACTTCAGACCCAACGGTGTGATGTCCATGTCAGGAGGACTAGCATTTTTTCACCATGCCTTGGGTAATGGAGAAGAGAATAAAGGACTAGAAAAGAGCTCTTGGGCAGAGTGACATGTTTATTATAACTACTGCTCTGATAAGAGGGGGAGGAATTATTTGGCTTATGTTTCGTGAAACCCGGCCGCTATATAAATATTTCTGCTGGGAGCGTAGAGAAAATGTTGGGCACCATATAGTTCAGGTGCATTGGCCGCTTACAGGGTTAATTATAGTTTAATTCTTGGTCTGTAACCCGTGTTTTAATACGAAATTTATGTTTTGAAAGTGATTCATCAATATCGTTCAAGTATCAGGAATGAGAATAAGTACCGTAAATTGAACTAGATACTAACATAAAATGAGAAATTCTCTTTTCAAGCGTGTACACATCCGAACTATTAACAAAGAACGTGCTCATCCAGATCACTTCACTAAAATACCCTCGTGGGAAAACGCAGTATCACCAGCAAGACTTTAGTAACATCGTCTCGTCTTAGTTCCGGAAAACTGCTTTTGTTAGAACCGAATTACTGGACCTAAGTGTGACAAATAGACTAAAGCATTCATTGAGTGAAAGTAGGGCAAGTAAGAAACAAGCTAATATTAGGATTTCCGGCACCAGAAGAAGGAACGACGTTGATGACCTTGCCTATTCAGGAGACATAGTTGAAAGCTTCAGAAAGTAGGAAGTTAGGGATGACAAAGAAAGGTAATTTTCTCCTCTTCAGTTTCTTTCGAAAAACATTATCTGAAAGGTCGTGCTCTGTAGAACTCATTTTTGGAAACATTTCAGAAAACCCTTTAAGGTATGACATCAGTTTTCGAGAAACTATTGATTTTGTGTATTATAACGTCATACATTTCTAGATTTCCTTTTTTTTCGCGGCTTGTAAAATAAAAAGATGTTAAAAATGAAAAAGAAAGCTTTTGATTTCTTCATTAAAACGTGAACAGTCACTCTCTTCACAATTTTGTCTGAAGGTATTTCAAAACCTATTAGTATTTTTTTTTTGTGAGTTCCTGAAACTTATTTGCTTAGATATAGTAGTATAATAATAAAAGCTAATTTCTTCCAGTTTGTTTATGCATTGTTCCGTAGGAGCACAAGTTGGTATACAGTTCCCTTCTGTAGTGATGCATAATGATGTATCTACACTGCTGGCCACCCAAAATGCAACACCAAGAAAGACACGAGATAGCAAAGCCAGATTTACTGGACACATAACAACAGATACAAAGATGAAACGATTGAGCTTACAGGCCCGTGCGACTTGCGGAACACGCAGACATCAATAGTTCGTTTGGCCCCCATGGCTGGCAATAACGGCCGCTACACGCCACGGCATCGAACGAAAGAGGCTTTGGATGTGGGCTTGGGGTATGTCGGTCCAGGCTGCTTCCACACATTACCACAGTTCATCAGGCGTAGCCGCGGGTGGTGCTTGCCGGGCCACTCGGTTGCCGATCAGCGACCAGACGTGTTCGATGGGCGACATCGGGAGAAAAGGCGGGCCAGGGCAGCAGTGACACCTGGCGGGCCGTAAAGAATTGTTGCACGATGCGTGCCACGTGCGGGCGCGCATTGTCCCGTTGAAACGTGGCCGCTGGCAGGTCCTGCAGGTAAGGGAGGACTACAGGCTCCAAAACGTCGGAGATGTAGCGGTGGCTGTTGAGTGTACCGGTGATGCATACCAGAGGAGTGCGGGTGTCATATCCAACTGCGCCCCAAACCATAACGCCAGGCGACGGACCGGTATGGCGATGCATAATGCAGGCGTCCTACAGTCCCTCGCCGCGGTGCCGCCATACGCGGATCCGACCATCGTGATGTTGCAGGCAGAAGCGGGATTCGTCGGAGAAGACAATGTCGTGCCATTCCGTAGTCCAGGTGCGGCGTTCAACGGTCCACTGCAGCAGCACTCGCCGGTGGTGTAACGTGAATGGTAATCGGAGCAATGGGCGCCGTGCGACAAGTCTCCGCTCCTGCAGACGACTTTGAACGGTACGTGCTGACACAGGTTGTTGCGCAACACACCCTAATTCTTGCGCTAACGTTCGTGATGTGGCGGTGCGAGTATTCAATGCCTGCCACACAACATGCCGGTCTTCTCGTTCAGTGGTGTGCCGCGGCTGCGGCAATCGCTCACGTCGGTCCGTCTGTCCCTCTTGCACCCACCGAATCTGTACTTACCTCACTGTGGCTGGATGTCGTCTCACACGGGCGCCGATGTCTCGGTACGATAAGCCGCTGTCGCGATAAGCCACTATTCGTCCTCTGTCAAACTCTGAAACGTGCTGGAATGACTGCCTAATTCTGCGACGAGGCATCAGGAAGCTTCCCACGTACAGGTCCGGCAGCGCAACACACTTCCACTACTTACACCCCGCCTTCTGTGCACCCTTCTCATAGTGCTTCTCGGTGGCGTGTCTGGCGCACATGATTTGCATGTGCCCTGCAATGCTAATCGTTTGCATGTCCTCTCGCGGCCGACGCATGCTCCGAATTTCAGGCCAATCGGATGCTTCCTTCTTGGTGTTGCATTTTGGGTGGCCAGCAGTGTATGTACTCACACTTACATAATCGGGAAAATGTACATCTGCAAACCAGAAGCGAATGTTCGGGGCGCTCTCATAGGTCTGCGGCGCACACCCACACAGAGTCGCAATTTAGCGTACATTATTTAACTTAGATTTAATTTAAGATATTATTTTTTCATTTTTTCGGTTTTATTTCTATTAAAACTCCCCAGAGTTTGTCATAAGGTTTTCGAGTGGTGGTTAAAGTTAATTTCCTCACATAATGCTTTCATTAACAGAAGTTTCATTCAGTAAGCATATCGCATTCGCGCTAAAATCCTCAGGGGTGTGCGGTTTCCCGAGCGCACATCCGACGATGTCAAGCAACTGTGATACAAGCACTCTGCAGATGGCGCTGCCGGTCACGTTATTATTTCTTTGTGGTTTCAAACGTAGCAGCGGAACTCTCAGGGTGTGCTAGCCAAAATGAGCAGCGCTTGCAATCCCACATAGCAGTGCAATTAAACATTGTGGTACGAGTTTAAGTTATATATATATAAATATATGTTTTGCCTTATTTATTTTGCAAAAAAGTTTGCTTTGCGGTTTCTAATCAATGGCGAGACATTTCCGTTTGATAGTGTTACCAGAATACTTCACAGTGCGGCAATTTAAAAATGCGACTAATGATAGATAAAAATGAGTTACTGTAGTAAATTATTAACCTTGGTTTTATGTGAAGTAGTTTTCCTCCGGAACCCATGCACTGGCTCGCACGCTCACGAAGTGCACAGAATAACTGCTGGAAGGCAATTACAGGAATGCTGTTAAGAACCCACGTAACAGCTTCCTGGATGGTGTGTACATCATCAAAACCAATAGCGCAAATAGCGCCCCTTTTAGTGATACTTCGAGTTTGGGAAATATGAAGTAGTCACAAGAAGCTAAGTCCGAGAAACAGGAAGTAGTTACAAGGAGCTAAGTTCGGGAAATAGGAAGTAGTCACAAGTAGCAGTCTGGGGAAGTGGTCAGAAGGAGCTAAGTCCGACAAATAAGGTGGGTGTGACAACATGCAGAACCCTTCTTAGGCCAAAAACTCCCGAATGGTGCAATGTAAAAAATTGTCTGTAAATTTTACGGTTTTAAACCGTTTTCAAGGGTGCCAACACAAAACCGTAAAATCTGCAGTTTTATGCGGTATTGGAGCAAAGCTATAACTTTGCTCCAACACAGTTTTATGGCATGTCGGCAGCTTAAAATGTTAGTTACAAGCATGTTAGTTACTCTAGTTACAGGCATGTCGGCCGCTTAAAATGTTAAGAACCGCCAAGGCCATAGGAAGGTTAATGAATCTTTGCTTTGCAACACAAATGCGTAGAAAGGAACCTGGAAAACTTCTATAACTTTTGGTTATTATAGCTTAGTTGTAATTTTTGATGCATGGACTAAGTCTGTTAATTTCTGTGTCTCATGTAGTGTAGCTGATGAAAACTCAGTAAATGGCTGAAGAGTTTCAGTTCCTCTATTTTTTTTAAACTGACAGATCTGTGGAATTTGAGAAATATGTGAATTCACGCATCAGTTTATTTACGCTTTCCAACCGTAGGTTGAAGAAGCGTATATGTTCCAGCTTTGTCCGTTCGCACGATAACTCGCGTAAAAATGGTTCGATTTTGATTAAACTATAGTATGTGGTAGGGGACCACCTGGGGACGAACCCTATTGAAAATGGGTTAAGTGGGATCAAAGGTCAGGACATACAAGCGGGATGCGTTCCATTGCCCTTATGCGTCATAACTTGCGTAAATATGGTTTAATATCAATGAAATTTTAGTATTTCGTAGGGGACCACCTGGGGACTAATCCTGTTAAAAAGGACGAAATGGGGTCAAAGGTCACGACATAGGAGCGAGATCCATTCCATTGCACTTATGCGTCATAACGTGCATAAATATAGTTTGATTTCAATGAAATTTTAGTATGTCTTAGGAAACCACCTGGGGACGAACTCTATTGAAAATGGGATAAGTGGGGTCAAATGTCAGGGCATATAACTTATCTAAAAATGCTTCGATTGAAACAAAACTTTATCATGTTGTTCCGGAAGTATACTTTACCGGTTCTGTTGAATATCATCGAAATGATGTCAAAGGTCAGGACACAGGAGCGAGATTTGTTCTACAGCCATTATCCTCATAGCTTTAGTAATAATTTCCGGTATGTTGGAAAGCTTATCATAATCAATGCATTGCATGAATTTACTAACTTGTTTTAAGCACAAAAAGCTGAATGTGGTGGACCTAAATTCCCAAATTATGAAAGTACAGCAACTTTTAATTCAGTTTGGATGTTTATAGTATTTATTATACATCAGATGGAGGAAATAAAGAGCGTTTTTCTGGTAAAATAAGAGTTTTAAACTGCAGTTTACGGTACGTTTTAATAAAATGTGGTTTGAAAATCTACAAAAAATATTCCCCACCCCATGCATAAAGTTTTTTATTCATATACGGTAGGGTAAATTTCAAACATATGAGATAATGCCCCATATTTAAGCATTTTAATTCAGTTTCTTTTTAATACATGCGAACTTACCTGTTATGCGTTTTTCACTCGAAAAACAGATTTTGCGTATGGTATAGTAAGATTTGCTCCCTAGAATTTTAGCAACCGGCGCAATTTTGCACATGCCAAATTTTTCTAATTTTCCACCCTGTTGTCCACTGGGCACAATCTCCTTATGCACAGTTTTTTTGCCACCGTGGAAAGCAAAGAAGATTTTTTTTTATCTTGAACGTCTAATTGTTTTTGGCTTGAAGAGTTTGCCGACTTCCTCTCTGCACTTTGCCGTTTCGCTTCAGGGTCATATTGGAAGACCCATATCTCGTCGCCTATAATTATGTTATTCAGGAAATTTGTTTTTTTTTCAACGGAAGCAATCATGTCTCTGCAGTGTTCAACTCTCGATTCGGTTAAGGAATGTGGCACAAATTGTGCACATACACACCTTCCCTTTCTTTAAAATTTGCTTTTTTATTTCTTGAATGGTTTCCCTATTCGATTCTAGATATTCTGAAATCATACAAAGGGTTGCATTTCTGTCAGCACATATTATTTCCCCCGCTTGTCAATCACGTCTCATCTTCTCACAGCTGCGCCCTTATGTTCGTCATTTCCTAGCGACTGTCTTCCTTTGCAGATACATTTATGCCATTCAAAAACACGTACACGAGATGGGCAACTGTCTCCGTACACTTTCTTCATCATGCTAAATGTTTCTGTCGCACTTTTGCCAAGGCGCGCACGAAACTTAATACAGTGTAACTTGTCTAATTCGAACGTTTCTAGTTCGAATTCTTGGTTAATTCGAATTTTTCCATTTGTTCCCTTGAATTTTCTATATCAATGTTAAAAACCTTTTAATTTAAACTTTTTTTCGTTTAATTCGAAGGTAACCCCATTTTCGCAATCTCGTATGCTCAACAATTACCTTTTAAAATTAAGGAACATACTGTTCTGGATGAAGTTCCGAGTTCTGGATGAAGCAACAAGTTAAACCTGAAACTTATAGCCAACTGCTTCGAAAAAGCAGGCTTCCTGCACCCCGATGATGATAAGTCTCAACTACATCAAGGTAATGGTGGAGAGGAGATTATACCCACTGTGGAGTACTGGGAAGACGTAGGCCGTGATGTACCGTATGAAGCTTTTGTGAGAGTTGATGACAATATAGCTGTTTGTGGTGAGCTCACAGATGATGATATCTTGGCTGATGTTATGAATAAGAAGACCTACTGTGTATCTTCATATGAAGAACTGGAACTGCCAGAATTTCCTGAAGAGCGCCTTCGAAATTCAGTAGAGAAATTGGCTCACCTCCAACACTTAAGGAAGTTTGTTGAGGGAAAGCAGAATATAAGTGACTCTCTATTTCATTCACTCGATAAACTTGAGGAATTTATACTTACCCATAACATAAAACTCTAAGAAGCAGACCAAAATTTCACGTTTTTTTTTTTACAAAAAATTGTAAATTTACCGTACTGTACTGTTTCTTGTATGTTATGAATAAATATGTTGTTTTTTACAGTACTTGAATGTGCCCATATTCAAACTTGCCTAATCCGAATTTGTCGATAATTCGAATTATCTTTGTGGTCCCTTCAGCTTCGAATTATCCAAGTTACACTGTATTTGCACTTTGCTCCATTCCACTATTTCGACGAGGTAACTCAACACACTTGCAGTTTCATATACCTCCTGTTTTAAAATGGCCACCCGGAGAGACTACCTTGACGGCAGTTGTTGGGGGAGAACCCTTCTTTCGATTTACGTTCTCAAACTCGACAGAGTCATCACTTTTAGTCTCAAAAAATCAGTCTAGTTTTCAAATTACCACACTGTATAACAGGTAATGAAATGCTATTAAAAATTCTGATTTATTATAATAATTTGTTTTAATCACTAACGCTGAGAGTTACTTTCGTCTCCACTATTCGTTTTATGTAGTTTCTTCCAGTTTCCTTTCCTGCATCTTTAAACACAAATCGCCATGTTTTTATTTCGAAAACAATATACACTGGCGTGGAAAAATTAAGGACGAGACGGTTTCTCGAATGTAACGTAGTGCAGAAGTGCTCCACATCGACTCAAATCATACCATAAGATCCCCAAGATGTAAGTATATGGGACAAGCGAGCAAAACCGTCCAAACAAGGAATCCAAAGGATACAAAGGCACTTTATTGAAAAGGTAGCTTTGAGCACAACTGGACAGAAACGTCCATGTGACAGGTAGCTGCCAAGAAAAATCCAGTCTTTATTAGGGGATATGATCACCCCTGACTGCGTTGCAGGATTTACGTCTGTCCAGGCTGAGGACGAGGTTGTCAAGGAGCTGCTGAGGCATCGCGGCCCATTCCTCTTGTAGCGCCAATCGCAGCTGCGGAATCGTTGCTGGCGGTTGGCGACGTGCTGCCAAGCGTCTCCCGAGATGGTCCCACACGTGTTGGATTGGATTTAGGTCCGGGGACCTTGCGGGCCAATCCATGAGTTGAATATCTTCACTTTCCAACAGCTCTGCGACAGCCAGTGTACGATGAGGTGTAGCGTTGTCGTCCATGAAGAGTAACTCAGGACCCACAGCACCTCTAAACAGACGAACGTGAGGCAGGAGAACTTCCGTACAATAACAGACACCAGTGACTGAACCTCCTTGGAAGATGTGGAGGTCAGTACGGCTACCGAGCATGATACCGCCCCAAACGAGAACTTCGCCACCTCCAAGTCGACCCCTTTAAATGATGTTGGAAGTGTGTTTGCGCGTTCACTGCTCTCTCCAGATGTGTATACGTCCAGAATCGCTCTTCAGACTAAATCGGCTCTCATCCGTAAAGAGAAATCGACCCCATTGGTGATGTGTCCAGTTCTTGTGTTCTTGGCACCACCGAAACCGCCGTGTCCGATGAGTAGGCGTTAATGGCACACACCGTACTGGTCGTCGTGCAAATAGACTACCTTTGTGCAGCCTCCTGGCCACGGTAAAACGCGATAACGGACGTCCAGTTGTCTGTTGCACGTGCCTTGCGATTTCTCCCGCTGTCTGCCGTCTGTCTCTTTTCGCCTGTAGGACAATATACCGGTCGTCCGCCGCCGTGGTTGCTCGTGGACGACCACTGCTGAACTCTCGGACAGCTTTTCCTGTCGTTTGAAATGCTCTCCAAGCTCGTGAAACGATGCTGTGAGCGATCCCGAACTCCTCGGCCACACTAGTCACACTTCGACCTTCTTCCAACTTCCCAATGACGCGACCTCGGATAAAGTCATCCAGATATCGTCTACTGGATTGCCTGTTGGCCATATCACACGGTGGCAGCAACTCGACGTCGTTCAAACCGATATAAACCGTGCAATAGCTTTCACTGAATTGCTGAGCGTACACCGCCCGTGTGTTTTTTATACTCTTCCGACACCCCCCGCTCCCTACGTCATGCTGCATATATGCGCATGCCCTACCGTATCGGACCCTAGTCTATCTCCTGAGTAGTCTTTCGGTCCGTTCTGCCTGCTCGTTCCGCTGTTATGCTAATTTCTCCTCTTCGTCCTTAATTTTTGCACACCAATGTATTTTCCTAGAAAATGTCAAAGCACAATCATTCAAGCACTTCAACTCCTGACATTAATATTAGAACAGGAAGCACTACCGCTCATTCTGCTTGTTCCAAATGCAGCTTCAGGACCGAAATAAATAATTATAACCCGCTAAATAGTAATAATAAAACACTTGCCCATATGTAGTTGGTAGTTCGTAAAACGAGAGAAAAACCTCACTGAAATCAAAGCGAAAAGAAACAGGATTGACAGCCTAAAGGTCGCCATGTAACCAAATCGTGGAATAGTGACAGGCAAATAGCATATGACCATGGGCTAAACCAAAGACATTAGAAGAGAATAGACTGGCAAAGGTCATGCTACTTCCGGCATATATTGAAAGACGCCATTGTGGAGAGTAACTAAGGTGTTGAAGTATGCACTAGTGTTTCAGTTCTAAATCTTCAACATTTTGATATAACTTTAAGATTTAAATGTACGTAGTTCGATCAAAATGCTCCGAGTCTAGGTACGTAGTGCGCAAACAGATGGCAGTACGCGGATGCGCGAGCAGCTGTCGAGGGCAGTGACCTTCATGATACATTGGGCCGAGTGACGTCGTTCTGTGAACATCGGGAGCCGTGCTACACGATATTTGGTGACCACGTGCAGAACACAGGTGCGATTTCGGTCTGGATTGCAAACTAGAGCAGCGAGCGAACAACAAATTCTGCGTCAAACTAGGTAAATCGGGAACAGAGAGGCATACAATTTTGTGGCAGGCTTATGACAATGAAGCAATGAGTCGTGCAAGGTATTTTGAATGGTACTCGCGCTTCAAGAGCGGGAGAACGGCACTGGAAGACGACGAGAGGTCAGGGCAGCCGTCCACAAACAAACCCCCGAAAATGTGGACACAATTAGGGAACTGGTGCATGAGGATCGTCGGACAACCATTCAAGACATTCCTACCATCGTCAATGTGTCATACGGAACAGTGCAAGAAATTCTCACGTCGGTTTTGAAAATGCACCGCATTGCTACAAAGTTTGTGTAAAAGATTCTGAACCCCGAAAGAAATGCAGGAGATCACAGAGCGTTAGTAACACGCCGGTTTGGCAGCCGCAACAGAATGACTACCCTTCCTAACCCGCCTTATTTGCCGGATTTGGCCCCCTGCGACTTCTTTTCTGTTCCCGAAGATGGAACTGAAGCACAAGGGTCGCCGTTTTGAAACCGTGGACGAGATCCAGCGCGAATCGCAGACGGTGCTTGACACGATTCGCTAACAGGACTTCCTGGGAGTGTTCCAACAGTGGCAAAAACGAGACTACTTTGAGGGAGATCATAGCCAGACTTAAGTAACGTAAGTACTTTGTTGTATATCGGCCTAGTCTTGGAACCTTTTGATCGGACCTTGCATGTGACGTGAAATTTTCTGTTTAGTAATTCTTCTAATTTCTCTGCTCTGTATATGGCCGGCTGCGATGTAGCCTCGTATTTTTTTGCCTCCTAGTCTTAAAGCACGAAAAAGAACCAACTAAGTAGGTTTGGGCATGTTTCAGGAATGCACACAGAAAGACTACCAAACATGATTAAATGGTAGAATTGAAGGACAGCCCAGTAGAGAAAGACCAAGAAAGAAATGGATTGACAGCATTAAAGAAAGCACCCACTTAAACTCTGTAATAGAACTACACAAAAGGACAGCATACAGAAAGAAATGGCGAAAATTCGTCTTTGAGGAACTCAACCGGCCATGAACGGAGGAAATCTTGTTTGTTCTGGGATATGAGCACTTGTTAATTAGTTTGATCTAGAAAATTCAGCTCTTACACGGACATTCTTTCTACGTATTTTCTGCAGTACATTATGAATTAAATCAAACATTCTTACTTTCCAATAGGCATCTGTTTGACTGCAAGCTCCCCTCCCATTCATAGATGGCGCTGCAAGTTCGATTGGTCCTCGTTTCAGAATCGCTAGAATTATGTTTGCCAGTCTATGCTTCTCTGTCATTGGGCGAAACGGTATTTGAATTTAATGAAAATTCTGACACACAACACAGTACATCAAATTTAACTAAATACAAACATCAAAATTGTCATATGTGCTAAACTAAAATTAAATATTAACACAATGTTAGCACAATGGAATGAAAACATGGAATCACAGTAATATCACAAAGTTAAATATAAATTAATAACATTTAGTACTAACTATTTATTCCAAGAGTAAACAAGAGCTCAAACTACCTCAGATATCTAGTATAATAACCATAAACATACAAAAACGCATGTAATATTTCCGGCTTCGTACGCAAGCACTATCGACAGTATTTGCAGAGTTTCATAATCACTGTCGAGTGTAGAAACATGTCTGATCTTGCCAATGAGCCAACTATCTGCACACTAACAAGGCAGACTGGCGCACGCTATCTTTCGATTTCGGGTACGGAGTAAAGTCTTTACAAGCAATTTGCATCACTTTACCCTTTCCTCTTTAAATAAATTATTTTCATTTATTTAAACCTGTTTCCAGTGGCAACACTGGATACAAGGGGGCTTCGTTCCTGTTTCCTATATTGTTTTCTTAGTAAGACTCAAGCGGTAATCCGCTTAAATTGCGTAAGAAACAAAATGCAACTTCCCAAACTTTCTCTCATCTACGGATGGCTTTGCCAAGGCTAAGAGCGTAAACTGAAAATGAGAACGATTATAATATTTATTATTTAACATTCACACATTTAAATTGTAATCGTTTTCATTTTCAGTTTGCTTACGCTTTTACTTGTTTCTTACGCCAATTAAACGGTTTACGACTTTAATCTGATACACATGGTGTATTAATCTGTTGTACTATTTTCTTTGTGCTCTCAAAATCTCTAACACGTCATTAAAATATTTCGCTTCTGTGTTATGCAGAGAATGAAGTACTTATTAAAAGCCCAACTGGTCAGTAGTTTGAAATAAATGGAAATAACCAAAAAGGATTCATTTTAAAACTTCCTTCTGAAGTCCCATTTTTCCAGTATCGCAGAGCAGCATATGTTTCTGGGTATTTAAACTTTTCCTCATAATCAGTTTTCAATTTTTTTCTCCGCTGCAGCATGCATGGAAAAATAACTAAAATTTAATACGAGCACCTTAATCTTTCAGCCAATTTGTGCTGAGCTGCGAGATCACGTGACAAAAGAATTTCTTCAATTTTGAGTTTAACTGTAATTTCCTTGTACGTTTATTCGGCAGAGCAATTTAAGAGGCGCCACGATATCTGCTCCATGCCTCGAGTAATTGAACATACCCTTCTAACGTCCATGCCAGGTATCTTCTTGCTGAGATGAACATCGGAATTCGTGCATTCCTCAAATAACGGAAAGAACAAAAACGAGATGAAAACTTTCCTTCGACATGTTCCTAATCTACAGATTCTCATTATATGCGTATGTATATGCAGCTCTGAATTGATTTTTTTGCTTTGGCGTTCTCATGTGCATGATGCGCTCAGTCATATTCTTATGATAACGGAACTGAGTAAAAAAAAAAAAATCTGATTCACATGAAATAGATTGATTATTCTTAAGCTATATATTCCAGTGCTTACGTATGGTGCAGAGATGCGGAACTTAACTAAAATAGGCATACAAAGACTGCAGACAACTCAAAGAATCATGGAGAAGTACATGCTTGGTGTAACCCGGAGAGATAAGAAGAGGAACTCGTGGATTCGAAAGTTGACAAGAGTTGAAGACATCATGATCAGAGTTAAATCCGTGAAATGGCAATGAGCTGGACATACTGCCAGAAGGACAGACCATCGATGGACAGCCGAAATTTTAGATTGGATTCCAAGGGACAGGAAAAGACCCAGAAGACGACCACATGGGAGATGGGTGGATGAAATTTGAAAGTATGCGGGAGTAACATGGAGAAGAGACCTTCGTCCAGCACTGGATTGATAATGGTTGACAATGACGATGATGATGATGATATTGCAAAAAAACAACTAGGAGTTAAAACCAATAAAAACTTTGAAATTCTAAAGCGCCCAAGGCATATATATATAGATAGATAGATACATACACACCAGAGATGAAAGGATCAGCGGGTCAACAATTTCGTGCTGGTCAAAGGACTCTGTTCAAAATATGTAAATAAATATTCAAAATATTTAGAAAAAACATTTCAAAGAAGAATGCGTTGTGTGGAATTTTGTGTTCTACTCGTGTCAGCGAAGTGAAAATGATTTGTCATACAAAAATATTGCCATCTCTTTCTTAACTTAAGATTTCCACCTACCGACGATACGGCGCAGACCCTAGATTCATCGATATCATATTGCAAAATGATACTTTGTGTTTGTTTTCAGTGCGATTGTCCGGAGCAAGATACAGGCAAACGCCTGTCGCCTGCTTCTCTGGTGATTCACTCTCACACTCCGCGTGTCACATTGTAAGACTGAGTTTCTTTTCACATTGCATCTTTAGATTGAGCATTCAGAGGATTTCGTTTGACAGGCTAACATCCCCGTTCCATTGCATGTTGTGTCGTAATTAATGCGTCATTTGCTAATATGGATGAATCTAATATTAAGGAGATTGGAAAAGGCTTCGAGGCCAACAAATACGCGCTTGTTAAAAACAAAAAGGGGAAGAACTAATGATGGAAGTTGTTTCATCTCATTAAGAAATCAAAATGTTTCACAGCAACACCTATTTTCACAAGCTTGTGATGAGTTGAAAGTTTCAAAAATGTTAATGCTGATTTCACGAGTGTTCTTTCCTTCTGAGGGGCAATGGTGAAATCAACATCCACATTTTGGAAACTATCAACTCATCAGAAGCTGGTAAAAGTCGGTGTTACTGTGAAACATTCTGAAGCTTGATATGCATTAAAAAAACGGCAAAAATTGTTATTAAACATACAAATTAATTTAAATATTTTTACTGTAGCACCATTGAAATTAAGCGAAACAGCCTTATATCACTGCGGTGGGAATTTTTGATTCTCGCACATGTGTTTGAAAACATGTGTAAAAAAGTTACCTTATGTGAAGAAAGACAGGTTTCATCAGTTTTTGTAAATAAGCATGTAAACTATACGCTCCCGTAATGCATTTGTATGATTTCTATATAACCTACAATACCCACTGCGAAGAGACGTTTATAGAACGCCCTGTTTGTTTATACACTGGTGTGCAAAAAATAAGGAGGAAGAGGAGAAATCAGCATAACAGCGGAACGAGCAGGCAGAACACTCAGGAGATAGACTAGGGTCCGGTACACCACTCAGGAGATAGACTAGGGACCCACAGGAGATAGACTAGGGTCCGGTACGGTAAATCGTGCGCATATACGCAGCATGACGTGGGGAGAGGGGGTCGCAAGGGTATAAGGCACACGGGCGGTGTACGCTCAGCAATTCGGTGAAAGCTATTGCACGGTGTACATCAGTTTGAACGACGTCGAGTTGCTGCCGCCGTGTGATATGGCCAACAGGCAATCCAGTAGACGAAATCTGGATGACTTTACCCGAGGTCGCGTCATTGGGAAGTTGAAAGAAGGTCGAAGTGTGACTAGTGTGGCCGAGGATTTCGGGATCGCTCACAGCATCGTTTCACGAGCTTGGAGAGCATTTCAAACGACAGGAAAAGCTGTACGAGAGTTTAGGAGTGGTCGTTCACGAGCAACCATGGCGGCGGACGACCGGTATATAGCCCTACAGGCGAGAAGAGACAGACTGCAGACAGCGGGAGAAATCGCAAGGTACAGACAACTGGACGTCCGTTATCGCATTTTACCGTGGCCATGTGGCTGCACAAAGGTGGTCTATTTGCACGACGACCAGTACGGTGTGTGCCATTAACGCCTGCTCATCGGAGACGGCGGTTTCTGTGGTGCCAGGAACACAAGAACTGGACACATCAGCAATGGGGTCAAGTTCTCTTTACGGATGAGAGCCGATTTAGTCTAACGGGCTATTCTGGACGTATACGCATCTGGAGAGAGCAGAGAACACGCAAGCACACCTCCAACATCATCCAAAGGGATCGATTTGGAGGTGACGGAGTTCTCGTTTGGGGCGGTATCATGCTTGGTAGCAGTATTGACCTCCACATCTTCCAAGGAGATTCAGTCACTGGTGTCCGCTATTGTACCGAGGTTCTCCTGCCTCATGTGCGTCTGTTTAGAGGTGCTGTGGGTCCTGAGTTCCTCTTCATGGACGACAACGCTACACCTTATCGTACAGTGGCTGTCGCAGAGCTGTTGAAGAGTAAAAATATTCAACGCATGGATTAGCCCGCAAGGTCCCCGGACCTAAATCCAATCGAACACGCGTGGGACCTTCTCAGGTGACCCTTGGCAGCACGTCACCAGCTGCCAGCAACGATTCTGCAGCTGCTAATGTTTGGTAAAGAATGGTTTGGCCATCAGGGGGCATAAGTATTAAATTCTGCTTCTGATGTATTTGTAGCAAAATCTGGGCTCCTGAAAACTCGACTAATTTTTTTCTTGTACCGATAGTGCTCATACGGAAAAACCTTTTGAATACTTTCTTCATAAAATAATGCATGATTTTCCCACCAGGGGACGTAAAGTCACATCTTATTTTTGTCGATATCTGTGTTTCTAAGAGTCCGATTTGAAAAATTCTTTGTATGTTGGAGAACGTTTCCGGTGCGAAATGTTTCTCATATAAAAATTCATGTGTTTCTTAACGCACAAGTCTGCAACCAAAGGGCGTAAGCTCACAATTCCGTTTACAGCAATATCTGAGGGATTAAAGACCTGATTGACAAACATCTTTCTTCCGTCAGATACTATTGTTTTCCATACCGGTTCCATTGCCTTTGAATAGCTTTGATAAACTTAATTTGCGTCAGAACGGATTCAAAAGGCGTGCTTATTACACCTGAAAATTCGGTGTCATCTTTCCGTTTTTTTTTTTTTACAAAAGAAGTGCTAAAAACATGCACGATTGTCGATTTCAACAACATTGAGCGGTTCAATAGGTTTTGGGACGGTCAAGAGAAACGGAGGGGCCACACACCTATTAGTCGAAACGGGAGCGCATGAAGAAATTCTGTGGTTAGTAGCACAGGACCATGACCATTTTTAGGGATGTGTTAACGGAAAATTCTGACTTTTCAGAACCTTTTATCAATTACTTTTTTTTACGGGGTCATAACAAAAGTTCTGCACACTGTCCATTTTTGAGAAAAGTATGAAGTAACGGAGATACCTTACCTTTTGCAGTTCAATGTACTCCTCTCCGCTGCTAATGACAGCTTGCCAGCGGTGAGGTAAGTCCTGGATGCTCCGTAGTACGCCATCTTTGTTCATCTGTCGTATTACTCGGGTCACGTCCAATGACAGTTCGTCCAGCTATTCGTAGCGGATGCCACGGAGCCGATTTTTTCAACTATGGGAAAAGATCGAAGTCGGGTGGACTGAGCTCAGGGCTGTATGGTGGGTGGGATAAAGTTTCCCAACCATATTCCGACAAAAGCCCCCCTTACCTGCGCTGCACCATGATACGATGCGTTGTCATGCAGCAAGATCTCTCCCGCTGCCAACAAGTTGGTGCGTTTTGACCAATTTTTTGGTCTCAACGTTGTCCTAAGAAAGAAATTGTGCTTCGGTCAAGAGTTCCTTCCCAACAAACTTCTTGCAAGGCAGTGTGGATCTTTGTTGGAGTTTTTCCCTACATAGTTTCTATTTTCACGTACGAGCGCTGGTCTAACACCGTGACTCGACCTGAGGAGCTGCACGCTTCCATTTCCAAACCCTCCCATGTCCACACAGCAAATGATAGCGCGTCGTTCTGACACCACTGCGTTGCTGAGAGTCGGACCTTGACATGACGCAATAATTTTCCCGATTGCATCATCCGCTTCCGTTTTAAATTAACGTGTGGAGAACTTTTGTTATTACACTCTTATTAACGGAGAAACTCCGTTCTCACTTTTCCTGTACCTGTATGACGAGAAAATTATCGGTGATAGAAGCGATTCGTGAGAATACTTGAGGTTTGATTAATTTTTAAATTTCAATCGTCTGCCAAACTTTGAAGTTCCGTAGCGAGATCTGATATTGTGGATAGCATATCTAATGAATTTTGCTTATTGTGGCACAGGATATTTCTTCTGCTCTCCACTATTTTGTGCACCAGCTATTTATTATATATTGTGTTACTGTAGGAAACCAGGTACTTAAATTATTGTACAGATGATTATACGATGTCTATGTATCTGTCTTTGGACAACTTAAGACAAAAGTTATTATAGTTATCAAGAGTAAGTTTTATATTTAGGAGGTTTTTTTTCCTGTGAGATACCTTAAAAAGTACATTTCATGTTTATTAAAGATAACTGAAAGTCATTGTCAGTTAAAAAGATCAAGTTGAAAAATGCTTAATATGTGGAAATTCCACTACAGAAAAAAGTACATGGTAATTCGAAATGATTGCCCCGATTACAAATGACAATACGATAAAGAAATCATATTGTTGTATCAATACAGGATGTCTGTGACACCCCTGGGTCACGCGGACAACATCTAAACGGTGATCCATTTCACGCCATACATTATAAAGTATGTCCGCAGTGACTGATGCCAGTGCAAGATGAATGCACATCTTTACTTCTTGCAGTGTTCTCGGTAAAGGTGGCACATACACTGGCTTTCGACAGACCCCTACAGAAAGAAGTCACAAAGTGTAAGCTCCGGAGACCTGTGAGGGAAGGGCACTTGCAAAAAAAAACCTGTCGTCTTGTCCACAACGAAATTTCTTCCCACTGGCTTTGGCTCAAGGGCAGCTCACTTTCCTACGTCACCATAGCAACACAGCAATAGGTTCCAATAAAATTCTCAGCTTCCTTCTTCCTTGTGTAGGGATATCAGCTGTCTATTCATCTTCATAAACACGTTGTCATTTGTAATAAAGGCAATCATTTTGAATTACCCTGTATTGCAAACCTATTCATAAAAATAAGCTCCAAGAGTGAAAAAATGCCTAACACACTCGCTCTAACGACAAAAGAAAGAAAAATCATCGTCGTGCAATTTGCTTTACCATGTACGTGAGCAGGGTTTTCGAGCGTTTAAAGCAAAGCGGTTAAAAACGTGCATTACCTGTTGAACCAACCCAAATTAACGAGGTTCGATCCTGACTGCAGCGGTAGGATTATCTAGAGTAAGGGGTGAAAAAATGCAGGTTCGTAGATTTTTTCGAAGTTTCAGTTTAAATACGAAAAAAACCTCAAACGGATTTCTCTGAAAAAAACGGAATTTCTTACTACAGAAAATCTATGAAAATACGGGCTAAAATAAATGGGCACTTTCAAAAACGGAAATTTTTAGAAAAAGGCGGACAACTACAGGCAACTTTGCTGCACGTTATTTTCAGAAATTTTCCATGAATTCAAACCACTTATTTTTTACAGTGCAGGAAGAAAACAAGTTAGCAAAATCATGCAAGGCATTGATTATGATACGCGGCCCAACATACCAGAAATCAGTACTCAAGTTAAAGGATAATGGCTGTGGAATAAATCTCGGTCCTGTGTCCTGACCTTTGACCCTATTTCGAGGATATTCAATAGAACCGGTTCAGTACATCTCCGGAACAACATACTAAAGTTTTGTCGCAATCGAAGCATTTTTACGCAAGTTATGACGCATAAGGGCAATGGAATGGATCCCTCTTCTATGTCCTCACCTTTGACCCCATTTCGCCCATTTTCAACAGAATTCATTCCAAGGTAGTCCCCTACCACATGCTAAAATGTCATCGAAATCGAACTATTTTTACGCCAGTTATGAATTATAAGGCTATGGAATGGATCCCCCCCCTTATGTCGTGACCTTTGACCCCCATTTCTTTCATTTTCAATAGGTTTCGTTCCCTGGTGGTTCCCTACGACATACTAAAATTTTATCGGAATCTAACCATTTTTACGCGAGGTGTCGTGCGGACAGACAGACGGACGGACGGACGGACGAAGCTGGAGCATATGCGCTTCTTCAATCTACCGTTGGAAAGAGTAAAAAACAAGAAAGATAACACCGAATTTTCGGGTGTAATAAGCACGTCTTTTGAATCCGTTCTGACGCAAATTAAATTTATCAAAGCTATTCAAAGTCAATGGAACCGGTATGGAAAACAATAGATCTGACCAAAGAAAGATTTTCAATCGGGTTTTTAATCCCTCAGATATTGCTATAAACGGAATCGTGAGCTTACGAACTCTTAGAAACAGAGATATCGACAAAAATAAGATGACTTTACGTCCCCTGGTGGGAAAACCATGCATTATTTTAGGAAGAAAGTATTCTCAAAAGGTTTATCCGTATAAGCGACATCAGTCGAAGAAAAAAAATATTAGTCGAGTTTTCAGGAGCCCAGATTTTGCAACAAATACTTCAGAAGCAGAAATTAACACTTATGACCCCTGGTGGCTAAACCATTCTTTACCAAACATTAGAAATTATGTGAAAATTATTTTCCATCAGGTCTTGTATGCGATACAGGAAGAATTTTTCAAATCAGAGCTTAAGGAGCAAGAAATAACGAAGAAAACGCAATTTACCTTTGTGCCCCCTAACGGAAAGTGTATGATTTACTTGAAAATTTTGAATTTATAGGAAAAACACTTCGCATCGGAAACACTATCCAACAAAGAAGGAATTTTTCAAATCGTACCCTTAGAAGTAGAGATATTGACAAAAATAAGTTATACATGTACGTCCCCTGGCGTAGAAACCATGCATTTTTTCGAGAAGAAATTTTTCCTAAAAAGTTTGTCGACATGAGTAGTATCGGTCAACAAGCGACGTTATTTTCAATCGAGAATTTAGCTCATATTTCGCTGCAAACACAACAGAAGCGGAAATTAAGACTTACGCCCCCTGGTGGCCAAACTATTTTTACAAAAATTAGAAATTATGTGCAAACAATTTCCCATCAGGAACTGTATGCGGTGCAGAAAGAAGTTTTCAAATCGGAGATTTAGAAGCAGAGATATATTGGGAAACGACATTTACATTTACGCCCCCTAGCGGAAAGTCTATGAATTACTTGAAAATTTTGAAATTATATGAAAAACATGTCATACGGAAAACACTATCCAACAAAGAAGGAATTTTTCAAATCGGACTCCTAGAAGTAGAGATATTGACAAAAATAAGATGTACATCTACGCCCCCTGCGGAGATACTGTGGATTATTTTAAGAAGAAAATATTCCGAAAAGGTTTATCGATGTGAGTGGCATCAGTCCACGAAATAATTTTTTAATCGATATTTTAGAAGCTACGATTTTATGGCAAATACATCAGAAGAAAAAATTAACCCTTAAGCCCCCTGGTGGCCAAAGTATTGTTTACCAAAAAATTTGAAATTATATGCAAAAGATTTTCCATTAGGAGATGTATCCGCTGAAGAAATATTTTTTCAAATCGGAGTTTTAGAAGAAGAGTTATAGGGGAAAATGTAATTTACTTTTACGCCCCCTAGCGGAAAATCCATGCGTAATTTGAAAAAGTAACTATATCTAAAATACTTTTCGACATAAATGGAATCGAAAGATGTAAAGTTTTTTTTCCAACGGATGTTTAGAAGCCAATATGTGGAATAAAACGTATTTTTGAATTCGACATCATCTGCATTTACGCCCTCTACCGGCGAAATTGTACATCGTGAAAAAAACAACAACGAAATAAAGGATCATCATTTGCATATTTCAAGCTTCTCAATGTAAAAAGAATTTTTCAAATTGGACTAATAGTTGCTGAGATAGTTTGGGTAAAGACGGACGGACGGACTGACTGACAAACCGATAACAGAAACCCAATCTTTTTTACAAAAGACTTGCTAAAAATCTCAAATGGATTTCTCTGAAATAAACGGAATTTCTTACTACAGAAAATCTATGAAAATACGGGTTAAAATAAACGTGCACTTTCAAAAACGGAAATTTTTAGAAAAACGCGGACACCTACAGGCAACTTTGCTGCACGTTATTTTCAGAAATTTTCCATGAATTCAAACCACTTACTTTTTACAGTGCAGGAAGAAAACAAGTTAGTAAAATCATGCAATGCATTGATTATGATACGCTGCCCAACATACCAGAAATCATTACTCAAGTTAAAGGCTAATAATGGCTGTGGAATAAATCTCGCTCCTGTGTCCTGACCTTTGACCCCATTTCGAGGATATTCAATAGAACCGGTTCAATAAACCTCCGGAACAACATGCTAAAGTTTTGTGGCAATAGAAGCATTTTTAGTCAAGTTATTAGGATAATGGCTATGGAATAAATCTCGCTTCTGTGTCCTGATCTTTGACCATATTTCGATGATATGCAACAAAACCGGTTCAGTGTATCTCTGGAAGAACATGATAAAGTTCTGTCACAAGGGAAGCATTTTTACGCAAGTTATGACGCATAAGGGCAATGGAATGGATCCCACTTCTGTGTCCTGACCTTTGACCTCATTTCTTCCATTTTTAATAGAATTCATTCCAAGGTATAGTCCCCTACCACATACTAAAATGTCATCGAAATCGAACCATTTTTACGCCAGTTATGAACTATAAGGCAATGGAATGGATCCTGACCCCTGATGTCGTGACCTTTCACCCACATTTCTTTCATTTTGAATAGGTTTCGTTCCCAGGTGGTTCTCTACCACATACTAAAATTTCACCGAAATCGAACCATTTTTACGGGAGGTGATCGGAGAGACGGACTTCAATCTACCGTTGGAAAGCGTAAATTCAAAAAAAAAAAAAAAAAAAAACGAGCAATAAAACAATACCTGTAAAACTGCGACTTTTGGGTGAAAATGGAAAGGCTGCCCCGGTGGCGCAATGGTCTAAGCGATGGCCTCTGATCATTCGTCCGAACGGGGTCAGGGTTCGTATCCCGGTGAAGCATGGATGTTGTGTTTGTCTTACGGCACTGGCTCTCTCCCTTCCCAGGAACCAGTGACCCTATATTAGGGACGGGCGACTGCTTATAGCCCATTGAGTTGCTCACGGTGGTCGTTAAACCTCCAATCAAAAAAAAAAAAAAAGATGATGGAAAGTTGAAATTTAAATAATTAGGAACAAATTTATAGAATTTAAAAGGAAAATGCAGAATTTGATTTTGAAGGAGTTCTGTAGTTTGGGGAAATGCGAAAGTAAGGTGGGATTCCTGTAAGAGTATTGATCTGTCTTGAATCTGCGCTGTAAGCCAAACTTGGAGTGTTTATCCTAGATTCCTTAGTAGTGCATCCAAATCAACCTTGAGTCAGCAGTTTCTTGCACTCGTCTCTTACCGATCTGAATAGATCTTTTCCTTAAGGGTACATTAGTAGCTAGGTATATCTGTCACGTGATATCGTCTGCATTTATCTCAATATCTATCATTCCTTGACCCTCCTCCTAAAGCTTCATTCGCCACTTTCATGAATTTCAATCATCCAGCACCTGGAATGCTGACCAATCACTTTGCAAATTGCTCACTCCTGAGATATCACACTTGGCTGCATTATCTCTGAACGTAAAAACTTCAGGTAGTTTACATCTGAGGCAAAGAAACTGTTTTCATTTGCCTCAGCTACACGTTCAATAGACTCCTAGAAACTTGCTCAGAATTTACACCTGTTTCAACCCTCCAAGCGTCCAGTTAACCGTCTTGTCGCTTAAATTTGTGTTGGTTATAGAAAATATCTTTTCAATTGAATGCACTTGACTTTACAACCTGAAAGGGCTATTAAATGATGTCTCAGAAATATTACGGTTGATACGCAAAACGAAGATATTCAGTTACTGATTAATAAATTATATAATAAACCTGAGACGGTTAGCTAACATGAAATAAGTGGGATAAATTAATTTTCATCAAATAAATTTTATATTTCTTAACGTATTCCGCTATTCATTTTTATTTGAATTCAAAATATTTTTTTTCAGATACTTTGTTTTCCATTTTTTAAGTCAAAGACTAGTCTTGTGACGATTATATATATATTAAGATAATACAACGTTTGTCACAAATATTTTACTTTTTCAAGTCGACCAAGGTTTCGCTGTGTTCTGATCTAGCTTCGTCAGGACGAATGGCACGTAAATATTCAAATGTGCGTGATATCATAAATGGTGAATCTAAACCAGTTGTTCCCAACGTGGAGCGCAGCTTGATTTTTAAGGGGGAAATTCGAGAATGAGCACAATACTTTTTTACTTTCTTCTAAGATCACCAGATGAGCACACTAAATACTTTTCACTTTCTTCTAAGATCTAAAGTTAGTGAGATCCTTGTGCTGCATGCCACTCAAGGATCTCACTAACTTTAGTCTACTTATCTTGAGGTGAGCTCAAATTGTATTTTTAATTAAAATGATCAAAGTATTACAGAAAAAGCTTCCATTAAAATTATTTTATATTCATGCATTTCAGTTTTTTATTATAGTTTTGAAACTTTATTTGCTGTTTTTTCGTATCACTTCATATTATTGCTATTTTTTTAACAATTTCTTAGTGATTTCTTCCTCAGTACTTCAACTGTAATTTTGTTCTTTTATTTTTCTCTTTCACGGATGCCATGCTTTTTGGAAGCTTGTTAATGGCCTTTTAGGCCATTAACAAGCTTTCAAAGAACATGTGAATAGGAGTTCATTTTTTGAAGAATAAGAATTAGATGTCACAGAATTATACGTATGTCATTATACGTGGAGGCTAGGAGTTACATATAATTATTTTTTGAATTATAAGAATTATGTAACTCCTGTCCTCCACGTGAATAGGAGTTCATTTTTTGAATAATAAGAATTATACGTATATGTCATTATACGTGGAGGATAGTTCATTTATTGAATAATAAGAATTATGTCACAGGGGGGGGGGCATCATGATTTTTCAGATGCTTAGGTGTGGTATGGCCAAAAAAAGGTTGGGAACCACTGCTGTAAACCCTTCATATGTACAGTTTGAAGATTTACGTGCCATTCGTCCTGACGAAAATAGGTCAAAACCCAGAGAAACCTTAGTCGACTTGGAAAAATAAAATATTTGTGACAAACTTTGTATTAACACATATTGTTTTCCACTGTTTAGATAATTATGAATCCTTCCGTCGTGCTTCCAGATCTTAGTTCCTCGGAAAATCGGTAGAAGAACGGGATTTTGGCGAAGACTATCATTCCATCTCTGTCTGTATAAACGATATTTTCGCTTGAAAATATCGGGTTGCTAAATTTTTTCTATCAGATTCAAAATATATTTGTCCACAGAATTAGATATTTCCACACCTGCTTGCCTCTCGGATATTCCTTCAGTCAGTCTGTCTCTGCAGAAACTATATATTAGCTTCTAAAAGCTGGAGGCGGCAACTTGTGTGACCTTCCCCCTCAACTTGGGCGATCTTTGTTAAATAGCTAAGATCATAAATAATTAAACTTTTGATGTCGCCAACGCGTTTAGCACGTGCAAAGCTTTCCTTTACCTAGTGTCAGCGACGCATCCAGCGGGTGCAAAGCTTTTCTATACCCAGTGTCAGCGACGCATCTAGCGGGTGCAAAGCTTTTCTATACCCAGTGTCAGCAACGCATCTAGCTGGTGCAAAACTTTTCTATACCCAGTGTCAGCAACGCATCTAGCGGGTGCAAAGCTTTTCTATACATAGTGTCAGCGACGCATCTAGCGGGTGCAAAGCTTTTCTATACCCAGTGTCAGCGACGCATCTAGCGGGTGAAAAGCTTTTCTATACCCAGTGTCAGCGACGCATCTAGCGGGTGCAAAGCTTTTCTATAACCAGTGTCAGCGACGCATCTAGCAGGTGCAAAGCTTTTCTATAACCACTGTCAGCGACGCATCTAGCGGGTGCAAAGCTTTTCTATACCCAGTGTCAGCGACGCATCTAGCGGGTGCAAAGCTTTTTCCATACCCAGTGTCAGCGACGCATTTATCGGGTGCAAAGCTTTTCTATACCCAGTGTCAGCGACGCATCTGGTGGGTGCAAAACGTTTCTATACCCAGTGTCAGCGACGCATCTGGTGGGTGCAAAACTTTTCTATACCCAGTGTCAGCGACGCATCTAGCGGGTGCAAAGCTTTTCTATACCCAGTGTCAGCGACGCATCGAGCGGGTGCAAAGCTTTTCTATACCCAGTGTCAGCGGCGCATCTAGCGGGTGCAAAGCTTTTCTATACCCAGTGTCAGCGGCGCATCTAGCGGGTGCAAAGCTTTTCTATACCCAGTGTCAGCGGCGCATCTAGCGGGTGCAAAGCTTTTCTATACCCAGTGTCAGCGACGCATCTAGCGGGTGCAAAGCTTTTCTATACCCAGTATCAGCGACGCATCTAGCGGGTGCAAAGCTTTTCTATACCCAGTGTCAGCGGCGCATCTAGCGGGTGCAAAGCTTTTCTATACCCAGTGTCAGCGACGCATCTAGCGGGTGTAAAACTTTTCTATACCCAGTGTCAGCGACGCATCTAGCTGGTGCAAAGCTTTTCTATACCCAGTGTTAGCGACGCATCTAGCGGGTGCAAAGCTTTGCTATACCCAGTGTCAGCGACGCATCTAGCGGGTGCAAAGCTTTTCTATACCCAGTGTCAGCAACGCATCTAGCTGGTGCAAAACTTTTCTATACCCAGTGTCAGCAACGCATCTAGCGGGTGCAAAGCTTTTCTATACATAGTGTCAGCGACGCATCTAGCGGGTGCAAAGCTTTTCTATACCCAGTGTCAGCGACGCATCTAGCGGGTGAAAAGCTTTTCTATACCCAGTGTCAGCGACGCATCTAGCGGGTGCAAAGCTTTTCTATAACCAGTGTCAGCGACGCATCTAGCAGGTGCAAAGCTTTTCTATAACCACTGTCAGCGACGCATCTAGCGGGTGCAAAGCTTTTCTATACCCAGTGTCAGCGACGCATCTAGCGGGTGCAAAGCTTTTTCCATACCCAGTGTCAGCGACGCATTTAGCGGGTGCAAAGCTTTTCTATACCCAGTGTCAGCGACGCATCTGGTGGGTGCAAAACGTTTCTATACCCAGTGTCAGCGACGCATCTGGTGGGTGCAAAACTTTTCTATACCCAGTGTCAGCGACGCATCTAGCGGGTGCAAAGCTTTTCTATACCCAGTGTCAGCGACGCATCGAGCGGGTGCAAAGCTTTTCTATACCCAGTGTCAGCGGCGCATCTAGCGGGTGCAAAGCTTTTCTATACCCAGTGTCAGCGGCGCATCTAGCGGGTGCAAAGCTTTTCTATACCCAGTGTCAGCGGCGCATCTAGCGGGTGCAAAGCTTTTCTATACCCAGTGTCAGCGACGCATCTAGCGGGTGCAAAGCTTTTCTATACCCAGTATCAGCGACGCATCTAGCGGGTGCAAAGCTTTTCTATACCCAGTGTCAGCGGCGCATCTAGCGGGTGCAAAGCTTTTCTATACCCAGTGTCAGCGACGCATCTAGCGGGTGTAAAACTTTTCTATACCCAGTGTCAGCGACGCATCTAGCTGGTGCAAAGCTTTTCTATACCCAGTGTTAGCGACGCATCTAGCGGGTGCAAAGCTTTGCTATACCCAGTGTCAGCGACGCATCTAGCGGGTGCAAAGCTTTTCTATACCCAGTGTCAGCGACGCATCAAACGGGTGCAAAGCTTTTCAGTACCCAGTGTCATCGACGTGCCTAGCACGTGCAAGGCTTTCCTTTACCCTGTGACAACAACGCGGCTAGCACGCACAAACGTTTCTCCAACTCAGTGTCTTGAACGTGCTTAAAGCATCAATGACACGTTCGTGAAATTTATTTTCTTCTTCGGGAAAGTTCTCGACGTTCACACGCATTTGGGTTGAGTTCTTATATATGCTTCAATAGATGGCTTTAGTTTACAATAAGTTACATTTCCTTTTGTATGTGCGTGATCTAGAGGTCTGCACGGGCCTTATTTTTTGAGCCCGGTCTGACCCAAGCCCGTGCGTTAAGTCAAGGGCTAATTTAAGGACTGGCCTTGTCAATTGCAGGTATTACTTAGGCCCTACTCGTGATTTTCCATTTTCTACTATTTTGTCTTTTTAATGTATTTTGTTAAATTGTGAAAATTAAATAATTAAATATGATTGAAAATATTTAGTTGAATGTAAGTCTAAAAATATTAATTAAACTTTGGCAATTATAGAAGAAAATAATCTTCAAAGAGAGAGAAAAGGACTAAGCGAGTTCAAAATCCCCCTTTCTCTGAACTAGCAAGCTGTGACGCTGCAAGAGTACACCCAGTAGAAGAAACAATCGATGTCATCCCACTCACTCATACAAACACACTTCACCCCACTGCAGTCAGCCCCGTCCTCCCACTCAACACAACACACACTCTCGCTCGGGTTCGAATCTTTTTATTATCAGTAAGCCCCAAAGTCATTTTACCATCTATAAGGAAGCAAATTTCTCCGTCATTTTTGTCCATGCCGGGCTCGAACCCGGGTCCCCTCATTCCGGAATAAGTCGCTCTACCAATTGAGCTGCGCGGACGTTCGTTATCGCTGCTATCTGCCTTTATGTCGCGTGCGTCCTGCTTTGCAGGCACGTCTTAACACCTACAGATAGTAAAAACACTGCGAGTGTCTCTCCTCGCCTCTGTGATTACGCCCTGGGCTATGTCCTGGAACTAATAAAGCCAGCAAAACAGTTCGACAAGGAAATCGGGAAATACTTCTTTTTTTACCTTTGCGATGAAAAGAATGGGTCAACTTGGCTCGGCGTAAGTGTCTGGGGGATAAAGCCCGGCCCGACTAGTTGCTTTGTTCTCTAAATAAAAAAAAATCACGACGCGGTCCATGCAGACCTCTAGCGTGATCAGTGAAACATGGCATCAATGTCTGGCCTTCAGTATCCGATACTGGGGTGTACTCGTACCTACTTTAAAACCCGACACTGAGGAGTTTCCGCCCCGGTGGCTTGTGACCATTCGTGCGAGATGGGTCCGGGTTCGAATCCCGAGGAGGCATGGATGTTGTGTTTGCCTTACTGCACCGGTTCCCCCCTTTCCCTGGAACAAGTGACCCGCCAGTTTAGACGGGCGATTCCTTATAGCCCATTGAGGTGCTCACGGTGGTCGTTAAACTTCCAATCAAAACAAAAACACTGTGGAACACGCGTACTTACTTTGAAACCACACACTGTGGAACACGTGTACATACTTTGAAACCAGACACTGTGGAGAACGCGTACATACTACCAGACACTGTGACGTACGCGTACCTAGTTTGAAACCCGACACTGTGGCGTACGCATACCTAGTTTGAAACCCGACACTTGGGGAGTACGCGTACCTAGTATAAAATTCATTACTGGGAAGTAGGCATGCATGCATTACTTTTAAATCCGATACTGGGGAATACGCGTATCTACTTTAAAACCAGACATTGAAAAAGTTAAAGTACTTATTTAAAAAAACGTAGTAAAATGCACAAATGTTTGTAGGTTTTCAGAACAATTTAAATTTTCTTTTAATTTGGCGATAAAATGTTCTGTTCTAGCTTCCTCACATAAAAAGGAACCGTGCCGCCCCGGTGGCACGGTGGTCTAAGCGATGGCTTCTGATCATTCGTCCGCGATGGGTCCGGGTTAGAATCCCGGTGACGCATGGTTGTTGTGTTTGTCTTACGGCGCTGGCTCTCTTCCTTCACTGGAATCAGTGGTCATAAAAAAAAAAAAAAACAGTTTCAGAAACAGGGAAAGCTCATGGCAAACAATAAGAGATATTATCTGATCATGAAAATTGTCTATCATTAGCAATTAGGAGGTAACCGTTTGGAGTAACTTGTAAGCCTGTGCGAGACATCCTGAGTGCCAAAGTAATACTGATCACAATTGAGATATAAACAAAAACGTGTGAAGGTGTTGCCAACTGTGCACTACTTTCCGTCTTGTTTCGAAGGATGTTAATTTATCTTATTTTATTTTTAATTCTTCCTGCTTTTTGTTTGTTCGTTTTCCTCATCCCGTTCCGTTTTATGAAGCGTGAGTTATTGAGTTTGATAAGCCGCCCCGGTGGCAGCGCTTAGACCATTCATCCGAGAAAGGTCCGGGCTTGAATCCCGGTGAGGCATGGATGTTGTTTTTGTCTTACGGTGCTGGCTCTCTCCCTTCCCTGGAGCCAGTGACCTTAAATTATTGACGAGCAACTGCTTATAGACCATTGAGTTGCTCACGGTGGTCGTTAAACTTTTTTTTTTTTTTATTAGAGGTTTAACGACCACCGTGAGCAACTCAATGTGCTGCAAGCAGTCGCCCGTCCCTAATTTAGGGCTACTGGTTCCAGGGAAGGGAGCGAGCCAGTGCCGTAAGACAAAACACATCCATTCCTCACCGGCATTCGAACCGCGACCCCTTTCGGACGAATGACCAGAAGTCATCGCTTCGACGACTGCGCCACCGGGGCGGCGTCATTAAACCTTCAATCCAAAAAAAAAAAGAAGAAAACAATTTATAAAATGTTCAGTTCAAACCACTGCGAAATTTCCCTTTATATCCGAATAGATCTTGTCGAGAACTTTAAAACGTATTACGCTCCATCGTGTTGCGCTCACGCTTGCCGAGGTAGATTGAGCCAAACTCAGCGGCACACCAGAAATATTGCATCGCCTCCCCTGCGCACAGGAAGCGAGGGGAGCGTCGCGCGCACGATGTATCGCGCAATACGCGAATTGGACTCCATGATGTTTACGAATATGCTAACAGGATAAGTGTGCGGCACGTATTTTTTAACGCTATAATGATTTCAATTGGTACCTATTTTTGTGTCAGGCGATCGGCGGTAAGTCGCCCCATGCTATCCGAGGAGTTAGACGTAGTCCTACGTAATATATATATATATATATATATATATTTAGAACAAGATCGAATACCGTTTTGATGTCTGCCGCTCTGCTGCAAGGTGCGCATGTTGAATGTATTTAGAGCGCAAAAATAACTTTGTGAATTGCCCTTTGTGTTAGTGTTTGCTTCTTATTTATAAGTTCTATACTTTACCCTCAATAAATATTTGTAATTGGAAGTAACATTTGTAATCACGCTGTGTACCTGATTCAAACAACTCTCCTGTTATAAGAAACAATCTATTCGTGTTTCTAGGCCACAGGAAAGTAAAGAAAACAGGCGCAACCCGAAATAAAAGATCACATTACAGGTTTACCTGATCTGCGAGCTTTGTGGCCATTAGTGGTAATAGATGGGACCAAATCGATACTGGACGATGGGTGAGGTGTTGGTCAATCAGCCGCGGATCCATGGAGAAATTGAGTCACACATGTCTCTGTGGACAGTGGATTAGTGATGTATAATGTAACCAAAAAGACAAAAGCGAGGACGGCCAAGTCTGGTGCAGCTAATAGAGATAATAGCTATGGATTTAGCAAAGGGGAATTAGATGGAAACAAACACTATACACACACACACACACACACAGAAACATCCAGGAAAAGCGGGGCTCACGCGATAGGAAGGAAAAATTACAGGTTGAGGAAACAACAGAAAAGAACATTATATGCAGCATAAATTTACTAATTTTAACACATTTTTCGAAAGTTAAGTGCGTTGACCTCTGATCATTCGTCCGTAAGGGGTCCGGGTTCGAATCCCGGTCAGGCATGGATGTTGTGTTTGTCTTACGGCACTGGCTCTCTCCGTTCCCTGGAACCAGTGACCCTAAATTAGGGACGGGCGACTGCTTATAGCCCATTGAGTTGCTCACGGTGGTCGTTAAACCTCCAATCAAAAAAAAAAAAAAAGTTAAGTGCAATTATGAGTCCAATTTAATAGTGCTTATTTATGAATTACAATATATACTTTTTATATTAATACTAGAGTTCCAGAGATATTTTGGGTTTTAGAGGTCACCATGAGCAACGTCTAGGGTGCTCTAAGCACTCATCGGCCCATACCACTTGTTCCAGAAAGGAGAAAGTCGCCCAGGTGGGCGAGTTAGCGCTTGCATCTGGTCTTTCGTTCGCTAATCCCAGCCGGAGTATGTATGATTTGTTCGCTGTAAGGCATTGACTCTCTCTTTCCATGAAAACATACATACATATCACTAAGCTGTTCTCTGAGATTCATAGGTTAGCTCCAAAAAGAAATACAAACTATCAGATATTTTTACTTACTGTTGTCGTATCAAACTTCTCCATTTACAGCGATCTTGACATACAACTCGTGCTTCACTGATATCCATTACACGCCGTACACAAGATCTTTTATACTTCATACTCAGAATCTTTTTCTCATGCAGACACTCCTGTATCTGATCCACCCATGTCTTCTTTGGCCTTCCTCTGCCTTTTCTTCCTGTCACTTGGGCTAAAAAGATTTATTAGGGACGGGCGACTGCCTGTATCCCATTGAGTTTCTCACGGTGAGCGTTAACCCCAAATTAAGCCAGGAAAGGGACAAAGCCAGTTTCATCCAAAATGCACACCACCCATGACTTACCCAGGACTCAAACGAGGGTACAACTTATCCCAGGTCCGCGCCTCGGACCATTTGGCACCGGAGCTGATTTGCAGCGATTCCGTCAGAAATATGCGAATGAATAAGGTCTCGAAATTCGAGACGTTATTGTACCATACTGTACAACTTTGTGCGAACGTAGACTGTTTACGCTAAATAAATTTGTAATTGAAAAAACGTATTGTTTTAAAAACCAAAAATACTGAATTATATTGGCATGATTGTTGTGTGACTTATAAAATTTGACGATTTCATGGGAGACGCTGAAACCGTATCTCAGTAACAAGCCACTTATCATCAATTGTATTAGGTGTACAAATAAGTTTTAAAACGTTTTAACACAACGCAACAGCAATTTGAGAGAAAATACCTTTACGAATCAAAATATGCGCCGTCATTATCTACCACCTTCCGCCATCTGTCGGACAGCTTATGGATTCCAGCCATGAAGAATACTCCGTCGTGTGACGCGATGAAGTCGTCAACCGATTTTTGCACATCGTCACATGTCCAGAACCGTTCAGCAGACAAACCATGTTGCATCGATCGGGGCAAATGATAGTCTGAAGGGGCTATGTCGGGACTGTAAGATGGATGCTCCAAAACTCCCCAGCCAAGCGTTAATAACGTTTCTTTGACTGATTTCGCGACATGCAGCCTTCTAGCGCTGCCATGCAGTGATTTCACGGGACACAATCTTTTGCCCGTGAATGGACGTTTCCGACAGGTTTCCTGGTTCAATCGCAGCAATTGTTTCTAGTAGCGATCAGAAGTAACAGTTTGACCCTGTTCCAATAGCTCATAATAGAGGACACACTTCATATCCCACCAGATGTACAGCAGAACGTTTTTGGAGTGAATATTGTATTTCGGTGTCGAAGTCGTCGCTTCATCGGGGTCTACCCAGTGTGTTTTGTGTTTGGAATAGTCTTACCATACCACTTTTCATCACCCGTAACGTTTTTCTACAGGAAAGACTTTCTGTGTTGTTTATTCGTCTCAAACGCTTCACGAAAGCTAATCCTTGTTTGTTTGGCTTAGGTCCTGGGCACCTATTTTCCTTCCTTCCATCTGAATCGTTCCCATTGCGCGTAAACAATTTGAAATGGTTTGTAGAGTTATCCCTAGTTGTTCAGCTAATTTGTTGTGCGTTTGAGACGAATCTTCGTCCAGCAATTCTTGAAGTTCCTCATGTGCAACCTTTTCCGGGACGCCGTTACGTTCTCGATTGCTAACATCAAAATCGCCTGCTTCAAACCGTATAAACCAAAACTCACGTGCTTTTCGATACAAAATTCACCCTCAGAAAAGAACTGATTAATTCACATGTTTTTGCAGCACTTTTTTTTTGATGAAATTCGTAACGAATGCAGTGTCGAATAAATGCAGTACCGCTTGCCATCTTTCACCAACCTATGTGCAAGTGGGTTTGACTGTTGGGCAAACTTCTGTGTCTCATCTTGCACTCTGGACCAGTTACGGTCACATGACAACAACGCGGGGGAATGTCGGATATGTAAATTAGCGGTATACGTCACACAAAAAACGCACTAAAACTTATTTGTACTCCCAATATTTGATTCATATTTATTCAACTGTGTTTTTCCTAAGTATTGTAGACTTTTATTAGTTTTGGTTTTTATCCGCGTTTTTTCGTCTCACAAAAATTTGATTGTGTGCAGGTTACGTTTCATGACCGCTCCAGTGGTCAAAGATTACTTCAGGCGAATGATGAGTGACTTTTTAACACTCGTCCGCTTTCAGAAAAAAAAATGCAATTTCGTATTCACTAGAAGTTGGTTAAAAGAATAAATATTTTGACACCCTTGAATGTCCAATTCCATTCAGGTGCTGTATGTTAATTTTTCATGGTCTTTTCACGTTGACTATGACACCGACGTTTTCTTCCTTTCGTAAACAAAACTTTCCAAGATACTCTGGAACAGGACTTGAATGGAATTGGACAGGATTTGAATCAGCCGCTTTCTATTCAAAGTACAGCTGATTGTCAAAAATATAAAGAACTAGCAGTCTTGTCCGTTCCTGGAACGGTGACTATATAAAATCATTTTTTGAACATAAAGAAAGGGAGAAGTAATTAAAGCAAGGGAAAGTAATTTAATATCTATAACTTTGACGATTTATAGAACAGGGTCGTGATGTCAATGCATAGGGTTTGACGGAAAACGGTAGCACGATTTGGCGCCCCTTAATTTTAAATCAAATCAAAATTGCATGGAATTTTTACAGCATTTCAATGTTTTTGACATAATTATTTTTAAATCTAACAGCATTTTTAACAGTAAGGCTAAGCCACCCTTTTTTGCATCTTTGGGGTTTTCAGATTTTTCTAGGTGTAGAAGTGATAGAAGAATTCAAGCAGGCAATATTACAAAGCCGCCATTTTGACTTTTTTGGTTTTCGGTCTTTTCTAGATATACGAACGTTAAGACCTATTGGCATACCAATTTTCAGATCTCTAGGTCATTTACAAGTAGACGAACATAGGCGGACGGGAGCACTCGCATTTTTCCACTTTGCTTATGTACGTAGAAGACATAAGATTGCCTAAGGTGGTTCCACTTAAAATGTCTGCCTTATGTTTCCAATGGTAAAACTTTTTAAAATATTTTCTTTGCAATTAATGTATTCCCAAGGATGAAAATGTGCACATCGATAAAACTAACTTTAAGTTATGGAATGGGATACTTAATACTTGCTGAAACATAACCATAAGTAAGCAATCCAACATTTGTCTACTGACGACATCAATGTACAGGTCGCGACATCTATTAACAGGTCTGAACATTACCCAAAGAAAAATGATTTATTTGTAACATAATTATGGTTTTTTTATCGATGTGCAAATTTTCATCCTTGGGAATACATTAATTGCGAAGAAAATATGAAAAGAAATTTTAAAATTGGAAATATGAAGCAGAGATTTTAGGTGGAACCACCTTAAATTACAATTTGGCCCTGTTTTACATCGGTTTCAATTTAAACATGACGTAGTTTTCTGACGACTATGTTATAATGGAAAGCTTTCCTAGATCTGACGTTTTATATGAAGATTAAAGAAGTATCGTATGTTTGAAGAAAAATGTCCAGAACCGTTTAAGGTATTCATAAGAACTTATTGGCCAAATCTGTATCACATATGTCTGTTTCGACAGGACAAATACTGTGTGTCTGATACTTCGTTTTGTCTTGAAAATTGAAGTCAGTCTCTCTCTCTCTCTCTGCCGAGCTTCCGTTTTCGATTATGGCACTGACTCCTTTTTCTGAAAGAACAAAAAAGCTAAAGTTATGCGCGTATCACTCTGGATTAGAACTCTACCTAGCGTACAGAGAAGTAAGCCACTCCTTTTTTTTTTGGGAGGGGGGGGGGATTGAAGGTTTAACGACCACCGTGAGCAACTCAGTGGGCTTTAGGCAGTCACCCGTCCCTAATTTAGGGTCACTGGTTCCAGGGATGGGAGAGATCCAGTGCCGTAAGACAAACACAACATCCATGCTTCACTGGATTCGAACCCGGACCCATCTCGGACGAATGATCAGAAGTCAACGCTTAGACCACTGCGTCCCCGGGGCAGTGAAGCCACTCTAAGAGTAATGACTTTTACTTTATGCATTTTATGTTTCTTAACAGCCTTGTTTAATAGCTTATCGGTCTGATTTTGTTTCGCTTGAAGTTTTTTACTTGAAACTCCAACAAAGTCAAAGCTTAATAAATAGGAACTGTACACCAATTATACTCAAAATAATATAACTATAATAATTATCCAAATTGCTTGGCGTAGAATAGATATCTTCTATAAAGGAAAGTAGACAGCAAACTGCGAACAATTGTTTACCTTCTTTAAAGAAGCCGTCTGGTTGATGCGAAAGCTTTGAAACTTTAATTTCTATTCTACGCCAAGCAATTCGAATCATTAGTACAGTTATACTACGTTTGAATGTCAAAGTTTGCTGTTTTGAGAAAAAACTCTTTGCAGCAAATAGTTTTTCTATGATTTCTACGACCCGGAGAAAAAAGTATAAATCAGAAATTTCCCCAATTTATAGTCAAACATGCGCTTGCTGTTTGAAAACCATATGAGAAAAAATTTTTTTTATGAAAAGAGTCTTTCTGGGCTTTATTGATTTTGAGCGGATTAGGAAGAAAGATTTGACTTCCAGAAATTTTTTTTGGAAATGACAAATCCGAAAATTCATTTCACTACTAGATTTTTCAGTTACGTATGAAATTAGTGGTGCTGAAGTTTCAAAATTAAAGTTGTAAACTGGCAATTACATCTACAACACATTTGCTTTTGTTGTAACGACTAGAGTTCTAATTTCACATTTAATTCAAAGTTCTACTCAGTCGGGTAAGAGAAATTTTAAACAGATAAGTGACTTTTATTTAAAATTAAAAAAATTTCAGGTAACTAATGAGATGTGCAAAATCGTACATTCTGGTAGACACAGACTTCCAATTTAATTCACAAATAAGAGTCTATAGGATCGGATAAGTCCAAAAAGGTTTGAAACTAAAAAAATTTAAAATTAAATTATTCGTTAGACAAACATTTAGTTTTATGTGCCCACAAATTTTGGAAAAATGAGGACGCTTGACATCTTCCGCAATTTTTTTCGGGGAAGTGAAAGATTAATGACTGTTTAAACAAACGTTATTAATATAATAAACTTTCAAGCAAAAAAATATTTTGCGTAGATCAGATATTTAGATTTTTTAAACCGTTTTATTACTTTTCTTTTCAATTTTCATTTCCTCTCAAAGCGCTAAGTTTGAAAGTAACCTACTACAGAAAATGCATTGTGACTTGAAAACAGCCATCGCAGATAGTTTTATTTTTTTATTTGCCATTGAATTGACTCCTTTTGAATCTTGCACTCACTTTCTAAATTTTCTGCAATTTCGCAGAATTTTTTAAAGAGAGGCGTTCATTTAATGATTGAGGGCCAACTAAAATATCCGTATACCAGCATTCCATTGTTGAACTTAAACAATGTAATATGGGTATAGGGATCACAAAAGTAGAGGCTGCACCTTTACGTGGATCATTTACATATGCAGACTCTGTTACCTTACTAGAGAAAGATCTGTTTGTACAGGAACTATGAGTAGATATGCAGAAGCCTCCGCGCAAGTGTCTAAGCACATGACTTGTTGCGTAGCAACCAGTCAAAAGGCAAACGATTAACGATGTTTTTTATGCCTTAGCTTCATTTTACTGCGTAATAGAACTCCGTACATCTATTTGTTCGTATCTTTGTTTAAATTAGACGATTCTTTTCCAGTTATGTCAACTGATGTCAGACAGCGATCAGCTTTAGAGATTTTAACTCAAGAAAATATACCTTCCAAAGAAATTCACGCTAGATTAGTGGCAGTTTATGGTTCTGAAACTTTCGACGTAAGCACTGTTTGTCGTTGAGTAAGAAAATCAAAGGACGGTGGAAGCATGTTGGCAGTAAAGGATCTGCCGCGGATTGAGATTCCCGTAATCTCAACTTGCGATTTAAACAGGCAAAAAATCGATGAGCTTATGAAGGAAAATCTAAAAATAACCCAAAGAACTGAACATTGGTTTAGGTATAGTGTCAATGACATTCTTCACCTTCTAGAATACAGCAAATTGTGTTCTCGTCGGGTACAGCTTTACCTAACAATTGAAATGAAGAAAACAAGACTTGCAACATGCCAAAGATTGCTTGCTCGCTATGAAAATGACGGAAGTGATTTTCTCCAAAGCATTGTGACTAGTGTTGAGAGTTGGAGGATTGTGACTAGTGAAAAACGCGCTCAGGAGGATGAACTTCGGTGTCGGCATAAGGTCTCCGGCATCTTTATAACAGATGCTTAAGAGAAATATCGACAAGCCCCCCTCTTCTCAATGAGGCAGGTGTTTATGCCATCCCACTAAAATATCCGGACGGCTCCAGGCGATACTACATCGGAATGACCAAACGTTCGTTTAGAATTAGAATAAGCGAACATAAAAGGGATACAAGAGACGGGAAAATAACCACTGCCCTATCAAGAGAAGTCAAGTTCAAGTCCGCCGATCCTATATGGAGTGATGTAAAGAAATTAGCTTCATACTCCACACCCAAATCTACCGCCATTCGCGAAACCTTGGAAATCTTGACCAGCTGCGAGGCTTGCAATGATAGCGTTTCTCTGGAGTTGCCATGTATTTGGAATTAGTTCTTCACATAATGCTGAGTTCTCTACCATTGTACTGCGTGCCCAACCAAAGTGACCTCGTTTCTTCGAAATATCACGTTTGCTCCTAATCATTTATTGTCTAGTCAAGTCATCGCGTTCAAAGTGTTGAAACGTTCTATTATCCAGTTTGCAGTTAGCTTCCTTGAGAAAGCCATCTGGTTGATGTGCGAAAGCTTGGAAAATTTTATATTTATTCTACGCCAAGAATTTTCGGATTTTTAGTAGTGTTATACTATTTTGAGTTGAGAGTTGGGTTCACAGCATTATGACGCAAAAGTAAAAAATAAATTACTGGAATGCAGACACCCATCTTCTTCTCGAGCGAAAAAATATTCAAAACTTAAATCCTGCCGGTAAGTGCATCTTGTTTCTGGGACCACAAAGTCATTATTTATCAGAAATACATGGTCAAAGGTACGACTATCAACTCTGATATTCGTCGTCATTAAGATGCGAATATCAGAGTATAGCCCCTTTTTCTAATATTTGTCGTCACTCAGATGCGCAAATATGCGCTCTCGCCCCTATTAGTCTGAAAATGTGCAATACTGTGTTTTCGCGTTATTTAAACAGATTTTCGATGAACGTATTATTGCGTCGTCGCCGCTTTGGGCACAGAATCCTCCTAACGTATATATGCGTCGTTGCCACCCGGAGGGTTAAAGTTAAAGCAAAGAATAAACCGCTTGCGCGTGGAAAAAAGGAAATTATTCTACAGCACGACATCACCCAACCCCACGCCAGTGCTTTCACCTCAGGAGTCATATGGAAAATCGGGTTGGAAATTCTTGAGTACCCAACCTACAGTTCTGATTTGGCTCCCTCCGACTTGTTGTTTTCTTTAAGAGACATCTGAAAGTAATTCAGTTCACCCGTTAGGAAGACGTTCAATCCGATACGAGGAAATGTCTCCGAGAAAAACTTGAAGCGTTTTACAGAGACTGTTTAAAAAAACGTGTTAAATGCCGGCTTATCTGTATCGAACGCGAGGAAGACTATATAAAAAAAATATGCAAATTAAAGTAGAAATTTTGAGCCTTGTTTGTAGTTTGCTCCAATCTGATGCCTTACTCCTTGGCTTGTATGTAATAAATATGGAGGCATTACTTTCTGAACGCCTTCTGTGCATAAAATATTAAATACTGCATAATTTTTACGGCAAATTAATACGAAGGTGTAATGCCGCTGCTTAAAAAGAACTAATTCATTTCAAATTAACATGTAAATTAAATACCTAGATCACATGGTACTAAATTAAAAATTATCTTGCTACTTTTCTATGTTACATCCACCTTATTCCAAAAAAAAAAAAAGTTGCAAAAACCAGTTGCGGATTTTTCTTTATCATAAATTTCATCAGCTAAATGACTTCCTGAAATGTCTTGTTGAAATGAAACTAAGGTTTTAGTGTATTTCTCATCCCTCAATTATCGGAAAAGTAGTATCTATGTCAAATAAATATCATCAAAAGTACAATTACTTTTTACCGACCCAGAAATGCTTGGGATAAATTATCCAACACTAGGCACGGCGTGAAAATTTTTATCGCAAGGCATCAGCGATAATACTTGGCTAATTTTTAATGTACCGACCGAGCAACGGAAATTTTAATGGTTTTAGATAAGAAGGTTACGTTTCAGAGCGTGCTGAGCTCAATATATAAAAAAAGAAAAGGCTCGCTGCTCCTGAATTCTCTCAGCACATCAAGTAATTAAAACGACTTTATCTTTTCCATGTAATATTTTCGAAAGCTTTAGTAGCCTGACTACGTCATGACCGTGAAAGTAGTTTTATATCCATCTTATGCCAACCGTTTGCAATGTTAAGTATTGAACACTGCTGTTAATAGAAATTGCAATACTATGAAGAAATGCTCAGATTTGCACGAAATTTGCAGGGTAGATAGGCACCATGAAAGTTGCAGATCACAGTTGCAACTCACATGCAAATGTGAGGCGCGTGCAACGCTATCGAAAACGTCACACCAGGGAGTGTTACAGAAGGCGAACAGAGAGCAGGTTTTTAAATTTGCTATCGCCCAAATCAACAATGCGCTGTTGTAAACATGCCGCGAGGAGGACGATACAACCATACGAACACTTGACGGAGTTTGAAAGAGGTAGAAACGTTGGACTCAGAGAAGATGGTTTATCATACCGTGATATTACTGCACGCGTTAGGCGTAACGCAACTACCTTTATGCGTAGATTCAGTCAATGGACAGCAGAAGGTTCTATGACCGAGCGGGAAAACGGGTACTTGCACCGTATGGTAATGACGTCACGCACAACACCATCCACGACGCTTGCGCAGCAATGGAGGATGGTCATACATCGTCCTATGTCTTCTAGCACTGTTCGTCACCGATTGCTGTAGAGAGGCCTCGTTGATACGTCCATTGCTGCGATTTCTCTTGACCCTGAATCACAAGCGCCAGCGATTTCAGTGGTGCCGCGAACGTCGAAACTGGAATGCTGAATGGGAGCATATTGTGTTTTCGGACGAGTCCAGATTCAATCTAAGGAATCACGATGGGAGAATTCTTGTTAGGAGATACCGTGGTGAACGACATCTTGAAGGCTGCATTGCGCAACGTCATACCGGTCCCACCCCGAGCGTAATGGTCTGGGCGCTATTGCGCTTAGTTCACGCACTCTCCTACTACGCATCACAAGCACATTTAACAGTCAACGCTACATCACGGAAGTGTTGGAAGCTGAACTTCTACCCTTCCTTCAGACGAAGCCGGGAGCCGTTTGTTTTCTAACAAGACAATGCCCGATTCAAGTGAAGTTTCACTCTGGATTTCGCCCTTTGAATTTACTGCTATATTTAATATATAGCCAGTGCCGTTAATGCCGTTGGATGGGGGCGTCTCGGTGGCTGGGCCCATCTTGAGGATTTGTGATGTCAGGGGCTGACAGAGGAACACACGTATCACCGTGGATTGTTGGCCACCGTGGTGTGAGGCTAACGCGCTCGGCTAAGTATCTACAGATCCGGGATTCAATTCCCCGGCGGAGACCGATTAACAATTTTTCGGTTGCTGTGTGTTGCTAAAACGTAGAACTTGCGATGCCTTTGTTTATTCACAAAGTTTTATTTTGTACCTTTCAAATGCTCAATATGAGCGCCTTTTGTCATGCTGCATACATCTAGAAGAAAGTCCATTTCTTCCCATACAGGGCGTATTATCTCAACGTTGATGGTTGAATGGCGTTGGTGATACGCATCTTGAGTTCCGGGATAGTCGCAGGTAGAGAGGAACGAAAATATGATTCTTCACGTAGCACTCCCCCCTCCAAAGTTTGAGGAATTTTGCTTCCGACAGGGAAGGACTTCCACTGCTTTTTCCCTTGCACCATGTCTCCATACATTGGGCATATCACCTGCGAATAGAATTGTCGGAGGGCTGATATTTCTCCAAGTTCGTGCGGAAGTGCTGCTGGACAATGGAAACGAACTAACTTTGATAAATTCGAGGAAAAGCTTTATCCTTTCCGTCAGACGGCATCTCACAAACGCATACGATACTGGCAGGCAAGACGCTCCCCTGACCAGGGCTCTATTTAAGCCGTATCGCATGGCAAACTGAGAATCAAATCAACCTGAATCGCTCCGCAGATATGGTTTTACTTCGCATACATTGTGATACAAACTTTTCGTACTTTTATGGTGGTTGCTGTGGCCCTCATGCCAATATAACTTTTGTTTTCCCCCAGAGATGATTTCCTCTTCTTTTCAAAGTGTTTCGGCAGACAGAAGTTGTTCAAGGGTAATTGCTGTTAATAGGCGAACCTCAAAGACCCAAAGGACAGAATCAATCATAGATTTCCAAACACGACAAGTGATACAGTGAAGTGTCTGAAAGTTTTAGACGTGGCATAATGGCCAAATGATCGTGATTCCCTCAAAAGATTTAGTTAGGATGAAATTAGGCAAATCATTCAACATTTTGCCTTATTGCTGCAAGCTAAGAATGGGCGGAATGTAAGGAATTTTGGCTCAAGAATGTGGCAACTTCATCAAGAGAAGACTTGTTTCTTCATTTTGAAATCCAAAAGAAATATCTACGTAATATTTCTCATCGTGTTGAAATACTTCTAGTTTTGCCAGTGTCTAATGCAATTGTACAGAGGGTTTTTTTCTACATAAGTCGCATAAAGAGTGACTTTCACAGCAGTCTTAATGAATCTTCGTTGGGAAATTTAATGCGCATTTATAATGTTGAAGGACCAACTATGGACAAATTTTCACGCGATGAGGCTGTAAACATGTGTTTTCTAAACCACGTAGGCCCAACAAACAGCCATATGGCGAAAGAAAAATTTGTGACGTTGAAGAGAAGCTGCATTTAAAAATGTAATAAGTAAATAATGTGCCAAAAATGTCTTTCTAGTTTGTGAAAATCCTCCAAATACGTGGCGACAGTAAATAAATAAATACATCGCTCTTTCCACGTTCCAGAAACACACAGCAACCGAAAAATTGTTTGACAGTTTTTCGGTTGCTGTGTGTTTCTGGAACGTGGAAAGAGCGATGTATTTATTTATTTACTGTCGCCACGTATTTGGAGGATTTCCACCTTGGATCTCGCCCTTTGGATTTAACTGCTACAATATATATATATATATATATATATATATATCATCATCATCATCATTGTCAACCATTATCAATCCACTGCTGGACGAAGGTCTCCCCAAGTTTCCTCCACAACGGTCTGTCTTGTGCCAGTCTCCTCCATGTCACCCCTGCATACTTTCGAATTTCATCCACCCATCTCCCATGTGGTCTTCTTCTGGGTCTTTTCCTGTCCCTTGGAATCCAATCTAAAATTTCGGCTGTCCATCGATGATCTGTCCTTCTGGCAGTATGTCCAGCCCATTGCCATTTCAGGGATTTAACTCTGATCATGATGTCTTCCACTCTTGTCATTTTTCGGATCCACGAGTTCCTCTTCTTATCTCTCCTGGTTACACCAAGTATGCACCTCTCCATGCTTCTTTGAGTTGTCTGCAGCCTTTGTATGTCTCTTTTAGTTAAGGTCCACGTCTCTGCACCATACGTAAGCACTGGAAGGATGCATTGATCAAACACCTTTCTTTTAAGACATAATGGCATATTGCTCTTGAAAATTAAATTATGCTTTTTCTTCCAAAAGCTCTCCAGGCAAGTTTTGTACGCCGATTAATTTCTTCATCAATGTGACCCTCACTTGATATCTGCTGTCCAAGATAAACGTACGTGTCTCAGAAGCTTACTTTTAAAAATACACATAGCACCGTGGATTGTTGGCCACCGTGGTGTAAATGTAACTCACTCGGCTAGATATCGAGAGTTCTGTGGTTCAATTCCACAGCGGCGGCTGAAAAACAATTTTTCGGTTGCCGTGTGTTTCTGGAACGTGGAAAGAGCGATGTATTTATTTATTGCTAGTTTGTTTTCGAGAAGGTACTGGACTGCTATCATAGCGTAATGTATTAGTGCTAATAAAAAGTTTCTCATTCCTAAACAAAACTTAATTTGTATAGCAAATGTTGCTTCACATTTATTTCTTTGTAAATGAAACCCTGCTCCTGACCATCAGACGGCATCTGGTGGGCGCACTGGTAAGCTACTAAATGGCGGGATGTTCGAAACCAAACTGAGTTTTGTTATCTACCAGTACAGCTAAACGTAATTGTCGTATGTTAACTGCGTCTCCCACAAACAAGTATTAAAACCCCCGACAACCTTTTTGAAAATCCTATACAGCGTTTGGGAGCGTTATCTTTCGCAACCTTTTTTGCATCTGCGCACCATTCTTTACATGAATCTTTGTCAAACAACACGAAACGCTGATAAAGCTGTGACGGTTTTCCAAAGATCTGCTAAAGTCGTCTTAAGTCTCTCCTCATTTCACATCACAAGCCTATTTTGAAAGTGTGGCTTAAAGATATTGGCTAGCAGAACATAACATCAACTTGCTTTTCATTCACTGTGATTGTAAACTGGGTTTCGAATGATTGTAAGTCACTCACAAAAAACGTAATACTTTTATCTTCCGGCGTCTGTCATTTCAATTCAGTAAGGGATTTCTTCCTCTTTCATATTATAATAAGGCTTAACTTTCCACATCACTAGAATCTGTAGACCAAGGAAAACTTTTTTACCTCTCCACATTTTTCTTTTGCTCACAATGCACAGTAGACTACATTATTTTCCCACTAGGACCAAGGAAATCTCTCTCAGGAGGATGATATATTTTGCCATAGGATGTCAGAATACAACGGATTTCTTCAAAAAATGCTAATGCTTAGGAATTGGTTGACGTAAATTGGTTTCTAGTTCCGTCTTTGCGTGTATAAAATGGCTCGGTACCGTTTCAGTATAAAACAGGGAGAGAAATATATGAGGAGGTAGAAAAGAGTAAGGAAAGAGAACATAGGCCTCCTTAGAAAAGGAATGAGCGTATTGCATACAAGCCATTCTTGAAGCTCCAAAGACGTTCTCAACCCCCCTTCACGAAACGCGAGCTGTTTATATTAAAATATAGTCTTGGGTTTCGAATCTTATTTCCTTTGGAGGCAGAAATAAAAACTGTCCCTTGAGGACTTACGAAATCGTCGCACAAAATATACGTCTTTATAACGGAGAAGACTTATTTTCTTTTAGAAAATGACTACAAAATTCACGGCTAAATCTTTATTGCTATTATTTAAATGCCATAGTAGCTTTATTTTTGTTAAAGAAAAAATAAGATGAACAGGTAGAGAAAGGGAGAAATATGAAGAGGCGACAGAGAAGATTTTATTATACTGATCAGATTCCATCTGCAACGTTTCGAAAGAGTTTAATGTATGCTGTTCGGAAAAAGCTTGAATTTATTCTTAAAGGAGAAGTTAAGATTCAAAATAGCCATTGTGAAAGAACCATTGACTTTGTGATATAATAATATATAATTTCTCTTCTAAGGAATGAATACGCAGTAAAACCACGGTTATACGTTTTTCTGGATGAGGGCCTTAAAAATGTAGAAACGAAATTTCAAAATGGTAAATACTATTGTAAAATTTATGCTTTAACAGATTTAAAAGATGTTCCTTAATACTGATTCACTTAAGGTAGAATCGGCGGCGAAAGTAATAAAAAATGTTAGAAATTACATATTCTGTCGCATTGCAAAAACCGTTACATCTATTATAATCAAACATCTCTTCTTACCACTGTGATTAAGCGGAAGCTGGGATTATGCATTTGGCCTGGCTGTCCCAATTTTTGGGGTTAGCTTTATTCTTCAAGATGAATGACGCATTAAAGAGGTGTTTTCTTCTTATGGAAAATATAACGTTATATTTTCGGAAACATTTATTGAACTTCTTGAAGCATATCTTATATACAATATTCCCATAGTTTAGGGATTATATCCCACCCCACAAAATGAGCGTCACTCTGAATCTCCGTGACATCTCTTCTCTCTTAGCAGACTCCGAAGGACTCTGTCCTCTTATCCGCCACCACCTCACATCGTTCGGGTTCAGATTTTTGACAACTCGTAACCAATGGCATTTTGGTTCCGTCTCCAAGCATGCGGAAGGTTAACCGAAAATCGCCATTGTATTTGACATCTGTCTTAAAAAGTAAGTACAAACATGGCGCCTTTAAGGGCCTAACTAAACGTGGGCAAAGTTTCATAGGAATTATACGATCCTAACTAAACGCAGGCAAATTACATAAGAATAAACTGTCCGCTCTCATGCAATGTGCTTTGTACTGCTGTTACGTAGACACACGCAATACACATTCGTTGCTGTGATACACTGGTGTGCAAAAATTAAGGACTAAGAGGAGAATTAGCATAACAGCGGAACGAGCAGGCAGAATGAACCGAAAGACCACTCAGGAGATAGACTAGGGTCCGGTACGGTAGAGCATGCGCATATATGCAGCATGACGTGGGGGTTCGGAAGGGTATAAAGCACACGGGCGGTGTACGCTCAGCAATTCGGTGAAAGCTAATGCATGGTGTACATCGGTTTGAACGACGTCGAGTTGCTGCCACCGTGTGATATGGCCAACAGGCAATCCAGTAGACGACATCTGGATGACTTTACCCGAGGTCGCGTCTTTGGGAAGTTGGAAGAAGGTCGAAGTGTGACCGAGGAGTTCTGGATCACTCACAGCATCGTTTCACGAGCTTGGAGAGCATTTCAAACGACAGGAAAAGCTGTCCGATAGTTTAGCAGTGGTCGTCCACGAGCAACCACGGCGGCGGACGACCGGTATATTGTCCTACAAGCGAGGAGAAACAGTCGGCAGACAGAGGGCGAAGTCGTAAGGCACATGCAGCAGACAACTGGACGTCCGTTATCGCGTTTTACCCTGGCCAGAAGGCGGCACAAAGGTGATCTATTTGCACGACGACCAGTACGGTGTGTCATTAACGCTTGCTCATCGGAGACTGCGGTTTCTGTGGAGCCAGAACTGGACACATCAGCAATGGGGTCGAGTTCTCTTTACGGATGAGAGCCGATTTAGTCTGACGAGCGATTCTGGACGTATACACATCTGGAGAGAGCAGGGAACACGCAATCACACCTCCAACACCATCGAAAGGGACCGGTTTGGAGGTGGCGGAGTCCTCGTTTGGGGCGGTATCATGCTTGGTAGCCGTACTGACCTCCACATCTTCCAAGGAGGTTCAGTCACTGGTGTCCGCTATTGTACCGAGGTTCTCCTGCCTCACGTGCGTCTGTTTAGAGGTGCTGTGGGTCCTGAGTTCTTCATGGACGACAACGCTACATCTCATCGTACAGTGGCTGTCGCCGAGCTGTTGGAGAGTGAAAATATTCAACGCATGGATTGGCCCGCAAGGTCCCCGGACCTAAATCCAATCGAACACGTGTGGGACTTTCTCGGGAGACGCTTGGAAGCATGTCACCAGCCGCTAGCAACGATTCCGTAGCTGCGATTGGTGCTACACGAGGAATGGGCCGCAATGCTTCAACAGCTCCTTTACAACCTCGTCCTCAGCATGGGCAGACGTTGTAAATCCTGCAACGCAGTCACGTGTGATCATATCCTCTAATAAAGACTGGATTTTTCTTAGGAGCCGCCTGTCACATGGACGTTTCTGTCTTTTGTCCAGATGTGCTCGAAGCTACTTTTTCAATTAAGTGCCTTTGTATCCTTTGGATTCCTTGTTTGGACGGTTCTGCTCACTTGTCCCATATTCGTACATCTTGGGAATGTTATGGTATGATTTGAGTCGATGTGGAGCACTTCTGCACGACGTTACATTTGAAAAACCGTCTCGTCCTTAATTTTTACACGCCAGTGTACAAATTTGAACAGTAAATTAACTGACGGTGGCGCAGTGGTCTAAGCGATGGCTTCGGATCATTCGTCTGGTAAGGGGTCCGGGTTGGTATCCCAGTGAAGCATGGATGTTGTGTTTGTCTTACGGCAGTGGCTCTCTCCCTTTCTTAGAACCAGTGACCCTAAATTAGGGACGGGTGACTGCTTGTAGCCCATTGAGTTGCTCATGGTGGTCGTTAAATCTCCAATTAAAAAAACACAAACTCATAGAAATACACGAGTACTACTAAAATATTAATAGAGGCATCTCATCCACCTAGATCCTAACAACCACGAAATCACGAAGTTTTATTTTCTTGCTGCTGACCCTGAGTGCATCCAGAAAATATTTAACGAGAAGAAACCAATTATACGTGACACACGACTCAAAGAGAAGTTTAGAGTTCATAATCGGTACTAATGTTATAGTGAATGAATGAAACTCATCCTGCTACTTATTTTTTTCATCAGGTACATTTGCTTTCACGTTCCGTTTGATTTTCTCGCGTGCGTTCATTTGTGCTGTCTGATGTGCAAATGATTGGACATTCATCTCTATATCTAACAGATGAACGCCAGAACTTCCATGTGTCCGCATCTACGCTATTTGAGGAATATTTAACCTGAGACAGGTTGAAGTTGCCGTTGGGGACTTTGAGTTTTGTGCCAGAACGTACGGTCACTAAGTGCACGTTTATGCTGCAGCCTCGCTGCTGGCACATAGATTCTCGCTCAGGCACCTCGCTGCTTTCATGTAGCTGCAATGCTCGCAATGGAGGATTTACCCTGCAGCTGTTCATACCGCTTTTATTATTATTGGAATCACGACTGTATCTCTTATTGTCAAACATACTTTACCTGTGCTATGGCAAGTTTTAGAACCACTGCATATGAAGCCACTAACTACAGAAGAATTTAAAGAAATCGCTCATATGTTTTACAAGAAATGGGGATTCCCTAACTGTCTAGGTTCTATCGATGGAAAGCACATCCGAATACTTCGCCCTCAATGCTCAGGCTCCATGTTCTTTAATTATAAGAGCTACTTTTCAATAGTCCTGCAGGTCGTTAGTGATGCACACTGTTAATTTATTTTCATTGAGATCGGAGCCTATGGAAAATAAAGTGATGGGGACACTTTTAGAAAGTCTGTCTTGTATGACAGAATGAAAAAATGGCGTGCTTAACATTTCTGAAGATAACTTCCTACCAAGTACTGACATCAAAGCCCCTTTTGTGTTCATAGGTGATGAAGCCTATCCCTTACTGCGACACATGATGAAGCCTTATGCTAGGAAAACTCTTGATCAATACAAGGAGAAGTTCCAAAAAAATAAAAGTTCAAATTACACGAAAACTCCACAAATAAAACTTGATTCTATAAAAACACAACACGTTTTTTTAAAGATACGAGAGAGATGGCTGCGTAGTTTCACACTCGGTTGGGAAAGTGGGTCAATTAACGGGAAGAGTGGCATTGAAGGCATCAAATCACTGCGTAAGTTTGAAGATGCCTGGAGATGGTCGAGGGCTCGAAAAACAAACCAGTTTGATATCATCGCTGTGGCGATGATCGCAGCGAGCAGCGCAGATAGCATCGCTGCTCCACTATAAATGAGCCTGTAAAGATTTATGGTTTTGTTTCATCATCGTCAGTCATCCACGTGCACAGCTCGGCGATGTGCCAGCAACAAGGCTGCAGCATAAACGTACACTAAGATTGTAATATTGCAAAGTAACATACAATTAAACATTAGGGAAAATCTAACCCCACCCATCCTTCAAAAAAAGAAATCGAAAAGAATTGCCATAAAACAATATATGAAGATAGCTGGCTAAAGAAAGGCGCCAAAACAAGACTCTCTTCACTAGAAGAAAAAAAGTGACTTCAGGAGTCTCAAAAAATAAAGGCAGAAAACCTATAAAACTTCAATGAAAATAAAAGAACCTAGTAACGTTACCCAAACTTTAGACCTAACAACTAACCCAACACAAACGACCCACTCTACGGAAAAGAATCAGTGTAGGTCCAGAAGACCACGATAGTTTTTCTTTATTGTTTGAGAAGAGCTTCAGAAGATAGGCGTAAATTTCTTTATCAGAAAAGGAAGGAGACCTTGTTTTAGAAAGCTGAGAAGAGTTCCTTCTAGAACCCTTGAAAAGTTGTGAAGGAGATGATGGAAACATGGTTATGCTGCGAAAAGTTTCATCTAGACAGACTTGGTCTCTGCATTATCACTTGTTTTCAAAGCTTCTCGGAAACTCAGGGGTAGAAATACACTAGCGAATCTAAAGTATCCGGATATTTGCCTATTCATCCACAAACTCCGTATAACAAAAAAAGAATTAGTATTCAGTTGTTATATCAATAAAGCGGCGGACCAACCTTCACTCTTCTGGAAAGACCTTCCACTAGATTTTGGTACATCGTTGCAACAACTGCGTTCCATTCTGCCAGAAGAGCATTCGTCAGGTCAGTGACTGATGTCGAGCTGTTCGGCGTGGCTCGCAGTCGTCGTCTCAGTTAATCTCGAAGGTGTTCCATGGAGATGAGATCGGGGCGGCAGGCTAGTCATGTTTTATTTTTCTCACACCCATTTCATCGAAGCATTGCTGTACGGGACCTCCCTTTGTGAACGGGGGCATTGTGTTGGTAGCAAAGAAAAGGGCCTTCACCAAACTCCTGTCATAATGCTGGGTGTGCCACCCCGGTGCCGCAGTGGTCTAAACGATGGCTTCTGATCACTCGTCCGAGATGGGTTTGCGTTCGAATCCCGGTGAGGCATGGATGTTCTTTGTCTTACGGACCTGGCTCTCTTCCTTCCCTGGAACCAGTGGGCCCAAATTAAGGACGTGCGACTGCTTATAGCACACTGATTTGCTCACAGCGGTCGTTAAACTCTGCATAAAAAAATGTTGGGAGCTCAGAATTGTCGAGAATGTCATTACACTGAAGTACCAAACGTCATGGGATACGTACCTAGTATCGTGTAGAACCTCCTCTAGCCCGGCAAAATGCAGCAACTCGACGTGACTTCGATTCCAGAAGTGGTCGGAAGACCTCTGTAGAGATGTTGAGCAATGCCGTCTGAACAGCCACCCACAGTTCCCTGGTATTTGTAGGTACGGGATCTTGGGTGCGAATTAACTTTTCCACTACCTCTCATAAGTGCTGTATTGCGTTCATGTAGGGCGAACGTGTTGGCCACACCATCCGTCGATTCTCGTCGGGCTGGTCTTCCACCTATTAAGTTCGGCGGAGGCTCCATCATGGTATGGATTTGTTTTTCTAAGTTCGGCGGAGGCTCCATCATGGTATGGAGTTGTTTTTCTAAGTTCGGCGGAGGTTCCATCGTGGTATGGAGTTGTTTTTCTAAGTTCGGCGAAGGCTCCATCATGGTATGGAGTTGTTTTTCTAAGTTCGGGGGAGGTTCCATCATGGTATGGAGTTGCTTTTCTTGGATGGGTCTCGGCCCGTTGGCTATTATACCACACACCATGAAATCTGAAGTGTACCTCGACGTTCTGGATAATTCTGCCATACCGACGATGTGGCAGTATTATGGAAATGACCGTTGTCTCTTCCAACACTGTCCAGCTGTACAACACGGCGTGTGCAGGACTGGTTTCTTGCAAATGAGGTGGAATTGTTAGACTGTCCTTCTCAGAGGTCTGCCCTTCATCCCATAGGATACCTTTGGGATGAACTGGAGCGATGGATACGAAATCCACCACAACGACAGTCTTCGCTCTCGACTCTATCTGCAGCTTCACCGGATGAATGGAGAACCATTCCTGTCAAGGCCTACCGGAAACTGGTTGTTAGTACACTGTAAAAAATGGCCGTGAATAGTCAGTGTTTTGCTCGGATTAAGACAGTTTACAGATCGTAAGCACGCCACCTGGCGGTCAACCAAACATTTTCGGAAAATAAACTTCATGTTCACTGTGTTTTAACTGTTACTGTATTTTAACCTTGACAATCTGGCAGCGTTCTTCTTAAAGTGGTTATGTAACTGTTTTTTCACGTGCAGTCAGTCAACTGGTAAAACCTCTGTGGGTAACACGTTTTTATTTCCCGGTCATTAGACTGTTAATGAACATTACGGTATGCTACTGTAAAATTATGGTTTATTGACTGGCCACTCAGTTGCCAGTGTATGTACCGTAATTTGACCCTGCAGTTTTTTACAGTGTATGCATTGGTGTGTTTCCGCTGTCATACAAGAAAAAGGTGGACATACTAACTACTAATTGCGATAATAAACCCACTTTTCCCAAAACATGGTGTCCGAATACTTTTGAATGTGAATCTTCATAGGATGCTTCTTCCGTACTTGAGAAAACGCTTCTTTTTTAATTTCAGATAGTTTTCTGCCTGTATGATGACGGATGAGTGACAGAGTACTTCCTCTGTTTTGATGAATTCAAGCATCTAATCGCCGTCTAAAGAAAATATCAAGAAATATTGCTCTAGATATTTCGAATTAACCCTGCCAAAGCACTCTGACAGCTTGCTTAACTTGATTTCGGTCTCAAATGAACTATGAATAAACTTGATCCTAAAGAAATTTGATTTCCACTATCTAATATCTTCAGAAATTTCTATTATCGTTCCTCTTGCTCCACAGTTGGTAATTTAAGGCAGAACATAATGGATTTTCGAAGTGCATAAATTCTTCTGTTTCATGGAAAGCGAAAGGTGCTCTCTCTCTCTACTCGTTGGGTTGAAAATTAAGAGTAGCGCTGATTCTGGAAAATCAATTCCACTCTCACTGTTTCCCTTTATTGGATCGAACGTTTGTAATTATGATGGAACATCTCTGAAGTAATATCCGCTGAAATCTTTCTGTGCCTAAAATCAAAGGAAGAATTCGCGCTCAGCATAAATAAGGTTATTTACTTCTCCTTTGGGTAACTCAAAGCTTATTTAAGCGGCCGACAATTCAGTATTTTTCAGTGTTTACTACCTATAAGACCATCTCCTGTTTTCCATGTCCCCCCCCCCTCCCGGTTGTTGGAATTCAAAATCATTGTTTGAAAGATTATGGTCCAGAAATAACTGAGCTGTTTACACTAGGACAAGGGTTTTTAAGTACACAGTCGCATTACATTATTGTGACCACCTCCTACTTTTGACGTCAGCAGCGCGTAGCCAATGAAAGAAGGCACGTGTCGTGAGCTGGCTTGGAGGATATACAAGGTGTGATGTAGGCAATCTGAAAACATATCACTCATTGCTGTCATGGATAAAAGGAGGAATTTTTTAGATTTGCAAAAAGGGAAAATTGTCGGCTTTCGTGCCAAGGGTGGCAGTATTTCTGAAACAGCGCAGTTTGTGAACTGTTAGAGTGCTGCTGTGATTAAAGTGTATCGTGGTTTGAGAAATGGCACCATTGCGAATAAGCGAAGTGGAAACTGCGAAGCACCACGTGCCATTGATGTGAGAGGTGAACGTCGGCTGCGAAGGAGCGTGCGCGCCGATCGACATGTTACAGTGGAGCAACTCACTGGCCGAATGAACCAGGGGGCTACCGGAAGTGTGTCTAAAACGACAGGTTAGCGAACCCTGAGCTGCGTATGGGTCTCCGATGCAGACGGATGGTCACTGCACCTATGCTAACGAAGGTGCATCGGCAGAAAAGGCTTACCTTTGCACGGCAGTATCGGAATTGGACCTCCGCTCATTGGCAGAGGAGAGGATTGCCTTCTCCGATGAGTCCCGTTTTCTGCTTCATCGAACGGATGGGCGTTGGCGTATAAAGCGGGAAGCATCGGCGAACAAACACTCTTCAGCCATTGCTGGAAGAACACAAGCTGGTAGGAGCAGATTTATGGTCTGGGAAATGTTTTCGTGGCATTCCCTGGGTCAATTCATGCGTGTGGAAGACACTATGGACCGAATTCTTTGTGAATGCATGCTTGCAGGTTACGTACATCCATACACGCTGATTGTTTTCTCTGGAGCAGATGGGATCCTCCAGCACTACAATGCTACGTGTCACGCATCTAGAAATGTCCGAGAGTGTTTGGAAGAGCACGATGAAGACTTCAAAGTACTTCCCGGGCCCCCTAATTCTCTTGAAATCAACGCAACTGAGGATCTGGGGAACCACCTTGATTGTGCTGTTCGCTTCATGGATGCTCCACCATGCATCCTTCAGCAGTTGCCAGATTCACTGCAGTCAGCAAGGCTCCACATACCCGTGAACACCTTCCAGTAGTACCTTATCGAGTCATTCCCAGCCCATCTAGCTGCTGCTCGCGCTGCACACGGCGGTGGTTACTCTGGATATTAGCTGGTGGTTACAATAATGCGACTCGACCGTGTATAATTCATATGGAACAAGAATCCTGGATGTTGTGCTATTTCAGCCATCACTTTTGCTCATTCAACTACACAAAACTATCATTAAAACAGTCAGATTCATATAACTGCTGCACATGCAGAAACGATGTAGTATGGACAAAACAAGAAAACTTAACAAAACTAATAGTATCCTATCTCACATAATTCTGCAAAAATGTGTTCTGCTACGCAAATTGCAATTCACGCGATTGCTAGATAATTGGTACGTCATTCCACGAAAATAGTGTACGGGATTGCTTGAAAATAGGTATATCATGGCGCTAGAAGAATGTTCAAGGGATTGCTTGACGATAGATCTCATAACGCGATAAAAGTTAACGGGATTGCTTGATAAATAGGTGCATAGCACGAAAACAGTTAACGGGATTGCTTGATAAATAGGTGCATAGCACAAAAACAGTTAACGGGATTGCTTGATAAATAGGTGCATAGCACGAAAACAGTTAACGGGATTGCTTGATGATAGCTGCGTCATGTCACGAAAACTATTCATGGGATTACTTGATAATAAGTACGGTCATGCCATGAAAGCAGTTCACAGGATTGCTTGATAATAGGTACGTCATGGCTGGAAAATAGTTTGAGTTCACCTGAGCATGCCGCGAGAAATGTTCAGGTGATCAACTGGTAATAAGTACGTCGCAGCGCGAAAAGGTTTAACGGGATCACCTAATATTAATAGTTACGTAACGGTACGAAAACAGCTCACGGCATTGCATAAGTACGTCATGTCACAAAAATAGTTAACGGGTTCACTTAAGCATGCTCGCGAGAAATCTTCATTAGATTACCTCATGATAGGAACGTCATACCTCGAGAAATGTTCACGTGATCACCTGGTAATAAGTACGTCGCAGCGCGAGAAGGTTTAACGGGATCACCTAATATTAATAGTTACCTAACGGTACGAAAACAGTTCACGGCACTGCATAAGTACGTCATGTCACAAAAATGGTTCACGGGTTCCCTTGAGCATGCTCGCGAGAAATGTTCACCAGATTACCTCATGATAAGAACGCCATACCTCGAGAAATGTTCACGTGATCGCCTAATGAGGGTACATCATATCGCGAGAAATGTTAGATAGAGGAAATAAATACTGATTAACATTTGCGAAAATACAACACTCTGCGAATCAACAGCCTTTCCAGAAAAATAAAGTGAAAGAAAGTGCGAGAGCAAATATACTGGAATATTGCATAATAATAATACGGATATTTTTTTCTATACAGAGATGAAACTCATTTGCGTAATAAAGCGCGCTAGAGGGCGTAAGTTCACGTTTCCCTTTACAGCGATATCTGCGGAACTAAGAATCCGATTATTAAACGTGGGTCGAAACAAGGGCAGGAATCCCTTAACTTAAGCCGGAAAGATATGTAGTGTAGCTACTTTAGTATGCAGCTTTATCACATAAAAGGATAAAATGGAAAACAAAATCAAGAAAAACCGAAACCACTCTGAGCAGGCAAAATGTTACTTTTAGTTCTGTAGACAAAGACAGCTTTTAGTAAACTACCATTAAATATACACTCACAGGCTGATCATTTATTTGGCTTAAATTTGACTGTATTCTTAGGATAAAATCCCATGACGTGGCATTACTTTAAAAGACATCTATATTATGCGATTTTCTCTTGACAACAACATCGCTTTGCAGTTAAGAAACAAAAAATGATTAATATGACTAAGAAAATCTCCGGAAGTCATGCTTTCTATTTAATTCACTGGGTAAGTTATTATCCTGGATTTATTTGCCAATTCTTCTGGTTTTAACCCGTTCTTCCTTCTTTGGTATCTCTTCGATGATATATTATGCTCAACCAATACAGAGGTTTGAGACAACAAACGGGGGAGGGGGTAGATTCTCGTGTCAGAATAATTCGCAGAAAAGATCTGCTGCACTGATATCCTTGCAAATAATACGAATAGGGAAAACACATCAAATTAGATTAAGTAAATGAGGCCACTTGGCAATGAAGAAATACCTTACAGTTACGAAAGAAAGCAAAAGAAATAAACTCAAGGTTTGCGTTTGCTTACTAAACTTTTTAATCATTTACTTCATCTAATTTACTTATTTCTTTTGCTTTCTTTCGTAATTGTAACATATTCATTCATTGCCAAGTGACCTCATTTACTTCATCTATATGATTTAATCCCATTTTAATTCATAATCACTAAAGACTTTTGACTATTTTGAAACCATAAAACATAAAATCAATAATTGATGGATAACAATGGGCAGACTAGAAAAAATATGGAACATTTAAAAATTAAGCAAAGAACTCAAACTAAAGATATATAAAACAATGATAATTCCCACAGTATCTTATGGCACAGAACGCTGGATCTTAAGGTGGACGTCTAGGGATTTTACTTCTTATGTTTCCAATGGGCAAACTTCCGTACACATTTTGTTAACAATTAATGCGTTCTCAAGGATGAAAATTTGAACATCAATTAAAATAACTTCATATTATAACTCGGAATACTTGACATTTTCTAAAACATAACCATAACTAAGCAATCCAACATTTGTTTGTCTACTGACGTCATCAATGTACAGGTCGCGCCATCTTTTTCTAGTTTCAACACCACCAAAGGAAAAGTTATTGTTTTTAAATATAATTATGGTTATGTTTTAGAAAATATTAAGTTTTCCAAGTTATAATAATAAGTTATTTTAATCGATGTTAAAATTTTCATCCTTGGGAACGCATTAATTGTGAAGAAAATGTGTACAGAAGTTTGCCCATTGGAAGTATAGGAAGCAAAATCATTAGACCTTAAGAAAATTGATAAATTTCATAATGCCTAAGGATAATCAATAAAATAAACTGGACAGAAAGAAAAACAAATGAAAAAGTCAGAAGAACATAACAGATTTTTGTTTATTTCTTAACATGAAAAAGTCAGAAAGGTGGTGTAGTGGTTAGCATTCCCGGGCGCTATATGGGAGATGTAAGTTCGATTCCCGTCCCAGGACAACGAAATTTTCACGTTTTCTGATATTATCTGACTTGCCGTCCTTGTCATATTTACACCAAGAAATGGATTGTCATCTTCAAAATTTGTATCTTTAGTGACGTCTGTCTAGCGTATTTTAAACATCGTTGTTTATGAAGTTCAGCAGTCGTGGGGCATCTCTAACAGTGAGCATCTAAGAGTTGATGGCAAAGTTGCGGCGACAAACTCCGTCGGTGTAGCTTAATTTGGCATGCGTTCGGCTCCGGAGCAGAACGATGCGAAGTCTCGTCACTGGTAATTTCGTTGTTAAGCTATTTTGGCGCCCGAACGCAAAATGAATATCATGGTAGTTGTGATCTTCGCGAAATGGTCGATGTTTGTTCCAGGCATCGTCTGGAATTAGTCAAAATTCCTTCTTCTACAGGGGTCTCACCTTCAAGCGTGGTTTGCCGGCTGACTCAGAAACCTAAGATTCCGTCCCAGCCTTTTCTCTAGGAGGCGCGGGGAGAGGGGGAGGGGATGAACTATGTGGTACGACATATTGCCCTGATCACCATTGTTGTAGCCGCGGGTGATTTGTCGCACTGTGGCTCTGCGGTCGCTGTGAACAATGCGCGACAGTTTCCGTTCCCCTCTGGCATCAATGAGCTGCGGACGACACGCGGCAGGGCGACGGTTCGTCGCTTGGCCACCTGCGCACCACTTTTGATACGTACTCACTACAGCCGCACGCGAGCAACTCACAAGCATCGCCGTTTCCGAGATCGTAGTTCCGAGGCGCTGTGCTATCACAATTTATCCTGTATCAAACTCCGATAATCGACCGGCTTTCGGTTAGTATAGTGTTCGGAGTCTGACGAACACTCAGCTAACCGAAATACTGCTCTGTGAGCTTGACCTGCGTCACAGTTCGGGCTGCAGTCGCGCTCATTTCTCTAGGCTGGGGGTGGTCACAATGAAATGACTCATCGGTATATTCTTTGGCACTAAGGATCGCACAAAACTGTTAGCTAAATATAAGTGTCTGTTCAGGAGGTGTTACTATATACTCCTAAACACTTCACAAAATAAAGTTGAATCATTGATTCAGCTTCCACAAGCAACTTGATCTTTATATAACTTTTATTAAACAGTACACTATTAAATGGAATGAATATTCTTAAAATGAGGGGAAAATTAAGTATATTGGGAATCTTTCTTCAATTTAGAAGCTCAACCGACAAATGGGAACTCCCAGCATGGTTCTCTGAATTACTGCTATTATTCCTTGGGGAGGATTTCACTTAGTTTATAGAGTAAAAGCTATTTGCCTGTGGCGGGAATAGAATCCGCGTGTTTCTGCTCCGGAGCCGATTGCTTTCCCAACTTAGTTACACCTGCTGAGTTTATCGCTGCAGATTTGCAGTCTTGAGATGTGCGTCAGCTCTGAGGTACGTACGTCACATACGTATATCCTCTCTTTGAGAGAGGGGGGAGGGAGGGAGGGAAGGAATCGTAGGTTTCCGGGTCAGCCGACGTAGCACGCTTGAAGAACAGCTCATTGTAGAAGGAATTCTGACTAATCCCAGACGATGTGTGGAACTAACATGTCACATATATCCCCCGTTTGAGAAAGGTCTGGGACGGAATAGTAGGTTTCCGGGGCAGCCGGCAAACCACGCATGAATGACGTCACTACACATGAATTCTCATTATTTCTAGATCTGTGAAACGAGCATCACACATTTCTCGAATAACTCTACTGCGGAGGAGATTCATTCTACGTTCGGGCCATAATATAACGTAAAGGCCATTTGCGGGGGGCGGGAATAGAAGCAGTATCCTTCTGCTTCAGAGCCGAATGTTTTCCTAATTAAGCTACACCGGCGAAGTTTTTCGCTGACAATTTACCGTCTTCACATATGCGTCACTTCTGAGGTAAGTACGTCACAACTTGCACTCGTAATATTAAAAAAAATATACCTTACAATACTTATAAATTCATCTTTCGGTGATTTCGCATTTGACGATATCACTTTGAGCCGTAATTTTATAAAAACTTTCATTACGATGTATTCTCCGTTTCGAGATTGCATCTTTGATGATTGAGCCTTCAATGTTCTCGCATTTAATGATTGCATTTTCTACGAATTATCCTGGAGCTGACTGACAATATTCGGTAAAGCAACATTCAGTTATTTATCAAAAGACTGTAGCATTAGTTTTAACGCTCCACTCGTGGTTTGGGGGAAAAAAAAGTTAGCTGTTAAGGATGGCGTCGTTTGCGAATGTTTGGCAACACTTATGGATGCCGCGTTCCATAATATCCCGTATCATGTTTTGTTCTGAGAAACGTGCAGAAAGAAAAACTCATCCATTCATGTAACTCCTCAGACTTCTCGACAAGAAACATTGAAGAATTTGTTGTTAATTAATTCTGGCTGATTGTCAGGGAAGATTAACTGTTAGTGGCAAAGACGAAACTTTAGATATTACGTTTCCTCCTTTATTTTTCGTGCCAATGTTTATTTAAAGCAGGCGGCTCTTAACCTGTTGCACCTTGTAGCTTTTAAAGGACTAAAAAATGTTCATCTTATGCTTCTCTTGCGTTACTTCGTGGAATTCAGCAATTCATTTTTAGATCACGGTCACGGTGTTCGTCTGTCGGACCGCGTGTAAAAAAGGCGGCGTATGTTTTGTTTGTTTGATTGGAGGTTTAACGACCACCGTGAGCAACTCAATGGGCTATAAGCAGTCGCCCGTCCCTAATTTAGGGTCACTGGTTCCAAGGAAGGGAGAGAGCCAGTGCCGTAAGACAAACACGACATCCATGCCTGACCGGGATTCGAACCCGGACCCCTTACGGGCGAATGATCAGAGGCCAGCGCCTTAGACCACTGCACCACCGGGGCGGCGCGGCGTATGGGAAACTATTTCTGTTGGACAAATATTCTATTAAATCAATATTTCTTTATAGGTTTGAAGTACAAGACTATCGATCTAAAGCATATGAGGGAATGCGTTAAAGAAGCCAAAATATTTGGACTTTACATAACAGAACAAATCAATATTTCTTAATAGATTTGAAGTTCAAGAGTGCATTAATATTTATCAAATCGTTACGTAACAGAACAAATCAATAATTTATAGATTTCAAGTATTTAGAATATTAAACAGATTTAAAGAATTTTAATCTATTTAAGATTTTAATTTTTTTAATACATTTAAATATTGAATATTTAAAGAATTTAAATATTCAATATTATTTTTAAATATTGAATATTTAAAGAATTTAAATATTCAATATTTAAAGAATTTAAATATTCAATATTTAAAGAATTTAAATATTCAATATTTAAATCTTTAAAGATTTAAATATTTAATATTTAAAGATTTAAATATAAATATAATTTATATATTTTTTGATTAATATAAATATTTGTTTTTTCATTTTTAGAAAAATAGTTTAATATAAATATTAGATTTTTTAAATATAAATATTTTATATTTCATATTTAAATCTTTAGATATTAAAATATAAATATCAAATCGTTACATAACAGAACAAATCAATATTTCTTAATGGACTTGAAGTTCAAGACTATCGATCTAAAGCATACGAGGAATGGGTTAAAAAAGCCAAAATATTTGGACGTTACGTGACAGAACAAATCCAACCTTGTGGACTTGGAGTAAAATAGAGTTTGCAACCAATTTTCTTTACTTTGTAAAACATTGAGTGACAATTATCTTCATCAGCCGGCGCCACGCCTAAAACGAAGACTCTTTATATAAGGAATATTTTTAACATATCTGAAACATGAATGTTTGCATCGGCTTGCTGAATGATTTTATCTTCATACAGTTCTTTTAAAATTGCTTTTAAAAGCAAAACTGGTTTAATTGCGCAGTACTTTACGCAGGGAAAATAAGTTTTTCCTGTACCTCATGCCCGGTAAATAACAGATGCACTTCGATTTATTATCTACATGCTCGTACAGTATTATTATTATTATTATTATGGTACACTGTGAAAAAGAAATGGTGGGAATTCACGGAAAATTCCTGAAATAAGTTGTCGGTAAGTGTCCCTCTGTTAACAAAATTTCTGCTTTTAGAAGTTCCCGTTTTTTTTTTTTTTTTTTTCGGATTTTTCCATAGTCATTAATTCCGTTTATTTCAGAAAAGTCCGCTTAGGGTTTTCCGTATTTAGACAGAAATTTCGCAAGATCGGAGAACCTGAATTCTTTAGCCCTTACACTTGATAATCCTTTAGCAGCTGTGGGGACCGAACCGAGGTCAACCGGGTTGACTCTGCAGAAACAGCGCAACTTAACCACTGAGGCAGAAAGACTCTTCGACTCTTAAGTCATATTCACGTTAAATGTAAAACTCTAATTATGCGATTATCATCATCATCATCATCATTGTCAACCATTATCAATCCACTGCTGGACGAAGGTCTCCCCAAGTTTCCTCCACAACGGTCTGTCTTGTGCCAGTCTCCTCCATGTCACCCCTGCATACTTTCGAATTTCATCCACCCATCTCCTATGTGGTCTTCTTCTGGGTCTTTTCCTGTCCCTTGGAATCCAATCTAAAATTTCGGCTGTCCATCGATGATCTGTCCTTCTGGCAGTATGTCCAGCCCATTGCCATTTCAGGGATTTAACTCTGATCATGATGTCTTCCACTCTTGTCATTTTTCGAATCCACGAGTTCCTCTTCTTATCTCTCCTGGTTACACCAAGCATGCACCTCTCCATGCGTCTTTGAGTTGTCTGCAGCCTTTGTATGTCTCTTTTAGTTAAGGTCCACGTCTCTGCACCATACGTAAGCACTGGAAGGATGCATTGATCAAACACTTTTCTTTTAAGACATAATGGCATATTGCTCTTGAAAATTATGCTGTTTCTTCCAAAAGCTCTCCAGGCAAGTTTTGTACGCCGATTAATTTCTTCATCAATGTGACCCTCACTTGATATCTGCTGTCCAAGATAAACGTACGTGTCTGTTATCTCCAGCTTTTCTCCATCAATCGATAAATCTTCATTTCTTGTAAAAGCATTGAACATCACTTTTGTCTTCTGAAAGTTCATTTTTAATCCCACTTCTTTACTCTTGTCAGCAAGTTCCTGGATCATACTCTGCAGCTCTGATGGGGTAGTTGCAAAAATGACTACGTCATCAGCAAAACGAAGGTGGGTTAGATAATCTCCATTAATCTTTATCCCCTTGTTTTCCCAGCTCAGCGACTGAAAAACACCCTCCAATGTGGCATTAAAGAGCTTCGGAGATATGGTGTCACCTTGTCTCACTCCCTTTCCAATTTTTACGTGTGTTGTATTTTCAAACAGCCTAATCTTTGCACTTGCATTTTCATAGATGTTATTAATAATATTAATGTATGCATCTTCAATACCGCAGGTTTTCAGAGCCATTGTAACAGCTGATGGTTTCACCGAATCAAAGGCTTTTTCATAATCGATAAAAGCCATGCACAATGGAAGTTCATATTCCCTCGCTCTTTCAATTAGTTCTCTCAGCACGTGGATATGATCTATTGTGCTGTAGCCACTCCTGAATCCAGCTTGTTCTCTCGGTTGAGCCATGTCTAGTGCTACCTTCAAGCGGTGTGAAAGAACTTGAGTGAAGATTTTATAAACTACTGATAGGAGGCTGATAGGTCTGTAGTTTCCGAGATCCTCAATGTCACCTTTCTTATGTAGCAGAATCATTGTAGCGGTGTTCCAATCCTCAGGAATCTTTCCTTCATTAAGGCATCGAGTGAAAATTTGGGCGAGTACTGTTTCGATTTCTCCACTTGCTTCTTGTATGATGTCTACAGTAATTCCATCTTCTCCTGGAGTTTTTCCTCGCTTCATGTTCTTGATTGCATGTGCAACTTCTGCTGGAAGGACTGGAGGAACTCTGGTACTGGTATCTTTCATGATGTCTGGAGTGCATATAGCATCCCTTTCATATAATTTGGAGTAGAAATCTTTCACTCTTGTCAAAATTTCGCCTCTATTTCTTGTTACAGAACCATCTTCTTTTCTCAGTGCCATAATCTGTTTTCTTCCCTTATGCGATTATATATATATCATCATCATCATCATTGTCAACCATTATCAATCCACTGCTGGACGAAGGTCTCCCCAAGTTTCCTCCACAACGGTCTGTCTTGTGCCAGTCTCCTCCATGTCACCCCTGCATACTTTCGAATTTCATCCACCCATCTCCCATGTGGTCTTCTACTGGGTCTTTTCCTGTCCCTTGGAATCCAATCTAAAATTTCGGCTGTCCATCGATGATCTGTCCTTCTGGCAGTATGTCCAGCCCATTGCCATTTCAGGGATTTAACTCTGATCATGATGTCTTCCACTCTTGTCATTTTTCGGATCCACGAGTTCCTCTTCTTATCTCTCCTGGTTACACCAAGTATGCACCTCTCCATGCTTCTTTGAGTTGTCTGCAGTCTTTGTACGTCTCTTTTAGTTAAGGTCCACGTCTCTGCACCATACGTAAGCACTGGAAGGATGCATTGATCAAACACTTTTCTTTTAAGACATAATGGCATATTGCTCTTGAAAATTATGCTGTTTCTTCCAAAAGCTCTCCAGGCAAGTTTTGTACGCCGATTAATTTCTTCATCAATGTGACCCTCACTTGATATCTGCTGTCCAAGATAAACGTACGTGTCTGTTATCTCCAGCTTTTCTCCATCAATCGATAAATCTTCATTTCTTGTAAAAGCATTGAACATCACTTTTGTCTTCTGAAAGTTCATTTTTAATCCCACTTCTTTACTCTTGTCAGCAAGTTCCTGGATCATACTCTGCAGCTCTGATGGGGTAGTTGCAAAAATGACTACGTCATCAGCAAAACGAAGGTGGGTTAGATAATCTCCATTAATCTTTATCCCTTTGTTTTCCCAGTTCAGTGATTGAAAGACATTTTCCAATGTGGTATTAAAGAGCTTCGGAGATATGGTGTCACCTTGTCTCACTCCTTTTCCAATTTTTATGTGTGTTGTATTTTCAAACAGCCGAATCTTCGCACTTGCATTTTCATAGATGTTATTAATAATATTAATGTATGCATCTTCAATACCGCAGGATTTCAGAGCCATTGCAACTGCTGATGGTTTCACCGAATCAAAGGCTTTTTCATAATCGATAAAAGCCATGCACAATGGAAGTTCATATTCCCTCGCTCGTTCAATTAGTTCTCTCAGCACGTGGATATGATCTATTGTGCTGTAGCCACTCCTGAATCCAGCTTGTTCTCTCGGTTGAGCCATGTCCAGTGTTACCTTCAAGCGGTGTGAAAGAACTTTAGTGAAGATTTTATAAACTACTGATAGGAGGCTGATAGGTCTGTAGTTTCCGAGATCCTCAATGTCACCTTTCTTATGTAGCAGGATCATTGTAGCGGTGTTCCAATCCTCAGGAATCTTTCCTTCATTAAGGCATCGAGTGAAAATTTGGGCGAGTACTGTTTCGATTTCTCCACTTGCTTCTTGTATGATGTCTACAGTAATTCCATCTTCTCCTGGAGCTTTTCCTCGCTTCATGTTCTTGATTGCATGTGCAACTTCTGCTGGAAGGACTGGAGGAACTCTGGTACTGGTATCTTTCATGATGTCTGGAGTGCATATATCATCCCTTTCATATAATTTGGAGTAGAAATCTTTCACTCTTGTCAAAATTTCGCCTCTATTTCTTGTTACAGAACCATCTTCTTTTCTCAGTGCCATAATCTGTTTTCTTCCCTTACTGAGATGTCCCTTTGCCATCTTTAGGCTTTGGTTGTTTTCAATTGCTTTCCTCACTAATTCACAGTTGAATTTTCTTACGTCTTCAGTGATACTTTTTCTTACTGTCTTGCATAGCTCTATATATTCCACTTTGAAAGTCACATCTTCTTTAGTTGTCCTCATCTCTCTTCTTTTTTTGCATCAACATTTTGGTTTTTCCTGATAATTTGTTCACATGCAACTTGTTCTTAGACCCAGCTAATTTTGTTGCTGTTTCCATAAGAGCTTTGGTTACTTTTCTGTTAACTTCAGAGATGTCCACTTCTTCCGATGTTAGGCCTTCTAAAGCAGAGAATCTGTTCTTCAGTTCTAACTTGAAGGTATTATGGTGTTTTTTAAGGTTGGTTATGTCAATAGATTTTGTTTGTCTTATGAGCTTGCCACGTTCAAGTTTAGTGTTGAGGTGCATCTTACATCTCACCAATCTATGGTCACTACCTGTGTTGAACTTGTTTAGCACACTGCAGTCTTCTATGACGAATTTTTTGTTACACATAATAAAATCAATTTCACTTGTCGTCCCATTTGGATGTCTCCATGTCCATTTCCTGTGTGGCTTTTTTCTTGAAGAAGGAGTTCAAGATGAAAAACCCTTCTGCCTCTGCAAACTCAACGAGAGTATTTCCACGCTGGTTCCTGTTGCCGTGACCGAATTTACCTACTGAAGTTTCATTCTGTTGCCGTTGCCCTATTTTTGCATTGAAATCTCCCATAATTATTTTCAAGTGCTGCTTACCTTTATTATTTAGATGACAAATTTCCTCATAAAATTCTTCAATTTCTTCTTCAGGATGACTTGTGGTGGGTGCATAAGTTTGAATAATCTGAGCCTGGTATCTTTTTGAAAGTTGGATAACAAGTCGTGCAGCTCTGTCAGAGGAACTTTCAACTTCTACAACTTTATCCTTCAGTTTCTTGTTTATTATAAATCCAACACCACTAGTTCTGCCAGTATCTGTCCCACGATAGTAGAAGAGATGTCCACTTTTCAGTTCGATGAGATCTTCTCCTTTTCTCCTTACCTCACTTAGCCCCACGATGTCCCACTTGATCCTTTGTAGTTCCTCTTCCAATTCAAGAAGCCTTGAATCAGAAGATAGGGAGCGTCCATTGTAAGTAGCCAAGGTCAGCATCAGATGGCAGCCTAGTCCGAACTGAACAATCATTTTATTTTCTGCTAAAGCTTTTTTTTTTTTTAGGTTCGTAATTTATTTTTTTTGTAAAGAAGGTATTACAAACTAATTTTTATTTTTTTCCTATCATTGTAATTTTTCGAAGCAACAGAACACTTTGGAATTTGAGATGTTCTTAAACTGAGTCACTTTCGATTATTTTTAAGAAAAAGCGAAATGTGCTATTTTATAATATTATTTTATAGTATTATTTGACAAAACTCAATGTAAAATTTATTCTTGTTAGCTACAATAATAACTTTTATCTTAATTACTCCGCAGACATCCTACAATCATCTGTACAATAATTTAGTACCCAATTTCTTACGGTAGCATAATATACGATAGCTGGAGCACATATTGGGGAGGGGGGAGTATCCTGTGCTACAATAACCAAAATTTCACGCGATGTGCTATAATCTACAAAGTCCGATTTCGCCACAGAACTTTAAAATCAGATCCTCCTACAAACAGCTGAAATTTAACAGTTAATAAAACCTCAAGTATTCTTGCTAATAGCTCGTATTACCGGAAATTTTTTGTTATATGGAGGCGGAAAAAGTGAGAAAAGTCTTTCCCTTAATATATGAAAGGAATTGTGGAAAGGTTTCTGAAAATTCAGAATCTTCCGTTAACATAGCTTAAAAAGCAGAAATTTGTGGTAAATAAAACAAGAAAGATGACACCGAATTTTCGGGTGTTAATAAGCACGTCTTTCGAATCCGTTCTGACGCAAAGTAAATTTATCAAAGCTATTCAAAGTCAGTGGAACCGATATGGAAAACAATAGTATCTGACGGAAGAAAGTTTTTCAATCGGGTTTTTAATCCCTCAGATATTGCTGTAAACGGAATCGTGAGCTTACGCCTTCTGGTTGCAGACTTGTGCGTTAAGAAAAACATGAATTTATATGAGAAACATTTCGCACAGGAAACGCTCTCCAACACCAAAAGAATTTTTCAAATCGGACTCTTAGAAATAGAGATACCGACAAAAATAAGATGACTTTACGTCCCCTGGTCGGAAAACCATGCATTATTTTAACAAAAGTATTCTCAAAAGGTTTTTCCATATCAGCGGTATCGGTTTAAGAAAAAAAAAAAAATTAGTCGAGTTTTGAGGATGTCGAATTCAAAAAATACGTTTTATTCCACATATTTGCTTCTAAACATCCGATTGAAAAATTTTTTATCTTTCGATTCCATTTATGTAGAAGAGTATTTTAAATATATTTACTTTTTCAAATTACGCATATATTTTCCGCTAGGGGGCGTAAAAGTAAATTAAATTTTCCCCGATAACTCTTCTAAATCTCCGATTTGAGAAATATTTTCTTCAGCGGATACAGCTCCAGATGGAAAATCTTTTGCATATAATTTCTAATTTTTGGTAAATGATACTTTAGCCACCAGGGGGCGTAAGTGTTAATTTTTGCGTCTGATGTATTTGCCTTAAAATCTGAGCTTCTAAAATATCGATTGAAAAAATTCTTTCGTGGACCGATGCCACTCACATCGATAAACCTTTTCGGAATATTTTCTTCTTAAAATATTCCAGTTTCTCCGCCAGGGGGCGTAGATGTATATCTTATTTTTGTCAATATCTCTACTTCTAGGAGTCCGAATGGAAAAATTTCTTCTTTGTTGGATAGTGTTTTTAGTGTGACATGTTTTTCATATAATTTCAAAATTTTCAAGTAATTCATAGACTTACCGTTAGGGGGCGTAGAGGTAAATTGCGTTTCCCCCTATATATCTCTGCTTCTAAATTTCCGATTTGAAAAATTCTTTCTGCACAGGATACAGCTCCTGATGAGAAATCCTTTGCACATAATTTCTAATTTTTGTAAAAAAATGGTTTGGCCACCAGGTGGCGTAAGTCTTAATTTTCGCTTCTGATGTATTTGCAGCGAAATATGAGCTTCTAAAATCTCGATTGAAAAAAAAGTCGTTTGTTGACCGATATTACTCATGTCGACAAACCTTTTAGGAACATTTTATTATTGAAAAAATGCATGGTTTCTACGCCAGGGGGCGTAGATTTATCTTATTTTTGTCAATATCTCTACTTCTAAGAGTTCGATTTGAAAACGTCCTTCTTTGTTGGATAGTGCTTCCGATGCGAAATGTTTTTCCTATAAATTCAAAATTTTCAAGTAAATCATAGACTTTTCGCAAGGGGGCACAAAGAAAAATTGCGTTTTCTGCGTTATTTCTGCTCCTAAAACTCCGATTTGAAAAATTCTTCTTGTATCGCATACAAGAAGTGATGGAAAATATTTTTTACAAAATTTCTAATATTTGGTAAAGAATGGTTTGACCACCACGTGCATAAGTGTTAATTTCTGCTTCTGATGTATTTGTAGTAAAATCTGGGCTCCTGAAAACTCGACCAAATTCTTTTTTTTTTCTTGGACCGATAACGATCATATGGAAAAACCTTTTGTGAATACTTTCTTCCTAAAATAATGCATGGTTTTCCTACCAGGGGACGTTAAAGTTACATCTTATTTTTGTCGATATCTCTGTTTCTAAGAGTCCGATTTGAAAAATTATTTCTGTGTTGGAGAGCGTTTCCGGTGCGAAATGTTTCTCATATAAATTCATGTTTTTCTTAACGCACAAGTCTGCAACCAGATGGCGTAAGCTCACGATTCCGTTTACAGCAATATCTGGGGGATCAAAAACCCGATTGAAAAACTTCTTTCTTCTGTCAGATACTATTGTTTTCCATACCGGTTCTATTGACTTTGAATAGCTTTGATAAATTTAATTTGCTTCAGAACGGATTCAAAAGACGTGCTTATTACACCCGAAAATTCGGTGTCATCTCTCTTGTTTTGAAATGTAAGCGGAAGGAAGAGCAGTCAACGCACCATTTTAAATGAAAATTTCAGGAGGAGAAAGGCACTGAAGTAATATTGAATTTGGCGTGCTGTACGTAGGTGAATCCAGCACCTATCCGTGCAATGCGCGACAGTAATTTAAAAGTAAGGTTCTCAAGTTTCATTTAATTAAAAAAATCAACGTACGACGTAATGCGTCATGGTGAGATGCAGTCTCATACTGTATTAGCTTTACTTTTTCACATAGTGAAGTGCCTTGTCTGGGGCCAGTCATCGTTCGTAGTTGCTCAGAGCACTTGTTTTGCCCATTCTCACCCATAAGTATAACACACTCTGTATAACCAGGGTTACGGAGGCAGACTCCCTACTCGGGTGCCACTGTTGGTCATGGGACATTACACCTCGCGCTGGAGACATCAAACTGGACCCCTCCACAGGGGTCCTGTGGTCAGATGAACCCCATTTCCGCTATGCCTAGCGGAGGGTAGGGTTAGGCTTGGTGTCGACAGCATGAGGCCATGGCCCATTTCGTGCAAAGTCAGCTTTGTTCAAGGCTGTGGTGGCTCTGTGATGGTTTGGGGAGCCTTCTCATGGGACACATTACGTCTCTTAGTGTGTCTGGAGAGGTCCATGGCTGCTGCGCGTTATCAGCATGTGCTGGCTGATCACCTATACGGTTTCATAACCTTCGCGCATCCTGCTGTCGATGGTCCGTTTTAGAAGGACATTGCGCAGTTCCACTTGTACACAACCACCCAGGCATGCACGACTTGAGGAACACTTATATGAGTTTGGAAATTCCCGGATTTATACCCTGTAGAGAATATCTGGGATGCAATGGCAGAACATCAGATCCACGGGTCCTGGAACCTAGTCTCAGGCGGAGGTGTAGAGAATGCTGCAACAGGCATGGCTGGCATTACCTCCGGAAATCTTCCGGCATTCGCTCTAGATGACGACGAACACTTGTCTTAATGAACAAAACATTAGAGCCATCTAACTAAGTGTATATCGATTAATTCTCCTGCTGCGTAACATGTGTTTCTGCCTCTAAAACTTTGCCTAAAGTAAGCTTTGTCTGTCGTATATATATTTAGTTTCGAATCCCAGTGGGGCATGGCTGTTGTGTTTGTCTTACGGCACTGGATCTTTCCCCTCCTGGAACCAGTGACCCTAAATTAGGGACAGGCGACTGCTTATAGCTCATTGAGTTGCTCACGGTGGTCGTTAAACCTCCAAACAAAAACACCCTGACTCATTGTCCGGGTGCTAAATTGAAAAAGATTTACGGGGAGGTAGAGTGTTGGAGATATGACGTTTAAAGAGAAGAAATTAAATTTACTTAAGAAACCATTGCGAGAAGAAAGTTATTTAGAGATCTGCCTCGCACATCATTTTCGTTTACTGCTAGTATACACCGATGAGCTATTTCATTATAACCACCTACCTAATAAGCTGTAAGACCCCTTTTAGCCCACAAAACAGCATCCACTCGGTGAGGCATAGATTCGATGAGGTGGCGATAGGTATCCTGGGGTATCTGGTACCATAATGTCAACACCAGACCCTCCAGTTCCCGCACATCTCGGGGTGCTGGTGATTTAGCCTGAACTCGCTTTTCCAAGTCGAACGATAGATGTTCGATTGGGTTCATGTCAGGTGAATTTGGAAGCCAGGGTATTAACAGAAAGTCACCAGAATGTTCCTCGAACCACTCCTTGACGTTTCTGGCAGTGTGGCATGGCGCATTATCCTGTTGGTAATGGCCATCACCAGCAGGGAACCCAGTTGACATGAATGGCTGAACTTGGACGGCAACGATGTTCAGATACCTAGCTGTTAGGGATTGTGTTATTAGGATAATGGGGCCTAAAGTGTTCCAAGAAAACATAGCCCATCACAGCATACCGCCGCCGCCAGCATGTTTCTGCCCAACAGTGCATCCAGGTGCCATAGCTTCTGTTGGTAGTAATCAGAGTATTCGTGCCCGGCTGTCTACATGATGCACCAGGAATCTTGATTCGTCAGAGCAAGCCACTTTCTTCCAATCAACCACCGTCCAATCTTGTTGATCTTGGGCCCATTTCATGCGTTGTTGGCGATGACGTGCAGTGAGCATGGGTACTCGGCTGTGTCTTTGGCTACGCAGGCCCATGCGCATAAGGCTGCGATGAACTGTGTGCTGTGACATATTTCCCTGATCACCACTGTTGTAGCTGCGGGTGATTTGTCGCACTGTGGTCAGTGCGCGACAGCCTCCGCTCCCCTCTGGCATCAATGAGCTACGGTCGACACACCATTGGTCGACGGTTCGTCGTTTGACCATCTGTGCAGCACTTTTGATACGCACTCACAACAGCGTCACGTGAACAACCGCTGACGCACCGTGCCATCAAAATTTGTCCCATTATGAAACTCCATTAAATCGACAGCTTTTCCCATTCTGAATCCGAACACTACTAACCGAAAGTCTGTCCTCGGGTTGTATGTGTACTGATCTGTGAACTTCACCTGCGCCACCGTTCGGTCTCCAGGCGCACACATTTCTCTAGGCTGGGGCTGGTCATAATATAGTGGCGCATATGTTTTTGGAGCAGCATGCTAGCGGAAAGGGGGGGATTTTCCAGGCTTTAGCCGAAGAAACAGTCCAAGTTTTGCTCGTGACGGAGAAATTTGTCTTTTCATCCTCGCTAACAAAAGCAGTGTAATACAAAACTCGTTAGAAAATATTCCAATTCTTGCTTTCGTTAGACGACTTATAAAGCAAACTAAGGTGGGGAAGAATAGTCAGTGTAAAAAAGAAACTCTAAGCGTCTTGCGACACAAGTGCATAGGGCAGGATTTCGGAAGGCATTTTCCGGTCATGCCTTTTGAGCACTCGAATAGGACCCATGGGAGGAAGAATTGTAGTGTTCATTTTCTGTTACACATCGTTATAAGAAGTCTGACTTTGACTCTAACGCGGCGGGAGAAAAAGAAATCAAACATCGTTAGTCACAATTTTGCTTTAAGAACGACTCCCCGGTGTGCTGAAACCTACGTCTGTTTTGTCCCAAAGCACACGAAAAGATTTTATTTTTAATCCGGCGAGAAATCTTGACGCACAGAAAAACCACAACCGGCTCTAAATTTAACAAATAGTGCTTTCCTTGAATTATTAAGAGCAGGCTATCTTACACACATTACGAGGAACATCATTCTTTTCTTGTTCGTGGTTTCAGAAGAAAAGATTGTGATGTTATGATGGCTCGGACTTCGTTACCGTTGGATTTGCTGCGAGAGAGATGTTGGAAGAGAACAAGCAAACTATCCACAACTTGATTTGTTGCTCCCATAAAGAAAAAAGTTAGAGAAAGAGGATCTTACGAATGGGAGGAAAATGTTACATGGAAGTGTAGTTACGGACAGTTGTCAGACTTTACTGGCCATAACGTAGCTCCCAATAGTAGCATCATTATGTTACTTATTCATTGTCTGACGCAGTAGCCAAAAAAAAAAAAAAAAAAAAGAGCCCAACAGCAGCACGAAGAGAAAGAGCCCTTGTTTATTTTTTTTTACTTTTTTATGCCTTACACTGTCTCTAGTACATATCATCTGTTTAACAAAATTATTCGACGAAATTAGGAAACGCCGAATATAGAATGAGTACATATTTTACCATGAACATCAGTTCAACGGAGATGTACCATTTCTAGATTAAAGAAAAAAATGAGATGAATGCCACCGAAATTTAGAATGCAGAAGCGTACAGTTTTGTAAGTCTTAGAGCATGCTCAATAACAATTAAAAAAAAAATCGCAAGACCAATTTTCTTTAAAATAAATTACAAGGGACATTTTGAAAATAATGCCTCATCCTTAAGAACTTTTGAAATTTTGAAGCCATTGGTCTAAGCAATGGCTTCTGATCATTCGTTCGAGATGAGATGGGTGCGGGTTCGAATTCCGGTGAGGCATGGATGTTTGTCTTACGGTCCTGGCTCTCTCCTTTCCCTGGAACCAGTGGCCCTAATTTAGGGTCGGGTGACTGCTTATAGCGCACTGAGTTGCTCGCGGTGGTCGTTAAACTTCCAATTCAAAAAAAAAAAAAGAAGAAGATTTTGAAGGGATTTTAATAAAACTGCACTGACTTGTACCAATGGGCGAACAATGGTTTTTCACAATCTTAAATAAAAATCATGGATGACAGAAAAAAAGCTGCGATCCGTAATTGAATTCCTGAAAAAAAAAAGGGGTGTGAGGCTCCAGAAATAAACAGAAGTCTCCTGGCGGTGTAGGGAGCTGCGATAATCGATATCAGTAACGTCCAAAGATGGATGAAGAGGTTTCGAGAGGGAGAAAGTTCAGTGTCGGACATACAACGGAGTGGAGGACCCGCAACTGCAGTGACAGATGTCAACAGGCAACGAGTGAAAGACCTCAATACTTCTGATCGTCGTGTCACTATCCAGGAGTTGCAACAATAAACAGTACTCACTATGTGCAGACATTGAAGAAGCTAAAGGAAGCAATCAGAAGGAAAAGACGTGACATTCCACTTCAGAGTATTTGTTTTACACCACGATAACGCACGTCCCCACACCTCAATGGAAACTTCACAGGCTATTGCCGAAATGGGGTGGACGGTGATGCCCCAACCCCTACAATCCAGATTTGGCTCCCTCAGAATTTTTCCTGTTTGTGCCTTTGAAAAACACTCTTCGTGGGGAAAGTATCGACGATGTGACAGACGTTAAACTGGCTGTGAACTTATGGATGAAACGACAGCCTCAGGAATTTTTTTCAAAACGGAATTCACCAATGGGTTCAAAGATGGCGGAAATGTATAGAAAGTGATGGACAGTACTTTGAATAGGCTAGCATTATTAACAATATGTCCAAATATTTTGCCACCAAGTTTCACATTTTTGCTGCTACAAATACAAATCTTCTGAGGGACGAGTAATTACTTTCAGGATGGCCTTTGTAGATACAGTATAAATGTGTGATTATTAATCGCAACCAGAAGTAAACTTTCGAACACTTTCAAAACAGTGCCCATTTTTCACGTAGTACTCATATTCGTGAGTAAATATACACTGGCGGAAAGTGAAAAAAGAACACCAAGAATGAGACGTCTAATACCAACGAAATTTATATAGCATAATAACGGAATACAGAGGATACGTGATCGAATCATTATGGCAAAATACAGCTGTATTTGCTGGTAAACTGAAAAATAACATTTCCATGTAACATGGTTAGTACGAGGTTGAACCGCCATGAACTGCGTCACAATGTGCAATTCTGGCATGGAGTCTGTCGTACAGATGTTGGATGTAAGTTTGGGGTGTTGAGTTCCAATCATCCTCAACCTGGTCGCGTAAATCGGGGATGGTCGCGGCTGGCCGTGGAGACCGGATAAGTCGTTGTCCCATAAAATTCCACACGTGCTCAATGTGGGACAAATCCGGTGAATGTGCAGGCCATGGAAGTTGTCTCACGCCTTGAAGCGCATGTTGCGTTGCTCGAGCCGTGTGTTGGCGTGCGTTATCTTGCTGGAAAACACCACGATGGACCGACCTTACAAATGGCACAACAACTGGCTGAATGATGTTGTTGATGTAGGAGGTGCTGTTTAACGTACCCGGTACAAACACTAGTTGTGTATGGGAGTGATAGCTGATCGCTCTACACACCAGGAGACCATGGGTAGGCGCTGTGGGTCGCTGGCGGATGCAAGAAGGGTGGAGACGCTCCCCTGTGCGTCTGTGAACTCGCATACGACCATCGGAGGCTCCCAAGCAGAATCTGCTTTCATCGCTGAACACGACAGATCGCCATTACGTTCTCCAGTGCAGACGTTGGCGAAACCACTGCAGCCGTTCCTGACGGTGGGTCAGAGGTACACATGCCAGAGGCACACGTGCACGTAGTCCTGCATCCAGTAGACGGTTGCGGATTGTTCGCACAGTCACCTCAGGTGCAACGGCAGCTCGGATTTGCGTCGCAGTGGATGTTCTGCTTGACAACGCCGCTCTTCTTATGCGTCGATCGGTCCGCTCATCAGTTCGTCTGTGACTCCCGGTTCCACGTCTTCTCGTGTGGGAATGTTCCTCGGACCATCTACGCCACCATCGTACCACCACCGACACTTCCCGTCCAATTCGCTCCGCAATACGACGATACGACCACCCGGCCTGCCGACTAGACGACCTCGCTCAAAGTCCGATAACTGCTGAAATCGTACACGTCTTCCATGTCCAGGCATTGCAGCTTCTTCAGGGTCTTCGCACGTGTCCGTACGCCGACGACTGATTACATTCACTTCGCCGTACTCCTTAAATACCACCGACGATAATTTGCATATCATGCCGTGCTGTGGCGTAAGCGCTCACCGGTTGGCCTACGTAAACTCAACTCCATTAACATATGTAATTTTCATGATCGTCCGCCAATCCCTTCTTGGTGTTCTTTTTTCACTTTCCGCCAGTGTATATTTAAGATATAAGGGATGTTGCCCGTCCTATGACGAAGTGAAATTTTTAATTTAAGAAGATTGAATCAAATAGACACCAGATTTCTGTAAGGGACACATGGTAAAAACTTACAGTAAGGACTCATACATGTTAGAACTAAAAATTATATGCTATTTATTTCAGTTTTCCAATAGACCTCGCAATAAATAACATTCGGTGTAAAATATTTGTTGTTTAACAATTGTAGGTTAGAGCGTTTAGATGGATCGATATTTTACAAAATGTGTAATATAATCAGCACTAAACTCGGAAAGTTTTTTTCGTGTAAACTCACCTTATAACTTTGATTTTCGTGTTAAATTACTTTTCCTCCGGCACGCTTGTTATTCGCTTCACGGCTTGTTTTAAGACTGCAGTGTTCGACGGTTAGTTGGAAACTGCATTCCGTTGCTTTTTGTACAAAATCATGCGACAACTAGTATTACAAATCGGAAATTAGCTTAATTCTCGACAATGTGCCTTTGGGGGCGACAACTGCTGATCAGTATTTTGCAAAATGTAAAATACACTATCTACCAACAAGTAATGGGACACCCCTGCAATCGACGATATCTGCGGTCCTGATACACGTCACGGCCGCCGCCGTTAAATATCGTGTGGGAAACAACAACGCAACCAGTCGCATGCAAGATGCCACGAAGTTCGGAGCTCTCTGATTTCGAGAAAGGTGTAATCGTCGGGTATCACAGAAATGGTCGATCCATACGTGACATATCCAGTGAATTGAAGTACTCAAAATAGAGAGTGGCCTAAGTGATTGGCAAGTGGAAGATGAGAGGTGACTGTCGGAATGAGTCCCAACCCGGCAAACCCACAAAACTGGGAGTTAGAGATCGACGGGTGCTGGCCAGAGAAATTCGGAAGAACCGTACCAAATCGACGGGCCACATCCGGGAGGAGTTTCAACAGGCATCCGGGAGTGTTCTTTCGATGAATACCATCCGTAAAGAAGCCCATCTGCTCTGTTATCATGGACGTGCTGCCGCCTACATACATTTGATCACAAAGTCCAAAAGCGCTGCTCGGCTAACGTGGTGCAAAGAACGTCGACAGTGGACCGTTGAACAGTGGAAACAGGTTCTCTTGAGCGACGAATAAAAGTTCACTCTCTACCATTCGGATGGCAGGCTCTGGGTTTGGCGTCTGCCTGGAGAACGCCTCCTGCCGGAATGTATTGTGCCAACTGTGAAGTTCGGCGGAGGTGGAATTATGCTATCGGGGTGTTTCTCCTGATATGGCACGGGACCCTTGGTCGTAATTCCTGGTAGACTCAACGCCGAGACCTACTGCACTATTTTGGATGACCATGCGCTTCCTACGTTGTGGCAGTTTTACGGGGTGGACCCATGTTACTTTCAGGATGACAATGCCACATGTCATGTTGCGACGTCCACGATGGCTCGGTATGGTGACAATGGGGTTAATCGAATGGACTGGCCTGCGCAGAGCCCGGACCTTAAGCCTATCGAGTACCTCTGGGACGAGTTGTAGCGTCGACTTAATTGGTGCCCCCACCGTCCAAAATCGGTGAAGGAACTGACCTGTCTTCTCCAAACCGAGTGGAAGAAAATACCGCTACCCGTCGTACAACGCCTGGTTGAGAGTATACCCAGGAGGGTCGCAGCTGTAATCGCCGCTCGTGGAGGCTCCACCAACTATTGAAGGTGAATAAACTTCGTTTTCCTTTGCTATCACAGGTGTCCAATTACTTGTTGATAGATAGTGTATAATCAGCACTGAACTCTGAAAGTTAAAGTAAAAAATAAATAAAGCGTATAAATTAATATTCGAATTGTTTGTGCTAAATTAAATTAATATACAAACACAACTTCCCGTGATATTAGGAATTCAATTCGAATTTTCTAGATTGGATAAATAGAATTCGAGCCATTGATTGATAATGCAATGTTTTTAAATAATCACGCGATCACCTTGAGATGTCAATGTGATCGCATGCAAACTCAACTTTCCGTGATATTAAGAATTCGATTCGAATTTTGTAGATCGGAAAAATGGTACTAGACATTAATAATCCAGTGTTCTTAAATTAGCACTTGATCACTTACAGACATCTCGAGAGCACACACGAATTGATCAATACCTGATGGCGCAACAATGCGGATGTTGCTGTGACGTCAAGCGTTTCGGACACAGAGAGAGAAAGAATAACGCAGAGATGTGGGTGTTTATATGTACAATAACTAGCAAAAATGTTTCGTTTTCTGCACGTTTTCGTAAAAAGGTTTTCCATTTCTTAATAGATCTAAAGAAAGTTTATTCTGCTGAATTTCACACAATATAACACATTACTAAAATAGTATACTCAAGATACATCATTGCCGACCATTTGCTATATGTACTGGCTTCGGACCATTCGTCCGTGATGTGTCCGGGTTCGAATCCCGATCAGGCATGGATGTCGTCTTTGTCTGACGGCACTGACACTCTCCCTTTCGTGCAACCAGTGACCCTAGATTAGGGACGGATGACTGATTATAGCCCATTGATTTGCTTACCGTGGTCGTTAAACCTCCAAATAAACAAAAATACAACATTTTGTTTGTTGAATACAGCAAAATCCCAAAAATCTGGCATCGACGGGACCGGACGAGTGCCAGATTTATGAAAATTTCGGATTTTTGAAGCTATCCAAAAATTGAGTAACGGGCGTTACGTAAAGCACGTACGGTACTTGCACATAACAGGCCACTTTAACGTAAATCTGCGTGTCTCAGCCTTATAAATATGCAGGTGTCACGTTCCCGATCGCATTCTTCGCAATTTGCGGAAAACAGAATCGTTTTTGCGATGGAAAAAATAAAGTTTCCGTGAAAATATTGGCGATTAGCTTTTTGTACTATTTATTACAAAACTCTGTCGAAAAAAAAATTAAATTTGGCGAATGGTTAGCCAAAAAAGTTAAGAAAAAAAAAAAGCCAGAGCAACCGCTAGGGTTGGGCGATGTATCGATACATCGCGAAACCCCGATGTAAACCTTGCATCGATGTTAGGTCTTTTGACTGCCGAAACTACGATACATCGCGAAGGCCGATGTAGCTGTCATTACACGATGTAATACACTACTGCCACCGCAAAACACATATCGCCGCACCCGATGGCGCAGTGATCTAGGCGGTGGCTTCTGATCATTCGTCCGAAAGTGATCCGGGTTCGAATCCCGGTGAGGCATGGATGTAGTTTTGGTCTTACGGTACTGGCTCTCTCCCTTCCCTGGAACCAGTGGCCCTAGATTTGGGACGGGCGACTGCTTGTAGCCCATTGAGTTGCTCACGGTGGCCGTTAAACCTGATATCATAAAAAAAAAGCGTCATACATCGCACGTTCGACACGCATTTCAAGCGTACACGCCGATTCGTCGCCTCATTGGTCCTTGTCACTTCAGCGCTGCCCAATGACATGGCGAATTTGAGAAACTTCCCGATGTTACACGTAGGCGGCTATCGGCTATTCGCACGCTGAGATCGGATGATCTCGCGATTTGTTGTTGATACGGCACATAGGGAGATTTCCATGGTTATTGTTGACACATCGGATGCTCTCACGAAATCAGAAAACGCAGGATTTCTGAAGTTGCTGGTTTTCTGGATGCCTGATTTTCGAGGTTTTACTGTTTATTAATTTCTGCTTTTGGTAAATCTTTGGCTGATGTTAACTAAGGAAGGTATCTTATTCCACAAGTTCGAATTACAACATACCAATATTTACCAAAAGATAATTTAGATAGCTCCCGCAGAAATCGGGGCACATGGTTTCTTCGGGGCTATACTTAAGCAACGAAGCATGTCAGTATTCAGGGCCTGTGATAGAATGTAACGAACACTACTTTTGACGTGATCCATGTACAGGGGAAAAATTGCTTTCAAGAAAAGGTGCTTAACATTAAAGTAACAAACACAAAATTAAATCAACGCTAGGGGGAAGCCCCTTTAAATATTGTCACATGTACAAAAGCAAATGTATAGACCAGAGGTGGAGAGTCTTTCCACTTTGGAAGGCCCTTGTAATCTAACAAGGCCGCATTCAAGAAACTTCAGTATAGGTGCAAATCTAAATGTACATTATTTTGTAAAAATCTTACTGTGTAATATCTGCCGCTCACGGCCCGGTAGTGGTCCGTTGGTGGCAGCACTATCAGTTGGCGAGGCATTGATGGCCCTGCAGCATCGCCGTGAATTGTAGGCCTCCAAGCAAGTGCCACTAGTGGCCCGTTGCTGGCAACCAATGCAACCCCCAACAGCAGGTGGAAGCAACGGGACTGCGCATGCGCAGAAGCAACACTTGCTGTGTCTCTATCATGGTACCAGTTAGCTGAAGACTACGCTATCGCCATCGTGTTATTTTAGCGGATGTTAAGAAAAAAATCCATATGTGGAGACGCGAATTAATTTCCTAATGAAATTTTACGTCGACGAAGATATAAGATTAAGCCGTGAAATACTAGATTACAGCCATGAAAATACACCCACTCCATTCCCATGAATAACAATTCATGGAATGGAGTGGATGAATAACAAGAAAAAATCTGAAACCGCTTGAAGGAAATATCCTGGAAAGCCATTAAAACAACGTTTGTTGGAAAAAAAAAAAGAATTATACGCGTACAAAATTTATTAATTATTTGAAAGAAAAAAAGAAGCAACGCTATGTGGTGTACTCATCCATGGGTTGAATACACAAGACTGGGAGGAATTTGCTTCTAAAAATAACGAGAAGTAAAACAAAATATATTTTACTCTTTAAAACAAATATAGCTTCGGACAACAGAAAGGAAAGACACAACGTTAAAAATGTAACAGAATGCGACATGAACCCGGGTAAATATATATTAATTCAACAATCTCTTTTCAAGACGGCAAGGACAGTACAAAACTTTGGAAAGCGACTCTAAGTATGTACATGCCTTGAAAATGAGTGAAGTTCCCTTAAGGTAAAAAAAAAAAAAAAACTATCGTTACGTTGAAAAAATTAATTTATCAATTATATGAAACTGACTTTTATGAAAAATACCTCGCAATATTGTAAAATGAAAGAGGGAACCATTCGATTACACATTGCATACCAAACAGACAGCTTTAAAGAGAAAATTTCGCCGCCCAGGTGGCGCAGTGGTCTAAGCGATGGCCTCTGATCATTCGTCCGTAAGGGGTCCGGGTTCGAATCCCGGTGAGGCATGGATGTTGTGTTTGTCTTACGGCACTGGCTCTCTCCCTTCCCTGGAACCAGTGACTCTAAATTAGGGACGGGCGACTGCTTATAGCCCATTGAGTTGCTCACGGTGGCGGCAACATAGTGCTGGGCCAGCAAGACTGTTTTTGCTGGGTAACTTTAAAAAATGAAAAAAAATGTTAATTCTAAAGTTATGTAACCTTTTAATGATTTTGTTGTGACTGCTTTTTGTTGGAAATATGGAGGTTCTCACTTTCAGCTGATCCTCTAAATGGGTATGTCATTTGTGACCTTAAGGACGTCTTGATTTGGCTTAGGTAGGAGAATGTAAGTGGTTGAAAAGCGAGAAAGCATTTTTCGTGCATGTTGCCGAAGGCATGGGTGTTCTACTGCGTTTTTCCATCTTTCAACTGGATCTTTCTTAGCGTCAAAAAAGGACTTTAAAATGTCATCCTCTGAGAGCTCAATTAGTTCCATCTGTAGTGAGTATATTTCAAATACGTGGAGATAATGTAAATAAACGATGTCATCGTTCTGTCCACGTTATTTTATAAACGACGCATAGCAACCGAAAAATTGTTCATCCGACACAGCTGGGATCGAATCCCAGATCTCTCGATAACAAGCAGAGTGCGTTCGCTTTACGTTACGGTCCCAACAATTCCCAGCGTTATGTTTGTTTTATCAGTCAGCATCTGATTATACAAAATCCATATTGATGGGCTCAGCAACTGATGAGTCGCCATCTAGTGGTATTCAACAGAGCAAGCTATTTAATTACAGCTGGTAAGTCCAAAGGGTTATAGAAATGCTGTAATTCAACAGCTTGCGCTGTTGAATGCCACTAGATGGCGACACATTAGTTGCTGATCCCATCAATATGGATTTTGTATAATCAGATGCTGACTGATAAACCATGCATAGCGTTGTGAATTGTTAGAACCGTAGCGTAAAGCGAACGCACTCTGCTAGTTATCGAGAGATCTCGGGTTCGATCCTAGTGGTGTCGGATGAACAATTTTTCGGTTGCTATGCGTTGTTTATAAAATAAAGTGGACTGAGCGATTATATCATCTATTTCCATCTATAGTTCTTTAGGAGCCATAGAACGAAATCATGAGCGCAGCAGGTGTACAAAACAGCCTAATGTTTTAATTGTGGCCGTCAGTCTTGGAGCATTATTTCGTTGTACTTTCCTTTATTCTTTGGTATTTTAAATAGGGTCATTTTAAGATTAAAATAATAACAGACGAATAGAAACATTAATAAAAATAAAAGGATTTGTTCTGCAACATTTGGATTTATTCAAAAGGCCGCAGGTTTGCCACTGACCAATAAAGGTAGATATTGGACCTCATTGAGAAGGAGCAAATGTGCTTTTCATCGAAGTGTCAGGATTTTGCTGGAAAACTGATTCTCGATTTCGTCCCACCATTACTTGGGAAAGGCATCAATGTGGAGGTGGTTTGTGCTACATTCTATTTCATCGAGTTGTGCAGGCAAATCTATCTACATTGCCGCAATTAAATGATGAGATTGATGCTTTTTTAAAAATCCCAGTAAAAAAAAACACGGAAAAGCATGCTTTTTTTTAAGAAGTCATTTATCAGCTGTGGCGTGAGAATTGCGCAGATTATTATTTACGCTGTTCACGACGTCATTCGATGGAAGAACATTGTCATTGCTCTGTCATGGAGCAGAGAGCAAACAAGTTAGTAAAATCATGCAATGCATTGATTATGATACGCTTTCCAACATACCAGAAATCGGTACTCAAGTTATGAGGATAGTGGCTGTGGAATAAATTTCGCTCTTGTGTCCTGACCTTTGACCCCATTTCGATTATATGCAGCAGAACCTGTTCATTTTACCTCCGGAACAACATTCTAAAGGTTTGTCACAATAGGAGTATTTTTAGTCAAATTATGAGGATGGCTGTGGAATAAATCTTGTTCCGGTGTCCTGAACTTTGACCCCCATTTCGATGATATTCAGCAGAATCTGTTCATTATACCTTCGGAACAACATTCTAAATGTTTGTCGCAATCGAAGCATTTTTACGTAAGTTATGACTCATAAAGGCAATGGAATCGATCCCGCTCCTAGGTCCTGACCTTTGACTCCATTTCTCCCATCAATAGGGTTCGTCCCCAGGTGGTCCCCTACCACACACTAAACTTTCATCGAAGTAGAACCATTTTTACGCGAGTTATCGTGCGGACGGACAGACACCCACAGATAGGCAGACGGACGAAGCTGGAGCATATACGCTTTTTCAACCTACGGTTGGAAAGCGTAAGAAACAGGTAGGATTGCATCTGACGCTGTTGAATTGTTGCGTGATGTATATGCGGCTGACTGCTTGACTTGTGCGCAAATGCTCGGATGGTATGCACGTTTCAAAGATGGGTGGGAAGATTTGGAAAATTACGGAAGGCCCGGACGCCCGATTTCAGTGCGCATGTTCGAACTCATAACGAAGAAAAAAGTGATCGTTGTATGTCCTTGAGAATGCTGGAATGTGAGTTCGATGTTAATAAGGAGACGATTCCTCAAATTTTATACGGGGGGGGGGGGGATAAGTTTGTGCTCGTTTTGTTCCTCGTGCTTTGTCAGGCGACCAGAAATATGGGCGGATGGACTATGCAAAAGACATACTGGCCTCACAACTGTGTTTCCTGCCGCTGATGATAGTGTGTAACAGCACAGTAGGAAGCAACGACAATTGTTCGTGAAAAATTTTGTGTAAGCCTCTGCAGGTTTTGCGGAAGGGTGAGCGGTTGAAGCCAGCAACCCCTTCCCCCTGAGCATCTCAGATATGCTCGAAAGGATTTCGATCTGGCTGGCCGTTCCACCCACGGATAATGATCTCCACTTGAAGATATTGTTATATTAGCCTCGCTCGGTGAGGAAAAGCGTTATCAACTTGTATAGCCGAAGTGTATCTCCTGTGGCTCCTACATAAGGATGAACATAAACCGATGAGCCAGTACGTTATGGCCCCTTCCCCCCCAGCATAGAGAAATGAGCGTGCCTGGAGACTGTTGCGCAGGTGAAGTTCACAGAGCAGCATATACACAACCCGAGGACCAGCTATCGGTTATAGTAGAGTGTTCGGAGTCAGAATGGGAAAAGCTGCAGTTTATCGGAGTTTGATAAAGGACAAATTGTGATGACTCTGAACTACGATCTCGGAAACGGTGCGGCTTGTGGGTTGTTCACGTTCTGCTGCTGTAGTGAGTACGTATCAAAAGTGGTGCACAGATGGTCACGCGTGGCCTAGCCGTGTGTCCTCCGCAGCTACAACAGTGGTAATCAGGGTAATGTGTCACAGCACACAGTTCATCGCGGCCTTTTGCGCATGGGCCTGCGTAGCCGAAGGCCCACGCGGGTCCGCATGCTCACTGCACGTCATGGACAACAATGCATGAAATGGGCCTCGAGATCATCGAGATTGAACTGTGGATGATTGGAAGAAAGTGACCTGGTCTGACGAATGAAGATTCCCGGTGCATCACATAGACGGCCGAGCACGGACACACCGATTACCAACGAAGGCTATGGCACTTTGATGCACTGTTGGGAGGAAACAGGCCGGCGGCGGCGGTGGTGTAATGCTGTGGGTGATGACTTATTGGGACACTTTAGGCCCCATTATCCCAATAGCGCAATCCTCGACAGCTGTCAGGTATCTGAACCTTGTTGCTGACAAAGTGCACCCATTCATGGCAACCGTGTTCCCTGCTGGTGATGGCCATTACCAACATGATAATGCGCCATGCCACACTGCCAGAAATGTCAAGGAGTGGTTCGAGGGACATGCTGGTGACTTTCTGTTAATGCCCTGGCATCCAAATTCACCTGACATGGACCCAATTGAACATTTATGGTTCGACTTAGAAAAGCGGGTTCTCGCTAAATCACCACCACCCCGAAATATACGGAACTGGTGTTAACATTATGGTACCGGATACCTATCGCTACCTCACCGAATCGATGCCTCCCCGAGTAGCAGTTGTTTTGCTGGCTAAAGGAGGTCCTGTTGCTTATTAAGTAGGTGGTCATAATATAATATAATAGCTCATAGGTGTAGTTTTCAGGACGTCATCTTTATAGCGTGGAGCATTTGATACCTCGTAGAGGTCTATATAGGTCTGTGTGCCCGCCAAGCGTGATGCAAACCCAAACCAGTACGCTGCCACCACAAAGTGGTCTTTCTACCGGTCAGAGGAATGTCTCGTTCTCTCCAGATCAGAGCACACCTGGCATCGCTCTACAAAGCAAATGTGGACTCATCTGTGAAGAGTACTGACATCCACTGATTTTCTGTTTAATTGACGTGCAGTTTTACACAATTTTGACGTTCTTTCCTGTGATGGGAGCATGCAGAGTGCTAGACACTTAACATAAAACCCTCCTTCGTGAAGCCGTCTGCGCACAGTGGAAACAGATACAACAGTTCCGGTAGCTTAAGCAAGAACAGATCGCAGCTGCCTCAATGCAGCCATTCTTTTTTCTTCTCGTGGTTAATTGAAAATATTGGGCATTCACGTGTGTTGTAGACCTAGGACTTAATTCGCTGTGCCCTCGGAAAGTAGATTTAATATTTTCAAATTGGTTCCACAGTCTGTGGACCAGAGGATTCACATGCAGCCATTTTGCAACTTCACCTGACTTACCCTGAGTCTAGTTTTCCGATTGCTGTCCAGCTCAGTTCAACTGTTCAATGATGTCTCGCAGCCATTACAAGAAATCTGTTCCACAGTTTTTGGACCACAAAAGAACCGCCATGCAGCCATCTTGCAACTTCCACCTGACTTTTGCCTGTTTGTAGTCTTCCGATTGTGGGCATTAACTGATGTCTTAGACCTAGGACCCACTCTTTCTTCGTGATTTACGCTTTATTGTTCATGATCATATCAAGCGAACGTGGCCGGATCTGTGGGACAAACAAACGGAAAATAAACTGCATCGTCTTAAACTAACTCTTGGACTCTGGAGATCATCATATCGCCGGAACCGTATGGAAGAAGTTGTACCAGCAATTATCCGCTTTGGGCATTGTCGTTTCACTCACCGCTATTTGCTGCGTGGTGACACTGCCTTGATGTGTAGGACGTGTGATGCACCTCTGACCCTCGTCTATCTATTGCGTTCTTGTCATTGTTTTGTTCATGCTCGAGTTCGTCATTTCTTTTTACCTACTATACCCGACGACTCAGTGATCCTGAGACGTCTTTTAAATGATCAGTGTGACGTGTCTTATATTTATCATTTCTTGGTTCTGCCGGTGTTTTATGATTTGTGCAGTGTGTTGTTGTTTTGGCGTCGATTTACACTTATCTAACGGAAGAATCGGGTAGACATACACCAGTAATACTAAAAACGCTGAAATCCGTTTTATTGGTGTAGTATTAGAAACACTAGTACAAACACGCTAGCTTCCACCACCACGGGTGGCTTCTTCAGGCATAAGTATTCCAATGCAAAAACAAACGAAAAACAGAGTTTCAGTTATGAATTCAAAAATAGAAGTTTGTTATAGTTATTATAGAACGTGCGTGCCATAGTCATACTCTAGATGTGTGATTAGGAGCGCGCGTATTAATGAGCGTGCGCCATACATGTGGGAGGTCCATTGACGTTTCCTCGTTACATATCCCGTGACTGGATAGGATTTCTATAGTTTCTCTGAGGAGGGTGGCTCTGGCGGTTGTGTATCGTGCTATTTTCTTTATTTGTTCCCAAAGAGGTGTTGCAGAGTTGTTGGCTACTTCACGCGCTAGTGCCGTAATGAGAAGTCCTCTTTTGACATCTCTTTGATGTTCCTGGAGTCTTAGCCTCAGAGACCTCTTGGTCATGCCCACATAGTTCTTGTTTGTTCCGTCCGGGTACAAGAGGGGTATAGTGTATACTCCCGCATCTTCCAGGTCGACGCCGCCGTTTTTTGTTGATACACGTCACGGCCGCCGCCGTTAAATATCGTGCGGGAAACAACAACGCAACCAGTCGCATGCAAGATGCCACGCAGTTCGGAGTCTCTGATTTCGAAAAAAGGTGTAATCGTCGGGTATTACAGAAATGGCCGATCCGTACGTGACATATCCAGCGAGTTGAAGTACCCAAAATCGACAGTGACTACGTGATTGGCAAGTGGGAGACGAGAGGTGACTATCGGAATGTGCCCCGACCCGGCAGACCCACAAAACTGGGAGTTAGAGACCGACGGGTGCTTGCCAGAGAAATTTCGAAGAACCGCACCAAATCGATGGGCCACATCCGCGAGAAGTTTCTGGAAGTGTTCTTCCGATGAATACCATCCGTAAGGAAGGCCTTCCATTCGGCTATCATGGACGTGCTGCCGCCCACAAGCCTTTGATCACCAAGCACAATAGGGCTGTTCGGCTAACGTGGTCCAAAGAACGTCTACGGTGGACCGTTGAACAGTGGAAACAGGTTATCTGGAGCAACTAATCAAGGTTCACCTTCCACCGTTCGGATGGCAGGGTCTGGGTTTGGCGTCTGCCTGGAGAACGCCTCCTGCCGAAATGTATTGTGCCAACTGTGAAGTTCGGCGGCGGTGGAATTATGCTATGGGGGTGTTTCTCCTGGTATGGCACGGGACCCTTGATCGCAATTCCGGTATGGCACGGGGACCCTTGGTCGCAATTCCTGGTAGACTCAACGCCGAGACCTACTGCACCATTTTGGATAACCATGCGCTTCCTATGTTGTGGCTGTTGTACGGGATGGACCCATGTTACTTTCAGGATGACAATGCCACCTGTCATGTTACGAGGTCCACCATGGCTTGGTATGGTGACAATGCGGTTAATCGAATGGACTGGCCTGCGCAGAGCCGGACCATAACCCTATCGAGCACCTCTGGGACGAGTTGGAGCGGCGACTTAAGGGATGCCACCACCATCCGAAATCGGTGAAAGAACTGACCTGTTTTCTCCAAACCGAGTGGAAGAAAATACCGCTAGCCGTCGTACAACGCCTGGCGGAGAGTATGCCCCGGAGTGTCGCAGCTGTAATTGTCGCTGGTGGAGGATCCACCAACTATTGAAGGTGAATAAGCTTCGTTTTCCTTTGCTATCACCGGCGTCCAATTACTTGTTGGTAGATAGTGTATAACCAATCAACAAGCTAATAAAACCTAGGATTTCCTTTGCTGTACCCTCTGGAAGTCGATTGAGTATTTTGAAATTGGTTCTACAGTGTGTGGACAACAGAAAGACTCGCGTGCATCTATCTTACAACATCCACCTGACTTTGGCATGCTTTGAAGTCTTTCAATAGCTCTCCATCTCAGTTCGTCCGTTAAATGTCTGGTAGACGTTAAAAACAAATATGCTGCTTCAAAGTCCTTTCTTTTACATTCCGCAAAAGATGTGACTAATACACTGCCGGACAATTGCTAAGGACGGATTACAATAGCAACGATAGCAACCATAAAATTAAGGCAGGAAAATGTGGAAATTAGCATAAGTGCAGGATACAGTAGGACGTGTTGTGCGTATGCAAATTTTGGATTGCCGAACTTGTTCGTGACGTCATAGCGCTGATAAGAGATATAAAGGATTTGACGCGTATTGACCGTTGTTGTTCAAACGCAAAGTTAAAAGGGAAAGAATCAATTGACGAACTTGCAATTTTCAGTATGTCTTCCCGACATCACCTAGATGATTTTACGCGTGGCCGTATTATTGGCAAGATTGAAGAAGGGCGAAAAATGACAGATGTTGCCAGGGAGTTCGACGTCAGCCACAGTGTTGTTTCAAGGCTTTGGAAATCATTTCAAACAAATGGAGAGTGTAGCAAGCGTCACGGGGGAGGTCGTGTTCGCAGTACGACACCTGCAGAAGATCGGTACATAGTGCTATCAACAAAAAGACAACTGCGCAGCACAGCTAGTGAAGTAGCAAATCAGTTTATGGCTGCTACTGGCAAGAGGATCTCCCGAAAAACTGTCGCCAGACGTTTGCGTGAAGGAGGACTATACGCCCGTCGTCCTGTTGTGTGAATCCCATTGTGCAGACGTCACCGTACCGCCCGTTTGCAATGGTGCCATCAACATCGCAATTGGACTGATAACGACTGGTCTGCTGTCTTCTTCTCAGATGAGAGTAGATAGTCTATCGTCTGATTGTCGACGACAATTGATCTGGTGTGATAGGGGTACTGCATATTGTCCAGCAAACATGCAGGAAAGTGACCGATATCCGACATGTAGTGTCATGGTACGTGCTGGCATAATGATCAATGGCCGTACGTCCCTCTATGTGCTTCCAACTGGGACTATGACTGGCCAACGATACATTAATGATGTTCTGCTACCTCATGTTCGCATGTTCCGTGGTGCTGTCGGTGATAGATTCATTTTCATGGACGACAACGCAACATGTAATCGAACTGTCGCTATCCAGGAGTGTCTTGAGAGCGAGGATATTCAACGACTCATATGGCCAGCACGTTTTCCAGATCTGAATCCCAATGAAAATGTGTGGGATGCTTTGGGGAGGTGTCTTGCTGGTCGCCAATGCGCTCCAATAAACAAAGACACCCTCATCCGTGCACTGACAGAAGAATGGGATAAATTACCCCAACAGCTGCTTGATAATGTTGTGCAAAGCATGGCACGAGGTGTGGAATCTTGCATCGCCCTCCATGGTGGCCATATCCCGTATTGACATTTTACGCCGGAACGGCTGCGGATGGTAATTGCATTTTTTTCAAGTTTGCGTATTCTGCACAAAATGGCCTGTTTGTCCCTTGAACACGTTCCAAAGCCTTCTGGATTTCAGAGCACAATAAATTGTCTTTCTTGTAATGTCCTGGCATTCTGACATTATTTTATTTCACTTGGCATCCAACCACACTTACTTTTTTATGCGCTATATAGCCGTTTATGATCCGTCCTTAGCAATTGTCCAGCAGTGTATCTACTTAACAGCCCTTTTTATGCTGCTGCTAATTTGCATAAACCGATGTGCCTGCTGGTCATTTGCATACGTTACTCGCTAGTCATTTGTATACGTTAGGTTTTATGTCCCTACATTTCACCTCAAGTTTCCTGCATTTCCAAATCTTATTTCACAAATAACCGCACCGGATAGGGCCCCAAAATTTTGGACTGGGCCGGGCAGAGTTTTGAAAATTAACCTTAATTTACTGTAACCGAATGATATCATTCATTTGCAGTAAATTAAGGTTTTGATTCGTTTGCAGTAAATTAAGGTTATTATTCGTTGCAGTAAATGAAGGTTTTCATTCAGGTGCAGTAAATTAAGGTTATCATTCGTTTGCAGTAAATGAAGGTTATCATTCAGTTGCAGTCCTTGCAATAGAAATCTGTGCAGATCTCCACTTCAAGGACTTGGAGAAGAAACAGTGAGTTTTTTTAGTTAACTGCTTTGAGAAACTTTTACATCGTTGGCAAGTGTGGAGAATGACGATGAATACGTGGAAAAGCAAATACCGGCAATGAAAAAGCTCATTTCAAAAATTACTTACGTAACATAAAATTTTCTTAATAAAAACAAGCGTAATCGAGAAGGCGCCACTTTTCATTCAACCATCGTATTTTAGATCTTCAAACACTTGGTCGATATGTAAAAATTCTGACATCACTAACTGAATGACAATCTTATCAGTGATAGAATAAACGGTATCCATTGTCGTTACCGTACACTCCGCTAAATGTAAGGGAACATATGGTCATAATTGCAACTGCCCATTTAATTTATCTTCTAATCTAAATGAAAAAAAAAGCGGTATGAGTATTTCCTAGGAAAACAAGGAAAAATTCCCTTTGCCTAATTTTTTGTTCCCACTAGTTTAAAGCAATTTCAAATTTAAATATTAAGCGGCCGCTATGTAAAAATGAGATTTATTCACTTAAAGTACAAGAATACAACCTTTCCTGAATCGCTGGCCACATTACAAAATAAAGTGGAACATAAAATAAAAAAGAATTGGGGGGCCACATGACGAAATTGTATAGGACTGGCAGACAGCATGACGAAATTGTATAGGACTGGCGGACAGCATGACGAAATTGTATAGAACTGACGGACAGCTTGACAAAATGGTATAGGACTGACGGACAGCTTGACAAAATGGTATAGGACTGGCAGACAGCTTGACAAAATGGTATAGGACTGGCAGACAGCATGACGAAATATGGCTGGCGGGCTACATGACGAAATGGGAAAGGACTTGATGGCCGCATAACAAAATGGGAGATGATCGAGGGGCCTCATGGCAAAAAGAAAAAGGTTTGGATGGCTGCATGTCAAGAACGTATAAAAGTAGTGCGCAACGTGACAAAACGGAATTAAAATAGTGGGCCGCATGAAAAAAAGGTTAAAATATATGTGTTTATTACGAATATTGGGTTGAGTTCCAAAACTTACTTCCGGTTAAAGCAACGACGTAGTTAAAATAATACCTATGTTACAAAGAACTAAAATTCTTAAAATATGTAATTCATCCTAGCATTTGATTATTTCAGATTTGGGAATTTAAAGCGCACAGACCAAATGTACCTACTGAAACAAGACCTTAAAATTCGAACGCTTATATAAAATAATGACAATTAGATCTAGGGCATATGCGAAATAATAATACGTAAATATGAGATTTTTTAATCAAAGTGTAATAGAAATTAATGTAAAATAGATAACTGCAAGGAAATAGAATGAATGAAAAATAATTTTTATTAATTATTTCCATTTTGGGATTTCTCATGACACTTAAATGTGATTATGGGTGGAAAGAGGGGGGCATTAATGACCGGCGGAACACGGATTGATGACCATTGACTTTAAAGGTTTATAGAGAATATTAACTCTTCCGTATGAAGTGCTGTATGAGTCACAGTTACTTTACAGTGTGTTCTGTCAATTCATTTAAATAGGTTAAACTTTATATTATCCCATGCTATTCATTTCATAGTTTCCTTCAAGCACCAAGTAGATTTACCCTGTTATTTTCCACAGGAAGAAATAAAGTTCATACCTATTGAGGAGTGGCAACAACGCTACATGTATATATGTATGTATATATAATATGTATGTATGCTAACTTATTTCCTCGTGTCATGTATTTGGAGAAGGGACTTCAAACAAATATTCCATCGCTCTTCTTCAAAAGCAAGCGTGTCTCAAGATACCCGTTGCATGAACTCAATGAATTATTTAGTACCGATCAAAATTTGCGTATTCTGACGCCTTTAAACGCGCGGTAGAGTAACAAAGATTACTGAGAGTGTTCCTTCAGAATCTTTTGAAAAATATTCTTCCTTCGCGAGTCTTTGAAAACTCTTTTGTGGATTCCTGAGATCAGGAAATATTTTCTGCTCCTATTGAGGAGATTCAATTACTACCCTCTGGACTGAAAAGATACATATCTCCCAAAGGAATTTTTCGAAAGCCGTAACTGTGTAGGCTGTACGAATAAGGTTGTCAGAATGCTGTAGAAACTATTTTGTTTTGCAGGATTCAGTGGGATTCCAATTGCATATGGAATATGACTATTATGAGAAGTGAAAGCAAAATTATTAAAGGAAATTTCTGCTTTATGACATAGTTTCCAAAATTAACTTTAATCTTATACTGTATCCATATGGCGTCAGTAAACTAGAAAATTTCTGGAGCGAGAATCGTACTCGCTGCCTCCCAACCAACTGCTGAAGTTCCAATTAACTGAATCCTACAAAACACACTAGCGAGCAAAATCCTAACTGGGAGAAGTTGTAATAGTAACAAAATGAAATTCATGGGAGAGATACGCCAGATCTTAGCAAAGAGCATTTGCAAACATGAGACGCATAGGAATGAATAGCTACAAATAATGTTGATGCGGGGGAAAAAAATCCCTTACTGATGACAGTTCAAGTGGATCAGTGACTCACCCACGATTTCTTTAAGAGGGTGGCCCAAAATTTTGAGCGCAAATAAAAATACCCCGGAGAAAATACCTCCAACATATTAAAGTGAGTTTCTACCTAGTCTTACCATAAATACTGTTACAAAGTACTCAATGAAATAACAAAAGAAATTTCAAGATATTTTAATATGTCTATGATATGATGTAAGTAGTACACTTGTCAATACATGGCACCAATCACTTTTCAAAATGGCATCGCCGCCCCGATGGCGCAATGGTCTAAGCGATGTCTACTGATAATTCGTACGAGAGGGGTCTGGGTGTTGGGGTTGTCTTACGGCGCTGGCTTCTCCCCTTCCCTGAAACCAGTGGCTCTAAATTAGAGACGGGCGATTACGTATAGCCCACTGAGCTGCCCACTGTGGTCGTAAAACCTTCAATAAATAAAACAAAATGGCATCCTTTTGCCTTCACACAGTCCTTCAGTCTCTGTGGCCACTCATCAATAACTTCTCCACAGGGAAAGGTCCTACTGCTCGCACTAAAGAGCGTTTGAGACTGTAAGTACTGGGGTGCCTCTTTGTGCAGGCCATGTCCTCCAGTGTGGCCCACAATTTGTAGTCCAATGGGTTGAGATCTGTGCTTCTGGAAGGCCGATCATCTGGATAAATAGTCTGTCGAATTCGCCTGAAGCCACTCCTGGGTTGACTTGGGCAGGTGCGGAATCCTGCTGAAAGTTCCACTGTCGGTTTTGGAAGAGGGCGTGACTCTCATTTTTGACCACTGGTCCCAAAACCCTGTCCTGGTAGACTTTGGCTGCTGTTTTCACTCCTTTCTCATAGAAATGGAGCTCCGTGGTACCCTCGTAGGAGAATCTCCACCAAACCATGACAGAAGAATTATGACGGCCTCTCATGATCCATGGAGTTTTTTTTTCTGAGCTTCTCGTGACGTTGACGCATAGACCCTGTTATTTTGGGGGTTGAAAGCCTCTTCAGTAGTAAACACGTTTTCATCAGAGATAAGGAAGTGCCCTGTACGCCGCTGGTATGCTCTCACCCTTAGGTTGCTCCGCAGCACGCATGACATCAACATTCTTGAAACGTTTGGCTCACGAGCCATCACTGATTGTTTTATGACGGCAGGATGTAATCGAATACGGGCTGCCACTGCTTTCACCAGGTGAGCAGTTCACACGGTACGCTTCTGACCCCTTCTGGGGTGGTCAGCGATGGTCTGTCTCAAGAAACGTTTTTACGGTCCGGTAGATAAAAATTCGGCTGATTTTCCCCCTTCTTCAGGATGTTGAAAATCTCGGAAGCTGATTTTCCAACTTTTTACAGCGCTAATATAGCAACAAGATTTTCGTAATCGCCGCACTCCATGGCAAGTACTTCATGAAACACTTTACATCCTCTGTGACTGAACGCACAATGATTCTCCAACTGCTTCATGCCTCCTGTCTGGTCGGTGACGTTGCACACTGGTTGCGCGCCATCTGTTGGATGTTTGTAACAGTATTAATGCTAACACTGAGTAATTATTCGTAAAATTTGTATTTAAAAACATGTATAAACATATTTAAAAATAAGCAGCCAATAACAAAGAATGAAGGTCAAAGTGATGCCTCGTAACTAAAGGTCGAGTGTAATTTGCTGTCTGAAGCACGATAGTTAAAATCTTTAATGAATAAAATATTTACAAGTTAAAAAAAATATATATTGTGAATTCTGACCCCACCCAGCCACCATTACGGCACTTGGAAAATTGAAAAACAATAACTTCTTGCCTCCTTCCATTTCTACTAATATGGCACCTCCAAGTGGGGCAAGTGTTCTTTCTCTATTCGGTAAAGTGAAAACCCACAAACAGAATTACCCACTTTGCCCTTTTGTGACTTGTCAATCGAACCCAACACGGCTGCCCTTAGAAAAGGCTTTATCATTGTTGCTGGCGCCACGTACCTCAAACTCTAAATTTTCTATCCTAAATTCGCTGAAGCAGTTCGACGACTAAAGTACTTTGGACAACCTACAGTGCCCATGATCCTTGCATCTCTCGACGCTACCACCCTTTACCCTAGGGTGCCAGTGAAAGAGCCGCGGATGGCTTAGTGGTTTGCAGTTCAGACTATCGATGCAAGGTCCTCAGGTTAGAACCTGGGCTGATCTTTCAGAGATGGTGTGATTTGCTAACAATCGCTGAATATCCGCCGTGCATCGGACGAGCACGTTAAGTGACTGCTCCCAGGCTGGACCCACTGGTTAAATGGGTATCCTTTCCTATGGCCCCCCTGAAATTTTCTCACCCCTCTATGTGCAATATCGTACTTGTACGGTGGCGCCATCTACTGTACTCTAATCTCACTACAAACTTTCTGTCAAAGTCGCTAGCCTTGCTCTCATTCCTTCGGTTTCTGTGTCCTGCCCAAAAGGCGATCGCGCTGATCGACTGCACAATCTGGGTTGTCCTCTCAGCGGACCACCCAGATGGGGCAGTCGTCTAAGCGCTGGCTCTTATTGGTCTGATTTGGGTCAGGGTTCAAATCTCGGTGAAGAATGGACATTGGGCTGTTTTTTAATTTTTTGGAACCGGTGGCCCTGAAGTAGAAGACTGCTAATAGCTCATCGAGTTGCTCACGATGGTCGTAACGCTCCTACTCTGCCAAAAAACAAAACAAAATCCCTCAGTGCTGCAAATACTCTCCAGGAACTTGTTTAAGAGGAGCTAGAAATGAATTTACAGAAAACACAATTGACGTATCAGGCTTTTACGAGAATCAAAGATTAGATCGATAGGGCAAATCTAAAAGTAACTGGTGGATAAATTTTATTTTGTACTATATATCAAGCGAGGACCATGTCGAAGAAGAAATTAATAGGCGGATTAATTGGGATGGACTGCATTTGGAAGGAAAAAAGCAATTTTCAAGAGCAACTTACCGTTAAGTTTTAAAACAAATTTTATTCTGTGCATCCTTCCGGTTTTAACTTATGAATCAGAGATATGAATATTCACAGAAAAGACCCACAGGTACTGTAAACAAATAGAAGCATGGGAAGTGAAGGCTTGGTGTAACCTTGAAAGGTAAGATGAACTCGTGAATCAGGAAAAATGATAACAGTTGATGATGTCATGGTCAAAGTTAAGACCCTCAAATAGCAATGTTCTGGAAAAAAATTGTGCGACGAGAATCAAGACTACCTTAGTCTATTTTTTCTTGTTTGGGGATTTAACAACCACCATGGGCAACTCGATGGGCTATACGCAGTCTCTTGTCTTTAATTTAGGGCCAATAGTTCCAGAAAAAAAGAGAGCCAGTGACGTTAGACAAACGCAACGTCCATTCTTCACCAGGATTCGAACCCAGACTCATCACGGATGAATAGCCAGAAACTAGCACTTAGACCACTGCGCTACCAGGGCGTCATTGGTTAGTCTTCCTTGAGCTATCACTAGAGTGAACTATTTCCTGTAAACACCTATTGCTTCCTAGACTAGACTACGTGTGCAGGAAGCGTTGTGCCACTCGGAAGGAGGAGTTTCCCGGTCATCAAAGAGCTACTTGTCCCTCCTCAGGGATGTTTTGGGAGGGGGGATTGGAAGTTTAATGACCACCGTGAGCAACTCAATGAGCTATAAGCAGTCGCCCGTCCCTAATTTAGGGTCACTGGTTCCAGGGAAGGGAGAGAGCCAGTGCCGTAAGACAAACGCAACATCCATGCCTCACCGGGATTCGAACCCGGACCCCGTTCGGACGAATGATCAGAAGCCATCGCTTAGACCACTGCGCCACCGGGGCGGCTCAGGGATGTTGGAAATGGGTGGAAGTATCGCAGATAAACAATCTTTATACTCGGAACAGGAATAACGGACGAAACCGCCCGTTGTTCTCTTTCTTGGGTGGGCTTAAACTCGAATGTCTTCTTTACTTTGAAAAAGTCAAACATTTTATCCTATCAATTGAAACTCAAATTGTAATTCAGTATTGAAATCTTCAAATCGATATCAGTATTCCGAATAATTTCTTTTGTTATTTCTACTGTCGCTGCTTTTATCATTTCTATTTCACATATTAAAAAATTATAAGGAAGAGAAGTAAATAAAAGGAATTTATAGCACTGCAGTCGTTGAACCTCTCAAGTTGCCCAAACAAAACTATAGCCATAGTGGCCCAAACAAACCATAGTGGCTCAAACAAAACTATTTCTTTTTTGATTAAAGGTTTAACGACCACCGTGAGAAACTCAGTGGGCTATAAGTAGTCTCCTGTCCCTAACTTAGGGCCACGGGTTCCAGGGAAGGTCGAGAGCCAGTGCCGTAAGACAAACACAACATCCATGTCTCACCGAGACCAAATAAAACTATACCAAATAGACAAATCAAATAAGCACAAGTTTTACTTAATATTATAGTGTCCAACAGTTCCTACAGCAGGCGTTCGAAATGAGCGCCTTCATTATTAAGGCACAGGTCGGTTCTTCGCAGCATGTTTTGATGTGGATTTTCTGTGCTCCAATATCGACGGTTCTGCGAATTTACATATCCACTTAGGTAGAACCATGCTTCATCACTCATGAAGTAGAGATTCATGTCCAGCATTCCAGATGCAATTTCTTCCTGTAACCACCTGCAGTATCTCACACGTGCGGGTTTATCTTGAGGTTACAATTGACGCAATGCAGAAATTTTGTACTGTTTAGCAGCCATATCGCATTTCAATAGAAGAACGTGCAATTCCTGCTTGTTGAGCTAATCGACGTGTAGATTTCTTAGGATAAAATGTTCTCTGGAGTACCGAGACGCTTGCATAGATTTTGGCAGTCTTTTTCACTGAAACAGTTGCACGCCACTTTTTTACTAGATCATTGATTGCCACCTTCGTTGGCGGTCGAATTTTAAACCTTGTTTGAAACTCCTGTTGACACATTTTAAAGGACGTATGCCTCGACGATAAAAATTCTTTGCTGCAAAGTCAGGACCATCTTCTCTGCTGCTGGGGAACTTCTCACTAGTAAACTGGGTATGTAGATCGATGGATTTTCAGCACCTGCAACCAAAAAAGTTTTAATTAGCGAGTAACAAACTGTTCCGTTAATACTTTAGATTGTGTGTACCTGTAACCAAATAAGTTCCCGTTAAATTGGGTTACCATGGATATAGGTTTGTTTGGGCCACTATGGATGTAGTTTTGTTTGAAACACCCTGTAGTTGTACTGTCCCGAAGCAAATGTTATTGAGATGACTTGGTGACTGAGTGATCAGAGGCTGTGGTTTCTGATAAGTTGTCAGAGATGAGGGCCCAAGTTCGAGTCCCCGATAAGGGATATTTTAACACTCGGGCTCACTTCCTTTCCAGGAACCCAGACGTTCTCGAAAACCATTTCGTTTCTGAAAAACACATTACGGTAGCAAACAATGCATTACGAAAAGGAGGTTTGCTGTAAATACGCGCTGTAACGTTCGTGAGCGTTAGTTATCGTTGAGATTCGACGTAGGGTGTTGATGTTAGTCAAGAATGCCTTTAAGAAGACGAAGAAGCCATTATCAACAGCTCACGGAGTTTGAACGAGGTCGTGTAATAGGGCTACGAGAAGGTGGATTTTCGTTCCGCAATATTGCAGAACGACTTGGCAGGAATGTAGCCACTGTGCATGATTGTAGGTAGCGGTGGTCAAGGGAAGGTACTGACTCAAGAAGACCGGGTTCCGGCCGGCCACGTGGCACGACTGAGAGGGAAGACCGCCATGTACGGAGTATGGCCGTGGCGCATCGTACCGCGTCTGCGGCAGCAATTCGAGCTGCAGTTGCCACTACAGTGACACAACGAACTGTTACAAATCGGTTACGTGAAGGACAGCTCCGAGCCAGACTCCCTGTAGCGTGCATTCCTCTTACTCCAAACCACTGCCGTTTGCGACGTCAGTTGTGTCAAGCTAGAGCTCATTGGAGGACGGAGTGGAGATCTGTTGTATTTTCTGATGAAAGCCGGTTCTGCTTGGGTGCCAGTGAAAGCCGTGTGTTGGTTAGGAGGCCAGGTGAGCGCCTGCAACCAACCTGTCTGCGGCCGAGACACACTGGACCTAGACCTGGAGTTATGGTTTGGGGAGCAATTTCCTATGACAGCAGGAGCACTCTCGTGGTTAACCCACGCACCCTGACGGCACAGTTGTACGTCGGTCTGGTGATTCAACCTGTTGTGCTGCCATTGATGAACAGCATTCCAGGGGTGTTTTCCAACAGGATAACGCTCGCCCGCATACCGCTGTTGTAACCCAACATGCCCTACAGAGTGTCGACATGTTGCCGTGGCCTGCTAGATCACCAGATCTTTCACCAATCGAGCACGTATGGGACATCATTGGACGACAACTCCAGCGTCACCCCCAACCAGCATTAACCGTCCCTGTATTGGCCGACCAAGTGCAACAGGCATGGAACTCCATCCCACAAACTGACATCCAGCACCTGTACGACACAATGCATGAACGTTTGCGTGCTTGCATTCAACATTCTGGCTTATTAATGTACCAGCATTTCACATTTAAAATGGCTCTTCTCGCGCTTACAATAAGCTGTGATCTTGAAACCTTAATCGATTAAATATGTTACCTATAGAAATGTATTGCCGCCATTTCATTCCTCTACAAGTATTTTTCGTGGTGTTGGGATTTTTTTTCCGTCAGTGTATATGTTAAAATGTAACCCGGTAAACCTTATTAATAACAAGACTGCCTTCGTCATGAAATGCCATGCGAAGACTTATATATATATATTTTTTTTTTTCGCGTCGCTTTTGCTGGAATGCATTTACGATAAACAACGTGATATATACTACGAGAGCGACACACACACATATGGAGATTTAGATCAAACCCTTCTAAAAAGGTGGCATCAGTAATGCTTTAGGTCTCACAGAAAATAACATCCTGTGTGAAGATAGTGAGACTTCGGACAGTATTGACGACCCTGATTATGACAATGATGCCGGTGACATGGATACCACCAGTGAATCTTCTGGATATGAGGATATGGATGACTGAAATATTTTTTCTTATATGTAGAGGTAAAATTTGTATTGTTTTTAATCTTTATGAAAGTGCTGAGACCTTATTTTTATGTTTATTCTTTTTTCTCAAAGTTTTGTATTTTAAAATTGGGATGTGTTATTGACACAGGGAAATACAATAAATCATGTTAACTGCATGGCATTCCGTTGATGTTTCTGCTGACAATTGCGAAAGAATGGTGAATTGTAAAACCAAGAAGCGATTTAGAGACAGGGCTTCGATTTTTTGAAGGCGATGCGGAAAGACATGTTGCTTGGCATCTCGAGTAGTTGTTTCTCTCCGTAAGAGGAGAACGTCATTGTACCGTAATTTTAATGTTTCTGTATATGTTGTAGCGGCCTTGTGTTCGTGTGGTCTCTTATTAAAAACAATTTATTGAAATCCCTTCATTTTATTTGAATAATGATAAATATTAATTTGCGCCGAACTGCAGTAATGAGGAACAGCTGGTGATAAGTGCCAGTCTGTTTGGCCGACGCTACCATGAACAGTAATAGTACATGTGAGTGGAATCAAAATCAAAACACGTACGAGGATTGCACCGAAAGTAATACAAAAGTGGGCATAACTGTTTTATTAACTGACGGAGGTTCCAATTGCACCTGTTGGTAGAGTAACTCTTCCTCCATAGTAACCCTTTTTCATTGTAGGTTAATAATGGATTTAAAGCAACGTGTCGTCATTGAGTTCTTGACGAAGGAAGGGTGCTGGCTGTACGACATCCATAGAAGGCTACAGAATGTTTACGGAGATGACACTATTGACAAGAGCAATGTGCAAAAATGGATGAAGTTTAAAGAAGGAGAAATCAGCATTGAAGACAAACCACGCAGTGGGAGACCATCATCTGCGACCACTGACAGGGTCGTCAGCGAGTGGATGAAGAGATTCGCGCGGATAGACCAGTCACAATCCGTGAGTTTGCTGTACAACTGGACTGTGGTCATAATTGTCATACAGAAGATGGTGGAAGACACAGTGTATTGGACAGTGTGTGCAAAGTGTGTACCTCTGTAGTTGACACCCGATTTGAAGGAGAGAAAGGTGGAAGTCTGCTCTGATCTGCTGGAAGCTTTTGAAGCTAATGAAGACGTATGTTTTTCATACGATCTGGTGACAAGCGATGAAACGTGGTAGTATCTTTACGATCCGGAAGCAAAGAATCAATCCATGGAATGACATCACACCTCTTCACCAAACCTGGAGAAGTCCAAGAGCTAGTGATCAGCACAGAAAGTCATGGTGACTGTTTTGTGGGATGACAAGAATGCCATTCTTCTTGATTTTTTGAACAGTGGCGGTACTGCAAACAGCGAGCGGTACATTGAGACATTCAAGAAGCTTAGGGAATCCATTAGGAGGAAGAGACCGAACAAGAATCTGAAAAAGGATCCACTTTCACCATGACAACGCGAGACCATACGCATCTTTGGCAACAAATCAGGCAATCAGCAAATTAGGGTGGTCGTATGTCCCCCCATCCACCGTACAGCCCATGTCTGGCGCCCTCCGATTTACACATGTTCGGTCCAATGAAGGACAATCTCTGAGGACAATGATTCGATGACACAGACGAGGTAAAAGCGACTGTGAAGAAGTTGGTATAACAGGCCACACATGATTTTTTTCAAAGAGGATACAAGAGTTTTGTTCAGCGATGGAGTAAATACATCGCTTGTGATGGAGAGACTGTTGAATAGTACCTTATAGAGGAAGAGTTACGCTACCATCCTGTGTAATTTGAACGACCTCTGTCAGTTAATAAAGTGATGCCCACTTTTGCATCATTTTCGGTACGATCTTCGTATTAAAATTTATTGATAAGTGATAGGAGGATTGTTCCAGAAAGAATTCTAGACTCATTCAATGAATTAGATGATTCCCTTAAGTTCACTATTGAACTTCAAAAAGAAAGAAGAATAAACTTCTTAGATATTACTATCTATTATGAAGATGAAAAATTCCTCACTAGTTGGTATAAAAAACCAATGAATACAAAAAGACTACTGGATTTCAATTCGTATCATCCAGTTTCTATTAAGAAAAATGTAGCAAGTCAGTTTTTAGAAAAAATTAATAAAATAGTTTCTACTGCAGATAAAAAAGAAGCCCATAAAGAAGAGCTTAAAGTCATACTTGCAGAAAATAACTATCCTAAAGAAGAAATTGAGAAGCTTCTGAATTTTAATGGTACGAAGAACCCACAAAAGCAAGAAGTAAAATTCACTAGAAAAATTTCTTATCACAAAGGTTTATTTGAGGCTTTAAAGAGAATTAGTAAAAAATACAATATTAGGCTAGCTCCAAGTTTAGAGAACAAAGTTAAAAATTTTTTCCCTAAAATAGTTCAAAGAGAAGAAGATATTTTAAAAATGCAAGGAGTAGTTTATGAAGTAAATTGTAGTTGTGGACTATCTTACATAGGTGAAACAGGTCGCAGACTAGAAACTCGTATAGCTGAGCATAAAGCAGCTATAAAAAATTGCTCAACAAGACTGGATTAGATAGGCATGTTAGAGAAACTGGGCACAGCATGGATTGGAATTCCCTTAAAGTAATCAGTTTCCAAAGCAATTTCCAAAAAAGAAAACTGAAAGAAGGAATAGAGATTGAGAAAAATCAAAATTCCATCATCAATGACTGCAAAGGATTTTCCCTGCCTAACATCTGGCAGGATTTGTTGAAAAATAACCTAAACCGTCAAGGTTAACCGTAACCGTCAAGGTAATCCGTAACCATGATAGTGACAAGCAAAAAGTGACAACAACAAGAGAGCCTGAAGAAGGAGAAGAGTTTTCTCCGAAAATTTGCTATAAATGGAAAAAAATTCCTAGTAAATTCCCATAAGTTGCTTTAGATTATTAATTCAATTAAACTAGGAAGCCATTTCTCAATATGAGCTTTATTCAAAGAACCCCCATCAATTCATAATATAACAGAGGGACTGCGTATAGCTTCATGAATTGGTCACGGTAATCGTTAAATCCCAAATAAAAAAAGGACGTTGATAAGCGTTGAAATAAAGAGAAGGTTATAATTTGCTAATTAAAATAAGAAATTATTACTTTTTTAAAATACTTCCAGACGAAACCAAATGGTGTCGAAATCCACATCAAGTTGCATTTGACTAAGTGGATAAAGCGTCATTTCTCAAGAATTACGGAATCAGCTTTAAATGGCGCAAAGAAAAAAGTGCTTTAATTTAGGAATTATACCCTTAACATTAACTGCGCTTTTAAAGCCATTAACGTGATTAAGTGCTTCAACAGCAGAAATGCTACAATTCATACCTTCCAGATAATCCGTTTTTATAAAAGAGACGCTTTAAGAATTCGACAAACTGGCACTTTATTTTAGAATTATAGGATTACATTTGTTGAATTCGAACATCTAGGATTAAGGGAAAAAAAAAAAAAAAAAAAAAAGAGGAAGAAATTTAAAACGTTGTCTGTAAATCATTTTATTTCCCCGACATTATGCCGAGCCACAAAGCGCAGTTTTCCGTGGTAATTGCTACTTACACGCGTCTTCCGCAACGCTTTTCTGAAAGAGGTAATTTATGTAAACGTCAGTTGTAACGCGTAAAAAAATGGCAGAATCAAATATCCAAAACATATTTTCTCTCTTTCAGCCCGTTACCTCCCCCTCCCATGACTACCAACACGATAAATGGAACCGGTTTCTAAAGTTGGTATAATATGTTACAAGCCGTAATTCCCCCTCTTTTCCTCGGCAAAAGAGCTATTTTTAATTTTTTTATTTTAATCGAGCCTCAAGATAAAAACAAAGTACATAAGATATTATTTTTTTCAAATGGCAGTTGTTCCGCCAACCATTTATTCTGATCCCATTTTACTCTAACGTTTACTTTTTTTGCGGTGTAAAAATAGTTTTCTTCTTCGTAGGGGAACGTTTAAGTTCTGAACAAACTTGGGAACTAATAAATCATGACCTGAATTTTCTTTCTGTACTGCGATATTTTTTATAGTCAAAACACTTTTACATTTACAAAGTCTCGATGTTGTAGAGAATGTTTTTTGGCTTGAAGTTTAATGGAGAAAAAAATGGGCTCCCAAGTATAAAATAGATTCTGTACGTCAGTCTAAACGAGGAATTCAGGGGATTATACATTTTTGTTAGTTTTCGATTTACAAACGGTACTGTACTTTCAAACGTTGTACATTTGCATCCTTAAACCGTGACTCATCATAAACAAAACTTAGACCACTGTACAGCAACTGACGTACATACATTTTAAAAATACAATGCGGGAGAAGAAATAAAAACATGTACAAAAAGCGTTTAGCGCCGGAACTATTTTTGGGCAACAGGACAAGATATCAGGATAAGTACATAGTGGTCAGAGCATGCAAGTATCAAGATACGTACTTAGTGGTCTGAGCATGCAACTATCAGGATACGTACTTAGTGGTCTGAGCATGCAACCATCAGGATACGTATTTAGTGGTCAGAGCATGCAACTATCAGGATACGTATTTAGTGGTCTGAGCATGCAACTATCAGGATACGTACTTAGTGGTCTGAGCATGCAACTATCAGGATACGTACTTACTGGTCTGAACATGCAAATATCAGGATACGTACTTAGTGGTCTGAGCATGCAACTATCAGGGTACGTACTTAGTGGTCTGAGCATGCAACTATCAGGATACGTACTTAGTGGTCTGAGCATGCAACTATCAGGATACGTACTTAGTGGTCTGAGCATGCAACTATCAGGATGCGTCCTTAGTGGTCAGAGCATGCGACTATCAGGATACGTATTTAGTGGTCTGAGCATGCAACTATCAGGATACGTATTTAGTGGTCAGAGCATGCGACTACCAGGATACGTATTTAGTGGTCAGAGCATGCGACTACCAGGATACGTATTTAGTGGTCTGAGCATGCAACTATCAGGATACGTATTTAGTGGTCTGAGCATGCAACTATCAGGATACGTACTTAGTGGTCTGAGCATGCAACTATCAGGATACGTCCTTAGTGGTCAGAGCATGCGACTATCAGGATACGTATTTAGTGGTCTGAGCATGCAACTATCAGGATACGTATTTAGTGGTCAGAGCATGCGACTACCAGGATACGTATTTAGTGGTCAGAGCATGCGACTACCAGGATACGTATTTAGTGGTCTGAGCATGCAACTATCAGGATACGTATTTAGTGGTCTGAGCATGCAACTATCAGGATACGTATTTAGTGGTCTGAGCATGCAACTATCAGGATACGTATTTAGTGGTCAGAGCATGCAACTATCAGGATACGTACTTAGTGGTCTGAGCATGCAAATATCAGGATACGTACTTAGTGGTCTGAGCATGCAACTATCAGGGTACGTATTTAGTGGTCTGAGCATGCGACTACCAGGATACGTATTTAGTGGTCAGAGCGTGCGACTACCAGGATACGTATTTAGTGGTCTGAGCATGCAACTATCAGGATACGTATTTAGTGGTCTGAGCATGCAACTATCAGGATACGTATTTAGTGGTCAGAGCATGCAACTATCAGGATACGTACTTAGTGGTCTGAGCATTCAACTATCAGGGTACGTACTTAGCGGTCAGAGCATGCAACTATCAGGATACGTACTTAGTGGTCTGAGCATGCAACTATTAGGATGCGTATTTAGTGGTCAGAGCATGTAGTTCTGTAAAATGGGACGTGATGACGTTATTAGAGAAAATGCAACAGTAAAACGATTATTTTGATAAAGTCTAAGTTAATGTAAAACCTACGTTTCATATCGACATAAAATATTTTACACATATTATAAACGATGTTACGATGCAACGATATGAACACCTTTACATTAGTATGAATTCCACTAGAACCGTAGTCTTGACTTCATTTTCCAAACAACATGCATATATTTCTACATATCTCCTCAATGTCTATAATTGTAATAGTCCTATTTCAAAATCCCATCCTTTGATGGAGAGCGTTTTTGTTGGGAAATGTTTTACATATAATTTCCAATTTTTTAAACGCGCAAGTTTGCGACAGGAGGGCATAAGCTAACGTTTCTGTTTACAGCGACATCTTTGCGTCTTAACAACTGATTCAAATAATTCTTTTTCTGGCAGATTAGCATACTGGACAAAAAGAAGTAGTCACCCTGTTAGAACATACCTAATAACGGGACGGCTGCGCCTCTTGCCTAGATAACAGCATGCATCCGTTGTGGTAGAGACTCCACGAGGTTGTGAATATATTGAACGAACAGGAATCCGTAAAGGATCAACTCGTGATTGTCACTCGTGCGTCAATTGGTCCCGAAGTTCCGACAGAGTACGTGGGTGTCTATTTCGGCGTTTCACCTTCTGTTTCAAATGATCCCACATATTTTCAATAGGATTTAAATCTGGGGATTTGGCGGGCCAGCCGAGGTGAGACAGTGTTACTGATTGTTCGTCGTGCTGCTCGCAGTTTTGGCCCTGTGCACACGGCAATTGTCGTCTTGGAAGACAGGAGGGGCAATATGATGATGCTCCTGGAGATATAGGGCAAATGGCAACACTTCGTCATTGAGAATGCGGTGGTATGCATGCTGGTTCAAATGCATCGTCACTGCAACGAGAGGGCCCATTTCGTGGTAGGAAAAACACCCACAAAACATCATAGAACCCACCTCCTCCAGCTTGAACAACACCTTTGACACAATCAAGATTAAAGGCTTCCTTGGGCCTGCAATGCATTCGCCGCCTCCCATCATTAAAGTACAAACAAAAACGAGACTCATCAGACGAAATTCCTCGTTTTCAATCTTCCACAGTAAAGTTTTTGGGGCCTCTGAGCCCATTGATAACGTGCGCCTTTGTGACTTGCCTTTAAAAGAAGCCTCTTCCTTGGTACTCTGCTCCAGATGTCCATCGCACGCAGTTCTCGTCTCAATGTCCTTTCGGAAATTGGTTGGAGTTGACTTTCATTGACTGTTTAGAGCAACTGTTGCCTGCTTTGAAACCGATTTGCAGTTACCAGTAGTGAAATATGGCGGCGGTCCCCATTGGTGAGAATCGTCTTCCGGCCACAGTTATGTCGCCAATTTTCAGTTGGCTGCAAACTACAAAACGGTTTATAGTCCCGCTGGACAGTACGCTTTGACATACCAACAAGTTGGGCGACTTCATTCCCTTTGTGTCCGTGGGCACGGCCAAACACGATGGCTCCTTTTTGGCACTCAGTAACTTCTGTCTTACGACCCATATCGCAGACTAAATTCAACACACACTTCGTTCTTCACCTGTGCACGAGACGGAAATGATCCTGTGGACTACGTCAGTTCTATTTATCTCCCAACAGCGCTATCCCCGCCGCCCTCTGTGCAACTGGTAACTTCCTACTGTAATTTCTGTTAGGGATTACTACTTGTTTTTCCGGTGTGCTTACTACAAACAGCGGACGCATTTTTTTGCATTACCTGCCCACAGTAATGCCCGGTTTTCCCGCTAGGGTTCGTAAATATGTAAACTGTCTTTCTCTATATCTGTGCTTGTAAAAGACCAATTTAAAAATTTCTTTTAACACCTGGTACCATTCATTACGTGCAACGCTGCATGTACTGGTGGATTTTTAGTTCATAGTTCTAGTGCTAGGTGGTGTTTGATTGTATTTGTGTTAGGAACCGTATCTCAGCCCGTAATATCGTTTTTAAATAATGAACAGTGCACGCGCAAGGGGCTGGAAATGTTAACTTCTTTCTCGCTATCTCTGCATCTAAGATACGTATTTGAAAAAATTCGTTTTCTTTAGCATAGCTTTTTCTATGAAAAACACTTTTGGCTTCTTTTCTACATTTCTATTATTCAAAGTTCGGCCACCAGGGGCGTCAGCAATTAATTCTCTTCAAAATTCCTTAGAAAATCATTTTTTGGGTATGATACGCTTCGTTACGAAGAGAAGTTTCGTCCGGTTTTCTTTTTATGCAACTCAGACTTTCGCTAGGGATGTTAAGTTTCATAATTTACGCTTTCGAACCGTATGTTGAAGAAGCATGTGTGCTCAAACTTTGTCCGTCTGTCTGTCCGCACGATAACTCGCGTAAAAATGGTTAGATTTCGATGGAATTTTAGTATGTGGTAAGGGACCACCTGGGGACAAACCCTATTGAAAATGGACGAAATGAGGTCAAAGATCAGGACACAGGAGCGGGATCCATTCCATTGCCCGTATGCATCATAACTTGCGTAAAAACTATTCGATTTCGCTGTAAGTTTAGTATGTGATAAGGGTCCACCTAGGGACAAAACGCTATTGGAAATGGGTTCAAAGGTCAGCACATAGGAGCGGGATCCATTTCATCGCCCTTATGCGTTATAACTTACGTAAAAATGCTTCGATTGAGACAAAACTTTATCATGTTATTCCGGAAGTATACGTCACCGGTTCTGTTTAATACCATCAAAATGGGGTGAAAGGTCACGACATAAAACCGAGATTTATTCTACAGCCATTATCCTCATAACTTGAGTAATAACTTCTGGTATGTTGGAAAGCGTATCATAATAAATGCATTGCATGATTTTACTAACGTGTTTTTACTTCACTCCGTGGATGGTCGTGTACGTATTTGGCGCAGGAAAACATGATGCACTCTACTCATCCTGCGTGGTCACCGCAGTGCATTCCGGTGGTGTGGGTTGTATGCTGTGTGTTCGGTACGTCGCCTGACCAGATGGCGCTGCCACCATGGAATGGAGTTGTTGGAGTCATCGGCGCGCGGAGCCCTCGAGCAGTCTTTTATTTATTTTGAAACGAGCTTGATAGAAACCGTTGTGCATTCTCTTTGGTGCAATAAAGATTGTTGCTCGTATTTGATGTTTTTTAAAGGTCATAAGGCTTTCATGGCGTATTTCGGCGTGGTTCTTGTGCGACTATAAAAATGTCCATCTTTTGTTCCTGAGTTTCGAACAGTGTGGGTCATGTTTACCTGGCAGGAACTTGAATCCCCTCGTGCATACGAAACAACATGTGACTCGTACCCTTTATCACGAATTGCTTGCTGAGTCAGTCTACGCAGTAAGGTTGGGCATTTTACCGAATGGCGAAGGGGTTTTCCAAGATGACAATGTGACGAGCCACAGGTCCAGTGTTGTGCAAGGAATGGTTTGAAGAGCACAATTCAGACTTCCAGCATATCGACTGGCTTCCGAATTCCCCCGATACGAATCTCGTAGAGCACTTATGAAACGTCATATCAGGCTTCTGGACACATCAGTCACTTCCAAATCTGTGTTGAAGGCGGCATTACACAGAGCCAGGTTGGCTGTACCTCAAAACGGATTCCGGCATATTACTGAATAAAAGCGATGTAGAATAACTGCTTTACTGAGAGCGAAAGGAGGACCTAAGGAAGTATTATGTAGGTGGTCATAATTCAGTGATCACTCAGTGTACACTGATGAGTCGTTACATTATAACCACCTACCTAATAAGCTGTAGGACCCCTTTTAGCCCAGAAAACAGCGGCCACTCGGCGAGGCATCGCTTCGATGAGGTGTCATTAAGTATCCTAGGATATCTGGCACCATAATGTCAACAACTGGTCCTCCAGTTGTTGACATTTTGGGATGGTGGTGATTTAGCGCGAACCCGCTTTTCCAAGTCGAACCACAAATGTTCTATTGGGTTCATGTCAGGTGTATTTGGAGGCCTGGACATTAACAGAAAGTTACCAGGATGTTCCTCGAAACATTCCTTTATGATTCTAGGAGTGTGGCATGACGTATTATCCTGTTGGTAACGGCCATCACCAGCAGAGAACACAGTTGCCATGTATGGGTGAACTTGGTGAGCAACGAAGTTCAGATACCTGTCAGCTGTCAGGGATTGTGCTATTGAGATAGTGGGGCCTAAAGTGTTCCAAGAAAACACTGGCCATAGCATAACACCACCGCCGCCGGCCATTTCCCCCCAACAGTGCATCCAGGTGCCATAGTCTCCGTTGGTAATCGGTGTATCCGCGCTCGGCCGTCTACGTTATGCACCAGGAATCTTGATTCTTCAGACCAGGCCACTTTCTTCCAATCACCCATGGTCCAGTCTTTATGATTTGGGCCCATTTCATGCGTTGTTGGTGATGACGTGCAGTGAGCATGGGGAGCCTGCTGGTTGTTCGGCTGCGCAAGCGCAGAATGCTACGATGAACTGTGTGTTGTGACACATTGCCCTGATCACCATTCTTGTAGCTGCGGATGATTTGGCACAGTGTGGTCGCTGTGACCAATGCGCGGCAGTCTCCTCTTCCTCCTGGCATAAGTGAGCTGCGGGCGATTTACGGCTGGACGACGGCTCGTCGTTTGGCCGTCTGTCAACCAGTTTTTGTACGTACTCACTACAGCGGGACGTGAACAAGCCGCGCCGTGCCATCACAATTTTTCCTTTATCAAACTCAGATAAATCGGCAGCTTTTCCCATTCTGACCTCGAACACTATACTAACCTAAAGCCTATCGTTGAGTTGTATATATACTGCTCTGTGAACTTCGCCTGCACCACCGTTCGGTCTTCAGGCATGCTCATTTCTCTAGGCTGCGGGTGCTCATACTATAATGGCTCATTGGTATATATTCAGTCAGTTTTTAAAATAGATATATAATGCAATTTTTGGTTGTGAAAATCTTATAAATTTCGAGCAGTATTAACGAAGTAAACGTTTGTTCTACACGCACAGTCTGTTTTTTGAAAGCAGAAAATAAATCCTGAGAAGACGTAATGAGTGTTCTCTTCTCACCTACAAAATGTGATTGATCTGAAAAGTTTCCAAAGAATAGTTACAAATAATTAGTTTCAGTTATAATATCCGACTTCGTGAAAACAAATGTTTTTTTTTCATCAGTCTTATCGGTACGCATCGAAAGAAACAGCACAGACACAAAGAACGTTAAATGAGTTAACGTGACGAAAGGAAATTGGAGAATTTCGAAACAGCGACGGACAGATGCAAATTAGGTCACCAGCAAAACAGTTATTCAGCAAACTCTCCTGTAACACGCAACCATTAGGGAAAGAAACCTGTACAGTGTAAATTACAACCTGCTGACAAGAGAAAAATGCCAAGGTAAAATTGATAAATTACTTAATAGTTCTTCACATTAGGGGACCTTTCCTAACAGCAAATTATTTGTTACGCTGAGTGCAAAAAGTACTTTTGCTAAGGCAAGGAAATAATTTTTGATTCTGTGTTAAATCTTTACCAACGTAAGAATAAATACAGTAATATCGCAAAGAGAAAACCGCCAATTTTTCAACCGCCAATTTTGTTTTCGTGTTTTCCTGTTTCCACTGAATACGCGTATTTATAAGTATATTCCTGTTTTCACTGAATGCGTATATACACTGGAGGAAAGTAAAAAAGAACACCAAGAAGGAATTGGCGGACGATCATGAAATTTGCATATGTTAATGGGGTCAAGTTTACGTAGGTGTGATGTTCATTTCGGGACCAACCGGTGAGCGCTTACGCCACAGCATGGCATAATATGCAATTATCGTCGGTGGTATTTAAGGAGTACGGCGAAGTGAATATAATCAGTCGTCAGCATACGGAAACGTGCGAAGACCCTGAAGAAGCTGCAATGCCTGGACAAATAAGACTTGTAAGATTTCAGCTGTTTTCGGACTTTGAGCGAGGTCGTCTAGTCGGACTCCGCGAGGCCAGGTGGTCGTATCGTCGTATTGCGGATCGAATTGGACGGTAGGTATCGGTGGTGGTACGATGGTGGCTTAGATGGTCCGAGGAACATTCTCACACGAGTAGACGCGGAACCGGGAGTCACAGACGGACTGATGAGCGGACCGATCGACGCATAAGAAGAGCGGTGTTGTCAAGCAGAACATCCACTGCGACGCAAATCCGAGCTGCCGTTGCACGTGAGGGTGACTGTGCGAACAATCCGCAATCGTCTACTGGATTCAGGACTATGTGCACGTGTGACTCTGACTCCAGCCCACCGTCAGGAACGGCTGCAGTGGTGTCGCCAACGTCTGCACTGGAGAACGCAATGGCGATCTCTCGTGTTCAGTGATGAAAGCAGATTCTGCTTGGGAGCCTCCGATGGCCGTATGCGTGTTCGCAGACGCACAGGGGAGCGTCTCCAATCTTCTTGCACCCGCCAGCGACACACAGGGCCTACACCTGGTCTCCTGGTGTTTGGAGCGATCAGCTATCACTCCCGTACACAACTAGTGTTTGTACCGGGTACGTTAAACAGCACCTCCTACATCAACAACATTATTTAGCCCGTTGTTGTGCCATTTGTAAGGTCGGTCCATCGTGGTGTTTTCCCGCAAGATAACGCACGCGCACACACGGCACGTGCAACGCAACATGCACTTCAGGGTGTGAGACAACTTCCATGGCCTGCACGTTCACCGGATTTGTCCCCCATTGAGCACGTGTGGGAGATTTTATTAGACAACGACTTATCCGGTCTCCACGGCCAGCCACGACCATCCCTGATTTACGCGTCCAGGTTGAGGATGCTCGGAACTCAATATCCCAAACTTACACCCAACATCTGTACGACAAACTCCATGCCAGAATTGCATAGTGTGACTCAGTTCATGGCGGTTCAATCTCGTACTAACCATGTTACATGGAAATGTTATTTTTCAGTTTACCGGCAAATACAGCTGTATTTTCCCATAACGTTTTGATCACGTTATCCTCTGTATTCCGTTATTATGCTGTAAAAATTTCGTTGGTATCAGACGTCTCCTTCTAGGTGTTCTTTTTCACTTTCCGCCAGTGTATATGAATACGTTCTTCTGCACTTTTCGTATTTCCCTGTTTTTACTGTTTTCTACTTTTCTCAGCCTTTTTTATATCTTCCTACACTATCAAAAATTTCGGGGGTAGGAGGATGCACCAAAAAGAGCAACTACTTTCACTAGTGGAACTGCTGCACCACTTTCTGAGAAAAGATATATTATTTTGTGATGAAAACACTGCCAACAACAAGGTGCAACTTTTCTCCACATTATGGTACAAGGCTGCTCCACTGTATGGCACAAATTTGCACCATGTTGTTGGTTTTACTTGCACCACAAAATGGTGTACCTTTTCTTAGAAAGCGGTGTGTAGCTGGTTTTGTACCACATTTTGGTGCAACCTACAGAGGGCGAGTCGAAAGTTTTGCAATATTTGGATCACTTTGTCTTCATACGTACCTTTACGACGAAAGCTGACTAGCATTCAAAGTATAGGCCATCGTGTTGCACGCACCGTCTTTAGCCATCTGTCTGCCAGTTCTTCGATTCTACAGAGGGTGAGTCGAAAGTTTTGCAATATTTGGATCACATTATGACTTCATACGTACCTTTACGACGAAAGCTGACTAGTATTCAAAGTATAGGTCATTGTGTTGCATCGTCTTTAGCCATCTGTCTGCCAGTTCTTCGATTGTACAGAGGGTGAGTCAATAGTTTTGCAATATTTGGATCACTTTATGTTTTCATAGGTACCTTCACGACGAAAGCTGACTAGCATTCAAAGTATAGGCCATCGTGTTGCACCGTCTTTAGCCATCTGTCTGCCAGTTCTTCGATTGTACAGAGGGTGAATCGAAAGTTTTGCAATATTTGGATCACTTTATGTCTTCATACGTACCTTTACGACGAAAGCTGACTAGCATTCAGAGTATAGGCCATCGTGTTGCACTGTCTTTAGCCATCTGTCAGTTACGGAGGCGAGTGATTCAGAGTTAAGATGTGAAATGCGTTGTGCAATAACGTTTTGCTATCGTTTGGGTAAAACGGCTCCAAAAACAGTTGATTTAATGAAAAAAGCTTACAAAGATAAATGTTTGGGAGAGTCAAGTCAACGAGTTTTAAATGACCCCATGATTTCAGAAAAGGGCGTTTGTCGGCAGAACACTCTCCTAGGCCTGGTCGACCTGAAAGTGTTACGGAGCGTATTGTTAACACTTTTTGGGAAATCCTGGAAGAAGATCGACGAATGACGTTTGAAGACATAGCGGCGTCAACTAATATTTCTAAAACGTTGGCGCTCCACATTCTACGAGACAAAAAACTGTTGCATCGTGGATGTTCCAGATGGGTACTTCATCACTTGACAAGAGACCAATTGTTAGCCAGAGTTCAGGTGTGTCATGAGTGGAAACAACTGATTGCAAAGGATCCAAACTTTTTAAACACAGTAATAACTGCTGATGAAACATGGGTCGACTATGTCGATCCTCTCACGAAGGGCGCACCGAATTTCTGGAAACACACAGGCTCGCCTCCTCCGAAAAATGTCCGTCAAACCAAATCAGCTGGTAAGGTGATAATTTTCTTTGATCATAAAGGTGTAGTCTACCAGCATGCCGTTCCTCCACAAATTACTATCAATTCTGAGTATTACATTTCAGTCTTGAAGCGTCTGCGACGACACATATCGATTAAGCGACCGGAACTGGTGGGTAAGTAGATCCTACACCTTAAGGCCAGCCCACATGTGGCTGCTTGTGTTCAACAGTTTCTTACGAAATGCAGTATTGAGATCATGTGTGGCATGATTTCCTGCCTCCAATCCTGATCTCTCCTCGTGCGATTTCTGGTTGTTTCCAACTATGAAGTTCCGTGGCGCAACATTCAACACAAACACTGGTGTAATTGAAGCTCTACAAGGGGTCGCTGAAGCAGCTTCACAAAATGCCTTCGTCATATGCTTTGAAAAGTGAACTGAACGATGGGACCGTTGCATGTCATCCGAGAGAAGATACTTTGACAAAGAATAGCATATATCTTTCTGTACCTGTATTTCTTCATATTGTGTGATATTATTCCGTTTTTATGGAACGACCGTTGTATGTAATATATGCCGCCTCGGTGGCGCAGTGGTCTGAGCGATGGTCTCTGATCATTGGTCCAAAAGAAGTACGGGTTAGAATCTCGGTGAGGCATGGATGTTGTTTTTCTTACGGCACTGCCTCTCTCCCTTCCATGGAACCAGTGACCCTAAATTAGGGACGGGTAACTGATTATAGCCCATTGAGTTGTTCACGGTGGTCTTTAAACCTCCAATAAAAAAAATATATATATCATCATCATCATCATCCATTATCAATCCACTGCTGGACGAAGGTCTCCCCAAGTTTCTTCCACAACGGTCTGTCTTGTGCCAGTCTCCCCCATGTCACTCCCACATGCTTTCGAATTTCATCCACCGATCTCCCATGTGGTCTTCGTCTGAGTCTTTTCCTGTCCCTTGGTATCCAATCCAAAATTTCGGCTGTCCATCGATGGTCTGTCCTTCTGGCAGTATGTCCAGCCCATTGCCATTTCAGGGATTTAACTCTGATCATGTTGTATTCCACTCTTGCCATTTTTCGGATCCACGAGTTCCTCTTCTTATCGCTCCTGGTTACACCAAGCATGCACCTCTCCATGCTGCTTTGAGTTTTCTGCAGCCTTTGTATGTCTCTTTTAGTTAAGGTCCACGTCTCTGCACCATACGTAAGCACTGGAAGGATGCATTGATCAAACACTTTTAAGACATAATGGCCTATTGCTCTTGAAAATTATGCTGTTTCTTCCAAAAGCTCTCCAGGCAAGTTTTGTACGCCGATTAATTTCTTCAACAATGTGACCCTGACTTGATATCTGCTGTCCAAGATAAACCTACGTGTCTGTTATCTCCAGCTTTTCTCCATCAATCGATAAATCTTCATTTCTTGTGAAAGCATTAAACATCACTTTTGTCTTCTGAAAGTTCATTTTTAATCCCACTTCTTGACTCTTGTCAGCAAGTTCCTGGATCATACTCTGCAGCTCTGATGGGGTAATTGCAAAAATGACTACATCATCAGCAAAACGAAGGTGGGTTAGATAATTTCCATTGATTTTTATCCCTTTGTTTTCCCAGTTGAGTGATTGAAAGACATTTTCCAATATGGCATTAAAGAGCTTCGGAGATATGGTGTCACCTTGTTTCACCCTCTTTCCAATTTTTATGTGTGTTGTATTTACAAACAGCCGAATCTTTGCACTTGCATTTTCATAGACGTTATTAATAATATTAATGTATGCATCTTTAACACCGCAGGATTTCAGAGCCATTGTAACTGCTGATGGTTTCACCGAATCAAAGGCTTTTTCATAATCGATAAAAGCCATGCACAATGGAAGTTCATATTCCTTCGCTCTTTCAATTAGTTCTCTCAGTACGTGGATATGATCTATTGTGCTGTAGCCACTCCTGAATCCAGCTTGTTCTCTCGGTTGAGCCATGTCCAGTGTCACCTTCAAGCGGTGTGAAAGAACTTTAGTGAAGATTTTATAAACCATTGATAGGAGGCTGATAGGTCTGTAGTTCCTGAGATCCTATATTAATAAGATTCTGATTAATCTATAGAAGCTCACTAAGGTGATTTAATACATGCAAAGATTATTAAATAAACTGCTCGTGTATTTTATAATATTTCTCATGTATTCTGGAGAGTTAATTCTGCTCATTCTGATCATACAGATCCACAGTCTTAAGTTTATATATTTTTTTCTCTGGTTAAAATCTCCGCGCGTTGGTTTCTTGCTGTATGAGGAGGCCATCAGCCCCACCCTCACTGCCCCAGCGTCTAGGGAGTGGCGGAAGAGGTCAGCCATGTTCTCCTCTTGTGAGGAGAAAAGTTTTTGTAACTCAAGAGGTAAGCTCTCTTCCTTGTTTTTTGGGTTCTAGGTTTTATAAGTTCAATGTTTGTACTTCATGTACCTTTCTCTGTCGTTTTTTAGCTTTTCAGCTTTTAAGCATTGGTTTGTCTGTTAACATTTATGCGGGTTCTAACTCTTACTTTTCTTTGTAACTTTGAGCGTCTTTTGTGGTACCTAGGAACAGAAGATGGCTAAGCTTGTTCCTTTTCTATGCGCTGTCTATGCGCTGTTTTTTCAAAGTAGTTAAGTTCTTAATAACTAATTAATTATGCACTTAAAGCACTGCTGAAATACTTTGTACATATTGCAACTAACTGTTTAAGGTATATAACTTTCACAAAGTTTTCTTTAGTTAATTATTATCTTTAACTTATTCTCGTTTTCGTGCTGTCATAAGTTGTAGAGTAGGGGTTTTAGACTCAAGTTTTCTTTCAAAAATCTGTTCGTTATAAATTAACATTTCCTTTTTAATTGCAATGTAAAATTTGTTTTTCAGGTTTAAATTCTCTCTCAAACGAACTTGGAATTTCGTTATAGCTGAAAATCATTTCTATTTATTATGTCACTCTCACAGCTTGAGTTCTCTTTAATCTTCTTCTCTCTGTTTAATAGTAACAGATGAAGAGCATGGGTCGGGCCATGAAGGTTAATGGATGCAAGCGAAATTGTTAACTAGTGCTAGGTCATGCTACTCTACGGAGGACATGACTTATATATATATTTTTAAACTATTTTAGGTGGGAATGTTACTTGCATCTATGGCCTTGCAGAAACCCATTTCCAACTAGGTCTTTGTGGAAGTGAGAAAATGCAGAGTTTTTGCTGGTCCTTGATAAAGCCAAGGCTCAGTATTCTCGACACCTTCTACATTCAGTTGTTTTATTTTCTTTTTTTTCTTTTCTCCTTTTACTCACGCAGGTAGATACATAACCTTTTCTATGTTGTACTAGGTGTGAGTCAAAATTATATATGTATTTTTTTGCTTAGGTATCTTTATAGTATATATATATATATATATATATATATATATATATATATATATATATATATATATATTATTAATAACATCTATGAAAATGCAAGTGCAAAGATTAGGCTGTTTGAAAATACAACACACGTAAAAATTGGAAAGGAGTGAGACAAGGTGACACCATATCTCCGAAGCTCTTCAATGCCACATTGGAGGGTGTTTTTCAGTCGCTGAGCTGGGAAAACAAGGGGATAAAGATTAATGGAGATTATCTAACCCACCTTCGTTTTGCTGATGACGTAGTCATTTTTGCAACTACCCCATCAGAGCTGCAGAATATGATCCAGGAACTTGCGGACAAGAGTAAAGAAGTGGGATTAAAAATGAACTTTCAGAAGACAAAAGTGATGTTCAATGCTTTTACAAGAAATGAAGATTTATCGATTGATGGAAAAAAGCTGGAGATAACAGACACGTTCGTTTATCTTGGACAGCAGATATCAAGTGAGGGTCACATTGATGAAGAAATTAATCGGCGTACAAAACTTGCCTGGAGAGCTTTTGGAAGAAACAGCATAATTTTCAAGAGCAATATGCCATTATGTCTTAAAGAAAAGTGTTTGATCAATGCATCCTTCCAGTGCTTACGTATGGTGCAGAGACGTGGACCTTAACTAAAAGAGACATACAAAGGCTCCAGACAACTCAAAGAAGCATGGAGAGGTGCATGCTTGGGGTAACCAGGAGAGATAAGAAGAGGAACTCGTGGATCCGAAAAATGACAAGAGTGGGAAGACATCATGATCAGAGTTAAATCCCTGAAATGGCAATGGGCTGGACATACTGCCAGAAAGACAGATCATCGATGGACAGCCGAAATTTTAGATTGGATTCCAAGGGACAAGAAAAGACCCAGAAGAAGACCACATGGGAGATGGGTGGATGAAATTCGAAAGTATGCAGGGGTGACATGGAGGAGACTGGCACAAGACAGACCGTTGTGGAGAAACTTAGGAGACCTTCGTCCAGCAGTGAATTGATAATGGTTGACAATGATGATGATGATGATGATATATATATATATGAAATTGATTTTATTATGTGTAACAAAAAATTCGTCATAGAAGACTGCAGTGTGCTAAACAAGTTCAACACAGGTAGTGACCATAGATTGGTGAGATGTAAGATGCACCTCAACACTAAACTTGAACGTGGCAAGCTCATAAGACAAACAAAATCTATTGACATAACCAACCTTAAAAAACACCATAATACCTTCAAGTTAGAACTGAAGAACAGGTTCTCTGATTTAGAAGGCCTAACATCGGAAGAAGTGGACATCTCTGAAGTTAACAGAAAAGTAACCAAAGCTCTTATGGAAACAGCAACAAAATTAGCTGGGTCTAAGAACAAGTTGCATGTGAACAAATTATCAGGAAAAACCAAAATGTTGATGCAAAAAAGAAGAGAGATGAGGACAACTAAAGAAGATGTGACTTCCAAAGTGGAATATATAGAGCTATGCAAGACAGTAAGAAAAAGTATCACTAAAGACGTAAGGAAATTCAACTGTGAACTAGTGAGGAAAGCAATTGAAAACAACCAAAGCCTAAAGATAGCAAAGGGGCATCTCAGTAAGGGAAGAAAACAGATTATGGCACTGAGAAAAGAAGATGGTTCTGTAACAAGAAATAGAGGCGAAATTTTGACAAGAGTGAAAGATTTCTACTCCAAATTATATGAAAGGGATGATATATGAACTCCAGACATCATGAAAGATACCAGTACCAGAGTTCCTCCAGTCCTTCCAGCAGAAGTTGCACATGTAATCAAGAACATGAAGCGAGGAAAAGCTCCAGGAGAAGATGGAATTACTGTAGACATCATACAAGAAGCAAGTGGAGAAATCGAAACAGTACTCGCCCAAATTTTCACTCGATGCCTTAATGAAGGGAAGATTCCTGAGGATTGGAACACCGCTACAATGATCCTGCTACATAAGAAAGGTGACATTGAGGATCTCGGAAACTACAGACCTATCAGCCTCCTATCAGTAGTTTATAAAATCTTCACTAAAGTTCTTTCACACCGCTTGAAGGTAACACTGGACATGGCTCAACCGAGAGAACAAGCTGGATTCAGGAGTGGCTACAGCACAATAGATCATATCCACGTGCTGAGAGAACTAATTGAAAGAGCGAAGGGAATATGAACTTCCATTGTGCATGGCTTTTATCGATTATGAAAAAGCCTTTGATTGGGTGAAACCATCAGCAGTTACAATGGCTCTGAAAACCTGCGGTATTGAAGATGCATACATTAATATTATTAATAACATCTATGAAAATGCAAGTGCAAAGATTAGGCTGTTTGAAAATACAACACACGTAAAAATTGGAAAGGGAGTGAGACAAGGTGACACCATATCTCCGAAGCTCTTTAATGCCACATTGGAGGGTGTTTTTCAGTCGCTGAGCTGGGAAAACAAGGGGATAAAGATTAATGGATATTATCTAACCCACCTTCGTTTTGCTGATGACGTAGTCATTTTTGCAACTACCCCATCAGAGCTGCAGAGTATGATCCAGGAACTTGCTGACAAGAGTAAAGAAGTGGGATTAAAAATGAACTTTCAGAAGACAAAAGTGATGTTCAATGCTTTTACAAGAAATGAAGATTTATCGATTGATGGAGAAAAGCTGGAGATAACAGACACGTACGTTTATCTTGGACAGCAGATATCAAGTGAGGGTCACATTGATGAAGAAATTAATCGGCGTACAAAACTTGCCTGGAGAGCTTTTGGAAGAAACAGCATAATTTTCAAGAGCAATATGCCATTATGTCTTAAAAGAAAAGTGTTTGATCAATGCATCCTTCCAGTGCTTACGTATGGTGCAGAGACGTGGACCTTAACTAAAAGAGACATACAAAGGCTGCAGACAACTCAAAGCAGCATGGAGAGGTGCATGCTTGGTGTAACCAGGAGAGATAAGAAGAGGAACTCGTGGATCCGAAAAATGACAAGAGTGGAAGACATCATGATCAGAGTTAAATCCCTGAAATGGCAATGGGCTGGACATACTGCCAGAAGGACAGATCATCGATGGACAGCCGAAATTTTAGATTGGATTCCAAGGGACAAGAAAAGACCCAGAAGAAGACCACATGGGAGATGGGTGGATGAAATTCGAAAGTATGCAGGGGTGACATGGAGGAGACTGGCACAAGACAGACCGTTGTGGAGGAAACTTGGGGAGACCTTCGTCCAGCAGTGGATTGATAATGGTTGACAATGATGATGATGATGATGATATATATATATATATATATATATATATATATATATATATATATATATATATATATATATATCTGGTGCTAAAAATGGGGAAGAGAAGAAATATCCTGCGCCACAGTATCCAAAAATCATGAGGTATACTATCCACTATATCCGATCTACCTACAGAACCTCAAATACTTCGACAGACTATTGAAATTTAACAGTTAATCAAACCCCAAGTATTTTCGTGAATCTTTCCTATAAATGGAAAGTTTTCGTCATATGGATACGGAAAAACTGAGAAAGGAATTTTTCTGTTAACATAAGAAAAGAATTGCGGAAAGGTTTCTGGAAATTCAGAATGTTCCGTTAAAACCTCTTGAAAACTGTAATTTACCGTTAATATAAGAATGGAATAGCGGAAAGGTTTCTGAAATTTCAAAATTTTCTTAGGGTACGAAAAATCCGTGAGATACAAAGTTTTTTCCGTCATTCCACGGAAAAAAGAAGTATAAAAAATATGCTTCGTTAATTCCCAAAAGAAATCACTGAAAGTGGCTCGTGAATTTCAGAAATGTTTTTTTTTTTTTGGTAGAGATGATGCAGAATCAGGACAGAGGAATAAACACTCTCCCTGTCGAGATTTGAACTGTAATCCAGGATACAAAGACCGACACCGTTCAATGTCATTTGTTACCTCCTGAAAAGTGGTAAGAGCGATACAAAGGGACTTTTCAATTCTTTCGTCAGCTGTTAACTAAAGCTCCAGGTCAAATTTTTCTTAGCACACTTTACAGAAGAAAATGAGTGCTGCACTTTACTTCTCGTTTTATTAGTCTGCACGATGTATAAAGAATTTTTTGATCCGAAGAACATTTGCGTTCTGCAGATCATTAGAAGACTTTAAGTAAAGGAAACCTCATTACACCCGATAAGTTTGAATGAAGCTTGAAAAATAAATGCCTCAATTTGTTCGAACGGGAGGAAAAAAAAAAAGGAAGCGAACAAATGGTTTTCCTTAAATAAAAATTTCCGATTCACAGCTGTCGAATAATTTGCATAAAGCATTGTTACCAGCATCAAGGTTTGTGATTCTTCGATAATGACCCAGAATAAAAACGTAATTGGATTAAATTAGCGCAAAAAGCTTCTCTAACTTTAGAATGCTTCAGCGTCTGTTTTCCGCAATACGTTCTAAGGCCGTCTAACAATAGGGATCTTGAAAGCAAACAGAAATGAAACAGCACTAACAGTAACGAGCAATACCATTGAATTGTTTAAACTGAGAGAGAAAAGTGGAATTATTTCTTCTGAAAGCATTTCAGTAAAAGGATTTAAATTAAAAGAGCCCTAACAATGTCTGCGTTGATGAGCTGTGAAATAATGTGATGGAGAAACTTTTCTGTTAAAACAGCATTTGCTTTTCTTCATGCGAACACATCTCTTTCGGAAATAGGACAAAAGAGAGTGGCAAGAATAAAATATTTGTAGTTAAATTAATTTACCGGAAAAAAGTGAAAAAGAAAGACAATTTTATTACAGCTTCATCAACCAATTCTCTCTCAAAACAAAACTTTTAAAGCAGGGTTGTCCAACATTTTTGTGAAAGGGCCACTTAAAAAATTTTCACGGAACTCGCAGGCTAACGATATATATATAAAATTTAAAAGCAAAAACATCAGAAATGGCACGGAAATTAGACATAGAAATTTCCAAAATATTTTACATTAAAAGTAATTTATCACCTTTTCTTTCGTTGTTAAACCAAACGCTCAGTTAATATGAGGTCTGACCTAACTTTTGCTTACACAGGTAGTCAATGTCTGCCAGTACGGGAGTGGTTCACTTCGTCGACAATCACTTCGTCGACAACTCATTTCGTCGACGCCACTTCGTCGACAATCATTTCGTCGACAGGTACATTTCGTCGACACTCACTTCGTCGACACTATACAGTATATGCTTTCGTAAAATCTACAGTTTTCAATTTAGAACCACCAAATTTGGTATACTATCTCATTGTACTCTTACACCAACTTAGACCACAGACGGAAGAGGTCGGGGCCCGGGGTCAAGGGGGCCCCAAACAACATTTTCGTAACACCTACAGTTTTCAATTTAGAACCACCAAATTTGGAATACTATCTCATTGTACTCTTACTTGGACTACAGACGTAAGAGGTCGGGGCCCGGGGTCAAGTGGGCCCCAAACAACATTTTCGTAAAACCTACAGTTTTCAATTTAGAACCACCAAATTTGGTATACTATCTCATTGTACTCTTACACCAACTTAGACCACAGACGGAAGGACTCGGGGCCCGGGGTGAAGGAGGTCCCATACAACATTTTCGTAAAATCTACAGTTTTCAATTTAGAACCACCAAATTTGGTATACTATCTCATGGTACTCTAACTTAGCTCGCAGATAAGGTATTGGAGTGTAGAATTGTGTTGCAGTTCTTAAGTAAAAAATGGAAATTTTTGAGAAAATTTTGTACGAGACTCCCTTTACCCCGGGCCTCGACCCCTTCCAAAAACCGTGTTCGGTCTAAGTACAATGAGATAGTATACCAAATTTGGTGGTTCTAAATTGAAAACTATAGATTTTACGAAACTGTTGTATGGGGCCCCCTTGACCCCGGGCCCCGACCTCTTCCGTCTGTGGTCTAAGTTGGTGTACGAGTACAATGAGATAGTTTGCCAAATTTGGTGATTCTAAATTGAAAACTGTAGATTTTACGAAAATGTTGTATGAGGCCCCTTCACCCCGGGCCCCAACCCCTTCCGTCTGTGGTCTAAGTTGGTGTAAGAGTACAATGAGATAGTAAACCAAATTTGGTGGTTCTAAATTGAAAACTGTAGATTTTACGAAAATGTTGCTTGGGACCGGGCCCCCTTAACCCCGGGCCCCAACCCCTTCCGTCTGTGGTTTGAGTTGATGTAAGAATACAATGAGATAGCATACCAAATTTGGTGGTTCTAAATTGAAAACTGTAGATTTTACGAAAATGTTGTATGGGGCCCCCTTCACCCCTGGCCCCGACCCCTTCCGTCTGTGGTCTAAGTTGGTGTAAGAGTACAATGAGATAGTAAACCAAATTTGGTGGTTCTAAATTAAAAACTGTAGATTTTACGAAAATGTTGTTAGACACCGGGCCCCCTTGACACCGGGCCCCGACCCCTTCCGTCTGTGGTCTAAGTTGGTGTAACAGTACAATGAGATAGTATACCAAATTTGGTTGTTCTAAATTGAAAACTATAGATTTTACGAAACTGTTGTATGGAGCCCCCTTGTCCCCGGGCCCCGAACTCTTCCGTCTGTGGTCTAAGTTGGTGTAAGAGTACAATGAGATAGTAAACCAAATTTGGTGGTTCTAAATTAAAAACTGTAGATTTTACGAAAGCATATACTGTATAGTGTCGACGAAGTGGCGTCGACGAAATGAGTTGTCGACGAAGTGAACCAGACCGGCCCGTGCACTTGATGTAGCGATGCGCAGAATTCCAGTAGGATGTTCTTCTGTCAGATGGGACCTTGATTTTGTTTTTATGGCTTTCATCCTAGAAAATAGCTATTCGCAGCAATATGTGCTTCCAAACAGTGCAATGCGTCGTAGGGCGTGTTTTGAGGCTTTTGCATAAGAATCTGAGGGAACAATTTTTTTAAATGTTAACAAATCATGCACTACGAATGCTCTCTTCATGGCAGTGTCATTTTTGATCTCAACTAGTTCCATCTGCAGCATATCAGGAGCATCATTGACATCGGTTCCAAATGGATCTGAAAACAACTTCATTTCATCACCGTGTTTTCTGATATACAAAAATCTTTCTGTGATTTATCACTAAGTTTTTCAATCAGTTCAGAGTACTTTTTATGGATCCCTGGCTAAGACGGCCTTGTTAATGGATCATGAAATGGAGAACATTTTTCACACTCAACTGTTCCTGAAACAGTTGTAACTTCTACATGAACGCTTAGATATGCTTGAAAATTTATAGGCAAGTTGATTCCTTCCTTGTAATTTCACAATTAAGTCTGGAAGATATTTAGTGATATCTGACAGCCAAGTCATTCAACCACTCATCGTTTTTCATAAAACTTACATCTTTCCCTTTCTTTGCAATAAAGATCTTTTTCCTCCAGGAGTGTCCATAATCTGGCTAGTGTCACCGCCCTGCTGAGCCAGCGAACATGGTTGAAGTAAATTACATCACCATTGAATGATTCTAATTCTGTAAGAAAAGTTTTGAACTGTCTGTGATTGTGCCCCTTGGACCTTATAAAATTGATTGATGGAACAACCTTTTCCATTACGTGTTGCATATCCATGGTCTTTGCACACAGTTGCTCTTGGTGAATGATGCAGTGGTATGTGATGACATCATTAGGCACTCATTTGAGCATTAGATTTGCAAATCTATTATGCTTTACTATCATTGTAGTCCTGTAGTCCACAACACTTCTGTGTGCAAGTGTATGTACAGAGAAAATTCTTTCTGTATTAGTTACTTGGGTGTATAAGAAGCAAAAAGAAAGTTGAGTGGCCACCCCTACGTTTTCTCAGTATGACGTCATTCAAGATGGCCGCCATCATTCCACTTGCCTTCTGTTCAAGTAAGCGTTTTAGCGAAAACGGTAAGATTTATTGAAAAATGTTTAAAGAAAAAATGTTCAGTGTTCAAACGTCTACAGATTTGTTTCTGACTATTTTCTTGATTTCTCAAACCATTATCCCAGGAAAGTAACCTTTTCAAACTGAAGTAAGCAAATATTCTCCTTAAGGAAGATTTAACACTAACAGTGAGAAAAACATATATTCAGTGAAATTGTTTATAAAGCACACTTAGTTTAGTTCATATTACGTAAAAAAATGTACACTTGCAAATCCTTAAAAATATTTTGAAAATTCTTTACAAAGAAATTCTATACAAGAAAAAGCAGTGCTAATTTTATAATCTTTAAACACCTTGGTTTATAAATGTAAAAGACAATCTACATTTATTATATTTTTAAGTCAAATGTTTTTTATGTTTCTTTAGCAACAACATTAAATTAAATATGGATTTCTACAATCTATTTTTTCAATGTCAACATTGTTGCATTTGCAAAACAAACATCATGGATCTACTGCGTCCCTACACACACAACTTGATCTAGCACACTTCATGCATGCACACACTTTAATGTAGTCTTCTTATAGGGGAAAAATGTACTTTGATGGCATCAGAACACTATCTGTCATTTCAAAGCCCAACTTAAGTGGATCCGATGTCTCTTGTGCTTAGGTAGGCTTGGAAGAAAGCACGAAGATGTCCCTGTGCAGTGGTACTTGTTGGAGGTAGGTCATCGAGAAATATTTTCCCCATGGAGGTACTTCCATAGCCTGAACTCATCAAGTGTCTTGCAAGACGAGCCTTTCTTCAATAATTTCACTAAGTACTGTTCGGTAAGGGACATGATTCTGTCGAGCTCTGGAGACAGTGATGACACACCAAACTCTTTTTTCAGATACTGCACAGGGTTACAGCCAACTGCAGCGTGTTTTTGGTACCAAACTTACTCGCATAGTCAGGACCAGAAAGAGCATGAAGTGCTGGTAATACGTGGTACATGTCTTGTCCCAGTGTCTCAGCTAACATATGGATTGGAACAAGTCTTGTTGTGTCATCAACGCCAGCTCTTAGCCATACTTCATTCACTTCTAGGGTGGAACCTTTTCCAGCGAAATAGAGCCAGGACCAAGATGTCAGTATTAGCACTTATAAACACGATTCTCTTTAGCCCTTGATTTGCTGCGTTCTCTCCATGGATCATCATCCTGAAGTTTACTTCTATTAAAAATGTGCCCATGGTACGTATTAGTTTTTCAACGCTATTTTGAATACCCATGCAGTTGACACTAATTTCATCCGGTGAACCAGAGAATGCGCGTAACACATGTATCTGTTTAATAGGACTTGTCACCATCAAGGTTTTTAAACTGTTTGTTATATGTTTTTGTAGTAACGATTTGTTTGATGATGAGGGCCAGAAAGTTTCCATTTGAATTTGTAAATTAACGTCTGATGATATTTCAGACATAACTATGACACTGCTTTTTTGCCTTGATAGACGCTCAGAGTCGTTAGAACACTCTTGGTAACTATCGAAGATATGGTCTACCCTGGAAGCACCAGATGAGAGTGATGATGTTAAACATCGAGTAAGAAGTGGCAACATCACCAAAAGTTTCCTTTTCTTTTGTTACCACCTTTCTCAAACAGTTCATAACGTCTATGATGAAACAAGTACTTTCATCTGGCTGAAATTTTGCTGCTTTTGCGTTTTCACTCAAAGTCCTTTCTAGTTCCTGCATAAGAGTATTTTTTTTGCCTTTAACAAGACCATTCTCATCGCGCCTTTTGATTTTATGATCCAGTTTCGGTAGAACTTTTGTATATTCAACTTGCACAATTTCAAAAGTGTCTTGAATATATGAATATTAATTTTTGGCAATCTATGGCTGAAATTAACTGACATAAGCATCTTATTCCATAAGTTCTAACTACAATATTCAAACTGTTACCAATAGATAATTATTGTTGTTCCCTGAAGAAATCAGGGTATGCTGAAAATGCCCTGATCTCTACGGGGCATGCTTAAGCAATCAAGCATGCCTGTAGTTGGCGCCTGTGAACTGAACCTCGTGAAGAGCAGATTGCATGGGAACGGACAGCAATAATTTTCTCTCCATATTTTGGAGACGTAGGAGGGGTTGTTTTCTCTCCATATTTTGGAGACGTAGGAGGGGTTGTTTTCTCTCCATATTTTGGAGACGTAGGAGGGGTTGTTTTCTCTCCATATTTTGGAGACGTAGGAGGGGTTGTTTTCTCTCCATATTTTGGAGACGTAGGAGGGTTGCTTTCTCTCCCTATTTTGGAGACGTAGGAGGTGTTGCTTTCTCTCCATATTTTGGAGACGTAGGAGAGGTTGCTTTCTCTCCATATTTTGGAGACGTAGGAGAGGTTGTTTTCTCTCCATATTTTGGAGACGTAGGAGGGGTTGTTTTCTCTCCATATTTTGGAGACGTAGGAGGGGTTGTTTTCTCTCCATATTTTGGAGACGTAGGAGGGGTTGCTTTCTCTCCATATTTTGGAGACGTAGGAGGTGTTGCTTTCTCTCCATATTTTGGAGACGTAGGAGAGGTTGCTTTCTCTCCATATTTTGGAGACGTAGGAGGGGTTGTTTTCTCTCCATATTTTGGAGACGTAGGAGGGGTTGTTTTCTCTCCATATTTTGGAGACGTAGGAGGGGTTGCTTTCTCTCCATATTTTGGAGACGTAGGAGGGGTTGCTTTCTCTCCATATTTTGGAGACGTAGGAGAGGTTGTTTTCTCTCCCATATTTTGGAGACGTAGGAAGGGTTGTTTTCTCTCCATATTTTGGAGACGTAGGAGGGGTTGTTTTCTCTCCATATTTTGGAGACGTAGGAGGGGTTGTTTTCTCTCCATATTTTGGAGACGTAGGAGGGGTTGTTTTCTCTCCATATTTTGGAGACGTACGAGGGGTTGTTTTCTCTCCTGGCGCAGTGGTTTTTTAAGCACTAGGATCATTCGTCACAGATGGGTCCGGGTTTGAATCCCGGCGAGGCATGGATGTTGTGCTGGTCTTACTGCACTGCCGCTCTCCCTTCGCAGAAACCAGTGACCCTAAATTTTCGACGGGCGACTGCTTATAGCCCATCGAGTTGCTCACGGTAGTCGTTAAAACTCTAAACAAAAAGAAAAAAACAACAACCATCTCTCCCTTACTACCGCGGCTTGAAGAAAACTTGAAAAAAAGGGGGCCAAATCATTATATCCTCAACAGGTAACGCAAATAGAAAATGATTTTAACTTATAAGGCGACAACAAAGATTGTTGTTAATGCTACTGTTTGCTAAAATTAATGACGAGAAAGAGCTCAGTGTTAAATAGTTGATTTATTTTATCCGTAACAAATGTACCTTACTGTATCTGAACTGTTTTCATACCTAAACTCGATAAAATTTCTTGAGAAAATAACTACCTGAATATGAGATTTCTATTTAAATGAGGTTATTCGGCCCATGCGCATTCCATCCCTGCTTTTAACTAATTATTTCACAGCAATAAGCGTTGCCTTGATGCAATGATTTGGAAAGTCTTTGTCCTTCAGGAGGTTATTTAACAAGTCAATGCTTTGAATGAAATCAGTATCATCATCATGTCTAACAGTCTCATTTTTATTCCCCAAATGTTATTTCAGCAGTTATGGTCTTTGCAAGTACTTACAGGACGCTGTTTCTTTTACTTACGAAAATTTGTATAACTGTTTGCTTGTTACGAATTCTCTTGTATTGGCATTATTAAAATGTTATCGAACATTTGTCCTGGGGAGAAAATATAAATATTTGCCATCACCAGCAGCTTACGCACGTTTCAGTGCAGTTTTGGCAATCAGTTTAATTGCTCCTCCTGAAGGAAAAACACTCGTGAAATGGGTATTTTACTTTCCGTTCCTATTGTTGTCAGGGTCTCATTAAAATGAAGAAGTTAAATGCGAAGATAAATTTCTATGGCGAAACAAAGTTTTATATTGTGTCTAAAGAACAATTTCTCCAGATCTTTTAGAGATGAAAAGAACTGTTTTTTCCACTCAGACTAACAAACGCTGCCTTGCAAATTAGAGCATTGAAGCAACATGTACACACCAATTGGCAATTTAATATGGAATATTACGTAGAAAGAGAATGAGACAGGCAGAGAGGGCGAGAATAAAAGGAAGAAGGGAGAGAAATACAGAACCATGCCTCTTTTCGAAGTGTCTTGTGGAGACCTCGGTGCTACCGTACGCACGTTATTCACCTGCTTGTTTTCCAAATTAAAAAACAAACAAACCCCAGAAACGGAAATTGTAAAGTGTACGCTTGGAATTGGGAAGTGCACATTGCGACGTGCCTACCCCGCAAGACGCACACGACATGAAGGCAAATAGCAGCAACAACGAACGTCTGCGTAGCTCAGTTGGAAGAGATACTTATTCCGGAGTGAGGGGACCCGGATTCGAGCCCCGGCGTGGACAAAAATGACGGAGAAATTTACTTCGTTGTAAAATCGAAAATGAGATGCAGTAGCTAAACATGGCTACAAAAGCAAGACTTCGGAAAACGTGATTGATAAATCGAAAAGCAAGACTTTCGAAAACCTGATTTAGACACTTGGGCGCAGTATTAGCTCAGAATAATCATAACTTGAAGGCGGTTATTTTGTAAGCATTTTGAATTATAAATATACACTATGTTGGCAAAATTGATTGGACACTGTAAGTAAATAGAAAAACAGTATTGTATTTACATCAGTAGCCGGTAGGTCCTCTATTTGCTGAGATTACAGCAGCTACCCGTCAAGGTAAACTGTCCACAAGTCCATTGAGTTCTGGGAGAGCGGGATGTTCCTCCATTCCGCCTTGAATACACGACCAACTCAGTCAGTGAAGAAAGACATGTTGGTCTAGACCTCACCCGTCGTTCAAGTTCATCCCATAGGTGTTTAATGGGATTAAGGTCTGAGCAGGTCAGCCCATCCGCGAGACCTGTTTTTTCTTATACCACTCCATTGTAGCCCTAGAAACATGTCAAGTGGCATTGTCTCTTGGAAGAAACAATTGTCATCTCCGTAGAATTGCCACAACGTTGGGAGCATTGAGTTATCCAGGATATCTCTATACAATACAGATCTCAGGATGCCATGGATAACAACCAGTGGAATCACACCGTACCAGCTGAAACAGCCTCATACCATAACTCCACTACGGAAGCAGACGTTCTTCGGGTAACCGCCGAATCCAGACACGTCCATCCGATTGGAATAATACACTGGCGTGCAAAAATTAAGAACGAGACGGTTTTTCGAATGTAACGTCGTGCAGAAGTGCTCCACATCGACTCAAATCATACCATAAGATCCCCAAGATGTAAGAATATGGGACAAGTGAGCAAAACCGTCCAAACAAGGAATCCAAAGGATACAAAGGCACTTTATTGAAAAGGTAGCTTAGAGCACAGCTGGATAGAAGACAGAAACGTCCATGTGACAGGCGGCTGCCAAGAAAAATCCAGTCTTTAGTAGGGGATATGATCACCCCTGACTGCGTTGCAGGATTTGCAACGTCTGTCCATGCTGAGGACGAGGTTGTCAAGGAGCTGTTGAGGCATCGCGGCCCATTCCTCTTGTAGCGCCAATCGCAGCTGCGGAATCGTTGCTGGTGGCGTGCTGCCAAGCGTCTCCCAAGTAGGTCCCACACGTGTTCGATTGGATTTAGGACCAGCGACCTTGCGGGCCAATCCATGCGTTGAATATCTTTACTCTGCAACAGGTCTGCGACAGCCACTGTACGATGAGGTGTAGCGTTGTCGTCCATGAGGAAGAACTCAGGACCCCAAGCACCTCTAAACAGACGCACGTGAGGCAGCAGAACCTCGGTACAATAGCGGACACCAGTGATTGAACCTCCTTGGAAGATGTGGAGGTCAGTACGGCTACCAAGCATGATATCGCCCCAAACGAGAACTCCGCTACCTCCAAACCGGTTCCTTTCGATGATGTTGGAGGTGTGCTTGCGTGTTCTCTGCTCTCTCCAGATGTGTATACGTCCAGAATCGTTCGTCAGACTAAATCGGCTCTCATCCGTAAAGAGAACTCTACCCCATTGCTGATGTGTCCAGTTCTTATGTTCCGGGCACCACAAAAACAGCTGTCTCCGATGAGCAGGGGTTAATGGCATACACCATACTGGTCGTTGAGCAAATAGACCACCTTTGTGCTGCCTCCTGGCCACGGTAAAACGCGATAACGGACATCCAGTTGTCTGTTGCATGTGCCTTGCGATGTCTTCCGCTGTCTGCCGTCTGTCTCTTCCCGCCTGTAGGACAATATGCCGGTCGTCTTCTGGCGTGTTTGCTCGTGGACGACCACTGCTAAACTGTCGGACAGCTGTTTCTGTCGTCTGAAATGCTCTCCAAGCTCGTGAAACGATGATGTGAGCGATCCCGAACTCTTCGGCCACACTAGTCACACTTCGACTAACTTCCCAATGACGCGACCTCGGGTAAAGTCATCCAGATGTCGTCTACTGGATTGCCTGTTGGCCATATCACACGGTGGCAGCAACTCGACGTCGCTCAATCCGATGTACACCGAGCAATAGCTTTCACCGAATTGCTGAGCGTACACCGCCCGTGTGCTTTATACCCTTTAGACACTCCCCCAACTATGTCATGCTGCATATATGCGCGTGCTCTACCGTTCCGGACCCTAGTCTATCTCCTGAGTGGTCTTTCGGTCCGTTCTGCTGTTATGCTAATTTCTCCTCTTCGTCCTTAATTTTTGCACACCAGTGTATGAAGGGGGGATTTGTCACTCAATAACACTTGCCTCCAATGTCCAATTTTTGTGCTGTTGACGCCATAGTAGCCGCGTGGCTTTATTGGTCTTTGCGATGAACGGTTTATGGGCTGCTGCTTGGCCATTGTACGTGAGTACATGGGCCTCACTTTGAAGTGTCTTGGTTTAGACCATAACATTTGTGGCCATCTGGAGCTCATGTGTTATGGCCTTTCATAGGTCGGGACCGGGTTTTCCAGATCTTCCTCATCAGCACCTTCCCGTTTTGGGTTGCAGTTTCGCGGTTCTTCCAGGACGAGGTGAATTTCAGCAATGTCCCGTCTTTCTGCACTCTTTGATGACCAAAGCCATAGTTGATTTAGCAACCTGTCTGACATCAACAATACTTCTTGTGCTCAAATTGAGCTGTCCATTATAACTCCCTCTTCTAACTCGGGGAGCTCTCTCTCCTGCTAGTCATTTTATCAGCGATTGATTGGAGCGATAATAAATAAAGTTGAGAATAAAGTGATAGCCGATATTTGTCATTGTCTTGTAGGACTTCCGTCCACAGTGAGTAGAGTTTAGGTCCCAGCCACCTACAGCGAGATCGCCTTTTGGGCAGGACACAGAAATGTAAGGAATGAGAGCAAATCTAGCGACTTTGACAGCACAGTTTGTAGTGAGATTAGAGTACAATAGATTTCGCCACCGTACAAGTACGATGTTGCACACAGACGGGTGAGAGAATTTCAGGGGGGAATAGGAAAGGATACCCATTTAACCAGTGGGTCCAGCCTGGGGGCCGTCACTTAACGTGCTCGTCCGATACACGGCGGATATTCAGCGATTGTTAGTAAATCACACCATCTCTGAAGATCAGCCCAGGTTCGAACCTGAGGACCTTGCATCGATAGTCTGAGTCGCTAACCACTAAGCCATTCGCGGCTCTAATTGATTGGAGCGTACTCCCATTGCCGTTTTTATACCTTATCCGCAACGCGTCTGCTGCGGGAGCACACCATTGCGCCTGCGTGGGGGTGTACAACAAGTATTGCCCACATATTGTCCTTCTGGTAGAGACTTAATTTGAAAAGCCCGTCCCGTCCCGTTTCAGACTTTCATTACGCGTTTTCCGCCACTTATTGCAAATAACGCAAAGATTCTTCTTAAGAAACGAAGCTGCTGTACTGAGATAAACTACCCCAATAGTAAATGGAATGTACGGCAGAGAGACGTGCCCTTTCTCGTAATAATTATTTCCACCGATGAGGTTTAGACCTGACTACATACTTCTGTTACAAAGGTAAACGCATTTCCTCTTCTAAACTTAAGTACGTATAAGCAAGGTACCCTCGAATCCCAAATATGTAAGCACTTCAAACTTCCTCACCTCTGTTGCAGGTAAGAATCGCACCAGAAGCTCGGTCATGTGGTTTCGTTAAACTGAAAACTCTAAACATTTCCCGGAGAAGAGCGAAAGCCGTGTGCTTTAGCTGCTAAAGCCAACAAAGTGAGAACTGAATTCGATTTCAACCTATAAGAAAATAAACCGGCCCATTTCGTACCTGCGTTTTACTTGTCGATTTTACTTGTATTTAACCAACACATACGATAGTGACCGCGGTCTTTCGTTTTACTAAGTGATCTTCGTCATTTGGCCATCTAACAAGTCAATATCTTCCTTCTGTAAGTCGAAACGTTTTTTGTTAGTCTAGGAGCAAAACGCTGAGCCTTCCAGTACAGGTCGGACCAGGCAGCGTATAAGAATTCCGTACCTGGATAGAAGGATACGGAAATTCTGGTCCAAGGACGGCTTTCGAAATGCTTATTTGCGGAACTTCAGCAGACTCACGTGATCACAACAAACTTCGGACATTTCCTGAAATGCTTCGTTGCGGTGGAATTTGTGTTGTGGTATGGAATATCGAAATTTTTGAAGTCTAATTTCACGCATTGTCGTTTACTCGGAATTGTAACGTACAAGTTTGTCCGCGCCGGGCTTCGAAGCCATGTCCCCTCACTCCGGAGTAAGTCGCTCTCCCAACTGAGCTACGCTGACATGTGATCTCACTGCTATCTTCTTTTATCACGTGTGTGTCCTGCGGTGCATGCACGTCACAGAATATATGTGATTCTCCGAAACACATTCCCCTCTGCTGGCGTTGAGCTGTATAACAATTCTTGAATATAAAGTTTTAAAAAGTTGGCATCAGTTTACTCTAAATGCACACACTTCTACTACTTCTGTTTTCAGACGGATCTTGATAAAAGTGGTATCGATACAATCTGCAGTTTCAACCTAGAGAAGTACTGTGCTGGTTAATTTATCTGCTGAAATCTCAATTTAGGTGTGAAATGTTTTTTTGCAGCTAACAGTCTAAATGCTCTATGTTGACAGTTTGTCTTCTAAATTATTCATTAAATTCGATAGCCCAGGCATTTTGCTTCGTTTTGCTTGTTTCATCTTTAAAACCCAGATAAACGCACATTTCAGCCCAACGAAGTTTTTTGTAATCACGTGAGTCTGCCGAAGCTTCGCTCCCTAAGCTTTTCGAAAGTCGGCTGTCATGGAGCAGAATTTCCGTATCCTATCAAGGTATGGAATTCTTATACGCGCCCAGGCCCCAGCCCTGAATTTCCCAATCAATTCATGGAAAAAAAGGCCGCTTCAGCTCGAGAACCTGGTGGGATTTCGGCTTTACTAGTCACCTTGCAGACTTTTTAAGTCCCAGTACTTTTTGAAGACACCTCGTACGCAAGACAATTAAAAAAACAAAATGTTACGGAAATGAAAAGTTAAGCAGCTTGAGATGAATAGAGAAAGAAGCTTCGCGCCAGAGAGGCATGGTACACGTGCTTTTGCGCTATACGAAACGCATCTTGGGACTGGGACTACGCAATATCCCTTCTTGACTGCCCGCGATGAGTATCTGTCAATCATCTTCTGATTCTAGAGTGATGACGACCCCCTCTGACTTTGTCATGAATTGGGACTACGCGAGCTTATCTTATGTGGTACGCTCAGAATTAGTCGCCTCATGCTAATCACTGTGGTCCAAATGGATTTTATCGCTATATGGTTTAAAAGAAAGGAATTGCCAGTAACATAAAGGCGGATGCAAGTCTTTTTCTTCTGAAGGGAAAGAAGGGTCTCTTCCGATAGCACAGTGGTGTAAGTACTGGCTCTGACCATTCGTCCGAGATGGGTCCAACTTCGAATCCCAGGGAGGCATGAAAGTTGTCTTTGTCTTACAGCACTAGCTCTCTTCCTTCCCTGGAACCAGCGACGTTAAATCAGGATACTGGATTGCCTGTTGACCATATCACACGGTGGCAGCAACTCGACGTCGTTCAAACCGATGTACACCGTGCAATAGCTTTCACCGAATTGCTGAGCGTACACCGCCCGTGTGTTTTATATCCTTCCGACACTCCCCCTCCCCACGTCATGCTGCATATATGCGCATGTCCTACCGTACCGGACCCTAGTCTATCTCCTGAGTGGTATTTCGGTCCGTTCTGCTGTTATGCTAATTTCTCCTCTTCGTCCTTAATTTTTGCACACCAGTGTATATACAGGTTTAAAACATGAGTACTTTCGGAGTCACAGTGACTCCTTCATCAGATGTAATTCCTGTCATGTGGCTACATGCTGATCTTACACACGTGAAACAGATGCATAATGGGAAAGGTAATGTCAGTATCACTAGGTGTACCAGATAACAAAACAGTCAAGATAAACATAATTAAAAAAATTAGGCAATAGGAACAATATTGTTCTGTTCTCTCTAACTAAATTCTTCTAGGGTTCGAGTAAAACACAAGGATAATAATCATTACAGCAAACTGTATCATAAGCTGAAAGATAGAGACTTTCTGTAAATAACAAAGAATAAACAGAGTTAGGTGTATTTATAATCTTAACGTTTTTCGAATCCGGAATGGGATTTCCAGCGCCTACAGTTGTTGCAAAAGAAGTATTTTAGTGATTCATTTTTAAATTATATCTATGTTCACTTAATCGTATTACCTTATATCTATGTTCCCTTAATCGTATTACCTTATACACTATCTACCAACAAGTAATTGGACACCCCTGCAATCGACGATATCTGCGGTCCTGATACACGTCACGGCCGCCGCCGTTAAATATCGTGTGGGAAACAATAACGCAGCCAGTCGCATGCAAGATGCCACGCAGTTCGGAGCTCTCTGGTTTCGAGAAAGGTGTAATCGTCGGGTATCACAGAAATGGCCGATCCATACGTGACATATCCAGCGAGTTAAAAAACCCAAAATCGACAGTGGCCTACGTGATTGGCAAAGTGGAAGATAAGAGGTGACTGTCGGAATGTGCCCCGACTCGGCAGACCCACAAAACTGGGAGTTAGAGACCGACGGGTGCTGGCGACAGAAATTCGGAAGAACCGCACCAAATTGATGAACCACATCCGCGAGGAGTTTCAACAGGCATCCGAGAATGTGCTTTCGATGAATACCGTCCGTAAGGAAGCCCATCTGCTCGGTTATCATGGACGTGCTGCCGCCCACAAGCCTTTGATCACAAAGTCCAATAGTGCTGCCCGACTAACGTGGCGCAAAGAACGTCGATAGTGGACCGTTGAACAGTGGAAACAGCTTCTCTGGAGCGACGAATCAAGGTTCATCCTCTACCGTTCAGATGGCAGGGTCTGGGTTTGGCGTCTGCCTGGAGAACGCCTCCTGCCGCGGAATGTATTGTGCCAACTGTGAAGTTCGGTGGCGGTGGAATTATGCTATGGGGGTGTTTCTCTTGGTATGGCACGGGACTCTTGGTCGCAATTTCTGGTAGACTCAACGTCGAGACCTACTGCATCATTTTGGATGACCATGCGCTTCCTACGTTGTGGCAGTTTTACGGGATGGACCCATGTTACTTTCAGGATGGCAATGCCCCTGTTATGTTGCGAGGTCCACCATGGCTTGGTATGGTGACAATGTGTTTAATCGAATGGACTGGCCTGCGCAGAGCCGGACCATAACCCTATCGAGCATCTCTGGGACGAGTTGGAGCGGCGACTTAAGGGATGCCCCCACCGTCCGAAATCGGTGAAGTAACTGACCTGTCTTCTCCAAGCCGAGTGGAAGAAAATACCGCTAGCCGTCGTACAACGCCTGGTTGAGAGTATGCCCCGGAGGGTCGCAGCTGTAATCGCCGCTCGTGGAGGCTCCACCAACTATTGAAGGTGAATAAACTTCGTTTTCCTTTGCTATCACAGGTGTCCAATTACTCGTTGGTAGATAGTGTATCTATGTTCACTTAATCTTATTACGTTATATCTATGTTCACTTAATCCTTATTACCTATAAAAATTGCGATCTCAAACTTTTTTTTTTCTTATTATTTATGTGTACAAATTGTGCACTTGTTTTGTGATATTTCGATGTGCAATTTGTAAATATGCGGTCTTTATTGTTAGACCAACCAAATAATGTTTAATTACTTTCCCTTAAGATAAAATAACATAATCTCTCATTTGAACAATGTTGTGTGGTCTCAAACTTTCTTTCATGACCATCTCTAGCTTGGAAAATTGACTGCATGATATGTTGTGGATGTCAACCTGAACACAATGAGTTTAGGTCATCCTCTGTGCTTTTCACGTGATTGTGCTTCACGCTGTGTAGGTCAAAGACAAACCTTAAATGAACACCTTCGTCGTCACCATTAGTATTAGAGCCACCATCAGTAAATTCAACTAAATCTGGTTATGTCTTGTTTCCGTTGTTAATGTGATTATATGCGAAAGGAGAAATGCAGAGCCAAATCCATTAATTCCTTGGAATTTCGAGACTATGGGCTGCATCTCTCGCAAGAATTAACTTGAAATCTATAGTGCAGTGCGGATCGAAATTGGGAAGCACATCAGTTAGAGATAAATTACCGAAAAAATATTGATATCAAAATGATTGTGCAGCCCGATAGAATGACTCAATAAGTTAGTGAACATTTCCTTATGGATTCAGTAGAGTGCACGGTTTAAATTACAGGAAGTAAGCTATACACAACGGAAACCGAATTAGGAACCTTTCTACGTAGACGCCACTTATGCAGCATATATAGAAAATACGTGGTCACCTGCTTCACCACGTGACCAAGGCATTTAACACTGCTTTTCGTTAGTAGTATTGATCAAAATGGGGAAAAACAAAGGATTTCCGGAGTTCGTGAAAAGGTCTTACTGTGGGTGCCCGTCTGGGTGGAGCGACGATTTTGAAAACTGACTGGTTTCTCAGAAGGTCAGCTATCCCGGTTAAGGAAAAATAACGCACATTGCTTGTTTAAGAGGCGTAACAGTGACGAGACTACAATATGCAGTCGTGTAAGAAAGCTTGCAGTTAGAAACAGGACGTGTACAGCAGTTGACCGAAGCATTCAATGAAGGCTGCTCCCGACCCAAATCTCAGCAAACCATGTGCAAGGAATTTGATAGATCGATATTGACAGTCGCATTACTACATAGAAACCATTGATTTCTGTGAAGAACCAGAAAGTTCGTCTTCAGTGGCGTCAGGAACCCATTGGGTGGGCACCGCAAGACTGGGAAAATGGCATGTAGTCCGACGAGCCGTGGTACAACTTATTTGTTTTGAACGGACACTGGAAGACTGGGAAACTGTCATGTGGTCCAAAGAGTCGTGATACACCTTGTTCTGAAAGGACACTGGAAGACTGGGAATAAGTCATGTGGTCCAACGAGTCGAGGTACATGTTGTTCTGAATGGACACTGGAAGACTGGGAAAACGTAATGTGGTCCGACGAGTCGTGGTACACCTTGTTCTGAATGGACACTGGAAGACTGGGAATATGTCATGTGGTCCGACGAGTCGAGGTACACCTTGTTCTGAATGGACACTGGAAGACTGGGAAAACGTAATGTGGTCCGACGAGTCGTGGTACACCTTGTTATGAATGGACACTGGAAGACTGGGAATATGTCATGTGGTCCGACGAGTCGTGGTAAACTTTGTTCTGAATGGACACTGGAAGACTGCGAAAATGTAATGTGGCCCGACGTGTTGTGGTACACCTTGTTCTGAATGGACACTGGAAGACTGTAAAAATGTCATGTGTTCCGACGAGTTGTGGTACACACTGTTCTGCACCGATGGTAAGAAAAGAGTTTGGCGGGAGTCCCATGAAACAGTCTTCTCCAAATTGCCTTGTAAATATAAAGGTTCTGAGATGGTGTCATGGGGTGGGGCATGTTTTGTTGGTATTCTATGATATTACTGGAGGGTTGGGTGCCCTTCAAGGATTATCTGCACATTGCTGACAATGAAGTCCATCCTGCAAAGTTGACTTTTTATGCGGCAGGTTACGGCTGTTTTATAGACGACAATGCTACTGTGCGTAGCACGAATTTTATTCAGCAGGGTACAGTGGGCATTACAATGACTTCCACCATCTTCCGTGGCCACCAGAAAATCCGGAACTGAACCCTATTGAGAATGGACGTGTTAGAAAAACAGATTCGAGAGCAAAGTCCTGTTCTGTTAAATCTGAGCCAGTTACAGGACTGTATGGTGAAAGCCTGTCCAGACTTTTGTGTAGATGTACTCCACGTTGTGAAATCTATGCCAAACCGAATACATCCTGTAATTCGGGTTAAAGGGCGTCTACCTCATTACTGAATAAAGCTTGCTAATACAGTGGCTTTTGTGTGTACTTCATTAAATTAAACACACTACAGACATACGCTGAGGAGCCATACATGAAGACCAACCCCAGCCTGAAGAAATGAGCCCGCCTGGAGGCCAAACGTTGGCGGAAGTGGAGTTCACAGAGCAGTATATATATATATATAACCCGAGGACCGGCGTTTGGTTAGTAGAGTGTTCGGAGTCACAATGGGAAAAGCTGCTGATCTATCGGAGTTTGATAAAAGACAAATCGTGATGGCACGGTGCCTTGGAACTAAGATCCCAGAAAAGGCTGGGCTTGTGAGTTGTTCACGTGACGCTGTAATGAGTACGTATCAAAAGTGGTGCACAGATGGCCAAATAACGAACCGTCGTCCAGGTGGGTGTCGTTCTCAGTTCATTGATGCCAGAGGAGAGCGGATACTGTCGCGCATTGTTGACAGCGACCGCAGAGCCACAGTGCAACAAATCACTCTCATCTACAATAGTGGTGATCAGGACAATGTGTCACAGCACAAAGTTCATCGCAGCATTCGACGCATGGGCCTGCGTAGCCGATGACCTGGCCGGGTCCCCATGCTCACTGCAAGTCATTTCCAACAACTCATGAAATGGGCCCAAGTTAATCGAGATTGGACGGTGGATGATTGGAAGAAAGTGTCCTGGTCTGACGAATCAAAATTCCTGGTGCATCACGTAGACTGCCGAGCGCGGATACGCCGATTACCAACGGAGGCTATGGCACCTGGATGCACTGTTGGGCTGAAACTTGATGACGGCGGTGGTGTTATGCTGAGGGCGATGTTTTCTTCTGACACTTTAGACCCCATTATCCCAATAGCACAATCCCTGACAGCTATCAGGTATCTAAACATCGTTGCGGACCAAGTTCAACCATTCATGGCAACTGTGTCCCCTGGTGATGATGGTCATTACCAACAGGATAATGCGCCATGCTACACTTCCAGAATCGCGAAAGAGTGGTTCAAGGAACATGCTGGTGACTTTCTGTTAATGCCATGGCCTCCAATTCACCTGACATGAACCCAATCGAACATTTGTGGTTCGACTTGGAAAAGCGGGTTCACGCTAAATCACCACCACCCCGAAATGTACGGGAACTGGAGGACTTGCTGTTGACATTATGGTACCAGATACCCCAGGATACCTATCGCCACCTCATCGAATCGATGCCTCGCCGAGTGGCCGCTGTTTTGAGGGCTAAGGGGGGTCCGACAGCTTATTATGTAGGTGCTCCTAATATGATGGCTTATTGATGTACATGTCAGAAATTTTTGTAAAATAAAAACTGAAATTTAAAAATCTCACTAACGCAGTTCTATCTTTGGGTGTCGTAAAGTTTCCTGCCTACTGAAGCACACCACCTCAGAAGTTTTTATTGGTGGTTGTGAAATTTCTGAAAATTCACCTCCAGCTCCATTGTGGAGGTAGTTTCTGATTTCAATTTCCGATGGCTCATCTCAATAACGTTCTGAATGGTTAATGTGCGAGAAGTATGTTTTCTATTGTATTTTAATCCTTTCGTGGAGTGAGAAAATAAGCGGAGATTTCGGCTGTACGAATTAGTAGAGTTCTACAAGTTGCGAAATAAATTACCGTTGAATCATAATGCAAATTCGGTATTTCGCAACTGCCGGTAACATTTAACCACTCGTTGGTCGCTATGCGTTGAACAACGCCATTGGTCACGCGTGAGAGTTTTTTTTTTCCCTCACATTACCTTTTTCAACTTTTAATTAGTCTACTCAATAAGAACACTTCAAAATTCTTTCTTTACAAGAAATACAATTCAAGGGAGAGTCAAATGAGAATTTTAAATTATTTTTTTCTCACAATTTATTGAACAAAAAGTGGTACACACCGGTATCATTTATCAATATAATTTCCATTTTGTGCAATACAAGCCCTCGGGCGCTTACAAAGTGCATAGATTCCCGTAGAAAAAAATATTTCGGTCGCGTGTGCAGGCACTCGTGTACCACTTTCTGCACCCCTTCATCGGACCTCAGTCTTTCCTGCCATCGCAGCTTTGAGTGGTCTGAAGATGTAATCACTTGGGGAAAGATCTGGTGAATACGAAGGATGTGGAAGACACTCTAAATGCAGGACTTGCAACCGTTGCACGAGTAGCACGAAGCCGAGCGTTGTTATGTTGCAACAAGACACCAGTACTCAGAAGTACACGCCGTTTGAATTTGATCGTAGATGATTCCTGATAAGATCTGCACACGTGTCACAGGTTACAGTGCTCCACCTGGGCATGTGGTGATCCAAAATTACGCCCTGTTCATTTCAAAGAGAGTCAACATATCCTTCCTTGCAATTGGGTGCATGCGGAACTTCTTCGTATTTTGGTGAGGAGGAATGGCGCCATTCCTTGGTCGCACTCTTGGTTTCTGGCTGATAATAGTGAACCCAGGTTTCATATCCAATAACAATTCTCAGTAGGAAGCCATCACCTTCTGCTTCAAAGCGCCGCAAAAGTTCTTGACAGGCATCAACACGTCGTTGTTTCAATTCTGTTATCAGCTGGCGTGGCACCCATCTTGCAGACACCTTGTTGGACTGGAGCATTTCATGGATCATGTATGTGGTGCGCTGAACCATGACTGATGTTCAAAAGTTTTGCTATTTCATCCACCGTCACTCGGCGATTTCCCATCACAATGTCTGCAACTGCTGTAATGGACTCTGATGTCACTATTCTGTGTACTTGACCGGGTCGAGGATAATATGTCAAAGAACGTAGCCCGGTTTCGGAACTTCCTAGTCAATTTGTGCACTTGCTGGAGTGACAGACATGCATCATACATACTGCAGCGTCATTCGATGAATTTCAATACGTTTCACGCATTCACTATTCAAAAACCGGATGTCAGAATGTTGCTCTTTTTTGGTGCATGTCTCAAGTAGGGCGGACATCTTTACTCTACTGTGACGTCACTAAGCATGTCTGCATTGTGCTGCCACCTGTAAGAAAATGTTTTAGCCATACGTAATAATGTTGCTAAGTTGCAGGACAATGACACTGTAATGTTAATGTGTTATCTAACTTTTGAAGTTTTCATTTGACTAGTGTGATATTGCGTTACAAATCAAATTAGGTGAAAAACGCACTCGCATCATCGCGTTATATATAAAAACACAAACGCCAGTAGCTGCATGATGAGAAAATCTCTCACGTGACGCAAACGCCAGAGGTCGCTCGATGAGAGTAATGTTCACACAAAGCACACCGGCGCAAAGGGGAAACTGTTTTTTGAACGTCAAAGACGCGCCAATCGTTATCGGAACTGATAACATATTGTCGAGATGATTCTGAACGTGTTAGAGCTGTGGTGAAGCCCCCATGGTGACTTCCAAATAAATGACTCTTTATATGCGAAGCGTGTGAGAAATGCTTATAACGTGACCAACAAAGGGTTAAATAAACACTAATAATTTCAGGTACAAATATAAAAAAATAAAATGCGCACAACATTCGAAATCCACAAAACGAGATTTTAAATGCTAGCCACGAAAAAGCCAACAGATTTCTTAAGGAACATGTCTTACTGTATAGATGCTTTCAGAAGTAATGTCATCTAAAAAGCAAATTGCAACATGTTACGACCTTATTAAGTTCATAATTTTAAATTAGGTAAAACAAATTGAGTGTTCTCGCCAAATGAACTATGCTGAGACAAACGCTTTAGCAAAACGAATGATGCACTTTAGTGGCGATATATTAAATCCACTCGACATAAAATCTGCTAATTTGATAAAATTAATCAACCTAAAAGCTAAGATTGCAAATTAAGCAAGGATGTGGAAGAAATCAAATTAAGATTCTCACTCTATCAGAATCGAAGTAAATATGATGTCTCCCTATAAAGCTGTCCAAAGATGCAGTGATGCTTTTATTTTTGAACAAATTCGTCACAAACTTAATTAACAGTGAAAATATTTCGGATGGTTTCCATTACTTTAACCAATCCAACGTATAATCACTGGTGCTCAAATTTAAAGAATAATCTCATGCGTAACTCGAAGGATTTATGAGGACATTCAATGACATTTCGTAAATACACATATCATTGTTATTATATGTAACTCAAGGAAATTACAATTTTATAATTTGCCTATGTTAAAATCGTAATCTTGTAATTCACAGCAGTTCATGGAAAAATATTTAAAATCTTTTGCTTAAGACATACGGTATTTTAAAAGGAGTATGATCATCCTTAATAAGCCATGCAGCTCAAGCAACAACACATCATACTGTTCATGAGGGTGTTGATCAAGTCTTGGAGGTTTAATCAGCACACTTCAAAATGAACTGTTTTGTGTTCTTTAAGTTTTCTGACATAAGACTGGCAAGTTCCAATGCATCTCCCTAGAGTATCCCATACATGGTGAATGGGGTTGAGGTAATGGACCTGGGTGGATACTCCATTTGGCGAATATCTTCCTCTTTAATAAAATCGTCGACCAAATGAGTTCGATGAGACCGGGCATTATCATCCATAAAAATAAAATCTGGGTCAGTGGCTACCTGAGAGAGATAGAGAGATAAGGGAAAGAGAGGGATGAGAGAGATATAAAGGAAAGAGAGGAATGAGAGAGACGAAAGAGGGGAATAAGAGACGAAAGAGGGGAATAAGAGACGAAAGAGGGGAATAAGAGACTAAAGGAGAGGAAAGAGAGAGATACGGGAAAGAGAGGAATGAAGAGACTAAAGAGAGGAATGAGAGAGATAAGGGAAAGAGAGGGCTGAGAGAGATAAGGGAAAGAGAGGGCTGAGAGAGATAAGGGAAAGAGAGGGATGAGAGAGATAAGGGAAAGAGAGGGATGAGAGAGATATGGAAAAGAGAGAGATATACAGGAAAGAGAGGAATGAGAGACGAAAGAATACAACGTTCTTTGCTACGCTGTTACTCAGAACATTAAAATGCGGTCCAATACAGCATTATCTGTTAAACTGTTCCTTAGAACTTTGAAATATGATCCAATACAACATTTTTGCTAGACTGCTTGTTTCTTTGAATTTTGTTGTCAGATTCTGCGTTAAGTTGGTCATCGTAACTGTTAGCTGGGGCAAATCAATTCCTCGATGAACCTACATCCTAATGATTCGCTAAAGAAATAGAAGGAACCCGAAAGACGATTCACGAAAATTGGATGCAAATAATGTTGTTTAAAGAAATTCTATTTTGTTTCAATGACTCTTTAGACTTTTTAATTCAGCTAAATATTGAGTTTGCTGAAAGGTCATTGCGTTTTTTACACATAGATGGCGAAACATGTTTTGAAATGTAACTAACGTCATTTGAAACTGCAAGTTCATTATGTAACGTGACAGCTGATAGTTCAAGCTTGTTTTAGGAACAGAAAGTGCACGATTTCGTTAACGACTGTTTGTTTGGCGTTAATTTCAAAATAGAGACTTTGATGTGAAAGATGTACCACGTTCAGGAAGGCCAATCAAAGTTGACGACAAAATAAAGGCATTGATCGAATCTAATCGACGTTTAACGACACAAAAGACTGCTGTGAATCTAAACATATTGAAATAGAGTGTTGATAACCATTTAAAGTAACTGGGATAGGTTAGTAAGCTCGATATGTGTGTACCACATAAGCTCAAAGAAGGTCATCTCTCAAAGCGCGTTGACATCTGCGATTTGCTCTTGAAAGTGAAGAAAACGATCCATTTTTGAAACTTATGATAACAGACGATGGACATGGATCGTCTACAACAGCGTCGAGCGGAAAAGATCGTGAAGCAAGCGTGATGAACCTGCTCAAAGCACTTGAAAAGCAGATATGCACCAAAGGAAGGTTATGCTGTCAGTCTGGTGAGATTTGAAAGGTATTGTGTATTTGGAATTGTTTCCAGGGAACCAAATCGTTAATTCGGACGTGTATTGTCGTCAGCTGGATAAATTAAGTGATGCAGTCAAACAGAAGCGTCTGCAATTGGTGAATAGCAAAGGTGGTGTGTTGCACCATGATAACGCAAGACCGCATACAAGTTCGGTCACTCGTCAGAAATTGTTGCAGCTTGTATGGGATGTTTTATCACAACCACCATATTCACCAGATTTGGCACCATCAGACCACCATTTGCTTCGTTCGTTGCAAAGCACCTTGAATGGTAAAATCTTCCCTGCTTATGAGGCTATCAAATGGTTCTTGGAACTGTTTTTCGCCGAAAAAAAAAAAACTTTTTTGAGCTCGGAATCGCGAACTTGCCTGAGAGATCATCGAACAAAATGGATAATATGTTGTTGACTAAAGACTTTGCTTCCCATTCAAAATTCGACTTTCATTTACAGGAGAGAAGAAACGCAATTGCTTTTTGGCTAACCCAATAGTTTTAATGATTTGCTTTTGAGTCAACGTCGTGCAATTCAGACGCAAACAAGTTATGATGCATTCTGAGGGAGGAGGTATTCTTGCCAAGGGTAAGGTATAAACAGCTTTTTATACCTTACCCTTGGCAAGAATGAACATCTCCGTATGAGATTGTGTTCATGATGAACGTGTAAAGAAATAGTAAGAGAATGGCACCTGAAAACTATTCAAAAGTGAAAACATATATTTAAAAAAATAAACTGACAGTTCAGAATGTGTCTGGGTCCCAAATATTCAGTTATGGCACTGTCTCTCAGTAGCAAGCTCACGTAAAGAGGATATCTCATGGCAATCCACTGTCCTGCGTTTTGATTCTTCACTCTGTGCTCTCCCATAAGTTTCTCACTTTCTCTCTACAGCCTTTTGTTTCTTTAATAACTAGTTGTTCACGGAGTTGTGCATGGAACTGTGATTTCCCGAGAGGCAAATTTTCAGTCTTTGGAATAGATCTTCTCAATAAGTTATGTGCTTTGTCTGAAGAATCCTTTCCTTCTCAAAATGGAAATATTAAACTTTCATTTTGTTCAAACGGAACACATTGAACTCGTAAATCACCATGACAACACAGCTCGATGTTGTTTGAACCCACAGGCTAAATTGGATTTTTGGGAATGTCAAACATCTTATTTCCTTGAAAAGCTCAATCAAGGTCGGCTGGTTCCTGATGATTATTTACTCTCTTTTGGCGAGGAACTGATGGTCACGTATTTCGGGGTGCCACTTTTTCTCGCTCTCTCTTTCTCTCCCTTGTATCTGAGAGTGTTTTATGCTGCACGTAATATATTCAGCATCAAGAGAAACTTACTCATCGAGGGAAAGGAAATCCCGTTCCACAAGAATTTCCGGTAAAAAACAAAGTATCAAAACATTTTTTAGTATTTATTTTATTGTACACTGGCGGGAAAGTGAAAAAAGAACACCAAGAAGGAGACGTCCGATACCAACGAAATTTATACAGCATAATAACGGAATGCAGAAGATAATGTGATCAAAATATTATGGTAAAATACAGCTGTATTTGATGGTAAACCGAAAAATAACATTTCCATATAACATGGTCAGTACGAGGTTGAACCGCCATGAACTGCATCACATTGTGCAATTCTGGCATGGAGTCTGTCGTACAGATGTTGGATGTAAGTTTGGGGTATTGAGTTCCAGGCATCCTCAACCTGGACGCGTAAATCGGGGATGGCCGTGAAGACTGGATAAGTCGTCATCCCATAAATTCCCACACGTGCTCAATGGGGGACAAATCCGGTGAACGTGCAGGCCATGGAAGTTGTCTCAAACCCTGAAGTGTATGTTGCGTTGCACGTGCCGTGTGTGGGCGTGCGTTATCTTGCTGGAAAACACCACGATGGACCGACCTTACAAATGGCACAACAACGGGCTGAATGATGTTGTTGATGTAGGAGGTGCTGTTTAACGTACTCGGTACAAACACTAGTTGTGTGCGAGAGTGATAGCTGATCGCTCCCCACATCAGGAGACCAGGTGTAGGCCATGTGTATCGCTGGCGGATGCAAGAAGGGTGGAGACGCTCCCCTGTGCGCCAGCTAACACGCATACGGCCATCGGAGGCTCCCAAGCAGAATCTGCTTTCATCGCTGAACACGACAGATCGTCATTGCGTTCTCCAGTGCAGACGTTGGCGACACCACTGCAGCCGTTCCTGACGGTGGGCTGGAGTCAGAGGTACACATCCCAGAGGCACACGTGCACGTAGTCCTGCATCCAGTAGACGGTTGCGGATTGTTCTCACAGTCACCTCAGGTGCAACGGCAGCTCGGATGTGCGTCGCAGTAGATGTTTTGCTTGACAACGCCGCTCTTCTTATGCGTCGATCAGTCCACTCATCAGTCCTTCTGTGACTCCCGGTTCCACGTCTTCTCGTGTGGGAATGTTCTTCGGACCATCTACGCCACCATCGTACCACCACCGATACTTCCCGTCCAATTCGCTCCGCGATACGACCACCCGGCCTCGCGGAGTCCGACTAGACGACCTCGCTCAAAGTACGATAACTGCTGAAATCGTACACGTCTTCCATGTCCAGGCATTGCAGCTTCTTCAGGGTCTTCGCACGTGTCCGTACGCCGAAGACTGATTACATTCACTTCGCCGTACTCCGCTGTGGTGTAAGCGCTCACCGGTTGGTTCCGAAATTAACATCACACCTGGGTAAACTCGACCCCATTAACATATGTAAATTTCATGATCGTCCACCAATTCCTTCTTGGAGTTCTTTTTTCACTTTCCGGAAGTGTATATCATCCTCACACACACAAATACACACACACACAGTCTCGGAATGCGATGTACGTGCGTTACTGTTCCGGTCGTCTCTATCGTCGAAATATTTTTTTTTTAAAAAGAAGTGGAATAAGAAGTAATTTTGTAGTTTGTATCAAAGAGTGAGCATGGTTGTTATTATATTTTTAGCCTATTTTGTATTTACAATTTTACAACCGTAACGGCCGTTGTACCTTTTCGACGTTTCACGTATGAAGTAAATTATTCTGAAAATACAGTGAGTGTTATTACATTTCATTCGAGTCCGTTATTTCTACGAGAGGATGCCGTTAGTCCCTCTCATCCAAAATGTGTATGAGAAAGGTAACTTCTTTCGTTAAAAAAAGACCATACACATAAAATAGGAGTTAAAACTGCTTTAGTGTGACTTAATAGAGTAATTTAATGGAATTTACAAGAACAAATTATTTGGATTCAGTGCTTATCGCTCTGCCAGCAAATGAAGAAACTTCGGTCCTCTTCATCCCGTCCGTTTTTAACTCTTCAGATTTAAACTGTTGCTTATAGCTGCATTAATCTTTCTCATCCCGCACTCTGCTGCAAAGTGCCCAGGAAAATACTCTTTGGCCACCTTCAGCTGGTAATTGTAAGAGAGATCCTGTCTTAGCTTCAGCAAGAGATCAGTACTTTTGATTCCAACTACGGACGAAACGCTCATAGGCCTCCATTGACGCCCGTACAAATATATTATACCTTTCTGAATCCCCAAGCGTATTAAATTCCCTTTGATGAGCTTCGTTGAGAAGTTAATCTTTTTACGCTTTCGGAATGGTTTCTTTAGAGCATAATATTGCATTTCAGGGTGATTTTTATCACACCCGAATTTAAGGCACAATGTTTTGTTTTTTCATTGATAAATTTCAATAGATAAGTCGATGTGGCTTATAAGTCGTGCCTCGGACTTCTGAAGAAAAAATGTCAGTACAAACTCTGAAAAATAAGGTAATTACTTAGTCATTTAAGAAGTGTGAATATGTGGTCAGACTATCAATGCAAGGCCCTCAGGCTCGAACCTGGGCTGATCTTTCAGAGATGGTGTGATTTACTAACAATCGCTGAATATCCGCCGTGCATCGGACGAGCACGTTAAGTGACAGCCCCCAGGCTGGACCCACTGGTTAAATGGGTATAATTTCCCATGCCCCCCCCTGAAATTCTCTCACGCCTCTGTGTATAACATCGTACTTGTACGGTGGCGCCATCTACTGTACTCTAATCTCATTACAAACTGTTCTGTCAAAGTCGCTAGACTTGCTCTCATTCCTTCAGTTTCTGTGTCCTGCCCAAAAGGCGATCTCGCTGTAGGTGGCTGGGACCTAAACTCTACTCACTGTGGACGGGAAGTCCTACAAGACAATGACAAATACTATGCAGACAGTGTCGTGTGAATATGTGTTGTCTACCAATATTCTAGCCACTGAATCACTTAAGCTACGGCATTTAGAATTAAAACATCTGCAGGGCGTGGGTGGTTTGTTTGCTCTCTACCGCTGGCAATTAGTTCTGTTACTTTGCTGAAACCAGTTGCCCCTAATTGGACCCTGGCTATTGCTTACGCTCTTATAATATATTCTCAGAGGGGGGGAGAGGTTCGTTAATGTTTGAAACAAAAGAACAAAAAAGTGGTGCTAATAATGGGGCTAGGCAGTGCACATATACACCAGTGTTTGTGTGTATCACCCGTATGGGCATTTGAACGAGACGAATTTATGGAATTAAGAAGGTACACAGACGTGTGTGAACACACTTGCATACATAGGAATGTACAGATTGTTCAGAAAGTAATGCACCCATTTTAACATACAGGCTTATTGGCAACGTATCAAACTGAAACAAAACGAGAACAAAGCTCTGAATATCTACTTAAATTCACATATTTTAATTTTCTACATAATCCCCCTCATGCTCGATGGAGATACGCCAACGTTAAATAAGTTTTCTAAACCCGTCTCTGTAAAAAATGTTCAGGATTTTCTTTGAACCTTTCCCTCGTAGCGGCTTGAACATCTTCGTCACAGGTGAACTGAATTTGCTTTCAAATGTCTTTTGAGGGCAGAAAACAACCAGAAATCGGACGACACCAAATCTGGGCTTCTATGTAGGGCGTCTAACAACTTCAAACCCGATGTTCTGTATGGCCTCTGAAGTGAAAGCACTTGCGTGGGGTTTGGCGTTGTCGTGTTGCAATCGTTGGCTTTTTTGCCCCACGCACACGATTTATTCTTTATTTTAACATTTTTAAGGTACGCATGTAGTTCTCAGAGTTCATAGTCTTACACTGGGATATGCACTCTTGATGTATAACGCCTCTCTAGTTGCTGAACATAGTGAGCAGAAGAAATTTGTTTTTTGAATTTTTTGGTTAGAGGAGAAAATGGGTATCGGCATTCCAGTGGTTGACTTTTAATTTTTGGGTTATGATGGTGAACCCAACTCTCACCACCAGTCACAATACTTTGGAGAAAATCACTTCCATGTTTTTCATAGAGAGCGAACAACCTTCGGCATGTTTCAAGTCTTGCTTTATTCCTTCATTTCAGTCGATAGATGGCGCGGTACTCAACGGGCACACACTTCGTTGTATCCTAAAACGTTAACAATCTCCTTTACACTACTTAAGCTAATGTTCAGCTCATCTGCTATGGTTCTCTGAGTTATTCTTCGATTTTCCTTGATGAGTGATGTTTTGCCTGTTCAAATCGAAAGTCGCGATTATGGGCCTCCTACTCCGCGGTTGATCTTTTATGGCTAACATTGCTCCACTGTCCTTTGATTTTCTTACCCAACGACGAAAAGTGCTTATGTCCAAAGTTCCATAACCGTAAACTGCCACTTATCTAGTGTGAATTTCTTTGAGTTCGAGTTCCAATCCAGTGAGACATGGATGTTGTGTTTGCCTTAAGGCGCTGACTCTCTCCCTTGCCTGGAACCAGTGACCCTAAATTAGGGACGGGTGACTGCTTATAGCCCATTGAGTTGCTCACTGTGGTCGCTAAAAATTCAATAAAAAAAAAGTTTTGGGAGGTCCATTTTCATGAGTTAAAAATTCTATAACTAATCGTTGTTTGATATGTCTTCACAGCTAATAAAGAATCGTCCATTTTAAATGCAATTAAATACCAACAAATATGTGCAAGGGGTTCTATTACGCAGTAAAACGAAGATAATGGCACAAAGAAACATTTTCTGTCTGACTGGTTACTAGGCAACAAATCATGCGCGAGACCCTTGTGCGGGGGCATTACCTGTTGAACAGGCTTCGTACATAGTCGCTTGTAAGCATATTTGCATAACCACGAATGTACTTCAATGTGCAGCTGGGAATGTGACTTAACCCCTTAATCGGCCGATGTACTGTGCTTGAACTAAACGGTGCCCACAACTATTGCTCCCACCGAACAGAAATGTTGATATAGCGATGTTTTACGAATGGTAATGTAAAATAACTTATCTTTACGCCATCTCATCTCAGCAGCTGAGAAAATAAACACGTCGTAGGTGATTTGCCCTCCCTTCTAGTCCTATATTCCATGACCAAAAACATGATAGAGATGGGGGTTAGTCTCCCTGAAACGAACAGCATACAAATGGGTGAAAAAGTTACTCAAATGTCTTCTCCCTCCTTCCTAAAATTCGTCTTCATTGCATTATCAGTTAATCCCTTTAGAAGTTAATTTTCCATAAGGGATTGGTGTCAATGATACGCATGAATGACCAGCCTGAATAACAAATCTAAGGAAGAAAGCAACTTTTTCGATGCTCTGGTCTTGAAGATAGCTCGTACAAGCAGCTTTGGGGCCACTAAACATACCCCGAATGAATTCGTTCCAGTAGCATTCAGCCCACTTCTTAGACAGCGAATATATTGTTCGAACTCATTTCAGTCCATTTCGCTAAACACAAATTAATTCGTTCCAGCCGGTTAAAGCGTTAACATTCAAATGAGAGTTGAAAATTGCGTAAATCGTATGGACATGATTAAATTCAGTGTTCATTTACGCTTTCCAACCGTAGGTTGGAGAAGCGTATATGCTCCAGCTTTGTCCGTCCGTCTGCACGATAACTCACGTGAAAATGGTTCGATTTCGACGAAATTTTAGTATGTGGTAGGTGACCACCTGGGGACGAAACCTATTGAAAATGGGCGAAGCAAGGTCAAAGGTCAGGACATAGGAGCGGGATCGATTCCATTGCTTTTATGCGTCATAACTTGCGTAAGAATTGTTCGATTTCGATGAAATTTTAGTATATGGTAGGGAACCACCTGGGCACAAACCTTGAAAATGGGCGAAACGGGGTCAAAGGTCAGACAGAGCATAAGAGTGGGATTTATCCCGTTGCCCTTATATGCGGCATAACTTGCGTAAAAATCGTTCGATTTCGATGAAGTTTTAGTATGTGGTAGGGAACCACCTGGGCACAAAACCTGTTTAAAATGGGCGAAATGTGGTCAAAGGTCAGGCAAGGCATAAGAGCGGGATTTATCCCATTGCCCTTATATGCGGAATAACTTGCGTAAAAATGGTTAGATTTCGATGAAATTTTAGTAAGTGGTAGAAAGCCACTGGGGACGAACCCTATTGAAAATGGGCGGCATGGGGTCAAAGCTCAGGACATAAAAGCGGGATCCATTCCATTGCCTTTATGCGTCATAACATGCGTAAATATGGTTCGATTTCAATGAAATTTTAGTATGTGGTTGGGAGCCACTGGGGACGAACCTTATTGGAAATGGGGTCAAAGATCAGGCAGGGCATAAGAGCGGGATTTATTCCATTGCCCTTATGCATCATAACTTGCGTAAAAATGGTTCGATTTCGATAAAATTTTAGTATGTGGTAAGGAACCACATGAGGACGAACCCTATTGGAAATGGGGTCAAAGGTTGGGACATAAAAGTGGGATCCATTCCATTGCCTTTTTTGCGTCATAACTTGCGTAAAAATGGTTCGATTTCGATGAAATTTTAGCCACTGGGAACGAACCCTATTGGAAATGGGCGAAATGAGGTCAAAGATCAGGACACTGGAGTGGGATCCATTCCATTGCCCTTGTGCATCATAACTTACCTAAAATGCTTGGATTGTGACAAAAGTTTATCATGTTGTTCCAGAGGTATAGTGAACCGGTTCTGTTGAATATCAACGAAATGGGGTCAAAGGTCATTGCACAAAAGCAAGATTTATTCCACAGCCATTATTCTCATAACTTGCGTAAAACTGCTTTTATTGCATCAAAACTTTATCATGTTGTTCCGGAGGGATAGTGAACCAGGTCTGTTGAATATCAACGGAATGGGGTCAAAGGTCATTGCAGAAAAGCAAGATTTATTCCACAGCCATTATCCACATAACTTGAGTAATAATTTCTGTTATGTTGGAAAGCGTATCATAATCAATGCATTGCATAATTTTACTAACTTGTTTTCTGTAGATCCGAAGTCACTTTTCTTTTAACTTTTTTTCGAAACGATTTTCTGGTTGGGTCACAGATAACTATAATGATTTACGATGATGTTTATATACGACCATCAAGTCTGATGTGATGATGTCAGTCGGCAAGTGTTGCAGCTGGCAACAATCTCCGCAAGAAATACGTTGCGGCCCATGAATAACGGAATGGGGACAATGTGCAAGGGAGGTACAGAGGAATCGATATCCAATTGAATTCCTAAGTTACGGAGATGGCCAGTACCAAACAATGCTGGGGAACAGAGCGAGAGAAAGAGAAGCACAACGAGAAAATCAGCTTGTGTTTGGGGAGACAGAGGGAGGGAGAACCATTGTGCTGATTGCGAGCGGAATCACACTGGATAAGCAAGTCGCTTCCGGCGGCAACTAGGATGAATCCAGAATGCTTTCTCATCCATTTAACTCTACTGAATCTATCTCACTCATTCGGTCTGCAGTGACTGATTTTGGTTTTCCAAATGACCCTGTGGCAGGAATACCGTGACATTCCCAATTCCATCAGAAGTGAGTGCGTAAGTTCATGCTCGGAAGTTCTTGTGGTAGGAACACAGCAGAAAACCGCCGCTCAACGAAGTAAATTTAGCGATTTTCAGATTCTTTTGAAATACAGTTAACCCTTGATGTACCGACACAGTTTTATATCATACTAGCTAAGTACCCGTTTTTCGAACGTGATATTAAAATACAGTTGAAATACAGATGATATACACTGACGGAAAAAAAAAATCCCAACACCAAGAAGGAGTTGCGTTAGATAAACGACAGTTGGTAGGCGGTGAGAGTACATCTGTAAGATAACGTCTACGCAAATTTCGCGCTCGGCGCATACGTGTGGCGCTAGTAGCGCCCCTCGGAACATGCAAAGCAGGTTTGCTGTAAATACGCGCTGTAACGTTCGTGAGCGTTAGTTATCGTTGAGATTCGACGTAGGGTGTTGATGTTAGTCAAGAATGCCTTTAAGAAGAAGGAGAAGCCATTACCAACAGCTCACGGAGTTTGAACGAGGTCGTGTAATAGGGCTACGAGAAGGTGGATTTTCTTTCCGCAATATTGCAGAACGACTTGGCAGGAATGTAGCCACTGTGCATGATTGTTGGCAGCGGTGGTCAAAGGAAGGTACTGCCTCAAGAAGACCGGGTTCCGGCCGGCCACGTGGCACTACTGAGAGGGAAGACCGCCGTGTACGGGGTATGGCCGTGGCGCATCGTACCTCGTCTGCGGCAGCAATTGAGCTGCAGTTGCCACCACAGTGACACAACGAACTGTTACAAATAGATTACTTGAAGGACAGCTCCGAGCCAGACGCCCTGTAGCGTGCATTCCACTTACTCCAAACCACTGCCGTTTGCGACGTCAGTGGTGTCAAGCTAGAGCTCATTGGAGGACGTAGTGGAGATCTGTTCTGTTTTCTGATGAAAGCCGGTTCTGCCTGGGTGCCAGTGATGGCCGTGTGTTGGTTAGAAGGAGGCCAGGTGAGCGCCTGCAACCAACCTGTCTGCGGCCGAGACACACTGGACCTACACCTGGAGTTATGGTCTGGGGAGCAATTTCCTATGACAGCAGGAGCACTCTCGTGGATAGCCCACGCACCCTGACGGCACAGTTGTACGTCGGTCTGGTGATTTAACCTGTTGTGCTGCCATTCATGAACAGCATTCCAGGGGGTGTTTTCCAACAGGATAACGCTCGTCCGCATACCGCTGTTGTAACCCAACATGCTCTACAGAGTGTCGACATGTTGCCGTGGCCTGCTAGATCACCAGATCTTTCACCAATCGAGCACGTATGGGACATCATTGGACGACAACTCCAGTGTCACCCCCAACCAGCATTAACCGTCCCTGTATTAGCCGACCAAGTGCAACAGGCATGGAACTCCATCCCACAAACTGACATCCATCACCTGTACGACACAATGCATGAACGTTTGCGTGCTTGCATTCAACATTCTGGCGGTTACACTAGTTATTAATGTACCAGCATTTCACATTTAAAATGGCTCTTCTCGCGCTTACATTAAGCTGTGATCTTGAAAGCTTAATCGATTAAATATGTTACCTATACAAATGTATTGCTGCTATTTCATTCCTCTACAACTATTTTTTTTCCGTCAGTGTATATGGTATACGGTTGAAATGTCCATACACTGCATATTTCTTCGATCCGTTGGGAAACACGTCTGCCTGACTTATTCTCCCAGACGACACATAAGCAATTTCGTTCATAACTATAAATTTAAAACGTCAAGCCTACACGAAACAAATCAAAATACGTTGTTACTATTCACTTTCATCGTTAAAATTTTAATAGAAAACAGAACAAAATACGTTGTTACTTTCAGCATAAATGTAAAAAGAACCTTGTTTTTAAACATTTTCGTTCGAAACTGTACATTTGAAAGCTAGCAAGTCGGGATATTTTTGGAAGTGTGAGGAAAATTGTGTTGCCATCGCTAATATCTCAAAGGGGATTTTTTTTTCTTTTTCAAAGTTCAATTACTATGAAAATCTACCCGCATATTTATTGCAGTCATCTTACCACTTATATGACGTCACCGTTGCTTCGGTGAAAACGAAGGTTGATAATTTGATTTTGACTCAAAAAAACCTTGACATTCGATATGTCAAACGATAATATAAATGTTTAAATGTAAAGCATATTATGATATAGCGATTCTTACGTGAATTTTAAGGTTTTTTGTTAAGTAAATTCAGAACAAAATATATACTAAGCAGGTCAACTAAAGTCATTCAAAACTTAGGGCGGGGCTTCAGTTGCTAGGCAACAATGGCTCGATCATTGCAAAACGTCCTAGCGTTATCAAAGCTGCGTTATTTAAAAAACCCATTTCGACCCACTTAGTTACCATAGGAAAAACTCCTTTCTTAGTGCGCCTGTATGTTGTAAAAGGAACATTCCTGCCAAATATGAAAGTTCTAAGTTCAGTAGTTTCTGAGATTCGGTCATGAGTCAGTGAGGATTTTCAGTTTTACATGTACAGACTAGAAATCATGGCCGTTCTCCGAACGGTGAATCTATAAAAATCGTTTTTTTGAACATAAAAATGAAAGAAACGGAAAAGTAATTGTGGTGTTGTTATTATTATTTATTTTGATGGTGCGTAGATTTGCGATCACACAATTAGTGGAATTTCAGATTTCGGTCACTGTAGTGGTTGCTGCCACCAACCAAACAATTTATTTCTAGGTCTGACAATACTTCTCCTCTACATACACTTTCTTGGTGTTTAAGTAAGATCCAGGAAAGCAGACTCGTTGGTTCTATTTACAGATTTTTATTTACATCTGTGACGTGTCTGCCCCGCAGGACGCACATGAGATAAAGGCAGATAGCAGCGACGGCCTCTCGCAATGTTGTATAGTGGATAGCACTCGAATCCTGCCCCTAGAATAAAAATGGAGAAATTTACTTCGTCATGCATCCCTTAATTGCAGAGGAGTGCAGAATATTTACATAAAGAAATCCACTTCACTGTCGTTTCAATACGACTCCGTCTTTCAGTCAATATATTCCAGTGCGTAAATTCCGGAGTACATCGGATGGAAAGTTCTTTAGCGAGTTCACAGAATAAAGTGACGTTCCTCTTGCACAAGATTTAGAGCATTAATATGCCAGGTGCTCTGTGTTGAATCGACTATACAGTATCAATTCTCTGGTATTATCTGTACCGCAGTACTGGGTGATCTCTACTATGTACGTACGTATTTTATGAATGACATCGGCCACTCAAACATGCCACTAGCCTGACGACAGCATCCATAAGGGAAATTCGACAGCATTAGTAAAAAAACCAAGAGAGTGCCCGTCAAATTTCTGTTCTGGGCCAATCGTCCGAAGTTCGATTTCACCCAGGTCTCTCGCCCCATCAGCCAATCCAGTCAGTGCATTTTTGCAGAATGCATACTCCGGGGGTCTCATAACTCACTAAAACTATCGCACCGTTCGGAATGTCCCGTTCCCGGGCAAGCTGGATACTTCGTAGATACGCCTCTCTTACTCTCTCATGGCCACCTAAAGGAGATCCTTTGCTCCATGTCATTCAACATGGCGCCTCATCTCAATGGTGTTTGGAAACTGACCTCTCAAACTAACTTTTAGACGCGGGTTACATTCAACCTCGCCACAGTAATCACGGGAAAGAAAAGTAATTTAAGACCCGTAACTGTTTTACGATTTAGAACAGAGTCGTGACGTCAGTGCATACAGTTCGGCATAAAATGGTAGCAGGCTTTAGCGTCCCTTAATTTTAACTCCAAATTTCATGTAGATTTCACAGCATTTCAACGGTTTTGGCACAATTATTTTTAAACCTATCAGCATTTTTAAGAGTAAAGCCACCATTTCGATTTTATTTTTTTGGTTTTCAGACATTTCTTGGGGCAGAAGTGGTAGAAGCACTCAAGAAGATAATATCCAAAGCCGCTATTTGGCTTTTTTTGGTTTTCGGACTCGTCGATGGATCCGAACCTTAAGACCTATCAGCATGCCAATTTTTAGTCGCTAGGACATTTAAAAGTGGTCGAACAATTCACGAAAAATTCTAGCAGACAATGTTGTAAAGTCGCAATTTTTTTTTTAGTTTTTGGACTTTTTCAGGTATCCGGACCTTAAGACCTATTAGCATACCAAGTTTCAGATCTCTAGGCCATTTAGAAGTGGTCGAACAATTAGAGGACGGAAACACTCCCAGTTTCCCGCTTTGTTAAATACAGATTGTGTCGTTATATCAAACTTCCCAATTATATTTAAATAACCTAAAGCTTATTAATTATGGTTAATCTCAAATCATATTTAGCATAAAGTTAAAGACATATGTCAATTTGAAAAAGACTGCCGTTGCAAGCTGTGTACATAGTGGCAATGTTGTTTCAAGTGTCCGTTTCATCATGCAAGCTGATGGTATGCATTAAATGCGGAAATTTACTTTCTGTAATAAGAAGACAAAGTAAAGATTTGCATTATAAAAAAATAAATAAAAACGTTAGTAAAATCATGCAATGCATTGATTATGATACGCTTTCCAACATACCAGAAATCATTACTCAAGTTATGAGGATAATGGCTGTGGAACAAATCTTGCTCCTGTGCCCTGATCTTTGATCCCCTTTCAATGATATTTAACATAACCGGTTAAGTATACTTCCGGAACAACATGATAAAGCTTTGTCTCAATCGAAGCATTTGTAGTCAAGTTAGGTCGCATAAGGGCAATGGAATGGATCCCGCTCCTATGTCTAGACCTTTGACTCCATTTCGCCCATTTTCAATAGGGTTCGTCCCCTGGTAGTCCCTACCCCATACTAAAATTTCATCGAAATCGACCCATTTTCACGTAAGTTATGACGCATAAGGGCAATGGATGATTCCGTTCCTATGTCCTGATCTTTGACCTACCTCATTTCGCCCATTTTCAATAGGGTAGGTCTCCAGGTAAGCCTCTTCCACATACTAAAAGGTCATCAAATCGACCCATTTTCACGTAAGTTATGACGCATAAGGGCAATGGAATGGATCCCGCTCCTATGTCCTGACTTTTGACCCGATTTCGCCCATTTTCAATAGGGTTCGTACACAGGTTGCACCTTACCACATACTAAAATTTAATCGAAATCGAACCATTTTTACGTGAGTTATCGCGCGGACGGACAGACAGACGGACAAAGCTGGAGCATATACGCTTCTTTAACCTGCGTTTGGAAAGCGTAAAAAATCATGTTACGTTACTAAATTTTTATCAAATAAATATTATAATAGGTTAATTTTAAAAGTTTTGCGCACTGCGCAGGCGCTGCTCGTAGGATGATGCAATGGTTGTACCAGTTGTGAGTTACACTTCAGTACATAAACTCGTATCTATGTTTGCTGGCTAATTTTTTCCTGTTCCAAAAAATTCTGCCTAGAATTAGAGGAAGAAAGTGAGTCAGGTCAGATCTCGCTTGGCGACCAGCGATCCTCCATTAAATTTAATACTTTGTGAGGAAATTCCGATACCGAAATTAATAAATTTTTGTGTGACGTTTGTGAAGTTAGTGGATCGTAGCACAGTGTTACGGTGTGCTTCTTGTTTCCGTCAAGGTCGGGAAAGCATCGAAGATGACCCAAGAAACGGCCGGCCATCAGATGCAACGGACGACATTTCTATGGTTATCGTCAACAGCATTCTGGAAGATCGACGGAAAACATGTGAAGAGAAGGCTGGAGTAATACACGGTGTGCCATATAAAAGACGCAGGAGTATAATAAACGACAACAGTCAGGCAATGTTACTATACATGGTAAAGAATAGTTGAAATGACAGAAAACAAGAGTAATTTACCTGTAATTTACTAACAGGAGTATTTACCTCCGAGTTGATGGTGTCAGTGGAAAAGAATGGGCCGACTATCCTCTTCGCAGACACAGCACACCAAACGCGTATCTTTTGGTCCAAATCCTGCATTTTTGCACATTGACATACCCGGACAGATGAAATCATGCTTCATATGTCGTGTAATAAAGTGTTGGGTCCATTTCACCGCTGACAACGGTCTCCTGAAACCACTTACAATATTGCATCCGTTTTGCATAATCAGGAGCTTTAAGTTCTTGGAGCGCCATAACTTTGTACGGCCAAAAATGCAAATCCACCTTAAGTATGCGTCGGCATGGCGTGGCAGATATTTCCGTTGCAGACGATAATCGGAGAATCGACTTCCGAGCGCTTTGTAACATCTGCACACATCCTTGATATTGTCTTCAGTACGAATTATCTTGAATTTGTTTCTTTTCCTGTTGCACACCGTGCCGGTTTCACGAAATTTCCGCACTAACTTCTGTACCACTGATTTCGCCGGTGCTGCAAAAAGTGAAAATGTTTCTGTAAAGAACTCATTTAAAACCTTGTACGAGTTATTTCTGAAATACTGTTACACAATAAAAAATCTGCTGTTCCGTACTTAAAAATATTTCCGTTGCCTTTGTTCTTTCTTCACTTACATTTAAAAGCAATTGAATTAGAGATACCTGTCTAGTAACGTGTAGCACCACCTTTCGTCCTGAGGACGGCGGCGATTCGTTTCGGCACTTTACTCGACAAGACACCGGAAACGTTGGGAAGCCATACGGATTCACGACCCCTGAACAAGCTCCCACAGTTCACGAAGATTTGATGGAAGGGGGTCAGAGCCTCAAACATCTTTATCGATGGCATCCCAAATGTGCTCGATGGGATTAACGTCAGGTGACCCAGCTGACCAAGGAAGCGAGGTCACGTCGGTGGAATGTTCATCCAACCATTCGGATACAATTCGGGAGCAATGGCACGGTGCATTGTCATGTTGCAGGATGAGGTCCCCAGTGGGATGTTGAAGACGCACAAACGGGAGCAAATGGTCGTCCAGGATATCCCGGTAACGTTGATCTGTGAGGGACGATGTCACACGTACCAGGGGTCCTATTTTAGTTCACGTAAACAGTCCCCAGAAGAGAATGCCACCCCCACCAGCTTGAAGTGTACCCTGCTGGCAAGAAGGATCCATCGCTTCACGTGGTTTGCGCCGTACTCGTATCCTGCCATCCGCATGTACCAACGTGAATCTCAACTCATCAGTGCAGGCAACATTCTCCCACATGTCTAGGGTCCAGTGGCGATGTTCCCGCGCCCATGCTATTCTTTGCACCCTGTAATGTGCGGTCAGCAGCGGTACCCTTGTAGGACGATGGCTTCTGTACCCGATAGCGAGGAGATGGTTCTGGATGGCGTGGCTGCTTACACGTTTTTGTGCAGCAGCGTTAAATTGCCGAGTGATTTCTTGCACTGTGGCCCGTCTATCCGCTGTAACAATGCGAGCTAGCCGACGATGACCGCGCTCATCCTCACGCTGTTGTCCACGGCAGTTGGCCCTTGCAGGGATGGTTTTACCGGATTCGATGTACTCACGGTGCACCCGTGACACAGTGGCTCGTGAAAATTCCCAGTGCCTGCACGAATTCCGAGACGGAGTGACCCATTTGTCTTGCCCCGACAATTTGGCCACGATCAAATGCGCTTTGATCCTTCGTCTTACCCATACTGCGTCCGACTCTTACTGATTCCCGTCGCATCACTCCTTAGATTGTCGGATCGCTGAATACGTCATGTCGTTTCCGTTTACAAGGGCCGCCAACAGCGCAACATTTGCATAACGCCGGCTGTCTCTAATTCAATTGCTCTTCAGTGTATGCCGGCGTACCTACAATGCTCTGACTGTGACTAACCACTCCGGAGAATTAATTTGCAGCTGTACACGCAGAAACTGGTTAGAAGTGGAACAAAGCGGTTTTAACTGGAAATCCCGCAAAACAACTTTAACCCGCCTAACAACGTCTGGCCCACGGGGCCTCTTTTATATGGCGCACCCTGTAGCAACAGACACAGAGCCCGAGCGGACCACTGTAACAGCGGAATACCACAGGTTTCTGCAAAAGCTTTTGTGCCCAAAGATTCGTCAAAGAAGGCCCGACATGCTCGAAGCTGACGTCATCATTTTGCACGACAACGCGAGGCCGCATGTCGCCCGTACAGGAAGTGATATTTTGGAAAAGTATGAATGGGAATTGCTTCCTCACGTGACATACAGTCCTGACATGAGCCTATCAGATTATGACTTGTTCCCAAAGCTGAAGAAGCCACTCCACGGGAAGCGATTCAGGATGTTTCTAATGAGGTGACCCGAGTAATGCGACGCCTCAACAATGGAAGTGTTCTTATTAGAATACAAGACTTGCCCAAACGTTGGATCGCTGTCATAAAGAAACATGGAGATTACTTCGAAGGCCTGTAAAGGTATGTTGTGAAATAAATTCGTTTTTTAAGAGATAACCCACAGTGTGCAAAAGTTTTGAAATGACCCTCGTAACATTACACAAAATCTTTTTACATGCTTTCGTTCCTTTTTAAAAACTCCATTTTAATTTATTTTTTAGATTTCAACCCAATGTTTTTCAGAGTGCAATTAAATTTAACAAGTGCGTTCGAAATATCGCCATCCTCCGAGTTCTTAATGCTAAATGATGCTGACTCGTATTTTTGATTGAATCGGAGTGTTTGACGTAAAGGTTCTCCGAAATGAAATCATGTTCCGAAAACTCCGGAGGAAATTCTCCCAAAGGTTGCAATTGGCGGTTCATCAAGTATGTTTTCTCTTGAGAAAGGGACGTTGGCGTATTAATATATGCAGATTAGCTGTTGGTGAATGCCTACGGTGTGGGGATATATTAATATCAAGGGATGTTTTATACAGATCACGTCTGTTCAGACTTAAGGGATGGCCTTATGCAAGGGTGGCGGTAAATTAAGGAGCGGCACATTGAGGTTTGACTAGACGTTTAAATAATGCGTGCTTTAAACATCATTAAAGAGTTAAACTTTGTGTAAAAAAATGAGAATTTCTTTCATAATGTTTAATTTATACTTTCGATTACTTGGTCTACTCTATTACACCACCACGATTACAGTACAAAAGGAATGACGTCATTATCGAGTTGCTCGTGATAAAAATGGAAATGTTATGGTAACTTGTAACTATTGCTCTTGATTGCCCAAGTTCTATACCTAGACATTACCCAATCGTGCATTGAAGGCAACTACCTCGATTACTTTGGACTATTTCTGCACGAATTTGAATTCTCCTAATTACCGGAATAATTTTCGAACCAATCTGTTAGTAACATTTCCCACGAAATTATTCAACTGCTCTCATTCTGTCTTACGACATTGTATTACCGATGTTCTCTATCCAACCATTACGGCCATTCTCTGCCCAACCGCTCTGTCATTATCATTCTCTATAAAAAAGCATCAGATTACAAGTGTTCTTTACTTAACCATTCCATCAATCAAATTTTTCCCCCAATCATCTGCTTTCTGACATTTTCTACTTACCTTATTAGACCAGGTAATTAGAAAATGTCAGCAATCGAATGGACTATCAATTTCTTACATACGATTACCGGTCTTCTCTGTCCAATCATTCGGTTACAGGTAGTCTCTGCTCGGCCATTTGATCACTCACATCTGCACATGACCAGCTGATTACGAAGATCTCGTACTTTATCATTCGAATACTCTCATTCTCAACTCCGCCATTCGATAACTCTTACTGCAATTTTCTACGCAACCTGTTCTGTTAATCGGATTCTCTACCAACTATTTATTACAGCTATTCTCTGCTCTACCATTCAATCAACAATATTCTGTGCTCAACCATTTTGATTACTAACATTTTCTGTTCAACCAATCACTCTCATTGCCCATTCCACCATTCGATTACTGATATTCTCTGCCCAAACCATTCGATTACTTACTGTAATTTTCTACTCAACCGTTCTACTAATCAGATTATCTACCAAAATTCTTCTATTACAGCTATTCTCTGCCCTACCATTCGATCAGTCAGATTCTGTGCCCAACTATTTGATTACTAACATTTTCTATTCAACCAGTCACTCTCATTCTTCATCCCACCATTCGATTACTGATATTATGTGTCCAACCGTTAGATTACTCTTACTGTAATTTTCTACCCAACCGTTCTGTTAATCGGATTCTCTACCAAACATTTCTATTACAGTTATTCTCTGCTATACCATTCAATCAGTCATATTCTGTACCCAACCATTTAATTATTAACATTTTCTTTTCCAACCAGCCACTCTTATTTTCCATTGCACCATTCTATTACTGATATTCTTTTCCAGTCATTTGATTTCTGTCATTCTCTGCCCAACTTTAATTATATACATTCTCTACGAATTATTCAGTTACATGTAATATGTATTCTACCATTCGATAATTCAGCCAACCACTCAATGGTATAATATTAAAACTGAGATTGCAATATACGACATTGACGAGATGTGTAGAAAAATGTGAAAATAATTATAATAATTTTGCTACACTACGCAGTTCATAGCAGCTAGCCATGTGCTTGATGGTGCATACTCGCGACATACCTGAAACAACAAGATTTACCAAACAATTTCAATAATTATGTATAATAAATGTCTGATAAAAACCAATAAAATATACACGAATATATTTCTGATTTATAACACCCTTTATCTACTAAATATAAATTTCAAATATAGTTATTACAGTCCAGCAATTCGTTAATAAGAAGCAGTATTTCTTAATTTATGATGTGCTCTACATTGCCCTCAGGTGGCATCACCCCTTGAAACCCAAAGAGCTGTATGTCCCGTATTTGTGACAACCGGTGAAAAGCTTATGAAGGTACAACTACTATTTTTTTTTTAATAAATATATTTAGTTTGTCGCGAATTTGTGACATTTGTCCAAAAAGACTTAATAGTGAACTGCTGAAAATAAAATTAATCGGATTGCTCGGAGTAAAGGTGCAGCCGCTCATCTCTGACAGAAATGTCCGCAAGCATGAGGTTAGATTCCATAAGCAAATGTTCATCAAGACCTTGCAGAACGCAATAAAATCTTTGTTTCCAAATAATAACACAACTGGAATAGAAATGTGGCAACAGATTTAATGTTAAGATAATCCACACGATTGCCTCCTAAGGTATGTGGCAACTGATTTAATGTTAAATGTAAGTACGTCACGGTTGCCTCCTGAGGTATCAGCGGTTAAGATTTCGTGAAGTCTTTCAAGCTATTTGGGGACCAGAAAGTAAAATCGTTTTTGGAAAAGAAGAGAAACACCGTTTGTAACAGAAAAAAATTATTTCTTAATCGATTATATAATCGCCATCATTATCGATTACACTTATCCATCGTGAAACCAAACTTTCAATGCCGTCTTTATAACAAGTCGTTGGCTGTGATGCCAAGAAGTCCGAGAGCTCCGTTTTTACATCACCAATATTGTGGAATCTTTTCCTATTAAGAAAGTGCTGCAGAGATCTGAACAAATGGTAATCAGATGGCGCAATATCAGGGGAATAAAGGGGATGGGGAAGAACTTCATAGCCAAAATCTCTGATCGTCTGCTGGGTCCGTCTCGCAGTGTGAGGTCTTGTGTTGTCATGCTGGAGGATGGCACCTTTTCTGTTGACCAGTGCTGGATGTTTTACAGCATGAGCTCACTTCAAACGGTCTAGTTGCGGACAATAGATGTCTGCCGTTACGGTCTGTCCGGGTTCCAAGAGTTTAACCCTTCAACTACCATGACCCAAAAATCTTGTATCACTCTACATAACATAACGCCCGAAACTGTCTGTTGTTTCATTTCTTTGTTTAATAACAACAATAGTGACTGACTTCAGCTGATCCCTCATAGGTCGAGAAAATTTGAAGAACAAGTAAGGGTAGGAAATCCCACTCACTCTGGACAGGCGTTTCGGGCGGCTATGGCAGTTTGTATATACAGGCGTTATGGTCGTTAAAGGGTTAAAGTGAGCTATGCCAGCGGTAGTTCACCAAACACAGAGCAAAACCTTTTTAGGGTGTAGGCCTGGTTTTGGCGTAGGAACGGGTTTCTGATCTGGAGAAAGCCACTGGCTTTTGCGTTTGTTGTTCACATAAGGAACTCACTTTTCATCTCCAATGACAATTCGATAAAGAAATGGATCCTTTTCCTGTCTGCTGAGCAAAGAGTTGCAGATGGTGGAACGCTGGGATTTGTTGTTAGGTGAAAGTTGGTGTAAGTCCCAAACTCCTTGCCTATGAACCTTCCCTATCTGCTGCAGATGCTCTTAAACAGTAGACAATAATGCATTAAGAGGTTGGGATAATTCATCAATGGTTTGACGACGATCTGACTCAACGGCTGCACGCAGCAGGTCATTGTCCAACTCCATGGGTCTTCCTGCACGAGGAGCATCAGACAGGTCAAAATTGAACCAACGCTGGCACTTGCGGACATTTAACGCATTCGGATAAACAGCGCAAATTTTATTGGTGGCCACGGTTGCATTGTTCCCCTTGTGAAATTCATACAGCATACAATGACGAACATGGCTCTCCTCGGGTTTTATGTCCCTCATTTTGTTCTGCAAATCTGGAAGACAAAAACACCTTCATAAGTTAAAGGCGAATAGTTCATTTACTTGTACATATACTTACTTTACGTTGAACATATATAAACACTTCACCCCCAAACTTAGCCCCTTCAAAAACGACATTACTTTTCAGTCCTCCCAATATTTTTTTTAACAACTCATCGTTTCTGTGAAATTCCATATCCACCGTTAACATCTTCCGTTTCTCCGATGATAAACAAAAAGAATGATTGCATCACGTATTTTGTTTTAATTGCATACGTTAAGGAAGATGAATAGCTCAGCATTTGGTTTTCAGAGCAATTTTGCTAAGAGATGCTGAATACAAAGAAAAGGAAATGTTTAATATTTGAATTCTTCGAAATCTTTGTGAAGACTATTTAATAAAGAAAAAAAAATTAATCGATGGAGCAACGGATTTTGGTGTCAGTGGAAATAACACGTTTCTGGGAAATGCTTTTCCCGCCTAAGCAAACTTACAAATTGGTATTTTCAATCTTCTCCGTAACGAACTAAATCCTTGGGAAGGATCGACTATTTACTTTTCCAGTTAAATTTCGTTATTCCCTCCACACATTTTCTGTTGCAACACGAAACACCGACATGAACTGCTTCAGAAGTCTTAAGCACTTTTTTTATATTAAAGAACCGTCCAACGAACAGCATCTGAGAAGATCAGAAAGGTTTCGAAATCTCTTTTGATGAATACAATTTCAATCAACAAAGTTTGACACCAGACAAAATATATCTGAAGCAGTAGCTTTTTGCCTGTACCTATGCATTTGGTCTTTGTTTTATGGGTTCTTTTTCACTTTCCCAAATCAATTAATTTTTCTGATTTTCTCTTTAACACAACTTGGTAAACAGCTCTTAAGGTCATGACAAAACCCTTCTAATTACCGTAGGTTCATGTGACGCTTCAAAAGCTCCGCTGGGAATTTTATCACTTGCTTTATCTTGCCGATAGTGTCTATCATAAATTTCCATTTAGGCACTGCTGTTTCTAATAAAATATTTGGAAAAACGTTTGGGGGATAATAAATTTCACATTTCTGTGAGATGAGAATATTTAAAGAGTAAAACGTAGACTAGAGAGATGGCGCTCTTGTAGCGGACATGACGTCACCGGTAGTGTCTCCTCTGCACACAGAAAGATAAAAGAAAAGCTCTACTAACCCAGGCACCAGCCATATCTCTCCCCCTAACTAACAAGGTGTTTTTGGTCTTGTCTTTTATATTAAATTTTGTTTTTCTTACGCCTTAGTTCTGACTAAAAAAACAAATAAATAAATAAAACAAATAAATAAATAAAACAGGACTTAATTTTTTCCGCTGTTGTACACAATTGTGCAACAAGCAGACAAGTAGCGAAGAAAAAAAAATGATTGGCCCTTATACTACCGGCTCCCTAAATCAGGAATAAAAACCCTGATTGTGGCTGTTTTTATATTTTTGTTTTTCTGTTGTTTACTCAAAATGAGTAACTTAAACCTCGATCGGTGTAATCTTGTGATCACACCACCTCAGCTATGGTTACTCTGACATGTCAGGCAAGAATCAACAAAAGTAAACCTGAGAAATTTTTTTTTTAAACCAATCGGGAAAAATCTTTTCTCTCATTGGCTAACGAGCAACGAAGCAATAGCGGACCCGAAACACTGAGCAAATGCCCAGTTTTGTGTTATCCGGTGTTGAACGTCGATTTTCCTCTGGGAAACTTATTCTGTGTGTGATGTTTTTTTCAGGTTTCCCTTTCCTTTCCCTTCTTTTCCCCCTGTACTCATCTGTGGCAGCGGTGTACCGGGCACTTTTCTGCGGAGAGAAATATCGCTCGGAACGGCTTGTTGTAGCAGGTAAGTATGTAGGGCAGCTTAAAACTTCACCACTTAACGGGAAACCGTTTACTTCTCTGTGCTCTAATATTTCCATACTTTTCTTTCGTGCTATTCTATCAGGGCAACCTGCTCCTAACTCTCTTAGATTCTCTTTCACCTGCCAAAAAGCGCATAGCGCTGTGGGTTCCGGTCTCTCAACCTAAATTAGGAACCTCCTTGTCTCCCAGGCACCAGCCGTATATGTTCTTTGGAAGATCGGCGTATATAGGATTTCTATTCTGGGATGTGTTCTAGGACAGTAAAGGAAACATTCCAGCCCCCTCACGGGATCTGGATCCCGTTTTTTTTTTCCATCGTGGCTGCCAAGGTGTACACTACGGTGGTGTAAAGTTAACGCGCTCGGCTAGATATCGAGAGTTCCGTGGTTCAATTCCACGGCGACCGCTGAAAAACAATTTTTCGGTTGCTATGTGTTTCTATGTGTCAGTAAATAAAGTATTTATTTATTTACTGACTCCACGTATTTGGAGGATTTTCACCATCGGTATACTCACTTCTCCAGAAATCTGATTTTTTCTCAAAAACGTTTGACTTTACGGAGATAATTATTACAATATTGTTCTAAAATTATTCTGAACGTATTTATAACAATTCACTTATTCTGAACGTATTTATAACAATTCACTTATTCTGAACGTATTTATAACAATTCACTTAAAGTTAACGGATTTCACACACAAAAAATGAGCATTTTCATTTACAACCTGAAAATGTTAGGTTTACTAATTAACAGTGATTGGTCTACACAGAAAATGAACAAGTTTTATTTAGATACCACTGTTGCATACAAGATTAAATTTTAGTTTCGTGTATTTTGACAAACATCACATCTACAGTCACAGGTTTTGAAGCACAAAATTATGCTATCAGCAAAATGAGTCTGGCGTATATTTCTTGTACTTGCATGGGATTGGAAAGTCTTGAAGCAGTATGTCGTCAGTGATACAAGGAAGTATTCGCCATCCTATTCTTTGAAGCCATACTTAGATGGATTCATGGCAGGATAATTTTAAAAAATTTGGTGTCACCTATTGCTCTGAAGATGCACTCCCCGTACATGATGATGTCGTCATGTACTCTCTTATAACAAAAGCCATTGCGCGCTTTTGCAGTGCTAGCAGTTCGTGAAAACGTAGCATCCAATGTGAAGTATGTTGAGTTTTTTGAAAGATTAAAGTATCAGCAAAAGGTTTTCTAAAATGAAACTTCTGTCTCTGTTAAACTTGAAGTTTCTCAGTTATTGTACCATTCAGATCACATCGATGTTGATTTATGCTGATTTGTACAGCTAGAATTCAAGGAATAAAAAATGTTCAGATACTGGAATACGTCCTTCACAAGCATGTTCTGCGAACTGGGACTCGTTTTGACAGGGAAGGTACTTCATGTTTTTCACTTCGCAGATCACTTCCTTTTTTTTTTGGCTTTTGGTAAATATAACTATACTCCACACGGGAAAAATTACCCTGAAAATTGTCTTAAACTCAGAAATTCTGACAAATATTTTGAAAACTTCATGATTCGACGAAGTGATATACACTATATTACCAAAAGTCAGCAGACACACCTTCAAAAGCAAATGAGCGGATCAGCTGCGTTGTTAAGATGCACGGTACAGCTGAAAACAGTATAAAAACAAGCCTGCAGCTGACCGATATCATATCGCACTGTGAGGTTGAGTGAAAATGTCGCGGCGGGAGAGAACTGACTTTGAGAAAGGAAAGATCGTTGGGGTTTATATTAGTGGGTTGTCCATAAAAGAAACCGAGAGGCGTTAAAATATACCCAAGTTAACTGTTTTGGATGTACTGAATAAGTGGAAGACACATGACGTACACGAAGCAGCAAAACGTACCGGAAGACCACAGAAAATTAGTGATAGGCGACGTCAAAGACTCAGGACAGTCGTTATAGCTAATAGACTGAGTACTGCACAACACCTTAGTGTACAGGTGAGTAAATATGCTAGAACCTCGGTATATACACGTACCATTCGCATAGAATTTCATTCCATGCGTTACCGTGGTCGTGAGGCTGCTCACGAGCCTCTTATCTCCACTCAGAATGCTACTCGTCGTTTAGCATGGTGTAACGAACATTTATCGTGGACCTTAGATCAATGGAAACGGGTTCTATGGACTGATGAATGCAGACACACGATCCATCAGTCTGATGGCCGTGTGTGGGTATTATGGGAGCCGGGAGAACGCTATTTACCACAGTGTACTGTTTCTACGGTCACGTTTGGAGCTGGTAGTATACTCGTGTGGGGGTGTTTTTCGTGGTATGGTTCCGGCCCATTGGTTATCGTGAACAAACCTGTTAACCAGGTCGTCAACCTCGATATTCTGGAAAATTATGCTTTACCAACTCTTTGGCAATACTATGGAACCGAGCCTTGTTGGTATCAGCAGGAGAATGCACCGAGTCATAAAGCAAGCACTGTTATAACGTGGTTTGACGATAATTCCGTATCGTGTGTGGACTGGCCAGCACAGATCCCTGATCTTAATCCCATAGAGCACTTATGGGATGAGTTAGAGCGCCGCATAAGAAGTTTGGAACCAAGGCCTACTACTAAGCAACAGTTGGTGGCAGCATTATGTACTGAATGAAAGCTCATACCTATCGCTGTGATGCAGAACCTTGTCGGAAGCGTGTCTCGAAGGGTTAGTGAAGGTGGACCAACACCGTACTAACGTACAGTATGTCAAAAAATGCTGTGTTGCGTTTCTCTTCTAGGTGTCCGGCGACTTTTGTCATTATAGTGTACATTTCAGCAGCATAGCAATGGACCAAGTACTCGAACAAATGTACAATAAGCTTGCCAAATGTCCATGCGGAATTATTATCACGCCAGAAAAAGAAGCTGTTGCTCACGAAGATGTTTTAAAACTGGCGAAGATGATGATAAGGCAGTTGAACTCTCTCTGAAGAACAGCTATTACTGCAAAAGCGAGCACACAGTTCTGATATAGGACAGTTACACAACATCTTTCAAGCATCTTCATGTACGATGAGTCTAACTCCAGAGCAATCAGTGGTACCACATTCTAAGTAAGATAAGATCCGCTTTTCCTTATACGATCTCATGAAGTGCTGGCTTCCATAAGCTCGTCTGAGATGGGTCTGGGTTCGAATTACGGGTGAAGCATTAATGGTAGTTTCACTATCCTTTACCTTGCGGCACTGGCGGTTTTCACTATCCTGAAAGCAGTGGACCCAAATTAGGGGCAGGTGACAACTTATAACTCAGAGTTTCCCACGTTGGTCGCTAACCCCAAGTACAAACAAATATGCAGCCAATATGCTCTCAGCCACACCGGTGATGGGGTGGTCTAAGTGCTGGCTCATTTTCCCGAGATGGGTCCGTGTTCGAATCCCGTGAGGCATGGAAATTGATTATCTTACGGCACTGGCTGCCTCATTTCCCTCTAACCCGCTGTTTGGCCCCGCAGTGGTCTAAGCGCTGTCTTCAGACCATTCTTCCGAGATGGGTTGGAATCCAGGTAATACATGGACGTTGTGTTTCTGACTCTTCCCGCCTTTACTCTCTCCCTTCTGTGGAACCATTGGCCCTAAATTAGGGAAGGACGACTGATTATAGCTCGCTAAGTTGGTCATGGTGGTTGCTAAACCCCGAAACAATCAATCAATTTGCTGTCACGGTGAGCCACGACCTGTATTTCATAACAGCAGCTATCAATCAACTTCACTGTTGATCCACGCGAAGATATACATATAGCCAAAAGACAGATTATCTGGATATCTTACTATGTGGTGTACCACTGCGCTGGAGATCCCACATGTCTCTGAGATAGCGTGTTATAAAAGGCCGTCCAGAAAATACAATGCCATGACATTAGACAGACTAGTTCCGTATTTTAGTGACGTCACGCAGAAACCATGGCTTCCGACTGTTTCCAACGCTGTCGTGTATGACGTCAAATACGACACCGACGCATCAGAATCAGACCGTGTAACATGTGAGTTACGTCACAAACTGAGGGAACTCGGCTCTCTAATGTCATGGCCTTGTACTTTTTGGAAGGCCTTGGTTATGTCGTCGAAGTTCGGGGGGGGGGGGGGAGTTGTAATAACTGCATGGGAAAGGATTTTCTCATCCAAATCTCTTAGTGCTTCAGACGTATCCTCTTCAGCAAGTAATCGTCAACCTCGAAAGGGCTCTCCTAGAACAGCTAGGAGTAGGTCTACTTCTGCTGCAGATGAGGAAATGGATGTAACGCTCCATTAGCTAAAGTAGCTTTCTTCCGCAGTAACCGAGGGCATTAGTTCTCCATTTCCTGGTGTGTCTTCGGTGCTTTGAGGTTGGCCGTGTTTCGTTTGGTCTAAGTTGTTTATTTGTTTTGGTTGGAGGGAGTGTTCTATATTTTTCTTATCTTAAGTTTTGTTAGGCTTTCTTCTGTTATCGCATTATGACATGCTGAGCTCACTCATTGGTCTTTCTTTTAGTGTGTGATGTATCACTAAAGTGACGGACGCAAGAGTCGAAACACCAAGTTATGGTAAGTTTTGCCGCCGTAGTTCGGTCTGGAGAACGTCCGGCTCCGGAGCAGGAAGACGTAGGATCTAATTGCACTACCGAAAAAAAAGGGACTTATTTTCATAACTGGTGGAGAAAGCTTTGTGTTAAAGCCTGTCTTGAGCTCATTGCATTTAAATTTCCTTTTTATTAATTTTTATGGGGACTGTTTGTTAGGTTCTTAGGGGCTGTGGTGTGGTGGTAGGAGCATTAACCTTTCGTTTTTTCATGTAATACCCAACTTTGAATAAATCTGGATATCCACACAGGTACAAGGAGCCAAATTTTACATGAAATACGAATCAGTTAGTCCAGAACAAAGTGTTACATTTGCAGAGTGAATGAGTAATAATGATTGCGTTAGTATATTAACATATTCCGTGTTGCTGTGATTAAGCAAGCTGTAATTGCTTCGAAATTCATGGAAACTACAAACAGGACGCATGCAATATTGATTGTGCTTTGTGCATGAAGTATTTATTATTAAAAATCATGTTTCCAACACGATTGCTATCTTGGAATTTCTGATAAGTAGTAAAACTTTGTTAATGCGATCAGTTCTCAGGATAAGCGTGCAGCCTTCGAGAAAAGCTATCAAGTTTATTAAAATTGACGTGTTAGAATAACTCTGGATTAGCGATGATTTACCAAGGGGAATATACTAAACGAATGAGTTTCTTCCGCAGCTTCCGAGGAGGAGATGTAAGGTTTCACGTACAGAGAAATGTAGAATGCGCTTGTGGGAATACGGGCATTAAAGAAGAGTGTTATGACGTCATCACCCTAATCGCCTTTATCGGCATCTCCACGGAAGTTTTAATACATATTCTGTTTCATATTATTTAACTACATTATTGTGTGATGAAATTGAGATTTCCCACTGCGTTAGTTGGAGAGACGTTAGCCCAACGCCAGTTGGGACTGGAGAAACACTTTGTGCGCAATTGCTTCTGTTTCGTTCATCAGGTATTCACTTTCTGAATAAATGACAAACTTCACGTGTTCGCGCGAGATCAGCCAAAGTGATTTGTTTTTCGCAATTTTATGCTTTTAAACTATTGGGAAATATTTACAGGTTTTTAAATGAGACTTATTCTACATGATTTCTGGGCATATTTTCTAAACGCGATTTGAAACACTTTTAATATAACAGATTTTCCTAAGTATTTAATTGACGCTACTGTTACGTTCTTTCTTTTTCTTACCACTTGTTAAGTACAAATTTTGAAGATGACAATCCGATTTTTGGCGTGAATGTGACAAGTATGGTAAGTCAGATAATATCCGAAAACTTGAAAATTTTCATCGTCCTGGAGCGGGACTCGAACTCGCGTCTCACAGAAAACGCCCGGGTATGCTAACCACTACACCACCCAGAACGACCAAGTTTCAAGTTTCCGATCAATTTGAATTTAACCATCACAGGATTCCCTAGTCGAAGCAACCGGCATTCATGTTTAGCGAATCTGGAGGTTAAGAACCTTTCACTTGTTAAGTTTTTGCTTCTTGTTATGTTGTAGCCACCATTTGATTCATACCTTTTTTGTACCTATGAATATTCCACACACACACACATATATATATATGAAAAGACCCAGAAAAAGACCACATGGGAGATGGGTGGATGAAATTCGTAAATATGTGGGAGTGACATGGAGGAGACTGGCACAAGACAGACCGTTGTGGAGGAAACTTGGGGAGACCTTCGTCCAGCAGTGGATTGATAATGGTTGACAATGATGATGATGATGATATATATATATATATATTTATCTTGGACAGCAGATATCAAGTGAGGGTCACATATTGAGGAAGAAATTAATCTTCGTATAAAACTTGCCTGGAGAGCGTTTGGAAGAAACAGTATAATTTTCAAGAGCAATATGCCATTATGTCTTAAAAGAAAAGTGTTTGATCAATGCATTCTTCCAGTGCTTACGTATGGTGCAGAGACGTGGACCTTAACTAAAAGAGACATACAAAGACTGCAGACAACTCAAAGAGCATGGAGAGGTGCATGCTTGGTGTAACCAGGAGAGATAAGAAGAGGAACTCGTGGATCCAAAAAATGACAAGAGTGGAAGACATCATGATCAGAGTAAAATCCCTGAAATGACAATGAGCTGGACATACTACCAGAAGGACAGACCATCCATGGACAGCTGAAACTTTAGACTGGATTCTAAGGGACAGGAAAAGACCCAGAAGAAGACCACATGGGAGATGGACAGATGAAATTCGAAAGTATGCGGGAGTAACATGGAAGAGACTGGCACAAAACAGACCGTTGTGGAGGAATCTTGGGGATACCTTCGGCCAGCAGTGAATTGATAGTGGTTGACAATGATGATGATATATATCATCATCATCATCATCATCATTGTCAACCATTATCAATCCACTGCTGGACGAAGGTCTCCCCAAGTTTCCTCCACAACGGTCTGTCTTGTGCCAGTCTCCTCCATGTCACCCCTGCATACTTTCGAATTTCATCCACCCATCTCCCATGTGGTCTTCTTCTGGGTCTTTTCCTGTCCCTTGGAATCCAATCTAAAATTTCGGCTGTCCATCGATGATCTGTCCTTCTGGCAGTATGTCCAGCCCATTGCCATTTCAGGGATTTAACTCTGATCATGATGTCTTCCACTCTTGTCATTTTTCGGATCCACGAGTTCCTCTTCTTATCTCTCCTGGTTACACCAAGCATGCACCTCTCCATGCTGCCTTTGAGTTGTCTGCAGCCTTTGTATGTCTCTTTTAGTTAAGGTCCACGTCTCCGCACCATACGTAAGCACTGGAAGGATGCATTGATCAAACACTTTTCTTTTAAGACATAATGGCATATTGCTCTTGAAAATTATGCTGTTTCTTCCAAAAGCTCTCCAGGCAAGTTTTGTACGCCGATTAATTTCTTCATCAATGTGACCCTCACTTGATATCTGCTGTCCAAGATAAACGTACGTGTCTGTTATCTCCAGCTTTTCTCCATCAATCGATAAATCTTCATTTTTTGTAAAAGCATTGAACATCACTTTTGTCTTCTGAAAGTTCATTTTTAATCCCACTTCTTTACTCTTGTCAGCAAGTTCCTGGATCATACTCTGCAGCTCTGATGGGGTAGTTGCAAAAATGACTACGTCATCAGCAAAACGAAGGTGGGTTAGATAATCTCCATTAATCTTTATCCCCTTGTTTTCCCAGCTCAGTGACTGAAAAACACCCTCCAATGTGGCATTAAAGAGCTTCGGAGATATGGTGTCACCTTGTCTCACTCCCTTTCCAATTTTTACGTGTGTTGTATTTTTCAAACAGCCTAATCTTTGCACTTGCATTTTCATAGATGTTATTAATAATATTAATGTATGCATCTTCAATACCGCAGGTTTTCAGAGCCATTGTAACTGCTGATGGTTTCACCGAATCAAAGGCTTTTTCATAATCGATAAAAGCCATGCACAATGGAAGTTCATATTCCCTCGCTCTTTCAATTAGTTCTCTCAGCACGTGGATATGATCTATTGTGCTGTAGCCACTCCTGAATCCAGCTTGTTCTCTCGGTTGAGCCATGTCCAGTGTTACCTTCAAGCGGTGTGAAAGAACTTTAGTGAAGATTTTATAAACTACTGCTAGGAGGCTGATAGGTCTGTAGTTTCCGAGATCCTCAATGTCACCTTTCTTATGTAGCAGGATCATTGTAGCGGTGTTCCAATCCTCAGGAATCTTTCCTTCATTAAGGCATCGAGTGAAAATTTGGGCGAGTACTGTTTCGATTTCTCCACTTGCTTCTTGTATGATGTCTACAGTAATTCCATCTTCTCCTGGAGCTTTTCCTCGCTTCATGTTCTTGATTGCATGTGCAACTTCTGCTGGAAGGACTGGAGGAACTCTGGTACTGGTATCTTTCATGATGTCTGGAGTGCATATACCATCCCTTTCATATAATGTGGAGTAGAAATCTTTCACTCTTGGCAAAATTTCGCCTCTATTTCTTGTTACAGAACCATCTTCTTTCTCAGTGCCATAATCTGTTTTTTTCCCTTACTGAGATGTCCCTTTGCTATCTTTAGGCTTTGGTTGTTTTCAATTGCTTTCCTCACTAGTTCACAGTTGAATTTCCTTACGTCTTCAGTGATACTTTTTCTTACTGTCTTGCATAGCTCTATATATTCCACTTTGGAAGTCACGTCTTCTTTAGTTGTCCTCATCTCTCTTCTTTTTTGCATCAACATTTTGGTTTTTCCTGATAATTTATTTACATGCAACTTGTTCTTAGACCCAGCTAATTTTGTTGCTGTTTCCATAAGAGCTTTGGTTACTTTTCTGTTAACTTCAGAGATGTCTACTTCTTCCGATGTTAGGCCTTCTAAAGCAGAGAACCTGTTCTTCAGTTCTAACTTGAAGGTATTATGGTGTTTTTTAAGGTTGGTTATGTCAATAGATTTTGTTTGTCTTATGAGCTTGCCACGTTCAAGTTTAGTGTTGAGGTGCATCTTACATCTCACCAATCTATGGTCACTACCTGTGTTGAACTTGTTTAGCACACTGCAGTCTTCTATGACGAATTTTTTGTTACACATAATAAAATCAATTTCACTTGTCGTCCCATTTGGATGTCTCCATGTCCATTTCCTGTGTGGCTTTTTCTTGAAGAAGGAGTTCAAGATGAAAAACCCTTCTGCCTCTGCAAACTCAACGAGAGTATTTCCACGCTGGTTTCTGTTGCCATGACCGAATTTACCTACTGAAGTTTCATTCTGTTGCCGTTGCCCTATTTTTGCATTGAAATCTCCCATAATTATTTTCAAGTGCTGCTTACCTTTATTATTTAGATGACAAATTTCCTCATAAATTCTTCAATTTCTTCTTCAGGATGACTTGTGGTGGGTGCATAAGTTTGAATAATCTGAGCCTGGTATCTTTTCGAGAGTTGGATAACAAGTCGTGCAGCTCTGTCAGAGGAACTTTCAACTTCTACAACTTTATCCTTCAGTTTCTTGTTTATTATGATTCCAACACCACTAGTTCTGCCAGTATCTGCCCCACGATAGTAGAAGAGATGTCCACTTTTCAGTTCGATGAGATCTTCTCCTTTTCTCCTTACTTCACTTAGCCCCACGATGTCCCACTTGATCCTTTGTAGTTCCTCTTCCAATTCAAGAAGCCTTGAATCAGAAGATAGAGAGCGTCCATTGTAAGTAGCCAAGGTCAGCATCAGATGGCAGCCTAGTCCGGTTCTCCGGGGATTCTTAGCACCCTCTGCCTTCATGTCGCACTGGCCGCTGCTTTGGCCAGGTACATTCCAGCTGCCGGAGACTGAGGGCCAAGATTTAAGTTGTATAATCATTTTGGAGGGGTTTGGCCATAACTCACCACGCTGGCCAAGCGGGTTGGTGAGTGTGGGATAGAATTTCCTCTAATCCCGATGGTATAGTTATACCGCTATGGGCGGTCGTCAGAGCCTCTTTAGTGGGAACAGGATGCACCACGAGAAGGCGGGGTTGACATTTGTCAAGGAGAGGCTGTGATGTTACGCATCACCTGACCTTACATCCCATGATATATATATATGTATATATATATACACATGTATATATACACACTCCGGTAGAATTTTTAACTCGTATGGAGATTATGTTTTACCAGAGTTAGGCGCTGCCACCAGTCCAGAATTTGTAAAGCCTAAACGACTTATTTCACACATCATTACTCACCTGAGAGGCGTAGCGAAGGATCAAGAATTGACGACACAGAGTTGGCATCTTCAGTTAAGGATCTTTTTTTTCTTTAATTTGTATATACATTCCGTTACAGTTGCGGCAATATGTACAGAGTTGATGGAGAATATAATCAAACTGAGTATTTAAGTATTTCACCTGCACGGTACAATTTCAAAAATCTAGGTCAGAAACAGAGCAGTAAGTACATAATGTCCACAGTCAGTTATATGAGTCAAGTTGATATTACAAACTTGTCAGTCATAGTACAGTTCGTGATCAGAACCACTCAAGTTACCGTATACACAGCATATCAGCTACTTAAAACACAGGGAGCTCTCTCCTGGAGGCACATTTTATCTACTTATTTTAGATTTTTAGACCGCATTACCTCAGTAATTTACAAAAATCGACCACTAACCTCGGCTAGTGATGACGTATACTGGCGACCCAACCGCAGCTGAGCGCTCAGACTTTCTAGGTCTCAAACTTCATCCTGAGAGATGGCCTATCATCCGCTCCTCATGTTAGCTGAACGAGAAGTACCGCCAAAACTCTTCTCCTGCCTTACTGAACTTTCTCCCCTGACATTGGATCACCCACAACCAATCGTAGGCTTGCATTTTGACCCCGAGAAATGAGGCATCGCACTCTCAAGAGTCCTGTAGCCATCCCACGACGTACTCTAACATGTCCTGTTGCAGCTGTCCTGGCCTCTGCGAATTCCACTCTCCAAAATTCTTAGAAAGTTGTAACCTCCATGTGACTCTTGTGACTTTGTCACAAAAATGGCAACTGTTCCTTCCTTCCTTCCTCCCTCCCTTCGTTCTTCTTGATATAATGGCGTCCCATTACCAGAGTTCATCCAGCATTACCACTGATTTTTCTGTCACTACCGGCAGCTTTTTTTTTTTCTATTTTTTTCATATCACTCCACGTCACCACAACTACATCTCAAACACGAATTTTTCGAAAATGTTTCGCGATCTTTTTCTTGTTTATGCAATTGATGAGTAGATGACGAATATCGAAAATAACTATATGTTGTGTAGGAAAACCTAGTGATTTGAATTAATTGAGCCATTACATTATGACCACCTACCTAATAAGCTGTAGGATCCCCTTTAGCCCGAAAAATAGCTGTCATTCGGAGAGGCATGGTTTCGATGAGGCGGCAATAGGTATCTTGTTGACATTATGGTATCAGATACCCCAGCAGGTTCTCGAGTTCCCGTACATATCCGGGTGATGGTGGTTTAGGGCGAACCCGCTTTTCCAAGTCGAAACACAAATGTTCGATTGGGTTCATGTGAGATGAATTTGGAGGCCAGTGCATTAACAGAACGTCTCCAGCATGTTCCTCGAACCACTCCTTGACGATTCTGGAAGTGTGACATGGCGCATAATGCTGTTGGTAATGGCCATCACCAGCAGGGAACACAGAGTTGCCAGGAATGGGTGAACTTGGTCCGCAATGATGTTCAAGTACCTGACAGCTGTCTGGGATCGTACTACTGGGATAATGGGGCCTAAAGTGCCCTAAGAAACTGCTGGATCTGGGTAAGAACCCTGGCACATGTAATGGATGTTTTCTCCCTTACACTCGGGTTCTTTCTTTTCCTTGAATCATCTGGCTCGAATATACGATAATTTCTTTAGGTTTAGAACTTCTCATATTCTGTTACATAATTGAAAATTAGTGCCCTCTTTGAACTCTTTACGCTTTAATCAGTGCATTCCTGGAATGTGATATCTGTCCATGTTCACCATGGCCTCTCTAGTGATTTTTATAATGGCCATAACCACGAGTATCTTCCATAGCGCTCAATAATGAAACAAATGTTAAAAACGAGGATTTTTTTAACTTGTTTTCGAAATCCCAACGAAAAACTTGTCGATTTCATTGGAAGCGATCGTTATTGCAACGTATTACATTGGGAGGAATGCAGTGATATGAAATATACGGGGCTGAAATCCGTAGTACAGAAGTCTCTTTTATGTACAAGATTTCGTATGTTTGGATGTTCTGTTCATTGACAAGCGGACATAACATAAAGGCACCGGACAAAAAATAACTCACCAGCAGCAATATATGTAATTGTTTAATATGATATATTTCTGAGGTTATAATTTAAATTTTAATTAAATATTTCTGGATTATATGTAATAATAAAATGTATTACTTCTTCCTACAAGCAAAATTTTAAGCTAAAAATTTTGAAAAATCAATATCAGTGGGTCGAAATACAGATGTATTTGACCTGCCAAAAGAAGGGCACAGCGTCAAGCAAATTGCTGAATTTGCAGCTGTTAGCAAAATAACAGTTCTACGTGTTTTCAAAGATTGGTGTCAGTCGAACTCGAATGAAAATAAAAGAGAACAAGAAAGATGAATCCGAATTTTTGGGTGTAATAAGCACGTCTTTTGAATCCGTTCTGACGCAAATTAAATTTATCAAAGCTATTCAAAGTCAATGGAACCGGTATGGAAAACAATAGTATCTGACGGAAGAAAGAAGTTTTTCAATCGGGTTTTTAATCACTCAGATATTGCTGTAAACGGAATCGTGAGCTTACGCCCTTTGGTTGCAGACTTAAGAAAAACATGAATTTATATGAGAAACATTTCGTACCGGAAACGCTCTCCAACACAGAAAGAATTTTTCAAATCGGACTCTTAGAAACAGAGATATCGACAAAAATAAGATGTGACTTTACGTCCCCTGGTGGGAAAACCATGCATTATTTTGGGAAGAAAGTATTCGCAAAAGGTTTTCCATATGAGCGTATCGGTCCAAGAAAAAAAAAATTGTCGAATTTTCAGGAGCCCAGATTTTGCTACAAATACATCAGAAGCAAATTTCAACTCTCATGCCTCCTAGTGGCCAAACCATTCTTTACCAAACATTAGAAATCATGTGAAAAATATTTTCCATCAGGTCTTGTATGCGACACAGGGATAATTTTTCCTGTGTCGCATACATAACGTAAAAAACGCAATTTACCTTTGTGTCCCCTAGCGGAAAGTCTATGATTTACTTGAAAATTTTGAATTTATATGAAAAACATTGCGCATCGGAAACACTATTCAACAAATTTTTTTTCAAATCGGACTCCTAGAAGTAGAGATATTGACAAAAATAAAATATACATCTACGCCCCTTGTTATAGAAACCATCTATTATTTCATAAAGAAAAGTTTCCTAAAAGGTTTGTCGACACGAGCAGTATTGGTCAACAAGCGACTTATTTTTCAATCGAGATTTTAGCTCATATTTCGCTGTAAATACATCAGAAGCGGAAATTAAGACTTACGCCACCTGGTGGCCAAACCATTTTTTACAAAAATTAGAAATTATGTGCAAAGGATTTTCCATCAGCAGCTGTATCCGGTGCGGAAACAATGTTTAAAATCGGGGATTTAGAAGCAGAGATATAAAGGGGACAGCAATTTACCTTTACGCCCCCTAACGGAAAGTCTATGTATTACTTGAATTTTTTTTTAATTATATGAAAAACATGTCACACTGGAAACACTATCCAACAAAGAAGGAATTTTTTCAAATCGGACTCCTAGAAGTAGAGATATTGACAAAAATAAGATATACATCTACGCTCCCTAGCGTAGAAACTATGCATTATTTTAAGAAGAAAATGTTTCTAAAAGGTTTGTCGAAGTTGTAGTATCGGTGTACAAAGGTTTTTTTTTTTTTTCAATTGTGAATTTAGAAGCTCATATTTTGCTGCAAATACATCAGAAGCGGAAATTAAGGCTTACGCCACCTGGTGGCCAAACCATTTTTACAAAAATTAGAAGTTATGTGCAAACGATTTCCCAGCAGGAGCTGTATCCGGTGCAGAAATAATTTTTCAAATCGGAGATTTTGAAGCAGAGATGTAGGGGGAAAGGCAATTTACCTATGTACCCCCTAGCGAAAAGTCTGAATTACTTGAAAAATTTTGAAATTATATGAAAAACATTTCACACTGAAAACACTATCCAACAAGGAAGGAATTTTTCAAATCGGACTCCTAGAAGTAGAGATATTGACAAAAATATGATATACATCTACGCCCCCTGGCGGAGAAATTATGTAATATTTTAAAAAAATATTCAGAAAATTTTATTTATGCGAGTGACATTAGTCCGCGAAAGAATTTTTTCAATCTATATTTTAGGAGATCAGATTTTATGGCAAATACATCAGAAGCAAAAGTTAACGCATACGAACCCTGGTGGCTAAAGTATTATTGACCAAAAATTTGAAATTATGTGTAAAAGATTTTCCATCAGGAGTTGTATCCGCTGTAGAATTTTTTTCAAATCGGAGTTTTAGAAGAAGTTATCGGGAAAAATGCAATTTACTTTTACGCACCCTAGCGGAAAATCTACGCGTAATTTGAAAAAGTAACTATATCTAAAATGCTCTTCGACATAAATGGAATAGAAGGACAATTTTTTTCTTTAAACGGGTGTTTAGAAGCAAATATGTGGAATAAAACGTATTTTGAATTCGATATCATCTGCATTTACGCCGTCTAGCGGCGAAATTGTACATCGTAAAAAAAAAAAAAAACGAAATAAAGGATCATCATTCGCATATTTTAAGCTTACCAACGCAAAAAGAATTTTTGAATAATATTTGCAGAGATATCGTGTCTACAGACGGACGGACAGACAAACCGATAACATAAGCACGATCTTTTTTTACAAAAGACGTGCTAAAAATGCGGACGAAATACCAGTTTAATAAGTTGTGACCGGCGCGACAAGTCGTGACCGCCCAGAAAATTCTCGCGTGGTCAATGAAAACACACATTCTCACAAAATTCTAAAAATTCTCGCTTGGTCAATGAACAAATTCCAAATTCTCGCCTGGTCAAATTTGTATAAATTCTCGCCTGGTCAAATTTATATAAATTCTCGCCTGGTCAATTTTGTATAAATTCTCGCCTGGTCAAATTTGTATAAATTCGTGCCTAGTCAAATTTGTATACATTCTTGCCTGGACCAATGTTAAATTCAGTTAACAAAAATGTCGATTAGTTTGGGCCAAAGCTCACACGGCATGGGCTCTTGATCAATGGAAGGCTGTCCATATGGTCTGATGAATTCAAATTTTGGATGTACTCAAATGCCTCTTGGCGTAGTGTCAAGAGGAAGTATAAAGAAACATTCAGTCCTAAGTCTGTTCGAAGAGATCTTGCCAAAGCAGGTGGGTCTGTAACGCTGTGGGCTTGTTTTAATGGTTGTGAAGATGGCTCACTTAAGTTCTCCTCTGACTTTTGAACCTCTAATGAGGTTCAGAATACGATGAACCAGCATGCTTATAGAGAAATTTGTGACCATCATGCGTTTCTTTCTGGACATTTGCCGGATCCTCATCAAGTAATTTCTCCGATTTACAAGGATGACAACTGTAGGATTCTGAGAGCTAAAACCGTTATGGATTAGTGTAAAGAGCACGATACAACTTTGGGACCCATGGACTGGCCAGATAAATCTCCTGATTGAAATACCATCTGGAATTTATGTGACCACATGGAACGAAGTGTAAAAACCAGACTTCCGCATCCCAGAAATCGCAATGAATTGCGATAAACACACTCTTCGAAGAATGGTCAAAATTTGACTCAAGTTATTTAAAGCATCTTGTTGAAACTCTTCCAGTAATAATTAGTGCCGTAATTTTTGCACGTGGTAATGTTACTGAGTATTTAAAAGTACATTTCTGGAGGTGACTAAATTTTTATCCTGTGTCTGTATACAATGGCATACAAAATTAATAAATTATATCTGTTTTCTCTTCCGCTCAAGACGGGTTGAGTTCCTCAAAGATGAATTTTCGCCATTTCTTTGCCTGTTGTCCTTCTGTGTAGTTCCATTACAGAGTTGAAGTGGGTGCTGTCTTTAATGTTGTCAATCCATTTCTTTCTTGGTCTTTCTCTACTGGGCTGGACAGCAGATATCAAGTGAGGGTCACATTGATGAAGAAATTAATCGGCGTACAAAACTTGCCTGGAGAGCTTTTGGAAGAAACAGCATAATTTTCAAGAGCAATATGCCATTATGTCTTAAAAGAAAAGTGTTTGATCAATGCATCCTTCCAGTGCTTACGTATGGTGCAGAGACGTGGACCTTAACTAAAAGAGACATACAAAGGCTGCAGACAACTCAAAGCAGCATGGAGAGGTGCATGCTTGGTATAACCAGGAGAGATAAGAAGAGGAACTCGTGGATCCGAAAAATGACGAGAGTGGAAGACATCATGATCAGAGTTAAATCCCTGAAATGGCAATGGGCTGGACATACTACCAGAAGGACAGACCATAGATGGACAGCCGAAATTTTAGATTGGATTCCAAGGGACAGGAAAAGACCCAGAAAAAGACCACATGGGAGATGGGTGGATGAAATTCGTAAATATGCGGGAGTGACATGGAGGAGACTGGCACAAGACAGACCGTTGTGGAGGAAACTTGGGGAGACCTTCGTCCAGCAGTGGATTGATAATGGTTGACCATGATGATGATGATGATATACAGATCTGCATGTTATATAAATAAATAAATATATACTTAATATATTTAAGCACATGACAGATGTGTGTGCATATAGTCATATGTATATATGTATGGAGAAAAGCTGGAGATAACAGACACGTACGTTTATCTTGGACAGCAGATATTAAGTGAGGGTCACACTGAGGAAGAAATTAATCGGCGTATAAAACTTGCCTGGAGAGCGTTTGGAAGAAACAGTATAGTTTTCAAGAGCAATATGCCATTATGTCTTAAAAGAAAAGTGTTTGATCAATGCATCTTTCCAGTGCTTACGTATGGTGCAGAGACGTGGATCTTAACTAAAAGACACATACAAAGGCTGCAGACAACTCAAAGCAGCATGGAGAGGTGCATGCTTGGTGTAACCAGGAGAGATAAGAAGAGGAACTTGTGGATCAGAAAAAGGACAAGAGTGGAAGACATCATGATCAGAGTTAAATCCCTGAAATGGCAATGGGCTGGACATACTGCCAGAAGAACAGACCATCGATGGACAGCCGAAATTTTAGATTGGATTCCAAGGGACAGGAAAACACCCAGAAGAAGACCACATGAGAGATGGATGGATGAAATTCGAAAGTGTGCAGGAGTGACATGGAAGAGACTCGCACAAGACAGACCGTTGTGGAGGAAACTTGGGGAGACCTTCGTCCAGCAGTGGATTGATAATGGTTGACAATGATGATGATGATATATGTATATATATAATGTAAAATACAGATTCAAAAAGTTTTTTTACGAAACAAACCAATTTGAAATTCTAAAGCGCCAACGGCTGCATAAAAGAAAATTCAAAAACAAATGAGGACAAACCAGGTGAAAACTATAAAGATAATAAAAAAAGGATGAAAATGATTAAAAAAAGCAAAAAAAAGCAAAAAAAAAAATTCTTTGATCTTGTAGAACAAAATATCCGGAACAACAACCAGGAGAAAAAGATAAGTATTGTAAAACATATGGCTGTTGTCACCTATGGTTTCATCAGGGGTAAGCACAGACATCTCTCAATGTCCAATAGTACATAGACCAGTGAGTGTGGGTTTCTGCATTATTCAGTTTGCAAGTAAACCTCCACTTATGATGAGCGGGATATATTTGTTTTTTTAATTCAGCTTTCATGTTTTCTTTATGGATTAAACCGCCCCCTCCCCCTCCCCTCCGTTCACCCTTGATAGTTCAAGATATTTCCACCAGGGAACGATTTCTTTTTCGCTCATATCGATTCTGCATGTTCTGAATTGTATTCCCACGACGTTTAGGAGAGTTTCTGCCGCTAAATGTTTCTGCAGATGCCTTTTAGTAGCGATATTTTAATTATGATCACTCTCTACGCAAGATTTCATATGCAAAGAAATGTTTAGTAGGCATTGCCTTTCATATTATCTCCCATTCATTTGTGTCAATAAATTCATTGCACACGCTATCTCGTTTTCTTCCTTGTTTTACATTCTGGAAGGTAAGGTGAAAATTATCATCTTAAAAAAAATAACTGACGAAATCGTATATTTTTTAAACCGATTGCCCTCCAAGAAAGCGAGACATATATATTTTTTTTAACCTAACACACGTTGCTTCTGTTTTGAAAATAATAACGGAAGAAAAGAAGAATTATTTGAAAAATATATGACGCTCTGTATCCAACTTTTAGAATACACATATTTTTCTCAGATGTCAAAATTTTATATCTTCATGTTTAGAAAGAACACTTATGTGTTGAAAATTCTGCTTTCCCAGTAGAGTTTCTGGTTTGTACGAGATGGATTTCAGGGAACGTTTTCTAGGTCCCAGTACGTGTTTGATACAAACACAAGGTTACATAAAATTAGAGGACAAAATCAGCAAATATTCGTGTTCTTTATTTACGTGTCTGGAAGACAAAGTATCGCTTTCATCCAAAGACCACCGTGCTCCGCATGCTAAAACTGATAAAACAACGGCGTTCTTTCTCTTCTGGAGTTGGAAGAAAATGTAGCGAAATATTACAATTCATACGGGCATCTCTTTCACTGAACTTCAGTACGGAGATGATTTGATGCTCTGTGACGTATATTCTAGATTAACTTTCCTTTTTTAGTTTCTTTCCCTATGTAAATCTTGAGTTTATTCTCAGTATTCTTCACGCTTAACGAAATATCTTTTCCCTCAAACGAATACGTTTGGCAACACAATTGAGGTTGAATGCACGTGACGTATGCCTGATCTTGATAAGAGCAAGAGATAAAAACAACGACTAATCGATTGCGTGAGGGCGTTGTGAGAGAGCGATTTTTAAGAGCGTTGGATTGTAAACTGATTATTGAAAGGAGTGTTGTGATAATGTGTGGTGTACATTGTGATGTTATCATTCAGTTATGGAAGTGTCTTCTACAGCCTGAATAAAGCTTTTCCGTAAGTTGACTTCTGTTGTTTCGTCTGGCTGTTAAGGTTTCCTTTCATTTAGGAACTATTTCCTAGTGTATTGATGTGTTAAAACAGCGTAGAAGTACAAAAGACTTTTACGCTACAGCTCATAGATTTCATCTAACAGTGGAAGAATGCTCATACGTTGACGCAGGAAGAAAGAAATCTTGTGAGGAAGAAATTGTGTGTATTCTGAAGTTGCACGTAAAATCTGTGATATTTCCGATACCTTTTGTGTACAGTAAAAATCAAACTTTAATAATAAGGAGCTGTAGACAAACTATACTTAAAATAGCACAGCGAAACCTTCGAATTTAGGCCTCGGTTAACGCTTCTAGTCCGTTGCTTTGGTACAAAAGGGGAATAATTGTATAAAACGTACGCACAAAAACCAACTGTTTCAGAGCTTCTCCAAAAGTAGAATGCTGAATGAAACTACATATAAAAATTTAAAATAAAATCATGGTATACAGCAGAGGTGGGGAACCTTCTCATGTTGGAAGACCATATTAAGTGAGCTGTAATCTAAGAAGTCTACATTTAAGAAACTTCAATATACTTCGAAATGTACATTATTTTGTAAAAATCTTACAATGAACTGACTTTCAAAAATGAAAACAATTGTTAATTTTTAAGGTGGACGTCAAGTAATTTTGTTTCGTATATTTCCAATGGAAAAACTTCTGTACACATTTTCTTCACAATTAGTGCGTTCCCAAGGATGAACATTTGAACATCGATTAAAATAACTTCATATTATAACTTGGAATACTTAATATTTTCTAAAACATAACCATAATTATATTAAACATCAAAAACGTTTCCTTTGGTGGTGTTGAAACCAGAAAAAGGTGGCGTGACCTGTACTTTGATGACGTCAGTAGACAAACAAATGTTGGATTGCATAATTATGGTTATGTTTTAGAAAATATTAAGTATTCCAAGTTATAAGATGAAGCTATTTTAATCGATGTTCAAACTTTCATCCTTGGGAACGCATTAAATGTGAAGAAAATGTGTACAGAAATTTTCCCATTGGAAGTGTATAGGAAGCAAAATTACTTGAGGTGCACCTCAACTTAACCAACCTTTTAGTGACTTTGTTGTGACTGCTTTTTGTTGGATAGCATTTAATATTTAGTTGCAACGTGGAGGTCCGCACTTTTAGTTCATCTTCTGAATTAGTATCCATCATTTGTAACCTTGACGTCTTGATTTGGGTTTGGTAGGATGCTGATTCGCAGCAATAAGCGGTTGAAAAGAAAGAAAGCATTTTTCGTGCATTTTGTCGAACGCGTGCGTATTCTATTGCATTTTTTCGTATTTCAATTGGATCTATTTCAGCGTCAAATAAAGACTTTAAAACGTCCTCTTCTAAGAGCTCAATCAATTCCACATGTAGTTCTTTAGGAGCCACAGAATGAAATCATGAGCGTAGCAGGTGTCAAATTAGCCTTTAAACATACTAATGGTTTAATTGTGGCCATCAATCGGGGAGAATTATTTCGTTGACTCATTTTTTCCTCTTTGATATTTAAAATAAGGTCATTTTAAGATTAAAATAAATATAATAAAAGACGTACAAAAACATACTAATAAAATAAAAAGGATTTGTTCTGCAAAATGTAGATTCAGTCAAAGGGCCGCACTTAATTGCCTAGAAGGCAGCAAGTTCTCCACCCATGCTACAGAGCATTGTAGGAAAGTGGTTTCTGACCCGTTGTCTCGAACTTCCCTTTAGAAATATCAAGCTAGAAGATTAAGTTTAGGTTTCGCTAAGGGAAAGACAAATTTGCTGATCAGTGAACCGGAACTGCGCAGTTAGCCAGCCGCGCACCAAAAAATAGGGCCACCCTGGTGGCACAGTGGTCTAAGGGTTGGCTCCTGACCATTCGTCCAGATGGGTCCGGATTCTAATTCCGGTGGGGCATGGATGTTGAGTTTGTTTTGCCGCACTGGCTCTCTCCCTTCCCTGGAACCAGTGGCCCTAAATGTAGGGACGGACGACTGATTATAGCCCACTGACAAGCGAAACTTATCGGACCCCCGACGGCATTCGTCACGGAACGTTCTGTGGTGGACAAGCATGACACCAAATTAACAGGTGTGAAGTATGGCATTTCGAAATCGCCCGCAACCCCGATAACATGGCTCATAAAAGTTGGACGCCCGCCTGTAATGTATGCAGCCATCAAGTGTCAAACAACATTTACCTGTTAGATATGAGACACCTAAATGTCGAGAGAGACCACGTGTAACACCATTAAGTTGCAAATGTCATATACATACCTCACTCACGTCATGGTAATGTGTTAAGAGAAGGTTTTCTTTGAGACTTTCATATTGTCATAGACACTCTGCATGGTTTGTCCGGAAAACTGTTCGTGAATACTTTCTCGTTTCACTTTGGGGCGATGGTTCATAGGAACTCGAACTGCTTGACACAGCAGTTCGAGTTCCTATGAACCATCTCCCACTAACGAACCATCACCCCCAAAGTCGAACGAACCATCACCCACTAACGAACCATCACCCCCAAAGTCAAACGAACCATCACCCATTAACGAACTATCACCCCCAAAGTCGAAGGAACCATCACCCACTAACGAACCATCACCCCCAAAGTCGAACGAACGATCACCCACTAACGAACCATCACCCCAAAGTCGAACGAACCATCACCCCCAAAGCCGAACGAACCATCACCCACTAACGAACCATCACCCCCAAAGTCGAACGAACCATCACCCACTAACGAACCATCACCCCCAAAGTCAAACGAACCATCACGCACTAACGAACCATCACCCCCAAAGTCGAACGAACCATCACGCACTAACGAACCATCACCCCCAAAGTCGAACGAACCATCACCCACAAAGTCGAACGAACCATCACCCACTAACGAACCATCACCCCCAAAGTCAAACGAACCATTACCCATTAACGAACTATCACCCCCAAAGTCGAAGGAACCATCACCCACTAACGAACCATCACCCCCAAAGTCGAACGAACGATCACCCACTAACGAACCATCACCCCAAAGTCGAACGAACCATCACCCCCAAAGTCGAACGAACCATCACCCACTAACGAACCATCACCCCCAAAGTCGAACGAACCATCACCCCCAAAGCCGAACGAACCATCACCCACTAACGAACCATCACCCCCAAAGTCGAACGAACCATCACCCACTAACGAACCATCACCCACTAACGAACCATCACCCCCAAAGTCAAACGAACCATCACGCACTAACGAACCATCACCCCCAAAGTCGAACGAACCATCACCCACTAACGAACCATCACTCCCAAAGTGTGCTGGAATACCCGGTGTATCACTATGTTCAGATAACGTGTCCAACGTTTCATCACTATCACGCCACAATGTCTGTCCTTCAAACATGTCAGCGCCTCCAATGACATGTTGCTCCAAAACGCTATGCAAATACCTTGCAATTCGCCTGTCGATGTACGTTGGAGCCGTGTCGTCCGCTTGGTATTTCTGAGTCACCTCGTTCACCAGTATCTGTACTGCAGCATGCGATTTTCTTAAAACACACAACACAATATTTGTATGCGTACGCACAGGCTCGTGCACTGTCTCACACTACTCACGTTTAACAGTGAGTGACGTATGCACAACGCAGGACACCTTCCAAGCATGAGCAGTATCACCCAATCACATCACACTCACATTTACATGTTGTTTCACACTTTATGGTGGCATACATTTCACTTTTATAAGCCATATTCTAGGAGTTGCGGGAGATTGCGAAATGCCGTACTTCACACCTGTTACTTTGGTGGCATGCTTGTCCATAACACAACGTTCCGTAACGATTGTGATCGGGAGGTCCGATAGTTTCCCTTGTGAGTTGCTAACGGTGGTCGTTAAACGTCACCTCCCTCCCCGAAAATTAGGACCGAAAACCACAGGGACCAATCAAAGATGCACCGCCGCCCCAACGGAGAAGATTTCACGCACCAGCAACTCTCCCCGCTCCAACGAATGAAACATAAACAGAATCTGGAGTTCGCCTCATGTAGAACTGTACTTAAACTCATTTCTTTTCAATTGAGCTCACCACTGTACTCGCCATAATACAACCCATCGAACTAGAGGCACAGTAGAATTCTCAATTCTTAGTAGCATTCTTTATTCCTATCTTTTTCATTTCGCTCAGGTATCGAAGGAACTGCGTAGAATCTTAAAGGACAAGGTTTCCGTTAGATCTCTTTCTGGACTGACTGGGATGCCGTTGGCCGCCGCTGTTAAGAGTTTTCGTTGTTCAGAGGTTATCTGTAATATTAATCCTACAGAAGCTGTTCTGTACCAATCAAAACTAGCCACCGTTTGGAGGTGTCCGTTAATGGAGGCTTCACTGTAAAACTATACTAGTCATCCGAATTTCTTGGCGTAGAATAGAAATCAAAGTTACCAAGCTTTCGCACAACAACCAGATGGCTTTCTCAAGGAAGGTAGACAGCGCCAAGAAATTCGGATTACTAGTGTAGTTAAGTTATCTTAAATGTAACTTTCATTACACCGTTTGAGAAAAAGCAATCCTGTAGGGCGTATTTGGAATCGGACACTGGCACAGCGTGAAGAAAATGTTTCATTAACATAATTTCGTATCCCTGAAAGAAAATTAATATATTTGCTCCGTAAGAACCATAACATTATAGCCTCCTACAGTACTTAACCCGTCGTTGGTCACGCTATGAGCATTTCTCTCACGATTCGCATATAAAGAGCGCCATTTATTTGGAAGTAACCATGGAGGCACCACACCCGCTCTAGCTGACTTTTAGATTCGTCACACCAAAAATGCTTGCACCCCCAAATTTTGGCGATTCCATTATCATGAAGTGCCCAGTTTAAATAAACGGGATGCTTAAGCTTTCCATCACCAAAACAAAAGTGGAAGTGAGCTTGTTCGGATTTTCGATGCTTGACTGTATGTATATTAACTATATTTCTTGCAAAGAAAGAATTCTGAAGTGTGATTATTGAGCAGAGTACTTAAAACAGCGGACAAATAAAAAGAGGTAGTGTGAGAAAAACTATCACGCGCGACCACAGGCGTTGTTCAACGTGTAGCGACCAATGACGGATTAATAGCGTGTTTTCCATCTTTCGCCGCGATAGCTGCTTGCAGCTGATGTAGCATCTACACTACTATACCGTGGAATGTATCTTTAGGTATACTATACCAGGCGCGCAGAACGAAGTCTCATAGTTCAGCGAGATGGAGCTAGGCAATGGCGTGGGCAGGGAGTTGCTGGATTCTGCATCCCACAAAGGTTTGATGGGATTCAAGACGGCGCCGCCGTGGCAACCTGAGTCCATTAGCAGTAACAACAAGAACTTTATGCGGGATACGGTGTGCCGCATAGAATGAAGTGGTAGGATCATGTACTCTAAAGATTATGATGAATATTTGTTGATTACTTGAACATTTGCCATCATTATGCATAGAAAGTGGTACAAAGAGGACGATTCGAGATGAAAGTCATGGTGTACATTTGGTGGAATTGTAAGTGTCCTGTTCACTGGAAGCTCCTGCAAGATGGTCAGGTTGTGGACGCGAACCTTTATCTGAACAGCTGGAGTGGGTCCATGATGCTCTGTGCAACGCTATTCAGTGCTTATCAACAGGAAGTGGGCTTTTCTGCAAGTGGGTAATGTCACAAGTCACACCCCGAGAGTGGTCTGACGAACACCATTCCAGGGAGTCCCGATCTTGCCCACATCTGACTACTACCTATCAGAGTTGGAAACGGGTCAAAAATTTGGACCCAGACCCGGCCGCCACATAATTGGACCCGATCCGGCCCGGACAAATCTGCTTTGAGCTATAAATTCTAATTCATCATCATCATCATCATTCATTATTAATGCACTGGATGAAGGTACCCCCAAGTCTCTTCCACAAAGAACTGTCTTGGACCAGTGTCCTCCATCCACTCATCTCCTACGTGGTATTCTTCTGGGTCTTTTCCTGTCCCTTAGAATCCAGTGTAAAATCTCGGTTGTTCATCGGTGGTTTGTTTTCCGGGCAATATGTCCAGCTCATTGCCATTTCAGGGATTTTACTCTCATCATAATGTCTTCCACTCTTGTCATTTTTCTTATCCATCTGTCCCTCTTTTTTACGCTTTCCAACCGCAGGTTGAAGAAGCGTATATGATCCAGCCTCGTCTGTCTGTCTGTCCGCACGACAACTCGCCTAAAAATGGTTCGTTTTCCGTGAAGTTTTAATATGTGGTAAGGGACAACCTGGGGACGAATCCTATTGAAAATGGGTCAAAGGTCAAGACATAAGAGCGGTATCCATTTCATCGCCTTTATGTGTCATAACTTACGTAAAAAGGTTTCGATTGCGATAAAACTTTGTCATGTTAAGGAGGTATACTGAGCCAATTCTGTTTAATATAATCGAAATGGGGTCAAACGTCAGGGCACAGGAGCGACATTTATTCCACAGCCATTATCCTAATAACTTGACGTTGGAAAGCGTATGATAACCCTGGGGAACAATTTTGAACATATTTTTTGTTGACTTCGTTTTTTCAGCTGACTTTGACTGAAAGAGGCATCCTGATTTTGTAACTGCAGCTAGTTTTCTTCTATCACGTCAGGCTTTTTCTCTACCGCTTATCTGCATGCGATTACTGTAGCCAGGATGGAGGAGAGCACTAGTGTTCTATTGGCCGAAAGCAAAGTGCCTCCATCGAATGGGGAGGGAGTGGTGGAGGACGACCTTGTGGACCAGCGAAAGGCTGTTAGTTGTCTGGGCTATTCAATTACCCGCACCGACAGCGTGGTGAGAGGTTGTGTGCCGCTCTATATAAATGGAAATTCAGTGTTAGCTATTTTTCAAAACTTTCTTAGCAAATTTTATTATTTTATAAACACGTATTTAATTTATGTCTGCCTCTTCTGTTTCTCGTCGAAAGTGCATACACAACCCTGATTCATTTTGTTATATCTCTGGAAGTTTCACGATTCCCAGTCAAAGGGAGAACATCAGCGCATTTGTAAAGCAAGCCTATTTTGCATATTTAAAAGTTAAACTGGGTGATCAGGATAAGTTAAGCTGATCGTCGCCTCATAACGTGTGCAAGCAGTGTGTGGAGAGTTTACGGATGTGGACGAAAGGAATACGTGATAAGATGCCATTTGGAATAACTATGATTTGGAGAGAGCCAATAGATCATGTAAGTGACTGTTATTTTTGCAGAGTGGAAACAAAAGGATATAAAAATGAATGTAACATGGAGTATCCTTTTTGCATAGTGGAAACAAAAGGATATAAAAATAAATGTAACATGGAGTCATCATCATCATCATTGTCAACCATTATCAATCCACTGCTGGACGAAGGTCTCCCCAAGTTTCCTCCACAACGGTCTGTCTTGTGCCAGTCTCCTCCATGTCACCCCTGCATACTTTCGAATTTCATCCACCCATCTCCCATTTGGTCTTCTTCTGGGTCTTTTCCTGTCCCTTGGAATCCAATCTAAAATTTCGGCTGTCCATCGATGATCTGTCCTTCTGGCAGTATGTCCAGCCCATTGCCATTTCAGGGATTTAACTCTGATCATGATGTCTTCCACTCTTGTCATTTTTCGTATCCACGAGTTCCTCTTCTTATCTCTCCTGGTTACACCAAGTATGCACCTCTCCGTGTTGCTTTGAGTTGTCTGCAGCCATTGTATGTCTCTTTTAGTTAAGGTCCACGTCTCTGCACCATACGTAAGCACTGGAAGGATGCATTGATCAAACACTTTTCTTTTAAGACATAATGGCATATTGCTCTTGAAAATTATGCTGTTTCTTCCAAAAGCTCTCCAGACAAGTTTTGTACGCCGATTAATTTCTTCATCAATGTGACCCTCACTTGATATCCGCTGTCCAAGATAAACGTACGTGTCTGTTATCTCCAGCTTTTTTCGATCAATCGATAAATCTTCATTTCTTGTAAAAGCATTGAACATCACTTTTGTCTTCTGAAAGTTCATTTTTAATCCCACTTCTTTACTCTTGTCAGCAAGTTCCTGGATCATACTCTGCAGCTCTGATGGGCTAGTTGCAAAAATGACTACGTCATCAGCAAAACGAAGGTGGGTTAGATAATCTCCATTAATCTTTATCCCCTTGTTTTCCCAGCTCAGTGACTGAAAAACACCCTCCAATGGGGCATTAAAGAGCTTCGGAGATATGGTGTCACCTTGTCTCACTCCCTTTCCAATTTTTATAACATGGAGTATCCTAGTCTTATTTTTGCATAGTGGAAACAAAAGGATATAAAAATAAATGTAACATGGAGTAGCCTAGTCTACCATCAGCTATACGCCTACAGTCAATTTCAGCTGAAATCCCGGTGCCGGTTTTCGGTACACTACCCTCTCTTGGAGAACATGATTATGGTGATAAAGTGTGACAACAGTGATGGCGATTTTGTAACTGAAGATGACTATGTTCGTAAGGGATTTGATCAGCATGAGTTAAGTGATTTGGCACTGTCAAAGAAGGTTTCAGAACTCCTAGCATCAAGACTGCGTGAGAAAAGCCTGCTTGAAAAAGGAACGAAGGTATCATACTTTCGAACCAGAGAAAGTGAATTTCTGCAGTACTTCAGAAGTGATAGGGGCTTTGTATATTGCCATAACATACGAGGTTTAATGGAGGAATTGGTAATTGCAAAGTATAACTCAACTGAATGGCGAATGTTCTTCGATAGCTCAAAGCGGAGCTTAAAGTGTGTCCTCCTTCACAATAGCAATTTATTTGGGTCAGTCCCAATTGGTCATTCAGTTTGTCTTTGTGAAGAATATGGAGACATAGAGAGAGTCATTGAGTTGTTGCAATATCACACACACAATTGGGACATATGTGTTGACCTTAAAATGGTATGCTTCCTTCTTCGTCAGCAACGCGGATACACAAAATATCCCTGTTATCTGTGCATGTGAGACAGCAGAGCACGTGAGAAGCATTGGGTGGAAAGAAATTGGCCTCCACGTTCTTCCCTCAAACCTGGTGATTCAAACATTCTACATGAGCCACTTGTTGATAGAAAAAACATAATATTCCCACCTCTGCACATGAAACTAGGTCTCATGAAGAAGTTTGTTAAAGCTTTGCCAACTCAAGGAGACTGTTTCAAGTACCTCATTACGACATTTCCTAGCCTGTCTTTTGAAAAATTAAAGCCGGTGTATTTGATGGTCCACAGATTCGGCAGCTCATCAATATTCAACGTTTCATCAGGACAATGTCAGAACGTCAAGGACTTTATTGAAAATACACGAGCAAAGAATTACACCGAAATTATTCAGAAACTCTTGGACTCCTACAAAATGCTTGGCTGCAACATGAGCATCAAGGTACATTTTCTGCATAACCATCTTGATAGATTCCCGGAAAATCTTGGTGCCGTCAGTGATGAACAAGGAAAACGATTCCACCAAGATTTGAAGGTCATGGAAGGACGGTATCAGGGTAGATGGGATGAACACGTGCTGGAGCATTCGGCGGGATTGTCCACAGATTAAACACTCCAGGAAAAGCTATAAGTGCAAATTTTTATCTTAACTGTTACGACTTGCACACAATTTGCCGGACAGTAGCAATATATCTTTTGTATGAACACAATAGATGTAAATAAAATGCATTCAGGTAAATTATTTTTTCTTTATCTTCCATTCTATGTATGAAATTTGTATGTTTTTCGAGGAACATGGAGGGTACCCTGTATCGTAAAAAGTTGATGTGGTAGAAAAAAACTGAGGTCATATTTGGATTCACAACCCAAAAGTTATTAAAAAATAAGTGTCAGATCTAACTCAACGAAAACTGTCTTCCCCAGTGTAATCAATGCATTGCAGGATTTTACTAACTTGTTTATCTTTCTGGGTTACACCAAGTATGCATCTCTGTTTCTTTCAGTTGCCTGCAGTCTTTGTACATCTTTTTTAGTTAAAGTCCACGACTTTGCTCCGTACGTAAGCACTGGAATGAAGCGTTGATTAAACGCTTTTCTTTTAAGACATAATAGCACATCGCTCTTAAAAATTGTATTGTTCCTTCCAAAAGCTCTCCAACCAACTTTTTTATGCCAGTTAATTTTTTCATCAATGTGACTCTTGCTTGATATCTGCTGCCCAAGGTAAATGTAGAAATTGATTATCTCCAGCTATTAGCTTTCCCACCTTAACTGATAAATCTTCATTCCTTGTAAAAGCATTGTACTTCAGTTTTGTCTTCTGAAAGTTCATTTTTAATCCCATTTTTTTTACCCTTCTCAGGAAGTTGCAAGTTCCTGTATCATACTCTGCAGCTCTGAAGTATTATTTCAAAGATCTCTGAAGGGTTCTTTGAAATATATTTTGTCTTTTCCAAAATAAAACTGGTCGAAATCGGGTCAGGAACACCTTGACCCGGCCCGTTTGACCAGCAAGATATTGTCTACCCGGTGTCTCGTGACCAGTTTCCATCTCTGCTACCTATTCCACAACATGACTACTATCTGTTTCGCTCCATCCTACAAGGACGGCACTGGATATGGAATTTGGAATCAAATCATTACTGTCCTAGAAGCCTGCCAAATGGTACAGCCGTGGGATCGTGGCTCTGGTGGAACGTTGGCAAAACAAGAGCCTGTACTTTGCAGAATGAAGGAAGCATATACGGGTTTCTTGCATCATTAAGCTTTTTAGTTGCCAACAGGAAGAACTTTTGAGTCACCCTGATAATTTGTTAAGATATTTTCAATGTTTTTCCGCTCACAAATAGCCTCAATCTCTTCTTCCTGTTCTATGCTTTCATATGCTCTTCAATATTTAGCTGTTTCTTGACATAAATACAAAAACATGCTTTTCGTGTGACACTCCGTATGTACAGTATATGAAGATTCTTCATCTGCTGTTGAAATCGCATTGAAAAAAAATCCTTTATGGAACAGTGTGAAGTGTGTGCAGGATTTTCTTGTTTTGACAAAGTCTTGCCGTTCGTATGTCCACCTGTAAGGACGGGATCTTCTCATTTATAAGCCAAATATGATTTTCTCCGCTTTCAGGTAATGGCTTATCTTTTTCTGTTTACAAAGATAGGTAAATAAACGATGTCATCGCTTTGTCCACGTTATTTTATAAACAACGCATAGCAACTGAAAAATTGTTGTCCGGACACCGCTGGGTACGAACACCCAGATCTCTCGATAACTAGCCGAGTGCGTTCGGTTTACGCCACGGTGCCAACAATTCACAGCGCTATGCGTGGTTTTTCAGTCAGCATTTGACTACATAAATCCACACTGATGGGCTCAGGAACTGATGCGTTAGTTGGCACCGAAGCGTAAACCGAACTCACTCTGCTAGTTATCGAGAGATCTGGGGTTCGATCCCAGTATTCTCGGAACAACAATTTTTCAGTTGCTATGCGTTGTTTATAAAATAACGTGCACAGAGCGATGACATAGTTTATTTACATTATCACCACGTATTTGAAACATATTCACTACTACAAAGATAGGATTTTCCCTTCCAGACGCAGGAATGTAAAAATCCTTTCATTATAAAACAAGAATACCTACAAATAATTCTGTCGCAAATTTATTGTTACGTCGCTGGCGGTCATCTGCCCCGAAACAGTTTCGAGACGCCACGCACAAGATGAAACCGAAATGGTAAGGTTCGACCTCTGGATCAGAGAACAGTGGAGTGAGCACATGAAAATTTCCCTCTAGAGAGCATTAATTCAACAAGAACGGCAGCATTTAGTAACAAAAAATAATTATAAAGTAGAGATGAATAGATGACACACGGAATGAAATGCGAACAACTTAAGTAAAACAATATGTCGGACGGTCCCTAGTTAATAAGTTCTGCGATTAAACGCTAATAAGTCTGCTGTAACACAGCAAACATCTCGGTCGTCGCTGACATCGAAATATATCCTTAACTTGTTCATATTGACAAAAGTGATCCACAGTGTTGTTCTACAGAAAACACTCAGAATTGGTACATCGCGAGCACACAAGAACACAAGTATCCTCTAACCTTGTCAAAAGAACACACACTTCTTCCTGTCAACCCGCTGCTCTTCTCAGCACACACACGTGACCGACTCAGGTCGAAGTTCATTGCTGGAAGAGTTTTTCCACGGTAAATGTAAAAAAAAAAAAAAAGAAAGAACAATAGCGCCTCTCGTGCTCGGGGACAGCTGCAAATGCCTGATTGCGAAACGGCACGTTCTTAAGTAAACCAACAGCAAAGCATTTGAAATGATTTTTCACACTTGGCAATAACAAAAATAGAATTAATCATGCACGTAACAATATACAGTACCTAACCTCAAATGTATTTTGACGCCACGGTGTCCGAGTGGTCTAAGGACGTGGCCTCTGGATATTTGTAAGAGTTTGGCCTAGGTTAGAGTCCGGGATGAAACATAGGTTGTGTGCTTGCTTTTATGGCTCTGACTTCGTTCATTTCTTGGAACACGTGACCTTACTTTCAGGACGGGTGGTTGCTAAAATCTCCCAGTCACTCACGGCCGTTTTTAAACACAGAAATAAACATTTGGCCTTCCGGTTTTAGTGGCCCAAGGCGCTAGCTTCTTACCATTTGTCTGAGGTGAGACCTAGGTTTGAGTCTCGTATGAGATACTGGTATTGAATTTCTTTTACGGTATTAGCTATGTCCCTTTCTTGTAGCCAGGATCCCAAATCAGGGACGGGTGACCACTCATGTTGGTCGTTAAGCACAAAAACAATAATAAATAAATCTGAGATCCTTTTTCCTCTAAAGATGGAGATTTTGTTTCATGGGTGATGTGCCTGTCCTACGGCCCTGATTCTCTGTCCTCCCTCGAACCAGTTGCCTCAAATAAGGGACTAGCAGCTGCATATAGCTGTTAGAGTTGGTCATGATGTTCGTTAAAAGCTGAAACAAACTAAATCAACAAGTTAGTAAAATGATGCAATGCATTGATTATTATACGCTTTCCAACATACCAGATATCATTACTCAAGTTATAAGGATAATGGCTGTGAAAGAAATCTCGCCCATGTGTCCTAATATTCGATCCCATTTCGATGATATTCAACAGAACCGGTTAAGTATACTTCCGGAACAACATGATCAAGTTTTGTCTCAATCTAAAAGTTTTTAGTCAGGTTATGACATATAAGGGCGATGGAATGGATCCCGCTCTTATGTCCTGACCTTTGACTCCAGTTCTCGCATTTTCAACAGCGTTCGTTCCCAGCTGGTCCCCTACCACATACTAAAATTTCATCGAAATCGAACCATTTCTACGCAAGTTAGGACGTTTTAAGGGCAACAGAATGGATCCCGGTTCTAGGTCATGACCTTTGATCCCATTTCGCCCATTTTCAATAGGGTTCGTCCCCAGGTGGTCCCCTACCACGTACTAAAATTTCATTGAAATCGGATTACTTTTACCAAGTTATGACGCATAAGGAAAATGGAATGGATCCTCCTATGTCCTGACCTTTGATCCCATATCGCCAATTTTCCTTAGAGTTCGTCCCTAGGTGGTCCACTACCACATACTAAAATTTCATCGAAATCGACCAATTTTTACGTGAGTTATCATGCGGACAGACGGACGGACATAGCCGGAGCATATACGCTTCTTCAACCTACGGTTGGAAAGCGTAAAAAACCAGTCTCTTCAACGTCTAGATGCAGAAGCCAGTGGCTACCTATCATGTTATTGGTAGCTAGTCCAAATAAACTGGGCCGTCACGGTGTCGCAGTGATTTACGCTCTGCCTTCTGGTCATTCGTCCGAAATGGGTTCGAATCCCGGTGAGGAATGGATGTTGTGTTTGTTTTACGGCACTGACTCTCTCTTTTTCCTGGATTCAATGACTCTAAATTAGGGACGGGTGACTGCTTATAGCGCATTGAGTTGCTTACGGTGGCCGTTAAACCTCCAAAAAATAAATAAATTATAAACTGGTCACTAGGTGTGAATACTTTCCCGTGGAACTTGTAGTTCTTTTTTATTTAAGTTAAACGACGGGTATTTGAAAGCTTTAATGATTACTGTGCTATTTACTTTTTCTAAACTTAAAGCTATGTTGTCCTTTTGTGTGTCTAATCTTTGTCTTTCGGGGCCGTAACAACCATATTTTTTTGTTCTTGTTGCTCTGATTTAATATGCCTTTTTTAATACAAATTTCTTAATAAAACGAGCCCTTGAGGAGACAGATGCATCCATCAATAATTTAAGCCGTTTTACATTCTGGAAAAAGGCATTCAATGAATCGAATAGCATTAAAGGTTTTGCATTCTCCGTACTTTAATCCATTTAAACATTTTTTGGCATGCAAAGCTATGAAATATTTATGGTCTGTTTTTAGTTTCTCTTTGCGTTTATGTTCATTTTTTTATAAGGGACGCTGATCTGTTCAGAAATGCGCCTTTTTTAAAGGAGGTATTTTTTTATTTTTCTCCGAAGTGGCTTAAATGGCAAAACCGGCGTTTGTTTTTTTACTTTTCCAAGTTTTCCATTATGAGATCGGGAACGTCTTTCAACAAATCGATTAACTCAAGGGATTAGAAGAGTTAAATAAATTCTCCCGCATTAGCTCTTCATCGATGATACGCACTTAGAAAGTTTTCCTGCATCCCCGAGCGGTTTCTCTCTTCTTCAGCACAATAGCATATCGTGAATCTCCGAAGCTGCGAGGCATCGATTGATAAACTGAACTCAGATCTCTTCATGGCCTAACGATTGTTGACAGAACCGCATCTTATTCATGGCTACCACGGCTTTGCATTAATTCTCTCTCTTCTCAGTAACTGGGCTGTCTCAATGGCTCGTCAGGTGTCATCCGATAATTTAACTTGACACCGCGAGAAAGTGGAACTTCGGGGGATATTAAGTTAATTGCTTTAGTGAGAAATAATTTGTTTCAGGGATGTTCTTTCACTTCGATTTTGAATAACCAGTCCTCTTGAATCTTGAAAATTGTTGACAAACTGGATATTCCCTTTAGGTGAATGCGACGAAGTGATTGTTTTAAGTATTAGGTGTGGCAAAAGATAAAACGTAACGTCTACGAACACAAACAGTAGATACCGCGTTTATTCGATAATACACTGACGGAAAAAAATCCCAACACAACGAAAAAATAGTTGTAGAGGAATGAAATGGCGGCAATACATTTGTATAGGTAACATATTTAATCGATAGAGGTTTCAAGACCACAGCTTAATGTAAGCGCGAGAAGAGCCATTTTAAATGTGAAATGCTGGTACATTAATAACCGGTGTAACCGCCAGAATGTTGAATGCAAGCACGCAAACGTTCATGCATTGTTTCGTACAGGTGCTGGATGTCAGTTTGTGGGATGGAGTTCCATGCTTGTTGCACTTGGTCGGTCAATACAGGGAAGGTTGATGCTGGTTGGGGGTGACGCTGGACTTGTCGTCCAATGATGTCCCATACTTGCTCGATTGGTGAAAGATCTGGTGATCTAGCAGGCCACGGCAACATGTCGATACTCTGTAGAGCATGTTGGGTTACAACAGCGGTATGCGGGCGAGCGTTATCCTGTTGGAAAACACCCCCTGGAATGCTGTACATGAATGGCAGCACAACAGGTTGTATCACCAGACCGACGTACAACTGTGCCGTCAGGGTGCGTGGGATAACAACGAGAGTGCTCCTGCTGTCATAGGAAATTGCTCCCCAGACCATAACTCCAGGTGTAGGTCCAGTGTGTCTCGGCCGCAGACAGGTTGGTTGCAGGCGCTCACCTGGCCTCCTTCTAACCAACACACGTCCATCACTGGCACCCAGACAGAACCGGCTTTCATCAAAAAACACAACAGATCTCCACTCCGTCCTCCAATGAGCTCTAGCTTGACACCACTGACGTCGCAAACGGCAGTGGTTTGGAGTAAGTGGAATGCACGCTACAGGGCGTCTGGCTCGGAGCTGTCCTTCAAGTAACCGATTTGTAACAGTTCATTGTGTCACTGTAGTGGCAACTGCAGCTTGAATTGCTACCACAGACGCGGTACGATGCGCCACGGCCATACGCCGTACACGGCGGTCTTCCCTCTCAGTAGTGCCCCGTGGCCGGCCAGAACCCGGTCTTCTTGAGGCAGTACCTTCCCTTGACCACCGCTGCCAACAATCATGCACAGTGGCTACATTCCTGCCAAGTCGTTCTGCAATATTGCGGAAAGAAAATCCACCTTCTCGTAGCCCTATTACACGACCTCGTTCAAACTCCGTGAGCTGTTGATAATGGCTTCTTCGTCTTCTTAAAGGCATTCTTGACTAACATCAACACCCTACGTCGAATCTCAATGGCCGCCCCGGTGGCGCAGTGGTTTAAGGCGCTGGCCTCTGATCATTCGTCCGTAAGGGGTCCGGGTTCGAATCCCGGTCAGGCAGGGATGTTGTGTTTGTCTTACGGCACTGGCTCTCTCCCTTCCCTGGAACCAGTGACCCAAAATTAGGGACGGGCGACTGCTTATAGCCCATTGAGTTGCTCACGGTGGTCGATAAACCTCCAATCAAAAAAAAAAAAAAATTACAACGATAAGTAACGCTCACGAACGTTACAGCGCGTATTTACAGCAAACCTGCTTTGTATGTTCCGAAGGGCGCTACTAGCGCCACACGTATGCGCCGAGCGCGAAATTTGCATAGACGTCATCTTACAGATGTACTCTCACCGCCTACCAACTGTCGTTTATCTAACACAACCCCTTCTTGGTGTTGGGATTTTTTTCCGTCAGTGTATATTGCCGCTTCTGATCCATATCTGAGGAACGTCTTAAACATATGCGTTGCGAAAAACATTCATAATGAATTTCAAAATGTCATCTTAATAATAAATGGCTAAGCCGTTTCTTTCCGGCCTTAGTTACGGACTTCTACCAGACCGATTTTGATGATTTTTTAATGAAAACTGTGACTATGTAGATGTGCACAAACATCTAAAACGTCCCGATTTTCAATTCTGTCTATTTTTTTTCATTTGCCCTCAAATGTTTTAATGTTTTTCCCTTTAAACACTCTTTTTTAGGGCATATATATGCTTCGGGTTCGTGTACCGTATACGTCGTCTAATTCGTGACGTCACAACATGGCGACTGGGCATAAACACAAGTTGTTAACATGTTAGCTAACGATACTTTTAGTTCCATGTGGTGACGTCACACTTCGACGACGTGTTGCATATCATTGGAAAGATGAACCAGCGCTATGTTGTGACGTCACATTTCGATCTGTAACGTTATTGTTAGCCTGGCCGCGCGCTTACGGTAGACCGCATGTGACAAAAATAGGTCCCAATTGAAATCATTATAGCGTTAAAAATACGAACCGCACACTAATCGTGTTAGCATATTCGTAAACAGCATGGAATCCAATTCGCGTACTGCGCAATACATCGTGGCCGCGACGCTCCCCTCGCTCCCCGTACGCGTGGGGGAAATCATAAAATATTTCTGGGTGTGCCGCAGCGTTAGACTGAGTCAATCTCGGCAACCGTGAGCGCTGCGTGGTATCGTTTTAAAGCTCTCGACGAGATCTATTTAAATATTCGGTATATAAATAAGTTTTGAGGGATTTGAGGTGAACAAAACACGTTATTGGAGAACAGAAACAATATTTTAATATTAATCGAAGTATGCTCCCTCTGAAGCTACAACTTTACCCTATCTTTTGGGCAGTGAATGTATGCTCCGAAGGAAGAATTCCGGTTCCTTGGAAAGGGATCCAATTGTCCAGCTAATTTTTGATATCTTCATAAGAACTAAACTGTTCGCCAGAAAGTGCTGACTGCATCGACCGGAACAAATGCTAATCAGATGGCGCAATATCTGGCGAATATGGCGGGTGGGATACAACTTCCCGGTCGGATCCTTCTAAGTACTTTTTCACAAGTCGAGAGACATGTGGCCTTGCGTTGTCCTGCTGTAAGATGACTTTGCTGTGTCTATTTTCCCATTTCGGCCATTTTTGCGTGAGAGCTCGTTTTAAATGCATTAATTGGGTTCGATACCGATCACCAGCAATAGTTTCTGACGGTTTCAGCAGTTCATAGTGGATCACACCATTCTGGTCTCACCAGATACACAGCATTACTTTTGAAACATGGTTATTGCGTTTTGGCGTTGAAGGACCTGGTTCACCTGTCATCACCCATGCTTTCAGTCGTTTAGGTTTATCGTACCATATCCATTTCTTGTCTGCAGTAATAATACGATGCAAAAAAATTCTCTTTTGCCTTTGAAGCAGAAATTCGCAAATGGTTTTTCGACGTTCAAGGTCTCTTTCCCGCAAAGCATGTGGAACGCAATTCCCTTCTTTTTGTACCATTCCCATGGCTGCTAAACGATGTGAAATGCATGGTTGACTAACATTAAATGCTGCTTCTAGTTCGTTTTGGGTCTGGCACGGATCTTCGTCGAGTAAAGCTTCCAATTCGGCATCAGCAATTTTTTTGGGTGGTCCCAAACGTTCTTTAACACTGACATCGAAATCGTTTCTGCCGCCCCGGTGGCGCAGTGGTCTAAGCGATGGCTTCTGATCATTCGTCCGAAAGGGGTCCGGGTTCGAATCCCGGTGAGGCATGGATGTTGTGTTTGTCTTACGGCACTGGCTCTCTCCCTTATAGCCCATTGAGTTGCTCACGGTGGTCGTTAAACCTCCAATCCAAAAAAAAAAAAATCGTTTCTTTTGAATCGTCTAAACCAATACTCACATTTTTTTATGGTTGGGGAATGTTCAGCATAGATTTCTGACATTAAGCGATAGGTGTCGGCAGCACGTTTCTTGACAATAAAGTAATGCACTGACACTTCTCGCAAATGCTGTTTTGTCGGGACGAAAGTTGCCATTTTCTATCGAGTAAAACAAAATACGTCTTCTAACCTCAATCAACGTCGTATATTGACTTTGACAGCTGGCGTCTTGTACTGCGATATCGCAGTGTTGCCACCTTAAAATACATGCGAGCAGTAATAAAATACGACACCGAACGGAAATCTCTCAAAACTGATTTAAACTAAAAAAAATTAAAATTGTTTTCGCGTGAACGGGTTAACATTTTTGACAATGCCGCGGGAATTCGCAGAATGAAAGCAAGAAAAAGGTAGAAAATCAAAACTATAGAGGCAAGAGCAAGTGGTGAAGAATGTAAGAAGCCAAAGAAGTTTTTTAACGTTGAACAGCAATTACGAAACGACGACGACGACGTCGTAGTCCTATGTTCCAAACTGAGCCTACCCAATTGTTTTTTTTTTTTAAACTGTCTTATATGTATTTCTGTAACTGCAAAGGACGCTGGGGAGCTTTTGACACAAAATGAAATTAAGACTCCTGATTTAATTAAATTAAAAATGTTCTTTGCAGATTTAAGAGAATATTTTTTACAAACTCCAGCAAGTTAACTGACAGCAATTTGCCAACAAGTGTTTCAAATACACTCATTGTCAAAAACATAGTAGCGCCCAGAAGGAAGCAACCGACAGGAATGACATTTCGTGGGTAGGTTTGACGTCGTGAGACATGCAAATGATTCAAGCTGGCGTCCAATACGCTCGGCCGCGCATGTGACTCCAGCAAGGAAAGTTCGTAGCACTGTGCCTGACCGGCTATATCGTCCAGTTGAGCGTGCTTACCATTCTCATTCATGCTGTTGTATTGGTTGCATCCTTTGCAAGTGAAGTATGCATCGAAAAAAAGTTCGGAAACAATTCGAGCAGTTGAAGGAGTTTGAGAGGGGCCACATCGTCGGTCTCCGAGAAGCGGGATGGATTTACCGTTGTATTGTGTGCCTTACATGTCGTGCGTATATCACCATAGCACGCTGTTGGCGACAGTGGATAGAACAAGGCACGCAGCAGCGACAGGAAGGGTCTGAGAGACCTAGACGAACCACACAGAGAGAGAGAGAGGACTCATGAGTTCTCTGACATGCGATAAGTAACCCAACATCCATGATTGCGGATATTTAGCGAGCAGTGGTGCCCTCCATGCATCGTCCGATTAGTGTCAGTACCATTGGCAAACAGTTGCACGACGTAGGACTACACGCACGCAGACTTTTACGACGACTGCCTTTAACACCATTTCAAAAGACTGCAAAGCTGTCGTGCCAGACTGTCAAGGAGCCACTCAAAATGGCACCGGGAGACATTCAGTGACGAGTCTCGATTTTGTCTTGGAGGAAACGACCAACGAGAATCCGTGTGTGGAGGTACCGTGGCCAGCCCCAAGATGAACGGCTTGTTGTCGAGCGTCACACGTCCAGAAGGCCTTTGTGTCATGGTGTAGGGTGCAATTGCCTACGATGCCAGATCACCTTCAGTGGTCATTACAGACACTTTGACAGCCCAACGTTACGTTACTGAGGTCCTGCAACCAGTGGCCCTACTTTTTCTGAACGCTCACTCCGGTGCGATTTTCCAATAGAACAACGCTCGTCTGCATAATGCTGGTATCTCGAGAGCTTGCCTTCGAGGCACAGCCACTCTACCATGGCCATCCGCATCGCCAGACCTATCGCCGGTTGAAAACGTGTGGGATCAATTGGAAGCGCCATCCACACTCCCTCCCTACCGCACAAACTGCTGCAACTGCGTGAGAAGATTCAAGCTGCATGGGATGGCTCATCTCAGGATACTATTAATAACCTGTACAACTCCATGGCGAGGCGTCTGGCATGCTGTGTGAGCAAACATGGATGCCCGACGCCATACTGAGAAGACACTATTTTTCAGCGTGTAGCTCAATAAATATTGCCCATATCAGTGTCAATGTTTAATTATTTATTATTCCTGGTAACCTTTACGTTCCTTCAGAATAGCATTGCAATCCGTCACGTCATTGAGGGTGCAACTATTTTTTTTAACGATGAGTATAAATTTAAGAATCAGATTTCAGTTCACTGGATTTGTCATAAAACAACCTAAATGTTGACCTTAATTTCTTTTCCAAATGAAAAGGAGGATACACCTTTTCCCTGTGATTGGCCATTTGGAAGAACATCACAAGTTTTTATCACGCGAATTCTTGAGATTTAAAACCACGATGCTCTTCTCAAAGTATGTACTGGAACACAGCTACGGGGTCAAAATGCACACGCGGACATTAGAGAGAATTCCTGTTTTGACATGAGACACCAGCTTTACAGAAGAAACAAGAATTAATGGTTCACATGGTGGTCACTTTCGCATTTATAAGCAATGAAGCGCCAATAAAAAAAACTGGGTTAATTCTACAATACCGCGTTGGTCCTCCTCGAGATCGGATAACTGCAACAACGCGATGGAGCACGGAGTCCACGAGCTCTCTGTAGTACTGTGAAGACAGTGCATACCATGCTTCCTGCCCACAATTCCGTAATATTCGCCGGTAGAGGATTCCTAGCACTGACGGCACGTTGAACAGCTTCCCAAAGGTGTTCGATGGCGTTTAAATCCGGCAAACAAGGGGGCCAAGTCAGCATGCCAAACTCTGTGGACTGTTCCTCCAGCCATAATCGACAGACTGGGAGTGTGTGGTGTCGCAGTGTCTCTTGCTGAAAGAGGTCGCACCCATCGGAGTGGTTCCATGACATTAACCGGGTACAAATGATCCCAAAGGATGGCTACCTAGCTTCAGCCGGTCAGAGCGGTCTTCAGACGTATGAGACGTCCTAATGCGTGCCAGCTGAGATCACCCCACACTATAGCAGTGCCACCGCCGGCTTGCACTGTCCCTTGCTGGCATGTGGGATCCATTGTCTCGTGGGGTTGTCGCCACACCTACAGGCGGCCATCTGCCGCACCTAGAGTCGGCCATCTGCCACAAACATTTGGTACCGTAATACGTTGGACCAGACTGCACTTTTCCAGAAATCTTGCGTCCATTGACGGTGTTTCTGAGCCCAGGTGGCGCACAGTGTCATCTGGTCAGCAATGGTACCTGGTTGGGCCACCGGCTCTTTAACCCATAGAACACAAGGAGCGTTGCACTGTCCGAAAGCTGATGCCACTGCACACCCCAGCATTGAATTGCGCTCTCATTTGCGGCAATATTGCACGTCCGTCGGTTATTACGATGCGTTTAGGACGCCGCTATCTGCGATCATCCAGTGATTTTCTGCGGACGCAGCGGTCTCTATGTTTTCCCTGAGTCTGCGTAGTCCAGGTACACCCAATTGTACCCAAGAATTTGACAGACGACCAGAAGGTGACAGTGAAAGTTGCGCAATTTAGCTGGAAGGTGCTACAACATTCACCATACCGTCCGGACCTGGCTCCTTTGGACTTTCATTTGTTTTGTCCCCTGAAAAAGCTCCTAGGTGGCCAACGCTTTGATTCAACTGTCAAATCGGTTGTCCGCAGGTGACTTCACGCCCAGAAAACGGACATTTATGAACAAGGTGTTCTAAAACTGGTACCACACTGAAATAGATCTATTAAACTTTTGCCAAAAAAAAAAAAATAGTCTGCGTTACTTTTCGATCCACCTTCTTACTTGGACTCGGTAATAAAACCGTTTATACTGTGTAATTTTGCAAAATGTGTGATATAGATTTTCTTTAAAATTATTAATAAAAAATGGTAAGAACTGTTTTTGGAGAGATGTGCAACCTTCTTTTGCTACGGGATAGGCGGTTCGACTGCTAATAAAAATATTGCTTCGCTGTAAATAATTTGCAGTTCATTATGCAATATGTTCAACATTTTTCTGCATTTCATTAAAACACGAAAGATGGGCCGATATCCTTTGCGTGTTAAGACTCTATTCTCTTAGGAAAAATGGAAATGAGTGTAGGTCATAGCCATCGTTGGTCTTTCTCTACTTAATCTGCCAAATGCACTTTAAGGGATTCAGCAAATAATGCTATAGAGAAAGGACTTAGGAATCGTTAAATACATTTCATGGTTTATTTCTTCTTGAATAATGCGTAGAGGAGAGTGAAAGGGCAATATAATTGAATCCGGTATCAATTTGCAACTACTAATAGCGATAGAAATTACTAGTTCTTTAAATAAATGAGTCTATATGAATCCAATTAATTAAATCCCGTGGAGACACTAGGTTCGAAATCAAGTGTATTGCCTCTTGTGTTCCCATCAATGCACGAAGAGTGCTCAGATTAGGATTAGTGTCGACTGAGATAAATTGATGACGTCACTGAACAATTGAGACTGCACTTTCCAGGAGGGTCGAATTACCGTCTCTAATGGAGGCGAGGACCTACTTGGCAGCAGAGAGGGCAACTGTGAGTGTGTGAGGTTATTGTATTGATGGCGAGATGGGTCGCGAGGAAGTCGTAGATCTTTTCCACAGCGTCATTGACAGCTACCAAACACGGGTGCTCCCCAGTTAATTCCCTTAAACTTCAACAAATAATTAATTACGGCCAAAATTTCAAACGATATTCCCAAAGCCAGGGATGGTTAATTGTAGCTAGAGATTAGATCTATTATTGGGGAAGAGATATCAGCAAAATGCAATGCACTGAGTTATTCATTCCATATAGTTCATTCAAGAATGACTCCACATAGGGTGCATGTACAAAAGAAGGTACATGATCGTTTTACTATAATATACTAGGGCCATACAGTAAGTATCATTTGGAAACAAAATAAAAAAATTCATACTAATTTTTAATGAGATTAATTCTACATACCTTAATCTACTTTTCAACATATTCCACGTGAATGTTAAAGCATTTGTCAGTTTCTGGATACCCTCCTCATAGAAGTCTGTTGCCTGGGTTCTACATATCTTAACCAACTTTTCAACGTATTCCACGTCGATGCTAACATATTTGTCATACCGTGGCACAAGTTTCTGGATACCCTCCTCATAGAAATCTTCCCCCTGAGTTCTACATAATTTAATCCACTTTTCAACATATTCCCCGTGGATGTTAAGGCATTTGCCATATCGTGGCACAAGTTTCTGGATACCTCCTCATAGAAGTCTGCCCCCTGGGTTCTACATACCTTAACCTACTTTTTAATATATTCCCCGTGGATGTTAAGGCATTTGTCATTAGTGGCGCAAGTTTCTGGATAGCATTCTCATAGAAGTCTGCCTCCTGGGTTCTACATATCCACTTTTCAACATATTCCCTGTGGATGTTAAGGCATTTGTCATATCGTGGCACAAGGTTCTGGATACCCTCCTCATAAAATCTTCCCCTTGAGTTCTACATACCTTAATCCACTTTTCAACATATTCCCCGTGGATGTTAAAGCATTTGTCGTATCGTGGCTCAAGTTTCTGGATGCCCACCTCATAGAAGTCTGCTCCCTGAGTTCTACATACCTTGATCCCCTTTTTAATATATTCTCCGTGGATGTTAAGGCATTTGTCTTATCGTGGTGCAAGTTTCTGGATACCCTCCTCATAGAAGTCTGCCCTCTGAGTTCTACATATCCACTTTTCAACATATTCTCCGTGGATGTTAAGGCATTTGTCGTATCGTGGCACATGTTTCCGGATACCCTCCTCACAGAAGTCTGCCACCTGGGTTTTGAGCCACCGTTCAACCGTCATCTCCAAGTCATCGTGTCGGGCTTCTGGTCATCATCGCACGACTTTCCATCGCAGGGACTTCCGTTTCGATTCAGGAGTGATGTGAGTGGCACAGACGCCAACTGGTCACGGGGTCCGCGGATCAACAGGCCGATAATGTCTTGAGGATCAAATGGGTCGTGTCAAGGCGTTCCTTTCTTTTTCGATTTCGACCAGGTTTTATTTCCGTGCCAGCGGAATGAAAAATGATTTGTCATACAAAAGTATTGCCGTCTCTTTTTTTAAAGCAAGTAATATTTCCACTGAGCGACGATACGGCGCAGACGCTAGACTCAACGATACGATACCGTGAAACGATATTTCCTTTGCGTTTGTTTTCAGTGTTATTCTACGGAGCAAGATACTGCCAAGCACCTGTCGCCTGCTTCTCTGGTGATTCACTCTCTCACACACCCCGCGTGTCACATTGTAAGACTGAGAGTTACTTTTCACATAGCACCTTTTGCATTGAGCATTCAGAGGTTTTCGTTTGACGTGCTAACATCCCGTTCCATTGCATATCGTGTCGGAATCAACGCATTGTTTGTTAATATGGATCAATTTATTAATAAAGTGACTGAAAAAGGCGTCGAGGCCAACAATACAAGCTTGTTGAAAAAGAAAAGGGGGACATTGAATGCTGGAAGTTGTTTCGTCTCATTAAGAACCAGAATATGTTTCACAGCAACACCGATTTTCACAAGCTTATGGTGAGTTAAAAAAAGTTTCCAAAATGTGAATGTTGATTTTATGAGTTTCTACCTTCTGAGGAGCAATGATGAAATCAACATCCAGATGTTGGGAACTTTCAGCTAATAAGTGCAAAATGGGTGTTGCTATGAAACATATTCTGATGCTCGATATGTTATCAAGAAAACCGCAAAAACTGAAATTAAACGTACAACAAGTTACTCAATTCAAATATTTTGACTGTAACACCATCAAAATTAAGTGGAACAGCTTGAACATTACTGCGCAGGGTCTTTTTGACTCTCGAAGATGTTTGAGAACATGTGTAAAAAAGCTAAGATATATATTTATATAATTATAAATTGAGTGTTTCAAATTTATAGTTCAAAGCAGATTTTTTCGGGTCGGGTAAAATTATTACTTTCGGGTCCAAAATATTTGACCCGTTTCTAACTCTGGTGAGAGGAAACCCAAATTTACTCTCCCGTCCCTACGCGGCTTAAAAAAATCAACTCCTCCTTACCGCCTCAAAAATTCACTTCGTACCACCCCAAAAATTCTAAAGCAGACCACGTGTGCTTAGTTTTGTACACTTCCGTCACCATCTTTGGTGCCTATCATGCATACACTTTGCGGTATAAAGCTTTTCTGTTATGCGTTCGAAACTTCAGGGAAATAATCTGAAAGATAAGAAATTGTGAAGCGCCCGTTCTCCTTAATGTTTTCATTCACTCTCTCAACAAATCTTCCGTGACCAGAGAAGACCTACCACTGCACAGTTTGTCATGAACGCGCTGTGGTCCTTCATTAAAACATTGAAACCCAGTTCCGCATCATGCCTGCATAGAGGTTGGCCAGGGTTGGGTCTTTGCTAATTTCTAAGTTGGGAAAACGGGTCAGGCCTTCAATATTTAAATGTACAAGAGACACGGGCCGAGCAGGGTTTTATTTATTCATGAGCAAAACAATCGCTCTACGATGCCTTTCTCGTTTGGAAAACTCGCAACATACATCAGCAGGATAAGATTGAATAATTTCCACTGATGGAAAAAATAGAAGTTTTACGACATCCACTCCTACTGCAAAACAATTGGAGTGGGTCAGTTCCCTTAGATTTTCAATGTGAATGTGGTCCCTTCTCCCTCTCTCCCTAACTTTCACCATCCTCTCATGCTTCAGGGCAGGCTATTAACTGCAGCATTTCTAAACCGAGCCAGCCGCTCGCAGACCCTGGCTGTCGCAGGTAATCTTTTTTATTTTTCTGGTCGGCGGCACATTGTTCTTTAGATGTGGGAAATGCTTTTAGGTTGTCTTAAATGGCACGGGATAAATGGGTTGGGAGAAACTTACTTCTGTGTATAAATCTGGGTTGTATTTTCCCCATTTGTACTATCAGGCAGCAGTTTTCAAAATTTCTGTAACACTGAATAGCTGGGCAGTCTGTCGTTGTTTTCCCTTATCATATGCTCAGTTCAGTGTTGCTGATTAATACTCCTCCTTACTTATTATAGAGTTTCAGAAAGCGAAAGAGTTTCGCGAAAAAATCGCTTCCGCGGAATATGTGCTTGCAGACAATGTAAAGGGGAAAAGCGATGTTTGGAAATATTTTAAATTACTGTCCAGTTCTGAAACTAGTCGGCCGGTAAACGTTGTGCAGTGCACTAAATGCAAAAACGTTTTGAGTTAAGATAGCACAGTCTGGAACATCGCATTTTAAGCGGCACAAATGTGCTCCCCACAAACACACGAGAGACATATTGGGTTCCAGCGATATGATATGCCAGTAGAGATAGGTGCAGTTTATTAAGCCATAAAATCTTCTCCCAGTAATACGATCAGACTCATAATACTGGATATTTCATACTTTTCGAATTACCGCCCCTCCTTATCCGAAAGGATATTCCCGGATCTGGCGGTAGGGAATGATAATATCAAAACCCAGAAAATTTGAAAGGCATATTTTTACGACTCTGTATAAGTCACGTGACGTCCCTTCCTCGGACGTCACGTGACTTATACAGAGTCTTAGAAATATTCTGAATTAACGTTTATTGTAATAGAAACACGTGTAGCAATTAAGAAAACGAAAACTCTTCAGGAGTCGAATGACCGAGAGCACCAGATGTCAAATTCGTGTTTTGATAATTGTTGAAATTTTACGGGCCTGCCCGGGCCTTGGAAACAAGAGAAATATATGGGTCGGGCCGGGACTTGGACGTGCGGACTTGGGCCCGGCCGGGCTTTTCAAGTTAAGGCCCGTGCAGACCTCTGTGCCTGCACTCATTCAGCTCTGTACGTAAAGTTTGCAAGTTTGACGAAGAATCAAACATTTTTCGCATTCATAAACCTTAACACAGACCGGATTTTGCAGTCGGTGGGCCGTTCTGTTAACTTAAACATTATTAGCATACAGCGCGTATGTTTAACATAAGCACAAGCTCACAAAATGGCGTCAGAGCGTGCTATTTCGAACGGTACTTACTTTCTGGATGGCCCTCGTAGGTACGATAATTTCCTATATGATATAGAGTGGGATTACACTGATACGGAATGTCCCTATCGAAGTGTCCTTTCTTGAAATTTTGGAACTGTTGAGAGGGAAAGGCCCAACTTCTTGTTTATAGGATGTAAAACGTACGAATCGCTTACAACGGAGTTTTGAATGTGTGTCACACCTGGACAGGAAGCTGAAATTTGTTCTTCAACTCCGCGTTGTTGTGATCGCCATGAAAAATACTTAGTATCAGAAGCTTCGGAGCTGGCTCCTGTGTCTATACATCATTAATATCACTCCGAGGAGGGTGTGAAGTGTGTTGTGCACAGAAAAAAATCCATAACGAAAAAATGATGCTGTCAATATTCCGGAAGCACCTGCCTCTCTTCATTTCCCGAACCTAGTGGAAATCCCGTGACTCGTGTACTGCGAATACGGTGGTTATTACAAAATTTCGTTCGACATTTTTTAGTAATATCTCCACTGTTGATGACGTGTTAACTTTTTTGGTCAAAATGGCGTACTGTCGAAAGTGCAATATTGACTTCAGTACAAAGTTCTTGGTATGTCCAACAACTAACATGCTCCAGTAACTCCGTCATGGCTCATACATGTTGGCCATCTGTCACGGTCTACGATGTCCAACACCGTGCTCGAGCTTGGTGTTATTCATCCACGTCGAAAAGTATCCATCCACTTCAAACAGTGTCAACGACGTTGAAAAGTATCTATCCACTTCAAACAGTGTCAACGACGTCGAAAAGTATCCATCCACTTCGAAATGGATCAACCACGTCAAAATGGAACAACCACGTCGAAATGGATCAACCACGTCGAAATGGATCAACCACGTCGAAATGTATCCATCCACGTCGAAAAGTATCATTCGCGTCGAAAAGTATCCACCTTCTTAACAGTACGAAATGACGCATTTTTGCCAATATGCCTTCTGTTGTTTCTTGTGGAACAGACTAGGATCCTCGTTCGACCTGAATTTTGATAAAAGTTCGTGGCATTTGTTGGGTGAACATTATCTAGTGTGATTAAATAAAACGATGATCCTTTCCACCTTCGCTACTGCACAGCCGGTAATGTCACAAACACACACACACATCTACACTACTGACTTCGTGGGACACAGAGATACAACACAATGGTACAGGTTTGACAGATGGCGTCCTAATCGCGAACTTCTAGCTGTCTTGACACTTCAAAAAAATGACCCGCGTATGAAAAACATAAAAATTAAACACGTATTTGTTAGCAAGAATACCGGAACACATATTTTGAGTGCAGTGTATCTGAGACATTAATGTTGCCCTTTATTTAACATAAAGCTAAAAAACGTTAATGAAATGTTACCGACCTAATCTTGAAAATATAGTGGATTAATAGAGATGACTTGTACGTCTTTTTATCCATTTCAATCAAATATATATAAGTAAATAGAATCTGTGAAATAGAGAAGGTGTTCTAAATATCTCTCTAAATATAAGTTTCTGCGTTCTATGGTTTACAGAATGTAGTCAATGAAACTGTCCTTTTAAGAGAGGTAAAAGAAATCTGTCTTCATTTCTGTTTGTTCGGTTGAATATTTTGTGCACTTCCAAGCATAATATCCTCATCCAGAACCATTGGAAAAATGTCCGAAGTAGCCGGCCACCAGATGGCAGCAGATTACAGTCGTCACAGAGGAGAGACAGAGGTCCAACTCTGGTGATGGACAGCGCCCAAATAGGCGGACATGAAACTACGATAGCGTCTGTCACGTGATACGGTACCAGTGGCTATATAAGTAGCACCGCGGAGAGAGTTGTAAACTCGGGCCGCGTGTGGCCTAGTGGTTAACGTTCGTGACTGCCACGGAAAGGACCTCAGGTTCGATCCCAGGCCAGTACGAAAGCTCGATCCACTAAATATCCGCCGTACGTCGGATGGGCACGTTAAGCCGTCGGACCCCGGGTACTGTTCCCTCGGTAACAAATAAGAGCGTCTTCCTCCCCTTTTTACCTCGCTTCCGTGTCACTTTCCTACCGGGCACTCTAGCCCAAATCTCCTAGTTTCCTATTTCTAAATGTTGTTTAACACCTGGGGTCAGACACTCCCTTCCTAAAATCCTCTACATATGATCTGAGTTGTAAACTCGGGCAGCGGGTGGCTTAGTGGTTAACATTCGTGACTGCCACGGAGATGACCTCAGGTTCGATTCCAGGCAGGCCCGAACCACTAAATATCTGCTGTGCGTCAGATGGGAACGTTAAACCGTCTGGCCCCGGGTCCTGGCCCCCCGGTAATAAGTAAAAGCGCCTTCCTCCCTATTTTTACCTCGCTTCCTTGTCATTTTTCCATTGGGCACTCTAGCCCAAATCTTCTAGGATCCTATTTCTAAGGGTTGTTTAAGACTTGTGGTCGGACACTCCCTTCCTAAAATCATCTACATATGATCTGTTCTGAGTTGTAAACTTTTGAAAAAACAAAGAAAAAACAAACAGACGTAGGGTTACAGTTCGACGTTTCAGTTTCATGTCTGTCCACTGACGCGATGTTCTATTGAGATATTTGGGACCAAATTGTTGCCATGTGTCTCTATGGGAGATCAATATATGAGTCTTCTGCTCTATGCCAATCATCTTGTATTTTTACTACCAGCACATCGACAGTCATCTGATAAACCGTGTCAGGGGAGGAAGAGCAGGGACCAAGGACTCCCGGGGCCGACTTCAGAGGGAACCATCCACGCATTCGCGTCTCCACACACGGAGAGTCTGCGGAAAGCCCCGGAAAAACCGCAGTCTAGATGGCCGGCAGGACCGGGCTCGAACAACCGTGAGAAGCCCCCGCCTCCCACACTAAGCACAGCTCGTTAGCAAACTGCGCTATCCCAGTAGGTAGCGTAATATACAATGTAGGAATCATCATTAACAGAATGTGTACTGAACTGTACAAGCAGAAAAAATAACAACCAAGGTGTAATACAAAACCAAATTACACTTCTCGGTATAGAAAATGCCTCACCATGAGGGAATGCACGAAGTGAGACAAAACGTACTAGATACACTATATTGACAAGTCACCGGACACCTAGCAGAGAAACACAACATAGCATTTATTAATATACATTTGTACGGTGTCGGTCCACCTTTGGCCTTAATGCATGCACTGACCCTTCGAGACACTCTTTCGACAAGGTTTTGCAACACAGCGATAGGTTTGCGCTTCCATTCAGTACACAATTCTGCCGCTAATTGTTGCTTAATAGTAGGCCTTGGCTCCAAACTTCTTATGCGGCACTCTAATTCATCCCATACGTGCTCTATGGGATTAAGGTCAGGGCTCTGTGCTGGCCAGTCCACTCACGATATGGCATTATCCTGCTGGTACCAACAAGACTCGGTTACATAGTATTGCCACAGAGTTGGTAGGGCATAATTGTCCAGATCCGAACTTGACCGTAAGAACAGTACATTGTGGTAAATAGCGTTCCTTCGGCTGCCGCCAGAAGGAACGCTATTTACCACAATGTACTGACTGGCCATGAGACTGATGGATCGTGCATATGGATTCATCAATCAATAGGACCCTTTTCCATTGATCTACGGTCCACGGTAAATGTTCTTTACACGATGCTAAACGACGAGTAGCATTCCGAATGGAGATGAAAGCCTTATGAGCAGCCGCACGCCCACGGAAACTCGTGGAATGAAGTTATCTGCGAATGGTACGTGTACATACCGAGGTTCCAGCATTTTTACTCACCTGCACACTGAGGTCTTGTGCAGTACTCCGTCGATTAGCTGTAACTACTCTCCTGAGGCTTCAACGTTCTCTATCACTGGTTTTCTTTGGTCTGCCGGCACGTTTTGCTACTTCAGGCACGCCATGTGTCTTCCACTTATTCAGTACATCTAAAACAGTTGACTTGGGTATGTTGAACCGCCTCTTGGTTTCTCTTGTGGACAACCCACTAATATAACATCCAACAATCTTTCCTTTCTCAAAGTCAGTTCTCTCCCGCAGCGACATTTTCACTCAACCTCACAGTGCAATATGATCGCGGTCTGCTGCGGGCTTGTTTTTATAACTTTTGCAGCTGTATTGCGCATTTTAACAACGCAGCGGATCCGTTCATTTGAGTGTTGAGTTAATTTCTGAGGGAGTACAGTTAATTTCTGAGGGAGTTCTGAAATATGGTTGCTCATGCGTGGTCAACTTGTTTCCAGAATTCTTTGACATTGCGACAGGGCCGTGAAGAGGCTACAGGACTCTGCAAATGACATCAGTGGACCGATGGGTGTTCAAAGCGTGGTGTTCCATTAAGTTATCTTCTACTTAAGGAGAAATCAGTCAGTATTTTTAATAAACTGTAACATGACGTTGCTGATAAAAGGGGAACTGGAACTTTTTGTGGGCTGTGTATTTTTCATATCATTCCTGCTTTTACTATATATTAGTCTTATTTAGGTTTTATTTAGTATGATTCGGTGCGTCATTTTTTGGGGTTTGGGAACGCTAAAAACATTTTCCCATATAAATGAATGGTAATTCCGTCTTCGCTTTCCGCCATTTCGACTCACGAAATGTTTCATAAAAACGCTTTACTTTCGGATAGAGGGAGAAACCTGTGCTCGAAAACTCTAATTCTTCTGTACTTTTTCTTTAAAATATTTCCTATCAGAGCGCCTTGTTCCCGCTTATATCTATTTATGTTTTCAGTTCTTCCAAGAAATGCAGCGCTTTGTAGGACGAATGAACTCTTAAACCTATTTGAGGAATTCATCTGTTTTCGTAACCACTGCGTTGAAAAAACCTTTCAGTGGAGAGAGAGAGAGAGAGCTTGATTTGTATATACACCACTAAATAAACGGAATGCTACTATGCGCTACAATTGCTTGACATGCGTCCTGTATGTTTTCCCAAATTAACGAACCGAGGTAGTTCGTCCGGTACGTCACAGTAGAGAGTTATATAAAACATTAAATTTCTTAAGAAATGAAGAACTGAAAGTTTAAATTTGTAGTTGAATATCGTTGAAAAACTGAGCGCAGTTCTAATACATATTCATGTGAAGGCTTTTTTCTTCAGGACGGAGTTTAAACTGGGCATATCTTAAATACATCTGACGCATTTCTTTTACCGTTTCAAGGGGTAACGGCTGAAGTGAATGATTGCTATTTAATTGGCTGTCTCAAAAATATTTGGCCCAAACCCAGGCAACACAATCGGAAAAACAAAAAAGTGTGTGATAAATTTTCATGAGAATAAATCATCCTTTGCCTTGAAAAATCTAGGAAAAACAGCAAAACGTTTTGCGAAAGAATAAAAAAAAACCTGAAGAGCTGAGAGGAAAAAGATTTTACTTGCACTAAGAAAAAGAAATATTTTGCTGATCAATACAGTAAAAATTAAACTGTAGACATTAAAAACAACACAACGAAGGTTCCCTGGCAAAATTTATTAACCTAACAGACTGAGGTTTAAGTTTGCGCTAGAGCTGTATGATTAACAAAAATTCCTTAATTAGAAAACCAAGAAGAGAAAAATCCTTGACTGGAACGGCCTGTTTCAGTAGGCTAAAAAATAGTTCCTCGAGTTCATGAGCATAAAAAAAAGTTTTTTTTAATTTCATTTTTTCGTAATTTGATCCGATTTCGTAGCATTGGTCTCAGCGCTCTCTTCTGAGCATTCGTATGAACGGGGTCCGGGTTCGAAACGCATTGAGAGATAGTTGTGTGTGTGTACTACGGCACTGGGTCTCTCCCTTCCTTGGAACCAGTGGCCCTAAATTAGGGACGGGCGACTGCTTATAGCCCATTGAGTTGCTCACGGTGGTCGTTAAACCTCCAATCAAAAAAAAAAAAAAAAATAGAAACGGATGGGCTTTCGGAGACCGACGCATTTGGTCCTGACTGTTACCGCTGTATTATTTTTGTTTGTTAACGTTTAGTTCTTCGCAACCTGTATCAGTCAGCAAAGAAAATTATCTTTCGAATTTGTAAATAAAAATTCGAAATTCAATTTGACTAATATTATCCTTGCAATGGCTGATCATTGTGCATAACACTGCGACAATCGTTCAAGGAGAAGCTTCCCGTACTTGGAGTGTAAGTTGTGCGAGAAGGCATCAGCGTTCACAAACCACCACAACCTGTTCTGCTCCAATATCCGCACTAATGGAGATAAAGAAGGCATATCCTCGCACATCTGCGGATTAGTTACCAGCAGCATTTTCTGTGTTACAGAGGGCAATGGCGCAAGAAGTTGATAGCACGTCACGTCTTCTTTCTCCTACAGTCAAACTGAGTTGCGAGTTCCTGGTGAATATCGCAGCTACCCAGGAGCATCCTTAAAGGTTCCTCTCCTGATTAAAGAAATGTGACGTGAAGAAACTAATAAACATTTGCAACGATACATATTTTTCTGTATATATATATTTATTAATTAAGCATAAGATTGTGTTTCTACTAGAAAATATGTGTGGTTCTTGGTTCTTGTTTTGGTAGATTCCTCGCTCCGCGTGGAGCCCTGTTGTCTGCTTTGCTTCTCATTTCACTTGTCGCCAAATGCTAATTTTACGAGATAGATGATAGAAAGTCTTCTTCTCCACTTTGCTGAAAGATTAATACGCACAGAACATGCGCGCGTGCTGTTCGCCCTCTGTAAAAATGGATTATACCTGTGGTGGCAGAAAGCTTCCATTTAGTTTTGGCTAAGGAAAAGGTGTACACACGCGGCCATGCAGTTTTGGTAAATAGAAAATTTGCCGCCCCCTAGCGCAGTGGCCTAAGCGTTGGGTTCTGACCATTCGTCCGAGATGGGTCCAGGTTCTAATCCCGGTGAGACACGGATGTCGTGCTTGCCTTAAGGCACTGGCTCTCTGCCTTCCCTGCAACCAGTGGCCCTAAACTAGGGATAGGTGACTGCTTATAGCCGATTTAGTTGCTCACGGTGGTCAATTAAACCTTTAACAACAACAAAAAAAAAACATAGGCAAAAAAAAAAAAATTTTTTTTTTTTGCCTATGTTGGTTCTTCTTTGCTCGTAAAATAGCGTTTGTTTCATGTTTGATTAATTTTTCAACAGAAAATCTGAGAGCTAATGAACTATATTTTATATTCGTGGATGAAACGTACTTTGTATATTCGTTTTGCATTAAGTCGCTGATATACTTTCATAGCGTGAGTTAGCCGCCCCGGTGGCGCAGTGGTCGAAGGCGTTGTCCTCTGATCATTCGTCCTAAGGGGTCCGGGTTCGGATCCCGGTGAGGCATGGATGTTGTGTTTGTCTTACGACACTGGCTCTCTCCCTTCCCTGGAACCAGTGACCCTAAATTAGGGACGGGCGACTGCTTATAGCCCATTGAGTTGCTCACGGTGGTCGTTAAACCTCCAATCAAAAAAAAAAAAAAAAAATAGCGCGAGTTAGCAGTTTGTATATACAGTTGGAGATAACAGATATGTACGTTTATTTTGGACAGCAGATATCAAGTGAGGTTCACATTGATGAAGAAATTAATCGGCGCATGAAACTTGCCTGGAGAGTTTTCGGAAGAAACAGCATAATTTTCAAGAGCAATATGCCATTATGTCTGAAAAGAAAAGTGTTTGATCAATGCATCCTGCCAGTGCTTACGTATGGTGCAGAGACATGGACCTTAATTAAAAGAGACATAAAAAGGCTGCAGACAACTCAAAGAAGCATGAAGAGGTGCATGCTTGGTATAACCAGGAAATATAAGAAGAGGAACTCGTGGATCAGAAAAATGACAAGAGTGAAAGACATCATCATCAGAGTAAAATCCCTGAAATGGCAATGGGCCGGACGTAATTCCAGAACGACAGACCAACAATGAAAAGTCGAAATTTTAGATTGGATTACAAGGGACAGGAAAAGACCCAGATGAAAAACCCACATGGGGGATGAGTGGATGAAATTCAAAAGAATGTGGGAGTAACATGGATCCAATTACGTAGTATCCACGATTCGGACTATTGCTACTCGTATTTCTGAACACATGTACAATGTCCGGACTGGATCGGGTACCAGTGCTTTATCCCGACTAGTTAAATAAGGCCAATAGATTCCGGACTGAAACAGAACCAAGATCTTAGCAACACCTGCAACTAAGACTGGCTTATAATTCACAGAAAGCATGTACATAACTCTATTTGATAACCAGTGTTGTAATAATGACATGCCGTCCACATTACCCTCATCATGGAGACATTTTATTTTACATCATTGTATATATCATTGTAATCCATAATAGTGTTTCTTGTACTTTTATAATATTTGCATGTTTATATATAGCAAGTGCGCATACGTGGGCTTGAGCGGCGCATCCATGCCAATGCACTGTGGGCTTTTTTTCCGACTTTATTTCCAGAACGTCAGACCAACGATGGACAGCTGCGGTGCCTGATGATGGACCTATAGTGGGTATGAAAGGTCTCGCATGTATATATGGTTTTAAGGCACCCCCTGCAGGAAACAATACCTGGTCCATTGGAAAATCGTTTCATGCGCGCTGCTAGTCTTTTCAAAGCGATCAGGAGACCTGCTCAAAACCACGATATGGCTCCCCAGAGCATGGAAGAACCACCAACATACTGCATTTTTACGAGAAGACAGTCTAGGACTCTAGGTTATACTCTTCTGTCGGTGTTCTCCACACCACGTGAACGGGTCTGTTTCATTTGCCCGACGTTTACTTCACCGAAGGGTTACTTGACCGAAAATCACTTCACCGAAAAGATTGTTTCACCGAAAGATCACTTGATCGAAAGGTACATTTCATCGAAGTGTCACTTGATCGAAAAGTTCATTTCACCGAAGGGTCATTTTATCGGAAACTTTGGATTTCATTACAGGATCTGTTGAAGCATGGTGCAAATTCGGCAGACAGACCACCGAAACGTTAAGGGATTATACTCAAAATGCATTTGTGATTTCTTCGTGTCACTAAAAACGCAAAGATTTAGTTTTAAGACAACCTTTTTTTTTTTTTTTAAAGAAAACAAGCCTCGATTTACGCCTTTTTAGCAAATTTTAATTATGTTCATAATGCTTACATAAGTCATGTTCAGTGCTCATGTTTATAAGGATTACATAAAAAGTAAAATTAATAATGTTGCACTTGTTTTCAGGCAAAAATAGTCAATTTTAGATACCTAGGCCTTGGCTTATACCTTTCTACCCAATTTTAATCGTGCAAACTCATGTTCATAAGGTTTACATAAAACGTCAAGTTAATAAACTTGCACATTTTTTTTCAGGCAAAAAGAATCAAGTTTAGGGCTCTCTACGCCTTTTAGCAAATTTTAAACGTCTGTGCTCATGTTCATAAGGTTTACATGAAAAGTAACTTTATATTTTATGTAATGCTTATGAATATGAGTAGGGTTACCTGTTAAAATGACCTGTATCTAGGCCTATGGTCAAAAAAATTAATGTTTTCTGGTTGAGTAAAGGTGGAACATTATTTACCTGATTTGCTGTGTAACCCTCATGAATATGAGCTCGGAGGATTAAAATTTGACAAAAATGCACAGAACTAGGCCTTATAATTAAGGTCATATTTCGAGAAACCTGCTCATGGGGAGGTGTTTCATAGAAATTAAAAGATATTAGCAAATTTTAAACGTCTGTGCTCATGTTCATAAGGTTTACATAAAAAGTAACTTTATATTTTATGCAATGCTTATGAATATGAGTAGGGTTAAAACCTGTTAAAATGACCTGTATCTAGGCCTATGGTCAAAAAAATTAATGTTTTGTGGTTGAGTAAAGGTGGAACATTATTTACTTGATTTGCTGTGTAACCCTCATGAATATGAGCTCGGAGGATTAAAATTTGACAAAAATGCACAGAACTAGGCCTTATAATTAAGGTCATATTTCGAGAAACCTGCTCATGGGGAGGTGTTTCATAGAAATTAAAAGATATTTTTTTATACAATCCGATAATGCTTAAGCGGTCAGTTTTTCAAAAACCCGTACCACACTCCAACAGATCTCTAACAACAAAATTCTAAGTTTCCGAAAAACTGGCCTTTCGGTGAAATGATCTTTCGATATAATGAACTTTTAGGTAAAGTAATCCTTCGGTGAAATGAACTTTTCGATCAAGTGACCCTTCGGTGAAATGTACCTTTCGATCAAGGGATTTTCGGTCAAGTGACCTTTCGATCAAGTGAACGATACCCTACGTGAATACTTCCTGCAGTGGGAAATACAGTATGGGAAAAATTAATAGCAACTCCGGAGGTTTTTGAGCTTTGAGTGTTGCTACAAAAGTAAATATTCTGAGAATACAAACAATATGAACATCATTGGAAAGCATATTTTATGCAGAATCTAAATCAGGTTACAGAATGGGAATAGCTTAAATAGAACTCAAGTTATGCGCAGAAATGTGCTGCGAAACAGAAATCATGGCAAAGTAAAGGGATGACATGAAAAGAAATAACGTCCCTAATATTTTGTAGGGTGACCTTTGGATTTAACGACCGCTGCACATCTCTTGGGCATGGAGTCAACCAAGTTACCCAACATCTCGGATGACATGCAGTTGTTCGAAACGTGAGTAATGGCGTTAATGTGTTCCACTTTACTTGTGGGGTGCCTGTCGTGCACCTTTCTTTTGAGAATGCGCCACAAATTCTCTATTGGGTTCAAGTCTGGGGAATTACCAGGCCAAGGCACAACATTTCCTAAAGACGTCACATAAGCTTTAATAATTTTTGTACGGTGGCATGGGGCCGAATCGTCCTGGAAGATGTATGGTTGACCCTTGAACAAATCACATCCCGAAGGAACCATCTTGCCCTGGAGGATACTCTTGAACACCTGTGAATTAACAGTGCTGTCACACACATGGATTCTGCCCATTCCAGCAGCAGCGAAACATCTCCAAATCATAACAGTGGCTGGGTACTTTGTGGTCTTCAGTGTGCAAGAGGGATTCAACGCCTCGTTTCGTCGGCGAAACACTCGGCACCCCGCGTCGTTACATTCAATGTTCAATTTGGTCTCATCGTTGAATAAAACTTGACTCCACCGATCAGTCCTTATGTTCCTTAGCCCACTTTACACGTTTCTTACGTTGCACATGGGTTATCAAGGGCTTCTTAACCGCCCTACGAGACGTTAGACCCACATCACGTAACCTGTTCCTCACTGTTCGAGGACAAACAGCAACACCACAGCTCTTCCACAATTCTTTGGAAAGAACTGTTGACGATTGGAACCTGTTTCGCAGACATAACCGCTACAAGACCCTGTCAGTTCTCGCCGTTGTTTTTCCTTTTTCGGCCACATTTACCCAGCCTGCAATTGTTGATACCGCCTATATCACGGATCTTCGCCAGGTGCACCCCAGTCATGTGGGCAATTTCGGCATTGCTTTTGCCACTGTCGCTTAATGTCATCATTCTGGTAACCTTTCGTGGTGAAACATCACCTAATCTTCCTATACCTGCAACACAGTTTATAATCGGAAAGGACAAACTTCAGATTTGCACTGCAGTCCAGAGCACTCACGCCCACACACACAGCTACGCAACCGACTACTACGAGCACGCCGAAAACTTCGGGAATGACCCCAAGCTTCAGTATTTGTCATTTTCTTGTAGGACTTACGTCCACAGTGAGTAGAGTGAGGTCCCAGCCACCTACAGCGAGATCGCCTTTTGGGCAGGAAGCAGAAACTGAAGGAATGAGAGCAAGTCTAGCGACTTTGGCAGAACAGTTTGTAGTGAGATTAGAGTACAGTAGATGGCGCCACCTTACAAGTACGATGTTGCACACAGAGGGGTGAGAGAATTTCAAAGGGGGCATAGGAAAGGATACCCATTTAACCAGTGGGTCCAGCCTGGGGGCCGTCACTTAACGTGCTCGTCCGATGCACGGCGGATATTCAGCGATTGTTAGTAAATCACACCATCTCTGAAAGATCAGCACAGGTTCGAAACTGAGGACCTTGCATCGATAGTCTGAATCGCTAACTACTAAACCATCGGAGGCTCGAACGACCCCAGGCACGTCGGCTGCCCTTTATATCGCATGTACCCGGACGTCGGAGAAAGCTCTGTCGCCTTGTACAACGGCGATGACAGTTCACATCACGACGTGTGCTTCCTTCGCAGCTCATAACTTGAGTTCTATTTAAGCTATTCCCATTCTGTGACCTGATTTGGATTCTGCATAAAATTTGCTTTTCAATGATGTACATATTGTCCGTATTTTCTGCATATTTACTTTTGTAGCAACATTCAAAGCTCAAAAACCTCCAGAGTTGCTATTAATTTTCCCCCTACTGTAGTGTGAATGTGGATTCATCCGACCACATTACACGCTTCCATTCATCGGAAGTCCACGTTCTATTCTCCTGGCACCACTACCGTCGCCGTTGTGCATTCACCTGGGTCACCAGAGGTTTTGCAACAGCAGCCCTAGCATGAATATTTTGTTCACACACTGCATTGCACACTGGTTTCTCTGATACTGGAGTCTGAAGACGCACATTGACCTCCGCACTAATTTTCGGCTTTGTGGTCTTCTTATTACTGGTAACAATCCTCTTTAATGCTCTCCTGTCTCTATCAGTTAGGGTCTTTTTCCGGCTACTCTCATGTTTCGCTAAGAACACGGCATGCTGTCATGACACTAGACATAGTACCTCTCGATATCCCCACTACCCTGGCGATCGTTATCACGGAGGAACCAAGAATTTGCCATCTTTAGAAGCCCATTAGCTTGCTTATTTCTTCGTCACCTTGAAAGAAATTTTGAAACAAGACACTTTAAATGGACTTAAACGGGAACTTCAGGCTCCAAACAAAGCTACGTATTACGACCAAAACGTGGTGGATACCTTTGCGTATTGCGACGTACCCAGCTGCATTAAAAGTCCCTTCTCCGAGCATAGTGTTCACATTATTCTGTCCAACATCTGTATGTCTTTATTGTAAAAAAATGGTACCTGTGAATTTTGATTAATGCGCCTTAAAAATATCTCGCTTTACGATATTCCAGTCAGAATTTTTCAAATTTATGTGAGCTCCTTTTGATTTTATTCCTGAACAATATATAACCAAATTAAACTGAGTGATAGAACAAACACAGATTTTGTAAGTGTTTTAATGAAAAAGTGTAAATATGTTCTAAAGAAATTAAAATGCACACCCAGAGGCAAATACCGCAAGCAAATATAACACGTATTTTAAGAGCGCATCTAGGTAACTAATGAGACTACTTACACATGCTATGCGAGTGATCCCGAGCGTTTGGCACGAATTCCATTTTGTTACATATGTCAAATTTTTTTTACGGAGCAGTGCAGTAGGTTTTGTATCTTCTGTAGGAGACTTATTTCATTTCAGTGTTACTCCTGTGTTTGTAGCTAACGCGAGTGCCAGTTTAAAGAGGATACTTTTTTCTAAAGAAGTCGTCACTGGACAGTTATAACGTGAATGCTGAGAATCTGGTAAAAGTTTTCGTTAAATTAAACTCTCGTCAGCATTTCAAGAAATCTCCCCAATTTTTTAATTTTTAAAATAAATTCTCTGAAAGGTATTTTAAGCGCATTTGCTTCGTAGTCAGATGCGAGTGGCACTGATGCACTACAGATGCTGTAGCTAGTAGCGTAGAAGACCGATTTCATAATAATTTGTAATGGATTTTCCTAATCAAATACACTATCTACCAACAAGTAATTGGACACCCCTGCAATCGACGATATTGGCGGTCCTGATACACGTCACGGCCGCCGCCGTTAAATATCGTGTGGGAAACAACAACGCAACCAGTCGCCTGCAAGATGCCACGCAGTTCGGAGCTCTCTGGTTTCGAGAAAGGTGTAATCGATATCCAGCGAGTTGAAGTACCCAAAATCGACAGTGGCCTACGTGATTGGCAAGTGGAAGATGACAGGTGACTGTCGGAATGTGCCCCGACCCGGCAGACCCACAAAACTGGGAGTTAGAGACCGACGGGTGCTGGTCAGAGAAATTCGGAAGAACCGCACCAAATCGATGGGCCACACCCGCGAGGTGTTTCAACAGGCACCCGGGAGTGGTCTTTCGATGAATACCAATCCGTAAGGGAGCCAATCTGCTCGGTTATCATGGACGTGCTGCCGCCCACAAACCTTTAATCTCTAAGTCCAATAGCGCTGCTCGGCTAACGTGGTGCAAAGAACGTCGACAGTGGACCGTTGAACAGTGGAAACAGGTTCTCTGGAGCGACGAATCAAGGTACACCCTCTACCGTTCGGATGTCTGGGTTTGGCGTTTGCCTGGAGAACGCCTCCTGCCGGAATGTATTGTGCCAACTGTGAAGTTCGGCGGCGGTGGAATTATGCTATGGGGGTGTTTCTCCTGGTATGGCACGGGACCCTTGGTCGCAATTCCTGGTAGACTCAACGCCGAGACCAACTGCACCATTTTGGATGACCATGCGCATCCTAAGTTGTGGCAGTTTTACGGGGTAGACTTATGTTACCTTCAGGGTGACAATACCACCTGTTATGTTGCGAGGTACATCATGGCTTGGTATGGAGACAATGGGGTTAATCGAATGGACTGGCCCCGGACCTTAACCCTATCGAGCACCTCTGGGACGAGTTGGAGCGTCGACTTAAGGGGTGCCCCCACCGTCCGAAATCGGTGAAGGAACTGACCCGTCTTCTCCAAGCTAAGTGGAAGAAAATACCGCTAGCCGTCGTACAACGCCTGGTTGAGAGTATGCCCTGGAGGGTCGTAGCTGTAATCGTTGCTCGTGGAGGCTCCACCAACTATTGAAGGTGAATAAACTTTGGTTTCCTTTGCTATCACAGGTGTCCAATTACTTGTTGGTAGATAGTGTATATATTTTCACATTCTATAACCCTTTAAACGGCTGGAGGACCAGGAAGAAATGGTGCACGCAATTTTTTTCATGCTTTCGAAACAAATGTTCACGCAGCCGCCGGGTGTCATAAAAGCTACTACAGTACACGGTCGTATCATAATAATATGACGTCATCCCCGATCATTGTATCAGATATAGTATGTGACGTCAGCACAATAGGCTGAGGTAGTAATTTGACGGACGTTCAAAAAGGGAATGATCATCGGCTACCGCGCCAAGAGCTGGAAGCATCTCGGAAACAGCAGATTTTGTGAGCTGTTCACCGCTGCCTTACCGAGTACTTTCCGATGTCATAATTGTGCAGCACAGTTATGACAACTGTTAAGTTAGGCGGGGGCTCCATCATAGTATAGAGTTGTTTTTCGTGGGTAGGACTCGGCCTGTTGATTATTATAGCATAAGCAATGAACTCTGAAGTGTACCTCGACGTTCTGTTTAATTCTGTCCTACCAACAATGTGGTAGTATTATGGAAATGACCTTTGTCTCTTCTAACTCGATGTACATCCCTGTCACACTGCACTGCATATGCAGTCCCAGTTTCTTGAAAATGAAATCGAATTGTTAGGCTGACCTGCTCAGGGTCCTGATGTTAATCTAATAGCATACCTCTGAGCTGAACCTGAGTGACTGATACGAAATCGACCACAACGACTGTCTCCACTCTGGTAGCCACTTCGCAGGATGAATGGCGAGCCGTTACTGTCGAAAATTAGTTGTTAGTATGCCTCGACGTGTTGCCGCTGTCATGCAAGCAAAACGTGGACCGACTAACTACTAATTGCAATAACAAAGCCATTTGCCCCAAATCAGTGTGCTGTCCGAATACTTTTGATAATATACACTGAAGAGCAATTGAATTAGAGACAGCTGACGTGATGCAAATGTGGCGCTGTGGGCGGCCCTGTAAACGGAAACGACATGACGTGTGCAGCGATGCGACGGGAATCAGTAAGAGTCGGACGCATTATGGGTAAGACGAATGATCTTAAGCGCATCTGATCGTTGGGAAATTGTCGGAGCCCGACGAATGGGTCACTCCATCTCGAAAGTCGTGCAGGCACTTGGATTTTCACGAGCCACTGTGTCACGGGTGCACCGCGAGTACATCGAATTCGGTAAAACCATCCCTGCAAGGGCCACCTGCCCGTGGACAAACAGCGTGTGGATGAGCGGGGTCATCGTCGGCTAGCTCGCATTGTAACAGCGGATAGACGGGCAACATTGCAAGAAATCACTCGGCAATTTAACGCTGGTGCACAAAAACGTGTAAGCAGCAACACCATCCAGAACCATCTCCTCGCTATGGGGTACAGAAGCCATCGTCCCACGAGGGTACCGCTGCTGACCGTACATCACAGGGTGCAAAGATTAGCATGGGCGCGAGAACATCGCCACTGGACCCTAGACATGCATGTGGAAAAATATTGCTTGGACTGATGAGTCGAGATTCACTTTGGTACATGCGCATGGCAGGATACGAATACGGCGCAAACTACATGAAGCGATGGATCCTTCTTGCCACCAGGGTACTCTTCAAGCTGGTGGGGGTGGCATTCTCGTCTGGGAACTGTTTACGTGGACTGAAATGGGACCCCTGGTACGTGTGACAACATCCCTCACAGGTCAACGTTACCGGGACATCCTGGACGACCCTTTGCTCCCGTTTGTGCGTCTTCAACATCCCACTGGGGACCTCATCCAGCAACAAGAGAATGAACCATGCCATCGCTCCCGAATTGTATCGGAATGGTTGGACGAGCACTCCACCGACGTGACCTCGCTTTCTTGGCCAGCTAGGTCACCTGACCTCAATCCCATCGAGCACATCTGGGATGCCATCGAGAGAGATGTTCGAGGCTCTGACCCCCTCCATCAGATCTTCGTGAACTGTGGGAGTTTGTTCAGTGGTCGTGGATCCGTATGGCTTCCCAACGCTTCCGGTGTCTTGTCGAGACGAATCGCCGCTGTCATCAGGGCGAAAGGCGGTGCTACACGTTACTAGACAGGTATCTCTAATTCTATTGCTCTTCAGTGTGCATCCTTTTAAAGGTCTTGTCAGTTGAAGGCGGGGGGAAGGGGGGGGTCTAGAGGAAGATAAAGTTCGCTACGATACATACTTTATTACTGCCAGGAAGGATACATTGCGTCAAAGTGCATTTTTGTAATGGCTATTATCGCCTTGAGTATCCAACTCTAGTAATTTAAGCAGATTGTAATGAGATATTGTTACGTTTATATAAAACGTGATGAAGTAATGTTCGGCGATAGTTTAGTAAAATATATTGTTTCGTCACTTCATAGGAGTGCATGCTGCACGATCATATTTCAACAATGGGTTTTAACAACGACATATTCTTACCCATTTTTGATGCATCGAAATTTCCCAGTAGTATTTATTTTGCTTCTGTTGGGAAAGATGCACACTATAAAAAAAAAGAGACCGAATTATTTTTGATCTATGTTCGATTTTTCAAGAAATTTTTTAAAGCTAAAGAACCTTCGTGTTTCATCGGGCCAACAATTAAGTGTTGCTAAAACAGCGCTAGAGCAGAAATTTTTCAACTCTGTACGACTTTGTGATACACTTGACCCGCACTAATTATGAGTTTCCTTTTGCAAGATACATTAAATGACGAAACATCAAACTCATTAATTCATTACACATTACCACTTTCCATCTAAATTAGGAGAATGTCTGCTTTCGACAAGTCATGTGGACGTAAACTTCCTGAATATTTCAATACACCCAAAGGCCCCTCCTGTGACGTCATGGTATTATTCCCTCACTAATTATTTTGAACGACATTTTGCAAGAAGCAGTAAACAGAGTGAAGCATAAAACTAATTAATTTATTTCTCACTGGCCATTTTCATTTAAGGAAAGAGGAAGACAAATTTGGTCTGGTTACAGAATAATAAAGTTTCCAAACTTGATGAATACTTCGTTGTCCCAAAGGAGATTGTAATATTTGCTTAAGTCTCTAAGCCTTTATAATTTAATTTCGTCAAAACTGCTAGTGTTTTCGCTTTCCGAAGTGAGTATCATTCGCGTGTGTTAGAATTGCTTCAGGCAGTTTTTAAACACGGTAATTTAAAATTCCCTATTAAATGCATAATTCTAATTGTGTTATGAGTTTTGCATATATGATTCCAATTAAACGTTCACATAACATTCTTGCTCTCTTAACAAAGCTGTACAACAAAAATAAAAAAAATGGTCAATATACCTACCAATTGTCCATTTCTTTTCGCGTTGAATTTGTTGCTTTGTGCATTATTACCAGGTCGTTCGAGAAATCATGACCGATTTGGAGGGTGAAATTGAGAGACATACCTCATAGAACCCAAAGTTGTTTAATTCAAAATGGGAGCCTTCAGTAGCTACACACATCTGCCACCAAATGACCAGTGCTTCGATGCCAGTCCGAAAGAAATCTGGCTCGCTGGATGCAAGAAAGTCCCGGAATGCAATTTCGGCCTCTTCTTGGTTTCTAAAGGTCCTGTCATTCAGGCAATTGCTAAAATGCATGATCAGGTTGAAATAGGTAGGTGCCAAGTCAGGCGAGTGGGCTTGGATGTAGGATGGTTTCAAACCTCAGTTCGTATAATTTCTGTTTCGCCATTTGTGACATGTGTGGTCTCGCGTTATCAAGAAGGATGACAGGACCCTTCTCTTTCACCAAAGATGGATGTTTGCAACACAGCTTCTGGTGATATCGGTCAATTGCTTCACAGTATGTGACTGAGGTAATGCTTTTATCAGGATTCAAGAACTTACATCGTATGACACCGTGAACAGCCCACCACACCTTCAACAAAATCTTCTTTGGCGTCGGCTTGGTTTAGGATGTTGTTCCGGTGGTTCACCATGGTTCAGCCGCTGTCCAGATGGCTTACGGTTGTCATATAGCACCCACTTTTCATCGAAGGTTACAAGGAGATCAAGTCGGCGATGCTTTTCTTATTGAAGCAGAAGGTTACTGCGCATCTCAAACCGTTGTTGTTTCTTATGCTCAGTCAGTTCGTGTGGGACCCACGTATCGAGCTTCAGGAAGGATAGTTTCTGATGCATCGTCAGTTCATGTGGGACCCACGTATCGAGTCTTGACCTTTTCAGGGAGGATAGTTTCTGATGTACCGTCAGTTCATGTGGTACCCACGTATCGAGCTTCTTGAATTTTCAGGAATGATAGTTTCTGTTGCACCGTCAGTTCATGTGATACCCACGTATCAAGCTTCTTGATCTTTTCAGGAAGGATAGTTTCTGATGCACCGTCAGTTCATGTGGGACCCACATATCGAGTCTTGACCTTTTCAGGGAGGATAGTTTCTGATGTACCGTCAGTTCATGTGGTACCCACGTATCGAGCTTTTTGACCTTTTCAGGAAGGATAGTTTCTGATGCACCGTCAGTTCATGTGGTACCCACGTATCAAGCTTCTTGACCTTTTCAGGAAGGATAGTTTCTGATGCACCGTCAATTCATGTGGGACCCACGTATCGAGCTTCTTGACTTTTTCAGGGAGGATAGTTTCTGATGCACAGTCAGTTCATGTGGGACCCACGTATCGAGCTTCTTGACCTTTTCAGGAAGGATAGTTTCTGATGCACCGTCAGTTCATATGGGACCCACGTATCGAGCTTCTTGTCCTTATCAATTTGGTGGAGAAGTTCGGAAATGGCTGACACCTACACATTGTTCTATTTGTCAAGTTCTCTGACTGTGACGCGAGGAGTTTCCTCCACATTTGTATTCAGGGCGTCGTTATCAATGACCGAAGGTCGTCCTCGGCCCTCCACATCTTGTAGGCTCGCGCCACCGGAACAAACTTTTCAAACTACCGACGAACAGTACGTTCAGACGTTACCTCCTTGCCCCATGCCTCGACCGCATTACCACCCAATTTAGACTCGTGAAGCAGAATCACCCGAAACTCACTCCTTGCTAACATGTTGTGCACACCACTTTCACCCGAGTAGCAACGATTGAAGTTCAACCAATTGTGGCGTCTGAGTCGTCCATGAACGCGTATGAATGGCGCTGCAAGCATTGTGGGCGAATTAAATGTGGCACCTCAGAAAATCCGGCCGTTATTTTACGAACGACCTGATATTACATAGTATTTTCATAGGTGTGTTGAACGCATATTCATATTTAGTGCTTTCCTCTCATTGTTTTGCACTTCTTTGTTAAACGGTTCCAGTTTTAACCCTTTAACGGCCAAAACGCCCGTACAAAAAACGACCATAGCCACCCGAAACGCCTGTCTAGAGTGTGTCAGATTTCCTATCCTTACCTGTTTTTCAAATTTTCTCGACCTATGAGAGATCAGCAGGAGTCACCGTCAGTCACCATTGTTGCTGCTAAACAAGGAAGTGACACAACAGACAGTTTCGGGCGTTATGGTACTTAAGCGTGATACTAGATTTTAGAGCCATAGTCGTTAAAAGGTTAATTCCAATCTTAAGTTACAATTAAGCGGGAATAAAAAGTGTCCAAACTCTGAGTGGTAATACAACTAGCATAAAAGGCGGATGTACCCTTGAACTATAACATACAATGGTTGTACAGAAAGTAATGCAAAAGTAGGCATAAGTTTTTTATTAGCGGACAGAGGTCTGTCAAATTGCACATGTTGGTAGAGTAACTCTTCTTTTATAGTAAACTTTCTTCATTGCAGGTAAATAATGGATTCCAAGCAGAAGCAACGTTCCGTTATTGAGCTTTTGACGAAGGAAGGGAGCAGGCTGTTCGACATCCAGAGAAGGCTATAGAATGTTTACGGAGATGGCACCACGGACAACAGCAATGTGCATAAATGGATGAAGTTCAATGCTGGTTTCCCTTCTTTAAAGATGAACCACGCAGTGGGAGACCATCATCTGCGACCACTGACACAAATCGTGATGAATTGATTCACGCGGAGAGACGAGTCACAATCTGTGAGCTTGTTGCACAACTGGACTGTGGTCGTAATGCCATACAGAAGATGGTGAATACTTAGGGAATCGGAAAGTGTATGAAAAATGGCTACCTCGACAGTTGACACCTGATTTGAAGGAGAGAAGGGTGGAAATCTGCTCTGATCTGCTGGAAACGTTCGGAGCTAATGAAGACACGTTTATTTTCGATCTGGTGACAGGGAATGAAACGTGGGCGCATCTTTACGATTCGGAAACGGAGAATCAATCCATGGAATGACGTCACACCTCTTCAATAAGGCCTAAGAAGTTTAAGAGTCAGCGATCAGCACAAAAAATCATGGTGACTGTTTTTTTGGGATGACAGGGGTGTCATTCTCTTTGATTTTCTGGAGCGTGGCAGTACCATGACCAGCGAGCGGTACATTGAGACACTCAAGAAGCTTAGAGAAGCCATAAGGAGGAAGAGACCGAACAAGAAAATGAAAAGGATCCACATTCATCATGACAATGCAGGACCACACACATATGTGGCAGCAAATCAGGAGATCAGCAAATTAGACAGGTCGATGGTCTCTCATCCGCCGTACTGGTCATATCTAGCGCCCTCCGACTTCCACATGTTCAGTCCAATGAAGGACAGTCTCTGGGAATAACGATTTGATGGCACAGACGAGGTGAAAGTGTCTGTGAAGAAGTGGGTACAACAGTCCACACCTGAATTTTTTCAAAGAGGATTCAAGAGTTGGGTTCAACGATGGCGCAAATGCATCGCTTGTGATGGAGACTATGTTGAGTACTACCTTTGTATAGGGAAAAGCTTACTCTACCAACATGTGCAATTTGAACGATCTCTGTCAGTTAGTGAAAAAGTTACGCCCACTTTTGCGTGCATTTCGGTATAACCCCCGTATCTCCCTAAGATTTACCTTGTATTTAGGAAATTTATGATAAATTTTGGAGTGTATGTCGGAATTAAATACACATAGTGAAGTCAAAAATTATATAAGCCTGGAAAATTATTAGTTTCTGTACGTGCAACTGTTTTCTAATATGAAAATCCTGTTTTAGCTGAGGCGTATTAATAACAGACCCGTATAACTGTATCCTGGGAAATTCAGTATTTGCTGACTTGTTACTGTCCTCTTAAATATACTTTTAAAATTTTATTCTAACATGAAAATTCAGCCTACCTGCTGACACCAAGCTCTCAAATAGATGCGTGGAACTGTGTTGTTACGTAAAAATGCAGCTTTAGCTACAATTTTGCTGGCGCCTTAAACAGCCACGTACTGTAACGTGAAAATCTAGCTTTGCTGCTGTGTTACAAAATCTTGAAATAGATTCATGCAACCGTATTTTTATGTGGAAATATTTTTAGCTTCCGCGTCAATGGCCCTTAAACAGACACGTGGAGCTGTATTTTTTCTGGTGCTGTACCTTTGAGCGACTAATATGGATTTAATATAAGAGGGTGTATAAAAGAAAGACAAACAAAACCTATATATAAAAGACAAACAAAACCTATTGACATAACCAACCTTAAAAAACACCATAATACCTTCAAGTTGGAACTGAAGAACAGGTTCTCTGCTTTGGAAGGCCTAACATCGGAAGAAGTGGACATCTCTGAAGTTAACAGAAAAGTAACCAAAGCTCTTATGGAAACAGCAACAAAATTAGCTGGGTCTAAGAACAAGTTGCATGTAAACAAATTATCAGGAAAAACCAAAATGTTGATGCAAAAAGAAGAGAGATGAGGACAACTAAAGAAGATGTGACTTCCAAAGTGGAATATATAGAGCTATGCAAGACAGTACGAAAAAGTATCACTGAAGACGTAAGAAAATTCAACTGTGAACTAGTGAGGAAAGCAATTGAAAACAACCAAAGCCTAAAGATAGCAAAGGGACATCTCAGTAAGGGAAGAAAACAGATTATGGCACTGAGAAAAGAAGATGGTTCTGTAACAAGAAATAGAGGCGAAATTTTGACAAGAGTGAAAGATTTCTACTCCAAATTATATGAAAGGGATGATACATGCACTCCAGACATCATGAAAGATGCCAGTACCAGAGTTCCTCCAGTCCTTCCAGCAGAAGTTGCACATGCAATCAAGAACATGAAGCGGGGAAAAGCTCCAGGAGAAGATGGAATTACTGTAGACATCATACAAGAAGCAAGTGGAGAAATCGAAACAGTACTCGCCCAAATTTTCACTCGATGCCTTAATGAAGGAAAGATTCCTGAGGATTGGAACACCGCTACAATGATCCTGCTACATAAGAAAGGTGACATTGAGGATCTCGGAAACTACAGACCTATCAGCCTCCTATCAGTAGTTTATAAAATCTTCACTAAAGTTCTTTCACACCGCTTGAAGGTAACACTGGACATGGCTCAACCGAGAGAACAAGCTGGATTCAGGAGTGGCTACAGCACAATAGATCATATCCACGTACTGAGAGAACTAATTGAAAGAGCGAGGGAATATGAACTTCCATTGTGCATGGCTTTTATCGATTATGAAAAAGCCTTTGATTCGGTGAAACCATCAGCAGTTACAATGGCTCTGAAAACCTGCGGTATTGAAGATGCATACATTAATATTATTAATAACATCTATGAAAATGCAAGTGCAAAGATTCGGCTGTTTGAAAATACAACACACATAAAAATTGGAAAGGGAGTGAGACAAGGTGACACCATATCTCCGAAGCTCTTTAATGCCACATTGGAGGGTGTTTTTCAGTCGCTGAGCTGGGAAAACAAAGGGATAAAGATTAATAAAGATTATCTAACCCACCTTCGTTTTGCTGATGACGTAGTCATTTTTGCAACTACCCCATCAGAGCTGCAGAGTATGATCCAGGAACTTGCTGACAAGAGTAAAGAAGTGGGATTAAAAATGAACTTTTAAAAGACAAAAGTGATGTTCAATGCTTTTACAAGAAATGAAGATTTATCGATTGATGGAGAAAAGCTGGAGATAACAGACACGTACGTTTATCTTGGACAGCAGATATCAAGTGAGGGTCACATTGATGAAGAAATTAATCGGCGTACAAAACTTGCCTGGAGAGCTATTGGAAGAAACAGCATAATTTTCAAGAGCAATATGCCATTATGTCTTAAAAGAAAAGTGTTTGATCAATGCATCCTTCCCGTGCTTACGTATGGTGCAGAGACGTGGACCTTAACTAAAAGAGACATACAAAGGCTGCAGACAACTCAAAGTAGCATGGAGAGGTGCATGCTTGGTGTAACCAGGAGAGATAAGAAGAGGAACTCGTGGATCCGAAAAATGACAAGAGTGGAAGACATCATGATCAGAGTTAAATCCCTGAAATGGCAATGGGCTGGACATACTGCCAGAAGGACAGATCATCGATGGACAGCCGAAATTTTAGATTGGATTCCAAGGGACAGGAAAAGACCCAGAAGAAGACCACATGGGAGATGGGTGGATGAAATTCGAAAGTATGCAGGGGTGACATGGAGGAGACTGGCACAAGACAGACCGTTGTGGAGGAAACTTGGGGAGACCTTCGTCCAGCAGTGGATTGATAATGGTTGACAATGATGATGATGATGATAAAAGAAATATGTTACACATAGTAGTGACTATCTGAAATGGAAAGAATGAACGCGGCTGCGGAGTGACGTCATGCGTTTCGCCATCGGTTTTTGGATGGAGTGAGGCACAATTGTGCTGCGTAGTTTATTCCTTAACGGCCGTTTGTTATGGCGCATCAGCTGGAGTGTTACTCGAAATTGGAAGTTCGCGAAACAGTGCGCTTTTTTTGGCGAGAAATTGCCTGTCTCCATAAACAGCCGATACTTCACGACGGATTTTTTATTCAAATCCGTCGTGAAGTATCGGCTGTTCATGGAGAAGAGGCAATTTCTCGCCAAGCAATTGGAAAATAGTGTAAGCAGTTCGAAGAAAGTCGTACAGACAAACTGGACAGACCTTCGACTTTGACGACGGTTGATCACATTTTGCGCGTCGGGAAGTTGATTAGATATAACCGCTGAATTAAAATTCATTCATGAAATTGTCGAAGATTTGAGCGTCGTATGGTAGTGTACACGCCGTTCTTCACGAGCAACTGCATTTTAGAGAAGTGTGCGCAAGATGGGTTCTACGTTCTTTAACGGAACAGCACAAAAGTAGGCGATTTGCCTCTTCTTTCGTTTTTGTAACCTTATTCTGAAGACGGCACAGATTTTTGCAGCGCATCGTCACCGGTGATGAGACATGGGTGCATCACTTCGCAGCTCGAGAGCAAAATCGGCATCTCTGGTATGGAAACACCCCAACCCAGCTCACCAACTGCAAAATATTTTAAAATCATACCATCTGCCAGAAAAATGATAGCAATGATTTTTTTTAACTGCGAGGGGTCGGTTTGCTCAGAGTTTATGGCAAAAGGGAGTACGATAAACGCTGCAATGTACTGTGTGACATTGAAGTTAAGGAAATAAATTAAGGTTCGAAGACGAAGTAAATTGTCAGAAGGAATCATTTTGTTGGGCGACAACGCAACTGCACACAAAGCTGCCGCCCCCGCAGGTGCTTTTTTAAGTGGGAACTATGGCCACATTCCTCATACAGTCCTGATTTAGGTCCCTGCGATTGCCAGTTTCTCAAAATGGAAAAGGATCTTAGGGGAAGCATTTCTCGAATGATAATGAAGTCAAGGAAACTGTGAAACATGTCTCCATGTACTTGTGGCGAACTTTTACTTTCTCGGTATTGAAAAACTGGTTTTTCCTTTCGACTTACAAAAACTTGGCGAAAAATTAAAGAAAGAGATATATTTCAGAAATTATGCATTTTTGGGTTCTCATGGTTTAACATATAAGCTATGAGAAACATGCGAAACTTATTTTTTGATACGCCTACGCACTTTTAACACACACTTTTAATGGATCCTTATTATGGACAAACTCAAGGCCAGTGTAATGTGATATTTATTAGGGTGGGTCATTTCCTCCCCTATTCTTGGATTCTAATAGCGATAAAAGGTTGCTAAATGATGACTTAAAATCACGTGTAAAATTTTGTAACAATTTCATATCTTCAGCCTCCGGATTGACTTTAAAATTCAGAATTGGGTCAGAACGACGGGTGTAAAATATTGTTACGACATTTTCGAGGAATGTCCAATGTATTCCAAAAGAATAAATTAGTTACTGGCATGAACAATCAGCGTGTCAGCCGAACTCAAAACCATAATCCATCCTGTCATAGTAAGGAATAGTTAGCCGCCCCGGTGGCGCAGTGGTCTAAGCGATGGCCTCTGATCATTCGTCCTTGAGGGGTCCGGGTTCGAATCCCGGTGAGGCATGGATGTTGTGTTTGTCTTACGGCACTGGCTCTCTCCCTTCCCTGGAACCAGCGACCGTAAATTAGGGACGGGCGACTGCTTATAGCCCATTGAGTTGCTCACGGTGGTCGTTAAACCTCAAAAAAAAAAAAAAAAAAAAAAAAAAAAAGGAATAGTTACTTCGCACACCCCGAGAATTTGTTCCTGACATGTTAACTCACCTCCAAAAGCATATAGGAGAATTAGCTGCGTGTCGTATTATGACAGCTGGCAACATGAAACCAAGTAAAACCAGGATCTTCCAAATTCCAAATATAAATCTTGATGCATCAGTATGATCTCATTAATTGGCAGCAAAATGTAACCGAACCCCCCAATACTGAAGAACGTATCTGATAGAGTTATTCAATCAATTGTCGCACAAGGAGGGAAAGGTGAATTGCTACTGCCTCTTCTTTGTCTGCCATGTCATACTTAAGTAGTTGAGAGAGCTATAAAGACTGCGACAGAAGCCTCGAGTACTTTATGCACAAAATCAGAAAGAGAAGGCTTTATTAAGGCGAAGATAGTCAGGCAAAGTAATGCCGAAATTTGAGAGTAAGATGATTTTTGCTGTTAATTAAAAATAATATGTTAAGAATATTTTGTGTTTTATTGCAAATTAGTATTCTATTGCATTATTAATGCATTTCAAATGGTTTGTGAAACTCCATTTGAGGTTGCAACAACGATGTTCTCAATTTTATTAAACTTCAAGGTCAATCTGGAGGCAGAAGATGACATGCAATTGTTACAAAATTTTGCACGTGATTTCAAGACATCACTTAGCACCCTTTTTTATCACTATTACAAACCGATATTTGACAAAAAAAGAAAAAAAAAGTCCCATGCATTCGTAACCAACAGGCGATTTTTCTCAATTACATGAAATTCCAAGGTCAACCCGAAGACAGAAGATGCTAGGCAATTATTACAAAATTCTATACGTTATTTTAAAATATCATTTAGCACCCTCTTATCACTATTACAAACCGATATTGGACAGAAAAAATGTCCCATTCATTCGTGACTAATATTTATCTTCTTTTAATATATATCGACACCCTAATATTTATCTTCCGTTTTCAAGAAATAACAAGAGCCCATCACTGAATCGCGTGCCATAACTTTTAACAACGAATATTCCATTTACACTGCACAAAAGCGACCTCAACACGTCATACTGTTAATGCATGACTTATATTCTTCGTCTAATCGCCTATTATGCTTAAAACACCATCTGTCGTACTATCGGTCAGTTGAACTCTTAGCACTGTGACTTCGAAGTCTGTGAAAACAGGAATTTGTCGGTGACAGAGATCGAATCGCGTCACTTCTCTCCGGAGTGAGTTCCTCTAACCGACTAAGCTACACCTTCGGAAAGTATGTTTGTAGATTTGTCGTTTTTGACACGTGCTTCACCTCTGTAGTACGTCACATCATCGCCCTTTAGATTTTTTAAGCAAAGAAGGAATCTTTCTTTAATTCCAAACGATGTGTGGAACAAAGCACAAATTTTTCGAAGAACCCAACAGCCAGAAGATTCGTTTTTACGTTCGGGCGCCAATGTGAAAGCAGGAATTTCTCGGTGACGGAGATCGAACCCGCGACTCCTCGCCGCTGGGGTGTGAGTTGTTCTAACGGATTAAGCTACACCCACGGTATGTATAGCTGCAGATTTTGTTGTCTTGACACGTGCTTCATCTCTGTAGTACGTCACACAGTAATGAGCCGGTTGTTCTAACCGACTGAACTACACGGACGGAATGTAGCGATGCAGATTTGTCGTCTTGACACGTGATTCACCTCTGTAGTACGTCACACAGTAATGAGCCGGTTGTTCTAACCTACTGAACTACACGGACGGAATGTAGCGATGCAGATTTGTCGTCTTGACACGTGATTCACCTCTGTAGTATATCACACAGTAACGAGCTAGTTGTTCTAACCGACAAAACTACACAGACGGAAAGTATCACTACAGATTTGTCGGCTTGACACGTGATTCACCTCTGTAGTACGTCACAGTAATGAGCCAGTTATTCTAACCAACGGAACTACACGGACGGAATGTACCGCTACAGATTTGTCGTTTTGACACGTGATTCTCCTCTGTAGTACGTCACACAGTAATGAGCCGACGGAACTACACGCACGGAATGTATCGCTGCAGATTTGTCGTCTTTACACGTGATTCACCTCTGTAGTACGTCACACAGTAATGGACCAGTTGTTCTAACCGACTGAACTACACGGACGGAATGTATCGCTGCAGATTTGTCGTCTTGACACATGCTTCACCTCTGTAGTACGTCACACAGTAATGAGCCAGTTGTTCTAACCGAATGAACACACCGACGGAATGTATCGCTGCAGATTTGTCGTCTTGACACGTGATTCACCTCTGCAGTACGTTACAAGTCTTAAGTCCCAATTCAGTTTGCACACAAAAATCTTTAATTATACACTGAGCTAAATTAGACGACTCAACAGCAAGAAGAGAGAAGACTTCAATTACTCACATAATAAATCTCTATTAGTTGTTCCAGGAAAAGCATACACATGCTATACGGTACTTTAAATTAATCAAAGGTGATCACATCCGTATCTGTTACGATACTGAACTTTTATCAACCTAGGGTCGACTTGTTTACATCCAACAACTACTGCTATCCTGCTCCAGTACTCTACATATCATACATCACGAATACGCAAAATACACCGCCACACTTTTCGCTGCTTTCTTCAGCATTATACAGTGTATCTATAAATGAAGTATATAGCTTCAGTATGTAATTGAAAAAGAAAACTGCAATGAATAACAACTTTATTTTTAGTGTCGAAACACATGGTAACCGTGAACATTAAAAAAAATGTCCGTATGTCTCAATGTAAGTTCCGTTGGTTGTTCGCTGGATGTCTAAACGATAGTTTAGTTCCATCCACGTACGCTGCAGAATGTCAGGTGCAACAAGGCTGCAGTAATGCGTTCTTTGAGCTCAGTGATAGATGTAACCTTTCTCTTGTACACAGTGTCCTTAATAAAACCCAAAAGAAAAAAATCACATGAGGTAATATCAGGAGAAAGGGATGGCCATTCCGTTGGACACCCACGTCCAATTCATCGCCCTGCAAAATGGTGGTCTAAAGATCGAGATTTTTTATTACATGAAACACGCGGCGTCATCTATCATCTGACTTAACAAACATTAACACTTGCCACGTCTCTTGACGTTTAAAATAAGTTTTTTTTTCTGTCGTATTTTTTAAACAGCAAACTGAAGTTGCATACTTCATTTATAGACGCCCTGTATATCTCTCGTTCTTATCTGCTAACACGCATACGTCCGCACTGCGACCTTCAGACTGTTGCCAATATATCATTCCGTGAGCGAGAAAATATAACGTTAAGTTTAAAAACGCTTAAGCGGAATGAACTCAAATTTACAAACAGAAAGAAAAAACTGAAAGTTAAATTAAGGTACACGTTATAGACTCAGGCCACTGAACAGTTTCAAAATAAGGGGTTTCTTTTTTCTTGTTTTAATGTAATTGTAATATTATTTCAAATAAATATTTTTAAGTCTACGCATCCTGGTTCGACCACCAAAATGAATCTATTTTTAAAAGGTTTAACAATTCGAAATCCAATAATTCATTATACCTGAAAATGACAAATTACAACAGTGAATTGTTAACCGTACAACTGAGAAAAGATAACCAAAAAAAGATTTGGGGTGTCTTATTTTTTGCCGAAAAGATGTACGTATTTTTAGGATATCTATAGAAGAGCACCATGTTGTCAACTCCAGAGCCGTAGTCTTTGGTGTAACTCTGAAGCACAATAATTCTGAATGCAGTACGTAGAAGAGAAATATATACAGCACACAGCAGGGTGGGATATAGTTCTTTTCCCTGTTTCTTTCATTGTGAAAGGGATGTTCTCCCATCTACTTCAACTTCAGTGTTTTTATTGATCTCGTGGTATTTGTTCCGAGCCAAGGATTTATTGCCCGAGTGTCTTGTGGGAAATGTTACATGTGGTTTCCACCCATACTGGGATATCATTTGCTGCTGGGTATGATGCGCTTGACACATAAATGCCTGCCTCCCTTTTTTTTTTTTTTTTTTTTTATTGTTTGTTCTTTTCGTCTTTTATTCCCTCTTTTCTCCGGGTTTTGAGAATTATGTCCCATTTCTCATTAGGAACATGTATGGAAAAGAAAACTTCCAGCGCACTGAGCAAAATAGCATTTTGAAGCAGATTTGTGGTTTCGATCTGAATAAAAAAATTAAAGAAATACCTCGTTTTCATAGACATATGATACCCAAAACCTATAGATTTCAATTGTGGCAGTTGTTTGGGAAATAATGGTCATGCGCTAAAGTCGTTAGGGCGTCGTGTATTAGACCAGCTCCATCTAAACAAATATTAGATAAAATTTTGTGGTTTTCTCTGTGATATCTTCGTATGAAGTCGGTTTCGCTCGAGAAGACATGTAGTAAAAATTTTAAATGGTAAACATTGTGTGTTATACAGAGGATGAGTCGACAGTTTTGAAATACTTGGGTCACTTTGTCTTCATACGTACCTTTACGACGAAAGCTGACTAGCATTCAAAGTATAGGCCATCGTGTTGCACCGTCTTTAGCCATCTGTCTGCCAGTTCTTTGATTCTACAGAGGGTGAGACGAAAGTTTTGCAATATTTGGGTCACTTTATGCCTTCATACGTACCTTTACGACGAAAGCTGACTAGCATTCAAAGTATAGGCCATCGTGTTGCACCGTCTTTAGCCATCTGTCTGGCAGTTCTTTGATTCTACAGAGGGTGAGTCGAAAGTTTTGCAATATTTGGGTCACTTTGTCTTCATACGTACCTTTACGACGAAAGCTGACTAGCATTCAAAGTATAGGCCATCGTGTTGCACCGTCTTTAGCCATCTGTCTGACAGTTCTTTGATTCTACAGAGGGTGAGTCGAAAGTTTTGCTATATTTGGATCATTTTATGTCTTCATACGTACCTTTACGACGAAAGCTGACTAGCATTCAAAGTATAGGCCATCGTGTTGCACCGTCTTTAGCAATCTGTCTGCCAGTTCTTTGATTCTACAGAGGGTGAGACGAAAGTTTTGCAATATTTGGGTCACTTTATGCCTTCATACGTACCTTTACGACGAAAGCTGACTAGCATTCAAAGTATAGGCCATCGTGTTGCACCGTCTTTAGCCATCTGTCTGACAGTTCTTTGATTCTACAGAGGGTGAGTCGAAAGTTTTGCTATATTTGGATCATTTTATGTCTTCATACGTACCTTTACGACGAAAGCTGACTAGCATTCAAAGTATAGGCCATCGTGTTGCACCGTCTTTAGCCATCTGTCTGCCAGTTCTTTGATTCTACAGAGGGTGAGACGAAAGTTTTGCAATATTTGGGTCACTTTATGCCTTCATACGTACCTTTACGACGAAAGCTGACTAGCATTCAAAGTATAGGCCATCGTGTTGCACCGTCTTTAGCCATCTGTCTGGCAGTTCTTTGATTCTACAGAGGGTGAGTCGAAAGTTTTGCAATATTTGGGTCACTTTGTCTTCATACGTACCTTTACGACGAAAGCTGACTAGCATTCAAAGTATAGGCCATCGTGTTGCACCGTCTTTAGCCATCTGTCTGCCAGTTCTTTGATTCTACAGACTGTGAGACGAAAGTTTTGCAATATTTGGGTCACTTTATGCCTTCATACGTACCTTTACGACAAAAGCTGACTAGCATTCAAAGTATAGGCCATCGTGTTGCACCGTCTTTAGCCATCTGTCTGGCAGTTCTTTGATTCCGCGGCGGTACCATTTCTTGCCCTTCGAGGCGAAGAACTCCTTCATCCCAACCGCCACCTCCTGTTTGTTGAAGTGCCGCCCGCGAAGGAAGTGGGCCATGGACCGGAACAAGTAATAATCCGACGGGGCAAGATCCGGGCTATATGCTGGGCGTGACATCAGTTCGATGCCCTCAAGTTCTTGGAGTTTTGCCAGTGTCGTTCGCGCGGTATGAGGCAGAGCGTTGTCCTGCTGTAGGAGAGCGCGCTTTCTGTTCGCCACTGCCGGGAACTTCTCCTCCAAAACGGCATACATCCGCTCCAGCTGTTCAGAATAGAGGTTGGCTTTGAGTCCGACCCTCTGGAACAAATTCGTAATGGATTACCCCCTCTAAATTCCACCTGACGCAGAGTATCACTTTGTGCTCGAAACGCCCACGATTGGCAACAGGTTCTTGACGCTGGCTCGGGCTCAATCACTGCCGTTGTGTGTTATGACTATGGAAATAGACCCACTTTTCATCGCACGTAACAATGAGGTTTTCTCGGAGATCCGTGCCCACTTTCACTCAGCGGTTTGCTTCAGCTGCCGTCAGTTCGTGAAGGAGAATGAGGCAGCTCCGGTATTCCTTGCCGATGTCCTGAAGGTGACGAACTACGGTAGTTTGTGTTATGCCCAGCTTGCCTGATAATCTCAGAGTGCTGGTTGTCGGATTTGCCTTTACGGCCTGGCGCATGGCCTCCGAATCCACGGTTTGCGGCCTACCTGACATTGGCTAATTGTTGAGGTTTTTGTCACCTGAGGGAAACGTCTTGAACTATCTGGTTGCGGTGCTGGGGTCCATGAAATTTCCCCCTTTCGGATGACAAATGTTTCGTGTTGTTTGAGCAGCGTTATGGCCGAGTTCAAACTCGTGAAGCAAAAGTTTCCTAATTAGCCGATTGTGGCTGTTCATCTTTTAGGAATCCAAGACCAAATGCGAAATTAAAATACATTTTGAGGAGTTACGACGACATGCAATGCTGTTCACAGCAACGACTACCACTTTATATCCCTTTCGAGTGACTGCAATGCGTAACTTGAACTAGTTTAAACATGTGATATACCCGCTGCAGTACATGCGTTTAGCCAAATATTGCGAAACTTTCGACTCACCCTCTGTATAAGCCGTATGACTTCTATATACGTCTCTTAATAAATCAAGTGCAATAGCTCTATTGAGGATGACACGTAGATATCTAGACAACTGTTATTAGTGCGGAACAGATTTTTAGGTGCTTTAAAACAGAAAAAAATTATGTGCTAGTGGTTTCTAAAATATTTTCCAAAGACAGAAATAGTTTCAAAAAATAAAAGATATTTACTAAAAGTTAAAGCATTTTTTTTAACGAAAACGTTATTTTCTAGTTATTTTCTGTGATATATTTAAAAAATAATAATTTTAGTACTCATCTTGCTAATGGCAGCAATACATTTGATGGAAAAAGTTCTTCGGAGTTGTAGTGGTCAACAAACGTCATTTCTAAGTATTCCATCGAAAATAACTGTATATGGCTATTGTCACGGAACAACGACAAATGAATGAGAGTACTGAAACTAAAGGAATGATATTGCGGGACCAAATCAAAGTTTGCACCTGATGAAAATATTCATTTTATAACCACGCAATCCACAGAAGCTGCTAACAGGCATAAAGCATATGAAATAGAACTGCTAACTCCTCAAAATGTATTTTATTTTGCGTTTGGTCTTGACTTATTTTCCTTGTGAGCGATAATGCTACACGATGTCACATCCACCTAGTTTTTTGATAGGATTCTGTTATGCTTTTGTCACTTTTCTTTGGCTTCATACAAAGTTTTTCGAGCGAAATTGTTTTGGAGGGATCGATGAAGGTGATAGCGAACCATTCGCAAACAATCCATGAAGGGATTCCTTATAATTGATAGATTTGATAAGGGATTCCTTTATGAAACAATAAATAAAGGGATTTGTTAAAGTATCCCTTTATCAAACAATTGATAAGGGGTCCCTATAAATTGAAAGATTTGATAAGGGATCCCTTTATCAAACAATCGATAAAGGGATCGATAGTGTTGTTCTGGAGGGATCGATAAAGGTGATAGTGAACCATTCGCAAACAATCCATAAAGGGATTGATAAATTGATAAGAGATCCCTTATAATTGATAGATTTGATAAGGGATCCCTTTTTCAAACAATAGATAAAGGGATTTGACGAGGGATCCTTTTATCAAGCAATCGATAAGGGATTCCTGTAAATTATAGAATCGATAAAGAGGTCTATAGTGTTCTGGAGGGATAGATAAAAGTGGAATGATCGATAAAGGTGGAATCTGTTACGTTTTTGTAAATTTTCTTCAGCTTCATAGAAGGTTTTACGAGCGAAGTTGTTCTGGAGGTGATCGATAAAGGAGATAGTGTGTAGGTGCAAGACCAGAAGACGAGGAATGAGGTGACATTTTTCGTCCGAAGTCCGGTAATTTTCTATGAGTTACTAAATCTGTATGAGGTCTTGCGTCGTCATGTTGCAAGATGACGCCTTTGCTGCACGTTTAAATTTCAATTTTTCTTTCAGCCTTTCCAACTCGTTCGCAGTATTTCGCAGTGCATTTATCGTTTGGTTAGGTGCAAGCAGCTCCTAGTGGATTACCCCTTTGACATCCCCCATACACTAAACAAGACCTTCCTCGGATGCAGTCCTGCTTGAAATTGATAGAGCAGGCTCTCCTACTCGGCATATAGTCCTTTGCAGCTTTACATTTCTGTAAGGGGCCAACTTTATATCACCCATAATTAATCGTTTCAAGAAAGGTTCATTTCTGTTACACGCAAGCAGAAACAGGCAGGTGGTCATACAGTACTATCCGATCGATTAAGTAAGTCCCAGTAGATTACCCCCTTTGATTTAATACGCATATAGCGTATTAAATCCGTTTATTTTTGTGGTGGTGTATGCACAAAGATTCACCGAGCTTTCGGACTCCACTGGGAGGCTTTTTCAAGGCAATGGTAGACATAACAAGTTAGTAAAATAATGCATTGCATTGATTATAATACGCTTTCCAACATACCAGAAATCATTACTCAAGTTATGAGAATAATGGCTGTGGAATAAATCTCGGTGCTGTGCCCTGACCTTTGATCCCATTTCGATGATATTCAACAGAACCGGTGTGGTCGACCTCCGAAATAACATGATAGAACTTTGTCGCAATCGAAGCATTTTTACGTAAGTTATGATGCATAAGGGCTATGGAATAGATCCCGCTCCTGTGTCCTAACCTTTGACCCCATTTCGCTCATTTTCAACAGAATTAGTCCCCAGGCAAGACCCTACAACATACTAACATTTCATCCAAATCGAAGAATTTTTACATGAGTTATGACGCATAATGGCGATGGCAGTGATTCCGCTTCTATGTCCAGACCTTTGACCCCATTTCGCCCATTTTCAATAAGGATTGTCGCCAGGTGGTCCCCTACCACATACTAAAATTTCATCAAAATCGAACCTTTTTTACGTTAGTTATGACGCATAACAGCAGTTGAATGGATCCCGCTCCTACGTACTGACCTTTGACCTCATTTCATTCACTTTAAATAGGGTTCCTTCCCAGGTGATCCCCTACCAGATACTAAAATTTCATTGAAATCGAACGATTGTTACGCGAGTTATCGTGCGGACGGACATACGCACACAACGCATGACGTAATGAGGCAGATGAGAATCGCGACCATCTGCTTGCCGCAAGAGTGTGACGTCATTAAACTTTAATAGGATCCACACACAACGCGTGACGTAATGAGTCAGATGGCGTGACAGCGCGCCAACATTCTCAAACGTGAAATTGTGACGTCATAAGATTTCTAAGCATTGGTAACATTAATGGAACAACGCCATAACTAAAAATGTTATAATTCGGGGTGGTTATTTAACCCACTAAACGAATTCTGAAGTCGAGATCAAGCTAAATCGATTTCTAGTACCAGAAAACGGTAGGTTAACGACTTTCATCAAAATTCTTAGAGCCGTGTTTTCAAGATAAAATGTACATACATACATACATACATACATACAAGAATTGTTACTTTAAGGTGGACGTCAAGTAATTTTGCTTCCTATACTTCCAATGGAGAAACTTCTGTACACATTTTCTTCACAATTAATGCGTTCCCAAGGATGAAAATTTGAACATCGATTAAAATATCTTCATTTTATAACATGCAATATTTAATATTTTCTAAAACATAACCATAATTATGCAATTCAACATTTGTTTCTCTACTGACGTCATGAAAATACAGGTTCACGCTATTTTTTTCTGGACAATTAATGCGTTCACAAAGATGAAAATTTGAACATCGATTAAAATAGCTTCATTTCATAACTTGGAATACTTAATATTTTCTAAACCATAACCGTAATTATGCAATCCAACATTTTTTTTGCCCACTGACGTCATCAAAGTACAGGTCGCGCCATCTTTTCTCTGGTTTCAACACCACCAAAGGAAAAGTTATTAATTTTTAATATAATTATGGTTATGTTTTAGAAAATATTAAGTTTTCCAAGTTATAATATGAAGTTATTTTAATCGATGTTCAAATTTTTATCCTTGGGAACACATTAATTGTGAAGGAAATGTTTACAAAAGTTTTTCCATTGGAAGTACAGTTGACGTCCACCTTAATAATATGGGATAAGGGCAATGGAATGGATCGCAATCCTATGTCCTGACCTTTGACCACATTTCGTGCATTTTCAATAGGGTTCGTCTCCAGGTGATCCCCTACTACATACCGAAATTTCATCTAAATCGAACCATTTTTACGCACGTTATGACGCATAAAGGCAATGGAATGCATCCCGATCTTATGTCCTGACCTTTGACCCCATTTTTAATAGGGTTCGTCCCCAGGCAGTCTCCTACCACATAGTAAACTTTCATTGAAATCGAACCATATTTACGCAAGTTATGTCGCATAAGGGCAATGGAATGATCCCGCTCCTACGCCGTGACCTTTGCCCCCCTTTGCCCTATTATCAATAGGGTTCGTCCGTAGGTCCCCTACCACATAGTAAACTTTCATTGAAATCGAACCATATTTACGCAAGTTATGTCGCATAAGGGCAATGGAATGATTCCGCTCCTACGTCGTGACCTTTGACCCCATTTGTCCCATTTTCAATAGGGTTCGTCCCCAGGTGGTTCCCTACCACATACTAAAATTTCATCGAAATCGAACCATTTTTACGCCAGTTATCGTGCGGACAGACGGACGGACAAAGCTGGAGCATATATGCTTTTTCAACCTACGGTTGGAAAGCGTAAAAAATGCAGGGAATTGGAACAGGTAAGAAACAAAGATGATTTTTTAAAATAACGTGGGTGACATCACGAGCATATTACAGGGATTGTTATCACGCAATTATACGGTGCTTCGCGACGTGTTTCCATCTTTTAATAACGCATTCCAAACCATTGGTTGTTCAGTAGAAACCATATTATTGCATTCTAGTTGGTTTCTACCGAATTCGTTATTAAAAGATGGAAACATATCGCGAAGCACCGTATAATTGCGTGATAAAAATTCATGTAAGATGCTCGTGATGTCACCCACGTTATTTTCAAAAATCATCTTCGTTCGTTACGTGTTCCAATTCACTGCATTTTTATATCTACCATTGCCTTGAAAAAGCCTCCCAGTGGAGTGCGAAAGCTTGGCGAATCTTCGTGCTTACCATACCACAAAACTAAACGGATTTAATACGATATATGCGTCTCTTGAGTATTCAGTATGGTGTATTTATCGTAGCATATCCGATCTCGTAACAGAACTTCGAAATCAAATACTTCGACAGATTATTGAAATGTAACAGTTAATCAAACCCCAAGTATTTCCGAGAATCTCTCCTGTTACCGGAAATTTCTCGTCATATGGATACAGAAAAAAAGAATGGAGTTTTTCCGTTAATATAAGAAAGGAATTGAGGAAAGGTTTCTGAAAATTCAGAATTTTTTCTAGCGTACGAAAAATACGTTAAACTAAGTTTTTCCTGTCATTTCACGCATAAAGTTGTATCAGATATATGCTTCGTTAATTCACGAAATTAGCGGAAAGTGGCACATGAATTTCAGAAAAATTTCTGCAGTGTATCTACTTACACCGTAGGGAAGTTATACCCTCAGGAATGTTTACAGAAGTTTATTGAAGTTACACCCGCCGCCCCGATGGCGCAGTGTTCTAAGCGATGGCTTCTGATCATTCGCCCAACGGAAGAGTCTGGGTTCGAATCCATGGATGTTGTGTTTGACTTTCTGGGGTTTATTCACTGACTTCCTTGTTCACCTATGTATATTTATGTCGATGAAACACAGAATGTTTGTATATATCTGTCAACCAAGTTCAATATACACTGAAGTGCCTGCAAAACTGGTACATCAGTCTAATACTTGGTAAGTCCCCCAAGGGAGCGCAGGACTGCAGAAATACGACGGGGCATGGACTCCACCAGCTTCTGGAAATATGCTGTAGGCAATGCACACTATACTTCCTGCAGAGCGTTCCACAATTCGGGTGTATTCCGAGGTCTCGAATTCCTGTGTTCGATAGCGCGTTGCATGTCATCCCAAATGTGTTCTATCACTTTCAGATCTAAGAACTTGGGTGAGTGGCAACACTCGAAAGTCAGATGAATGCTCCTCTAACCATAATGTGGCGTCCCGACCCTTGTGTGGAGGTGCATTGTCCTGTTGGAACAGGCCCAACCCATCAGCATGAATGCAGGACATGAACGGGTGTACCTCGTCCGAAAGGATGCGCACATAGCGTTGGCCGGGATCAGACGTTTGCAGACGTACCAGGGGTCCCAGTGAAATCCACCTAAACACCCCCCATACCATTACGGACCCCCCACCAGCCGGTACAGTTCCCTGTTGACAGGCGGGACCCATGGCTTCATGGGGTTTGAGCCACACACGAATCCTTCGCTCTGCCCGATAGAGTTGGAAACGCGACTCGTCAGACCAGGCTACTTGTTTCCAGTCATCAAGTGTCCAGTGGCGGTGTTGCCGTGCCCAAGAGAGGCGCATAGCTCTGTGTCGTGCACCCATCAAGGGGACTCGAGATGGGCGTCGGCTCCCAAAGCCCATATCGTGCAGGACACGTAGCACAGTCCGGACGCTGATGCTTGTTGAGGCTCCAGCATTGAATTCCAATTATACCTGCGAGGGTGTTGCACGCCTTTCGCGTGAAACGATTCTTGACAGCCGACGATGGTCGTGCTCACCCAATGTCTATTTACGGCCACACTGGTATCGTCGGTTGGAGGCTTTGCCGGAATTCTTGTAGTCACAGTACACCCTTGCAATGGTCGTCTGTGAAAATCCGAACTTCGTTTCTACCTCCGAAATACTAAGGCCCATCTCACGAGCGCCAACTATGACACCACGTTGAAAATCGCTTAAATCGTTATTACTTGTTATTCTCATGCCGAAAACGGCTCTGACAGCTGGCAAGGATGTTTATCGCTTTATATACGCCCTGGCGGACACAACCGAGTACGTGCATAGGTGACGTTGCTATGTATTTTGCATAAGCTCGTCTGTACCAGTTTTTCTGGCACTTCGGTGTATATGTCAATGTATCTGTCAACCAATTCCAATAAATAATTTCAAAAAAAAAAAAAAAAAAAAAAGTGCTACACCCTCAAGGATGTTTACAAAGGTTTGTCGTGTTCATGAAATTCTGTACGAAGATAATTTTTCGCACGGAAACGCCTTGAAGGCCTAATTTAACTTACGGATGTTTTGATATTAACCAGTTGATAAGAACCGCATTTTTAAAACGTAAAACATTCCGAAACAACACCGGCTTATGTTTTTGTTAATCAGCTTATCACACACACACACAAACCACCAAACACTTTAAAAACCTTCTAGAGAAATTAAAATCACTTAAAAACGTTCCCCTAATCTCTCCTACATATGTTACCTTTAAATGTGTGAATATTCGACCGAACAGTTCAGAAAAAGGAAGCTTAGGGAATGAATTCCCATGGGCTGTAAGCTTCAAAACATAGAGAGCCCTAGTAAAATGGAACAAGAGCAAAAAGTGGAAGATAAAAAAGTGAAAAATCTCTAAACGAAATACATTATAAGATGCCGACCGTATTAGGTTATTGCGTGTTACGGTGCATTGCCCTTGCTTGCTGTTAGTTTCTCACGCGCATTTCCTGCTCACCAGTAAACCCCACACACGGGAACTTCGTTGCCATGGTAACTTCTAAAGTGCGTAGCGCATTTTTTTATTTCCGTATACATCTCTCTGTCCTACCAAAAATGCTATCACCCAGTTGCAAGTATTAGCTCTAAGAAAGCATCATTTTACACCCAATTCCGAGGAAGGAAATTTTATGTATATGCAGGTTTTCGTAACAAATATCTATAAAAGTTCTGGCATGAAAGTAGCATCTGACAACTTCAAATTTTTCATTTATTACACTTAAAGCATGTGATGCTCGGAAAGGAGATGCTTTGAGACTTTTGAATTTTTCAAAATAGCCGTAGTAGAATTTTATCACTGGGAAAAAAAAACATAATCATTGATTTTATCCTTCCATAAACGGACTAGAGGAAAATTTTCCTCACAGGTAAGATGAAAAAAAGAAGTTGTGTTTTAGCATAGAAATATTTTACGCGCTTATGAAAAATTGAAATTGATTTTTCAAACATGTATTTGTGGTCTTTCTTGTTTCGTTGGTGGTGTTGTAGTATTTAATTAAATCATTAGTGAGATTTGCTGATAAGTACTTTCACACCTTATCAAATAACCATTTTGTTAGATTTTTTTACCAGATTATATTAAAGATATTACTCGCTGTCACCAGTACAGAATGATTGTAAGACCTGGACAACCTTATTCATAATCTGATTTTGAGAGGCATGGAGAAGGATATTTGCAGTCGTTGATGGAAGCTGAACCAATTAACACAACTTTAATTCCAGTCCGGATACAATGAATATTTACATTGATGGTGGAAATATACTGGTTGGAGCTGTTATTTTTTTTTAGCACCGGTCCATAAATGGCAACTCAATGGGCAGTCGCCCGTCCCTAATTTAGGGCCACTGATTCCAGGGAAGGGAGAGAGCCAGGCCCGCAAGACAAACACAACATCCATGCCTCACAGGGATTTGAACCCGGACCCTTTCTCAAAGGAATGGTCATAAACCATAGCTTAGACCACTGTTCCGCAACTGACATGTTTTTCATATAATTTCAAAGTTTTCAAGTAATTCATAGAATTTCCGCCAGGGGCGTAAAGGTAAATTGTGTTCCTCCCTATATCTCTGCTTCTAAATCTCCGATTTGAAAAATCCTTTCTGCACCGGATACAGCTCCTGATGGGAAATCGTTTGCACATAATTTCTAATTTTTGTAAAAAAATCGTTTGGCCACCAGGGGCGTAAGTCTTAAATTCCTCTGCTGATGTATTTGCAGCAAAATATGAGCTTCTAAATTCTTGATTGAAAAAAACGTCGTTTGTAGACTGATACTACTGATGTCGACAAACGTTTTAGAAACATTTTCTTCTTAAAATAGTGCATGGTTTCTACGCCAGGGGGCGTAGATGTATATCTTATTTTTTCAATATCTCGACTTCTAGGAGTCCGATTTGAAAAATTCCTTCTTTGTGGGATAGTGTTTCCGATGCGAAATGTTTTTCCTATAAATTTAAAATTTTCAAGTAAATCATAGACTTTCCGCTAGGAGTAAATTGCGTTTTCTGCTCTTAAACGTCCGATATGAAAAATTCTTCCTGTATCGCATACAAGACCAGATGGAAAATATTTTTCACATAATTTCTAATGTTAGGTAAAGAATGGTTTGGCCACCAGGGGTCATACGTGTTAATTTCTGCTTGTGATGCATTTGTAGCAAAATCTGGGTTCCTAAAAACTCGACAAAATTTTTTTTCTTTTTTTTTGGACCGATACCGCTGATATGAACAAACCTTTTGAGAATACTTTCTTCCTAAAATAATACATGGTTTTTCCCACCAGGGAACGTAAAGTCACATCTAATTTTTGTCGATATCTCTGTTTCTAAGAGTTCGTAAACTCACGATTCCCTTTACAGCCATATCTGAGGGAATAAAAAACCCGACTGAAAAACTTTTCTTCCGTCAGATACTGTTGTTTTCCATACCGGTCCCATTGACTTTGAATAGTTTTGATAAATTTAATTTGCGTCAGAACGGATTCAAAAGACGTGCTTATTACACCCGAAAATTTGGTCTCATCTTTCTTGTTTTCTTCTCGCGGCACACCATAAATTATCCATGACTCAGCACGGCACACCAAAATGTTAATCCCCTCAGAAACGTATGACATGACACTATTAATATAAATACGTAATGTAATCAACCTTTGTTATTAGGACGGAACATTCCGTACAAGGAACTTGTCCATTTTAAAAATTAAAATAATTTAATAGTGATAGAAAACAGCAAGACAGACTAGCAATCACAATTTTCGAACTACTTCAGAGCACAGCTGTGATAGAATTGAAATAATTGTAAAGGGAAGAAGAGACACATATACCGGCTTATTTAAAATAAAGTCTAACAATGGGTGGGTGCATCTGTATAGGAAAAAAGTAAAGTTGAAGAAGCACTAACAAGCAGGGACAAATACCAAAGCAACGTAATAGAATAATAAAAGACAGGGAAAGTTTTGCAAAACCCCGCACTTTTAGGGAAAAGCGTACACAAAACATACGGCAAATGCAACAAAGAAGCGCGGCCGTAGAGGATAGAAAGTGCACAGAACATGCGGCAAGTGTAACAAAGAAGCCGAATAGCGCAGCGAGAAATACAAGTATATCAATAAGCAAAACTACGATACAACAACAGCTGTGAGTAAATAATTTACATTTAATTTCTTAGAATACATAAAAATTCGCGGCATGTGATAAAGAATAAACAAGCCTCATCTTATTTAATCAGTGCAGCGGCAGAGAATAAAATGAAATGCAAGCATACGAAACACAATAACTGGGATAAAATTAAAAACTAAAACTCTACAAATAATTTCTTACAATGGGATAAAAGGTAAAAGTTCGCGGCACACCTTTCACCTTGTGGGGGTACACCGGTTGCGTAAAACTGGCTTCGACCACTGCGCCACCGGGTCGGCGATCACCTAGTCGAAGAAACCGGCATTCATGTATAGCGAATATGGAGCTTTTGAATTCATTCCCGCGATTGCCCGGAGGCGCCGAATATCAATAAATGAAACACGGGATTACACCATTGCACACTGGCGTTCAAAAATTAAGGACGAGACGGTTTTTCGAATGTAACGTCGTGCAGCAGTGCTCCACATCGACTCAAATCATACCATAAGATCCCCAAGGTGTAAGAATATGGGACAAGTGAGCAAAACCGTCCAAACAAGGAATCCAAAGGATACAAAGGCACTTTATTGAAAAGGTAACTTCGAGCGCAACTGGACAGAAGACAGAAACGTCCATATGACAGGCGGCGGCAAAGAAAAATCCAGTCTTTAGTAGGGTATATGATCACCCCTGACTGCGTTGCAGGGTTTATGTCTGTCCATGCTGAGGACGAGGTTGTCAAGCAGCTGTTGAGGCATTGCGGCCCAATCCTCTTGTAGCGCCAATCGCAGCTGCGGAATCGTTGATGGCGGCTGGTGACGTGCTGCCAAGCGTCTCCCAAGAAGGTTCCACACGTGTTCGATTGGATTTAGGTCCCAGGACCTTGCGGGCCAATCCAAGCGTTGAATATCTTCACTCTCCAACAGCTCTACGACAGCCACTGTACGATGAGGTGTAACGTTGTCGTCCATGAAGAGGAACTCAGGACCCACAGCACCTCAACAGACGCATGTGAGGCAGGAGAACCTCGGTACAACAGCGGACACCAGTGACCGAATCTCCTTGGAAGATGTGGAAGTCAGTATGGCTACCAAGCATGATACCTCCCCAAACGAGAACTCCGCCACCTCCAAACCGGTCCCTTTCCATGATGTTGGAGGTGTGATTGCGTGTTCCCTGCTCTCTCCAGATGTTTATGCGTCCAGAATCGCTGGTCAGACTAAATCGGCTCTCATCTGCAAAGATAACTCGACCCCATTGCTGATGTGTCAAGTTCTTGTGTTCCTGGTACCACAGAAACCGCTACTGGTCGTCGTGCAAATAGACCAGTTTTGTGCAGCCTCCTGGCCACGGTAAAACGCGATAACGGACGTCCAGTTGTCTGTTGCATGTGCCTTGCGATTTCTCCCGCTGTCTGCCGTCTGTCTCTTCTCGACTGTAGGACAATATACCGGTCGTCCGCCGCCGTGGTTGCTCATGGACGACCACTGCTAAACTCTCGGACAGCTGTTCCTGTCGTTTGAAATTCTCTCCAAGCTCGTGAAACGATGCTGTGAGCGATCCCGAACTCCTCGGCCACACTAGTCACACTTCGACCTTCTTCCAAATTCTCAATGACGCGACGTCGGGTAAAATTATCCAGATGTCATCTACTGGATTGCTTGTTGTCCATATCACACGCTGACAGCAACTCGACGTCGTTCAAGCCGATGTACACCGTCAATAGCATTCACCGAATCGCTGAGCGTATACCGCCCATGTGCTTTATACCCTTCCGACACTCCCCCCTCCTACGTCATGCTGCATATATGCGCATGCCCTACCGTACCGAACCCTAGTCTATCACCTGAGTGGTCTTTCGGTCCGTTCTGCCTGCTCGTTCCGCTGTTATGCTAATTTCCCTCTTCCTCTTTAATTTTTGCACGCCAGTGTACAATACAAATTTGGAAGATGCAAATCAGTTTATTGGTGTGAATATGGCATGGATGTTAAGCGAGATAATATTCGAAAACTTAAAAATTTCGTCGTCCACTAGCGGGATTCGAACCCGCGTCTTCCGAATAGTGCCCGAGTATGCTAAGCACTGCGCCCGCTCCAGGACGATGGAATTATCACGTTTTCGGATATTATCTGACTTAAGGGGACCAGTCCCTTTTTCGGCTTCGCATGTTAACCTTATGGGAGGTCTCGATGTACTTAGGTACATGTTTCTCACGATAGACTTGGCCTATCAATTGCAAACTTGGCATGCATTTTCCTAAGGATATTATACAAAACCTGAACTAGAATTATCGCAAGCGGTCAATTAATTAATTTTGTATTAATTAATCAAGATTCACCATCCATCCGCGTTAAGGGGACCAGTCACTTTTTAGGCTTCGCATGTTAACCTTATGGGAGGTCTCGATGTACTTAGGAACATGTTTTTCACGATAAACTTGGCCTATCAATTGCAAACTTGGCATGTATTCTCCTAAGAATATTCAACACCTGAACTAGAATTATCGCAATCGGTCAAATAATTTTGTATTAATCAAAATTGCTGTCGATTTTGCTGACGTGTTCATTAGCAATTATATTTATTATTTTATTTGAGTACATTATTTGGCCATGATTCTAGTTCAGGTAGTTGTTGATACATATACAGTAAGGTATAAACAAAAATTCAAGCCATTATCTTCAGTGGTTTATGAGAAAAATGTACCTAAATGCACAACGTTTCGGGGGAGGCAAAAAAAAAAAACCGAAGACCTGTTGCTAGAAGCCTCCCACGTCATACTCCCTTTCCTCTGCTTTGCTCAAGTGTCGTATACAATTCGATTCAGCAAACTCCGTAGAAAAAAAAATTGAAAAAAAAATTTACATAAACTTTTTTTTTTTTTCAGGATTGGTTCCCTTAACATCCATGTCATATTTACACCAATAAACGGATTCACATCTTCCAAATTTGTATTGTACAATGGTGTAACCCCGTATTTCATTCATTGATATTCTACGTCTCCGGGCAATCACGGGAATGAATCCAAAACCTCCAGATTCGCTGTATATGGATGCCGGTTGCTTGGACTAGCGAATCCTGTGATGGTTATATTCAGATCAATCGGAAACTTGGTCGTTCTGGGTGGTGTAGTGATTAGCATACTCGGACGCTATCCGGAAGACGCGGGTTCGATTAGCGCCCCAGGACGACGAAACTTTAAAGTTTTCGGATATTGTCTGGCTTTCCGTACATGCCATATTTACACCAATAAACGGATTCACATCTTCCGAATTTGTGTTGTACGTATTTGATGTCGGAAATGAGTGAAAACACGTACTCATTGCACCTGAGAATTCGGTGACATGCTTGTTGTTTGTCTCTAGTATGCTTCTATGATTGTGATTACTTAGCATATGAATTTTAGAATGAAATTCCAGAGCATATCGTAGAGCAAATACTGTCCTTTTAACAGAACATCCATATTTCAAAGTTTTTCAAGGTGGAGAAATTGGCGTCCCGGTAGCGCAGTGGTCTAAGCGATGTCCTCTGATTATTCGTCCGAATGCGGTCCGGGTTTGAATCCCGGCGAGGCATGGATGTTGAGTTTGTATTACTGCGCTGACTCTCTCCCTTCCCTGGAACCAGTGACCCTAAATTTGGGACGGGCGACTGCTTATAGCCCATTGAGCTGCTCTCGGTGGTCGTTAAACCTCCAATAAAAAAAAATAAAAAAATGGAGAAATTACTGCTTCCCAAGTTATATGATTTGGAAATTCTAACTGCCGAAAGACAAAAGGTATTGCACTACCTTCAACTCAAAACCATGAAAATTCTAGGCTGACGTTGGCTTTCGAGTGAAAACAAATTTCCTCTTGCGTCTGGGCAATATTTGTAAAAAGAGAACTGGCAACAGTCCAGAACAGGAAGAGAACGTAATAATGGCGGCTGGGTTGTGAAAATAAACTAGGGAGAGCGCAGGTGTTACGCGTTACTTAATCTTCTGACTGATCTCACTTGTAGAATTTCGAGGGCATGAAAACGTGCAAATCGTTAAAAAACATGAAATCATCACCGAGGCATTATAATTAGCCAAGCGTTTGCGCGTCGTCGCTGCCGACGGCTTTCAGATTCCCCGTTCAGAGAAAGAAGCTCTGACGTTTGTTGTAAAGGTTTTCCGATAATGCGCTTCCGCTTTTAGGAAACAAAGGAGTCGTTGTTTCAGGTAACCAAGATCACGCGAACGTTTTACTAACATTAACTTTGCTCACAGGTGGCAATCCTAACGTCATTCTAAAAGCTTTTGGCAAATAAAAGTTGGGAAACTTCGAAAAGCGGCTGGTTGTGGGAAGTTAATATGCAAATCTGTGATTATAGGTGTGACTTAAGCTCTGATGTTTGCTACAATCTAATTCTCAGAAATATTTGGAATTTCCAGGCGAAGTTTTTCGTTACCAGATTCACACACGTGCAGCGAAACCTGAAAAAGAAGGAAAAATTGCAACGGTTTTTCAGAGGGCGTACTCAGTTTATAAAATGTGTCTCTCGATACTCAAAATTCGGTGCTGAAATTTCATTGGTTTCTGCATTCAAAATTTTCTAGCAGTGATGAAAAGATTCTTTTACTAACGGCTCGAATCACAAATGCCATTTATTCTTGGGAAACTGCCCATCCAGTGAATGAAGTAAACTTAAACATTTTTTTTTATAGTTATTTAAAATTCTTTTTATGTCCCATGGCAAAAATTGAATATGTTTTCTCCATGAAGACGAGGAAGCTGTAAGGGGTATTAGTGTAGCACGTATCCACCTGCGAGAAATTGTTTCTCCTTCAGTGTAGCACGTATCCACCTTTAAAAAAACCTATTCCCGTCAGTGTAGAACCTATCCATCTGTGAAAAGAACTACTTTTGAACTTCTTATATAACATTTTTGGTGAAATTGTTTTTTTTAATTTTTAACTTTTTCAATTAAAATTTTTTTTAATACAATGAAAATAAAATACTCACACGTACATTAACTTTCACACTAAAGGGAATTGTCGAACTATTTCAAGTACAATACTATTAAATGGCGCATGCTCAGTTTTCCACCAGTATTCGGCCAAATGTCCAGGAAGCAGGACACCACGGGAGCCACGCATGTTTCTCAAAATTTTTGTTTTCACGTGGTACCCCAGTTGGTTTCAATGTTTTGACTGTGGACACCAGTTATGGGGCCAATGAAGTTTTGCTGGTGGTACTGGAACATATCTGGATCCTGCGCAGCCATTATTGCAGTCAGAAAAAACACTGTTTCACAGACTAATGTAATAACCTCGGAACCAGACGATTGCTCTATAATAGCAACAACACTATTAAATGGTGCCTGCGCATGCTCAGTTTTCCACCAGTATTCGGCCAAATGTCCAGGAAGCAGGACACCACGGGAGCCACGCATGTTTCTCAAAATTTTTGTTTTCACGTGGTACCCCAGTTGGTTTCAATGTTTTGACTGTGGACACCAGTTATGGGGCCAATGAAGTTTTGCTGGTGGTACTGGAACATATCTGGATCCTGCGCAGCCATTCTTTCAGTCAGAAAAAACACTGTTTCACAGACTAATGTAATAACCTCGGAACCAGACGATTGCTTTATAATAGCAACAACACTATTAAATGGTGCCTGCGCATGCTCAGTTTTCCACCAGTATTCGGCCAAATGTCCAGGAAGCAGGACACCACGGGAGCCACGCATGTTTCTCAAAATTTTTGTTTTCACGTGGTACCCCAGTTGGTTTCAATGTTTTGACTGTGGACACCAGTTATGGGGCCAATGAAGTTTTGCTGGTGGTACTGGAACATATCTGGATCCTGCGCAGCCATTATTTCAGTCAGAAAAAACACTATTTCACAGACTAATGTAATAACCTCGGAACCAGACGATTGCTCTATAATAGCAACAACACTATTAAATGGTGCCTGCGCATGCTCAGTTTTCCACCAGTATTCGGCCAAATGTCCAGGAAGCAGGACACCACGGGAGCCACGCATGTTTCTCAAAATTTTTGTTTTCACGTGGTACCCCAGTTGGTTTCAATGTTTTGACTGTGGGCACCAGTTATGGGGCCAATGAAGTTTTGCTGGTGGTACTGGAACATATCTGGATCCTGCGCAGCCATTATTGCAGTCAGAAAAAACACTATTTCACAGACTAATGTAATAACCTCGGAACCAGACGATTGCTCTATAATAGCAACAACACTATTAAATGGTGCCTGCGCATGCTCAGTTTTCTACCAGTATTCGGCCAAATGTCCAGGAAGCAGGACACCACGGGAGCCACGCATGTTTCTCAAAATTTTTGTTTTCACGTGGTACCCCAGTTGGTTTCAATGTTTTGACTGTGGACACCAGTTATGGGGCCAATGAAGTTTTGCTGGTGGTACTGGAACATATCTGGATCCTGCGCAGCCATTATTTCAGTCAGAAAAAACACAGTTTCACAGACTAATGTAATAACCTCGGAACCAGACGATTGCTCTATAATAGCAACAACACTATTAAATGGTGCCTGCGCATGCTCAGTTTTCCACCAGTATTCGGCCAAATGTCCAGGAAGCAGGACACCACGGGAGCCACGCATGTTTCTCAAAATTTTTGTTTTCACGTGGTACCCCAGTTGGTTTCAATGTTTTGACTGTGGACACCAGTTATGGGGCCAATGAAGTTTTGCTGGTGGTACTGGAACATATCTGGATCCTGCGCAGCCATTCTTTCAGTCAGAAAAAACACTGTTTCACAGACTAATGTAATAACCTCGGAACCAGACGATTGCTTTATAATAGCAACAACACTATTAAATGGTGCCTGCGCATGCTCAGTTTTCCACCAGTATTCGGCCAAATGTCCAGGAAGCAGGACACCACGGGAGCCACGCATGTTTCTCAAAATTTTTGTTTTCACGTGGTACCCCAGTTGGTTTCAATGTTTTGACTGTGGACACCAGTTATGGGGCCAATGAAGTTTTGCTGGTGGTACTGGAACATATCTGGATCCTGCGCAGCCATTATTTCAGTCAGAAAAAACACTATTTCACAGACTAATGTAATAACCTCGGAACCAGACGATTGCTCTATAATAGCAACAACACTATTAAATGGTGCCTGCGCATGCTCAGTTTTCCACCAGTATTCGGCCAAATGTCCAGGAAGCAGGACACCACGGGAGCCACGCATGTTTCTCAAAATTTTTGTTTTCACGTGGTACCCCAGTTGGTTTCAATGTTTTGACTGTGGGCACCAGTTATGGGGCCAATGAAGTTTTGCTGGTGGTACTGGAACATATCTGGATCCTGCGCAGCCATTATTGCAGTCAGAAAAAACACTATTTCACAGACTAATGTAATAACCTCGGAACCAGACGATTGCTCTATAATAGCAACAACACTATTAAATGGTGCCTGCGCATGCTCAGTTTTCTACCAGTATTCGGCCAAATGTCCAGGAAGCAGGACACCACGGGAGCCACGCATGTTTCTCAAAATTTTTGTTTTCACGTGGTACCCCAGTTGGTTTCAATGTTTTGACTGTGGACACCAGTTATGGGGCCAATGAAGTTTTGCTGGTGGTACTGGAACATATCTGGATCCTGCGCAGCCATTATTTCAGTCAGAAAAAACACAGTTTCACAGACTAATGTAATAACCTCGGAACCAGACGATTGCTCTATAATAGCAACAACACTATTAAATGGTGCCTGCGCATGCTCAGTTTTCCACCAGTATTCGGCCAAATGTCCAGGAAGCAGGACACCACGGGAGCCACGCATGTTTCTCAAAATTTTTGTTTTCACGTGGTACCCCAGTTGGTTTCAATGTTTTGACTGTGGACACCAGTTATGGGGCCAATGAAGTTTTGCTGGTGGTACTGGAACATATCTGGATCCTGCGCAGCCATTATTTCAGTCAGAAAAAACACTGTTTCACAGACTAATGTAATAACCTCGGAACCAGACGATTGCTCTATAATAGCAACAACACTATTAAATGGTGCCTGCGCATGCTCAGTTTTCCACCAGTATTCGGCCAAATGTCCAGGAAGCAGGACACCACGGGAGCCACGCATGTTTCTCAAAATTTTTGTTTTCACGTGGTACCCCAGTTGGTTTCAATGTTTTGACTGTGGACACCAGTTATGGGGCCAATGAAGTTTTGCTGGTGGTACTGGAACATATCTGGATCCTGCGCAGCCATTATTTCAGTCAGAAAAAACACTGTTTCACAGACTAATGTAATAACCTCGGAACCAGACGATTGCTCTATAATAGCAACAACACTATTAAATGGTGCCTGCGCATGCTCAGTTTTCCACCAGTATTCGGCCAAATGTCCAGGAAGCAGGACACCACGGGAGCCACGCATGTTTCTCAAAATTTTTGTTTTCACGTGGTACCCCAGTTGGTTTCAATGTTTTGACTGTGGACACCAGTTATGGGGCCAATGAAGTTTTGCTGGTGGTACTGGAACATATCTGGATCCTGCGCAGCCATTATTTCAGTCAGAAAAAACACTATTTCACAGACTAATGTAATAACCTCGGAACCAGACGATTGCTCTATAATAGCAACAACACTATTAAATGGTGCCTGCGCATGCTCAGTTTTCCACCAGTATTCGGCCAAATGTCCAGGAAGCAGGACACCACGGGAGCCACGCATGTTTCTCAAAATTTTTGTTTTCACGTGGTACCCCAGTTGGTTTCAATGTTTTGACTGTGGACACCAGTTATGGGGCCAATGAAGTTTTGCTGGTGGTACTGGAACATATCTGGATCCTGCGCAGCCATTATTGCAGTCAGAAAAAACACTGTTTCACAGACTAATGTAATAACCTCGGAACCAGACGATTGCTCTATAATAGCAACAACACTATTAAATGGTGCCTGCGCATGCTCAGTTTTCCACCAGTATTCGGCCAAATGTCCAGGAAGCAGGACACCACGGGAGCCACGCATGTTTCTCAAAATTTTTGTTTTCACGTGGTACCCCAGTTGGTTTCAATGTTTTGACTGTGGACACCAGTTATGGGGCCAATGAAGTTTTGCTGGTGGTACTGGAACATATCTGGATCCTGCGCAGCCATTCTTTCAGTCAGAAAAAACACTGTTTCACAGACTAATGTAATAACCTCGGAACCAGACGATTGCTCTATAATAGCAACAACACTATTAAATGGTGCCTGCGCATGCTCAGTTTTCCACCAGTATTCGGCCAAATGTCCAGGAAGCAGGACACCACGGGAGCCACGCATGTTTCTCAAAATTTTTGTTTTCACGTGGTACCCCAGTTGGTTTCAATGTTTTGACTGTGGACACCAGTTATGGGGCCAATGAAGTTTTGCTGGTGGTACTGGAACATATCTGGATCCTGCGCAGCCATTATTTCAGTCAGAAAAAACACTGTTTCACAGACTAATGTAATAACCTCGGAACCAGACGATTGCTCTATAATAGCAACAACACTATTAAATGGTGCCTGCGCATGCTCAGTTTTCCACCAGTATTCGGCCAAATGTCCAGGAAGCAGGACACCACGGGAGCCACGCATGTTTCTCAAAATTTTTGTTTTCACGTGGTACCCCAGTTGGTTTCAATGTTTTGACTGTGGACACCAGTTATGGGGCCAATGAAGTTTTGCTGGTGGTACTGGAACATATCTGGATCCTGCGCAGCCATTATTTCAGTCAGAAAAAACACTGTTTCACAGACTAATGTAATAACCTCGGAACCAGACGATTGCTCTATAATAGCAACAACACTATTAAATGGTGCCTGCGCATGCTCAGTTTTCCACCAGTATTCGGCCAAATGTCCAGGAAGCAGGACACCACGGGAGCCACGCATGTTTCTCAAAATTTTTGTTTTCACGTGGTACCCCAGTTGGTTTCAATGTTTTGACTGTGGACACCAGTTATGGGGCCAATGAAGTTTTGCTGGTGGTACTGGAACATATCTGGATCCTGCGCAGCCATTATTGCAGTCAGAAAAAACACTGTTTCACAGACTAATGTAATAACCTCGGAACCAGACGATTGCTCTATAATAGCAACAACACTATTAAATGGTGCCTGCGCATGCTCAGTTTTCCACCAGTATTCGGCCAAATGTCCAGGAAGCAGGACACCACGGGAGCCACGCATGTTTCTCAAAATCTTTGTTTTCACGTGGTACCCCAGTTGGTTTCAATGTTTTGACTATGGACACCAGTTATGGGGCCAATGTAGTTTTGCTGGTGGTACTGAAACATATCTGGATCCTGCGCAGCCATTATTTCAGTCAGAAAAAACATTGTTTCACAGACTAATGTAATAGCCTGGGAACCAGACAAGGCTCTTGCAGCTCAATGTTCAGATGTAACAAAAAAATGAAACATTAGGTCTACGGGTTCAAAAAACCCGTTTTCAAGGCTATAAAGTATAGTATGTCATTTATTTACACAGGTAGATACGTGATTTAATGACGGGGATAAGTTTTTGTATAGGTGGATACGTGCTACACTGAAGGGGAAACAATTTCTCGGAGGTGGATACGTGCTACACTAATACTGCTGTAAGGAGCCAAGTACCAGGATGTCCCATGCAGTGAAAAGCCAATAAATACATTGGTACACTGAAAGTTTGTGTAGCGACGAGGCAATGCCAAATTTGAGCTCCGTGACTTATTTTCACATTACTCTAAAGCACGGTGAAAAGCAAGAAGTTTTGATTGAAATACCAAGAATTACATCAAAACAAAACTAAAACTGTAACATAAACACAGAAAACTGTTACAGGATTTCAACTTATATACCATTTTTAGACATATTTATTAGTGCTTTGGAAAATCGATTTCTCGCACACAAATCGGTCTTATGATGATTCCAGTCATTTTACCGAACTTGCTTTCTGCACAGATAAATAGAAAAATATAAGTGGTCAACTATTATGTGGTGATATGAATATATGGGTAATAAGAATATTAATGATAATTTCCAATAATAATTATTTGAATAATTTGCGCGGATGTTGCATACATTTAAAAAAATGCGCTCATAACTCATTTAGTTGTATAAAAAATAAATTTCGTAACTCCTTCCGTGAAAACATTTCGTAGCACGCTCGAAAAAAATTTCTGGGCGCGCCACTGCCTCATCCAGAAAGGAGGTGACAAGATTTTCATTTTCGGTGTTCAAAAGAGTAATATGGCTCTGTCTTCACTTTGGCGTGGAAACTCGAAATGTGACTCGAACAGACTGGTCATTGAAACTACGGATCGTGACCCGAATTCTGTGCCAAGACGACCCAGACCTAAAGCAGCAGCGACTGTCTTGTCCCCCTGGTGGGAGAATGGTAGTCTGGCTACTCCAGAGGTCTATTTTTCAACAATTTCATTAATTGATTTCTATTTTTCAACAATTTCATTAATTGATTTCTATTTTTCAACAATTTCATTAATTGATTTCTATTTTTCAACAATTTCATTAATTTTGGGAATGGAATAAAAATTTTAGTCTATTCATGAAATGTTTAAAATGATTTGAACACACCTAAATCAAATGTTCCGGCCATGATCAGAAGCCTTCGCTTAGACCACAGGCGCAGTGGTCTAAGCGAAGGCTTACGAGAGGTGTTTTAGCTCAGTAACTGCGTAAAGCGTGTGCAGAAGGCACTTCGTAATGGCGCGTCAATTGGATTCTTACTCCAAATTGGAAGTGCGAGGAACCATTCGATTTTTGTGGGCTAAGCGCCTAAATTGCATTGACATCTGTGAGAGCGAAAGTACTGGTCACGTGCCGTGGCCCCGCCTCCTACTCATGACTCGGAGGAGTCAACGCTATATGTGCTTCTCACAGTCACAAGGAAGCATTTCTGTTTCTCTGAAACACTCCCTGAACTCTGTTCGGGCGAACAAACGAAGCCTCCCCCACTTTGTTATGATATCTGTGAACCAGGAAGGTGGATAGAAACGGCTGAACGAGCATTATAATGATTACTACTGCAATAGAAGGATCTCGAGAGGATTTATCAACACAACACAAACATTTATTGAATAACAGTTAGGTTCTGACGGCGGTGGATAAATCTTCCTCTTGCACCAGGTTTCACTAAGTTCTAGATCTGACGGATATTGGGATTGGAAGTTTAGGAGAATCATTCCTCAAGAAAAAATATCTAATTCCTAGCTTTCGACTTTGACGTTTCAAAGAGAATCTGCCTACTATTAGGTAAATCTGTACCTCTGAGAATGTTATTATTGTTCTAACTCGTGTTTCCACGTCGTTACGAACTTAGTCTTCGTAAGTACTATAAATTACCTTGCAGTGGATGAATATCTATAACGCAAGCGGGATTCCCTGACCGGGACCTGTGCCGCTGCAACCAAAAACCCTATCTCTGCAAAGATAGTGCGCTCTCTAACATCATCCAGACACTCGGACCTCCGTCTACCTGGAGTGGCCGCTTGCTCAAAAAAGGAAAAGGCTTCGCGTCCCCTTACCGGAGAACTACTCTCTCCGCTAGACGAAATAAGACTAACTCGTTCCTCCTAAGAGACTCGCTCTCCTCACCTCCTCGGCACTACGCATGCGCTAAGCTTCCAGTGCTAACACTCCTCTCTCGCCAACCTGCTGACGTGGCGTTTTTCCCCTGCCAAGCGTCCCTCCGCTGACGTCACGCGTCCGCTGATCCTTGGCGTCGGCGAAGCGTACTTAACAGATAGGTTTAATCACACCCTTCGCATCCCGGCGGTTCGTCAGATCTATCCATTAGGAAGTGCACCCTTTGAGAAAGTAATCCTACCGCCGAAGTACATCCTTACATTAACACAATATACACTGCTATAGCTACACAAAGGTAAATGGATGGCTTTCCAGACTTTTAGGCGACTGTTCAACGCTGACAATGTACGGCGAAAGTCACGGTGTAATTGTAGATGCTTATCAGTCTGTCGGAAAGGCTTATCCCTTTCTAAGGCGTGAGAAAACTGAAGCTCTTTGTCTGAGGATATCGACATCGAAAAAATGTTCTCGAACCTTCTATTGCCTTCTTGGGCTTTATACTCTGTCTTCGGTTTCGTAGATAATTACACAATTATAAATAACCTTACCTCTGGTGTCGAACGAAGCACACATAAACACAGTATAAAATCAACATTCTGATCACCTCCACAAGCCCTTAATATATGTCTGTCCTCCTTTGTGCAAAAGTAGCATAATGTCCAGTTCATTATAACTTATCCTAATTAATGTGTCCGTTCTTACAACATCCATCTTGAAATATGTGCTGTATGCGGGGAACATGCCATGTCTCGCCCGCCCACTGTAAAGTGGAAAAGGGTCAGACAAATTTATGGGCCGCATACCGCTAAGGCAGACAATCAATATCCAGCATTCCGGACCATGTTGCCGCCGTTGACGACATAATATACGTATCAAAATAAAAGAAATTGTCAGTACGTTAGACATTTCGTATGGGACTGTGCATTCCATCATTCACGAGCAGCTGGGTTTTTTGAAATTGTGTGTGATATGGGTGTCACGTTTACTCACCGACCAGCACAGAAACCTACATTTCATGTCATCTTTGGTTCTTCTGCAACGGCGTTCTGCTGAGGGTGACAATTTCTTGCGTCGAATCATCACAGGTGACGAAACGGGGTTTCATCAGTGGAGCCAAACGATCGATCATGGAATTTGAGCATACCACCTCTCCAACAAGGAAGAAGTGAAGAGTCCAACTGTCTGCGGGAAAAGTCATAGCGATTGTTGTTTACACATAATTTCTGCCAAAAAGGACGACTACTGACTCATGTTGCCAAACGCTACGAAATTTTCTAAGGGCAGTTAAAGGCAGACACCGGGATATATGTTGAGAGAAGTGTGGCGTTGTGCTGCACAAGGCCACATCGCCACATCCCCACATCCCAAACATCCCAAACAGCACTGAAAACAAACTAATTGCTGCAGTCATTCAAGTGGGAGGTGTGGCAACATCCACCGTTCCAACTGATCCCGTGCGACTTCCATTTGTTCGGTAAAATGAAACAGGACCTTAGTGGACAACGATTCCAAACCGCTGAGGCTGTGAAAACTGCAGTCCTTAACTGGTTGCTCAAAACTGGAGGAGACTTTTTCTGTACAGGTATGGGAGAGTTAATCACACGTTCTGAAAAATGTTTGCAGTCCTATGTTGAAAAATGTATAAATGTTGTACCTTTAAACCAACATACATCCCCTAAGTATATCTCTGTATTTGTTTGTTTTATTCAACAGTGTAACTAACATTTTGATCTGCTCTCGTATAATAATTTACAAAGGGGTAATCGGTTTAGCTAAATATTCTCAAGGGCAATTGAAGAACAAAAGATTGAGAAACATTGCTTCAGAGCCACGTGACTATCGTTCAAGATTATTTCATGTACAGCGTACCCCAAAACACGGGAACTTTACAGCGTGTACTGCGGGATACAAGTAGTATAAAAACGTTAATCACATGATTCATGCTTTTCCTGGAGTCTAGTCTTTTCATCAAATAAAAGTAATCGCTCTTTCCACGTTTATAAGTGAGTCACGGGAAAAATTTCTCATCGGCCGCCACCCAGAATCGAACCTCCTGTCTTCCAGTTACGCGCCGGATATGCTTCCACTGCACCACAGCTGCCTCGAAATTATCGAGACTCACGACCAACAAACTGCCAAACCACATGGCCGGGTTGCTTCTTTGGAGCCCCGCACAATGCTGGAGATTAACCAGCGATGAACAGCAGCAACTGAACAAATAACTAACGTGGAAAGAGCGATGACTTCTATTTGATGTTCCGGGTCCACGTCAACTGTGTATTTATCATTCATTCGCCTTCTAGTTATTTGTTCAGTTGCTGCGGTTCATCTGTGGTGAATCTCCAGCATTGTGCGGAGCTCCAAAGAAGCAACCCGGCCATGTGGTTTGGCAGTTTGTTGGTTGTGAGTCTCGATAATTTCGAGGCCGCTGTGGTGCGGTGGAAGCATATCCGGCGCGTAACTGGAAGACCCTGGGTTCGATTGCCGGTGGCGGCCGATGAAAATTTTTCCGTGACTCAGTTATAAACGTGGAAAGAGCGATTACTTCTATTTGATGTTCCTGGTCCACGTCAACTGTGTAATTATCATTCATTCACCTCCTAGTTATTTATTCAGTTGCTACTGTTCATCTGTGGTGAATCCCCAGCATTGTGCGGGGCTCCAAAGAAGCAATTGCTGCCATGTGATTTGGCAGTTTCTCGTTTGTGGGTCTGGAGAATTTCGAGGCCGCTGTGGTGCAGTGGAAGCATATCCGGCGGTTAACTGGAAGATCCTGGGTTCAATTCCCGGTGGCGGCCGATGAACATTTTTCCGTGACTCACTTATTAAACGTGGAAAGAGAGATGACTTCTATTTGATGTTCCCGTTCCACGTCAACTGTGTATTTATTAGTCTTTTCAGTTCAAAGCATTTCAAATTACAGCAACAAGAGTATAATTACTACTAATATTCCATTAAAAATTGAGATATTCAAAATGAAATCAGAAAGCAATGTTTTCCGATGTTGTTATGATTACCCGGGAAACTCGCAGTACGTAATTTAAATCTTGGACCGTTCTGTCCGAATTCTGTGAAAGAACCATTGGAATTCAGACAGATCGGAAACTCCTTATTAAGACTAAAGCAAAGTGGCTTTTGCATTCCGAATAATGAACGACCTGGATTTTTCTTCTTCTTCTTCTTCTTCTTCTGAGCGGAAGTCGACAAGAATCGTTGATGGAATCCATAAGAATCTGGCTGATGCACCACTTAGGTTAGAATTATGGAGTAATCTGATATCCTCTGAACATTTCCCGTGATTAATGAAAACGTTCCTGGCAACGGCTTGCTTCTCGGTTGCCTTCGTGTTCTAGTAGAAAGCGCCGGCGTCTGCAATCAAAACGAGAATGAGCCATGTCTTCTTATAAATCATCACATCATATTTCAAACATAAATAAAATAAGAGTGTTTCTCCTTCTTTGTATTTTCCGCATCCCCATTCATTTAGTACACCGGAAAATGGCAAAAATATTTAATATATATATAACATGCCTCCTTTCCACACGACAAGTAGATAAGGGATTATCCAGAAATTTCAAATTGGTTTGTGCTGAAAAAGTATGGAGGATGTTGCAAAAATTGCGATGGAGTGTTTGGTGGAAGAAAGGTTTTTGAATGCTAACAGTTTTTATAATGAAATACTGGCAGTCATGCCCGTTCTCTAAACAGTGAATCTATAAAATCATATTTTGAATATCAAATGAAAAGAAAGGGAAAAATAATTAAGGAAAAGAAAAGTAACTTAAAATCCGTAACTTTTTTACGATTTAGAACAGGGTCGTGATGACAATGCATACGGGTTTGACGTAAAATGGTAGAAGGCTTTTGCGCTCCTTAATTTTGAGTCAAAATTTCATGGAATTTGTACCGCATTTCAACGTTTCTGGCACAATTATCTTTAAACCTATCAGTATTTTGAAGAGTAAGGGTATGCCACGCTTTTGAATTTTTTGGTTTTCAGACTTTTCTACGTGTAGAACTGGTTAAAAAACCTAGGCAGACAATATTCCGAAGCCGCCATTTTGAATTCTTTCGTTTTTTGACTTTCCTAGGTATCCGGAACTTAAGGCCGATCAGAATGTCAAGGTCATTTAGAAGTGGTTAAACAATTCGTTCCAAAGCCGCCATTTGATTTTTGGGGTTTTCGGAATTTTCTATGTATCCGAAAATTCAGACCTATCAGCACGTCAATTTTCAGATCTCTAAATCATTTAGAAGGGATAGAACAATTCGCGGACGAAAACACCCGCATTTTCCCACTTTGCTTTGTATACAGAGATTTAGGATTTAAACCTAGGACCAAAAAAAAAAAAAAAAAAAAAAGGAAAAAAAAACTTTAAAAAATGAAATGTTGAATTTTTATCCTTAAGAAGGATTAAAACCGGGAATTTTTTTTTCACCCAAAACTACCCACTTTCTGTTCATATATTTGGCCTCTCACGCCTAAGTGCTTCTGTACACAATACTAAATGAAAGAATCATTAATATGGGTCGCTCGAAAAGCACTTACTGCTATTTTTAAAAATCGTATACACATTGAAACGATGCAGAAGCATATCTGCAGAAATTACCACAGATTATAAACAAGAGGTGCGTACATATATCTTGTTGCTGTAATGATTGATATTCTGAGATTTGAAATGAAATAAAAGTATTACAATTAGGTAGAAAGTTTATATTAAGATAATACAATGTAGTTTATCACAGATATTTATTTTTTCAAGTCTACCATGGTGTTTTGCTGGGTATTGAACTAGCTTCATCGGCATAAAGGAAGGTTCTATGGAGTGGAAACAGACATTGGAGCCCATGGAAACTCTTCCCATAGGAAATGGCGCCCCCACGTACATAAAACAGAAGCAAAATGTGACGTGACCCCGTGACGTCGGCAATAGGTGCTATGGCAACCCAGCGCAGGCGACAGCAGCGCCACCGCACCATCTTGGAAGACATGCCTTTACTTCAGAAATAACAAAAAAATTACGAAGATGGAAAACAATTTTCACAAATGTTGGCCAATTATGAAAATACAGGCTACACAAATGCCGAGTAAAAAAAGATAAGCCAAAAAGCTAACGAAGCCAATAACGTAGATTTCGAAGCAGATGACAATTGAATACAAATTAGAATTGAAAGTGAAGCAGAGTGGGTATGGAAGAAACAATCAAATGAACAACAGACACGTAAAAACCCAAAAGTTATGAATTCTGTAAGGCAAAGTATACGATCAGTAAGTAATAAGCAAAATAATACCACTTACTGGAACGCTAGAGGTAATGAAAACCAAAAAGAATCTTCAACACTGCCAGATAGCAAGCCAAAGTCAAGAGTCAAAGTAAAAAACATGACATTAACGGACAAAAATCACGTGGTTCGCGGGTGTTCCCTGGGAAACCAGCTGTCAATCAACTGTAGTTCTGTTTTAGGTCACTGGTGCGCTGCAGTCGACTTCATGACGTCACGAGTTTCAGCTTAATACAGCCAGTGTCTTCTCTATATATCCTTCCTTTATGTTCATCAGGACGAATGGCACGTAAATATTCAAATTGTATATGATATCATGAATAGTGTTTGCAGACACGGGTTTTGGTTAGTTGCTTCCACGTGCTTGATAGAAATGGTGTGGATGCCATGTCATTAACAAATTGCGAAGTCTTCTGATATATACATGGAAAGCTTCCGAAATATCAGCTTTGGTGGTTGAATCTGGCTTATCAATTAGTTTTACTTCTTCAAAGAGAAATGTAGGGTCCTTTTCGTAACAGTGTTGAGCCTCGGAATACTTCTTTAGGTTACAGTTCCGAATGTAGGTCTTGTGCTCCTTCAATCGAAAACGCAAGGCTCTACTGGTCTAACCTATATGCGAAGCGCCACCTTCACATGGAATTTGGAACAATTCCCCACTAGGTTTTGTCTTCAACATAGTCCTTTGATCCTAAAAAGCTCAGTTTGTTTATCGGATTGAAAAATACTTTAAAATGAAAGGTTTTGAGAATTTTTGAAATCTTGAAGGCAATGCCACGGGAAAATGGAATAATTGCAAAATTCTCTCGCAATGGGCGCATCACAGGAGTTACCGTGGAGATAGGCTTCTGTTTCCGGGATTTTGTTAGAGCCTTGTATATAATAGAAGGGTTGTATCCTCGCTGCACTGCAACACGTTTAAGGAAATAAAATTGTTTTTCAAAACTTTCTTTATCTGAACATATATGTATCGCGCGATATACGCAACAGTAAAAGGCGCCAAGTTTTTGTTGCCAAGGGTGATTGGATTTGGCATGTGGAGGTGAGAAAACAGCGAAAGGCTTCCGATAAATTATGGTTGCGAGAGATCCATTTGAGCGAGTAACCAGAACGTCAAGAAATGGCAGGCATCCATTATTTTCCGTATCGTAACTGAATTGAATGTGAGGATCAATGGAATTTATAAGTTTGACTAATTCCGGAATTTCAGATTTTTTCCTTTCCATAGAACGAAAGTATCGTCTACATATCGTATCCATAAGTCAAATTTCACGAGTTTGAAAAGTTTTTATTCAAATAGACGCATGTAGATTTCACATAATATAGGTGACAGTGGGCTGCCCATGGCTAGACCTTCAGTCTGTTCATAAAACGTTCCACGTAAAGTGAAACTGTTTTGTTTTATGCAAATGTCCACTAATCGTAGGTCTTCTACTTCAGGTTGGCGGTAATGATGCTCTATAAGACTTTCTTTTAGGGATTCCAGAGCACCTTTTACTGGAACATTGGTGAACAACGGATACCACATCAAAGAATAGCATAAATTGATCTACGCAGGGGTGTAGTTTGAATCGATTGGTAAACTCAATGGAATTTTTCACAGATGTTTCATTTGGAGTGGCCGAGGTAGAAAATTAATCCAAGTTCTTATCTTCAAAAATTATCTACCTTTGCCACTCCAACCGAAACATCTGTAAAAAATTCTATTGAGTTTAACAATCTACTCAAAATCTAGCCAATGGGCAGCCCACTGTCACCTCGTTTCTGCTGTTGTGAAAACGAAAGACGGACCCACACATTACTAGGTTGTTGTGAATATATAATAACGGCACCAGCGCCAGGAAGGGTCCATGCCACGACGCGTTTCTGCTTTTGTGAGGACGAAAGGTGGACCCACACGTTATTAGGTTGCTGTGAATATATAGTAACGTTACCAGCACAAGGAGGGGTCCATGGCACGAGGTGCTTCTGCTGCTGTGTGGACCAAAGGTGGACGCATACATTATTAGGTTGCTGTGAATATATAAAACGTTACAACACAAGGCGGAGGGTTCATAGGGCGACGTGTCCCTGCTGCTGTGTGGACGAAAGGTGGACCCACACATTATTAGTTTGCTGTGAATATATAACAACGTTACCAGCACAAGGAGGGGTCCATGGCACGAGGTGCTTCTGCTGCTGTGTGGACGAAAGGTGGATCCACACATTATTAGGTTACTGTGAATACATAACAACGTCACCAGCACAAGGAGGGGTCCATGGGACGAGGTGCTTCTGCTGCTGTGTGGACGAAAGGTGGACCCATACATTATTAGATTGCTGTGAATATAAAAAACGTTACAACACATAGGGGAGGGAGGGTTCATAGGACGAGGTGTTCCTGCTGCTGTGTGGACAAAAGGTGGACCCACACATTATTAGGTTACTGTGAATATTCAATAAAGTTACCAACACAAGGAGGGGTCCATGGCACGAGGTGCTCCTGTTGTTGTGTGGACGAACGGTGGTCCCACACATTATTAGTTTGCTGTGAATATATAACAACGTTACCAGCACAAGGAGGGGTCCATGGCACGAGGTGCTTCTGCTGCTGTGTGGACGAAAGGTGGATCCATACATTATTAGATTGCTGTGAATATAAAAAACGTTACAACACATAGGGGAGGGAGGGTTCATAGAACGAGGTGTTCCTGCTGCTGTGTGGACAAAAGGTGGACCCACACATTATTAGGTTACTGTGAATATTCAATAATGTTACGAACACAAGGAGGGGTCCATGGCACGAGGTGCTCCTGTTGTTGTGTGGACGAACGGTGGTCCCACACATTATTAGTTTGCTGTGAATATATAACAACGTTACCAGCACAAGGAGGGGTCCATGGCACGTGGTGCTTCTGCTGCTGTGTGGACGAAAGGTGGACCCACACATTATTAGGTTACCGTGAATACATAACAACGTCACCAGCACAACGAGGGGTCCATGGCACGAGGTGCTTCTGCTGCTGTGTGGACGAAAGGTGGACCCACACATTATTAATTTGCTGTGAATATATAACAACGTTACCAGCACAAGGAGGGGTCCATGGCACGAATTGCTTCTGCTGCTGTGTGGACGAAAGGTGGACCCACACATTATTAGGTTACTGTGAATACATAACAACGTCACCAGCACAAGGAGGGGTCCATGGGACGAGGTGCTTCTGCTGCTGTGTGGACGAAAGGTGGACCCACACATTATTAGTTTGCTGTGAATATATAACAACGTTACCAGCACAAGGAGGGGTCCATGGGACGAGGTGCTTCTGCTGCTGTGTGGACGAAAGGTGGACCCACACATTATTAGTTTGCTGTGAATATATAACAACGTTACCAGCACAAGGAGGGGTCCATGGCACGAATTGCTTCTGCTGCTGTGTGGACGAAAGGTGGACCCACACATTATTAGGTTACTGTGAATACATAACAACGTCACCAGCACAAGGAGGGGTCCATGGGACGAGGTGCTTCTGCTGCTGTGTGGACGAAAGGTAGACCCACACATTATTAGTTTGCTGTGAATATATAACAACGTTACCAGCACAAGGAGGGGTCCATGGGACGAGGTGCTTCTGCTGCTGTGTGGACGAAAGGTGGACCCACACATTATTAATTTGCTGTGAATATATAACAACGTTACCAGCACAAGGAGGGGTCCATGGCACGAATTGCTTCTGCTGCTGTGTGGACGAAAGGTGGACCCACACATTATTAGGTTACTGTGAATACATAACAACGTCACCAGCACAAGGAGGGGTCCATGGGACGAGGTGCTTCTGCTGCTGTGTGGACGAAAGGTGGACCCACACATTATTAGTTTGCTGTGAATATATAACAACGTTACCAGCACAAGGAGGGGTCCATGGCACGAGGTGCTTCTGCTGCTGTGTGGACGAAAGGTGGACCCACACATTTTTAGGTTACCGTGAATACATAACAACGTCACCAGCACAAGGAGGGGTCCATGGCACGAGGTGCTTCTGCTGCTGTGTGGACGAAAGGTGGACCCACACATTATTAGTTTGCTGTGAATATATAACAACGTTACCAGCACAAGGAGGGGTCCATGGCACGAGGTGCTTCTGCTGCTGTGTGGACGAAAGGTGGACCCACACATTATTAGGTTACTGTGAATACATAACAACGTCACCAGCACAAGGAGGGTTCCATGGGACGAGGTGCTTCTGCTGCTGTGTGGACGAAAGGTGGACCCATACATTATTAGATTGCTGTGGATATATAAAACGTTACAACACAAGGGGAGGGAGGGTTCATAGAACGAGGTGTTCCTGCTGCTGTGTGGACAAAAGGTGGACCCACACATTATTAGGTTACTGTGAATATACAATAATGTTACCAGCACAAGGAGGGGTCCATGGCACGAGGTGCTTCTGTTGTTGTGTGGACGAACTGTGGTCCCACACATTATTAGTTTGCTGTGAATATATAACAACGTTACCAGCACAAGGAGGGGTCCATGGCACGAATTGCTTCTGCTGCTGTGTGGACGAAAGGTGGACCCACACATTATTAGTTTGCTGTGAATATATAACAACGTTACCAGCACAAGGAGGGGTCCATGGCACGAATTGCTTCTGCTGCTGTGTGGACGAAAGGTGGACCCACACATTATTAGTTTGCTGTGAATATATAACAACGTTACCAGCACAAGGAGGGGTCCATGGCACGAATTGCTTCTGCTGCTGTGTGGAAGAAAGGTGTACCCACACATTATTAGGTTTGCTGTGAATATACAATAACGTTACCAGCACAAGGAGGGGTCCATGGAACGAGGTGTTTCTGCTGCTATGTGGACGAACGGTGGAGCCACACATTATTAGGTTGCTGTGAATATACATTAATGTTTGGTTCATTCCATATCGGTAGTCGTGCAGGCACTGAGATTTTCACGAGCCACTGTGTCACGGGTTCACCGTGAGCACATCGAATCCGGTAAAACCATCCCTGCAAGGGCCAACTGCCGTGGACAACAGCGTGTGGATGAGCGGGGTCATCGTCGGCTAGCTCGCATTGTAACAGCGGATAGACGGGCCACAGTGCAAGAAATCACTCGGCAATTTAACGCTGGTGCAAAAAAAACGTGTAAGCAGCCACACAATCCAGAACCATCTCCTCGCTATGTGGTACGGAAGCCATCGTCCCACGAGGGTACCGCTGCTGACCGCACATCGCAGGGTGCAAAGATTAGCATGGGCGCGGGAACATCGCCACTGGACCCTTGACAGGTGGGAAAATATTTCCTGGACTGACGAGTCGAGATTCACGTTCGTACATGCGCATAGCAGGATACGAATACGGCGCAAACCAGATGAAGCGTTGGATCCTTCTTGCCAGTAGGGTACTCTTCAAGCTGGTGGGGTTAGCCTTCTCGTCTGGGGACTGTTCACGTGGTCTGAAATGGGATCCCTAGTACGTGTGACATCGTCACTCACAGATCAACATTACCGGGATATCCTGGACGACCATTTTCTCCCGTTTGTGCGCCTTCAACATCCCACTGGGGGACTTCATCCTGCAGCAAGAGAATGAACCATGCCATCGCTCCCGAATTGTATCCGAATGGTTGGACGAGCACTCCACCGACGTGACCTCGCTTTCTTGGCCAGCTAGGTCACCTGACCTCAATCCCATCGAGCACATCTGGGATACCATCGAGAGAGATGTTCGAGGCTCTAACCCCCTCCATCAAATCTTCGTGAGCTGTGGGAGTTTGTTCAGGGGTCGTGGATCCGTATGGGTTCCCAACGCTTCCGCTTCCGGTGTCTTATCGAGTCCATACCGAGACGAATCGCCGCCGTCATCAGGGTGAAAGGTGGTGCTACACGTTACTAGACAGGTATCTCTCATTCAATTGCTCTTCAGTGTATATAATAACGTTACCAGCACTAGGAGGAGTCCATGGCACGAGGTACTTCTGCTGCTGTGTGGACGAAAGGCGGACACGCACATATAAGGTTGCTGTGAATACATAATAACGTTACCAACACAAAGTTGGATACATGCCACCAGTTGTTTCTGCTGCTGCTGTGAGGACGAAAGGCTTACACCACCAGGTGTTTCTGCTGCCGTGAGGACGAAAGGCGTACACCACCAGGTGTTTCTGCTGCTGTGAGGACGAAAGGCGTACACCACCAGGTGTTTCTGCTGCTGTGAGGACGAAAGGCTTACACCACCAGTTGTTTCTGCTGCTGCTGTGAGGACAAAAGGCTTACACACCGGGTGTTTCTGATGCTGTGAGGACGAAAGGCTTACACCATTAGGTGTTTCTGCTGCTGTGAGGACGAAAGGCTTACACCATTAGGTGTTTCTGCTGCTGTGAGGACGAAAGGCTTACACCACCAGTTGTTTCTGCTGCTGCTGTGAGGACAAAAGGCTTACACCACCAGGTGTTTCTGCTGCTGTGAGGACAAAAGGCTTACACCACCAGGTGTTTCTGCTGCTGTGAGGACGAAAGGCGGACACACACGTAAATAAATGGTTGTGTGTAATAAATAGACATTCCATTTTTTTAAAACTTTAGGACATTTGTCAGTCTTATAGAGAAAGTTAATGAACGCTTTTGAATTCCAGTAAATAGTAAAACATAGATTTTATCTTTCTGTAATTAATATTTGATGCTTGACATTCTTTACCCTAAATCTTTTATAGATCAACTGAATACACGAATGTATGTATAAATATTTAAATCTACGTGTTTGATGTTTTTTTTTCAAAATTAGCTTTTAAAAGATTCCAAAACTTTTTTAAAATATAAGGGTGTTTTCGTGCGAAATGACGCTACCTGCAAAGTGATGAGCAAGTTATGTAGGGTTACTCTTACTGAAATCAAAGGAAAAAGAAATATGAAAGCAGTATATCATGAGGGAGAAAATTTCTTTGGATCCTTTCCATGTACAGAAGATTTACGATGTGTTTAATACGATGGACATGAAGAGGACATTTTTTTCCGATTTCACCACTGTTATTACGTGCAACGATATCGAACAAAAGAAATAGCGGCATTGGGATTTCAAGAATCCAAAACGGTTTTCATCCATTCTTCGGGGGCCACGAGACATGTAGAAGGTTCGCATTTCAGAAATAGCCATCGATCAACGGAAACAGATACTTTACTCCCAGGACATTTATGTGCATGCGACGAAAATATAAAATGTCTGTTTGAACGTCGCATTTGAAAACTCAGGGGATTAGGAAACTCGTTTGGTATTACCTGCCTAACATCTTGCTCTGAGAATCCTAGTTACAAAAAAAATTGGAATTGCAAAAGTTCTTTCCTGTAATTGGTGTTTTAAATTCAAGACCTTACGTATTCCAGCAGCGAGTATGATCACTACTTTTAATCACTATTAGCACATACTAGGTTGAATTTAAATTCTTAGTGCTTCTTTTTGCAATCTACGAAATACGAGGTATTATGTGGTTGCAGAATTATTTACTTTTTAAGATATAACTCAATCTTTCTTCAACTTAGTGACATAATGTACATGAGGTGTAACTGCAAATTGAATTTTAGTTACTGTCGGGTGTAAGTGGACGTATTCGCTTATGTTACGCTAATTTAGGGTAGGGAAAAGAGTGTGTAAACCCGTTTTTAAACATTTCTTCTCAATGCCATGGGTAGAATACTGTGTTAAGCTGACCAGACTTTTTAATTTTTTAGGAAAAGTCCTCAATTTGAATTCTTTGTTCTCAATTCCGTAAAAACAGGGAAGCCCCAATGTCTTCGATTTCATATTTTTTTGTCTTCAGTTTTTGAAATTTCATCAAAAAATAGGAAAAATGTGCGTAACAAAAGTGGCAGAACTCAACTGAATCTGCCAACCAAATTTAGCATCAATTACTTATTTATTTGCAAAAAAAAAAATGGACTTGTAAAGGTATGGAACTACACTATCTACCAACAAGTAATTGGACACCCCTGCAATCGATGATATCTGCGGTCCTGATACACGTCACGGCCGCTGCCGTTAAATATCGTGTGAGAAACAACAAGGCAACCAGTCGCATGCAAGATGCCACGCAGTTCGGAGCTCTCTGATTTCGAGAAAGGTGTAATCGTCGGGTATCACAGAAATGGCCGATCCATACGTGGCATATCCAGCGAGTTGAAGTACCCAAAATTGACGGTGGCCTACGTGATTGGCAAGTGGAAGATAAGAGGTGACTGTCGGAATATGCCCCGACCCGGCAGACCCAAAAAGCTGGGAGTTAGAGACCGACGGGTGCTGGCCAGAGAAATTCGGAAGAACCGCACCAAATCGACGGGCCACATGCGCGAGGAGTTTCAACAGGCATCCGGGAGTGTTCTTTCGATCAATACCATCCGTAAGGAAGCCCATCTGCTCGGTTATCATGGGCGTGCTGCCGCCCACAAGCCTTTGATCACCAAATCCAATAGCGCTGCTCGGCTAACATGGTGCAAAGAACGTCGACAGTAGACCGTTGAACAGCGGAAACAGGTTCTCTGGAGCGACGAATCAAGGTTCACCCTCTACCTTTCGGATGGCAGGGTCTGGGTTTGGCGTCTGCCTAGAGAACGCCTCCTGCCGGAATGTATTGTGCCAACTGTGAAGTTCGGCGGCGGTGGAATTATGCTATGGGGATGTTTCTCCTGGTATGGCACGGGACCCTTGGTCGCAATTCCTGGTAGACTCAACGCCGAGACCTACTGCACCATTTTGGATGACCATGCACTTCCTACGTTGTGGCAGTTTTACGGGGTGGACCCATGTTACTTTCAGGATGACAATGCCTCCTGCCATGTTGCGAGGTCCACTATGGCCTGGTATGGTGACAATAGGGATAATCGAATGGACTGACCTTCGCAGAGCCCGGACCTTAACCCTATCGAGCCCCTCTGGGACGAGTTGGAGAGTCGACTTAAGTGGTGCCCCCACCGTCCAAGATCGGTGAAGGAACTGACCTGTCTTCTCCAAGCCGAGTGGAAGAAAATACCGTTAGCCGTCGTACAACGCCTGGTTGACAGTATGCCCCGGAGTGTTGCAGCTGTAATCGCCGCTCGTGGATGCTCCACCAACTATTGAAAGTGAATAAACTTCGTTTTCCTTTGATATTACAGATGTCCAATTACTTGTTGGTAGATAGTGTATTTTCTAAAGTAGACGAATTGTTCCTTGAATTTAGTTAGAAATCACGAGGTATTAACCCTTTACTACCATAACGTCCAAAACACCCGTACATGCAAATGGCCATAGCCGCCTGAAACGCATGTCTAAAGTGAGTCAGATTTCCTACCCTTACATGTTCTTCAAATTTTCTTGACCTATGAGGGATCAGCAGGAGTCACCCTCAGTCACTATTGTTGTTATTAAACAAAGAAGTGAACCAACAGACAATTTCGGGCGTGATGGAATTTGAAGTGATAAAAGATTTTTGGGTCGCCGTCGTTAAATTGTTAGTGGGAGACATGCCGAATCATATAAACAAGTCATCTCAATAATCGTGGTGTTATTTCGTTTCTGTTTTAACTGAATTTAACTAAAATACTTACAGACTGGAGAATAAATCTCATCTTTTTCAGCATCAATTCTCTTGCATTTAAATATGTAATTGATACTAAATTTGACTGCATTTGGTAGATTCCAACATGGCCAACTTTATACCTCACTTTAGTTTATACCTTCCATCAAGACCATCTTTATACCCTGAGGTGTAAAGATTACCTTGACTGTCCATTGAGAGTTTCACAACTTTTGTTCAGTACATTGTTTCGTTAAACGGTTTCTTAAAGAGAAGTTATTGGACTTGGATTATTCCTTCTCATAGAGCAGGTATTCCATGATTTCTGTCTGCTAAGTGCATAGTAATTTCCTGGCTTCAAATACTTTTTCTTGGACAGAATCACAATGAAATCTCAGTACAAAATCAAGATGTAGCTATGTTTGCATGTGCTGCCTCCTATTAGTAACATTTAAAATTTATCAGAAATAATATTCTGCATGATAGTATTTGATTGCTATTTTATACTTATTTCACAGGAAATTCATCTTTCAGATTCTTGGTATGTTTTCCCATGAAGCTCGGCAATTATGGTACAGTTCATAACATTCTTTTCTAAACTTCGGCTGTGTCCCAATGTGTCATACGTTATCCTCAATCATGTGCTGATAACAGATAACTGTGAGCAAATGAGCAAAACGGTTATCTCACTTCTCCAAATCCTGCTGGTCGATACACTTCTGGTATCGTTTCACTAGCTTCTTCATTCCTTAGGATAAGCTGTCTTGCCTGCTCCCGAATCCAGATCTGCACCACTTAACATCAATATCAGAGATGAACCTACGACCACGTAGAGCATCTTTTTAGTGAACCGAGGATATTATAATCACATGGCGCCAAATCAAGGCTGTAAGGGAGTTGTGAAAGACGTTCAAACGGCACTTGTTGCATTGCCACCACTTTTGCGGTAGCTATGTGCGGACATGCATTGTCATGCAATATTTTTGGCATCAATTCTCTTCTTTTGCTGCGAATTGCAGGTTTCAGTTTATCTCTAAGCACAACATAGTACTTTTCATTGGTTACTATATGTCCGTGATCGTGAAAATGCGCCAGAATAGGACCCTTTATATCCGAAAAGGAGGTCAGCATGATTTGTTTGGCGGAGGGCTGTCGTTTGAATTTCTTCTTTACAGGAGAAGGATGGTTTCCATTGCATCTCACATAATATTCCACTGAACTGTGAACCAGGAATGAAGACTGGTGTTTTCCGGTTCACAGTGCTGAACCCATGTCTCGTTACCAGACAATCCGCTCCAAAACACTCGGATGTTCTTCATAACGTTTCAAGAATTCGGTCGGCCGCCCCGGTGGCGCAGTGGTCTAAGCGATGGCCTCTGATCATTCGTCCGAACGGGGTCCAGGTTCGAATCCCGGTGAAGCATGGATGTTGTGTTTGTCTTACGGCACTGGCTCTTTCCCTTCCCTGGAACCAGTGACCCTAAATTAGGGACGGACGAATGCTTATAGCCCATTGAGTTGCTGACGGTGGTCGTTAAACCTACAATAAAAAAATCGGTCGCAACCTCCATGCGTTGTTGCTTGTGAGGATCAATAAGCAGTTTCGGTACCCATCTTGCCTACATTTTACGATTCTCCAAGTCATCATGCATTTATGGCGTGTGAGGAACCATGGCTGATATCTAAACGGGCAGCAACAGCGGACAACGTAATCCGTCTGTCTTCTCTGATCAAGCCATTCGCTTTGTCGATTTGGACTTCTGTGCATGATATTTAATGGCCGGCCAGATCGAGCTTCGTCGGTTTAACTTTTTCTTCCTGCTTTAAACCTCTCTACACATTAATGAGCTTTTCATTGAATCATGCTGTTTTTATTTCAGTATTGAGCTAACATCCTCGATGAATTTCAGCAGGTTTCACTCCCTCTGCCTAAAAAGAAATCTCACTTCGTCGCGTTGTCAACTATAGTGCAATCCAGCAGCGGAGCGTCCTTGTATATTTGACCTTGTCTTCAACTAAACTAAAGGGAGAGCGCAACGCTGTACGTGTTCGAACTACTCATAAGAAATTCTGAACGTGTTGTATTGCGTCAGCTTCTATCTTTGCGGTTACCGCGTAATTTTCAAATTGCTTTTACCTTTTGAATTTACTTAGGTATACACGGATGAGCTCTTCCATTATAACCACCCACCAGCCTAGAGAAATGAGCGCGCCTGGAGACCGAACGGTGGCGCAGGGGAAGTTAACAGAGCAGTATATATATACAACCGGAGGACAGGCTTTGAGTTAGTAGAGTGTTCGGAGTCAGAATGGGAAAAGCTGCCGATTTATCGGTCTGATGGTTCTGCGCCTCGAAACTACGATCTCGGAAACGACGCGGCTTGTGGAGTTGTTCACGTGCCGCTCTAGTGAGTACGCATTCTAGTGAGTAGATGGTCAAACGACGATCCTTCATCCCCCAGTGTGTTTGATGCCGGGGGAGGGGGCGGTCGCGCATTGTTCACAGCGACCGCAGGGCCACAGTGCGACAAATCACCCGCAGTTACAACAGTGGGGATCACGGCAACGTGTTACAGCGCACAGTTCATCGCAGCCTTCTGCGCATGGGCCTGCGTAGCCGAAGACTCAGCCGGGTCCCCATGCTCACTGCACATCGCCAACAACGCATGAAACGGGCCCACGATCTTCTTGTCCGTGGATGATTGGAAGAAAGTGGCCTGGTCTGACGAATCAAGATTCCTGGGGCATCACGTAGGAGGCCGAACTCGGATACGCCAATTACCAACGGAGGCGCTGGCACCTGAATGCACTGTTGGGCGGAAACAGGCCGGCGGTGTTATGTTATGGGCGATGCTTTCTTGGGACACTTGAGACCCCATTATCCCAATAGCACAATCCCTGACAGCTGTCAGGTATCTGAACATCGTTGAGGACCAAGTTCACCCATTCATGGCTACTGTGTTTCCTGCTGCTGATGGCTATTACCAACAGGATAACGCGCCATGCCACACGTCCAGAATATTCAAGGAGTGGTTCGAGGAACATGCTGTTTATATTCTGTTAATGCACTGGATTCCAAATTCACCTGACTTGAATTCAATCGATCCTTTGTGGTTCGATTTGGAAAAGCGGGTTCGCTCTGAATCACTACCACCCCCAAATGTACGGGAACTGGAGGAACTGCTGTTGATATTATGGTACCAGATACCCCAGGATACTTATCGCAACCTCACTGAATCGATGCCTTGCCGAGTGGCCGCTGTTTTGCGGGCTACATGGCGTCCTACAGCTTATAAGATAGGTGGTCATAATATAATGGTTCATCGGTGTATACGAACATATATGATTAAAATCAGTTCAGTCGTGGACTCTGCTATCTTTATTTCAGTCTCATGTATTTAAGGACAGAGTAATTGTTTTGAGGAAACTGGCTTATATGCTCTATTAGAAACTTTTTCGTAGACCAGTGAAAAAGACCTCTATCCTCCAGAAACGTTCGGAATAATATATTCCGGAAATTCAATAAATAACTGATGCTATATTTGGGTTGTTTTTTTAGGCACATGTCAAACTCAACTTTTAGCATTCCATCTCAGAAAACCGTTATGTATGATGTACAGTGTCCACTTCAGCAGCAATCTGATGAGCGTGTACGTAGTGAAGTTGTGACACTGAACTGTTGCTCTCTTCAAAACAACCTTCCTCGTCCGGCTCCTGAAGTTAAGCAGTCCCAAGTCGGCAGCGATTAAGAAGGTGTCTTCCAGCCACATATTCGAGCAACCCTCAGCTGTTCTTGATACTTTCCGTACTAACGCTAGTCTTTCAGAAAAAGTCCTTCAGTGGCGTTTTAACCGACTGGAACGAATTAAGGAATATCTTTTCTGTCTGAGGAGTGGGCACAATGCGATCGGAATGAGTGAACATCAGCACGAGAAAACATTGCTTCCCATTTAATTTTGTTATTCAAAGTATTCATTCAAAAGGATCACTGACACTAATCGTTTCTAACTGATTACCTGCTAAAAGGGGTATGAAAATGGCGACTAATCTGAAAAAAGAGGTGAGATGTTTGAGTCACTTGTTTTCACCCAGTGGCATGTTCGTGTCAGGGTAAATCAATATCAAGCTTTGGGTCATGGAGAGAATATAGGACAAGAAGGGAAAGCTTAGCACCTGTGGCAAGTTTATGGTCAGTACTGCTGAAAAAATGGAGGAAAAGGGATCGTTTTGCTGTAGGGCTCTGTAAAACAAACCATCTGATGTTACCGTTCAGAAAGAAGAAACCGGTCACTATGTGAACATTTCTATTTGAGGGGCACGAAAAATTCAGGGGACTCTTTTGTTAAGGTACATCGGCTACTTAAAGAGTTAGTCACCGTGTAAAAGAAGAGATAAAAAATGGAGAAAAAAAAAGGCCATTTTCAGGGCAGCTTCGCAAACCAACTCGTTGTTAGTCTCCTGGCAGCCTAACCTGCTCAAGGTTACCGTTGTGTTTTTAGTAGTTATCGAATCTTCGTGCTCTAAGGAATTACCTATACCGATAATCTCTTTAGTGCTGCTGCTCTTCACCCCTTATTTAGCATTCTGGCCAAATTTGCCCTAATGGCGTTGCTGGAGTAACTGTGTGACCGTCTAAAACTCCAACTTTACTTTTGCTTTGTGCTACTTATAATGCTTTCCAGTTAGGGTATCTTACTCAGCATCTCAATTTTAATTTTCCTCTGGATCTCGATTTGACGCGAAAAAGTCCCTATGGTCCAATTTAATTTGATTAAATGACCAGTTTGATATAATGTGAATGAATCTTTAAATTTGTGGTCTAATCTGATTCGGCTCAATAGCCATCCAGTGTTCTTTTTTTGTGAAACGCTGTGTGTTTCAAATGGCACACAAGTGAAGCCTAGATGGATGCATAAGTGTATGACTTAATTTTATAACATCAATTTTTATAACATTGCGTTGATTACAGGATGTCGTTCGGCAGTGTAGCAGTTATCGAAGCCATGCTTTTGTTGCTGTCTTTCTTTCACGTCTCGTTGGTAAATCTTTCCTTCCTTGCAGGCATTTCCCGTTTGTTGTCCGTTTTTACCGAATCGACGTCCCGGAATGATCCAGTGCATTCCTTCGGTTTTATGAATTATTCATTCACACGGAGATTAGACATAAACATTGGGCACTGGTCTGCGGTTGAAATGGAAGCCGCTTGTAGAACAACTCTTTACTCATGAAGGAATTGCGTCTCCTTCAGAACTTGATGCTATGTGCTCAACACTGGCAAAATATATGAATATACAGCTTCTGTCCCTTTTCCCTTATCCTCTTTCACTAATATCATTTTTATAACTCTTAAACGCTTCCATCCGATATTATCCTAGTTTTTACTGGCCACAAAATCTCTTGTAGCGTTTTAATCTTTTCATATCTTTTATTTACTACTACTGAAAAAATAATGTACGTGCTTATTATTTGAATCACGACTCAGTCTTCGCCCACTTATAGCATCGATATCTCGTATGGTACGAGCCACCAGATTGGATACTATGGCGCAACTCCTCGGTAATTTGAATGCTGGTGATGGGATTAATGCGTCACAATATACACAGTACATCGAACCCTAGAGAAAATGGGGCTACGTAGCCACAGGCCGCTCCGAGTGCCCGTGCTAACCAAGGTTCACAAACACAAGAGATTGTATCACAACACACAGCACATCGAACCCTGTTAGAAATAGGGCTACGTAGCCACAGGTCTCTGAGTGCTCATGCTAACCTCGGTTCACACACACAAGAGTAATGTATCACAGCACACAGTACATCGAACCCAGCTGAAAATTGGGCTGCGTCGCCACAAGCCGTTCCGAGTTGCCATGCTAACCTTCGTTCACCGTCGAAAGTTCCTATCATAGGCAAACGTGCATCAAAACTGGACCTTTAGTGATTGGAAGAAGTCGTGTGGTCCAATAAATCTTGTTTCCTATTGCACCACGTGGACTGCCGGATACGTTTGCGTCGTTCTTCTGTGAAAATGGTGACACCAGGATTCACCATGGGCGGAAACAAGCTAATGGACGAAGTGTGATACTTTTGGTAATGATCTTCAGGGGATGGCGCAGTGGTCTAAGCGCTGGCTTATGACCATTCGTCCGAGTTGGGTCCGGGTTCGAATCCCGGTGAGGCATGGATGTTGTGCTTGACTTACGGCACTGGCTCTCTCCCTTTCCTGGAGTCAGTAGCTCTAAAGTAGGGACCGGCGACTGCTTATAGCCCATTGAGTAGCTCAAGGTGGTCACAAAATCTCCAATAATTTTTTGTTTTATTGGAGGTTTAAGGACCACCTTGAGCAACTCAAAGGGCTCGAAGCAGTCGATCGTCCGTAAATTTAGGGCCACTGACTCCAGGGAAGGGAGAGAGTCAGTGCCGTAAGTCAAGAACAAACGTTAAAAAAATATTCTTGGAAACTCTAAAGCCGCCCAGGTGGCGCAGTGGTCTAAGCGATGACTTATGACTATCTCTTCAACCGGCTGAAGCGAATTGACTCGGGGTTAGCAAAATCGGCTGCAATTATGTCGAACTCATCTAGAATGAGTGAACTTGCTCGTCAGAGAGCGATGCTTTCACCTTATCTTCTCATCGTGGTTATTTAGGGGTATGACTGACACTAAATGACCACTTTGTTTATCAGAGTGATCATTTCAGAGGATGACTGACACCAGTCCTTTCTAACTGATTATCTTCTCAAAGAGCTACAACAATGTCAACTAACCTGAGAAAAGAAAGAGAAGATATTTGAGGCACTTGTTTCAACCCGTTGTAATTGTCAGGAGAACAAGCCCTTCCCCATCGTGTCTAGGGTCATGGGGCAGAGAATATAGGATTATAGAAACGAGATCTTACCACTAGCGACCAGTTTATGTTCGGTTCTTCTGACGTGGGAGAGCGAACGGATTGTTTTTCTTGTAGCTTTCGTAGAATCAATTCGCTAAGTGAACAATTTCTGTTTGGGAAAGGTAGGAAAGTTTGGGCTCCATTTGATTCAGATCCATTGGCCGCTTAAAGGGCTATTCGTCCGAGAAGGGTCCGGGTTCGAATCCTGGTGAGACATGGATGTTGTGTTTGACTTACGGCACTGGCTCTCTCATTTTTTTCTTGGAACCAGTAGCCCTAATTTAGGGACGGGCGACTACATATAGCCCATTGAGGTTCTCACGGTGGTCGTTAAACCTCCAATCAAACAAAAAGAAAACCTCTAGCTCCAGTCATTCATGCGCAAAAAACTATGACATCTACCACTTACCCACCGAAATGTCATTGCAGACCAGGTACGTCCTTTCGTGGTAACGGTTTTCCCCTTTAGCAGTGACTTCCTTCATCAGAATAATGCTTCCTGCGACTGTTCCCTGACTGTCCGAGAATGGATCACGGAACATACGACTTCCAGGCATTATGCTGGTATTTAAATTCCGCATACATCAATCTAATCCAGCGTCTGTGGCTTGTGTTGGAACAGAAAATCCGATCTCCGGCGGTTCGGCCAAGTGACTGACAAGAGTTAAAGGATCTGCTGGCAACGTGTTGGTATGAGATATAGCAAGACACCCTTAGAAATCTGGTAACTCCGATGGCTTCCTGGATAAGAACTATTTCGGCGACACGTAGAGGACCAACATCATATTGGGCAGCTGTTCATATTACAGGGTGTCCATGAAGTATTTCCCCAAATTACAAAAATTAATATTAAAAATGTATTAAAGGTACAAGAAAGAGATTGCATGACAATGATGGTGCACGAGTAAAGTTTTTTTCCAGTGTAAGTACACTTCCACATGGGCGCGATTTGTGGTCCTGAGGATAACTTAGCGACATTCGATTTCACGCCATGTTTTGCTTAACATCTTAGCAGAAACAGAACTGTCCGTTATTCTGCTTTTCAACGTCTCGACATCCGGAACACTGCTAGAGTAAACTTGGTTATTCATATAACCCCACAGGAAAAAGTCTAGAGGGGTTATGTCGGACGATCAAGGTGGCCATGTTATGGGACCGTCGGTCGCGGCCAATCCATCTGTCAGTAAATGTGGTATTCAGGAACTCACGAACCACTATTGACCAATGTGATGGGGTACCGTCTTGTTGGAAAATAACCGAAGGTTGGAGTGCATGCAATTGAGGTGCTACAAAAAGTTCCAGTATGGACAGGTGCACGTTACATGTTACCATGGGCTCTGTAAAGAAGAAGGGGTCCGATTATCCTGTCATGCATCAGGCCGCCCCATACGTTCACTTTTGGGCTATCCCTCTGTTGTTAGATGACATAATGGGGATTTTGTGATCCCCAGATTCGCACACTGTGCCTATTTATTGTACCAGAGACGTGGAATGTGGCTCCATCTGAGAAACAGACACACTGCAGATAATCACTATCATGAGCTATGCGCTGCAACATCTCCGTCGCAAATGCAGCACGGCGAGGCCGGTCATCAGGCTGAAGAACTTGAACGATCTGTACCTTATAAGCATACAGATGAATATGTTTGTGCAAAATTTTGTGAAATGTGGCGCGGGGAATTTCCAGTGAAGCACGACGAATGGATTTCCCGGAGCTTCGCAGAAATGTCTCCTTAACAGCTGCAGATGTCTCTTGTGTAATCAGTGGTCGACCCGCTCGGGGTGATCGCCGACCCTACCCATCGCTTTAAACGTTTAATACCAAGCTCTTATGCTTTTGTGGTCCAGTAGTGATCGTCTGTACTCTTTTTTGTGAAATGACGCTGGATCGTCTGTACTCTTTTGTGAAATGACGCTGGATCGTCTGTACTCTTTTGTGAAATGACGCTGGATCGTCTGTACTCTTTTGTGAAATGACGCTGGATCGTCTGTACTCTTTTGTGAAATGACGCTGGATCGTCTGTACTCTTTTGTGAAATGACGCTGGATCGTCTGTACTCTTTTGTGAAATGCCGATTCGGTCTCACGGAATTACAACACGCACGCCGCTTTTTCTTCCATGGAAGCCATTATCGATAAAATGCTCCTCTTATTCAGCAGTAGCGCTCACCTAAAGAACAGAAAAAAAATTGAATGCTGCTATATTATGTTGCAAACCATTTTAACTTATATATTTTTATATTATTTTTTGGAATGTGGGAAGGATTTTACGGACATTCTGTATTTTGGCTCTTGAATGTAACAAATAGATTTAACTAGAAAATAACTGATGTTGTGTTTTTCGTAATTTATCGACAGTTAGTTTATATTTTGACCGGATTCGAATCTTTCTCCTCGTTACAATCTCACAGCAGATTGCAAACATGGTGTCCAGGCATAAGATTGACAGGTATTACTTTGAATTCATATTTTTCGTTTCCTATACTTCCTTCTTCTCTTTCCGTATCCAGGAATGATGTTTTTTGTTTCGAACGTATTCATCAAATTCATTGAACAGTAAATGTTCGCCATAAATTATCAGATTCAAGGGAGTAGCAAACGCTACAGGATGAAGATGCATAACGGAATAAAAGTTGCCTGTAGAATTTTTCCACTAGTAAACGGCTTAGTGGATGAAGATAAAGAGATCTAAAAATTAATGTTTAAGTTTCGGCATGAAAATAAAAGAACAGATACCTCGACGAGCGAAATTTCACTTTAACTGAAAATCACAAATCAAATAAGATAATCTCCGAAAACAAGGACGCTGAACTAAAGTCATTAAACCTTAAAGCAGAAACCAGAATATCTTGTTACCACATACTTTCATTACTTAATTTTTGTATGGAATTCGAAGTAAAGGCGACGCTTGAGAGAAATAAAGAAGAAACTATTTGTCTTTTATCTTCCGCGCAATGAACATCAAAGACTGATTTGAGAAGCTTTGAATTTTTCTAGGAAACTTATCAGTTTCCACAAGGCTTTCTTTTATGTTTGCACTTTAAGGCAGAACGCTGAAACTGCGCTAAGAGTCGTGAAGTCTCTAAGAATCAAAATATAATACAATGGAATCTACATACGACTGATGTTATTGAGAAACTTTTGACACAAAAAATATTCTCTTGTTAAAAGACGATAATTTGGAATGTATAACTTTATATATATAATTAAATTATAATAAGAGGTAGCATAAAAACGACAGGGAGCTGCAGCAATTACAGCTCTACTGCTCCAGTGAACATCGCCAAAAGTAAATGAAGTGTTCCTACAGTATACCTTATAGCGTGTGTTTGTAGGAAGAGGCTGGCTACTTAACGAGATCCTTACAAAATTATATCCTATTTTTTGAATTTTCTTTGGAGGCGGCGACGAAAGAGAATTCAATTTTTAAGCCGTTTGGTTTCATTGCAATATTTAAAATGTTAGTGCAGTACTTTACAATCATTTGCTGTAATAAATATATTTTAAAAAGAGCATGTTATCTATCGATTTTAAACAAATATTGGCTTGTTTAGAATACGAAGAGACCGGGCGTGTATCACTTCCAAACAAAGGTCGCTTGCATCGATTTCAAAGAGAAAGTTAGCATATGTTAATTTCAAAGAGAAAATTAGCAGGGAGTCTGTTTCAAAGAGATGGTGGATTGCATCGATTGTACAGGAACGACTACTGTTATCGGTTTCAAAGTGACGTGGCTCGCATTGCTTTTTAAAACAAGGTGGCTGTAATGGTTTCCAAATACTTGATGGATTGGAAAGGATGATACTTTGAGTTGATTTCATTGTGATTTGTATCGATTTCAAAGAGAGGACTGCTTAAAACGATTTCAAATAGTTGATGGCCCGGAAAAGAAAATACCTTGCATCAATTTCAAAGAGAATTTGGTTTATGTTGGTTTCCAAGAGAAAATTAGCCGAAGTCGGTTTCAAAGAGGTGGACTGCATCGATCGTATAGAAATAGCTACTGTTATCAGTTTCGATGAGAAGTGGCTCGTATCGCTTTTGCAAACAAGGTGGCTGTATTGGTTTCCAAATACGTGATGGATTATAAAGGAAGATACTTTTCGCTTATTTCATTGTGATTTGTATCGATTTCAAAGAAGATTGCTTATAACGATTTCAAATAGATGGTAGCCTGGAAAAGAAAATACTTTGTATCAATTGTAAAGAGAAGTTGGCTTATGTTGAGTTCAAAGAGAAAATTAGCCGAAGTCTGTTTCAAAGATATTGTGGATGATATCTATCTTGCAGGAATGGCTACTGTTATCAGTTTTAAAGCGAAGTGGCTCGCATTGCTTTTGAAAACAAGGTGGCTGTAATGGTTTTCAAACGCATGATGGATTGGAAAGGATGATACTTTGCGCTGATTTCATTGTGACTTGTATCGATTTTTAAAAAAGATTGCTTATAACGATTTCACAGAGAAGATAGCTTATAACGATTTCAAATAGATGGTAATCTGGAAAAGAAAATACCTTGCATCAATTTCAAAGAAAAGTTGGCTTATACCTATTTCAAGTAGATGATTTCTTTCGCTTATTCTAAAGGAAGATGACTTGATTCATCTTCAATGAGATGGCGGCTGCTATCATTTTCAAACGAAAAGGTGTATTGTTTGGGTTTCAAATAAATGGTAGCTTCTGTTTGTTCTACCGGAAGGTGGGTAGCATGGATTTCAAACACAGCTTTTAAACGGATTTTGGTTAGCGTAAACTCAGTTAGAAAAGTGTCTTGGAGAGTACTTTAGGGATTTCGCAGAGAAAATCTTTTGATACCACTATGACACCAAACTGCCAATTAAAAATTCTGAAGTGCCTTTTTCTCTTGTTCCGGCACGGAAGAATACTCCGGTGAACTGCAATCATTCTCCTGTTCAAAGAATGAGTGTAATTCACTATCTGTATATGTGCATTACTGGATTATGCAAATAGTTAAGTTTTTGTACATCATCATCATCATCATTGTCAACCATTATCAATCCACTGCTGGACGAAGGTCTCCCCAAGGTTCCTCCACAACGGTCTGTCTTGTGCCAGTCTCCTCCATGTCACCCCTGCATACTTTCGAATTTCATCCACCCATCTCCCATGTGGTCTTCTTCTGGGTCTTTTCCTGTCCCTTGGAATCCAATCTAAAATTTCGGCTGTCCATCTATGGTCTGTCCTTCTGGCAGTATGTCCAGCCCATTGCCATTTCAGGGATTTAACTCTGATCATGATGTCTTCCACTCTTGTCATTTTTCGGATCCACGAGTTCCTCTTCTTATCTCTCCTGGTTACACCAAGTATGCACCTCTCCATGCTTCTTTGAGTTGTCTGCAGCCTTTGTATGTCTCTTTTAGTTAAGGTCCACGTCTCTGCACCATACGTAACCACTGGAAGGATGCATTGATCAAACACTTTTCTTTTAAGACATAATGGCATATTGCTCTTGAAAATTATGCTGTTTCTTCCAAAAGCTCTCCAGGCAAGTTTTGTACGCAGATTAATTTCTTCATCAATGTGACCCTCACTTGATATCTGCTGTCCAAGTTAAACGTACGTGTCTGTTATCTCCAGCTTTTCTCCATCAATCGATAAATCTTCATTTTTTGTAAAAGCATTGTACATCACTTTTGTCTTCTGAAAGTTCATTTTTAATCCCACTTCTTTACTCTTGTCAGCAAGTTCCTGGATCATACTCTGCAGCTCTGAGGGGCTAGTTGCAAAAATGACTACGTCGTCAGCAAAACGAAGGTGGGTTAGATAATCTCCATTAATCTTTATCCCCTTGTCTTCCCAGCTCAGCGACTGAAAAACACCCTCCAATGTGGCATTAAAGAGCTTCGGAGATATGGTGTCACCTTGTCTCACTCCCTTTCCAATTTTTACGTGTGTTGTATTTCAAACAGCCTAATCTTTTCACTTGCATTTTCATAGACGTTATTAATAATATTAATGTATGCATCTTCAATACCGCAGGATTTCAGAGCCATTGTAACTGCTGATGGTTTCACCGAATCAAAGGCTTTTTCATAATCGATAAAAGCCATGCACAATGGAAGTTCATATTCCCTCGCTCTTTCAATTAGTTCTCTCAGCACGTGGATATGATCTATTGTGCTGTAGCCACTCCTGAATCCAGCTTGTTCTCTCGGTTGAGCCATGTCCAGTGTTACCTTCAAGCGGTGTGAAAGAACTTTAGTGAAGATTTTATAAACTACTGATAGGAGGCTGATAGGTCTGTAGTTTCCGAGATCCTCAATGTCACCTTTCTTATGTAGCAGGATCATTGTAGCGGTGTTCCAATCCTCAGGAATCCTTCCTTCATTAATGCATCGAGTGAACATTTGGGCGAGTACTGTTTCGATTTCTCTACTTGCTTCTTGTATGATGTCTACAGTAATTCCATCTTCTCCTGGAGCTTTTCCTCGCTTCATGTTCTTGATTGCATGTGCAACGTCTGCTGGAAGGACTGGAGGAACTCTGGTACTGGTATCTTTCATGATGTCTGGAGTGCATATATCATCCCTTTCATATAATTTGGAGTAGAAATCTTTCACTCTTGTCAAACTTTCGCCTCTATTTCTTGTTACAGAACCATCTTCTTTTCTCAGTGCCATAATCTGTTTTCTTCCCTTACTGAGATGTCCCTTTGCTATCTTTAGGCTTTGGTTGTTTTCAATTGCTTTCCTCACTAGTTCACAGTTGAATTTTCTTACGTCTTCAGTGATACTTTTTCTTACTGTCTTGCATAGCTCTATATACTCCACTTTGGAAGTCACATCTTCTTTAGTTGTCCTCATCTCTCTTCTTTTTTGCATCAACATTTTGGTTTTTCCTGATAATTTGTTCACATGCAACTTGTTCTTAAACCCAGCTAATTTTGTTGCTGTTTCCATAAGAGCTTTGGTTACTTTTCTGTTAACTTCAGAGATGTCCACTTCTTCCGATGTTAGGCCTTCTAAAGCAGAGAACCTGTTTTTCAGTTCTAACTTGAAGGTATTATGGTGTTTTTTAAGGTTGGTTATGTCAATAGATTTTGTTTGTCTTATGAGCTTGCCACATTCAAGTTTAGTGTTGAGGTGCATCTTACATCTCACCAATCTATGGTCACTACGCGTGTTGAACTTGTTTAGCACACTGCAGTCTTCTATGACGAATTTTTTGTTACACATAATAAAATCAATTTCACTTGTCGTCCCATTTGGATGTCTCCATGTCCATTTCCTGTGTGGCTTTTTCTTGAAAAAGGAGTTCAAGATGAAAAACCCTTCTGCCTCTGCAAACTCAACGAGAGTATTTCCACGCTGGTTTCTGTTGCCGTGACCGAATTTACCTACTGAAGTTTCATTCTGTTGCCGTTGCCCTATTTTTGCATTGAAATCTCCCATAATTATTTTCAAGTGCTGCTTACCTTTATTATTTAGATGACAAATTTCCTCATAAAATTCTTCAATTTCTTCTTCAGGATGACTTGTGGTGGGTGCATAAGTTTGACTAATCTGAGCCTGGTATCTTTTCGAGAGTTGGATAACAAGTCGTGCAGCTCTGTCAGAGGAACTTTCAACTTCTACAACTTTATCCTTCAGTTTCTTGTTTATTATAAATCCAACACCACTAGTTCTGCCAGTATCTGTCCCACGATAGTAGAAGAGATGTCCACTTTTCAGTTCGATGAGGTCTTCTCCTTTTCTCCTTACCTCACTTAGCCCCACGATGTCCCACTTGATCCTTTGTAGTTCCTCTTCCAATTCAAGAAGCCTTGAATCAGAAGATAGGGAGCGTCCATTGTAAGTAGCCAAGGTCAGCATCAGATGGCAGCCTAGTCCGGTCCTCCGGGGATTCTTAGCACTCTCTGCCTTCATGTCGCACTGGCCGCTGCCCTGGCCAGGTACATTCCAGCTGCCGGAGACTGAGGGCCAAGATTTAAGTTGTGGAATCATTTTGGAGGGGTTTGGCCATAACTCACCACGCTGGCCAAGCGGGTTGGTGAGTGTGGGATAGAATTTCCTCTAATCCCGATGGTATAGTTATACCGCTATTGGCGGTCGTCAGAGCCCCTTTAGTGGGAACAGGATGCACCACGAGAAGGCGGGGTTCACATTTGTCAAGGAGAGGCTGTGATGTGATGTTGCGCATCACCTGACCTTACATCCCTTTTGTACATACCCTAAGGGAAATTGTAATACGCTGCAGTTTGTTCTGACGTTGATGAATGCTACAAATGCGTTTCATAATAAACTCCCTTGGAACTAGAAATGCTTCAGTCACGGTTTACTTTTGTAATTTCAACCTTGGCAGCGGAGACTATGTCCACTAGCAAAAATTGTGATATACTAATTTTTCAAATGTACTTTTCTCATTTATGTTTGTTCTTCGGATTAATATGCAACTTTCTGCTAGGTCAATTCTACCTAATGCAAATGATCAGGGCGTTCTCTGGAGCTAGTGGCCCAACACCACGGACGGGTTGCTACTATTCAGCCTTAAATACACACAAGATATCGTAGAACCACTTGATTTGCCTTTCGGCCTTCACATAAGTCAGTGTATAACAGCTATTAACTGCACTGTAATTTGACACGCTGCTCCCAGTAACCTAGCGATGAGAGACTCAAGCCTTTGTCTAATCGTCCGGGTTGTACCTGGGCTCTAGGCTGGCTTAAGGCAAGGCCGTTTGGTAAACACAAGGCCATGACATTCGTGAGATGAATTATCTCTTTTAGTGACGTCACGCAGAAACCAAAGCTTCCGATTGGTTTCCAAGCTGTTCTGTGTGACCTCACCGACGCATCAGTCAGTGTAACACGCGAGTGACATCATTAACGGAGGGAACTATTGTGTTGTCGGAAAAGTCATGACGTATTTTGTCACTCTATGGCGGTTGGGCGATTTTGGAAGTACTAGAAGCATGCCCAGCTCTGTTATCGCTATGGCATGCGACAGGTGATAGTTCTAGCTGCAGTCTAAAAGGAATAGTGAGCGATTTGGTTGATTTGCGGAGATTTGACATCAAGTTGAAGATGAAAGACCAAACTGTGCATTTTCGCCATATTTTACTGTTTTACTTCCGTAAAGGGAAGAACGTGCGTCAAGCTTGTGAAAAGTTGGGTAAAGTGTACGGTCACAATGCTCTACAAGAACGTCAGTGCCAGCGGTGATTCGCAAAATTCCGTGCTGGTGATTTTGACCTCAACGATGCGCTTTGGTTCGGGAGGCCAACAGAGATTGATGACGACCAAATCAAGGCACTGATCGAGTCTAACCCACGTTACATGACACGAGAGATTGAAGACACATTGCACATCCATCATTCAAGCGTTGACGACCACCTGAAGAAGCTGGGATACGTAAACAAGCTCGATGTGTGGGTTCCTCCTGAACTCAAAGAAGCTCAATTGACGGCACGTATAAACATCTGAGATATGCTCATTAAACGTGAGGAAAGCGTTCCTTTTTTGAAGCGACTGATAGCTGGTGAGGAAAAGTGGATTGTGTACAACAATTTGCTGCGCAAATGGTTTTGGTCCCGACGTGCTGTTTCGCCTCAAACGACATCCAAAGCAGACATTCATCAGCGGAAGGTTCTGGTCTCAGTGTGGTGGGATTTTAAAGGTGTCGTGTTTTTGGAGCTCCTACCATGGAATCAAACAATCAGTTCGAATATGTACTGTCGGCAATTAGACAGTTTGAACGAATCCATCATCCAGACACATCCAGAGTTCGTTCATCGTAAAATTGTTGCGTTCCATCACGACAACGCGAGACCACACAGAAGTTTGATCACCCGCCAAAAATTATTGGAGCTTTGGTGGGATGTGTAGCCACATCCACCATACTCGCCTAATCTTGCGCCGTCAGACTTCCACATGTTTCGCTCTCTTCAACAGTCCTTGCGTGGTATAACGTTCAATTCTGATGAGGCTGTAAATTAGCACCTTGTGCAGTTTTTCGCCACGAAAGATAGGTCCTTTCTGTGAACGAGGCATTCTGCAGCTCACTGACAGATGGCAAGAGGTAATCGAACGAAACGGGCATTATATCATTGATTGATCTTTGTTCTTTCTATCAATATATGACCTTTGCAAAACATGGCTAAAATACGTCACGACTTTTCCGACAACCCAATAATTTCTTTAACTTCATGGCCTTTTGTTTTCTAGACAGCTTTGGCTGAGGCAGGAGTGTTGTTTTTGTCCTGTGACACTGGGTTAGTTCGTTCGCTGAAGCCAGTGGCCTTATATCACAGACGGGCGGCTACTTTATAGCCTTGAATACCCACGAGATATTGTAGAACCACTTGATTTCCCTTTCAGCCTTCTTGGTGGCCAAATGCACGAAGGCTCTGGTTTCCGGGAGTCCCCCATGTAAGGCCGGATTTTGAGTCCCGGATGAAGCATAGATGGTGCATTTGCTCTTGCTGCCCCGATGGGGTGGTGGTCTAAGCGCTGGCTTGAGAACATTCGTCAGAGGTGACTCAGGATTTGGATCCCGGTGAGGTATGGATGTTGTGTTTGTCTTACGGCACTTGATCTGCCCCTTCCTTGGAACCAATGACCATAAATTAGGGACAGGCGTCTGCTTATAGTCCATTGAGCAATTCACCATGATCGTTCAACCCTCCAATCGAAAAAAAAAATTTGCTCTTTAGAGCTCTTCCTATCCCTTTCCTGAAACAAATCTGCCTCTTATTTGTGACAGACTACTATTTATAGCCAGAAGACTTGCTCATGGTGATCATTAAAACTCGAAACAAAACAAAAAAAAATATTTCTCCTCTTGAGGGAATGCGCACAGAATGCAAATTGATTTGCAAAGAAACGATGTGAGCACATCACCGCATTTGCATGCTGTTTAATGAGAAGGATACACGGAGTTTAGAGAAGCATCGGTACAAACTGCTGTCGCATCTCCTAACAATACGGTTAAAAAAAAGTGTTCAAGTTCCTGATAATAGCCTGCTCTATTTAGGTTATGCTCTGGATTTAGTTGCATTCTCAAACGTTGTTTCATGACGTACCAGACGTACTCGATCGGCGACATATCTTTTAACCTAGGTAGGAAGCACGAGAATAGCTTGAAGAAGCTATTCAGCAACGCATGCGCGATGCCGTTTTCCATTATCGTGACGGACTGGGGTACTGTGAGACGCTCTCAAGGAGCGGCAACATCACAGAGAAAAAGACAGCGATCCCAACAAAGCGCTTGGCGACTAAACCATGACTGTGGCTAGCGTCTTGTAATAGATGTCCACTCCCGGATGGCAACAATAAATTCTGTATAGAACTTGACTCAGGATACATGGAAGCTCACTCTTCATATGCGCATGTCAATAACCCCCTATTACATATGAATTCACAGGAATCGGGGCTTTAGTCTTTCCTTGCGGGCAACCTATTTTGATGAGGAGTTTGAATCTGGCCCTTCTTGTCCGTAAATTACATACAAAGAAACCCTAATATTATACAAAAAATCATTAATAAAAACTAATTCTCCACTGCGCAGATTACCTTCAGGCGGAGAAAGCATAACAAATGAAAATATACATCTCCTTCTCCTAGTGGTAAATTTGCTATTCAAAGAAGCAAGGAATTCAGATAAAATTTCGGACCTCTGTGCAATCCGAAAATGCCTTATATTTTACACTGAAGAGCAATTGAATTATAGGTACCTGTCTAGTAACGTATAGCACCACCTTTCGCCCTGATGACGGCGGCGATTCGTCTCGGCATGGACTCGACAACACACCGGAAGCGTTGGGAAGCCATACGGATCCACGACCAATGAACAAGCTCCCACAGTTCACGAAGATTTGATGGAGGGGGGTCAGAGCCTCTAATATCTCTCTCGATGGTATCCCAGATGTGCTCGATGGGATTGAGGTCAGGTGACCTAACTGGCCAAAGAAGCGAGGTCACGTCGGTGGAGTGTTCATCCAACCATTCGGGAGCTGCATTGTTTTGTTGCAGGATGAGGTCCGCAGTTCGGATGTTGAAGCAAACGGTCAAGGATATCCCGGTAACGTTAACCTGTGAGGGACGATGTCACACGTACCAGGGGTCCCATTTCAGTCCACATAAACATTCCGCAGACGAGAATATCACATCCACCAGCTTTAAGAGTACCCTGATGGCAAGAAGGATCCATCGCTTCATGTGGTTTGCGCCGTACTCGTATCCTGCCATCCGTATGTACCAACGTGAATCTCGACTCGTCAGTCCAGGAAACATTTTCCCACATGTTTAGGGTCCAGTGGCGATGTTTCCGCGCCCATGCTAATCTTTGCACCTTGTGATGTGCGGTCAGCAGCGGTACCGTCGTGGGACGATGGCTTCTGTACCCCATAGCGAGGAGATGCTTCTGGATGGTGTGGCTGCTTACACGTTTTTATACATAAGCGTTAAATTGCCGAGTGATTTCTTGCACTATGGCCCGTCTATCCGCTGTTACAATGCGAGCTTGCCAACGATGACCCCGCTCATCCACACGCTGATGTTCACGGCAGTTGGCCTTTGCAGGGATGATTTTACCGGATTCGATGTACTCACGGTGCACCCGTGACACAGTGGCTCGTGAAAATCCCAGTGCCTGCACGACTTCCGAGATGGAGTGACCCTTTCGTCGGGCCCCGACAATTTTCCCACGATCAAATGCGCTTAGATCCTTCGTCTTACCCATACTGCGTCCGACTCTTACCGATTCCCGTCGCATCACACTCCTTATATTGTCGGATAGCTGAATACGTAATGTTGTTTATGTTTACAGGGTCGCCCACAGCGCCACATTTGCATAACGCCAGCTGTCTTTAATTCAATTGCTCTTCAGTGTATAGTTTGTGTTTAGGGGCGGATCAATCTTAACTGCTAACTATAGGAAACTCTGGTTATCAGAGAAAGCGAACGATATATGAACTATCATGAACTTGATGTTATTCAAAAAAATATTTTTTCAGCTTTCTAAAAGTATAATGAAAGTTATAAATAAAAACATTTTGGTCCTAACAAAAGAGTTCATAGGAAAAACAAAAGAAAAGCACAAGGGAAATTTTGTATATGTTACAGAAAGAAACAAAACTGGAAGAGAAGGAGTAAGATAGTGACGCCATGCTTTGCAATGTACTTTGTTACGGTTGTTACTCCCTTATCTCCAAAAACATGTTCCACTCAAAGAAAGAGAAAGTAAAAGCTCCCTTTTTTTACATAAAGCACTACACGAGTATTTAAATCTTGAATCTCTTAGCTTGGCAAATGACTTTTAGGAGAAAAAGAGGTTCTCAGTTTCAAAAGCTTAGGAGAAGATAAAAAAAAAAAAAACAAGACAACGATGAACGAACCGCTGCCACGTGGTTTATAGCCATCCCGTGAAGGCTAACAGGCTATTTAGGCATAGTCCTTATATTACAAACTGAAATGAATTTATGATTCAAACAAGAGTTGCCGCCCCGGTTGCGTAGTGGTTTAACCGATGGCTTCTGAACATTCGTCTGCGATGGGTCCTGGTTCGAATCCCGGTAAGGCATGGATGTCATGTTTGTCTTACGGCACTGGCTCTCTCCGTTCCCTGGAAACAGTGGCCCTGAATTATGTACAGGCTACTGCTTCCAGAACAGACCTAGCCTCTTAGAAAATACTAATCAAAGGTTCAATCGTGTTTACGTTGACTTTCTATGTAGATCTTCAAATAATAAAATTAACTGTTTAAATATTGTGATGGTTATTATTAATATATACAACAAACGTTTCAAATAATGCAATTGACTGTTTAAATAATTTAATGTGATGAAGGTTAATATTAACATTTACAGTAAACATACTGAATGTGTTTACTGTGTCATCATCATCAACCATTATCAATCCACTGCTGCACGAAGGTCTCCCCAAGTCTCTTCCACAACGGTCTGTCTTGAACCTGTCACCGCCGCCCCTGTGGCGCAGTGGTCTAAGGCGCTGGCCTCTGATCATTCGTCCGTACGGGGTCCGGGTTTCTTACGGCACTGGCTCTCTCCCTTACCTGGAACCAGTGACCCTAAATTAGGGACGGGAGACTGCTTATAGCCCATTGAGTTGCTCACGGTGGTCGTTAAACCTCCAATCAAAAAAAAAAAAAAAAAAGAACCTGTCTCCTACATGTCACTCCAGCATACTTTCGAATTTCATCCACACATCTCCCATGTGGTCTTCTTCTGGGTCTTTTCCTGTCCCTTGGAATCCAGTCTAAAATTTTGGCAGTCCATCGATGGTCTGTCCTTCTGGCAATATGTCCAGCCCATTGCCATTTCAGGGATTTTACTCTGATCATGATGTCTTCCACTCATGTCATTTTTCTGATCTTCTTATCTCTCGTGGTTACACCAAGCATGCACCTCTCCATGTTCTTTAAGTTGAATGCAGTCTTTGTATGTCTCTTTTAGTTAAGGTCCATGTCTCTGCAGCATACGTAAGAACTGGAAGGATGCATTGATCCAACACTTTTCTTTTAAGACATAATGGCATATTGCTGTTGAAAATTACACTGTTTCTTCCAAAAGCTGTCCAGGCAAGATTTATATGCCGATTAATTTCTTCATCAATGTGACCTACACTTGATATCTGCTCTCCAAGATAAATGTAGGTATTCGTTGTCTCCAACTTTCCCCATCAATCGATAAATCTTCATTTCTTGTAAAAGCATTTTCCATCACTTTTGTCTTCTGAAAGTTCATTTTTAATTCCACTTCTTTACTCTTGTCAGCAAGTTCCTGGATCATACTCTGCAACTCTGATGGGGTAGTTGGAAAAATGACTAAGTCATCAGCAAAACGAAGGTGAGTTAGATAATCTGTTTTAATCTTGATTCCCTTTGTTTTCCCAGTTGAGTGATTGAAAGACATTTTCCAAAGTGGCATTAAAGAGTTATTATTATTACCATTCATCACATTAAATTATTTAAACAGTCAATTGTATTATTTGAATCCAGTTAGATCGTGTTAAGACGATCTAATTACATAGAAAATGTAAAAAAAGTGTCATTCATTGTCTAAACTTAGGTAGAACACGTGTGTAAGTTCGATTATTTGATAGAAACGTGTTTAGGTTCAATTATTTCATTGCAGGTTCAATGCGACAGGAAAAGCATTTCCTGCAAAATAAGTAAAGGTACAGTATTTTTAAGCTACACTTCAGTATAGGTTTTCGCCAGCGGGTTGCAGGTGGCCGAGCTCTTTCGACGGGGATTCGCATTTTACATTTTAACAGTTGTCCTGCGGGAACTCCAGTGAAATTCTCGTAGAGCAGTACGTTCTGCTACATCCGTATCCGCTGCACAATGCTTCTCCTGCTCATTTGGCATTCTGCCCCAAGGTTTCGCTTCCGAAGCTCTCTTCGGTCCCCAACAGCTTTCTCAAGAATTTTCACCTACACCCATCACAAACCCACTCTCCCTCTCTTTCCTCTTCTACGCTAAATTTCTATCGAAAATCCATCATTCTTCCATGCGAACATAATAGAGCATAGCCCCGCTCAAAATGCTGTCTTTTATCCAAAACAGCCATCTTGTCATAGTAAAAACTAAAATATTAATTCCATCCAAATATCCTAGCTTTCTTACCCGCAGGCTGAGCCCCACCAAAATCATTTAGTTCGCCTGTAAGTTTCAGCGCCATATGTTCAACATCACTGAAAAAGAATTCAGTTAAACCGCAAAGGCAAAAAACGTTACACACTGATGCCCTTCGAAACAAAGAATTTTCTTGCAACGTATCATCGACTGCTAATATGAAAATAACAAACCTACCTATCTATCTATCTAAAACAAAACAAAACCACATACGGTGTGTAATAGGGTTGGGGGGTGTCACAGTTATCTCCCTCTAATCTTTCTTACCTTTAAAAAAATTATTAGTTCTCCATTTTGTGAAGTCTTCCCCAGTTTTGCACGTCTTTTTTACGCTTTCCAACCGTAGGTTGAGGAAGCGTATATGCTCCAGCTTTGCCCGTCCGCACGATAACTCGCGTAAAAATGGCTTGATTTCGATAAAATTTTAGTATGTGGTTAGGGGACTACCTGGGCACGAACCCTATTGAAAATGGCCGTAATGGGGTCAAAGGTCAAGACATAAAAGCGGGATACATTCCATCGTCCTTATGCGTCATAACTTACGTAAAAAGAGGTCAATTTCGATGAAATTTTAGTATGTGGTAGGGAACTACACGAGGACGAACCCTATTTAAAATGGGCGAAATGGGGTCAAAGGTAAGGACGTAGGAGTGGAATCTATTCCATCGCCCTTTTGCGTCATAACTTACGTAAAAATGCTTCGATTGCGACAAAACCTTATGTTGTTCCGGTGATATACTGAACCGGTTCCGCTGAATATCATCTAAATGAGATCAAAGGTCAGGACACAGAAGCGAGATTTATTCCGCAGCCCTTTTCCTCATAACTTAACTAAAAATGCTTCTACTGCGACAAAACTTTATTATGTTGTTCCAAAGACACACTGAACCAATTCTGTTTAATATCATCGAAATGCGGTCAAAGGTCAGGACACAGGAGCCGGAGTTATTCCATAGCCATTATCCTCATAACTTGAGTAATGATTTCTGGTATGTTGGAAAGCGTATCATAATCAATGCAAGTGCATGATTTTACTAACTTGTTAAAAAAATCGTGCTTAGGTTATCGGTTTGTCTATCTATCTGGGGGTTACCATATATCTGAAACTCTTAGTCCAATTTGAAAATTTTTTGTTTTGCACTGGGAAGCTTGAAATATGCGAATGATGATCATTCAGAAGCAGAGGACGGGACGTATGTAGTGGAAAACCCAAGGTTCCCCCCCCCCCCCCACAAACAAAAGTGTTTAATTTTTTTGCTTTTATTTTATTAAGAAAGTGTTTTTTAACTTAATGAAAATGCAACAACTTAATTAAAAAAAATTGTTAATTTTTTCTTTAGTTTTAATTAATTTTTATTTTGTTCTGGTGGACTTCAAAAACTTCCATTTTTGTCGCCCTTCCGCGCCAGAAAAAGAACTCTATGTAAGCCCCTGATACAGAGATAAAGTATTCAGTCTCCCGGGTGGGAGTAGCTATAACACAAGCACGTTCTGCTTTAAAAAAAACCACTTTCTACTAATAGAACAAAAGAACTAATATCAGTGGGGTATCCAAATAGGGGATAGATGGGTTCAGACCCTCCCCTCTCTTTTTGGTGTACGACTTGACGTTTTTTTTTTTTTTTAAAATACAAGTTTTGATAGGAAAAAAATTAAATTTCAGTTTCAAAGAAGTTTTATTGTTTGGCAGAAATGCGAAGTTCACACAAACTTTCAAGAAAAAGCAACTCAATTTAAACTAAAGTGAAAAATATAAAAAACGAATTAAGTTTGCTTTTGTTTAATGCCTTCAGTATTGGGACGAGTGGGACATTGCATGGATGGCGACAGCACATCCCACAGTCAATAGCACTGCACAAACACTGTGACAAACATACACTGCTGGCCACCCAAAATGCAACACCAAGAAGGACACGAGATAGCAAAGCCAGATTTACTGAACACATAGCAACAGATTCAAAGATGAAACGATTGAGCTTACAGGCCCGTGCGACTTGTGGAACACGCAGACATCAATAGCTCGTATGGCCCCCATGGCTGGCAATGACGGCCGTTACACGCCGCGGCATAGAACGAAAAAGGCTTTGGATGTGGGCTTGGGTTATGTCAGTCCAGGCTGCTTCCACACGTTGCCACAGTTTATCAGGCGTAGCCGCGGGTAGTGCTTGCCGGGCCACTCTGTTGCCGATCAGCGACAAGACGTGTTCGATGGGCGACATATCGGGAGAACAGGCGGGCCTTGGCAGCAGTGACACCTGGTGAGCCGTGAAGAATTGTTGCACGATGCGTGCCACGTGCGGGCGCGCATTGTCCTGTTGAAGCGTGGCCGCTGGCAGGTCCTGCAGGTAAAGGAGGACTAAGGCTCCAAAACATCAGATGTTGTAGCAGTGGCTGTTGAGTGTACCGACGATGCGTACCAGAGGGGTGCGGGTGTCATATCCAATTGCGCCCCAAACCATAACGCCAGGCGACGGACCGGTATGGCGATGCATAATGAAGGCGTCATACAGTCTCTCGCCGCGGTGCAGCCACACGCGGATCCGACCATCGTGGTGTTGCAGGCAGAAGCGGGATTCGTCGGAGAAGACAATGTCGTGCCATTCCGTAGTCCAGGTGCGGCGTTCAACGGCCCACTGCCGCCGCACTCGCAGGTGGTGTAACGTCAATGGCAATCGGAGCAATGGGCGCCGTGCGACAAGTTCCCGCTCCTGCTGACGACGTCGAACGGGTACGTGCTGACACAGGTTGTTGCGCAACACACCCTAATTCCTGCGCTAACGTTCTTGATGCGGCGGTGCGAGCCGTCCATGCCCGCCGCACAACATGCCGGTCCTCTCATTCGGTGATGTGCCGCCGCTGTGGCAATCATTCACGTCGGTCCGTCCGTCTCTCCTGCACCCACCGAATCCATACTCGCCTCACTGTGGCTGGATGTCGTCCCACACGGGCGCCGATGTCTCGGTACGATAAACCGCTGTCGCGATAAGCCACTATTCGTCCTCTGTTGAACTCCGAAACGTGCTGGAATGACTGCCGTATTCTACGACGAGGAATCAGAAAGCTTCCCACGCACAGGTCCGGCTTCCACTACTTACACCCCGCCTTCTGTGCACCCTTCTTATAGTGCTTCTCGGTGGCGTGCCGGGCGCACATGAATTGCATATGCCCTGCAATGCTAATCGTTTGCATCTCCTTTCACGGGCGACGCATGCTGCGAATTTCAGGCCAACCGGATGATTCCTTCTTGGTTTTGCATTTTGGGGGGCTAGCAATGTAGATAGAAACGGGTCAGTGGATCAAAGTGTCTACAATTTCTTGCGGATCAAACGGGTCGGGTCAAGGTGTTCCTGACCCAGTTCCGACCCGGTTTTAGTTCAGTTTTATTTTTGAAAAGAAAAAAATATTTCAAAGAAAAATGCGCACAATGGTATTCTGCGCTCGATACTGCTGCCAGCGGAGTGAAAAATGATTTGTCATACAAAAATATTGTCGTCTCTCTTTCTTAAAGCGACGAGGATTTCCAGCGAGCCGCCCCGGTGGCGCAGTGGTTTAAGTGATGGCCTTTGGTCATTCGTCCGTAAGGGGTCCGGGTTCAAATCCCGGTGAGGCATGGATGTTGTGTTTGTCTTACGGCACTGGCTTTCTCCCTTCCCTGGAACCAGTGACCCTAAATTAGGGAAGGGCGACTGCTTATAGCCCATTGAGTTGCTCACGGTGGTCGTTAAACCTCCAATCAAAAAAAAAAATTTTTTTCCAGCGACCGACGACACGATTCGGACGCTAGACTTCTACCATATCGTAAATAGATACTTCCTTTGCGTTTCATTTCAGCGCGATTGTCAGCAGAAATACACAGGCAAACGCCTATTACCTGTTTCTCTGGTAATTCACTTTCTCACACCTCGCGTGTCACATTGTAAGACTGAGAGTTACTTTTCACATCGCATCTTTTACATTGAGCACTCGGCGGTTTTCCTTTGACGTGGTAACATCCCGTACCATTGCATGTCGTGTCGGAATTAATGCCTTATTTGTTAATATGGATGAATTTAATTTTAAGTAAATTGGAAAAGGCGTCGAGGCCAACGAATACGTGCTTGTTGAAAACAAAAAGAGGAAGAGGGAATGCTGGAAAGTTGTTTCGTCTCATTGAGCAACCAGAATATGTTTCACAGAAAATCCAATTTTATAAGCTTCTGATGAGTTGAAAGTTACCGAAATGTGAATATTGATTTCATGACTGTTCTTCCTAAAGGGCAATGACAAAATCAACATCCACATTTTGAAAACTTTCGACTCATAAGGAGGCGGGGAAAATTGATGTTGCTGTGAAACATTCTGAAACTTGATATGTTATCAAGAAAACGGCGAAAACCGAAATTAAACATGCAACAAGTTACTTAATTCAAACATTTTGTCTGTAGAACCATCAAAATCAAGTGGGACAGCTTTAACATTACTGCAGTGGGACTTTTTGACTTTCCGAGATGTGTTTGAAAACATGTGTGAAACAGTTAGCTTATGTGAAGGAAGGCAGTTTCAACACTATATGTGTACAAGCAAATTTCAAATAGTATAACTCGCAAACTTTCCGTATCTGCAATTCTTGCGTGATGATTTCATGCACAATGGATTTAGTGAGTCCAACGTGCTCTGCTACCAATCTAACACTAAGACGTCGGTCAAAGTTCAAAACCGCTTTCACCTTTTCCACATTGTCCGAAGTGTGAGACGTTGAAGGACGCTCTCTTCCCTCTGTGAACGTTTTGTGCTAGCGAAACACTTTCGCTTTCGATAAAGCATCCTTTCCGTAGGCTTTCTGCATCATAGCAAGCGTCTCGGTCGTGGATTTTTCAAGTTTAACACAAAACTTTACTGCCTATCGCTGTTCGATCCTCTTCTGCATTTTGACCGTTACGCGACGCTCACACAGCTATCCACTTCGCAAACGATCCTCACCCTGTAAAAGCTCAGAGCCAACTGACGAGGCATCGTTCGTTTACCTAACATACTCCTCCACCCGTCACGCCCGGTGACTCCACCCTCTGGCCTTTCTGATTGGCCCAGGAAAAGTGGTCTCATTACTTAATTATAAATTGAATTTCGAATTTATAGTTCAAAGCAGATTTTTGACGGTCCAAATTTTTTTTTTCACCCCTTTTCCAACTCTGGTCACAAACCAAATTTACGGCCGACTACTCAAGCACAAAACGATTTTGCGTTTGTGTCTTTTGCCAAATAAGACAGGTTTTTTACCGTAAAGCAAGAAAATACAGACGTATTATTTTTCCTATTCAAGGTTTAACGACCACCGTGAGCAATACCATGGGCTATAAGCAGTCGCCCGTCCCTAATTTAGAACCACTGGTTTCAGGGAAGTGAGAGAGCCAGTGCCGTAAGACAAACACAACATCCATGCCTCACCAGGATTCGAATCCGCACCACTTTCGGACGAATGATCAGAAGCTATCGCTTAGACTACTACGCCACCGGTGCGGTGATTTGAATCTTGTCACGACGACGAAAGGCCACAAGCCAGCGCATGGAACTGTGCGCCACTGGTGAAGACAAGGACGTATTCTTGATTGTGTTATTGTACAGAGGATGCTATCAGAGAATTAAAGCTGTGATGGCGGCATATTCTCAATATTCGAAATATTCCAAGAAATGGTCATGACACATTTCTCATATGGGATGAAAATGTATTATCGACAGTAAGAAAGCAAATACTTACATTTTTTCAGCAACTACTGCAGCACGTGAACGATCATTGTCAACGCTACGACGACCCAAAACGTATCTTCGACACACAATCAGTGATAATCGATTAAGCCGCGCCCCGTTGGCGCAGTGGTCTCAGCGATGGCCTCTGATCATTCGTCCGAAAGAAGTCCGGGTTCGATACCCGGTGAGGCATGGATGTTTTTTGTCTTACGGCACTGGCTCTCTCCCTTACCTGGAACCAGTGACCCTAAATTAGGGACGGGCGACTGCTTATAGCCCACTGAGTTGCTCACGGTGGTCTTTACACCTCCAATAAAGAAAAAAACTCGATTAAATGGATTAGTAGTATTTAATATACATAGAGATATCACGATTACAGCTGATGCAGTACTTGATTAACTCTTTAACTGGCTGGAACGAATTAAGTCAGGGTTAACAAAATAGGCGGAAATCAGCTCGAAGGAATATATTCTCTGGCAAAGAAGTGAGCCGAACCAAGGCCTTCCAGAAGGTACAAGGCCATGACATTAGAGAGATGAGTTCCCTCCGTTCGTGATGTCACTCTCTTGTTACACGACCTGATACGTCGGTGTCGTATTTGTCGTCATACACGACAGCGTTAGAAACCAATATGAAGCCTTGGTTACCACGTGATGTCAAAAATGGAGGGAACTCATCTCTCTAATGTCATGGCCTTGGCCAAACACTGCTGGAACGAGTGAATCTGAGCATCAAAAAGAGCTGCTTTCCGCTTAGCTTTGTTATCCGAAGTGGTCATTTAGGGGGATGACTGACCGTAATCCTTTCTCTCTGATTACCTACTAAAAGAACTGTAAAAACCGTGTGACGTCACAAACGGAGGGAACTCATCTCTATAATGTCATAGCCCTGTACTTTCTAGATGGCTTTAGCCAACAGCGGCTGGAACAAGTAAACCTAGGCGTCAGAAAGAGAAGCTTTCCGCTTAGTTTTGTTATTTAAATTGGTCATTTAGGAAGATTCCCGACACTAATTCTTTCTCTCCGATTACTTGATAAAAGAGCTGTTACAATGGCGGCCAACCTAAAAAAAGGAGAGAGCAGATGTTTGGTTCCAGTGGCATGGTGTCCGCGTAAGGGGAATCAGCCCTTTCTCATCATGCCTTGGGACAGAAAATAAAGAACAATAAGGTAGTGCTGGTCGGTACTGTTTAGATGAGACAGATGAAAAGGAATTGTTTGGAAGTAGCTTTCGTAAAACCCGGCCGATATTTGGAGATTTCTGTTTCGGGAGTTCAGAAAATTCAGGACACTATTTGGTTCAGATACATCGGCCGCTTAAAGGGTTAATTATCTGAAACAGCATATCGAATTGAGTTGTTCGAAGTAAGTTAGGAAATAAGTAATTAAATAACAAGGAACTGTACAGTAACTATACTAGTGATCCGAATGTGTTGGCGTAGAATAGAAATCAAAGTTTCCAAGCTTTCGTACATCAATCAGATGGCTTTTTCAACGAATGTAGACAGCAAACTGCATTCCTTGAAAAAGCCCAGTTTGTTGTCTACATTCCTTGAAAAAACCGTCTGGTTGATGTGCGAAAACTTGGAAACTTCGATTTCTATTCTACGCCAAGAAATTCAGATCACTAGTATAGTTATACTATTTAAGGAAATTAGTATTTCATACTGTAATAGGAGCATTGTTTATTTTTAAGATTTAAAACTGCATATACGTATAGTGCATTGTTGGAGGAGTGTGAATCGACTAAAAATTTTAACTGATTTATCAAAATTCGTTAGTCGATTAATCGGTTAATTAAAGGCCCCTTTAAAAAAATCGCCGGCAACACTATTTTTGGGAAGCCTTTTTTTCCAGCTAAACCCTTCCCATACCAACTTCCTGTACGCGCCAGTGACTTATGTCTTGTGAATGATGGTATTGTTTGTTATTATTTCCACTCTGACACGTCTCTGAGGATTAACTGGTACACTCGCTAAATCACTTTTGGTCGAAACAAAAACGTCAGTGTTTCAAATACTAAATACGTACTGTAATGGGAATGCGTCTTCTCACTCTTCCAGTAGCGTATATTCGAGGCTAGCTGGGCTACCTGCGAAGTCCAGAGATTGCACAAATAAAAGTCAATTAAATATACACAAAAAAAATCAATTATCAATGGTATTAAGATATGTCGATGCTTTCGATGCGAAAAATACACGAGCATATTCGCTTCTTTCGATTATGAGAATCAGTTTGGCGAGCGATGATCAACGTAACGCAAGTAGGTAGGTCTTCGAGAGACTTCGCTGTTCTGATACGAAGAGCTTCAATACTATCTCCTGCTAGCGTTTCCATGACAACATGAATGAGCTGCGGAGCTCGTGAGTGGCCATTGCTTTGGCTAAGGGTTCTCTCCGAAAAAACGAAGACTTCGGACAACCTCAATCCCTCCATGCTTCCAGCGCGTGTTTCGCGAGAATGGTTTCAGTTTGTGGGAAGGGTCAGTGAATTAAAAGCAGTGGTATTATATCTTAAATCCGTAGCTTTGTTGAATTCAAACTGTTTTGATAAATTTTGTGAAAGCTTCCCTGAATATCTACTATCAGATCTTAAAGAACTCTATGCTATGCTTCAAATTTTGATACAGCTCGATTAAAAAATGAACTGAAGGTGTTTAATTCCCTTGATGAATACAAAACAAATCAATAAGAGACATTACTTGTTACATAAACTTGAATAATTGGACATAGTGTTTATTGAGGTGTACAAATTATCAGATCTAATATTAAACTGTTCATCAACAACTGCAACTGCCGAAAGAAGTTTTTCCGTATTAAAAAGAATCAAGATATATCTTAGAGCCACACAAGGACATGTACATTCGGGCAACTTGGCTGGTTGGTTGATAGAGAAAAACATTATTTTTAAATATGAAAAAATACTCGGAAGAAACATTTTTGTGAAAACGTAACAATCAAGTTCACACAAAAGGAAAGAAGAATTATTAGGAGAATTCAAATTCGTGCAGAAACAGTCCAAAGTAATCGAGGTAGTTGCCTTTAATGCACGATCTTTTAATAACAAGAGTCACTCACAATACAAATTTAAATTCGTTGGCTGAATTTAAAAATTTTGTTTATTGAGGTGTGCACATGCCACGTTGTTTGACAATTTGATGCCACGTGACATTATGTCATATTACTATCTGATATCTATATTATTTTCACGTAACACTTTATATAAACTTATTCCTTCTTCTGTATCTGATGATGGGTTCTAGGGAAACCCGAAAGTTCTTATATAGTAAAATTTTTAAATTCAGCCAACAAATTTAAATTTGTATTGTGAGTGACTCTTGTTATTAAAGATCGTGCATTGAAGGCAACTACCTATATTACTTTGGAGAAGAATTATTATTTGGTATCATGTTAGCAATAGCATGTACCTATAATTTAGAAAAAAAAATGTTGCTTCTATTACATAACAATTAAAAAACAAACTTCGCAATTTTTAAAAAACAATACTGTTGGGGGGGGTGTTGATAGCCAAGGTCTCTAACCCAAGATACACAAATGTGCACTTCGTATACACAAAATGAAAATAGCGAAATGCAAGAACTAACTCTCTGCTACTTTCACAACACAAGAAAGGAAAAACAGTCAAAAAGCGACGAATATCATAATGTTCATTAGAATTTCCTGGAATTAATCAAGCAGTGAGAACGTGTGGACCCTTGGGAGGCTGCTTTTATGGGTCACGTGGTTGAAACATCGACGATTAACAGGCACAACCAACAACATCCTATCCAGACGTCATGCCAATATTGCGCAATGTGTCGCATTACCCAAGCACGATCCTGCCTGTCAGCCACGCGTGTCTCGTAAACAGTGTCGGAAACACACACCCTTAATTTTTTTTTCTCATCCATTTAGCCAGCTGTTTGGATGGCAGTCACGAGAAGAGAATAATATTCATCCACCCAGCTGCGTTTAGGAGTTGCGAGATGTTGTAAACACGAAGCAAGAGGCATTGAGGTAACAGCCTTCCCAACCATATGTTCTAGACGACATAGAGGCAACAGAGAGCTCCTTCTTTTCGAATATTTTTTTCTGAAGCAAAGCCATTCAGACATTTTTATAAGTGCAATTTATTTTCGTTAATAACAGCTATAGACAGAATACAGTTTTCCTGCTGACAAATACCCTAATACACTAGAGTACAAAACTTACGGATGAAGCAGGTTTTAACCTCTACCGTTGCACAGGAGCAGCCTGGTTATGTAAAATTCAAACCATAGGAACTCTATTACATACCAAAATTATGACTGAAACAACACCGACATAACTGTAGATACTAAAGAATATAGTAGAACCTTATTCAGAATTGGCTATACAGCACTGGGTGCCATGATACAGGTGCTTCACTGCCAAAGATGGAATGAAGGGAAGAGGAGGCTTTCAGTAGGGGATATTATCCCTTCTAACGTCGAATCATGATTTGCAACGTCTGTCCATACTTCGCACTACGTTGTTAATGAATTCTTGCGATAATATCCCCGATTCATCCGTCAGCGCCGTCTTCAGCTGTGTGGCTAAGTGAAGGCAACCCGCGTCTAAAAGTTAGTTTGAGAGGTCAGTTTCGATAAAGACAGGGGTAAAGCGCTATGTTGCATAACTTGAAGCAAGTATTCTCTTTCGGGAGGCATGAGAGAGGAAGAGAGGCGTGTCTGCGCAGCATCCAGCTTATCCAGGAACAGGCCATTTCGAAAGGGGTGACAGTTTTGGTGAGTAAAGAGACCCCCCCCCCCCCGGAGTTATGCATCCTGCAGAAATGCACTGACGGGATTGGCTGATGGGGCGAGGGAGCTAGGTGAAATCGTATTTCGAACAAGGGGCCGAGAAATTTGGCGGGCACTCTTTTGGTTTTGCTACAAACGCAAGGATGCGGACGAATTTTCCCTGACTGCAGCGGTTGGCAGGTTAGTGGGATTTTAGAGTGGCCGAGGTCATTCACTAAATATGTATGTACATATTGTAGATCACCCTCTACTGCGGTACAGATAATACCAGATAAGTGTTACTGTGGAGTCGATTGAACACTGGCGCATTAATGTTCTAAATCTTGTGTAAGAGGAACGTCACCCCATTCTGTGAACCCGCATATGATGGACTCTCGATTTACGCACTGGGATATGTTGATTGAAAGACGGAGTCATATTGAAACGACATCAACGCGGATTTGGGTATATAAATATCCTGAACCACTCTGCAATTAGGGGATCTAAATAAATATATGTAAATAGATCCAGCGAGTCTGTTTTGGTGGATCTTACTTAGACACCAAGAAAGTGTATGTAGCCGCCCCGGTGGCGCAGTGGTCTAAGGCGTTGGCCTCTGATCATTCGTCGGAAGGGGTCCGGGTTCGAATCCCTGTGAGGCATGGATGTTGTGTTTGTCTTACGGCACTGGCTCTCTCCCTTCCTTGGAACCAGTGACTCTAAATTAGGGACGGACAACTGCTTATAGCCCATTGAGTTGCTCACGGTGGTCGTTAAATCTCAAAAAAAAAAAAGTGTATGTAGAGGATAAGTATTGTCAGACCTAGAAAGAGAAGGTTTGGCTGGTGGCAGCAACTACCAGAGTAACTGAAATATGAAATTCCAGTAATTGAACAGTTTCCGGTGTGTGTTGACGTGCAGCAGCGCGTCTTCCTAGAGCGTACAACACCCGTTCTATGGAATTTAGGTCGGGGGAACATGGTGGCCAACGACGAGGTGTGTTGTTATCGTCAATTAACACGAACTCTGCTCCTCGGAACAGACTAACATCGGGAAGATTACCTCATTACAGTAGCGCGCACCGGTTGCCGTACGTAAATCCAGTATCTGGTGCCCCATACGTCCATCGATCAGAATGCCTTCCCTTACGAGAATACCGTGGCCGTCATATCTATCCCTTTCACTGATATTTTCGGAACGATACAGAATGCCTATCAGCTGACGTCTAGAATCCTTTGAGAGACTAAATGTCTCATCAGTAAAGAATACCATACGCCACTGTGTTGCTGTCCAGTTCTTATGTTCTCTGGACTACTGTAAACGGTGTCTCCGGGGAGTGGTTGTTAATGGAATACAGCATACTGGGCGTCGGGCAAACAGTCCACCTTTGTATAGTCATATGGCCATTGTAAACTGAGCAAATGTGCGTCCTGTGCTCATGTTCAGCTGTTTTGCAAAGTTATTTGCTGTCTGGTGTTGATACCTATTGGCCTACAGAAGCAGCTTTTAATCCTCAATGGGGGTGTTTTTTTGGATGACGACTACTACCCGTCTTTCGCACAACTGTACCTGTAATCCTGAAGGCCGGCAACGTACGTGATACAGTGTTATGAGTGAAACCGAACTCTTGGGCCACAGTCATCACAGTTCGTCCCTCCTTGAGCCTCCCAGTTAATCGACCACGAGTGAAATCATCAAGATGCTCTCGACAAGCCACTTCGTCGTCTCTAAGAGGCAACAAATACAATCAAACATCTGCAACACTTACGCACACCTTCCGGTGATTTCCGCTCAACTGATGCTATTGGACTGAGTGAACGCATTTTGCTCCTGTTATACACGGTCGAGTCACATTATTGTGACCAGCAGCTAGTATCCAGAGTAACCGCCGTGTGCAGCACGGACAGCAGCAAGACGGGCTGGGAGGGACTCCATAAAGTGCTGGAAGGTGTTCACAGGTCTCTGGAGTCATGCTGACTGCAGTGCATATGACAGCTGGTAGAAGGTGCGTGGTGGAGGATCCATAGAACGAACAACACGATCGAGGTGCTCTCACAGATGCTCAATTGGGTTTAAGTCTGGGGAATTAGTGGTCCAGAGAAGTACCTTAAAATCTTCATCGTACTTTTTCAACCTATCACGGACATTTCTAGCTGTGTGACACGTCGCATTTTTGTGTTAGAAGAACCCATCCGCCCCAAGGAAGACAATCGGTAAGTATCGGTGTACGTGGTCTGCAAGGATGGATTCATAACGAATTCGGTCCATAGTGCCTTCCACAGCTATGAGTGGATTGATGTAAAGGTACGAAAACATTCCCCAGACCATAACGCTGCCACCAGCAGCTTGTGTTCTTCCAGCAATGGTTGAAGAGTGTTTGTTCCCCGATGTTTCTCCCCTTATACGCCAACGTCCATCCGTCCGATGAAGCACAAAAAACGTGACGCATGGAGAAGACAATCCTTTGCCAATCAACGCGGAGGTCCAATTCCGATACTGCCGTGCAAATGTAAACCTTTTCTACCAATTCAACTTCATTAGCATAGGTGCATTGACCATCCGTCTTCATCGGAGCCCCGTACTCAGCCGGGTTTGCTGAACTGTCTTTTTAGACACACTTCCGGTAGCCCCCTGGTTCATTCGGCCAGTGAGTAGCTCCACTGTAGCGTGCCGATCGGCCCTCACGCACCTTCGCAACCGACGTCCACCTCTCACATCAATGTCACGTTGTTTTCCGCAGTTTCCACTTCGCTTATTCACAATGGTGCTATTTCTCCAATCACGATACACTTTAACCACAGCAGAACGCGAACAGTTCACAAACTGCGCTTTTTCATAAATACTGCCACCCTTGGCCCGAAAGCCGATATTCATCCCTTTTTGCAAATAAAATAGCTCCTCTTATCATTGACAGCATCGAGTGATATGTTTTCGGAATGCCTACAGCATACCTTATATACCCTCCAAGCCAGCTCACGACAAGTGCCTTCTTTCATTGGCTACGCGCTGTTGACGTCAGAAGTAGGAGGTGGTCACAATAATGTAACTCGACTGTGTACAAGAGTGCAGACGTTCCTGTGTTTTTTGATGATTAGACATAGGACATTACCGCCAAGTATGCCTGGAAAACTGTTAGCCAAATTTTCGATCTGGAACCTACATCCTCATTAGGATTACGTCACGGGAGTCGTTGTTGCCAATCGGTCGGCAGTACCCAACTAGGATTATCGTTTAGCGGAGGATACTTCTCAACTGGGATTATCGTGTAGCGTGACACTTTTCAGCCGCTCTTCAGGTTTTTTCCTTAGTACCACTAGTCCAGAGACGTAATCCTGATAATGAACTGCATTCCAGTTCGAAAATTTACCATTTAAAATAAAACACATAAGATCTATAAAACTTCTAAATTCAAATCTTTCAAGCATGGTAGGATAATAGATGTGCCACGGTGAGTTAACGTTCTAGTGATTTATATACAAATGTTCTGTATATTCATATACACTCACGGACAATTAACTTTGCGCACCAAGTAGAAAACATGCTACAACCAACCGCGAAACATTGCAAATAGCTAGAGTGTGCGCTGGTATGCAAATGATCCACCTCTTTTGCGAGTGTGCCTGACTGCACACCCTGTGGTGCCGCTGCAAGCACGAACCGGCAGCTTTATAAACTGTCGTGTAGTCGATGCCCCATGAAAGCGAAACGCACCGGCCGACGCAAAGAAGATTACAGAGTGACAAGAACTCCAGGTAGACGCCAGAGACGTCGATTTACGCAACTTATGGACTTTGAGAGAGGCCTGATCATCGGCTTCAAAACCGCAGGGTGGTCGGCGTGGCGTGTATCGTTCTGACCATAACGTCCGACAGTGGTGGGAGCAATGGACACTTGACAGTCCTGCCACACGGCGGAGCTGCTCCGGACGGACCAGGAGGACCACTGGTAGAAAGGATCGACGGACAGTGTGCTAGGCACGAACGGATCGCACAGGGACCCGTTCAACTATACATGCAGATGTAGCAACTCCTGTGTGCACACGAATCATTTCCCGACGCTTCGCGGAAGCGAATCTGCTATTCCAGCGCCCTTTACGTGTGCTGCCATTAACACCGGAACATCGCCGGCACAGTGTGCGGTAGTGCCAGGACGGAGCGATATGGAACACCACGGAGTGGTGGCGTGTGGTGTTTAGCGATGAGTGCCGCTTCGGTGTTTGGTAACAGATGATCATCGTTTCAGAGTGTGGATGTCCCTGGGTCAACGGCACAATCCCAACCTCGCTAATCGAGCACCACACCTCCCCCAGTGCAGTCATTATGGTCTAGGGAGCCATTGCCTACGATAATCGATGAGCTCTAGTAGTGGTACGTGGATCATTGACGGGCTAGCGGTATGTGGATGAGATCGTACGACCCCATGGGCTCCCGTTCCTGGCCGGGATTACAGATACGCTATACCCAGGAAATGCCCGCCTCCACACGGCTGGTTTAGCCCAGGACTGCGTACGTCATGTGCAGACAATTCCACGGCATTCCCGCTAACCGGACATGTCCCCTATCAAGCATGTGTTGGATCAGTTGAAACGCTTGCTGCTTCTGTGCCGCACTATCCGAAACTTGGAACACTGTTCGCCTCCATGCCGGACAGTATTGCAACATGTATAGCTGCACGAGGCGGTGCTACGCGCTATTGAGGATGACCGGTCTGCGTGCCACAGATCCCTCTGTAATTGTCCTGTAGCTCTGTTTTTGCCATCATGTGTATCATTCATCTGTATCATTACGTCCATGAAAATTCAGTTCAATCCGATGTTTCCTTCTTGGTGCGCAAATTTTATTGTCCGTGAGTGTATATTCTTGTATATATATTTTTTATATCATATACAATTGGGAAAGGAATTTCCCAGAAAAAATAATTCTTCATGAATACATGGTAGGCATTGTAATGCTATTATTGTCATATTTTCACTGTATTCCGTGTAACCACTTCTTTCAGAAAACTTGAAAACCACATCGTCCTGGAGCGGGAATCGAACCCGCACCTCCCGATTTCCATTCGAGCATGCTGGTCATTACACTACCCAGGACAAACAAATTCCAACCAACTGAACGTAGATATCTGAGTACCTTGAGATTTGCGCTGGTCGAAGCAATTCCTGCCCCATCGTAGCGTCTCACAACCTTTTCTCACATCCAGGGTAGGACGTAGGTCACAAATTCCAGTGATAAAAGTACGTCATATGCGAAACAGCCGAGCATAAGCACAGGACGCACATTTTTTTTATATTTGGAGGTTTAACGACCACCGTGAGCCACTCGATGGTCTATTAGCTGTCGCCCGTCCCTAAGTTAGTGCAACTGGGTCCAGGGACGTAAGACAACATCAATGCATCACCGGGATTCGAACCCTGACGCATCACGGACAAAAAATCATAAAGCCACCGCTTAGTCCACTGCGCCACCGAGGCGGGAAATTATATTTTCAGCCGCATTTTTCTGAGATGGGTCTGGGTTCGAATTCCGGTGAGGCGTAGATATAGTGTTAGTCTCATGACACTGGCTCTCTCCCTTCCCTAGAACCAATGGCCTTAAATTAGGGACGGACAACTTCCCATAGTCCAGCGAGTTGCTCACGGAAGTCCGTTGCACCTAAATATACTTTTTCAGCTCCTAAACATTTCTTCCGCTGCTGGGCCCCGGATGGCCTAGTGGTCAACATTCGTGACTGCCACGGAGAGACCTCAGATTCTATCACAGCAGGTACGAACGTTCGAACCACTAAATGTCCGCCGTGAAAAATGGGCACGTAAGCCGTTGAACCCCGGGTATTGGCCCTCCGGTAATAAGTAACGGCGTCTTCCTCCCCTTTCTACCTCGATTCCGTGTAACTTTCCTTTCGTGTATTTTAGCCCAAATCTCCTAGCTTCCTATTTCTAAGGGTTATTTAAGATTTTGGGTCAGACACTCCCTTCCTAAAATCTTCTACGTATGATCGAATCTGATCTGATCATCGTCCGCTGCTTTGAGAAATACCTTTTTTTGTATGAGTCACAGCCCACAAATAAAGTTAATCCATACACTGGTTATGTACGCGGGACGCTGAGTGTGGTTAACCAGCCTTTAACCTTTTGACGGGCTGTGTATATGATCCAAATGGTGCCAATAATTTTCAGCGGTCTATAAAAAATAAATGTTCAATTAGCGGCAGGTTTTACGAAAGCTACAGCAGAAATTTGCATTTCTCCCCTCTCATATGAGCAATACTGCCGATATAAACCTGTCGCTTATCTTTTATTTTCTGCGACATGACCCAAGGTATGACGTGGCAAGGGCTAGTTTCTGTGACACGCATACCAAACCACTGCGTAGAAAAAAGTGGTTGAAATACACTGGTGTTCAAAATTAAGAGAATTTGCACATTTTGTCGATTTCCACAAAAAGTACGGAACCAAAGGTACAAATTATGCCGCCAAATAAGAATGCAAATTTGCATTGTCGAATACGTAAGCGTACACGTGCCTGTGGGCGGAGCTGTGACAGCGGAGGCCATGAAAAGCACACGTGGCTTTTCCCGCGATTACTTTGCTCGTACTCCTCTGCGACATTGTGTTTCTTGCAAGAGTTGGTTCAATTTCATAAGCAATCAGGTAAAATCAGTTGCCATGAACGCATTGATGACGGAATGAGGTGGAAAATCGTCGGTAGATTGGAGGCAGGGCAATCGCAAGTGCAGGTTACTACAGAGCTCAATGTAACGCCTAGTGTCGTCTGCAATTTGTGGAAACAGTTTAAGGACACCGGATCCATATCGAGAAGGCCTGGGCAAGTTTGTCCAAGAGCCACGACGGCCAATAAAGATCGTAATGTGGAACTTTCAGCGAGGCGCCACAGGACTGCTACAGCTATCTTACGAGCTGCATGCCGCCACTGGAACCCGAATTTCAAGGGTTACTGTTTCCTGAAGGCTTCATGAGAGAGGGCTTTTTGCCAGAAGATTCGCTGTTTGCGTACCGCTCACTTCAGCACACAAGAGAGCACGTTTAGCATCGTTCATAAAATATGAGAGAGCACGTTTAGCATCGTTCAGAAAGGACCAGACTTCAGTGGGGTAACGTTCTCTTCACAGACGAATCGCGATTCAGCCTGAACACTGATTGTCGACTTACCTTCATTTGGATAGAACCTGGGACCCGATACCTTTCCTCCAACATCAGAGAAAGGGACCGCTATGGCAGCGGAGGGAGGTGTCATGGTCTAGGCAGGCATCATGTTGGATGGCCGCACACCTCTCTATGTGTTTGACAGAGGCTCCCTGACTGCTGAGAGGTGCAGTTGGCCGTCGGTTCCTTTTTATGGACGACAACGCTCGTCCATATAGACCACACCTGGTCAACGATTATCTGGAAAGTGAGGACATTCGCCGGAAGAATTGGCCAGCCAGATCGCCAGACCTAAACCTTATGGAACATGTCTGGGACGCTCTTGGGAGGGCAATTGCAGCTCGCCATCCCCTTCCGAGAACTATCCAGGAACTGAATACTGCGTTGCTGCAGGAGTGGGACCGACTGCCACAGGGACTCATCAACTGCCTCGTTTCCACTATGACGTCGCGCTGTGAGAGGGGGCCATACGCCATATTAGTCATTTTATGTTCGATCTTGCGACGTGGATTTTGGACATTCCTCATGAGCCTCACTCACGATTAGTGTGAGTACCATGAATGTTGCATGGTATAATATTTTCTCTTATATAATTGTGTATCCATACCAAATTTCATTAAAATGTGCCCATTAGTTTTCCGGAAATTCGGCAAAATGTGCAAATTCTCTTAATTTTGAATATCAGTGTGTTTCTCTCTTAGGTTGAGTGCCATTGTTGCAGCCATTTTAAAAGGTAATCGGTTTAAAAGGATTAGTGCTAATCATCCCTTTGAATGATCACTTGGAATCACAAAGTTACGGGAAACCAGCTATCTGATGCGCAGGTTCACTCGTTCTTAGTTTCGTTCTGTCCGCTTAGCGAATCTTTTCGTTCCAGCTGATTTCAGTCCATTTTGCTAACCCCCTAGTTCATTCGCTGCAGTCGGTTAGACGGAGAAAACAAAATGTTATTAATGAATGAAATACGGGATTACACCAATGTACAAGACAAATTAGGAAGATATGAATCCGTTTACTGGTGTAAATAGGACATGGTTGTTAAGTCAAGTAATATCCGCCAACTTGAAAATTTCGTCGTTCTGGAACGGAAATCAAACTCGCTCCTCCCGAATAGCGCCCGAGTATGCTAACCACTACACCATCCAGAACGACCTAGTTTCCGATGAATTTGAGTGTAACCATCACAGGATATTTTCAGGAAATTTTCAAGTTTTCGGATATTATCGGACTTAACATCATGTCATATTTACACCAATAAACGGATTCACATCTTCCAAATTTGTATTAAAATGTTATTACTCCTTTTTCTAGTCAACACAGTATTTTATGAAATACGAGGTCTGACAATTAAGTAATGAGACTGATTTTGTCGCGCGCGCTGTGGCAACGCTGCAGCCTCGTACGTCACATATGTGTGGCATTGGTTCTAAATCCCTGTAGTCCAAGTGGCAGTACGCTGGAAGGCCTCAGTGTGTAGTAGCTGCTTGGCTCGTGAAGTTGTGTGTGTGCTCCTCGTCAGGAAAATGGACTCGCGGAATATTGCGCAGCGGTATGCCATCTTTTGTGTGTGTGTGTGTGTGTGAAACTCGGTGCAAATGCGGCGGTAACGTAGGGAAAACTGCAGCAGGCTTTCGGCAATGAGGTAATGCCAAGAGCACAAGCCTTCCGCTGGCACAAAATGTTTTGTGAGGGCAGAACCAATGCTGAAGACAAACATCGGAGTGGGCTACCACCACCAACAACAACACGGACAGGGGACAACACAGCCCGGGTGAGTGAAGTTCTGCGACGTGATAGGCGATGAACAGTGAGAAAGATGGCGAAAGAACTGAACATGAATCGCGAAAGTGTTCGCCGAATGCTGACTGAAGATCTGGGAATGAGAAAAATTTGTGCGAAATTGGTTCCAAAAAATCTCGCAAAACAACAGCGAGAAGAACGGCGAAATACACCACTACCACATTTCGTCGTTCTTGGATGTGGTAGTAACTAGAAAATCCTAAGTGCATTTATGCACTTAGGATTTTTTAGTTACTATTACATCCTCCTTTTTCACCCGACATGGCTCTTTGCGACTTTTTCTTTATTCCCAAAACTGAAATCAGTTGTGAAAGGACGCTATTTTGACACAGCAGCAGACGTCCAAAAGGCTGTGACGCAGGCCTTGAACAGTGTCTCAGCTGATGACTTTCAGAGCTGCTACCTGCGATGGCAGCACCGATGGAAGAAGTGTGTGCAAGCTAAAGGAAACTAAACTGGCGTACAAAAATTAAGAAAGAGACGGTTTTTCGAATGTAACGTCGTGCAGAAGTGCTCCACTTCGACTCAAATCATACCAAAAGATCACTAAGATGTAAGAATATGGGACAAGTGAGCAAAACCGTCCAAACAAGGAATCCAAAAGATACAAAGGCACTTTATTGAAAAGGTAGCTTCGAGCACAACTGGACAGAAACGTCCATGTGACAGGCGGCTGCCAAGAAAAACCCAGTCTTTATAGGGGATATCATCACCCCTGACTGTGTTGCAGGATTTACAACGTCTGTCCATGCTGAGGACGAGGTTGTCAAGGAGCTGTTGAGGCATCGCGGCCCATTTCTCTTGTAGCGCCAATCGCAGCTGCGGAATCGTTGCTGGTGGCTGGTGACGTGCTGCCAAGTGTCTCCCAAGAAGTTCTCACACGTGTTCGATTGGATTTAGGTCCGGGGACCTTGCGGACCAATCCATGCGTTGAATATCTTCACTCTCCAACAGCTCTGTGACAACTACTGTACGATGAGGTGTAGCGTTGTCGTCCATGAAGAGGAACTCACGACCCACAGCACCTCTAAACAGACTCACGTGAGGGCAGGATGACCTCGGTACAATAGCGGACACCAGTGACTGAACCTCCTTGGAAGATGTGGAGGTCAGTACGGCTACCAAGCATGATACCGCGCCAAACGAGAACTCCGCCACCTCCAAACTGGTCCCTTTCGATGATGTTGGAGGTGTGATCGCGTGTTCCCTGCTCTCTCCAGATGTGTATACGTCCAGAATTGCTCGTCACACTAAATCGGCTCTCATCCGTAAAGAGAACTCTACCCCATTGCGGATGTGTCCAGTTTTTGTGTTCCTGGCACCACAGAAACCGCCGTCTCCGATGAGCAGGTGTTAATGGCACACATCGTCTGGTCGTCGTGCAAATAGACCACCTTTGTGCAGCCTCCTGACCACGGTAAAACGCGATAAAGGACGTCCAGCTGTCTGTTGCATGTGCCTTGCGATTTCTCCCGCTCTCTGCCGTCTCTTTCGTATCGCCTGTAGGACAATATACCAGTCGTTCACCGCCGTGGTTGCTCATGGACGAACACTGCTAAACTCTCTGACAGCTGTTCCTGTCGTTTGAAATGCTCTCCAAGCGCGTGAAACGATGATGTGAGCGATATCGAACTCCTCTACCACACTAGTTACACTTTGACTTCTTCCAACTTCCAAATGACGCGACCTCGGTAAAGTCATCCAGAATCCAGATGTCGTCAACTGGATTGCCTGTTGGACATATCACACGGTGGCAGCAACTCGACGTCGTTCAAACCGATGTACACCGTGCAATAGCTTTCACCGAATTGCTGAGCGTACACCGCCCGTGTGCTTCATACCCTTCCGACACTCCCCCCCCCCACGTCATGCTGCATATATGCGCATGCCCTACCTTACTGGACCCTAGTCTATCTCCTGAGTGGTCTTTCGGTCCGTTCTGCCTGATCGTTCCGCTGTTATGCTAATTTCTCCTCTTCGTCCTTAATTTTTGCACACATGTGTACTTCGAAGGTGATCACATCGTAGTTGATTAAAAGTGTAAGTAAATGTGCTTTTTTGACCCAGTCTCATTACGTAATTGTCAGACCTCGTAATTTGCCGCCCCGGTGGCGCAGTGGTCTAAGGCGCTGGCCTCTGATCATTCGTCCGTAAGGGGTCCGGGTTCGAATCCCGGTGAGGCATGGATGTTGTGTTTGTCTTACGGCACTGGCTCTCTCCCTTCCCTGGAACCAGTGACCCTAAATTAGGGACGGGCGACTGCTTATAGCCCATTGAGTTGCTCACGGTGGTCGTTAAACCTCAAAAAAAAAAAAAAAAAAAAAAAAGACCTCGTAATTAAAACTTTGCGCAATTCTGTTTTTTTTACACCCTCAAAACAAGAATTTACGCCTTTAGTGTGACCATTCAGGGAGGTTCACCCCCCTCCCCGGAACTTCTCCCAATAGCTATGGCGCTGATATATTACCATATGATTCATCACTTCTGATTCTTCTATGAGCATCAATCACTTGCAAGTTCGTCATATTCTACAGATCTCCGTAAGTACCGGATGCCTTTTAAAATGTCGTTTGCGATTTTTTTTAGGAATCTTAACGTCCTAATTTCGTTGATTTCATATAGAGGGTTCGCTTTCTAGAGAAGTAGTGATGCACGGAGAAGATCGAACAAATCGATATCTTTTTCATTTTTTTTTTTCACTTTGGAAGGGAGGAATACCCCCTCCCAGTTTCCACTCCGCGGGATTCTGTTTTTGTGATACGGCATCTCCGAGTTCATGACATGATGAACAACGACGTATAAGCGAAGCGCTGGGAACTCAAGGATGCGAGAGAAATACACGACCAACTACCGAGGTCAACAAAAGTGACAAATGGTATCTGACTTGTTGTGCTTTAGACAAAGAATCTTATTTTCCGCCTCACTATATTCTGACGAGACGCACTTGTTGCCCGGTCGCACTGAGTTTCCACCACGTCCTTCCCCATGACCTTCCCTGACATTTGCGTGTCCTCACTTAAAATGACGAATTCGTGTCCCTGTCAAATAACATCACAACGAGACTGAGGGGACGGAAATAAATTTATTCTTGGTGTCACTGAGGGAATCAATAGATGCTATCTGCAGCCGAGAAAAGTTGGAAAAAAGAAATGGTGAAACTCAGGAAAATAGATTGAAGCATGAGATGAATATTAATGGCGAGTTTTAGCATTTAGCGCATTTGATAAAAGTGTTTGAAATCCAAAATGCCTTTTTTTTTACGTTTCTAATTGAAAGCGTAATTCTCTAATATTCGAAGCAAAGGAGTGAATAAAGCCTGGCGTCTGTAAATAATTCATGTCATGCTTTTTCCCGAAACTTCTTACATCATCCATTTTCAATGGTAGCTCACTTTAATTTTAAAACTCGCACCAAAACAAAAAAACACACATATGATTTTACTTCTAACTAGGTTCTCAAAAAAAACAACGCATCTTTTGCATTGAGCATGCAAAGGTTTACGTCTGATGTGCTAACATCCCGTTCCATTGCATCTCGTGTCGGAATTAACGCCTTATTTGTTAATGCGGACGAATTCAATACTTAGTGCGTACTGAATTCGTCCGTATTTACAAATAAGGACTAGGTACGTAGTCCTTATTTGTTAATACGGACGAATTCAAGACTAGGTACGTAGCGCGCCAACAGATAGCAGTACGCAGATGCGAGAGCAGCGGTCGAGGGCAGTGACCTTCATGAGTCATTGTGCCGAGTGGTGTCGTTCTGTGAACATCGGAAGCTGTGCTACACGATATTTGGTGACCACGTGCAGAACACAACTGCGATTTCTGTTTGTACTGCAAACTAGAGCAGCGAGCGAACATCAAATTCTGCGTCAAACTCGGCAAATCGGGAACGGAGACGCATGAAATGTTGCGGCAGGCTTATGGCAATAAAGCAATGAGTTGTACGAGGTGTTTTGTTTTGAGTGGCACTCGCGCTTCAAGAGCGGTAGAAAGGCACTAGAATATGACGAGAGGTCAGGGCGACCGTCCACAAGCCGAACTCCCGAAGATGTGGACAAAATTAGCGAATTGGTGCATGAGGATCGTCGGAGAACCATTCAAGACATTGCTACCGTCGTCAATGTGTCATTAGGAACAGTGCAAGAAATTCTGACGTCGGGTTTGAACATGCACCGCATTTGCTACAAAGTTTGTGCCAACAATTCTGAACCCCCGAACAGAAGGCGCAGCGAGTCGAACTCTGTCAAGATCTTCGTCAGCAGGTGGTGAATGAAGCAATGTTCCTGGGGCGGGTCATCACTGGTGACGAGACTTGGCTACGGCAACAAACCTGAGACCAAACAACAGTCGTCGCAGTCGAAGAGCCCTGCATCTTGACGACCGAAGAATGCCCGACTGGTCCGGGGAGCAACCAAAAGCATGCTCATCGTGTTCTTCGACATTCGTGGGGTTGGGCACCGTGAATTCGTCCCCGCGGGCCAGAGCGTCACCGCCGTTTTTTACTGCGATGTTCTGCGGCGTCTTAGGGAGGACATTCGCCGCAAACGACCTGAATGGTGGCTCAGTGCGACAATGCAGCAGCTCACAGAGCGTTAGCAACACGCCAGTTTTGCAGCCGCAACAGGATAACTACCTTTCCTCACCCACCTTACTCGCCGGATTTGGCCACCTGCTACTATTTCCTGTTCCCGAAGATGAAGCTGAAGCTCAAGGGTCGCCGTTTTGAAACAATGAACGAGGTCCAACGCGAATCGCAGATGGTGCCCGATACGATACGCGAACAGGACTTCCAGGGAGCGTTCCAACACTGGGAAAAACGCTGGCAGCGCTGTATCGCTGCCTAAGGAGACTACTTTGAGGGAGATCATAGCCATACTTAAGTAACATAAGTACTTTGTTGTATATAGGCCAGGTATCGGAAGTTTTTGATTGGATAACAACATGAAATGCTACGTTTCTTGCTCGACTCATTGCTTCATTGCCATAACCCTGCCGCAAAATTTCATTAAGGAGTTAAAAAAACGTCGATGCGAACAAATACGTGCTAGTTGAAAAAAAAAAGGGTAAGAGTGAAAGCTGGAAGTCGTTTTGTCTCTTTAAGAAACTAGAATATTTTTCACAGCAACACCAATCTTTACAAGCTTCTGATGTATTAAGTTTTCAATGTGATTGTTGATTTCTAAGTTTTCAATGTGATTGTTGATTTCTAAGTTTTCAATGTGATTGTTGATTTCATGAGTGTTCCTTCCTTCTGAGGGGCAATGATGAAATCAACATCCCCATTTCGGAAACTTTCAACTCATCAGAAGCTGATGAAAATTGTTGTTTCCGTGAAAAATATTCTAAAGCTTGATATGCAGTCGAGAAAACAGCAAAAACTGAAATTAAACATACAAGTTATTTATTTCAAACATTTTGACACTGTAGCACCATCAAAATTAAGTGAATCAGCCTTAACATTGCTGCGGAGAGACTTTTAGAACGCCCTGTATATATATATATATATCATCATCATCATCATCATCATTGGCAACCATTATCAATCCACTGCTGGACGAAGGTCTCCCCAAGTTTCCTCCACAACGGTCTGTCTTGTGCCAGTCTCTTCCATGTTACTCCCGCATACTTTCGAATTTCATTCACTCATCTTCCATGTGGTCTTCTTCTGGGTCTTTTCCTGTCCCTTGGAATCCAATCTAAAATTTCGGCTGTCCGTCGATGGTCTGTTCTTCTGGCAGTATGTCCAGCATTGTGCATGGCTTTTATCGATTATGAAAAAGCCTTTGATTCGGTGAAACCATCAGCAGTTGCAATGGCTCTGAAATCCTGCGGTATTGAAGATGCATACATTAATATTATTAATACCATCTATGAAAAATGCAAGTGCAAAGATTCGGCTGTTTGAAAATACAACACACATAAAAATTGGAAAAGGAGTGAGACAAGGTGACACCATATCTCCGAAGCTCTTTAATGCCATATTGGAAAATGTCTTTCAATCACTGAACTGGGAAAACAAAGGGATAAAGATTAATGGAGATTATCTAACCCACCTTCGTTTTGCTGATGACATAGTCATTTTTGCAACTACCCCATCAGAGCTACAGAGTATGATCCAGGAACTTGCTGACAAGAGTAAAGAAGTGGGATTAAAAATGAACTTTCAGAAGACAAAAGTGATGTACAATGAATGCTTTTACAAGAAATGACGATTTATCGATTGATGGAGAAAAGCTGGAGATAACAGACACGTACGTTTATCTTGGACAGCAGATATCAAGTGAGGGTCACATTGGTGAAGAAATTAATCGGCGTACAAAACTCAAGTTCCTGATTACTGTGGTTGGTTTTACATAAGTTAAGAGAGCTTGGATAGATATTATCAAAATAATTTTCAAGAGCAATATGCCATTATGTCTCAAAAGAAAAGTGTTTGATCAATGCATCCTTCCAGTGCTTACGTATGGTGCAGAGACGTGCACCTTAGCTAAAAGAGACATACAAAGGCTGCAGACAACTCAAAGAAGTATGGAGAGGTGCATGCTTGGTGTAACCAGGAGAGATAAGAAGAGAAACACATGGATCCGAAAAATGACAAGAGTGGAGGACATCATGATCAGAGTTAAATATATATATATATATATATATATATATATATTTATTTATTTATTTAACTCTGAGATGGGTAAAAAATGCGATTTGACAGACTTTCAATGTGGGATGATTGTAGGAGCTCTGAGCCATGGAGCGAGTATCACCGAAACCACCGCATTAGTGAAATGTTCCAGAGTAGCTGCTGTTAAAGTGTTTAAAGACTGGACTGTCAGCCAAAAAACTGGGTCTCTACGTGCAACGCGTGGTCGTCATCGACTAGTGACTGTTCGATCGGAACGGAGAGTGTTCAGACTGGTAACAGCCAACAGAAGGGCAACAGTGCAACAAATTACAGACCATCTTAATCAAGGATCCCCTCAAATGATCTCTGCATGCATTGTTCGCCGTACACTGCATCGGATGGGATATGGCAGCGGAAGGCCTGTTCGAACACCTTTGCTGTCTGCAGTTAACAAGACAAAACGTCTCCAGTTCGCACAGGAGCACAAAAATTGGACAGTCGATAATTGGAAACAAATTATGTGGTCCGATGAATCACGTTTTCAGTTGCACCATGCCGATGGCCAAGTGAGAATTTGGCGGAAACAGCACGAAAGAATGGACCTCAAATGCATTGCTACAACCCTTCAAGCTGGTGAAGGCAACATTAGGGTTTGGGGAATGTTTTCCTGGCATGCTTTAGGCCCTTTAATTTGCGTTGATCGACGTCTGACTGGCACATCATATCTAAACATCGTTGCAGACCAAGTGTATTCTGTCATGTGGATGGCTTATCCAATAGCGATGGCTACTTTCAACAAGATAATGCGTCCTGCCGTAGTGCTCGTATTGTACAGGATTGGTTTCAGCAACATGCTGGTGAGTTTACTTTGCTTAGGTGGGCCCCACAATTTCCAGATCTCAACCCCATTGGGAATTTGTGGGATGAAGTTGAACGAGCCATCAGAAAGCTGGATCCACATCCCTGCAGTCTCAAACTCCTGGAAAGTGCTATTCATCAAACATGGTCTCAGATTCCACAAACCACCTATCAACATTTCGTGGAATCTATGTCACGAAGAATCGACGCAGTATTAAAGGCAAAAGGTGGTCCAACGAAGTACTTAGGGTGGTCATAATAAAGTGGCCACTGAGTGTATATATATATGTATAAAATGATTATGTATAATTGTAGAATGAGTTTCGAATTTACAGTTTAAAGCTGATTTTTCCGGGTCGGGTCGGGTCCTGTCAAATTATGTGACGTCTGGGTCCAAACGTTTTGACTAGTTTCCAACTCTGCTCATTACCAACAAAAACTGGCTGTCATCTTTTTTTTTTTTTTTTTTTTTTTAGGAAAAACTAATCAGTCTTACAATGTTACACACGAGGTGTGAGAGAGTGAATCACAAGATTAACAGGTGATTGCCTGTACCTTGCTTCGAGCAATCTCACTGAAAATAAACTTAAACGAAGTAACTTTTACGATATGGTGTCAGTGAGTCTACCGACTGCGCCGTATTGTCGGTCGGTGGAGATCTTCGTTGCTTTAAGAAATAGACGGCAATACTTTTGTATGACAAATCATTTTTGACTCCGCTGGCAACAGTATCGAGCACAAAATTCTACAGTAAGCATTTTTCTTTGAAAATTTTTTTACATTTCAAAAATAAAAAGGACGTGAAATCGGTTCAAGAACACCTTGACCGACCCGATTGCCCCGCAAGAAATTGTCGACCCGTTGACTCGTTAGCCCTTTCAATCTCTGGTAATGAGCACGTCTTTTCAATTGAGCACATCTTTTTTTACCCACACGTATAAAATTAATCAAAGTTATTCAAAGTCAATGGAACCGGTTGGGAAAAAAATCAACCGGATTTCTATAATCGATAAAACATCCAGAAATGGAAAGAGCTACTTACGTCACCAGCCGCTGAAAAGTTTATTACGAAAATTAACAAATGGCACACAAAAAGATTTTCATAGAAGAAGAAAGGTATGCAAGATATTTTCAAATCAAACAGTTAAAAGAAAAATGTAGAAGGAAACATGACATAACTTACTCCTTTTAGAGGAAGAATTTTGCATGATGGAAAAGTTGAAAATAAAAGAAAAGTATTCTTAATGGCAGAAGTTATGATTAGGAAAAAGAACTATTCAAATACGTCTCTTCGAAGCAGAGATAACGAGGAGGTTTTGACTTTTACGCCCCCTAGCGAGAAAGCTGTGCATTTTTTAGAGGATAATGCTCCCGATCTTTATTGTAGCGAATGACATCAGTAAGAAAGAAATTTCTCAATAAGATTTTTGGAATTGCGGACAAACAGTGCACGAACACCACCTAGCGACAGAACTGTGAACTACAGAACTCATCAAACACAGACCTAAATTATTACTCAAGATAAATAGTATGCGCTGTTAATAGAATTTTTTAAATTGCACATTTGGAAGCAAAGATATTGAGAAAAACAGATTAAACGTTTGCGCATCTCAGTGGCAAAATTGTGCATTATTTTGTGAAAAAAATACTTAGTTTTCATATCTAGTAGTATCTGATCGAAAAAGAATTTTTTCAAACGGGTTTTTAGTCCCTCAGATATTGCTGTAAACGGAAACGTGATCTTACGCCCTCTAGTGGCACACTTGTGCGTCAAGAAAAATTTGAAATTATATGAGAAACATGAAAAGCTCTCCAACAAAGAAGTTTTCAAAGCGGATTTGTAGAAACAGAGATATCAACAAAAATAAGTTATGCATGTACGCCCCCTGTCGGAAAAACTATGCACTTTTTTAAGTAGGAGATATTCCCAAAGGGTTTTCAGAGATGAGCGGGTCCACGAAAGAATGTTTTCAATCGATCTTACAGAAGCTAAGATTTTACTGCAAATACTTCAGAAGCAGAAATACACATTTATGTGGCCAAACTATTTTTTACCCCCAAATTTGAAATTATATTTAAAATATTCAAATTTGAAATTATATATTAAAATATTAAAAGCTGTATCTAATACAGGAAGAATTTTTTCAATCGGATGGTCAGAAGGGAATATATGGGATAAAATGTGCTTTGAATTCGATATCATCTGCATGTATGCCCTCAAGCGCCGAATTTGTGCATCAGAAAAAAAACTGAATGTTAGGATCACCATTCTCACATTCAGAGCTTCCCAATACAAAAATAATTGTTCAAATCGGACTAGTAGTTGCAGAGATATGGTGTCCACAGGGAGGCGGACAAAGTGATAACACAAGAACTATTGTTTTTTTATTTTGATAGTATGGGGAGACTTACGGTCGACAGCCTGTGCCAAAGAGAGGTCCCAATTTAAATCATTATAACGTTAAAAATACGTGGCGCACCCTAATCGTGTTAGCATATTCGTAAACAGCATGGAGTCCAATTTGCGTACTGCGTAATACATCGTGCGCGGGACGGTCCCCTCGCTCCCTGTGCGCAAAGGTTTCATTATTATTTACTGGGTGAATCAAAGGTTACAGGATAAGGAAAAATAGGCAATATTTGCTTATCAAAGGATATTTACAAAGATGGATGCAACAAAGAATAAAATCACAATTTTTACATATGTACAGCTATTTACAATAGAGACGTAATAATATGCCAAAAGAAAACTTACATAATTCTGTTATATTGTACGGAGGACGAGAGAACAAGAATATGCAGTAGACATTAGAACACTAATTACAACAAAGATTTTTTGAATGATGACAATCTCTCAGATTAGGAAATGAATGGTGGTGGAAGGTTCAGTGAACCATCTGGTTAAAGGTGACCAGATATGAAGAAACGTCACATCACGGGTGGATTCTGGAAGGGAAAGATATGCCAGTCGAAGTCTGGAAATGAGGCGATTTCTGAATTGGCTGCATAAAACCTCCCCCGCCTGGAACATGGAGGGTGAGGTTGTTGAAGTGCGAAGCTGTTGGAAGTAGCAATATATCACATGTCGAGTTAAAACAAAGATGTATGCACAGGGTGGTGAGAGTGGTGTAGGTAAAGACACGCTGAAGAGTAGAGTTGTATAAGCGGAGAATGTAAGTGGAATGGTAGACAGATGACCTGCAACAGTGAATGCCAGGTGTAACAAAGGAAGCAGCACTGGACAGTAGAGATAAACATGGTTTACGTCCGCTGTTGACTCACAAAAGCAACAATCGGGTGATGATAGAAGTGTCATCCGGTGTAGAATGGTGGGTACAGGTAATCTTTGATGAAGAAATTTCCAGTGTATATTTCGCTCAGTTGGAGCTGAAAGTGGAGATGCTGCGGCATTCCATACCGAGCAGAGAGCAGAAGATGGAACTCCCTGGATCGGCCAAGGGTCGATAGGTGGAGAGTCACGGAGAAAAAGGTAGAGAGATCGGATAGGAAAGGAGGACAAAGGTTGAACAGTTCCTCGGAATGGAAGAAAGTATGGAAGAGGAAGAGAAGCAGAAGGTAAGATGATGCAATATTTCTGGATATGCAGCCGCATTTCACTCAGTCTATCTCGGCAACCATGAGTGCAACACGACGGTGCGTGGTTTCGTTTTAAAGTTCTCGACGAGAACTATTCAAGTATACGAAGAACTTTTCGCAGTGGTTTGAACTGAACATTTAAAATATTTTCTTGTGAACCGGTGAACACTTTTGACAATATCGCGGTTTATCTGGACAATCGTGAGTGCAAAACGACTGTGCGTGGTATCGTTTAAAGCTTTCGTTGAGATCTATGCAAATGTATAAAGAACATACCGCAGTGGTTTAAACTAAATTTAAAAAATAATGTTTTCGTGTGAACAGGTTAACATTTTCGACCATGCAGCGGAATTCGCTGAATGAACGCTAGAAAAAGTGGAGAAAATCAAAAACAAAGGCAAGAGCAAGTGATAAGGAATGTAAGAAGTCCAAGAAGACTGCAGCCCAACGAACTAGAGGGAATCTAGATCGCCTGAAAGCAGCCGCCGCCAAACAAAAATCGTAGTCCTACGTTCCAAACTGACTGCTCAATCAGAACTGAGCCTACCTGAATTTTTTTTTATAGAGGGATGCAGTTTAAAGACCATTGGGAGCTTCCGAATCTGTAAGCAGTCTCTCGAACCCTTATTTAGGGATTGTTGGTTCCAGGGAATGAAGAAGACTAGCTTCCAAGGATAAATCACCGTCCATGTTACAAGGAGTCCCCTTTAATCAGAAGTTCGTTTCTCTCACCGAACTACCACCTGGTTGGCAAAACTGGATTTTGTTTTATTCGAACTACGCAATGAGTAGTGTGTATGTAGTAATGCTTTGCCTCCAACGTAGGGTCGGAGAGTACTCTTGCTAAATTACTATACAACATTCGTAGCTCGAAGATGTCTAAAGTAATTCTTTCGGGAAATGGTGGTAATGCGCAGTGATTACGTTCTTTTGAGCGTTTGTCTGCGCTTTGGAATTGTGTCTTCAAAATGAATTTTCTTGATTTATCGACAACGGTTACAAATCGACAATCGGCCATACGTTTCCTTCAAGATAAAGAAGTTTTACATGCTCGAAGAAATTGCTCTTTAGGTCATGAGATAACATTCGCATTAAGTGGAAGAGAGAGATGGAAATGCTATAAACGAGAATGCCGAGAAGAAATACCTTTACGTTCTAATACGCGGTTCACAGGTTCTAAATTAGACTTAAAAACGGCTATATCTTTCGTATATTCTTGAGATTGAAAACTAATGACGACCTATTTTTAAAAATTATGAAAGATATCGTAGTGTATTGGGCCCCAGAGTGATATTTGTACCTAATCTGTAGCTATTTGTTTTCATTTGTTTTCTTACACTGTGCATTTTTTTTTTCTTTTATATATATTTCTTAAACCGTTTAAATTTCATTAAAAAGTGAATAAATAGGCTTTTGCTATTTATAGTGTTATTTTATATACCAATTAAAAAAATTCCCATAACATTTATCGTGAACTACTTTCTCTCATGTTGGGTGTGAAGGTTTCATGTTAACAAAGAGGAACGATACACTCAAAATCGGGAACTGCTTGAAAGCGTTCTTATTCGGAAGTCAAATAGTGTCATTTTATGTAACAATGAAAAAAGCAAACAATGGCGGGCAGATAACAAGAAAGGTCCCAATTGTTTTTCTTTGAGTAATGTTCAGACCTGTTAATAGATGGCGCGAACTGTACATTGATGACGTCAGTAGACAAACAAATGTTGGATTGCTTAATTATGGTTATGTTTTAGCAAGTATTAAGTATAACTTAAGTTAGTTTTATCAATGTGAAAATTTTCATCCTTGGAAATACATTAATTGCGAAGAAAGTATGTAAAGAAGTTTTACCATTGGAAACATAAGGCAGAGATTTTAGGTGGAACCACCTTAAATCGCACTGCACTTGACTTGACTTGCAGTATAATCAACGACTCTGTGTCGCAACTCCACCTATTTGAATAGATTGATAAGTGGCGTCACGATGAAGACACAACCACCTGACATTTCGCGTTATTAGTATCGCATTTTAGTAAGGTTCGAAGTACGACGGAATTTTCAAGAACGAAACCTCCTAGAATGACTTCAGCTAACTGCGCAGCAAAAAAAAAACTTAGCCGAAACAAGAATAATGAGGCAGTGAATTTGTGTTTGAAACATTCTTCAAAAACGAAACGTGCGTCGGATTAGAGACTTCTGAATATAAACAATATCTAACCGCTAATGAATAAATTAGATTTCATTAACTATTAAAAGCCACCTTTCTGTTTACTTGTTGGAGCTGAATGTCTTTGAAAATCATTTATTCAGTTGATTGTTTGAAAAGCGAGACCTGTCTAAACGGATTTTCAGGCGCAAAATAAACCGCAGCTTCTGAATTAAAACTACCGTCAAAGTCGATTTTGCCGCACGTGCATCTTTCCCATTAAATGACGTACGCGTTTTCCGACATTGAATTTCGTTACACTTGAAACAGAAACTGTCTGGAGCTTCTGAAGGCTGTATGTATTCATAGGACAGCAAAGCAACGCCGTTACTTGGGATTTTACATGCACGCCGCTTTAAATAAAATCTTCATCCCTCGTTCAAAACCATCAAAAGTGTGTTTACATACAACAAAAGGCTTTTGTACGTGCCAAGAATTCAAATAATTGCTTTGCTGTAGATGGTATTGTTTCTTCTGAGTAATCCGAGAGTCTCCTTGTCTGGGTAAATCAAGACCCGTGAGCAGATTTTGACAGCTGCGGAAGATTAAGCGCTTTTCATTAGTCTACGCAGGATTCCGCAGCCATTCTTCTGGCATTAAGTTTTAATTAAAATGGGGACAGAGGATATGGGAGATTTTACACCTGAGAGAAGAGAAGGGGGATAAAATTAAAGAAAGAAGCCTCACCTGAATTTCAAAGTCAACCTTTTAATTGTTCTCACTTCAGATTATCAAAATAGCAGACGCATTAAGATTACGGTTTTCACCGCTGAACAAAAGAATACAGACCAGATTTCCAGTGCAATCCTTTAGATAAATAACGTATTGGTGCGATATCTCACCAACTTAAGTTTCAATAAACGGAGCAGATATCTTAGGATATTCTTAAAATTATTTCTTCCCACTCCAAAAAAAAAAAAAAAAAAAGAGACTAAGAAAGAAGGGGGAGCACTAATTGTCTGTTTGTCCTCATAATCTTTGCCACTACTAAATACAGGGGTTTATAAAATTAATGGAAATACTTGTTGTTCTTGGAGAACTTCTAAATAATGAGCTATAGGCCCACACCAGGAAGAACTTCTTATTAATAAGCTATAAGCCCACATCAGGAAGAACTTATTAATAAGCTATAAGCCCACATCAGGAAGAACTTCTTATTAATAAGCTATAAGCCCACATCAGGAAGAACTTATTATTAATAAGCTATAAGCCCACATCAGGAAGAACTTCTTATTAATAAGCTATAAGCCCACATCAGGAAGAACTTCTTATTAATAAGCTATAAGCCCACATCAGGAAGAACTTCTTATTAATAAGCTATAAGCCCACATCAGGAAGAACTTCTTATTAATAAGCTATAAGCCCACATCAGGAAGAACTTCTTATTAATAAGCTATAAGCCCACATCAGGAAGAACTTCTTATTAATAAGCTATAAGCCCACACCAGGAAGAACTTCTTATTAATAAGCTATAAGCCCACACCAGGAAGAACTTCTTATTAATAAGCTATAAGCCCACACCAGGAAGAACTTCTTATTAAGCTATAAGCCCACAACAGGAAGAACTTCTTATTAATAAGCTATAAGCCCACATCAGGAAGAACTTCTTATTAATAAGCTATAAGCCCACAACAGGAAGAACTTCTTATTAATAAGCTATAAGCCCACACCAGGAAGAACTTCTTATTAATAAGCTATAAGCCCACATCAGGAAGAACTTCTTATTAATAAGCTATAAGCCCACAACAGGAAGAACTTCTTATTAATAAGCTATAAGCCCACATCAGGAAGAACTTCTTATTAATAAGCTATAAGCCCACATCAGGAAGAACTTGATATACACCGATGAGTCATTGCATAATGACCACCTACCTAATAAGCTGAAGGACCCCCTTTAGCCCACAAAACAGCGGCCACTCGGCGAGACATCGATTCGATGAGGTGGCGATAGGTATCCTGGGGTATCTGGTACCATAATGTCAACAGCAGGTCTTCCAGTTCCCGTACATTTCGGGGTGGTGGTGATTTAGCGTGAACCCGCTTTTCCAAGTCTAACCACAAATGTTTAGTTGGGTTCATGTCAGGCGAATTTGGAGGCCATGGCATTAACAGAAAGTCACCAGCATGTTTCTCTAACCACTCCTTGACGATTCTGGAAGTGTAGCATATGGCGCATTATTCTCTTTGTAATGGCCATCACTAGCATGGAACACAGTTGCCATGAATGGGTGAACTTGGTCCGCAACGATGTTCAGATACCTGACAACTGTCCGGGATTGTGCTATTGGGATAATGGAGCCTAAAGTGCCCCAAGAAAACATCGCTCACGGCATAACACCCCCACCATCGGCCTGTTTCCGCCCAACAGTGCACCCAGGTGCCATAGCCTCCGTTGGTAATCGGCGTATCCGCGCTCGGCCGTCTACGTGATGCACCAGGAATCTTGATTGACATTATTATTAAATATATAAATATCCTAATATTTTGCAGTTTCCACATCGGGCATTAAACTTCAGTGCATTTGCTATCGTGTTACCAATTTTCAAAGATTTTTGTTCATCTGTTGTATTCCAGAATATGAATATTCGTTTCCACCATTGGTGAGTATAAGCTCAAGACAGCCCTAATGGCAGACTATTATCAGGGTGCAACGGGAAACGTTTCAGAGCAGATAATCTAGCGGATGACCCTTAAGAGTCGGGAACTCCAGCCCATGATCTTATTCTATTCGACAGTTCAAAATGTATTTGGCACAAGAGCACAGTGACTGGAAAAGGAGTCCTGTGGTCCGATGAATCCAGATTCCTGCTGAAAGATGTTAATGAATCCGTATTCGATGTCGCCCGGGTGAACAGCTGCACCTTGACTGCACGTTTGGAGGAAAACGAGCCGACAACATGGTTTGGAGATTGTTTTCACGGAGATCAATGTATGCTCTTATTCCCGTTGAATGCACATCCACCCCAGATACTATGTAACCATCGTTTTCCCCACGCTTCGTTCTACATGGCGAGAACATATCCAGTACTGGACCCATTTCGCAAGACAACGCGCCGTGTGACAAGGCCCACATTATGAAAAAATGATTTAAGGATCATGTTCAGGCATTTAGTCTGCTCCTCTGACTGCCATATTCCCCGATTTGAATCCCATCAAACATTTGAGGGATGTATTAGAAAGCAACAGTTTCCTGTCTTAACTCCATCGCCGTACTCCTGTACGACATTCTGTCACGATTATACAGAATACCTGAAGACATTTTAATGGTATGGTGGAGTCGATGCCCGTGGTCATCCCAGAGAAAGGTGGTCCAATTCGTTTTAGATAGGTGGTCATAATGTTTTGACTCATAAATGTCTATAGGTATCTTCATAGGTTTCTGCAGAGTATTTTGACTTTTGTGATCATTAGTACTACTAGAGAGAAGAGATCTTTCCTCATCTGAGACCACCGGTTCTTGGGAAAGAAAACAACAGTGCGATACCGTTGAAGATATCAGCCTTGTTATGCCTGAGATTCGAACACTGAGTCTCCGTCTATAACACTTTAAAACGTTTCCTGGAATTCACGCGCACTTCTCCGTGATTCCTTCCGCGAATTAATGGAGCATATTTGTGAATCAACCTTTTTCGTGAAATGACAGAAACAAACCTGAATTTCACGGATTTTTGCATAAATGAATTTACAGAAATACACCTGTTTATCTTTCTGCGGTTGATAACGTAAAATTGTCGTTATTAAGAGGAGTTAACGGAAAATTCCAAATTTTCAAAAAAATGTCAGCAATTCCTTTCGTGAGCCGCGGTTGCGCAGTGTTCTAAGCGATGGCTTCTGATCATTCGTCCGAGATGCTCGGGGTTCGAATCCCGGTGAGACATGGATGTTGTGTTTGTCTTATAGTCCTGGCTCCCTCCCTTCCCTGGAGTCAGTGGCCCTAAATTAGGAACAGGCTACTGCTTATAGCTAGCTCATTGAATTGCTCACGGTGGTCCTTAATCCTCCAATAAAAAAAATTCCATTCGTGTGTTAACGGAAAATTGCTGTTTTTAAGATGCGTTTACGAAAAATTCCGAATTCTCAGAAGTCTTTCGGAAAATTTTCGGTAATAGGAAAGGTTTCGTGGGAATACCAGTGGGTTGGTAGACTATAAAGTTTTAATCATCTGTCGGAGGACCTGATTTTGAAGTTTTGTAGCGAGATCGGACATTGTGGGTAGCATACTTCATGATATTTAGGTTATTGTGGCAACGGATATCCCCCCAAAGTTAGTGTACCAGCCACTGTGTATTGTGTTACTTTAAGAAACCGCAGGTTACTGAGATCTGCGCAGACCTTATTTTGTGAGCCCGGCCCGGTCAGCCCCGCTCCGCCCCGTTTCAGATAGTAGACATTCGGCCCGGCCCGTCAATTTGCAGCTATTATTTAGGCTCCGCTCATGATGTGTCGTTTATATTACTTTGTCTTTGTTATTGTATTTTATTAAATTTTGAAAATTGAATAATGAAAACGCACTATACAATATCCCTGTAATTCTTGGTAACGTTATGTGGTTGACCTGGGAAAATGTATTGAATAGTTTTGTCGATTACTTAGTTGAAATTAGGATTTTTCTTCATGAAATTAAAAACGTGCCCTTCTTTCAAACAGACGTAAGTAAACATCAGCCAACAGCTGGCGTATTTTCCTATTTTCAAAATGTTCGCATTTTTTCCGTGGGTGCATTTTCTGTGGGCAATCTCTCTCTCATACCCTCCCGAATGGCAGGAACCTCCCAGTAGTGGACAGATGTTCAGGCCCCAGAGTATCCACTATTCAAATGTTTTAATCTACTGGAAAAGAGAGATCTTTCCAGATTCAAGACCACCCGCTCTCACGAAAGAAAGGGACAATGCCATACGAGGGTTGTACCAGAAAGTAATGCAAAAGTTAGCATAACATGTTTTACTAAGTGACAGAGGTCGTTCAAATTGCACATGTTGGTAGAGTAACTCTTCCTCTATAGTAACCCTTCTTCTTCATTGCAGGTACATACGAGGGTTGTACCGAAAGTAATGCAAAAGTGGGCATAACGTTTTTATTAACGAACAGAGGTCGTTCAAATTGCCCATATTGGTAGAGTATTCCTCTATAGTAACCCTTCTTTTTCATTGCAGGTAAATACGAGTGTTGTACCGAAAGTAATGCAAATGTGGGCATAACGTTTTCTACTAACTGACAGAGGTTGTTCAAATTGCACATGTTGGTAGAGTAACTCTTCCTCTATAGTAACCGTTCTTCTTCATTGCAGGTAAATAATGGTTTCCAAGCAGAAGCAACGTGTCGTCATTGAGTTCTTAACGAAGGAAGGGTGCAGGCTGTCTGACATCCAAAGAAGGCTACAGAACGTTTACAGAGATGACACCATTGACAAGAGCAATTTGCACAGATGAATGAAGTTTAAAGTAGAGGAAACCAGCGTTGAAGACAAACCACGCAGTGGGAGACCGTCATCTGTGACCACTGACACGAATCGGCAGCGAGTGGATGAATTGATTCGCGCGGAGAGACGAGTCACAATCCGTGAGCTTGTTGCATAACTGGACTGTGGTCACAATGTCATGCAGAAGATGGTGGAAAACTTAGGGTATCGCAAAGTGGGAACCTCGGCAGTTTACACCCGATTTGAAGGAGAGAAAAGTGGAAGTCTACTGTGATCTGCTGGAAGCGTTTGAAGCCAATGAAGACACATCAAATTTGGAAGATGACAATCCGATATTTGGCGTAAATGTGACAAGGATGGTAAGTCATATTATATCCGAAAACTTGAAAATTTTCATCGTCCTGGAGCGGGACTCGAACCCGCTTCTCCCAGAAAACGCCCGGGTATGCTAACCACTACACCACCCAGAACGACCAAGTTTCAAGTTTCCGATCAATTTGAATTTAACCATCACAGGATTCGCTAGTCGAAGCAACCGGCATTCATGTTTAGCGAATCTGGAGGTTAAGAATCTTATCCCGTGTTTGCCTGGAGAAGCAGATAAATCATGAAAGAAATACGGGATTACGCCATATGGTGGTGTAGTGGTTAGCATACCCGGGCGTTTTCTGGGAGACGCGGGTTCGAGTCCCGCTCCAGGACGATGAAAATTTTCAAGTTTTCGGATATAATATGACTTACCATCCTTGTCACATTTACGCCAAATATCGGATTATCATCTTCCAAATTTGTATTATATGGCGTAATCCCGTATTTCTTTCATGAAGACACATCTTTTTCCGATCTGATGACAGGGGATGAAACGTAGGCGTATCTTTACGATCTGGAAACGAAGAATCAATCCATGAAAAAGCGTAATACCTCTTCACCAAGGCATAAGAAGTTCAAGAGCCAACGATCAGCACTGAAAGATACGGTGACTGTTTTTTGGGGATGACGGGGGGGGGTGTCATTCTGCTTGGTTTTCTGGAACGTGGCCGTACCGAGACCAGCCAGCGGTACATTGAGAACACAAGAAGCATAGAGAAGCCATAAAGAGGAAGAAACCGAACAAGAATCCGAAAAGGATCCACATTCGCCATGACAATGTGAGATACCACACGCATCTTTGGCAACAAATCAGGCAATCAGCAAATTAGGTTGGAGCTCTCCATCCACCGGTACAGCCTAGGTCTGATGTCCTCCGACTTCCACCTGTTTGGTCCAATGAAGGACAGTCTCCGGGGTCAATGATTTGATGACACAGACGAGATGAAAGTGGCTGTAAAAAAGTGGGTGCACAACAGTTCACACCTGAATTTTTTTCAGAAGGGATTCGAGAGTTGGGTTCAACGATGGCGCAAATGCATCGCTTGTGATGGAGACTATGTTGAGTTACTGCTCAACATAATCTCCATCACAGTACCTTTGTATAGAGAATGAGATACTCTACCCATATGTGCAATTTGAACGAGCTCTGTCAGTTAATAAAAAATTACGTCCACTTTCGATTACTTTCGGTACAACCCTCGTAATATTGAAAATATCAGCCGTGTTATACCTGAGATTCGAAGCCTGACCCTCCCTCGTCCTAGGTTATGAAACACAGGGAGAAGTTTAAAGTTACGTATTGCTAAAATGTTCATCGAGAATGTGGCGGGTTGACTGCAGAAAATTTGTCTATAAGTTATTTCGAATTATATTTGAATGTTTCAATTTCTTCTCAAAAGGATTCTATTAAATTCGCTTTAACTGCAAGAAAAGATTAATTCATTTTTCCTTTTGTTTTTCTAAATAAACTACGCAATCATTTTTATGGTTCTCATTTGCTTTTGCTAGAATGAAAGCTTTTCATCGTGACATATGGAAAGATTCCGTGGATTCTTCTTTTTCTTCTACAACTTTAACTAAAGCGAAATTACCAGAAAGGAAACTGAATCTATGGAAGAAAACAAATTGTCCCTTAATATAAATTTTAGTTTAATAGCGTGACTCCTACATCCGTTTGAAATTAATTTTTCTCAGCATTAACATCAGCATGGGCAGGCATTGAAAAAACACAAAAGAGGGAACAACAGCAGGAAAAAACACAAAAGATGGAAAAAAATGGAAAAGCGGGGGACAGATATAGCAACAGAAGCAGAGGAATGCGAACAAACGCAAAAACCTATTATCTAATTCTTATCTTTTTTGCCGTTCTTCAAGGAGCAGAATTAGTTATATTTTATTCATAAGACGTTTTCCTGTTGAAAATTACGTTCATACGAATGACAATTACCTTTTCCTTTTTGGTGTGTGTGGCTTATAACACATTAAGTGTGTTTCATTGTAGGAAGGTTGTTTATTTCTACAATTTTTAACAAAAATGTCCACACTACTGTAAATAATATATCAGTAATTCTCATTTAAAGAATCTATCTGATGATGTAAACAAAATATTAATGTAATTGCGGTCAGGGCCGGCCTTACCTTTTGTGGCGCCGGTGCGACAATATTTGTTGATACGCCCCACAAACTGTGTGTGGGGGTGGGGGGGGAGGGAGTTGTATGTTTTTTCAGCCACATATGAAAAATAAACAATATATATTTATAAGCTTAGTATGTAAGGGTTTTTCCCACATGCCGTAAAAATGAAGAATGTAATTTATACAGGGAATGGAGATTAAAATGTCATCCGTCAAATATCCCTGTGTAATTTTATAGCTTATGATGTAGCGGGCCTGTGGGTTCCAGGGATTTCTCCTGGCAGGCCGAATAATTTCTCTTTGTTTATCGTTCTCTGAATGAAGCAAACAGGCCCTTATTCTAAATAGCTTCAGGAAGCTCTTAATACGAGGATCTATTAGTTATTCAGGGTACATACCACAACAAGAAAGAACCATATTTAACCGGAGCCGAAAGTAGGAGTAAAAATAAAAAATGCAATGCAGAAAATTTTTGAAAATGCTAAACTTTGGCTTTATAAAGAACCAGCAAATCACAACTTTAACTCCTTCCCTACAAAGACGTAATTGAATATAGGTTTCTGCTGTGTCATATATGTTATTCAAGTTAATGACACCACAAAATTGAAAAACACCTTATGATGTTTGTTTACATATATATCATCATCATTTTCAACCATTATCAGTCCACTTCCGGACGAAGATCTCCCCAAGTTTCTTCCTGAATTGTCTGTCTTGAGCCTGTGTCCTCTGTGTCACTCCATCATGCTTTCGAATTTCATCCATCCATCTCCCACGTGGTCTTCTTCTGGGTCTTTTTCTGTTCCTCGGAATCCAGTCTGAAATGTCTGTTGTTCATGGGTCATGAAATAAAAGATTGCCGTCTTATGCAGGATTAGAATAACTAAAAGTTAAAAGAAACTGATGCTCCTGTACACACCAAATGTGGTGATAATGATCTAAATGACAGGTTAAAACAAGCATAAGATCTTTCAATCCCTCTTGGGATCATCCTCAGATGTGTTCACGAATTAGTGATTCCGACTTTTAAATAACAGAAGGGGGGAGGATTGTCATGTTTCGAACTGTGCGTTCATTGCGCATGCCTGTGATTGTTCACGGGAGGATCCGGGTCGCTGAGTGGGTGATTGTGTCATCTGGTGTTAAGGCACTCAAGCTGAGTGGGTGATTGATGACACAATCACCCACTCAGCGACCCGGTTCCTCCCGTGAACAATCCCAGGCATGCGCAGTGAACGCACAGTTTGAATCATGACACTGCCCTCTTCTGTTATTTAAAGGTCGGAATCACTAATTCGTGAGCACATCTGAGGATGATCCCAAGAGGATTTGAAAGATCGCATGTTTGTTTTAACCTGTCATTTAGATCATGTTCACCACATTTGGTGTGTACAGGAGCATCAGTTTCTTTTAGTTATTCTAATCGTGCATAAGACGGCAATAATTTATTTCATGACTAACTGAGCACGAGCTTTTCATCTATTTTAATGTTTATAGGTGGTCTGTTCTTCTGGCAACGTGTACAGCACATTGCCATTTCAGTGATTTCACTTTGGTCATGATGTCTTCCACTCCTGTCATTTTCCTTATCCACAAGTTCCTCTTCTTTTCTTTCCTGGTCATACCAAGCATCCATCTCTCCAGGCTTCTTCTCATCTTTCCTGGTCACACCATGTCTTTGTACGTCTTTTTTTAGTTAAGGTCTATTAAGTCTGTCACACGTGCGTTGAGCAACTGAGAAAATGGACTCAAGGTAAGAAAAAAACTCTTCCGTTTTCTATTCCAATGGTATGGCGGGAGCCAGTGAGTCATAAGGAATGTTATGTTTGCTTAACCACACAAGTAAAGGTCTAAAATTGCAAAAAACGTAAATAATATTGTCTACCCAATGACTTCTTGGGGAATCAGACAAGTACCTCATGATCCTTGATTTACACGTTCCACCCCCTCCTACATCATTTGATTTTTCATCAGCTTCAGAAGTTGAGTTAAAAACTGCAGTGAAACACTCAGGACTTGTACAGCAAAAGTCCTGAGTTTCACTGCAATTTTTAACTGAACTTCTGAAGCTGATGAAAAATCAAATATGGACACAGAATTTAACACAAAGTGAATTAAATGACTTGGTACGGGATTTAAATCTGCCGAAGGAAACGTTTAGAATCAAGACTCAAAAACAAAAATCAACTTGCTCCACGAACAACATTTTCATGGTACAGAAATCGAGAAAAGGAATTTGTTGAATATTTCGCCCAATAAGAATCGCTTGTATTTTGCAGAGACATTCCTGGACTTCAAATTTATTTGTCTTTCACTGTTCATGACCCATGACAGTAGAGATTGTTTCTTGATTCTAGTACGATAAGTTTAAAAGGAGTTATTTTGAATAATGGCAACATTTCTCCCTAAATACCAGTTGCTCATTCAGTACATCTGAAGGAATTTTATGAAAATCTTGACGTTTTCCTTATTAAAATAAGATATCAGGAATACAATTGGCAAATTTGTGGATATTTAAAAATTATGAGCATGATATTAGGGCAGCAAAGTGGCTGCACAAAAATGGCATGTTTCTTATAAGAAACATTGCATCACAAAAAAAAACTGTCCTAAAAGAGAAAACTTGATTCCAGGATCAAAGAACGTTCTGCACCCGAACCTAGTGCATCCGGAAAAAAGTTATTTTACCATCCTTGCATATTAAATTAGGATTGATGAAACGATTCGTCAAAGCTCTGGACAAAAAAATGGTTAATGTTTTCAATATTTGATTAATGTTTTTCCACATTTATCAGAAGCAAAAATCAAAGGAGTGTTTGCTGGCCCAGATATAAGGCATTTAACTAAAGATAAAATTTGTGATGAAAAAATGATTACAACAGAAAAAGAAGCATGGGTTAGTTTCAGAAATGTCATTCAGAATTTTTTAGGCAATTACAAGGATCCTAATTACAGAGCAATCGTAGCAACTATCCTAGAAAAAAATTGAGAACCAGGGTTGAAACATGAGCTTGAAAATTCCTTTTCTGCATTTTCACTTTGACTATTTTCCTGAAAATCTTGGTGCTGTGAGTGAAGAGCAAGGTGAGAGATTTCACCAAGATATAAATTGTATGTTAAAAAAAAAATCAAGGGCGATGGAATGTAAATATGATGGCGGATTACTGCTGGGGTTTCAAGAGAGATTCTGCTTCTGAAATTTCACCGTATAAGAAAAGCCGTAAACATATGTTTGACAGAAAACGACTGATTTTGTAAGAACACATTAATTCTGATTAATTTTGTTTTTTATATTGTTTTTCATTAATTATTTTTTATCTTCACACAAGTGATTTCTATTTAGATTGTATCAATATCAATGGGTCGTGGATTGTATATTCCCTTAAGAAAATGAAACACATTCTATAAATTGCTAATAAACAATATCATCATCATTGTCAACCATTATCAATCCACTGCTGGACGAAGGTCTCCCCAAGTTTCCTCCACAACGGTCTGACTTGTGCCAGTCTCCTCCATGTCACTCCCGCATATTTACGAATTTCATCCACCCATCTCCCATGTGGTCTTTTTCTGGGTCTTTTCCTGTCCCTTGGAATCCAATCTAAAATTTCGGCTGTCCATCTATGGTCTGTCCTTCTGGCAGTATGTCCAGCCCATTGCCATTTCAGGGATTTAACTCTGATCATGATGTCTTCCACTCTCGTCATTTTTCGGATCCACGAGTTCCTCTTCTTATCTCTCCTGGTTATACCAAGCATGCACCTCTCCATGCTTATTTGAGTTGTCTGCAGCCTTTGTATGTCTCTTTTAGTTAAGGTCCACGTCTCTGCACCATACGTAAGCACTGGAAGGATGCATTGATCAAACACTTTTCTTTTAAGACATAATGGCATATTGCTCTTGAAAATTATGCTGTTTCTTCCAAAAGCTCTCCAGGCAAGTTTTGTACGCCGATTAATTTCTTCATCAATGTGACCCTCACTTGATATCTGCTGTCCAAGATAAACATACGTATCTGTTATCTCCAGTTTTTCTCCATCAATCGATAAATCTTCATTTCTTGTAAAAGCATTGAACATCACTTTTGTCTTCTGAGAGTTCATTTTTAATCCCACTTCTTTACTCTTGTCAGCAAGTTCCTGGATCATACTCTGCAGCTCTGATGGGGTAGTTGCAAAAATGACTACGTCATCAGCAAAACGAAGGTGGGTTAGATAATCTCCATTAATCTTTATCCCTTTGTTTTCCCAGTTCAGTGATTGAAAGACATTTTCCAATTGGCATTAAAGAGCTTCGGAGATATGGTGTCACCTTATCTCACTCCCTTTCCAATTTTTATGTGTGTTGTATTTTCAAACAGCCGAATCTTTGCACTTGCATTTTCATAGATGTTATTAATAATATTAATGTATGCGTCTTCAATACCGCAGGATTTCAGAGCCGTGGTAACTGCTGATGGTTTCACCGAATCAAAGGCTTTTTCATAATCGATAAAAGCCATGCACAATGGAAGTTCATATTCCTCGCTCTTTCAATTAGTTCTCTCAGTACGTGGATATGATCTATTGTGCTGTAGCCACTCCTGAATCCAGCTTGTTCTCTCGGTTGAGCCATGTCCAGTGTTACCTTCAAGCGGTGTGAAAGAACTTTAGTGAAGATTTTATAAACCACTGATAGGAGGCTGATATGTCTGTAGTTCCTGAGATCCTCAATGTCACCTTTTTTATGTAGCAGGATCATTGTAGCATTGTTCCAATCCTCAGGAATCTTCCCTTCATTAAGGCATCGAGTGAAAATTTGGGCGAGTACTGTTTCAATTTCTCCACTTGCTTCTTGTATGATGTCTATAGTAATTCCATCTTCTCCTGGAGCTTTCCCCCGCTTCATGTTCTTGATTGCATGAGCCACTTCTGCTGGGAGGACTGGAAGAACTCTGGTACCTTTCATGATGTCTGGAGTACATGTATCATCCCTTTCATATAATTTGGAGTAGAAATCTTTCACTCTTGTCAAAATTTCGCCTCTATTTCTTGTTATAGAACCATCTTCTTTTCTCAGAGCCATAATCTGTTTTCTTCCCTTACTGAGATGTCCCTTTGCTATCTTAAGGCTTTGGTTGTTTTCAATTGCTTTCCTCACTAGCTCACAGTTGAATTTCCTTACGTCTTCAGTGATACTTTTCGTGTTGTCTTGCATAGCTCTATATATTCCACTTTGGAAGTCACATCTTCTTTAGTTGTCCTCATCTCTTCTTTTTTTGCATCAACATTTTGGTTTTTCCTGATAATTTGTTCACATGCAATTTGTTCTTAGACCCAGCTAATTTTGTTGCTGTTTCCATTAGAGCTTTGGTTACTTTTCTGTTAACTTCCGAAATATCCACTTCTTCCGATGTTAGGCCTTCTAAAGCAGAGAATCTGTTCTTCAGTTCCAACTTGAAAGTATTATGGTGTTTTTAAGGTTGGTTATGTCAATACATTTTGTTTGTCTTATGAGCTTGCGACGTTCCAGTTTAGTGTTGAGGTGCATCTTACATCTCACCAATCTATGGTCACTACCTGTGTTGAACTTGTTCAGCACACTGCAGTCTTCGATGACGAATTTTTTGTTACACATAATAAAATCAATTTCACTTGTCGTCCCAATTGGATGTCTCCATGTCCATTTCCTGTGTGGCTTTTTCTTGAAAAAGGAGTTCAAGATGAAAATCCTTCTGCCTCTGCAAACTCAACGAGAGTATTTCCACGCTGGTTTCTGTTGCCGTGACCGAATTTACCTACTGAAGTTTCATTCTGTTGCCGTTGCCCTATTTTTGCATTGAAATCTCCCATAATTATCTTTAAGTGCTGCTTACCTTTATTATTTAGATGACGAATTTCCTCATAAAATTCTTTCAATTTCTTCTTCAGGATGACTTGTGGTGGGTGCATAAGTTTGAATAATCTGAGCCTGGTATCTTCTCGATAGTTGGATAACGAGTCGTGCAGCTCTGTCAGAGGAACTTTCAACTTCTACCACTTTCTCCTTCAGTTTCTTGTTTATTATAAATCCAACACCACTAGTTCTGCCAGTATCTGTCCCACGATAATAGAAGAGATGTCCACTTTTCAGTTCAATGAGATCTTCTCCTTTTCTCCTTACCTCACTTAGCCCGACGATGTCCCACTTGATCCTTTGTAGTTCCTCTTCCAATTCAAGAAGCCTTGAATCAGAAGATAGGGAGCGTCCGTTATAGGTAGCCAAGGTCAGCATCAAATGGCAGCCTAGTCCGGTCCTCCGGGGATTCTTAGCACCCTCTGCCTTCATGTCGCACTGGCCGCTGCCTTGGCCAGGTACATTCCAGCTGCCGGAGACTGAGGGCCAAGATTTAAGTTGTAGAGTCATTTTGGAGGTGTTTGGCCATAACTCACCACGCTGGCCAAGCGGGTTGGTGAGTGTGGGATAGCATTTCCTCTGATCCCGATGGTATAGTTATACCGCTATTGGCGGTCGTCAGAGCCTTAGTGGGAACAGGATGCACCACGAGAAGGCGGGGTTGACATTTGTCAAGGAGAGGCTGTGATGTTACGCATCACCTGACCTTACATCCTGATAAACAATATATATATATATATATATATATATATATATATATATATATATATATCATCATCATCATCATTGTCAACCATTATCAATCCACTGCTGGACGAAGGTCTCCTCAAGTTTCCTCCACAACGGTCTGTCTTGTGCCAGTCTCCTCCATGTCACCCCTGCATACTTTCGAATTTCATCCACCCATCTCCCATGTGGTCTTCTTCTGGGTCTTTTCCTGTCCCTTGGAATCCAATCTAAAATTTCGGCTGTCCATCGATGATCTGTCCTTCTGGCAGTATGTCCAGCCCATTGCCATTTCAGGGATTTAACTCTGATCATGATGTCTTCCACTCTTGTCATTTTTCGGATCCACGAGTTCCTCTTCTTATCTCTCCTGGTTACACCAAGCATGCACCTCTCCATGCTTCTTTGAGTTGTCTGCAGCCTTTGTATGTCTCTTTTAGTTAAGGTCCACGTCTCTGCACCATACGTAAGCACTGGAAGGATGCATTGATCAAACACTTTTCTTTTAAGACATAATGGCATATTGCTCTTGAAAATTATGCTGTTTCTTCCAAAAGCTCTCCAGGCAAGTTTTGTACGCCGATTAATTTCTTCATCAATGTGACCCTCACTTGATATCTGCTGTCCAAGATAAACGTACGTGTCTGTTATCTCCAGCTTTTCTCCATCAATCGATAAATCTTCATTTCTTGTAAAAGCATTGAACATCACTTTTGTCTTCCGAAAGTTCATTTTTAATCCCACTTTCTTACTCTTGTCAGCAAGTTCCTGGATCATACTCTGCAGCTCTGATGGGCTAGTTGCAAAAATGACTACGTCATCAGCAAAACGAAGGTGGGTTAGATAATCTCCATTAATCTTTATCCCCTTGTTTTCCCAGCTCAGTGACTGAAAAACACCCTCCAATGTAGCATTAAAGAGCTTCGGAGATATGGTGTCACCTTGTCTCACTCCCTTTCCAATTTTTATGTGTGTTGTATTTTCAAACAGCCGAATCTTTGCACTTGCATTTTCATAGATGTTATTAATAATATTAATGTATGCATCTTCAATACCGCAGGTTTTCAGAGCCATTGTAACTGCTGATGGTTTCACCGAATCAAAGGCTTTTTCATAATCGATAAAAGCCATGCACAATGGAAGTTCATATTCCCTCGCTCTTTCAATTAGTTCTCTCAGCACATGGATATGATCTATTGTGCTGTAGCCACTCCTGAATCCAGCTTGTTCTCTCGGTTGAGCCATGTCCAGTGTTACCTTCAAGCGGTGTGAAAGAACTTTAGTGAAGATTTTATAAACTACTGATAGGAGGCTGATAGGTCTGTAGTTTCCGAGATCCTCAATGTCACCTTTCTTATGTAGCAGGATCATTGTAGCGGTGTTCCAATCCTCAGGAATCTTTCCTTCATTAAGGCATCGAGTGAAAATTTGGGCGAGTACTGTTTCGATTTCTCCACTTGCTTCTTGTATGATGTCTACAGTAATTCCATCTTCTCCTGGAGCTTTTCCCCGCTTCATGTTCTTGATTGCATGTGCAACTTCTGCTGGAAGGACTGGAGGAACTCTGGTACTGGTATCTTTCATGATGTCTGGAGTGCATGTATCATCCCTTTCATATAATTTGGAGTAGAAATCTTTCACTCTTGTCAAAATTTCGCCTCTATTTCTTGTTACAGAACCATCTTCTTTTTCTCAGTGCCATAATCTGTTTTCTTCCCTTACTGAGATGTCCCTTTGCTATCTTTAGGCTTTGGTTGTTTTCAATTGCTTTCCTCACTAGTTCACAGTTGAATTTTCTTACGTCTTCAGTGATACTTTTTCGTACTGTCTTGCATAGCTCTATATATTCCACTTTGGAAGTCGCATCTTCTTTAGTTGTCCTCATCTCTCTTCTTTTTTGCATCAACATTTTCGTTTTTCCTGATAATTTATTTACATGCAACTTGTTCTTAGACCCAGCTAATTTTGTTGCTGTTTCCATAAGAGCTTTGGTTACTTTTCTGTTAACTTCAGAGATGTCCACTTCTTCCGATGTTAGGCCTTCTAAAGCAGAGAACCTGTTCTTCAGTTCCAACTTGAAGGTATTATGGTGTTTTTTAAGGTTGGTTATGTCAATAGATTTTGTTTGTCTTATAAGCTTGCCACGTTCAAGTTTAGTGTTGAGGTGCATCTTACATCTCACCAATCTATGGTCACTACCTGTGTTGAACTTGTTTAGCACACTGCAGTCTTCCATGACGAATTTTTTGTTACACATAATAAAATCAATTTCATTTGTCGTCCCGTTTGGATGTCTCCATGTCCATTTCCTGTGTGGCTTTTTCTTGAAGAAGGAGTTCAAGATGAAAAACCCTTCTGCCTCTGCAAACTCAACGAGAGTATTTCCACGCTGGTTTCTGTTGCCGTGACCGAATTTACCTACTGAAGTTTCATTCTGTTGCCGTTGCCCTATTTTTGCATTGAAATCTCCCATAATTATTTTCAAGTGCTGCTTTACCTTTATTATTTAGATGACAAATTTCCTCATAAAATTCTTCAATTTCTTCTTCAGGATGACTGGTGGTGGGTGCATAAGTTTGAATAATCTGAGCCTGGTATCTTTTCGAGAGTTGGATAACGAGTCGTGCAGCTCTGTCAGAGGAACCTTCAACTTCTACAACTTTATCCTTCAGTTTCTTGTTTATTATAAATCCAACACCACTAGTTCTGCCAGTATCTGTCCCACGATAGTAGAAGAGATGTCCACTTTTCAGTTCGATGAGATCTTCTCCTTTTCTCCTTACCTCACTTAGCCCCACGATGTCCCACTTGATCCTTTGTAGTTCCTCTTCCAATTCAAGAAGCCTTGAATCAGAAGATAGGGAGCGTCCATTGTACGTTGCCAAGGTCAGCATCAGATGGCAGCCTAGTCCGGTCCTCCGTGGATTCTTAGCACCCTCTGCCTTCATGTCGTCCTGGCCGCTGCCTTGGCCAGGTACATTCCAGCTGCCGGAGACTGAGGGCCAAGATTTAAGTTGTGGAGTCATTTTGGAGGGGTTTGGCCATAACTCACCACGCTGGCCAAGCGGGTTGGTGAGTGTGGGATAGAATTTCCTCTAATCCCGATGGTATAGTTATACCGCTGTTGGCGGTCGTCAGAGCCCCTTTAGTAGGAACAGGATGCACGACGAGAAGGCGGGGTTGACATTTGTCAAGGAGAGGCTGTGATGTTACGCATCACCTGACCTTTACATCCCCAATTCAAGAAGCCTTGAATTCCAATTCAAGAAGCCTTGAATTGGAATTCAAGGTTTCTTGAATATATATATATATATATATATATATATATATACACACAAGAGCAATTGCATTAGAGATACCTGTCTAGTAACGTGTAGCACCACCTTTCGCCCTGATGACTGCGGCGATTCGTCTCGGCATGAACTCGACAAGACACCGAAAGCGTTGGGAAGCCATACGGATCCACGACCGCTGAACAAGCTCCCACAGTTTACGAAGATTTGGAGGAGGAGGGTTAGAGCCTCGAACATCTCTCTCGATGGCATCCCAGATGTGCTCGATTGAGGTCGGGTGACCTAGCTGGCCTAGGAAGCGAGGTCACATCGGTGGAGTGTTCATCCAACCATTCGGATATAATTTGGGAGCTGCATTGTCTTGTTGCAGGATGAGGTTCCCAGTGGGATGTTGAAGACGCACAAACGGGAGCAAATGGTTGTCAAGGATAGCCCGGTAACGTTGACCTGTGAGGGACGATGTCACACGTACCAGGGATCCATCGCTTCATGTGGTTTGCGCCGTACTCGTATCCTGCTATCCGCATGTACCAACGTGGATCTCGACTCATCAGTCCAGGCAGCATTTTCCCACATGTCTAGGGTCCAGTAGCGATGTTCCCGTGCCCATGCTAATCTTTGCACCCTGTGATATGCGATCAGCAGCGGTATCCTCGTGGGACGATGGCTTCTGTAACCCATAGCGAGGAGATGGTTCTGGATGGTGTGGCTGCGTACACGTTTTTGTGCACCAGCGTTAAATTGCCGAGTGATGTCTTGCACTGTAGCCCGTCTATCCACTGTTACAATGCGAGCTAGCCGACGATGACCCCGCTCATCCACACGCTGTTGTCCACGGCAGTTGGTCCTTGCAGGGATGGTTTTATCGGATTCGATGTACTCACGGTGCACCCGTGACACAGTGCCTCTTGAAAATCCTAGTGCCTGCACGAATTCCGAGATGGAGTGTCCACGATCAAATGCGCGATGGAGTGTCCACGATCAAATGCGCGTAGGTCCTTCGTCTTACCCATACTGCGTTCGTCTCTTACTGATTCCCGTTACATCACTCCTTATATTGTCGGATCGCTGCATACGTCATGTCGTTTTCATTGACAGGGCCGCCCACAGCGCCATATTTGCATAACGCTAGCTGTCTCTAATTCAGTTGCTGTTCAGTGTATATGCAGCATATTCATGATTTTGTTTTCACGATACTGAAAAATCCTTACGTGACAAAGAAAAATAAATGTTATTTTTAAAATCAGCATAGCAAAATTAATCTAAATCACTTGACGTAATGTAAACCCCATTTGAAAAGTTAAATTTTGTAGGGTAGTGTTAAGTTATTGGTGAAAATGTTTTTTTTACTTAGATAGCGAACGAACGTTTTGGTCAACCCAATATTTACAGCGTGGCGTAGGTGCCCATAAGGGACAGCTATCCGTCTTTAAAAATGAACATTTTCTGTTTCGCATTGTTTCAGATGACCATTGGAATTTACCAAGGAACACTAAATTCCGTGAGAATTTCCAAGCCCCTACCAAGAGAAGAAATTAAGGAGAGAAAAAGCAAGGAAGTGTTAGCTTTAGAAGTCTGCTAGTGTTGGTGTCTCTCATGCTTCATCAGCCTGATTTAATCACCCTTCGGGGAATAACCCAAACAAAAATAGCTGGACGAATGCAGCATAAATTTCTTTCATTCAGAAACACTTCCATTGCCTCTACATTTACAGATTTCTTTTCTGTATCTGTTGGGCTCATCGTATAATTTAGTTCCCATTAACGAATCTAGGCTTTCGTCTCTTTCATCTCGCTCTGTGTAAATGCTTTCCAATGCGAAGATAAAAACACTTATTTCCCCGCAATCTTTTCGCGCGAACAATTTGATAATTAAAGTAACCTCAGAGCGTTTTGGGCTCTAAATCAGTCTCTGTAGTAATTCATCATATGTTCTTTTTGTACCTCATTTGTAAAAGAGGAATACTTTTGTTATGCGGAAAGGCATAGAATGAGGGATAAAAGTTTAAGCTAAAAATGTTTACTGCACAATTTCTGACATTAATGACAAATAAATGAGAAAATTGTAAATAATTACAATACAAAAGTTAATGGCAGGAGAAATCAACTTAGAAGTGATATGATACTCAAAGTCCTGAATAAGTGTTTTAAATATTTAGTGTTTGTAATGTTTTTAGGTTTTAAGAGTGTAAAACTGTATGTGCAAAGACAGATTACCAAAAGCCTCAACTTTTTTTTTTTTTTTTTTTTTTTTTTTTTGATTGGAGGTTTAACGACCACCGTGAGCAACTCAATGGGCTATAAGCAGTCGCCCGTCCCTAATTTTGGGTCACTGGTTCCAGGGAAGGGAGAGAGCCAGTGCCGTAAGACAAACACAACATCCATGCCTGACCGGGATTCGAACCCGGACCCCTTACGGACGAATGATCAGAGGCCAGCGCCTTAGACCACTGCGCCACCAGGGCGGCAGCCTCAACTTTGAGTAAAACTTGATTAACTATTAAAAATCTCTAATAGCTTAATACATAAAGCCCTTAACTAAGCGTAGATTTACTAAACAGGCAGCCGCCCCGGTGGCGCAGTGGTCTAAGCGATGGCCTCTGATGATTCGTCCGAACGGGGTCCGGGTTTGAATCCCGGTGAGGCATGGATGTTGTGTTTGTCTTACGGCACTGGCTCTTTCCCTTCCCTGGAACCAGTGACCCTAAATTAGGGACGGGCGACTGCTTATAGCCCATTGAGTTGCTCACGGCGGTCGTTAAACCTCCAATCCAAAAAAAAAAAAAAAAAAAAAAAAAAAAAACAGGCAGATAAATAATAAGACGGTACTTATTCAAACTACAACGTTTTACACTGAAGTGCAAAACTACATGGGATAGCAGTATGCAAATTTTTAACAGGCTCTGTCGTCGCTATGATTTTTATCAGATGCGATGTCTAATCTCTTGAGACAGGTTGAATAACCACCAGTGGGATTTATAACTTACCGACGTGAATTATCGGAGTTTGAACGAGGCATGTTAGTGGTAACCAGACGGATGGGACATTCAGCTTCCGAAGTTGGGCGAATATTCAACATTCCTCGATACACGGTGTCATGTGTGTACCGAGAATACCTCATGGAAGGCATTATCACTCACCATGGACAGCGCAGTGGCCGACCATGGTTGCTGAATGGCCATGACCAGCGGCGTCTAACCAGGATTGTCCATGCTAATAGACAAGCGACATTGGTTCGAATAACATCCACATTCAATGCAGGACGCTGCAGAGACATATCTATCAGGTTAGTGCAGCGTAATTTGGCGTCTATGGGGTATGGGAGCAGAAGACACACCATAGTGCCTTTTGTTAACACCACGACATCGGACACAGCGCTTCACCTTGGCTCGTAAACACGCTAATTGGACCCTGGGAAACTGGCAACATGTGACGTTGCCAGATGAGCCAAGCTACCGGTTAACCGGATGTGGCGCATACCCCACGAGGCCATGGCCCGAAGCTGGCAACAGGGCACTGTGAAAGCTGGTGGTGGTTCCATATACACTGAAGAGCAATTGAATTAGAGATACCTGTCTAGTAACGTGTAGCACCACCTTTCGTCCTGATGACGACGGCGATTCGTCTCGGCATGAACTCGACAAGACACCGGAAGCGTTGGGAAGCCAAACGGATCCACGAATCCTGAACAAGCTCCCACAGTTCACGAAGATTTGATGAAAGGGGGTCAGAGCCTCGAACATCTCTCTCGATGGCATCCAAGATGTACTTGATGGGATTGAGGTCAGGTGACCTAGCTGGCCAAGGAAGCGAGGTCAGGTCGGTGGAGTGTTCATCCAACCATTGCGATACAATTCGGGAGCTAAATTGTCTTGTTGCAGGATGAGGTCCCCAGTGGGATGTGGAAGACGCGCAAACGGGAGCAAATGGTCGTCCAGGATATCCCGGTAACTTTGACCTGTGAGGGACGATGTCACACGTACCAGGGATCCCATTTCAGTGCACGTAAACAGTCTCCAGACGAAAATGCCACCCCCCCACCAGCTTGAAGAGCGCTTTGCTGGCAAGAAGGATCCATCGCTTCATGTGGCTTGCGCCGTACTCGTATCCTGCCATCCGCATCTACCAACGTGAATCTCGACTCATCAGTCCAGACAACATTTTTCCACATGTCTAGGGTCCAGTGGCGATGTTCCCGCGCCCATGCTAATCTTTGCACCTTGTGATGTGAGGTCAGCAGCGGTACCCTCGTGGGACGATGGCTTCTGTACCCCATAGCGAGGAGATGGTTCTGGATGGTGTGGCTGCTTACACGTTTTTGTGCACCAGCGTGAATCCGTCTGGTTACCACTAACATGCCTCGTTCAAACTCCGATAATTCACGTCGGTAAGTTATATAGTAATTTCTTGCACTGTGGCCCGTCTATCTACTGTCCCATCCGTCTGGTTACCACTAACATGCCTCGTTCAAACTCCGATAATTCACGTCGGTAAGTTATATAGTAATTTCTTGCACTGTGGCCCGTCTATCTACTGTTACAATGCGAGCTAGCCGACGATGACCCCGCTCATCCACCCGCTGTTGTCCACGGCAGTCTGCCATTGCAGGGATAGTTTTACCGGATTCGATGCACTCACGGTGCACCCGTGACACAGTGGCTCATAAAAATCCCAGTGCCTGCACGACTTCCCAGGTGGAGTGACCCATTTGTCAAGCCCCGACAATTTGCCCACGATCAAATGCGCTTAGATCCTTCGTCTTACCCGTACTGCGTCCACACAAAAAGACCACGGTTGGAATCAGCGCCTCTGAATTTTATAAGAAACATTAAAAATCAACATAAACAATTTTTGTGTTTCGCAATGTAATCTCTACACTGTTAAAAAGTTTGTGGTAGGTTGCACCAAAAAGTGATGATGCACTAGCTGCACAACTTTTTGAGAAAAGATGCACCATTTCTTGGTGCAAACAAAACCCAACAACGTGAAGAAACTTTGCACAACGTTACAGTACAAGGTTGCACCACGTTATGGTACAAGGTAGCACCATGTTGTACGGTTTTGTTTGCACCACGTAATGGCGTATCTTTTCTAAGAAAGTGGTGCAGCTGGTGTAGCACCACTTTTTGGTGCAACCTATCACAAAATTTTTAACAGTGTAGTATAACGTTATTTTCTCCCTTCTTGCATGTACACGTCAATTTATTCATGTCTGGAATATTGTAATAATATTACGTCTGGAAGAAAAAAAAGTTTAACCAAATTAAAATGCTTTAAAGATTCGACTTTTGTTTATAAAATATTTTTAACAAAGTAAAACGTCATAAGAAAATTGCGACGAAGAGGTTTTGATTTATCCCCGAACCTGATTACTTTTTGCACAGAGACAGTTCTTTTTTCTCATCATTTCTCTCCTCCCCAGAAAGTCCGTTATCAACAAAAATTCAAAGCACAACGGGATGCGAACGCTTACTATTCGGCCAAGAAACAAATTTTGAAGGAAATGAAAAATTATCCACCGTCTCCAATTTTTATTTACAATATAGGAAAGTTTGTCATGGGGGCATTGAGCGTACCTATCTAATTCATATGCAGGTCAACATACGGGAGACACTCAGATAGTGTTTCATATTAGGAAAAAGAACGCACTCCATCTTATAAGTCAGGAAACAACATTTTTTTCCTGTGACTATTCGAAGCTTGATAAATGCAATATGACGCACTGGAACATCAATCATACAGAACATACTTTTTTTCTTTTTTTCTGTAAGGCATTACTCTCCATTGGATCAATAGCCACCAAAGATAAAATAAACTAGGGAACGTTTGCTCAATTGTTTAGAAAGAAAATCAGTATTCGTGTAAAAACGCTACTTCAAGTAAAAATTTTCACTTTCTCTCTTTTTGCTCTCCTACTTGCTCGTAGTAGCATGCGACTATGTTTAAAATATATAATAATGTACAGGGTGTCTACAATGTCTTGTTACCCCCCTCCTGTAACAAGAAATGTAAGTGAACTATGTATCTGTTGTGTGATGTATATGTTGAGGCATCCTTAAACATCCAGTGGATCCGTTTGGGCTCAGTCATTCTCGTGACAGAGAATAATTTTACGCCATGTTCTGTGGGACATTTTCCGAAGCAGTTGCAGGGTGATACAAGAGAAAGCACGTCTCACTGCTTGTTTAAGTTCATCAGTGGTTTGATAGCGCTGCTGTGCAACAACCTCCTTCATGAAACCCCAAAGGGCATTATCACAAGTTGAGAGATCTGGGCTTCGAGGTGGCCATTCAAGTGGCGCAGTGGTCTAAGCGATGGCCTCTGACCTTTCGTCCGAACGGGGTCCGGGTTCAAATCCCGGTGAGGCATGGATATTGTGTTTGTCTTACGGCACTGGCTCTCTCCCTTCCCTGGAACCAGTGACCCTAAATTAGGGACGGGCGACTGCTTATAGCCCATTGAGTTGCTCACGGTGGTCGTTAAACCTCGAATCAAAAAAAAAAAAAAAAAAAAAGTGGAGCGAACCTCGGCCGATCCAACGATTCCGAAAGACCTCACCAAGGTATTCCCGAACAGCGATTGCGTAATGGGCGGGTGCCCCATCCTGTTGGAACCATACGTCGTTCAGAATGCCAAGATTTCCAAGTTGTGGCACAAACCAGGTCTGCAGCAAGTCCAGAGAAATTGTGTGATTCACTGGACCATCAAAGAAATACGGTCCAAAAAGATGTCGATTATTCATTGTAGCCCATATCATGACATGCGGAGGATGATGTTCCAATTCTTCGACATATCGTGGGTCTTCCTTGGACCAGAACCCAACGTTCCGTGATCGACAGCTGCGGTATATTGCACATTCATCACTGAAAATGACCTTTCCACGTTTTGTCACGCATTGTCCACGTTTTGGGATTGTGGCAAATGTCTGAAGCATCATTGCAAATGCATCCCGTCTGCGGTTTAAATCGATGTCTGATAACTCCTGAACGAACATCGGGCGATATGCGTGCAAATTCAGGTCATTCTTCATGTGCTTATGCAGTGTCGATCGTGGTATTCCAAGCTCCGCTGATCGTTTGCGGAGCGACTTCGTCGGTGAACTGATAAGTGATTCCTCGACCGCTTGACACTCTTGCACTCTGGTTGATGGTCTTCCTGTTCGTGGTTTGTCCTTGATGTTGCCTGCTTCGAAGAGTTTATTTTCTCACCGAAGAAGAATCTGTTTTGGAGGGGCCTCTTTGTCTAATTGTTGTTGGAAATCGGCACGCACGTAACGCATTGTCTTCCCTGTGTGTGTGGACGTTCGTGTACCCATACATTGACAACAATCCGATGTTCCAGGGTGCAGGGAGTATTCGCTGGTATCAACCATGGTTCCGGTACCTAATCTGTAAATAAACACAATACAGACCATAACTCAAGATTTACATCATACAACAGGTACATGGCTCACTTACATTTCTTATTACGGGGGGGATAACAAGACATTGTGGACACCCTGTACTATCTGTTATAAAACTGAGTCAGAAATAAGGAACGTAACAAAGAAAAAGATATAAAATATGCACTTAGGCTCATACGACGCAAGTGCTTCTAAACTGATGTTATAGGCAGTAATTTCGGTGCCCTGTTAGCCGCATGATCTAAGGCGCGGGCTTCTGATCATTCGTGAGAGCTGGATAGTAGTTCGAGTCACGGATGAAGCCTTTGGTGGTGTGTTTGTCTAATGGCTCTGTTTCTTCCCTGGAGCCAGTATCCTCAAATTAAGAACAGGCGACTGCTCATAGCTCTGTAACTTGCTCATGGCGGTCGTTAAACCCTAAGAAAGAAAAAGCAGTGATATCACAGCGAGAATATCAGAGGTGAAGTTATGCACCTGCAAAAATTCTTTGCGAACTTCCCTTTAGAACGAACATTTTTATATTAAAAGCTTTTGAGGTAGAACAGCTTGCATCTCTTTTCCACTTTCCCTCCCGTTTTTCTTTGTCTCCGCGCTTTCGCTCATGGAAGTGTTTCATTTTTCTGTGATTATTTCGAGGATCCAGAAGCTTTGGAATTATAAATTGTTTGAATTGTCAGGGCCAGTGAATAATTGTTCGAGTTATTCTCGTTGTCCCATTGATTTCAGCAGAAGTTAGGATTATTAACTTTCTTTTAATATCATTTCGTAAGTCAAAGATCATTGTACTTTTCGTTAGCATTTTTGTGGAGGCCCTAAAAAATATAGTATGCATCCTATGACTTTTGGCACATAATGTGCCAAGAGTATCCTATGACTTTTGGTACATTATGTGCCAAAAGTATTAGGATAAGTACCTAGTATCGTGTCATGTAAAAGTCATGGGATACGTACTTCCTCTGGCCCTGCGAAGTGCAGCAACTCGAAGTGGCATTGATTCCTCAAGTGGCCGGAAGACTTCTGGAGGGATGTTGAGCCAAGCCGTCTGAACAGCTGCCCACAGTTCTTTGGTATGTATTTGTAGGTGCAGGATATTATGTGAGAATGAACCTTTCCATCACGTCCCATAAGTTCTGTATTGGGTTCATATCGAGCGAACGTGGTGGCCACACCATCCATCAGAACTGTCCAGAATGTTCTTCGAACCGATTTTGGACAATTTGGGCCCGATGACAAGAGGCATTGTCCTCCTAGAAAATCCCATCGTTGTTGGGGTACACGAAGTCCATGAAGGGCTGCAAATGGTCACCCAGCAGTGCAACAAAGCGATTACCGGTTAATGACGTGTTTACGAGGACCAGAGTTCCCAAACCGTGCCACGTAAGGACAACCTACACATTTACGGAACCACCAGTAGCTTGCACGGTGCCTTGTTGACAGCTTGGGTCCATGGCCTTATTGGGTCTACGCTCCACCCGAATCCTACCATCATCTCGTAACAACTGGTGGCGTGACTCATCGGACTACGCAGCATGTTGCCAGTCTTCTGGGGTTCGATTACCGTGTTCACGAACCCACGTGAGCAGAGATGGAACCGGGTCAAGGGGTCACCGGGTCAAAAATTTCTTGCGGGTCAAACGGGTAGGGTCAAAGATGTTCCTGACCCAGTTTTCAGTATTATTTCTGAATAGAAAAAAACATATTTCAAAGAACTCTTCATAGGTCTTTGAAATAATACTTCAGAGCTGCAGAGTATGATCCAGGAACTTGCTGAGAAGAGTAAATACATGAAGATTAAAAATGAACTTTCAGAAACTAATCTACAATGCTTTTACAAGGAATGAAGATTTATCAATTCAAGGGGAAAAGCTAGAGATAACCAATTTCTACATTTACCTTGGGCAGCAGATATCAAGCGAGGTATTGATGAAGAAATTAATTAGTGTATAAAACTTGGTTGGAGAGTTTTCGGAAGAAACAGTACAATTTTTGAGAGAAATATGCCATTATGTCTTAAGTAAAAAGTGTTTAATCAATGAATCCTCCCAGTGCTTACTTACACAGCAGAGACGTGGACCTTAACTAAAAAAGACATTCAAAGAGTGCAGACAACTGAAAGGAGCATGGAGAGGTGTATGCTTCCCAGCAAAAACAGTCTTGCTGGGCCAGCACTAGGCCATTGCTAGCAGCCAGCGCTGCCAGCAATAGCCCAGCACTATGTTGCAGCTGCCAAACCGTCAGTAAATGTCCGGGCGGCCAACAGAAGGGCCCGCAGTTCAGGCCAACAGCTGGCACCCCCATCAGTTGTCATATGCCACAACAGAGCCATCAGTTATCCATCACAGGCCGCAGATGCCACAAGTGGCCCTTCAGCGGCCCTGCAAGCACGTGCCACAAATGATGGCTAACCTATTTTTCCCACTGAAGTCTATGCTGTCTTTTATTTGCAATTAACAATGGTTTTCGCCTGTCTTTGCAGCCATGTAAGTCATAGTGAAACCACCTCTTCCTAATAAATAACTAACAGCATAGTCACTCACGTCAGACCATCTTTGATGCAATTCAAGTAAATTGAGCCTCCTGTCTCCCAAGATTAGCTTTCTGAGCACTCTGTCCTGCCTGATTGTAATGTATCTGGGCCTTCCACTGCGACACATATTTTTAATATCACCAGTGTCTCTTACTTTCTTCAGTAGCCTAACAACTGTCGATTGATTACAGCTCACTCTTTCAGTGATTTTCCTTGAAGAATATCCCTTTTCATGCCAAACAACTATTCATTTCTGAGTTTTATCCATTATTGAGGAGGTGCCCAAATTATGCCCTAATAACAAAAAGCGACCATTATAATGCTCTAGTAGCTCTGCATCAACCCTTGTAAACGCTGGAGTAGGATTAGGATAGCGTTAAGAAGCAGTCAATCAAGTAAAAGAATGTCTGTGATTGGCTATAACAAATGAAACGCAGCTAATATGAATTTCTATGTGTCTGTGAAACCCCCATATTTTATGTCATATCTTAAGAGCAGAAGTAGCTACAGAAAAAACTAAGACATTTTTGAAATCTCCATTAAAGTTCGCATCCAATGACATATAAACGATAAAATAACTATAAAAATTAGTCAGCTAAAGAGTTAAACTTAAAACTTCACGGTTTTTTCAGGTGATGCAATACCGTAAATATCGTAGGTGAGAGAGGATCTGCACATTAAGGACTTTGCCAGAGTCTCGTGTCAAAATTGACCAAACCAAATAAGAACAGGGGTAGCGTACATACAGCCCACAGGCACAGAATTTAATTCGGATAATTAACATACGTTAAATCGGTAAGTGGTTTTTGGACACAATTAGGTAAGAATGGGATTGATTTCGTGCTATTTAGCAATTTAGCATTCTTAATTCATCAGCGAGTACTACCCGCATTTTAGGCCAGTTAGAGTTCGTGATAAGAAACGCTGGAGGTGATCAAGAATTCCTTGTTCCGGTAAGGCTGGTGACTTTACCTTGCGCCGTCAGCTATTGGCTCTACAGGAACTGATGGCCTCATTAAAGTAGATATTGAAGACGCTGCTACAACACCCCGCCAGGAACACTGAAAGAGCCCCGTTCGCAATCGGCCAAGGGAACGATGGCAATTCCCAGCCACCGTAGAGATATCAAAACGTTACGCAAGAGTACTTACTGGAAAAAGTGTATTCATAGTTGTCAAGCAGCATTTGTGGTCGATGCGCTACACAATTGAGCCATGAGGGTTGTACCGAAAGTAATGCAGAAGTGAATAAAACGTTTTTATTAACTGATGGAGGTCGTTCAAATTGCACATATCGGTAGAGCAAATCTTTCTTTATTGTAACCGTTCTTCATTGCAGGTAAATGATGGATTCCAAGCAGAAGCAACGTGCCGTCATTGAGTTCTCGATGAAGGATCTTTCTGCATAATTGAACTGTGGTCACAATGCAATTCAGAAGATGGTGGAAGAATTAGAGTATCGCAAAGTGTGAGAAAATAGAGTACCTCGGCAGCTGACCCCGATTTGAAGGAGAGAAAGGTGAAAGTCTGCTCTGGTATGCTTGGAAGCGTTTGAAGCCAATGAAGATACGTTTGTTTTCGATCTTGGTGACAGGGGATCAAACTTGGGCGTATTTTTAGGATCTGGAAACAAAGGAGTAATCCATGGGATGGCGTCACACTTTTTCACCAAGTCCTAAGAAGTTCATGAGCCAGAGATCAGCACAGAAAGTCATGGTTACTGATTTTTGGGATGACAGGAGTGGCATTCTCCTTGATGTTCTGGAACGTGGTCGCACCGCGATCAGCCAGCAGTACATTGAGACACTCAAGAAGCTTAGAGAAGCCATTAGGAAGAAGAGACCAAACAAGAATCTGTAAAGGATCTGCATTCACCATGACAATGCGAGAACACGCACATCTTTGGCAATAAGCGAGGCGATCAGCAAATTTGGCTGATCGGTGGTACCCATCCATCGTGCTACCCAGATCTGGTGCTCTCCGACTTCCACCTGTACGGTCCAATGAAGAGCAGTCTCCAAGACAATGATTTGATGACGCAGACGAGGTGAAAGTGGCTGTGAAGAAGTGGGTACACACCTGAATGTTTTCAAAGAGGATTCGAGAGTTAGGTTCAACGATGGCACAAATGCATCGTTTGTGATGGAGACTATGTTGAGTAGTACCTTTGTATAGAGAACCAATTACACTAACAACATGTGCATTAGAACGACCTCTGTCAGTTAATAAAGTTATGCCCACTCTCGCATTACGTTCGGTAAACTCTCGTATTTATTACCCATGCAGTAGGAACACAATATCCTGTGGCCCTCTGGAGTTTGTTTGCCGGTCGGCGTTGAAGCTTTCTTGACGAAAACTCACACATATACGTTGCCATCAAGGAGAGAATTACCGCCGGCCACGCAGACTGTTAAGGAGTGCGTGGATGGTCTTGAGGTGCATCTTCGTATGGATGGTTCAGTTCAGGTGAGGATGGCAGTTTGGCTTGCGGCTAGGTCAACAATGTCCAGATATAATCTTTGGATGCTTTCCTTACGACAGTTACTGACGCACAGGATCTCTCTCTCTCTCTCTCTCTCTCTTGCCAACTTTCAGTTTCTCAGTGTGGAGATGGATCTCGCACAGCCAGTTTCAATTACTTCACTTTAACGGCTGGTTTCTCTATTGCGTAGTCGTAGCTGACTGGGTGAACCTCATGGTCTTTCTACCACTTCTATTGCACTACCCAAGTCGTATCCGGGCTTTCTTTTTCATTCTCAGAGGGCCACCATATCTTTTCCCAGTTAAGAAATTCCGTATAGAGTGTCTGCGGGATCCCCCTTTTTTTGAACGTCTGGCTTTCAAGGCGGTATAAACCACCACTACTCGTTCTCTTGCTATTCGCCTTCTCTTTGCTCTATCTGTCTCGGCAAAGCCCTTGAATTTTACGTTATGACTATCTGGCCACCACGTGCCTCTCTGCGCCGTTCTCCCTACTTAGATTGACGGTATTCCTAGTTACATTCTTGCGAGAGTGAATATGTTGTACATAGCACAAAAATTGACGTGAATACATTTTATTCGAAGTACATTTCTCCTGCGTTAATACAAGAAGTGACAATATTAGCCAAAGAAAGGACGGATTGCAGAGTTGGTATGGAATGAAGATCTGATGTAACACATCTCCGTATGTCTTCAATGCCTTGAAAAACTTTTTCTTTTTTACGGCAGCTTTAATTAAAGAATAGAAAATAGTCACACTGTGACATATGGAGGATACACTGTAAAAAAAAATTGTAGATTTTACGGTTTTAAACCGTTTTCCAGGGTGCCAACACAAAACCGTAAAATCTACAGTTTTATGCCGTGTTGGAGCAAAGCTACGCATTTAATGAAGAAAACAGCACAGAATTTGGCTGGAGCGAGTCACAGTCCAAATAATCACGAAAACACAAAAATTTGGCGGGAACGAATGTAGTGATTGTGTTGGAGCAAAGCTATAGCTTTGCTCCAACACGGCATAAAACTGTAGATTTTACGGTTTTGTGTTGGCACCCTGGAAAACGGTTTAAAACCGTAAAATCTGCAGTTATTTTTTACAGTGTAGTGGGGCTCGTTCAGTGTACATACTTGTGTCTGTGCCAGAAATTGCTGTACACTGGCTGCTTTGTGTATGGGTACGTTATCGTAAATAAGAAACCATTGCCCATTTTTTTGTACTGAGGATTGACACGAACAATCCTCTTTCACAGTCGCTCCAAAATGGACATGTAGGCATTGCGAATGACAGTTGTACCTTCAGGAATGAACTCGTCATACAAAATTCCCTTGCTGTCGTAAAAGCGCACAGGCATTGTCTTGATTTTGGACTTCTGTAACCTGATCTTCTTCCTTGTTGGTGACTGTGGCGACTTCCAATGAGCACTCTGACGCTTCGTTTCAGGATCATAACGAAAACACTGTCTCATCACCTGCCGTAATGCTTTGGAGAAAATTTTGATTTGTCTCCGCAGTCTACAGGATGTCTTTTGCGAACTCTATTCGTGCAGGTTTTTGCTCGTTTGACAAAGCATGCGGAACAAAACGAGCACAAACTACCCCCCTCAATGTTGTACTGAAATTGAACGAATCGTGTCTTTATTAACACCGAGCACTCATTCCAACATCCTGAACGATCATTTTTTATCCATTCACGAACTTCCTCAATGAGTTTAGACAAGCGAACGGAAATCGGGTATACGGAACTTTCGTCATTTTCCAAATCTTCCCGTCCATCCTTGAAACGTACATGCCCTAGAAATATTTGTGCAGGAGATAGGTAATTAGCCCCATACACATCACACAACTGGTTCAGCTGTCTCAGATGCAGTTTTACCGATTTTCAAGCAGAACCAGATATTTGCTGTCTGCTGTAAGACAGAGTGTGACAATGTTCTTCCACCGAATGACGTCATACACAGCGTAAATAATAATCTGCGCAATTCTCACACAAATGCTATTGCCACCGCATAGCTGATAAATTGGTTATCAAAATACCGTGCTTTCCCTACGCGTGCTCTACCAAGATGTCTTATAACAAGTTAGTTAAATCATGCAATGCCATGATTATGATACGCTTTCCAACATACCGGAAATCATTAATCAAGTTATGAAGATAATAGCAGTGAAATAAATCTCGCTTCTGTGTCCTGAACTTTGACCCCATTTCGATGACATTAAACGGAATTGGTTCAGTATACCTCTCGAACAACATACTGTTTTGTCGCAATAGAAGCATTTTTAGTCAAGTTATGAGGATAATGGCTGTGGAATAAATCTCGCTCCTGTGCCCTGACCTTTGACCCCATTTCGATGATATTCAACAGAGCTGGTTCAGTATACGTGCGGAACAACATCACAGTTTTGTCGCAATCGAAACATTTTTACTTAAGTTATGACGCACAAGGGCGATGGAATGGATCACGCTCCTATGTCCTGACCTTTGATCCCATTTCGGGTATTTTCAATAGGGTTCGTCTCCAGGATGTCCCCTACGACATACTAAAATGTCATCGAAATCGAACCATTTTTAGGGGAGTTATCGTGCGGACAGGCAGATGGACAAAGCTGGAGCATATACGCTTCTTCAACCTACGGTTGGAAAACGTGAAAAATCAATCAATCAATCTCTCTCTCTCAATGTCGAACTGTGTGTAGGCCTGGCAAGTTTATGCGCACTACCTGACTGTACGCGATGAACAATCAGTCTCTCTGTGTCTGAATTCCGAACTGTGTGTAGGCATGGTCATTTTCAGCGCACTACCCGTGACTGTGCGGGGATGCTTGCGCTTTACATATTGTTATTAGCGGTAAATGCGTATAACGAAATTTCCAACTGCCGGTCTGGTTTCGAGAATTTACAGGTATTCAGTTATGGGAAACTTTTCAGGAAACCCACAGCGAGTCGTTTGTTTAAATCATAAAGGGTGTTTTTACTGTATATCTATTTTGTTTCAGATTTAACGACCTCTAGGACCAGCCCAATGGGCCACAACCGGTCTCCCATCGTACATTTAGAGCCATTGGTTACAGGGAAGCGATACTCACTGCCGTAAGGCGAACACCCCACTCATGCCCCATCTGGTACTCTGACCCGGGCCCACTGGGGATAACGATCAGAAGCCAGTGCTTGGACCACTGCACTACCGGTGCGGTGTTCTTAAAATGCCCTGTCCGATTCATTCACCGACAGATATTCAAATGATAGCTTAAGATGTCCCTTTAAGAATTTAAAGATTATCATATATCGCTTCTGAAAGACAAAGGAAAGACAGAGGACGGCAGTATTTCTGCAAAAGCCGTTCCATAAAACCTGAGAGTAAGTTTTTTTAGAGTTGGCAACAGAGCAAAGGGGAAAAATTATCACGCATAAGACTAACTGAATTAAAGAAGTATCTATGGCAACAGTTATTAGCCGTGGCAGACGATTCTGGTCTTGTTATTGCGCAGTTACGTCTGCATTTCGCCATACAGCTATGGAGGTGAATAATTCAGAGTTAAGAAGTAAAATGCGTTGTGCGATAAAATTTTGCAATTGTTTGGGTAAAACGACTCCAGAAACAGTCGATTTAATGAAAAAAGCTTACAAAGATAAATGTTTGGGCGATTCAACGATTTTTAGATGGCACCATGATTTCAGAAAAGAGCGTTTGTCGGCAGAACTTGTTCCCAAGCCTGGTTGTACTGAATGTGTTGCTACGGAGTTAGTTTTTAACAGTGTTTGGGCAATCCTGCAAGAAGATAGACGAATGACGTGTAAAGACATAGCGGTGTCAACTAATATTTCAAACACGTCGGCATTCCGCATTCTACTCGACAAATGACTGCAACATCGTGTGTGCGTGTTCAACATGGGTACCTCAACATCTGATGAAAGAACAATTTTTAGCCAAAGTTAGGTGTGTCATGAGTGGAAAAAAATGATTGCAACGGATTCAAACTTTCTAAACACAGTAATAACTGCCGATGAAACGTGGGTCCACTATTTCGACCCCCTCACGAAGCGCGCAACGAGTGCCTGGAAACCCACAGGCTCACCTCCTGTGAAAAATGTCTGCCAAATCAAGTCATCTGGGAAAGTGATGATGATAATTTTCTTTGATCATAAAGGTGTAGTCTACCAGGATGCCGTTCCTCCAAAAATTACTGTCAATGCTGAGTATTACATTTCAGTCTTGAAACGTCTGCGACCATATGTATCGTTTAAGTGACCGGAACAAGTGGATCCTACACCAAGATAACGCCCACCCACATGTGGCTGCTTGTGTTAAACAGGTTTTTTCGAAATGCAGAATTGAAATCATGCCACAGCCTGCCTACATTCCTGACCTCTTCCCGTGCGATTTCCGGTTGCTTTCAACAATGAAGGAGAAGTTCCGTGGCGCAGCTTTCAACACAGGTGCCGAAGTTATTCAAGCTGTACCGGGGTCGCTAAAGCAGCTTCCACAAGATGTCTTCTTCACATGCTTTGAAAAGTGGACTGAACGATGGGACCGTTGCATATCATCCCATGGGATATACTTTGAGAAAGAATTACATATATTTTGCTGTACCTATATTTCTTCATTTTGTTTGATTTTACTCTGTTTTTTATGGAACGACCGTTGTAAAACCGACTCTTTCTGCTTTTTTACATTTACAAACTGGTGTTCCTCTTTCACGTTCCAAAGTCAAAATAATCAGAGCCCTTCCTTAAGAAAAGTATCCAATCCCGTGCTCCTTTTTCACTCCTACGTTTAAAGCAGCTTTTCTGTTTCGGAAACCCCGAAAAAAAAACGGTGCGTGACTTTCAGTTTAGTACACAAAAGATACTCGTAGGACATTGCATCAGGAAAAAGGATACCACCAAAAAGGGATCTTTCCTTCAGTGGTTTCTCAGAACAACCACCGATTCCGCGACAATCTCTGGATTTCCTTCATCTACTTTTTTTCTTTCGTGTTTATATGTAAGAAAGGCTTTAGACGATGGAAGTGAAAAAAACAAAACAAAATACTTATCACCAAAGCGTTTTTCTTGTTATCCTTTGTGAGCTGGCATAACAAAGTTGCTTTGAAGCAAGAAAAGCGATCAAACACTTTTCATGAACAGGAAAAGAAAGCCCAAAGGGAAGGAACTTTCTGAAAGTATGTATCACAAAGACTCCTTAACACATCCCATTAAGCCATTCAGTTTTTCGAAGACCGGAAAGCAGGTCAACAGTTTACAGGAAAAAAACAGCGTGTAAGCTTTAGATTCGGAAGTGCTTGATAACAAAACGTGCATGTGGGGGGAGAGTTTATACTCTATCGAAGACTCGGATATATTGAAATCTTGGTTAGAAAGATCTGTTTACGTATTCATTTATTCATTTTACTTTACTGGCTTTTCAAATAGTAGAAAAAGTATGGCGTTTGTATTTTTTCCGGATCAACAATAAAAATCTACCCAAACAAAGCTAAAGCAAAGAATTCAAAGGCCGTTTGTCATTTAAATAGCTGCAGGATATCAATACGCCCTCATATTCGTAAGTTAAAGATCAAATTTCAGACGTGATGTTCGACGTCTATATCCATTATCATGTATTAGTGGATATAGATAGTCTGCAAACACCCCTTAATGCAGTAATGAAACACTATCTCTTTTTAATGCTAAAACAACTAATATACAGGAGTTGGACGGAATAATGTGAACACCTAGAAAAAAAAGGTTTTTCGTGCCTAATAGAGTGTGTGACCACCTTTTGGCATTCAAAACCACCTGAATCCTCTTTGGAATGGACGCATACGAATCCTGGATGGTGGTTAGTGGGATGTTACACCATTCTTCATGCACAAACTCCTACATGTCCTTGAGATATGCAGGACGAGGGTAACGGGATCTTACTCTGTTTTCCAACACAGACCATAGTGGTTTGATGATGTTTACATCTGGAGATTGGGGAGGCCAAGGAAGGTGTGAAAGTTCGTCCTCATGTTCCACAAAACATGACTGGACATTCCGAGCTCTGTGAATTGGGGCTTATCACCTTGATAGATGGCACTCCCTGCAGAAAACGATGCATGGACTTGGTCGGCAAAATAGTTTTATACACCCTTCCAGTCATCCATCCATTCAAGGAGATCAAGGGACTTGCTAAATATCACGATACGATCGCCCAAAGCCTGAGCGAACCACCATCCTGCTGCACTGTTGGGAGCAGACAGTCTGATTTGAACGCTTTTTTAAAGTGTTCTCATCACTTAAACACGTTCAACGGTGGGGAATAATGTGAATGTGGATTCATCCGACCACATTGCACGCTTTCATGCATCAGCAGTCCACGTTATACACTAAAGAACAATTAAATTAGAGACACCTGTCGTTATGCAAATGTGACTCTGTGGGCGGCCCTATAAACGGAAACGACATGACGTATGCTGTGATCCGACAATATAAGGAGTGATGCGACGGGAATCGGTAAGAGTCGGACGCAATATGGGTTTGATCGTGGGCAAATTGTCGGGGTCCGACAAATGGGTCAATCCATCTCGGAAGTCGTGCAGGCACTAGGATTTTCACGAGCCACCGTGTCACGGGTGCACCGTGAGTACATCGAATCCGGTAAAACCATCCCTGCAAGGGCCACCTGGCGTGGACAACAGCGTGTGGATGAGCGGGGTCATAGTCAGCTAGCTCGCATTGTAACAGTGGATAGACGGGCCACAGTGCAAGAAATCACTCGGCAATTTAACGCTGGTGCACAAAAACGTCTAAGCAGCCACACCATCCAGAACCATCTCCTCGCTATGGGGTGCAGAAGCTAACGTCCCGCGAGGGTACCGCTGCTGACCACAGATCACAGGGTGCAAAGATTAGCATGGGCGCGGGAACATCGCCACTGGACCCTAGACATGTGGAAAAATGTTGCCTCAACTGATGAGTCGAGATTCATGTTGGTACATGCGGATGGCAGGATACGAGTACGGCGCAAACCACATGAAGCGATGGATCCTTCTTGCCAGCAGTGTATTCTTCATATGGTGGGGGTGGCATTCTCGTCTGGGGACTGTTTACGTGGACTGAAATGGGACCCCTGGTACGTGCGACATCGTCCCTCACAGGTCAACGTTACCGGGATATCCTGGATGACCATTTGCTCCCGTTTGTGCGTCTTCAATATCCCACTGGGGACCCCATCCTTCAACAAGAGAATGCACCGTGCCATCGCTCCGGAATCGTATCCGAATGGCTGGATGAACACTCCACCGACGGGACCTCGCTTCCTCGGCCAGCTAGGTCACCTGACCTCATTCCCATCTAGCACATCTGGGATGTCGTCGAGAGAGATGTTCAAGGCTCTGACCCCCCTCCACCAAATCTTTGTGAACTGTAGGAGCTTGTTCAGCGGTCGTGGATCCGTATGGCTTCCCAAAGCTTTCGGTGTCTTGTCGAGTCCATGCCGAGACGAATCGCCGCCGTCATCAGAGCGAAAGGTGGTGGTACACTTTACTAGACAGGTATCTCTAATTCAATTGGTCTTCAGTGTATGCTCCTGGCACCACTGCCGTCGCCGCTGTGCATTCATCCGGGTCACCAGAGGTTTTGCAATAACGGCTGTGCTATTAATATCTTGTTCACGGAGTTCCTTGCTCACTGTTTTCGTTGATATTGGGGGTCTGGAGATGCACGTTGAGCTCTTCACTAATTTTCGGCGACGTGGTCTTCTTATTACGGGTAACAATCCGCATTAATGATCTCCTGTCTATCAGTCAGGGTCGTTTTCTGGCCTTTCTTGTGTTTCGCAGACGAGGTTTTGCCACGAACACTGTATGCTTCCATCTAACGGAGTCTCCAACTAGCCGGCCACCTACAATTAGCTCTCTTTCGAAGTCCGTTAGTCGCTCATTTCCGTGTCACCCTGAAAAACAAATTTTACAACATGACACTTTAAATGCACTTAAACAGGACTTTGAAGTTCTAAACAAAGCTATTACTACCAAAAAGTGGTGGATACCTTTGCGTATTGTGACGTACGCACCTGTATTAAAAATCAAGCCTCTAATTTTTTTTATTCTAACTCCTGTAATTGTATTTCTATATGCATGTGTATACGCATTATAAAACAATTGCCATATTTTTTCAGCACACAAGTCTACACATCTTAGGAAGACCGGGCTTCGACCTATAAGCCGCATCGACTTATCTATTGAGATTTCTTAATGAGAAAATAATACATCCATAGTCGAGTCACATTTTTGTGACCATCTCCTACGTTTGACATCAACAGCGCGTAGCCAATAAAATAAGTCACGTGTTGGTAGCTCGCTTGGACGGTATATTAGGTGTGGTGTAGGAATTCTGAAAACATATCACTCGTTGCTGTCATGGATAAAAGAAGCGATTCATCAGATTTGCAAAAAAGGGATGATTATCTGCTTTCGGGCCAAGGGTGGCAGTATTTCTGAAACAGCGTAGTTTGTGAACTGTTCGCGTGCGGCTGTGATTAAAGTGTATCGTGATTGCAGAAATGATAGCAGTTCGAATAAGCGACGTGAAAAACTGCGGAGCACCACGTGCCATTGATTTGAGAGGTGAACGTCGGCTTCGAGAGGTGCGTGAGGGTAGATCGACACGCTACAGTGGAGCAACTCACTGGTCGAATGAAGCAGGAGACTATCGGAAGTGTATCTAAAACGACAGCTCAGCGAACTCTGCTGCGTATGGGGCTCAGATACAGACGGATGGTCACTGCACCTATGCTAACGAAGGTGCATCGGCGGAAAAGGCTTACATTTGCACTGCAGTATCGGAATTGGACCTCCGCTGATTGGCAAAGGATTTCCTTCTCCGATGAGGCCCATTTTCGGCTTCATCGAACGGATGGACGTTGGGCGAGAACCATCGGAGAACAAACACTCTTCAACCATTGCTGGAAGAACACAAGTTGGTGGGGGCAGCGTTATGGTCTGGGGGATGTTTTCGTGGCATTCTGTGGGTCCACTCATACCTTTGGAAGGCAGTATAGGCCGAAGTCGTTATGAATCCAACCTTGTAGACCATGAGATACATACTGATTGTCTTTGTTGGGGCGGATGGGATCTTATAGAACGACAATGCGACGTGCCACACAGCTAGAAATGTTTCAGAGTGGTTGAAAGAGCATGATGAAGACTTCAGAGTACTTTCCTAACCCCTAATGTCCCAGACGTAAACCCAATTGAGCATCTGTGGGACCACCTCGATTGTGTTGTTCGCTGATGGGTCCTTTATCACGCACCCTCCAGGAGCTGTCAGATGCAGTGCAGTCAGCATGGCTCCACATACCTGTGAACACCTTCCAGCACCTTAATGAGTCCCGCTCAGCCCGTCTAGCTGTTGCCCGCACTGCACACGGCGGTTACTCTGGATATTAGCTGGTGGTCACAAAAATGTGACTCGACCGTGTATATTGTGCCTTACATTCGTGATCTAATTACCCTGAAAGGCAGTGTTACGTTCTCAAGAAACAATTCAGAAACCGTACAAAAGATAGTATTCCTTTCACTAAGAACCTGTTTCGAAGTTTCTGTAACGGATACTTCCGTTCGACAGAAACACCGAAATCGCCGTAACCGATTTGAAGTGCAGTGGCCGTATATGAATTGTATACCCTTCGCTATCAGTCCAAGCATTCAACACCCAGTTTCGCAAAGCCGCCAGAAGTACAATAGCATTAAGATTAAAAATATTTCTGATGTACAGCTTTATGCTTACTTCGCGTTCAGAGTTTTCTTCTCTATGTGAAGTCACTATTTGTGCCCTATAGGCGTCGCACAGTGATACTTGTTTTGCACATCATGAGAGATAAAGAAAATGCTAATCACGGAAACCAACTGCCAACTAAACTTGATATTAGAGACCTGCACGGGTTGAGTGGATCGGGATAAATCCGAGCCCAGTGTAGAGCGGATCTTGGGTAACTCGGGCCAAGCAACACAAGCTGCTTCTCATTGGGTATGGGTCGGGACAGAATTTTAGTCATCTGATTTACGCTGGTCACAAAAATTATTTATATTGCGGTTTCGAAGGGAAAACGTGGGCGATGTGGTAATGCAGCGACTACTGGAGATCGTCTATCAGCGTGAGTAGCTACGTCATATGTAAATGGTTTTTTTTATTGGTGCAGCAGTCACGCAAGGTTGTGTAATGTCCCCATGGTTGTTTAATATACACTGCTGGCCATCCAAAATGCAACACCAAGAAGGAAGCATCCGATTGGCCTGAAATTCGCAGCATGCGTCGCCCGTGAGAGGACATGCAAACGATTAGCATTGCAGGGCACATGCAAATCATGTGCGCCCGGCACACCACCGAGAAGCACTATAAGAAGGGTGCACAGAAGGCGGGGTGTAAGTAGTGGAAGTGTGTTATGCGTGGGAAACTTCCTGAAGCCTCGCCGCAGAATGCGGCAGTCATTCCAGCACATTTCGGAGTTCGACAGAGGACGAATAATGGCTTATCGCGACAGCGGTTTATGGTACAGAGACATCGACGCTAGTGTGGGACGTCATCCAGCCACAGTGAGGCGAGTATGGATTCGGTGGGTACAGGAGATACGGACGGACCGACGTGAGCGATTGCCACAGTCGCGGCACACCACCGAACGAGAGGACCGGCATGTTACGCTGCGGGCATTGACGGCTCACACCGCCACATCACGAACATTAGCGCAGGAATTATGGTGAGTTGCGCAACAACCTGTGTCAGCACGTACCGTTCGACGTCGTCTGCAAGAGCGGGGACTTGTCGCACGGCGCCCATTGCTCCGATTACCATTGATGTTACACCCCCGGCGAGTGCGGCGGCAGTTGGCCGTTGAACGTAGCACCTGGAATTCGGAATGGCACGACATTGCCTTCTCCGACGAATCCAGTTTCTGCCTGCAACACGATGATGGTCGGATCCGCGTGTGGTGGCACCGCAGCGAGAGACTGTATGACGCCTGCTTTATGCATCGCCATACCGTTCCGTCGCCTGGCGTTATGGTTTGGGGCGCAATTAGATATGACACGCGCACCCCTCTGGTACGCATCGCCGGTGCACTCAACATCCACCGCTACATCTCCGACGTTTTGGAGCCTGTAATCCTCCCTTACCTGCAGGACCTACCAGCGGCAACGTTTCAACAGGACAATGCGCGCCTGCACGTGGCACGCATCGTGCAACAATTCTTCACATCCCACCAGGTATCACTACTGCCGTGGCTCGCCTGTTCTCCCGATATGTCGCCCATCGAACACGTCTGGTCGCTGATAGGCAACCGAGTGGCCCGGCAAAGCACCACCCGCGGCTACGCCTGATGAACTGTGGCAACGTGTGGAAGCAGCCTGGACCGACATACCCCAATCCCACATCCAAACCTCTTTCGTTCGATGGCCTGTAAGCTCAATCGTTTCCTCTTTGTATCTGTTATGTGTCCAGCAAATCTGGCTTTGCTATCTCGTATCCTTCTTGGTGTTGCATTTTGGGTAGCCAGCAGTGTATTTAAGGATGCGTTATGCCAAACAAGATAATACTAGTTTATATTTTGGTGATATCCGTGTGTGCAGATTGATGTATGCTGATGTCCTGTTGGCAGAGAGCAAAAGTGAGTTGCAGAATATGTTGTCTCGGATGTACGAAGTTTGCATGAAATTCAAACTGAGTATAAATAAGGGAAAAACCAAAGTTATGGGGTTTGAGAAAGGAACTAGGTAGCACTGAATGTAATGTAAATATAAATGGCACAGTGATTGAATAGGTGAGTGAGTTTGTGTATTTAGGAAGTATGTTTGACAGAGAGAACAAATTGGATGGTGAAATTAGTAGGCGAGTGAATTCTTCATTGAAAGACAAGGCTGCTCTGGGAGGTTTTCACAGAATGATTGGTTCTCAAGAAGGTCCCGCATGGCTGTGTAATTGTTCCTACTCTGATGTATGGCAGTGAAACCTGGGTAATACAGAAGAAACAAAGGAGTCGTTTGTGTGCTGAAGAAATGCGTTACTTACGTGGGGGGTTTGTTTCAAGACACATTCTGATTGTGTGAGGAATGAAGATGTGTTGCAGCTGTGTAATGTGAGGCAACATGTTGTTAGCAAGGTGGAGATTAATTTGCTTCGGTGGTGTGGCCATGTGGAAAGAATGAGTGATGAGATGCTTACTAAGAAAATCTTTTTAGCCCAAGAAGGAAAGGCAGAGAAAGGCCAAAGGAGACATGGGTGGATCAGATTCATGAGTGTCTGCATGAGAAAAAGATTATGAGTATGAAGTATACAAGATCTTGCGTACGGCGTTAAATGGAATGTCAGTGAATCCCGAGTTGTAAGCCAAGATCGCTTTAAATGGAGAAGTTTGATACGGCAATAGTAAATAAAAATTATCTAGTAGTTTGTATTTCTTTTTGGAGCTAATCTCTGAATCTCAGAGAACAGCTTAGTGATATGTATGTATGTATGACACAGCACGTGGCGTGCGAGCTCTGATAAAAGTGCTTTTCGAGAAGTGGAAAACTGGTCGTTACACCCCTTTGTCTAGAAGTTTGCTTAATGTATTGCCTTAGTGTGGGATTGAACCTGAAATGTTATCCGGAGGATAAATTAGGCAGTGACAACAGCAGTAGAGCTGTTGGCATAAAGTGTAGTAAGTCGGCTACATACAAGATTTCTACGGCACGGAAATATTACAAGTCTACCCAGGACTGATCGCCCCAGGACAACAACCAGAAAGCAAGAGTGCTACCTCCTGAGAGTAAGTGCTCGGAGGAGGTCTAATATCACCAGACGCCAACTCCGGACATTACTTCGAGATGTGTCTGATGTCACAGCATACTCTCAGACTGTACGAAATCGTCTTCATGAGAGCAAAGAGTCGAGTGACATGTATAGCTTTGACACCAGCTCACAGTCGTGAAGGATGCACCTAGGTCCAACAGCACATGTGAGAATAGAACTATGTGCTTTTCACGGACGAATCCCTTTTCGCTCTTTATTACGACACTCGTCGAGGACACATGTGGAGAAGACACGAATGCAACCATACTATGTGTACATTCCGTTTACCCTTACCATCGGTCATACCTGGTCTGGGCTGGAGTGTGTATTAATGGCCGCACTTCCTTGTATGTTTGTCTTGACAACATGAATGCCTCAGTGTACAGAACCGAGATCATTGTGCCCATTGTGACACTGTTTCACGCTGCAGTTGGACATTCTTTATGTTTTCTCGATAACAATGCTACCAGACACGCCGAGCTTGGAGCGTTCTTCAGGAGCTAGAAAATCATGGGACTGATTCGTTGCAGCTGCCTCCGAGGTCTCCTGACCTCAATCCTATTGCCAACGTTTGGGACGCTGTGCAGCGACGTCTGGATAGCCATGTCCCATACCCCAGTACATTGGAAGACCTCCGTAACGTGCTGGCTGCAATATGGGACGAGCTGCTCCAGTCAATAATGACATTACAAGAATGTTTCGTAGGTGTCAAAACATTCTTCAACATAGAGGCGGTGTTACCGGGTACTAAAATCTAAAGGTATGGGTATTCTCCGAATTTACCATTGTATCTATATTCTAGTGCTACTTTGTTGTGGGCAGAAATTGCACAATAAATTGTTTTCGTAAACGCACTCTATTGTTTGTGTTACGTAGCCTCACGGGTGTTATTTCAGTGCTTGTTACTTGAATCCGATACGTACATCTTTGTGATGCAATATTTCTGACTTTGTGTGACCATCGTAGAAATCGGGTATAAGCACCCAGTGTGTAGTCCATAAGTATATTTATTTTTTGAAGTTCGTTTTTAGAAATTTCGAGATGAGTCTCAAACCCTGGCGATGACCATTAATGCACATTTTAGATATTAATTAAGGACTGCTGAGAGCAATTAGCCATATTTCTGAGAGCTGTTAATGTTATCACCTCAGGAGGCAACTAAAGTGAATTCTTTCAAAAAAAGGTGGGCTTATTGCAAAAATAGTGTATCAATAGGAATCTGTACAGCAACCACTCGTCAAGAAAAGTAAAAATAATTTCAGTGACTGGTAGGATATCAGTATAAATTAATTAGGAAATATTCGTTGAATTGGCTCATTACATGATTTTGCACATGACGAAAATTGCACTGTTACCATTTTGGACGTTATATGTACGAGCCAATGTCCACAACAAGCTAGGATCACTATATAAAAGAGAATATCAATATAAAAGAGGAAAGACTCATTGAATTGGGTCTTTACATGATTTCACTATATGACTGAAATCACACTGTTATCATGGTGGATGTTAAATTCGAGCCAATGTCCACAGCAAGCTAGAATCATTACATAAAAGAGGATATAGGAAATGATAGTCACGAACAACATGTAAGCAATATAGCTAATACAACGAATCATGGGCCAATTCAACGAATCTTTTTTCAATATAAGAGACAACAGATTCGTTGAATTGGCTCATTACATGATTCTACAATATGACTGAAATCACACCGTTATCAAGCTGGATGTTAAATTCGAGCCAATGTTCACAGCAAATTAGGATCACTAAGCGTGATATCTCAAATCCCAAATAAAAAGTGTAAGCAGCGAAAGAAATTTTAATACTGCATGGAGAGTATTCGAAGAAAGAGAAACTGATTTGAAGTTGTGGACAGCATTTTGTTTCATTATGATCATTTACCAAGATGAATTTTATGTTCTTGCTAATTTAGGCATTTCTTCACGATAATTTCCAAATATGCTTACATGTTATTGATGACTATCATTTCCTATAAATTTGCGGAATTTGTATTGCAAAGGAAGCATGTCTGCTAATTTTTTTCCACTGGGCAGGGATCCTCGTTATACGGGGAAAATAGAATCATAAAATGATGACTACTGGTTCTAAGTCTATTAATAGCAAGGACTAAATTTACACGAGAGCTAATGTAACTAAACTTTAAGTTGTACCGTGACACAAGAAATGACACTTTTAGCAATGGGTTTATTGGATTTTAAGATGAACGACTTTTAGTGTACCTACTATTCCTTTGCTTATATTAATAAAGTTCATCTTAGCATCCAATCTATCGGTAGTATGTTTTCTTTTAAGCCAGAAGCTACCCTTTCAATTATTTTAAGGTCTGTGGATATGGGTTCAGTAATAATGCGTACTTAAAATAAAAAATAAAACGCTGTAGAACAAAGCGAATCTTCGACGAGTTTATTAATTTACAACAAGGGTCTCCGCCATTCGAGCACCGTGTGGCTCAGTTGCCATGTAAGTGCTTGGTCAACAGTGAGTAAGGATGTCTCGTTGTCGTGTAAGACACTCGCCCAGTCACATCAGTAGAGTTCGACAAAGGTCGCATTATCGGTATGAGAGACTTCGGTGCTTCCCTCCGGGAGAGTGCTGGTCGTATGGGGCGCAGTGTGCCCGTCGTGGCAAAAGTGCTCAAGAAATGGTACAAAGAAGGGCGTACGACACAAAGAAAAGGTTCTGGACGTTGTATACAGAAAACGCCTTGGGACAACCTTCATCTAATTAGGATTTCTTTGAGTGAGCGTTCTGCATCATAAATAGCGTTGCCGCAGCAGTGACGCATTTTCCCATGTAAGTTCTAAAAGTACTTCGCTCGTTATTACAGTTCGGACTGCAGGCTGGTCGGTCCCTCTTTAGGCTACGTTTGACACCGTGGCAACGGACTGCCATGCTGTAATGGTGCATCGACTGTGCGTGTGTGTATCGTGACGAATGGCACAATATCATATTCTCTGACGAAATGTGCTTTTGTTTTGGCGAAAATAATGACACTGTCTACTGACGACAGAGAAAAAGTTAGAGGGAATACTGTTTTCATACCAGGAAAACCGCATCAATACGAGGCATTATGACCTGGCATGCTATCGAGTATGAAAGCAGATCACCTCTCGCGAGAGTCCATACCAGCACAACGAGTGCCTGCTACGTCAGTGACATTCAACGGGCCGTCATCCTTCCGTAGGTATAAGACGTCCCAGGGGACATGTTTCAGGAGGACAATGCCACATCCTATGCTGCTACGACAACAGGTGCATCCTCTAGGGAAAACTAAGTTCCAGTTCTGACGTGGTGACTAGTTCGCCATATTTATCACCCATAGGAAATCTCTGGGACATGTACCAATGCACCTGTCGATTGAGCGACTGCTCGCCCAACAACTCTTGATGTACTTCAGACACGGGTCAATACAGCCTAGATGGCTATTCCACAGGACATAACTCACATATTACGACGGGTTGCTGAAAACTTCTCGGCCTAACCCACTTTCCGTAATTGTAGCATCAGTTTGAAACTGCACCTCGAAGGAGCGTTTTTTTTTTTGATATTTCAAAAATGCCAATTTTCAGACTAATAGCCCTTTTCTTTTGCAGCTGTTTGACGTCTTGAACTGATTCAAGTCAATGCAAAGTGTTGAATTTGCAAATGCGGAACTCTGTTACGGAATTTCTGTTTCTGCAGAAGAAATCTACAAAGAAAATCTATGAGTGTATGACGCAAACATTAGGTGACAAGTGCCTTCCACTGTGAAGAAATGGTGTGCCAACTTTCAGCTTGGATACTTTGAGACCAAAGATGCAGCAAGAGCTGGGAGACCTTCAACAGTGACAACACCCGAAATTGTTGATCGTGTTCATGACTTGATTTGGTCAGATCGGCGAATCTCGGCTAAAACAATAGCTACGAAACTGGAGATACTCAGGGGACGTTTTGGGTTCATAATTCATGATCACTTGGATATGCAGAAGATGTCAGCAAAGTGGTGCCCAAATGTGTGAACGCCGATGAGAAACGAAAACTGGTGGACACTTCCAAATCGGTTTTACAGCATTTTAAGCAATCTGGTGATAATTCATTGCAGCGACTTGTCACTGTTGATGAAACATGGTTACATCACTACGATCTAGAGACGAAACAACAAACAGTTCCTGCAGTGACGGTTCTCGGGTTCTCCACAGCCAAAGAAATTCAAGATTCAAAGGGTCTGCAGAAAAGGTCATGGCAACATTTGTTTTTGGGGTGGGCGGATTCGGAAGGCGTTTTATTGACTATCTCCCGAAGAGCCAAACAATAAATGCTGAATAGTATTCCTATTTGCTGTGTCGATTAAAGGAGGCATTGAAGGAAAGCAGACGAGAAAACCTGGCGAAAGGTACTCTCGGTTTGCAGAGCAATGCGCTGGCTCACAAGGCTGGCAAGACAATGGATGTTTTGAGGGATCTGGGATTTATGTCCATAGACCATCCACCCTACTCATCAGACCTTGCTCTATCGGACTATTTCTTGTTCACAAACCTTTAAAACTGTTTCGAAGGGAAGCATTTTTCGAATGATTCGTAGGTGATATCTCCAGCAGAGCAGTATTTTAGTGATCAGACTTCAGAATTTTTTTCGGAAGGTACAAAGAAACTCTAGAAACGGTGTGCCAAGTGTGTTGAACTTCAGGGTGAATATGTGGAAGAGTCTGTAAGTCTCATGGCTCTAGTTCATTTCTTTCTTGTAAGGCCGAGAACTTATCAGCAGCCTCTCGTACTTTGATTTGATGCCTCAGTGCGTACAGCAGGTGATAGAAGCCAGAGGTGGCCTCACCGATTATCAGCCACATCGACGCCCCTGGTACACCGAGATGCTAATAATTTGTTCTGTATTACCGAATGAACATGTCCTGTAAAAATCAAAAACCGCAGCTCGGCTTTTGTCAGGTGTTCCGTTTTTTGTGAGCACGAACGTACTCATAAAAACATGACAGTGATTCTGAAGAATCGCTCAGCCGGGTATGCATTTAAAATCATTCATGTAGTAAAATTGTTTCACAAGATCTAACAGGTTAAGCAACCGAAGTTTTATTAGAGTGATCGCGACGGAGTGTGTAGCTCATTAATAACTCGCTGATACTTCATCTTGTGAAAAACTTCGTTAACCACTTTCCTCCATGTGTTAACGCTGAACTGTTTTATAGTTAACTTCAGTTTTTATCACCGCCTCAGTGCTCGTAAGAAAAAAAGAACAAGATTATTTCACTAATGAGCTCATGGATGATACGTTTCAAATTTTTGAGAGGGTTTTACTTACAAAGTCCAGAACAGAGTTGCATTTTTTTTCTGTTCTTCCTTAGACTTTTTAAGTGACAAGAGCCGTCAGCTGAACAAAACAGGAGATGCAGTCTTCATTAAGGACGCTAAAAAACGCATTGCAGGCACCGTGTTAATCTTTCTCTGGGCAAGTAATTAGCGTTGCTCTCAGTTTTAGCGCTAAGCAAAGGTGAAATCGAACAAATTAAATCAGGGAGTAAGTTAATGGAGCCATTTGGAGAGGAATGACTCAATTTAGAGGATTGTTTGACCTGTATGTAGTTCTGAATACTCAAGATAATTAGCTAATCAAGCGGATGGAGAAGTAAAGGTGTTTTAAGGTATCATACAGCAAATATCATCAACTTTCGAGAACAACTGACGAACGTGCCCACAAATCCATCATGCTCAAAGGAAATGTATTCATATTTATTTCTAGCAGTCATTTGCAAAAAATTAACTACCTGTTCAATTTTTTGAAAATTAAGATTTTCAAAGAAACAACTAATTACTAGTTGGAAATATTTAAAACAAATGACACCACACATGAATATTTACATTCTTTAGAACACAAAAAGACCGTAATCAGTACTTTGTATAACCACCTTTGTTTTCTATAACAGACAGAATACCATGTTGCATACTCTCAATGAGGGATTTGCAGTAGTCACTTGAAATTTCTTGCAGCACACGTACTTTATCGCGTCAATCAAAGCTTGGGAGTTTGATGGTTGTTTTTCTGCAACCCTGTCTTTTAAATTGGTCCATAAATGTTTGATGGGGTTAAGGTCGGGACTATTACCGGGTCAGTCAAGAACAGTTATATTTTCGCTCTGCAGGTAGTCCTTTACTGTCTTTGATCTGTGGCATGGAGCACCATCATGCATAAAGATTGTGCATCTGTGCACTTGCATATGAGTTAACAGCTTCTCACGTAACATTCCCACATAAAAAGGACCAGTCATGGTAGTGCCTGTCGGCAAAAAGGATGATGAATCGGTACCGGATGCTGACATAGCACCCCATATCATCTAACTAAGTGGATGTCTCACGGTGCTAACGGTGTATCTTTCATCAAACTATTTGCCTTTTGGCCGTCGAGCTCGTGCGTCATGAGATTCAAATTAACGCATAGTTGCTTCATCGGGAAAAAAAAAACTTGACGCTTCGCAAACTGGATTATCTTCTTTTTCATGACAGAAGTTAGTCTAGGTATATGTGCAGGTTTGTAAGACCTTAATCCAAAATTTTAGCTACGACATCGGAAAACCGTGCTTATATTAATATCAGACTCTTTTGAATGTAGGAATGCCTTGATTTTCTTGTACGAAGTCTTCGAAGAACGCATAACTATTCGCCGTATGGTATTGACATCACGTGAGGTTTTTTCCCTTGGACGTCCACTTCTCTTTTGGTAGCTAAATTCACCTGCATCTTGATATTTCATGATCGTATTTATGAATTGCAGTACTGCTCACATTCACCTTATGTCACGTTCGGAGTATCCGTCATGGTATATTCATTATTTGTGCCCTCTGTAACACTTAATGACGATTTTTTGCTCTATAGAAAATACGTACAAAACCTCTCAGCATAAAGACTAGAAGCAAACTGACGCTTGCGCGCTTCCCTCCTAACTCTACCAAACGCCGCCGATGTTGGGATGATGCAATACCGACAGGAAGTTGAGTAATACAGGTACTAGCTGATGCAATCGGAAGAAATCTCCTAATCCCAATAGGTGGTCTTAAATTTTGAAAATGACTGTAGATCCCGAGAGGTTGTCACAAATGCGTAGCGTTAGGCTAGCTAGAACGACAGACCACTTGACATACAAGTACGCTACTGTATATCACACTTAGCAAATAGAAATTGCAATAACATTATACACTCTTAGACAAACAATATAGACACACCTAAAGCCTTTAATCTGCTGGAACGAATTAATTCGGGGTTGCAAAACGGGCTAAAATCACCGGAAGCGGATATATTCGTTGTATAAGAAGTGAGGGGAACGAGTAAACCAGCTCATCAGAAAGCTGTACTTCTTATATTATTTCACATTAGCTAACCTTTTCTGGCTGAAGCAAAGCTTTCAGTCAGAATGGTTTGCTTCAGTCAGAAATTATAGTCTATTTATAAGGGCTATACCGATATCGAGGAACAACAAAGAACGAGACAGGCGATATTTGAGTTGCTTGTTTCTACCCAGTAGCATGATGTCCGTGTCAGGGAGTCTGTTCCTTCTCCAGCATGCATTAGGTCATGAATCAAAAACTGAAAGACTAGAAGAGAGAACTTATATGCTGAGACGGATTTATGGTCGGTGTTGCTGAGATGAGAAAAGGAACGGAATTGTTTCGCCCTTGATTTCCCAAAACTCGGCCGCACTAGGGAGCATTTCCGTATGAAGAGCGAAAAACATTTTTGGCACCATTCGGGTAATTTTTTTTTTTGTGGTTGGAGGTTTAACGACCACCGTGAGCAACTCAATGGGCTATAAGCAGTCGCCCGTCCCTAATTTAGGGTCACTGGTTCAAGGGAAGGGAGAGAGCCAGTGCCGTAAGACAAACACAACATCCATGCCTGACCGGGATTCGAACACGGACCCCTTACGGACGAATGATCAGAGGCCAGCGCCTTAGACCACTGCGCCACCGGGGCGGCCCTTTCGGGTAAGATACACTGGCAGCTCGAAGGATAAAAGAAAGCATTCTACCATAATCAAGTGCATTGCGAAGGAAAAAGTGGTTACAATGTAATTACAATAGGACTCTTTATTTTACCAGAGTCTCAGGATAACTTTTATTGATTAGTACTTTGTCAACCCGCCTCTAGCTGCCGCGGAAGCTGATACATCGCGTGGTATGGATTCAAACAAAATTCCGATGTTGTTGTGTGACAGATTGTGCCAAGAGTCCTGCGGTTTGTTCAGAATATCCCGATATTCCGTGATGGCTCAGCTGATGTCTCAGACATGATCTACATAAGAAAGATCCGGGAACCTGGCTGGCCCAGGCAAGATTGCTACACATCAAAACCACTCTAAAAAAAGGGGAGCCGTTCATCTGTGTGATGCCAAATGGCCCCTGCCAAAAACTGCGTGAAAGACAAAACGAAGGATCGCGACATATCTTGATACCATTGTTTTGTTGTTAACATTCCTGTTATCACGATTAAGGGCATCGATGTGGCTGTCATAAGACCCCCACAAGACACCGCTACTAGGCTACCTCACAAGTGAGTCCAGATTGCTGTTCTGTTAACGTTCCTGTTTTCATGACTGAGGCTCTCCTACGATGCCCACACCACATCACTACTAGGCTGCCTTACAACTGAGTCCAGATGTGAGCAAAGTCTTTCTCCATATTCGAATGCGGCGGTCATCCGCTACCACTACAGATAGAGCCCCATGTATGAACGTTAATAGAAAACGTTGGAAATGGCGACGAGAACTGAGTTCTGCTAATGATTCTCCATGATACAGAATGTGGGGGTAGATGTTCGCTACATCTCCGTGGATAGCGGAAAGGGAAGGCGTCTGAGTTGATTGAGCTTGTCGGGCTATGAAGTAATCGTCTTCCCAACGTTTCGGCATGGGCGGATTACAACCATCTGGGCAAGTATGAGTACCGTTGCTGCAACGCAACGCTCAAGACGGTAGGCAGTTCCTCGAGACGAACAGCCTACGACCCGCAGTCACGTGCACTCAGTTCGCAGTGTCTTCTAGAGTGTCTTTGAGGCAAGATTTACCAGCAAATCACGTGAACGCACTCGACAACACAGCTAGAAGTTTCATGACGTGCGTCTGACACCGTTTATCCTGACCAACAGGTGCGAGATAAAATTCAGGAACAATCTGGACGATCATTTTTGGTGAAACCTTTATCATTTGCGAGCCTGGCCAAGGAGGTATATGCATACCGGTTTTCACAATAAGCGAATGTTTTTGTCTTGTTACGTAGATTCTTTTTTTTTTTTTGCCGTACAGTGTATTTACGTGCACGTACGCTTTGCAGCGAGTCTCCGGTTGACACATACGCATCTCTCACAATTTCTTTGTTCGTCTCCCCCAACCTCCGGAGACACGCCGTCTCTACCTCAACAAAATATTAACACGATAACTACGCAATTATGGGAAAGTCATAACAAACGTTCTGCACACGTTAATCTAAAACGGAACCGGATCATGCATTCGGGAAAATGATTGCGTCATGTCAAGGTCAGACTCTTAGCAACGTAGTGGTTACAGAATGACGCGCTATTATTTGCTGTGTGGACGTGTGAGGGTTTGGAAATGGGAGACCCACACTGCCCTACAAGAAGTTTGTGAGAAAGGAACTCTTGATCGAAGCACAATTTCTTTCTGAGAACAAAGTTTAGACCGAAAATTCGTCAAAATCTCTCCAACGTGATGGAAGCAGGAGTGATCTTGCTTCTTAACAACGCGCCGTGAAATGGTGCAGAATTGGTACGGGGAATTTTGTCGAAATATGGCTGGGAAACTTTATCCCACCCACCATACAGCCCTGATCTCAGACTACCTGACTTTGGTCTTTTCCCAAAATTAAAAATTCGGCTCTGTGGCATCTGCTACGAACCGCGAGAAGAACTGTCATTGGACATCACCAGAGTAATACGACAGCTAATCAAAAATGGCGTACTACGGGGCATCCAGGACGTACCTCACAGGTAGCAAGCTTTCATTAGCAGCGGAGGAGAGTACAATGAACGGCAATAAGGTAAGACTTCGTCGTTACTTCACACTTTTCTCAAAAATGGACAGGGTGCAGAACTTTTCTTATAACCCCCGTATACTATACACACCGGCCACTGGAGTAGAAGACTTTATGCATGCATGCATTAAGGACAGAGGTGAACAGACACCGTACTAATGTATGTCAATAAATGTTATTTTGATTTTCTCTTCTAGGTGTCCGGTTACTTTCGTCAATATAGTGTATATACACTGAATTAAAGTTTTTGTTTATCAGTAGTGTGCATCCATAATATCTACGTAGGTGAATCAAAAGTAAGTTACACTTAGCGCCATCTGGAGTGGGATTGCAGTCAGACCGTGTGTGTTTGGGAGCGAAGTAGACTGTACGTCAGAGCTGCCGACGGGAGGTATTTTAGCTCAGTAGCTGCGTAAGGCGTGTGCAGAAGGTAGTTCGTAATGGCGCGTCAACTGGATTCTTACTCCAAACTGGAAGTGCGTGAAACCATTCGATTTTTGTGGCCTAAGCGCCCAGATTGCACTGACATCCATCGTGAAATCTGTGCTGCATACGGGGAAAATGCCATGTCACGCGCGGCCATTGTAAAGTGGTGTCAATAATTTGAAAAGGTCGCACTAATTTGACGGACGAATACAGTGAAGGCAGACAATCAATATCCAGCATGCCGGAGCATGTTGCCGCCGTTGACGACATGATACGGGATAATAGGCATATTAAAATAAAGGAAATTGCCAGTACGTTAGACATTTCGTACGGGATTGTGCATTCCATCATTCACGAGCAGCTGGAATTTAGGAAATTCTGTGCGATATGGGTGTCACGTTTACTCACCGACCTGCACAGAAACCTACATTTCCTGTCGTCTTTGGCTCTTCTGCAACCGTATTCTGCTGAGGGCCACAATTGTGTGCGAGATGGGTGCCACGTTTACTCACCGACCTGCACAGAAACCAACGTTTCCTGTCGTCTTTGGCTCTTCTGCAATGGTATTCTGCTGAGGGTCACAATTGTGTGCAAGATGGGTGCCACGTTTACTCGCCGACCTGCACAGAAACCAACGTTCCCTGTCGTCTTTGGCTCTTCTGCAATGGTATTCTGCTGAGGGTCACAATTGTGTGCAAGATGGGTGTCATGTTTACTCACCGACCTGCACACAAACCAACGTTTCCTGTCGTCTTTGGCTCTTCTGCAATGGTATTCTGCTGAGGGTCACAATTGTGTGCAAGATGGGTGCCACGTTTACTCGCCGACCTGCACAGAAACCAACGTTCCCTGTCGTCTTTGGCTCTTCTGCAATGGTATTCTGCTGAGGGTCACAATTGTGTGCAAGATGGGTGTCACGTTTACTCACCGACCTGCACACAAACCAACGTTTCCTGTCGTCTTTGGCTCTTCTGCAATGGTATTCTGCTGAGGGTCACAATTGTGTGCAAGATGGGTGCCACGTTTACTCGCCGACCTGCACAGAAACCAACGTTCCCTGTCGTCTTTGGCAGTTCTGCAACCGTATTCTGCTGAGGGCCACAATTGTGTGCGAGATGGGTGCCACGTTTACTCACCGACCTGCACAGAAACCAACGTCTCCTGTCGTCTTTGGCTCTTCTGCAATGGTATTCTGCTGAGGGTCACAATTGTGTGCAAGATGGGTGCCACGTTTACTCACCGACCTGCACAGAAACCTACATTTCCTGTCGTCTTTGGCTCTTCTGCAACCGTATTCTGCTGAGGGCCACAATTGTGTGCGAGATGGGTGCCACGTTTACTCACCGACCTGCACAGAAACCTACATTTCCTGTCGTCTTTGGCTCTTCTGCAACCGTATTCTGCTGAGGGCCTCAATTGTGTGCGAGATGGGTGCCACGTTTACTCACCGACCTGCACACAAACCAACGTTTCCTGTCGTCTTTGGCTCTTCTGCAATGGTATTCTGCTGAGGGTCACAATTGTGTGCAAGATGGGTGCCACGTTTACTCGCCGACCTGCACAGAAACCAACGTTCCCTGTCGTCTTTGGCTCTTCTGCAATGGTATTCTGCTGAGGGTCACAATTGTGTGCAAGATGGGTGTCACGTTTACTCACCGACCTGCACAGAAACCAACGTTTCCTGTCGTCTTTGGCTCTTCTGCAACCGTATTCTGCTGAGGGTCACAATTGTGTGCAAGATGGGTGCCACGTTTACTCACCGACCTGCACAGAAACCTACATTTCCTGTCGTCTTTGGCTCTTCTGCAATGGTATTCTGCTGAGGGTCACAATTGTGTGCAAGATGGGTGCCACGTTTACTCACCGACCTGCACAGAAACCTACATTTGCTGTCGTCTTTGGCTCTTCTGCAACCGTATTCTGCTGAGGGCCTCAATTGTGTGCAAGATGGGTGCCACGTTTACTCACCGACCTGCACAGAAACCAACGTTTCCTGTCGTCTTTGTCTCTTCTGCAACGGTATTCTGTTGAGGGTCACAATGTTTTGTGTCGAATCATCACAATGACGAAACGTGGTTTCACCCCTGAAACCAAACGATCATCCATGGAATGGGAGCATGCCACCTCTCCAACAACAAAGAAATGCGAAGTCAAACTGTCTACGGTAAAGGTCATAGTGACTGTTTTCTTTGACTGTAAAGGTGTTGTTTACAGAGAATTTCTGCTAAAAAGAACTACTACTGACTCATATTGTCTAACTCTAAGAAATTTGCCTAAGACAGTTAAGGATAGACGCCGGGATAAGTTGAGCGAAGGTGCCATTGTACTGCAGGACAAGGCCACGACAAAACTGCGGTCCTTAACTGGTTGCACCAAACTGGAGAAGATTTCATCTGTACAGGTATGGAAAAGTTAATTACACGTTCCGATAATTGTTGACAGTCTTTTAGGCGACTATGTCGAAAAATGAATAAATGTTGAACCCTTGAACCAACGTACATCTCCTGAGTATATCTCTTTATTTGCTTTATTTATTAAATAGTGTAACTAACTTTTTGATCTGCTCTGGTATATCATCATGAACTATTCTGATACCACTGGGGAAACCACTCTTGCTGATACCACTACGGAACCATACTGATTGATTACCAGGAACATTTAAATAAGGGCATTCATTCGTTCTATCAACGAACCGGAAAGATTGGGCCTGACAGGCGAGATGCTTGAACCACGCACGCGCTGTATCACACAAATGTATCGTTGTGAAGTTATTGGGTTCGCCAAAAAGTCATTGCGTTTTTTACACATAAATGGCGCAACATGTCTTGAAATGTAACTAACGTCATTTGAAACCGCAAGTTCATTATGAAACGTGACAGCTGACAGTTCAAGCTTATTTTAGGAGCAGGAAGTGCACGATTTCGTTAACAAATGTTGATTTCAAAATGGATAGTCAAAAGGAACATTTTCGTCATGTTTTGCTGTATTACTTCCGAAAAGGAAACAAAAAAGCTGCGCAAGCTCATAAAAAGTTATATGATGTGTAATGGTGAAGATGCCTTAAAACTACTGCAGTACCAGAATTCGTTTGCGAAATTTCGGTCTGGAGATTTTGATGTGAAAGATGCACCACGTTCAGGAAGGCCAGTCGAAGTTGATGACGTCAAAATAAAGGCATTGATCGAATCCAATCGGCATTTACCGACACGAGAGATTGCTAAGGATCTAAACATATCGAAATCGAGCATTGTACACCATTCAAAGCGACAAGGATATGTTGGTATGCTCGATATGTGGATACCACATGAGCTCAAAGAAATTCATCTCACTGAGCACGTTGATATCTGAGATTCGCTCTTGAAACGTGAAGAAAACGATCTATTTTTGAAATGTATGATAACAGGCGATGAAAAATGGAACGTCTACAACAACGTCGAACGAAAAAGATCGAGCAGCAAGTCATGAACCTGCTCGAAGCACTTCAAAAGCAGATATGCACCAAAGGAAGACTATGCTGTCAGTCTGGTGGGATTTCAAAGCTATTGTGTATTTTGAATTGCTTCCAAGGAACGAAACCTTTAATTCAGACGTGTGCTGTTGTCAGCTGTATAAATTAAGGGATGCGATCAAGCAGAAAGGTCCAGAATTGGTGAATCGCAAAGGTGTGTTTCGCCTTGATAACGCAAGACAACATAAAAGTTTGGTCATTCGTGAAAAACTGTTGCCGCTTGGATGGGATGTGTTACCAAATCCACCATATTCGCCAGACCTGGCACCATCAGACTACTATTCTTTTTGTTCGTTACAAAACGCCTTGAATGGTAAAATCTTCATTCCTGATGAGGCTATCAAATCGTTCTTCGAACTGTTTTTCACCGAAAAGAACAAAAACTTTTTTGAGTGTGGATTCACGAACTTGCCTGTGAGATGGCCATAGGTCTCGAACAAATAGACAATATATTGTTGACTAAAGTTTTTATTTCCCATTCCAAATTAGCCTTCCATTTACACTGGGAACAAATGCAATTAATTTTTGTCCAACCCAATATTTTTGTATTCACACTAATGTGTGTAATGAAATCGCATAGAAACCAAATTTGTTGAACTACGTGTGTGGGGGCAAGTCTGAGCCTCCGTCTTCCGATATGGTATCCTACTGAATCCCCCTTGCTATCTCCGGATGTATTATGCAACCCGTTGACCCAGAGTACCCCTCCCATTTTATGGCATGTCGTTCGTTCACTTATGCCCTCTTTTTGATGATGGTTCCCACAGTGCGAATGAGCGCAGACCACATCTGTCATTTTCACTCTCCTTAGTAACGGCATAGTTTGAAGCGTTGTATTACTTCTTTTGCTATATCGCATGTTAGTCATTTAATTATTTTCTGTGTGCTCTTCTAATTTGTAACGGAATAATTGCGCCATATCTATTCCAGTTCTACCATTGTTGTCCATTTTGTGCTGATGACACTGGCTCTGAGTTCCCGCGTTTATTTTATTACCACTGTTATCTGCTTAGTTGTATCCAACCTTACCAAGATAAATTGCCTTTTTATTTATTTTCTCAAATTATTTACATATAATGATCGTAAATCATTATCTATCCACTGCTGGATGAACGTCTCCCCAAATTTATTTCACAACCATCTGTCTTGACAATTCATGTCACTTCGACATACTTCCTAATTTCACCCAACCAATTCCCACATGGTCTCCTTTCCTGTCCTGTGGAATCTTGTCTAGTATTTCTCTTCTCCAACGCTGGTAAGTTCTAAGAACATGTCCTGCTCATTGCCATTCATGGTTTGTTTCTTTATGATATCATTTTCGTGATCCATGGGGAATCCCAATCTCTTACTCGCTTTGAGTGCCAAAAGCCAGACAGCGAAACAAGCTTCCATTCGCCTGTAAACGGGCTCCAGGCGATACACTTTTTACAACTTTTATCGTGAATAACTCCTTAAGTTTTGCAAGTAGAACAACGGGGTTCATTTTTTAGTCTACTTTGGACATTGTGCAAATTTTTTGGATTGAACTTTTTTTTTCGGCGAAGGCTGTATAATTTTTTTTTTACTTTTATGCAAATGCCACTCGCACGGGTGCAACTGCCATGTCGTAAGTCTTTATGCCATTCTGAGTATTTTTCTAATTGAAGATGTGTACCTGTGATCAACCGTTAAAGAGATAAAATCTTGTTTCAATCATTTTTGAGACACCCTGTATGTACACGTATATACACTACCATCCAAATCCTTTGGACATATTACATTTTTCCCTGTATAAGAAAACCAATAGATGAGCACAGCCAAATGGAGGAATATTTATATTGCCAGTATGCGAACACTTAAAAAAAACGCAAGAAGGTGTTTATAAATGACGCACAAATTGCGCAGAAGTGTTTAAATTTCATGGAATAGTAGTATGCAAAGTTTTAACTGCCGCTACAGTCTTACAAAGCCTTCGACGTACACCACGATTTTATTAACTTGGAGGTGTAAACTCGTGAGTCAGGTATAATAACCACCAGTAGGATTACGGCAAAGCGGACGTGAATTATCGGAGTTTGAACGAAGCATGGTAGTGCGAGCCAAACGGATGGAACATTCACTTTCGGAAGTTGTGCGAACAATCCACGATGTCGCGCGTGTACAGAGAATACCTCATGGAAGCCATTACTTCGCCGCCCCGGTGGCGCAGTGGTCTAAGGCGCTGGCCTCTGATCATTCGTCCGTAAGGGGTCCGGGTTCGAATCCCGGTGAGGCATGGATGTTGTGTTTGTCTTACGGCACTGGCTCTCTCCCTTCCCTGGAACCAGTGACCCTAAATTAGGGACGGGCGACTGCTTATAGCCCATTGAGTTGCTCACGGTGGTCGTTAAACCTCCAATCAAAAAAAAAAAAAAAAAAAAGCCATTACTTCCCACCATGGAAAGCGCAGTGGCCGACCGCCGGTGCTGAATTGACCGTGGCCGCCTCTGTGGCGCAGTGGTCTATGGCGATGGCCTCTGATCATTCGTCCGAAAGGGGTCCGGGTTCGAATCCCGTGAGGCATGAATGTTGTGTTTGTCTTACGGCACTGGCTCTCTCCCTTCCCTGGAACCAGTGACCCTAAATTAGGGACGGGCGACTGCTTATATCCCATTGAGTTGCTCACGGTGGTCGTTAAATCTCCAATCAAAAAAAAAAATTGACCGTGACCAGCGGTATCTGACCAGGAAGGATTGTCCATGCTAACAGACAAGTGACATTGTCTCAAATAACATCCACATTCAATGCAGGAGGTACCAGAGACATATCCATCAGATCAGTGCAGCCTAATTTAGGGCCCATATAAGTTATGGGAACAGAAAGCCTGCCTTTTATAACACCACGACATCGGACACAGCGCACCTTGGTTGATGAATGAACACGGCAATTGGACCCTGGTAAACTGGCAACATGTGGCGAGGATCGATGAGTCGCGCTAGGTGTGGCGCAGATCCGATGAGGTCATTGATCCAAGCTGTCAACAACGCACTGTGCAAGCTGGTGGTGGTTCCATACATACGTGGAGTGTCTTTACCTGGCACGGTTTGGGTCCTCTGGTCCTCGTAATCGCTTTGTTGCTCAGCTGGGTGACCATTTTCAGCCATTCATGGACTTCATGTACCCCAAAGACGATGCACCATGTCATCGAGCCCAAGTTGTCCAAAACTGGTTCGAGGAGAATTCTGGACAATTTTGACTGATCGTCTGGCCTCCACCTTCGCCCAGCGTGAACACAGTAGAGCACTTATGGGACGTGGTGAAAAGATCAATTCGCACCCAAGGTCCTGCACCTGTTAAGATGGCATGGCTCAACATTTCCCCCGAAGTCTTCCGGCCATTTGTGGAGTTTCTGCACTTCGCCGGGATAGAAGAGGTCCTACATGACACTAGGGACGTATCCCATGACTTTTGGTACTTCAGTGTACATTGCAATCAGTGTTTACGCAAAAGTTAAAAATTTTGCGAAGAACGTAGTTGGGGAATGGTTGTACAGTGCTGATCGTTAACCAAGTGGAAAGGCATTTCAGTATGGAATACCACCCCGAACTGCGATACTGCTCTCATAATTGTGGCATGCTGAGCACCAAGTAATTCAGGAGTTCCTTAAGGAAATTGGCCCACTCCTCTCTCAGAACACGGATAGAACCCTACTTGATTTCTGAAGGGGTTGGGTTTCCAGCTCCAATGCGTCTCCCTTATTGCGTCCCTGACGTGTTCGATGGGGTTGAGGCCTGAGAAGCGTGCTGACCAATCGATGCGATGAATGTACTCTGTTTCCAGAAGTATTTACACTGCTCTCGTACGATGAGGTGTCGCATTGTCATTCACGAACAGAAAGTATTCCCCTATACCCCACCACGGAATAACCGAATATGACGTGGAAGAATCGCGTTGCAATATCGCTCGCCTGTCGTAGTCCCATTTTCCAGCACCTGTAGCTCAGTGCGTCCATTAATCATGATGCCGCCCCCACCGTGACCCCTGCCCCTCCGCATCTGTGTACCTTTTCTGCACATTCTCGCGCAGTATCACTTTCATGCTAGATCAACTGACTTCTAGAATCCGAGTACAGACTGAAACGACTCTCATCTGTGATGAGTACACTGGCCCATTGATGAGGTGTCCAGTTTCTGTGGATGCACCACTAAAAACGCGCTGTGTGTAGAGCTCTGGATATAGGGACGCAGACTAGAGATGAGCTCGGGCCTGGGCTCCGACGGGCTCAGAATATATTAACTACCAAAAAACCCAGGTCCGGGCTCGGAATTACACGTCTTGAATTTCATTACTGTAATTAATTCCACACGTGTTATTCCGAGCTCGGTTGAATTACACGTTTTGAATTTCATTGTGGAAGGATTTTCAATTTCCTAAGCTAGCTGCCATTGCAAGACAAATTTTGCTTAGAAAGACTTGCATTGTCCAAAGCTATGGATCAAGCAAATACTAGTTTAAGGAGGTCTGGTATCGAAAAACTGGGAAAAAATCACATTCCCAGTTTTTTTATTTTATTAAAAATCAAGAATCTTATCTTTAAAATGATTTATTAATTTCCAAAATTGTGCAGTTACAAGTATTGTTATTTATTTTTTAAACTTTCCTCACTCCCGCGAGTTTTGGGGTGACGTTGGTTTTTAGTGCAGCAGGTCGACTTTTAGAGAAAAGAAGATCAAGTTGAAGCGCTGAGGCATTAGATGCAATTCTCTCTCTCTCTCTCTCTCTCTCTCTCTCTCTCTCTCTCTCTTTTAGCACGTCTTTTGTAAAAAAAGATCGTGCTTCTGTTATCGGTTTGTCCGTCCGTCTGTCCCCACGGTATCTCTGCAACTATTAGTCCGATTTGAAAAATTCTTTTTGCATTAGGAAGCTTGAAATATGTGAATGATGATCCTTCATTTCGTTCTTTTTTTACAATGTACAATTTTGACGCTAGGGGGCGTAAATGCAGATGATGTCGAATTCAAAGTTACGTTTTAATCCACATATTTGCTTCTAAACATCCGATTGAAAAAATTCTTTTATCTTTCGATTCCATTTATGTCGAAGTGTTTTAGATATAGTTTCATTTTCAAATTACGCATAGATTTTCCGATAGGGAGCGTAAAAGTAAATTACATTTTTTCCCATAACTCTTCTCTTAAAACTCCGATTTGAAAAATCTTTTTTCAGCGGATACATCTCCTAATGGAAAATCTTTTGCATATAATTTCGAATTTTTGGTAAAGAATACTTTGGCCACCAGGGGGCGTAAGGGTTAATTTTTGCTTCTGGTGTATTTGCCATAACATCTGAGCTCCTAAAATATCGATTGAAAAATTCTTTCGTGGACCAATGCAACTCACATCGATAAACCTTTTCGGAATATTTTCTTCCGAAAATATCCTACAGTTTCTCCGCCAGGGGCGTAGATGTATATCTTATTTTTGTCAATATCTCTATTTCTAGGAGTTCGATTTGAAAAATTCCTTTTTTGTTGGACAGTGTTTCCAGTATGACATGTGCTTCCTGTAATTTCAAAATTTTGAAGTAATTCATAGACTTTCCGCTAGGGGGCATAAAGCTAAATTGAGTTTCTCCCTATATCTCTGCTTCTAAATCTCCGATTTGAAAAATTCTTTCTGCACCGGATAGAGCTCCTGATGGAAAATCGTTTGCACGTAATTTCTAATTTTTGTAAAAAAAAAAAAAAAAGATGGTTTGGCCACCAGGGGGCGTAAACCTTAATTTCCGCTTCTGGTGCATTTGCAGCATAATATGAGCTTCTAAAATCTAGATTGAAAAAAGTCTTTTATGAACCGATGCTACTCGTGTCGACAAACCTTTTAGAAAAATTTTCTTCTTAAAATAGTGCATGGTTTCTGCGCCAGGGGGCGTAGACGTATATCTTATTTTTGTCAATATCTCGACTTCTAGGAATCCGATTTTTAAAAAAATTCCTTCTTTGTTGGATAGTGTTTCTAGTGTGACATGTTTTTCCTAAAAATTCAAAATTTTCAAGTAATCCATAGACTTTCCGCTAGGGGGCGTAAAGGTAAATTGAGTTTCCCACTATTTCTCTGCTTCTAAACCTCCGATTTGAAAAATTCCTTCTGCACCGGATACAGCTCCTGGTGGGAAATCCTTTGCACATATTTTCTAATTTTTGTAAAAAATGGTATGGCCACCAGGTGGCGTAAGTCTTAATTTCCACTTCTGATGTATTTGTAGCTAAATATGAGCTTCTAAAATCTCGATTGAAAAAAGTCTCTTGTTGACCGATGCTACTCATATCGACAAGCCTTTTAGGAACACTTTCTTCTTGAAATAATGCATGGTTTCTACGACAGGGGGCGTAGATGTATGTCTTATTACAAATTTTGAAGATTTCTTTCATGACTTTCATGTATGTCTTATTTTTGTCAATATCTCTACTTCTAAAAGTCCAATTTGAAAAATTCCTTCGTTGTTGGATAGTGTTTCCGATGCGAAATGTTTTTCCAATAAATTCAAAATTTTCACGTGAATCATTTAAGACTTTCCGCTAGGGCGCATAAAGGTAAATTGCGTTTTCTGCTCCTAAAACTCCGATTTGAAAAATTCTTCCTGTATCGCATACAAGACCTGATGGAAAATATTTTTAACATAATTTCTAATGTTTTGTAAAGAATGGTTTGGCCACCAGGGGTCATAAGTGTTAACTTCTGCTTCTGATGTACTTGTAGCAAAATCTGTGTTCCTGAAAACTCGACTAAATTTTTTTCTTGGACCGATACCGCTCATATGGATAAACCTTTTGAGAATACTTTCTTCCTAAAATAATGCATGGTTTTCCCACCAGGGGACGTAAAGTCACATCTTATTTTTGTCGATAACTCTGTTTCTAAGAGTTCGTAAGCTCAAGATTCCGTTTATACCAATATCTGAGGGATTAAAGACCCGATTGAAAAACTTCTTTCTTCAGTCAGATACTATTGTTTTCCATACCGGTTCCATTGCCTTTGAATAGCTTTGATAAATTTAATTTGCGTCAGAACGGGTTCAAAAGACGTGCTTATTACACCCGAATATTCGGTGTCATCTTTCTTGTTTCATGATGAACTTGATCTGGAAACTGCACACACACATATGATAATATTGTGATTATTACACTATTAAGCGCCAAGCTTTGTTAATGTTACAAAATGCAGAATCTAGTCTGGAATGCTTTTACGTTCTTTTTTTTTTTTTAATTTTGGAAATTTCCCTACATGCTTTTTTTTATATTCTACTACATTACTCTGAACTACCATTACCAATTAACATATATGTAAATTATATTTCAAAGATTAGTTTTCTAGTGTCAAAATTTCATACGCTTGCAACTGTCTGAACGGCGTTGTTCGTTTTATAACGCAATTTATTTACAATAAAAGTAAATTTAGAAATAAAAAAGAAATAACGAATGGAATTGTTTCCAAACGATTTTCTTTTCTTCAGCTTTTACCGAAATTACTGATTCCCCTGATACGGTCGAAGGGCACGTTGATTATTTATTTTCAAATCCACATTTTAGAACATTTGGCTTTATGCGTACTATTTCTAGAAACCTATTAATATTGTGAAGTGGATTAACTGAATTAAACTTTTTAAACTAATCCTTGCTTGGGCCAGATCTTTGGCCAGTGTATAATGCATAAATGCAAGGCTTGATAATCAAACACATGCAATCAAAGAAAGCGGCCCGGGCTCTAGGCCTTTGGACCCGAACTCCTAAAATTGAGCCCGAACTCATCTCTAAAGCCGACTGCATGTCTCCGGGCTTGTTGCCCTATACACTAAAGAGCAATTGAATTAGAGACAGCTGGCGTTATGCAAATGTGGCGCTGTTGGCGGCCCTGTAAAAAAAACGACATGACGTATGCAGCGATCCGACAATATAAGGAGTGATGCGACGGGAATCAGTAAGAGTCTGACACAGTATTGGTGAGACGAAGGATCTAAGCGCATTTGATCGTGAGTAAATTGTCGGGGCCCGACGAATGGGTAACTCCTTCTCGGAAGTCGTGCGGGCACTGGGATTTTCACGAGCCACTGTGTCACGGATGCACCGTGAGTACATCGAACCCGGTAAAACCATCCCTGCAAGGGCCAACTGCCGTGGACAACAGCGTGTGGATCAGCGGGGTCATCGTCGGCTAGATCGCATTGTAACAGCGGATGGACGGGCCACAGTACAAAACATCACTCGGCAATTTAACGCTGGGGCACAAAAACGTGTAAGCAGCCACACCATCCAGAACCATCTCCTCGCTATGGGGTACAGAAGTAATCGTCCCACGAGGGTACCGCTGCTGACCGCACATCACAGGGTGCAAAGATTAGCATGGGCGCGGAAACATCACCACTGGACCCTAGACATGTGGAAAAAATGTTGCCTGGACTGATGAGTCGAGATTCACGTTGGTACATGCGGATGGCAGGATACGAGTACGGCGCAAACCACATGAAGCGATGGATCCTTCTTGCCAGCACGGTACTCTTCAAGCTGGTGGGGATGGCATTCTCGTCTAGGGACTGTTTACGTGGACTGAAATGGGAGCCCTGGTACGTGTGACATCGTCCCTCACAGGTCAACGTTACCGGGATATCCTGGATGACCATTTGCTCCCGTTTGTGCGTCTTCAACATCCCACTATTCTGTAACAAGACAAAGTACCGTGCCATCTCTCCCGAATTGTATCCGAATGGTTGGATTAACACTCCACCGACGTGACCTCGCTTCCTTGGCCAGCTAGGTCGCTTGACCTCATTCTCATCGAACACATCTGGGATGCCATCGATAGAGGTGTTCGAGGCTGTGACTCCCCTCCATCAAATCTTCGTGAACTGTGGGAGCTTGTTCAGGGGTCGTCGATCCGTATGGCGAGACAAATCGCCGCCGTCATCAGGGCGAAAGGTGGTGCTACACGTTACTAGATAGGTATCTCTAATTCAATTGCTTTTCAGTGTATGTAGCAAACGTCTTGCCGCAGTTTGTCTGGATATCCTCGTTCTCATGGTGGAATTGATGCTACTCGCAATGTGAACAGCCGTGGTTGAGCGAGTAAGGTTGTTTGCTGTTACAACTAAAAATCTGTCCTCATGCGTCGTTGTAGAGCAAGGGCGACCTCCTAGCATGCGTCTGGAAAACATTCTATTGGTTGGAAACATTGTCCAGAGCCTGGATACCACACTATGCGTGATTCCAAACTCCCTGGCAACATCACTCACTTGGCGGCCTTCTTCCAGCTTCTCTATAATTCTTTCCCTTGTGAAATCATTTAGCTGATGTCTTTGAGACATAACATAAATCACAAGTTTTTAACTTTATGGTTTTACGTCCGAATTATATTTCAAATACATACCGCCTACTGCTCTCCTTTTATCCGTTTAAGTGATACCATGTGACTACGGTGCGTACGGTTCGACAATTTGCATTTGCACCGGCTTGCTAGTGAACTCTCCCAGTTATACAAATTCCGACAAGTTCTTGCTTCTGATTTTGTGGTTGTAACCTTTCGAAATAGTGTTCGTCCTTAGATTTTGGACACCAGTGTATATGAGAGAAGAAAGCAGAAAACCCTTTGCTTTGCTCGGTAACTTTGAAGGTAATCTTTATTGAGCGCCATGACGGAAAAGTGGATAAACTCGTTTCATACATTGTGAAAATGTCTTACTTAGTAATGAAACATCAAACTACAATTCGGATTTTTATCATTTATGCTGTTGGTGCGATGCTCATAATTCTGCAAAGCGTCATTAAGTACGTTATTATAAAATAATCCCCTCTTATTATTTCAATACATAAGATATTTTTTGGAAAGGATGCTGTTTCTCATATCTCCGTTATATTATGTTTATGTTTCAAATGAAAAGGAAAAAGTCTAACCGTCAGTCGTAAGCTCCAAACACAGAAGAAAACAATTGAATAATTTAAAAATATGTTTTTCTTCCTATTTTTTCCCTCAACTTGTTTATTTCTTTCAATAAGTGTGTAAATATAAGTATTACTTCCGTCTCTATTTTACGCCGGGTTCTAAAGAGACTAGGCTAGAGTTGTTTCGCAATTCTCCAAGGTGATACTCACTCTGAATGTTTTTATTGGGATTATCTTTATTTACCAAACAAAAATAATCCTTCTACTAGAATTCCAAGCTCAAAATATGTAACTTCATTTTCTACTGTAGATTTGGATTCTTCTTCTTAAGATCTTACATCAGCTGCTTCAAATTGAATAATAATTTTGATGTTCTTGATCACGGTCTCTCTCTTGTTTTCCTTCTTAATTATATTTACTTCTTCAGTTATACACGAAGCCAAAGCAGTCACAAAGAGAAGTGAGAGAAATTGGTACCCTTAAGGGTGCAAATACACAATGTTATCAAAAGTATTCGGACACCACAATGCTTTGGAACAAAGGGCTTTATTCTTGATCGCAAAGACTAGTCTTGTGACGATTACATATATTAAGAGAATACAACGCAGTTTGGCACAAGTATTTATTTTTTCAAGCCGACCATGGTTGTTTCGTTGGGTATTGACCTAGCTTCATCAGGACAAATGGCACGTAAATATTAAAATTGTATATGATGTCATAAACGCTGTTTATAGTCACGGGTTTGGGTTAGTTGCCTACACGCGCTTGATAGAAATGGGGTGGATGCCATGTCATTAAGAAGTTGCGAAGACTTCTGATATATATGGAAAGCTTCCAAAATATCAAACAAGACCTACATTCGGAATTGTGAAGTAGAGAAGTCATCGATGGCTAAACACTGTTACGAAAAGGAGCACAGATTTCTCTTTGAAGAAGCAAAACTTATTGACAAGGCAGATTCAACCTCCAAACTTGATAGTTTGGAAGCTTTCCATATACACTGGCGGAAAGTGAAAAGAGAACACCAAGAAGGAATTGGCGGACGATCATAAAATTTACATAGGTTAATGAGGTCGAGTTTACGTAGGTGTGATGTTAATTTTGGGACCAACCGGTGAGCGCTTACGCCACAGCACGGCATAATATGCAAATTATCGTCGGTGGTATTTAAGGAGTACGGCGAAGTGAATGTAATCAGTCGTCGGCGTACGGACACGTGCGAAGACCCTGAAGAAGCTGCAATGCCTGGACATTTAAGACGTGTACGATTTCAGCAGTTATCGGACATTGAGCGAGGTCGTCTAGTCGGACACCGCGAGGCCAGGTGGTCGTATCGTCGTATTGCAGAGCGAATTGGACGGGAAGTATCGGTCGTGGTACGATGGTGGCGTAGATAATACGAGGAACATTTCCACACGAGAAGACGTGGAACCGGGAGTCACAGACTGACTGATGAGCAGACCGATCGACGCATAAGAAGAGCGGCATTGTCAAGCAGCACATCCACTGCGACGCAAATCCGAGCTGCCGTTAGACCTGAGGTGATTGTGCGAACAATCCGCAACCGTCTACTGGATGCAGGACTACGTGCCCGTGTGCCACTGGCATGTGTACCTCTGACTCCATCCCACCGTCAGGAACGGCTGTAGTGGTGTCGCCAACGTCTGCACTGGAGAACGCAATGGCGATCTGTCGTGTTCAGTAATAGAAGCAGATTCTTCTTGGGAGCCTCCGATGGCCGTATGCGTGTTCGCAGACGCACAGGGGAGCGTCTCCACCCTTCTTGCATCCGCGAGCGACACACAGGGCCTACACCTGGTGTCCTGGTGTGGGGAACGATCAGTTATTACTCCCATACACAACTAGTGTTTGTACCGGGTACGTTAAACAGCACCTCCTACATCAACAACATCATTCAGCCCGTTGTTGTGTCATTTGTAAGGTCGGTCCATCGTGGTGTTTTCCAGCAGGATAACGCACGCCCACACACGGAACGTGCAACGCAACATGCACTTCAGGGTGTGAGACAACTTCCATGGCCTTCACGTTCACCGGATTTGTCCCCCATTGAGCACGTGTGGGATTTTATGGTACAACGACTTATCCGGTCTCCACGGCCAGCCACGACCATCCCCGATTTACGCGTCCAGGTTGAGAATGCTTGGAACTCAATACCCCAAACTTACATCCAACATCTGTACGACAGACTCCATGCCAGAATTGCACAGTGTGACGCAGTTCATGGCGGTTCAACCTCGTACTAACCATGTTACATGGAAATGTTATTTTTCAGTTTACCAGCAAATGCAGCTGTATTTTGCCATAATGCTTTGATCACGTTAACCTCTGTATTCCATTATTATGCTGTATAAATTTCGTTGGTATCAGACGTCTCCTTCTTGGTGTTCTTTTTTCACTTTCCGTCAGTGTATATCAGAAGTCTTCGCAACTTGTTAATGACACGACATCCACGCCATTTCTATCAAACGCGTGGAAGCATCTAACCAAAACACGTGATTGTAAACACCATCTATGATGTCGTGTACAATTTGAATATTTACGTGCCATTCGTCCTGATGAAGCTGAGGTCAATACCCAGCGAAACCATGGTCGGCTTGAGAAATAAAAAAATAAACATTTGTGACAACTACGTTGTATTATCTTAATCTATATATAATCGTCACAATACTGTAACCCTTGAGTAGGCGACAGAGTTGTCCGTGTCTATTTACATAACATTATATTTCTGCCTGATGGAGCATCGTGTTGGTGGTGAAAGCTAGCGTAAAACTAAAAAATGGAACTTTTCATGAAAATTTTGTAGGGGGCTCCCGGACCCCAGGTTCCGACTCCTTCCAAAAACTGTCTACGGTCAAAGTACCATGACGAAGTATACCAAATTTGGTGGTTCTAAAATGAAAACTGTATATTTTCCGAAAATGTTGTGTGGGGACCCCTTCTAACAACCATCGGCGGTTTAAGTTAGAGTACCATGAGATAGTATACCGAATTTGGTGGTTCTAAATTGAAAACTGTAGAGACGTTCTCGAAAATTTTGTGTGGGGGCTCCTTGATCTCCCCGGGCTCCGACCCCTTTCCAAATACCGTGTACGGTCTAAGTTAGAGTACCGTGAGATAATGTACCAAATTTGGTTGTTCTAAATTGAAAACTGTAGAACTTTGTACGAAAATTTTGTATGGAAGGCCCCTTGACCCGGCTCCCACTTTCCAAAAACTGTCTACGGTTTAAGTCAGAGTACCATGAGACAGTAAACCAAATTTGGTGCTTCTAAATTGAAAACTGTTGACATTTTAACTAAAATAACGAAAATTTTGTTTGGGGGTGTCCCTTGAACCCCAGGGGTTCCGATCCCTTCTAACACCCTTCTACGGTCTAAGTTAGAGTACCATGAGATAGTAGGCCAAATTTGGTGGTTCTAAGTTGAAACCTGTAGATTTGCATAGCGGACAAACAAACAAATATACAAACTTTCACTTATACATACTGTATGTACACTATCTACCAATAAACAATTGGACACCCCTGCAAGCGACGATATCTGCGGTCCTGATACACGTCACGGCCGCCGCCGTTAAATATCGTGTGGGCAACAACAACGCAACCAGTCGCATGCAAGATGCCACACAGTTCGGAGCTCTGATTTAAAGAGAGGTGTAATCGTCGGGTATCACAGAGAAATGGCCGATCCATACGTGACATATCCAGCGAGTTGAAGTACCCAAAATCGACACTGACCTACGTGATTGGCAAGTGGAAGATGAGAGGTGACTGTCGGAATGTGCCCCGACCCGGCAGACCCACAAAACTGGGAGTTAGAGGCCGACGGGTGCTGGCCAGAGAAATTCTGAAGAACCGCACAAATTCGATGGGCCACATCCGCCAGGAGTTTCAACAGGCATCCGGGAGTGTTCTTTCGATGAATACCATCTGTAAGGAAGCCCATCTGCTCGGTTATCATGGACGTGCTGCCGCCCACAAGCCTTTGATCACCAAGTCCAATAGCGCTGCTCGGTTAACGTGGTGCAAAGAACGTCGGCAGTGGACCGTTGAACAGTGGAAACAGGTTCGCTGGAGCTACGAATTAAGGTTCACCCTCTACAGTTCGGATGGCAGAGTCTGGGTTTGGTGTATGCCTGGAGAACGCCTCCTGCCGGAATGTATTGTGCCAACTGTGAAGTTCGGCGGCGGTGGAATTATGCTATGGGGGTGTTTCTTCTGGTATGGCACGGGACCCTTGGTCGCAATTGCTGGTAGACTCAACGCCGAGACCTACTGCACCATTTTGGATGACCATGCGCTTCCTACATTGCGGCAGTTTTACGGCGTGGACCAATGCTACTTTCAGGATGACAATGCCACCTGTCATGTAGCGAGGTCCACCATGGCTTGGTATGGTGACAATGGGGTTAATCGAATGGACTGGCCTGCGCAGAGCCCGGACCTTAATCCTATCGAACACCTCTGGGAGGAGTTGGAGCGTCGACTTAAGGGGTGCTCCACCGTCCTAAATCGGCGAAGGAACTGACCTGTCTTCCCCAAGCCGAGTGGAAGAAAATACCGCTAGCCGTCGTACAACGCCTGGTTGAGAGTATGCCCCGGAGGGTGGCAGCTGTAATTGCCGCTCGTGGAGGCTCCACCAACTATTGAAGGTGAATAAACTTCGTTTTCCTTTGCTATCACAGATGTCCAATTACTCGTTGGTAGATAGTGTAGATTTATACTGTTTCTTGTGCTTCTGTTTTCCGACAACTTTTGATGTTGTTTGCGTTATTGTTAAAACCGTGTGTCTTTGCGCTCTGTGTCCTATTGTGGATCTTGCGCCAATAAACTCCAAGCAACCAAATGATAGCATTTACCCTCCAAGCTTTGTTTTTAACTTAAACCAATAATGGCAGTCATGCACGTTCTCCGAATGGAGAATGTATAAAATCATTTTTCGCACATAAAATAAAAGAAAGGGAAAGTAATTAAGTGAAAGCAAAGTAATTTAAGATCCTTAATTGTTTTACGATTTAGAACAGGGCCATGTCAATGCATACGGTCTGAGTTAAAACGCAGCAGGTTTTGTTGACGCCCTTTAATTTTCAATTAAAGTTTTACGGAATTTTCACAGCATTTCAACGTTTCTGGCATTATCATCTTAAACTTATTAGCACTTATTAGCACTTTAAGCAATAACATTAAGCTACCCTTTCGAATTTATTTAGTTTTCGGACTGTTCTGCGTATACGGACCTTAAGGCTAATCAGCATGTCAATTTTCAGATATCTAGGTTATTTAGAAGTTGCCGAACAATTCGTGGATGAAAACACTCCCATTTTACCATTCATATATACACTGCTGGACAATTGCTAAGGACGGATCATAAGCGGCTATATAGCGCATAAAAAAGTAAGTGTGGTTGGATGCCAAGTGAAATAAAATAATGTCAGAATGCCAGGACATTACAAGAAAGACAATTTCTTGTGCTCTGAAACCCAGAAGGCTTTGGAACGTGTTCAAGGGACAAACAGGCCATTTTGTGCAGAATACGTAAACGTGAAAAAAATGCAATTACCGTCCGCAGGCGTTCCGGCGTAAGATGTCAATACGGGATATGGCCACCATGGAGGGCGATGCAAGATTCCACACGTCGTGTCATGCTTTGCACAATATTATCAAGCAGCTGTTGGGGTAATTTATCCCATTCCTCTGTCGGTGCACGGATGAGGGTGTCCTTGTTTATTGGAGGGCATTGGCGACCAGCAAGACTCCTCCCCAAATTATCCCACACATTTTCAATTGAATTCAGATCTGGAGAACGTGCTGGCCATACGAGGCGTTGAATATCCTCGCTCTCAAGACACTCCTGGACAGCGACTGTTCGATGACATGTTGCGTTGTCGTCCATGAAAATGAATCTATCACCGACAGCACCATGGAACATGCGAACATGAGGTAGCAGAACATCATTAATGTACCGTTGGCCAGTCATAGTCCCAGTTGGAAGCACATAGAGGGACGTACGGCCATTGATCATGATGCCAGCCCATACCATGACACTACATGTCGGATATCGGTCCCTTTCCTGTATGTTTGCTGGACAATATGCAGTACCACTATCCCGCCAGATCAGTTGTCGTCGACAATCAGACGATCGCTGGCCTCTGATCATTCGTCCGTAAGGGGTCCGGGTTCGAATCCCGGTCAGGCATGGATGTTGTGTTTGTCTTACGGCACTGGCTCTTTCCCTTCCCTGGAACCAGTGACCCTAAATTAGGGACGGGCGACTGCTTATAGCCCATTGAGTTGCTCACGGTGGTCGTTAAACCTCCAATCAAAAAAAAAAATCAGACGATAGACTGTACCTACTCTCATCTGAGAAGAGCACAGCAGACCAGTCGTTATCAGTCCAATTGCGATGTTGATGGCACCATTGCAGACGGGTCCTACGGTGACGTCTGGACAATGGGATGCACACAACAGGACGGCGGGCGTTTGGTCCTCCTTCATGCAAACGTCTGGCGACAGTTTTTTTGGGAGATCCGCTTGCCAGTAGTAGCCATAAACTGATTTGCTACCTCACTAGCTGTGATACGCCGGTGTCTTTTTGTTGATAGCACTATGTACTGATCTTCTGCAGGTGTGGTACTGCGAACGCGACCTCCCCCGTGACGTTTGCTACACTCTCCATTTGTTTGAAATGATTTCCCAAGCCTTGAAACAACACTGTGGCTGACGTCGAACTCCCTGGCAACATCTGTTATTTTTCGCCCTTCTTGAATCTTGCCAATAATACTGCCACGCGTAAAATCATCTAGGTGATGTCGAGAAGAGATACTGAAAATTGCAAGTTCGTCAATTGATTCTTTCCCTTTCAACTTTGCGTTTGAACAACAACGGTCAATACGCGTCAAATCCTTTATATCTCTTATCAGCGCTATGACGTCACGAACAAGTTTGGCAATCCAAAATTTGCATACGCACAACACGTCTTACTGTATCCCGCACTTATGCTAATTTTCACATTTTCCTGCCTTCCATGTTATCGTTGCTATCGTTGCTATTGTCATCCGTCCTTAGCAATTGTCCGGCAGTGTAGTTTCTTGTAGCTGTTTATGCTTTGTGTATAATGGTATCATGATTCTTTAGTCAGTTTTTCTGTCAAAAGTACTAGTTTTTTCAAGATATTTCGTTGCAAAATAACGTATGCCAGCTACTTGCGCCGATCTCTTTTAAAATTTCCTTAACTCGTTAAAGGAAATTACAGAGTAGGATATCCAAAAGTAAATCTTCCGTAGAGGCTCATGGCCACAATTTGGCCTCGGAAATCTCAATAGAACAGCGCGCCAGTGGACTGACATGGAACTAAAGCATAGACACCGTAACCGTAAGAGACTGTTTTTTTCAAGAGTTCACAACTCTTTCCGCGATGCTACTTATATGGTCACACCGAGAGCAGACAGAGGTCCAACTTTCGTGTTTTTGACAGCGCTCCCAGTGGAAGGACATGAAACTACGATAGTGTCTGTCACGTGATACGGTATAAATGGGTCCCCTAGTGCGTTGTTCTTTTGAGATCTTCGGAGGCAAATAGTTAGTATGAGTCTCTATGGAAGATTGACCTCTGATTCTCCTGCTCTGCGTATGGTCACTGGTAGGTATCACGTGACAGACGCTGTCGTAATTTCATGTCCGACCACTGGGGCGCTGTTCAAAAAGCAAGAGTGTAACCTCTGTATTTCCTCCTTTGTGGAAAGAAAGATTATGAATGCTGATTTATGATTTCCTTCTTTGAAACATTACTGGCACGTGCTGTCAACTGTGTGCGAGCATCTAAATAAAATTGGATAGTATAATACAAAGCTGTAATTTCACTTTTTAGTGGGTATGAGGCTTTCTTTTGCAGTTGAGAAATACCATTTAACTATACATCTACTGTATTTTCTTTGTGCATCTCTAAAGCAAAGAGGTAACTTGTACCTGCACTCCCCTGAGAATAATGATTTATTTCCAAACGAAACGCTTAAATGCGGAACTGTTCATTACCTTAATTTGCATCGCAGTGGGTAGAGATTTCGGCATCAAAAAATTTAGAAATGTTGCTCGGTTCCATTTAGAAAACTCCCTCATTAAGGTTGATGCGAGATAAACAGAAAAGGATTTGGCTAAGAATAAAGCATCTGAGAAGTATAAATATCGAGGATCTTAAGAGTTACAATGGCAGCAACTCGTGTTTAAAATATTCGTGCGTTATACAATTTAATAAAAATACATATCGCTTACATGAAACCTTTTGCGAAGCAAATCTTGATAATGCTTATATGGAATCTTATATTAAATACGTTTTTGCGTGCGCGTGAGAAACTGTCGAGAGATACGCGGAGCTATTTTAAAACAGCCGGAGATAAAAGCCTGAAGGTTAAAATGTGTGTGGTAGGCAAAGTGTGTTTTTGTTTACTTCTGTCTTCTCATAAGTGAAGAGTCAATCACATGAAATCGATACGTGGGTGCCATTGTGTGTAATATGTTCGTTCAGCGGCTTGCATTTGCAAATTAATTTCCAAACGATAAAATAAGTACAGCAGAACTGGACAAGTAACTTTAATAATTGACCATTTTAGAGGATGATGTCCCTGAATAAATGCGGTCCTCCGTTCCCGAAACGGAAATGTCTCAAATTTTGCGGAAACTGTTGAAATCCTTGCGCCCCTCCCCTTTCATCTCATCTGTATCGAAAACAAATGAGTAAAATCATGCAATGCATTGATAATATGATACGCTTTCCAACATACCAGAAATCATTACTCAAGTGATGAGGATAATGGCTGTAAAATAAATCTCGCTCTTGTGCCCTGACCTATGACCTCATTTTGGTTATATTCAACAGAACCGGTTCAGTATTCCTCCGGAGCTAAAGTTTTGTCGCAATGGCAGCATTTTTAGTCAAGTTATGACGCATAAGGGCGATGGAATGGATCTCCTCTTATGTCCTGACCTTTGACCCGATTTCGTCCATTTTCAATAAGGTTCGTACCCAGGTTGTCTCCAACAACATATTAAAATATCATCGAAATCGAACCATTTTTAGCCGCCCCGGTGGCGCAGTGGTCTAAGCGATGGCCTCTGATCATTCGTCCGAAAGGGGTCCGGGTTCGAATCCCGGTGAGGCATGGATGTTGTGTTTGTCTTACGGCACTGGCTCCCTCCCTTCCCTGGAACCAGTGACCCCAAATTAGGGACGGGCGACTGCTTATAGCCCATTGAGTTGCTCACGGTGGTCGTTAAACCTCCAATCAAAAAAAAAAAAAAAAAAAAAGAACCATTTTTACGCGAGTTATCGTGGAGACAGACAGACGGAAAATGCTGGAGCATATATGCTTCTTCAAATTACGATTGGAAAGCGTAAACAAACTTTTCACAGCTGATAAATGTTCCCGTCCAGTTCTTTATTCCCTAATCAATGGCCCAAGGCATTATGGAGAAGGGATAGTCCCTCTGACAAGAACATCATGCCACTGGTTGGGAATAAGTTACTCAAATATCTGCTATCTTAGTTCGTTGCCATTGTTACATCTATTTCAACGGATAATCAGTCAGGAAGGATTAGTGTCAATCATTCACTCAATGATCGTTTTGAATAATGAAGCTGAGAGGGAAACAGCCCTTGTTGTGTTTTACTCCAATTCAACCTCTAGTTCCTGGCTTCTTATGTAATCTGGTTTATCCTCGTTAAATATTTCAGACTGAACGCCACATTTATCTCTTCCGAGGAATTTGTGTTTGGTGACCCTGACAATAGTTCAAATAGCGATGGCGAGTGCTAAAGCTGATAAGAGTTGCTGTTTTAAAATGCATTTATTGACAAAAGTCGCCGGATTCCCTTCAAAACCAAATGAACGGATCCGCTGCGTTGTTAAGATGCGCAGTACAGCTGAAAACTACAAACGAACAAGCCTGTAGATGACCGCAATCACATCGCACTGTGAGGTTCAGTGAAAATGTCGCGGCGGGAGAGAACTGACTTTGAGAAAGGAAAGATTGTTGGGTGTTATATTAGTGGGTTGTCCATAAGAGAAACAGAGAGGCGCTTTAACATACCCAAGTCAACTGTTTAGGATGAAAAATTGCTGCAAAACAATGTGCATCGATCTGTTCTGGGGGAGAATATTGTATCGAAAAGCACGTTGAGTTTTAGTTTACACGGTTTAAAGCAGGTGATTTTGATGTTACCGATCGAGAACGTAGCGGCGCTTCGCAGAAGGTTGCACACGAGGAACTGCAAGCGTTGCTGGATGAAGATTCGTCTCTAACGCAAAAGGAACTAGCTGAACAACTGGGGGTAACTCAGCAAACCATTTCAAATGGTTTACGTGCAATGGGAAAGATTCAGAAGGAAGGAAAATGGGGTGCAACGTGGCCTGAGCCAGAGGAAAAAGGGTGTGCTGTCATTAAGTGTTTGAATCTGTTGAATAAACAAAACAAAGTCTTTCTTGTGGAACATCGTTAGTGGCGATGAAAAGTGGATATGGTACGACAATCCCAAACGCAAAAAACACTAGGTAGACCCCGGTAAAGCAACGATTTCGGCACGGAAACGCAATATTCACTCCAAAAAAGTTCTGCTGTGCATCTGGTGGGATATGAAGGGTGTGCACTGTTATGAACTATTGGAACAGGATCAAACTGTTGCTGCTGATCTCTACAAAAAAAAAAAAAAATTCCTGCGACTGAACCAGGAAATCTCTCAGAAACGTCCATTCACAGGCGAAAGATTTCGTCCCGTTAAATTACTGCACGACAAAGCTAGGCCGCATGTCTCGAAATCGGTAAAGGAAACGTTATTCACCCTTGGCTGGGAGGTTTTGGAGCACCCGGCGGTATAGTCCCAACATAGCCCTTTCAGACTATTATTTGTTCCGATCGATGCAGCGTGGTTTGTCTGCTGTACGGTTACGGACATGTGACAAAGTGCAAAAATGGGTTGACGACTTCATGGCGTCACACGAGGAACCATTCTTCATGGTTGGAATACGTCAGCTGCCCGGCCAATGGCGGAAAGCGATAGATAATGACGGCGCATATTTTGATTCATAAAGGTATTGTTGTTTTCTCTCAATTGCATGTTGCGTTGCCTTAGAATGCTTTAAAACTTATTTGTACACCTAATGCACTGAGATACATCTACATACACCAGTTTAGCAGCGTGTTGCGCGTTCCTGGCTTGCAGCCGAACCAAGATGTTACATAATAATGAAGTGACTGAGTCGTGATATTGCTAGAAGAAATTGGACTGCGGGAAAATCTCGCACAGAAAAACCACTTCATCCTAGAGTTGCTCAATGGAAATTGAATCCTGGGATTGTGTAAGGCATTGAAGCAAAGAAATCACCCAGGTTGAGCAGTGGTCTATGTGTTAGCTTTTGACAATTCTTCCGAGATAGGTCCGGGTTAATATCCCGGTGAGACATAGACTTTGTTTGTCTTCTTGCTCTGGCTCCCTCCGTTCCCTGGGAGCAGTCACCCTAAATTAGGGACTGACGAGTATTTATAGCACACTGACTTGCGCAAGGTACTGGTTAAACGCCTTAACAGAAAGAAAGAAGGAAAACTTTTCAGCAGATTAATAAAACTATTCGGAGACGACCAGAGACTTGTAAGCAGGTGCGTTATACTGTTGCATGTGTCCATCTACTTGCGGAGATGCATTTGGTAGACAATGATAGACATGCCCTTCGATGGATATTAAAAACTAACCTGCAGCCAGTCCTAGGACGGCTACTTTTAAGCATTAAATAAATATTCATAAACACTGAAGTGCCCGTAAAACTGGTACAGACTAGCTTATGCAAAATACATAGCAACGTCACCTACGCGCCTACTCGGTTGCGTCCGCCAGTGCGTGTGTAAAGCGATAGACATTCTTGCCAGCTGTCAGAGCTGTTTTCGGCGTGAGAATGACAAGTAATAACGATTTAAGCGATTTTCAACGCGGTGTCATAGTTGGCGCTCAGGAGATGGGCCATGGTATTTCGGAGGTCGAAACGAAGCTCGATTTTCACGGACGATCATTGCAAGGGTGTACCGTGACTACAAGTATTCCGGCAAAACCTCCAACCTACGATACCAGTGTGGCCATAAAAAGACATTAGGTAAACGTGACCATCGTCAGCCGTCAAGAACCGTTTAACACGACACTCTCGCAGGTACCATCGGAATTCAATGCTGGAGCCTCAACAAGCATCAGCGTCCGGACTGTGCAACGTACCCTGCACGATATGGGCTTTGGGAGCCGACGCCCAACTCGAGTTTCCCTTGATAGGTGCACGACACAGAGCTATGCGCCTCGCTTCGGCACGGCAACACCGCCACTGGACACTTAATGACTGAAAACAAGTAGCCGGGTCTGACGAGTCGCGTTTCAAACTGTATCGGGCAGATGGAAGGATTCGTGTCTGGCGCAAACCCCATTAAGCCATGGATCCCGTTTGTCAACAGGGAACTGTATCGGCTGGTGAGGGGTCCGTAATGGTATGTGGTGTGTTTAGCTGGAGTTCACTGAGATCCCTGGTACGTCTGCAAACGTCTGTGACCGGCCAACGCTATGTGCGCATCCTTTCTGACGAGGTACACTCGTTTATGTCCTGAATTCATGCTGATGGGTTGGGCCTGTTCTAACAGGACAATGCGCCTCCACACAAGTGTTGGGACGCTACATTATGGTTAGAGGAGCATTCATCTGAGTTTGGGGTGATGCCATTCCCACCCAAGTCCCCAGATCTGAACGTTATAGAACACATTTGGGATGTCATGCAACGCGCTATCGAACACAGGAATCCGAGACCTTGGAACACACCCGAATTGTGGATTGCTCTGCAGGAAGTATGGTGTGCATTGCCTATAGCATATTTCCAGAAGCTAGTGGAGTCCATGCCCCGTCGTATTTCTGCAGTCTTGCGCTCCCGTGGGGGACCTACCAAGTGTTAGACTGGTGTAACAAGTTTTCTGGCACTTCAGTGTATATACAGGATATTGCCCTACATAGGACGGGGTGAAAGTTTGAAATTTTTAATTGAAGCAGACTATAAACATATCAAAGAAACGCCAGATTTATGTAAGGAAATATAGTAAAAACCCATTTATGTAAGAGCTAAAAATGTTTCTAGATGTGACTTTGCTCATTTTGACATTTCAAAATTTCAGTTTTTATTGTTGGTTAGAGCGTTTTAAATGGATTTGGGTATTTTAATTTATAATAACGCTGATTCCTTTTAATGAAATTCTCAACAATTTCATTCCTTTTTATGAAATTACTCTGCACTGTGAAGAAAATTAAGTAAAAAACGACATAACACCAATGTAACAGAACAAACGTCACATATAATTGATAGGGCTCGTGCTTGTTGCCACAGATGAAGTTACTTACCTTACTAACTTTATTTTATTTTCCTGTATTTTCCCTTGATTTTACGTATCGTGCTAAAGCGGCGCTGAGCTAACATTCATTCATTGAGATGATCATTCACAGCCTTTGCTTGTTGGAAGTTGCAACAAAAACAAAGAACTGCAACATCAATGTTGAAATATTTTTAAAAATAATATTTCGATTTTTAGCGGATTAGGCACATACAAACAATAATTCTCTTAAGTACATACATGTCATTACGCTGTTCTCTGTGATTCAGAGGTTAACTCCTCAAGGAAAGACCATCTGCCTAAGGTCATTTACAACGATTTCGGACCACAGATCGATCTTCTTTATCGTTCATCACACGCCGCACACAAGACTTTTTGTACTTCGTACTCATAATCTTTTTCTCAAGCAGACATCCCTGAATCTGGTCCTCCCATGATTTCCCTGGCCTTCCACTATCTTTCCTTCCTGCCACTTGGGCTGAAAAAAGCTTTTAGTCAGCACCTCATCACTCATTCCTTCAACATGGCCAAACCACCTAAACATACCTAGTGAGATCAAAAAGTTCCGAGACTAGGTACGTAGCGCGCCAACAGATGGCAGATGCGCGAGCAGCGGTCGAGGGCAGTGACCTTCATGAGTCATTGTGCCGAGTGGTGTCGTTCTGTGAACATCGGGAACTGTGTTACACGGTATTTGGTGACCACGTGCAGAACACAGCTGCGATTTCGGTATGGACTGCAAACTAGAGCAGCGAGTGAACATCAAATTCTGCGTCAAACTCGGCAAATCGCGAACGGAGACGCATGAATTGTTGCGGCAGGCTTATGGAAATGAAGAAATGAGTCATGCGAGCAGTTTTGAGTGGCACTCGCGCTTCAACAGCAGCAGAACGACACTGGAAGACGACGAGAAGTCAGGGCGACCGTCCACCAGCAAAACCCCCGCAAATGTGGACATTCGTGGGGTTGTGCACCGTAAATTCATCCCCAAGGGCCAGACTGTCACCACCCGTTTTTACTGCGATGTTCTGCGGCGTCTTAGGGAGGACATCCGCCGCAAACGACAATGCTCCATCACGACAATGCAGCAGCTCATACAGCGTTAGCAACACGCCAGTTTTGCAGCCGTAACAGCATGACTACCCTTCCTCACCCGCCTTACTCGCCGGATTTGGTCCCCTGAGACTTCTTTCTTTTCCCGAAGATGAAGCTGAAGCTCAAGGGTCGCCGTTTTGAAACCGTGGATGAGATCCAGCGCGAATCGCAGACGATGCTTGACAAGATTCACGAACAGGACTTCCAGAGAACATTCCAAGTGGCAAAAACGCTGGCAGCGGTGTATCGCTGCCCAAGGAGACTACTTTGAGGGAGAACATAGGCAGACTTAAGTAACGTAAGTACTTTGTTGTATAGCGGTTTAGTCTCGGAACGTTTTGATTGTTAGTCTCCTTCTTTCTACCAATATTTTGCCCCACATTACACACGTGCAACATATCCCCATTCCTCCGTGATCAGAGCGTATCTTACCATAAACACTCCGTAAGTAATTACTAATTGTGTACAATCTGTTGGCAGCATGGCAAAAAAAGCAAATGTTTACATTTCAATGGCTTCCACGGATGCACATTTGAATGTTTAAAAAAATCCTGCCCGAAACGGAAAATACACTATCTGCCAACAAGTAATTGGACACCCCTGCAATCTACGATATCTGCGGTCCTGATACACGTCACGGCCGCCGCCGTTAAATATCGTGTGGGAAACAACAACGCAACCAGTCGCATGCAAGATGCCACGCAGTTCGGAGCTCTCTGATTTCGAGAAAGGTGTAATCGTCGGGTATCACAGAAATGGCCGATCCATACGTGACATATCCAGCGAGTTGAAGTACCCAAAATCGACAGTGGCCTACGTGCTTGGCAAGTGGAAGATGAGAGGTGACTGTCGGAATGTGGTCCGACCCGGCAGACCCACAAAACTGGGAGTTAGAGACCGACGGGTGCTGGCCAGAGAAATTCGGAAGAACCGCACGCCACATCGATGGGCCACAGCCGCGAGGAGTTTCAACAGGCTTCCGGGAGTGTTCTTTTGATGAATACCATCCGTAAGCTCGGTTATCATGGACGTGATAACCCATCTGCTCGGTTATCATGGACGTGCTGCCGTCCACAAGCCTTTGATCACAAAGTCCAATAGTGCTGCTCGACTAACGTGGCGCAAAGAACGTCAATAGTGGACCATTGAACAGTGGAAACAGGTTCTCTGGAGTGACGAATCAAGGTTCACCCTCTACCGTCCGGATAGCAGGGTCTGGTTTTGGCGTCTGCCTGGAGAACGCCTCCTGCCGGAATGTATTGTGTCAACTGTGAAGTTCGGCGGCGGTGGAATTATGCTATGGGGGTGTTTCTCCTGGTATGGCACGGGACCCTTGGTCGCAATTCCTGGAAGACTCAACGCCGAGACCTACTGCACCATTCTGGATGACCATGCGCTTCCTATGTTGTGGCAGTTTTACGGGGTGGACCCATGTTACTTTCAGGATGACAATGCCACCTGCCATGTTGCGAGGTCCACCATGGCTTGGTATGGTGACAGTGGAGTTAATCGAATGGACTGGCATGCGCAGGGCTCGGACCTTAACCTTATCGAGCACCTCTGGGAAGAGTTAGAGCGTTGACTTAAGGGGTGCCCCCACCGTCCGAAATCGGTGAAGGAACTGACTTGCCTTCTCCAAGCCGAGTGGAAGAAAATACCGCTAGCCGTCGTACAACACCTGGTTGAGAGTATGCCCCGGAGGGTCGCAGCTGTAATCGCCGCTCGTGGAGGATCCACCAACTATTGAAGGTGAATAAACTTCGTTTTCCTTTGTTATCACAGGTGTCCAATTACTTGTTGGTAGATAGTGTAGTTTAAGTCCCTTAGATTCCGTTTTAGATAGGTTTCACTATATTTGAAAATCAGAAGTATTTTAACTGTCTTTTAGTATGTTTTGATAGTAAGAAGGTGGTAAGTGGAAATACTTATGTTAAACTCCATGCAAAGTAAGCTACTCCAATATGCTTCTGTTAATGAAATGTGTACGGCAGGTATTTCAGTGCTACTGTATCGCATTGCTGTACCTTAAGGATGTTGACTGGTTGTATTCGTGCATTGTTAATTGGTTTCCTTGCGAATCGGAAGCTACTGGAGAATTGGTAACTGTCGACACGAGAATATAAACGCGGCAGATCAATATTGTCTGGCAATTATTTGTAACTCTAAAGGGCAGATCACTGCAGGTTTGTGTGTCATCACATCGCTGAGGGTAACACCCCGTCGCCACGGAAATTAAGGGTGCAATAGGGCCCGCGCTTATTTCGATCTCTTGAGGTTGTGCTATTTTGGGAATCAAGGTGTGATTAAAAGCAATATATACTGTAAAGCGTTACTATTTACCGGGGCAAGACTTCACAGTGATTACATCTCATTTGTGTGGAATGGAGCAGCACCTGCTAAGTTGCTACTGGCAGCAACTATTATATCTGCCGTTCATATGTTACCACAAATGGAAGACTGCTCTGCGGTTGTCTGATTCTCATCACGTGACTGATTGCAAGACGACAAGTGCTTGACTGAATTCTGCGAACGTTTCCAATAGTTAAGGTTGTGAGTAAAAAACGTTGCGGAGCGGCGAAGTATGCATCCATCACAATGACTTCCTTTTTTACGCTTTCCAACCGTAAGTTGAAGAATGCTCCAGCTTTGTCCGTCCGTCTGTCTGTCAGCACGATAACTCGCGTAAAAATGGCTTGATTTCGATGAAAGTTTAGTATGTGGTAGGGGACTACCTGGGGACGAACCCAATTGAAAATGGACGAAATGGGGTCAAAGGTTACGACATAGGAGCGGGATCTATTCCATTGCCCTTACGCGTCATAACTTGCGTAAATATAGTTCGATGTCGATGGAATTTTTATATGTGGTAGGGGACCACCTGCGAAGGAACTCTATTGAAAATGGGTGAAGTGGGATCAAAGGTCCAGACATGGGAGCGGGATGCATTCCTTTGCCCTTATGCGTCATAACTTACGTAAATATGGTTCGATTTCGATGAAATTGTAATATGTCGTAGGGGACCACCTGGGGACGAACCCTATTGAAAATGGACGAAATGGGATCAAAGGGCAAGACATAGGATCGGGATCCATTCCATCACCCTTATCCCATACTATTAAAGTAGCACTTCCTGTATGTATGTAAATTTTACTTTGAAAACTGCTCTAAGGATTTTGACGAAAGTCGTTAATCTACCGTTTTCTGGTACTAGAGATCGATTTAGCTTGATCTCGACTTTAAGAAAATTCGTTTAGTGGATTAAATTACCACCCCGAATAATCACGTTTTTTTTGTGTCATGGCGTCGTCCCATTAATGTTACCCATGCTTAGAAATCTTATGACGTCACAATCTCGCGTTTTAGATGTTGGCGCGCGGTCACGCCATTTGTCTTATTACGTTACGCATTGTGTGTGGATCCTATTAAAGTTTCATGACGCCACACTCTTGCGAGCAGATGGTCGCTTTTCCATTCGGTCTCATTACGTCACGCGTTGTGTGCGTATGTGTCCGTCCGCACGATAGCTCGTGTAAAAATCGTTCAATTTCGATGAAATATTAGTATGTGGTAGGGAACACCTGGGAAGGAACCTTAATAAAAGTGAACGAAATGGGGTCAAAGGGCAAGGCATAGGAGCGGAATCACTTCCATCGCCATTATGCGTCATAACTTGCGCAATAATGCTTCGATTTGGATGAAATGTTAGTATGTTGTAGGGGCCTTCCTGGGAACAAATTCTATTGAAAATGGGCTAAATGGGGTCAAAGGTTAGGACACAGGTGCGGGATCTATTCTATAGCCCTTATGCATCATAACTTACGTAAAAATGCTTCGATTTGGAGGAAATATTAGTATGTTGTAGGGGCCTGCCTGCGAACAAATCCTATTGAAAATGGGCTAAATGAGGTCAAAGGTTAGGACACAGGAGCGGGATCTATTCCGTAGCCCTTATGCGTTATAACTTACGTAAAAATGCTTCGATTGCGACAAAACTTCATAATGTTATTTCGGAGGTATACTGAACCGGTTTAGTTGAATATAATCGAAATGGGATCAAAGGTCAGGGCGCAGGAGCGAGATTTATCCCACAGCCATCATCCTCATAACTTGAGGAATGATTTCTGGTATGTTGGAAAGTTTATTATAATGAATGCATTGCATGATTTTACTAACTTGTTTCTTTCTTACTTTTGATGTAGGACCAGGTATAGTATGATATACCTTGTTCTACGTCAAAAGTAAGGTATGATAGTATGGGACGACTTCGCGGATAGTATGGGACGACTTACGGTAGACCGCCTGTGACAAAAAAAGGTCCCAATTGAAATCATTATAGCGTTAAAAATACGTGCCTTACACCAATTGTGTTAGCATATTCGTAAACAGTTTGCGCACTGAGCAATACATCGTTAGCGCAATGCTCCCCTCGCTCCCTATGCGCGGAGGAAATGATGCAGTATTTCTGGATGTGTTGCCGCGTTTCACTCAGTCAATCTCGGCGACCGCGCGTGGTATCGTTTTAACCCTTTAACAACCATAACGCCCGTACATACAACCGACCATAGCCATCCGAAACGCCTGTCAAGAGTGAGTAAGATTTCTTGTCTTTACCTGTTGTTTAAATTTTCACGACCTATGAGGGATCATCAGGAGTCACTGTCAGTCACTATTGTTGTTACTAAACAAAGAAGCGAAAAAAAACACAGTTTCGGGCGTTATGGTATTCAGAGTGATACCAGATTTTGGAGTAATGGTCGTTATAGGGTTAAAGCTCTTGACGAGATCTATTCAAATACATATCGCAAGTGGTTTAAACTAAAATTTTTAATGCTTCTTTTCGTGTGAACGGGTTAACATTTTCTACAATGCTGCGGAATTCGCAGAATGAACGCAAGCAAAAGTGGAGAAAATCAAGAACACGAGAGGCAAGAGCAAGAAGACTTGCCTCTTGCCCAGCGAACTAGAGAGTATCGAGAACAACTGAAAGCAGCCGCCGCCAAACAAACAAAAGAATCCAAGACACCGATCAATTATGCATCCATCATAATTTGTAAAACTTATGTAAACTACTTTTCATATCATAGACATGTGTTGGCTATAACAAATTACATAAACGCTTTGAAACCATACTGGACTAGCTTATTTCAGCTCTACGATCTGCAAGTCGTAGTCATACGTTCCGAACTTATGGCTCAGTCATGACTAAGCTTACCATTTTTTGTCGGTTGTTGGAGTTTTAACGACCACCGTGGGCAACTCAGTAGGCTATAAGCAGTTCGCCGTAAAACGAACACAACATCCATGAATCATCGGGATTCGAACCCGGATCCATCTCAGTGAATGATCAGAAGCCATCGCTTAGACCACTGCACCATCAGGGCGGTTCAATGGTTTCACATGATGCAAAAGGAAAAAGAAACGCAACGTAACGTACCTTGATTTCACAGGAGTATTTGTGTAGTCCAATACCAATGATGGACGTTTAATAATAACACGCACACAAGATGGTTACAACACTAAGAAGCGGCACAAATGAAGTCGACCCCGTATGTAATGAAGTCGGAGGTAGACTCAAAAGCAGTCTATATATACGAACCTCGGCACAGCTGGACAGAAAAAAGGGCTATTTTTGTCATATTACATTACGTTGTTTTTAAACTAGCCAATAGTAAACTATTTATCAATTAATTGAAGGTAAATGGTTCTTGTTAATGAAAGATATAGCCAGTAAAATAACATGAGTGAGATCTGCAATAAGCAAAACATTTAATGAACGTAAGAAGTAAAGTAACTACCAAAAATTTGAAATTTCACCTTTTACATGTTTCGTCTGATATAGGAGCCGATTCTTTTCTCATCGTAATCGCCGTTTTAGAAGTTTTTCAAGTTTCCCTGACGGGATGGTAAAGATATTCGTAGATGCGAAATAAGCTCTAAGATTTTCTAACCACAGAATATGTGACTCAAAGGTATCAAAGCGAAAGAATGGAAGAAAGCATTTGCCTAGGCGATGCACATGGTGTTATCCAAATAATATGACCACCCCCGGAATCGCAGTGCACCAGCCCAGAAACGTCACAGAGTGCACGTGACTAGGTCAACCACACGGAGATATAAGCGACCGGTCAGAAAAGGATGAGCCATAGTGCACAACACGTGCACAATGCGCAGAGGTAGTGATGATTTGAAGGACATTAAAATAGGAATGATAATCGGCTACCGCGCCAAGCATCTCAAAAACACCAGATTTCGTGGGCTTTTCGTGTGGTGATGCAGTAAGGATGTACAAGAATGGACCTCTGGCGCTCCGAGTACCACCCGACGTCGTAACCGTGGAAACCCAAAGGCCATCAAAGAGAACGTCGCCTGGTAAAGGACAAATTAACGTGCAACAGTGCAGCAACTCACCACGCAAACGAACGCTGATGCACCCAGGTCCATGTCCCCAATAACAATTACTCATGGGTCCCCGGAGTCGACGCTGCGTGAAAGCCCATTTTAACCCATGTCCATCGGCAATGACACCTCCAGTTTGCATGGTACTACCGTCATTGGACAATGGAAGTATGAGAAAATGTTGTATTCTCCGACGAATCGTCGTTTCTACTACAGAGAAGTGACGGGAGGTGGCGTATACGGCATCAGACACAAAGAACCAACACCCGAACACGCTTTTTGGTCACGTGAAGGCCTACGGTGGCAGTCGGCATGTCTGGAAGATGTTTTGTTGGCATGACGTGGGACAGCTGGTACCACTAGATGGGTTCAAGAAAGTCAATGGCTACCTGTCCACCCTCGCTGACCACATGCATCTCTTCATGTTGGACGCTTTCCCTAGTGGTGATGGTGTCTACCAACAAGACAATCCGTGCTAAGGGGTGCGTGACTGGTTCCAGTAACACGACAGCGATGCCTCTGTTCTCCCTTGGCCGGCGAAATTACCCGACATCAATCCCATGCAGCACATGTGGGACTATTTGGACTGACAGATTGGACGTGCCTACACATAAACACGTCATCTCCGGGTCTGCTGTGCTCTTTTGTGGTCTGAATGGGCACGTGTGCCTCGGGGAACCTTCAACGGCCTCATTGTGCCTATGCCACGCAGTCTCGCCGCTGTCATCCGGGCCAAGGGTGTTTATTCGCATTATTAGGTAAGTGGCCATATTATTCTGATACGACTGTGTATGTTTGACAAACGCGGTGGAGGGAAGAACAATGAGTAAGGGGTGCAGTAAAAAAGCACTGAAGTATTTTTGCCCTCATGCGAACTGATATATGGGTAATGGAGCGACAGGGTGTCTTCTACAATAGGTAATTCCTTGTTTCCAGGACAGAAGGAAGGTTTAAAGTTGAATAAAGGTCACTTACTTTGTATGGAAATAAACTTCGGTACATGCGGTTTCTCAAAATTTATTGTTCGTAATATTCGCTTAAAATAGCAAGGAAGAATTTTCCGAAGCTCTGGGGATCTATAAAAACATCATTTTACCCGGAACTTCTTATTATGCGAGCTCGTTATGTGTGCGTTCGACTGCAATATTAGAATCAAGATAACCATGAAAATAACATTGCAGTTTTTGCGTTATTTGAAGTAAAAGTAGAAAAGGAAGGTATGATTCTAATTAACTTCTTCACAAAATAAAAGCTATGCGTAGACTGTGCGCTCTACCAAACCGTACAATGGTGGTGTAAATTGGAAAATCATTTCAAAGCACACGTGTGTGTTAGAAACTGTCACTTGTTGCGATGATCTGCAACAGAATAAACAAACGCTCTCTCTCTCTCTTCGAAGCTCGGTGAAAGATTTCACCACGTGCTACCTTTCGAACCCGCAATATTCCTAATTTCTTGTGACCATTGTACACGATCGAGTCACATTATTGTGAACACCAGCTAATATCCAGGAAAAGGTGTTCACAGTTATGTGGAGCCATGCGGACTGCAGTGCATCTGAGAGCTACTGGAGGGTGCGTGATGGATGATCCATAGGCCGAACAACACGATAGAGGTGGTCCCACAGATGCTCAATTGGGTTTAAGTCTGGGGAATTAGGGGGCCAGGGAAGTACTTTGAAGTCTTCATCGTGCTCTTCCAACCACTCTCGGACATTTCTAGCTGTGTGACACGTCGCATTGTCGTTCTGAAAATTCCATCCACCCCAGGGAAGACAGTCAGCATGTATGGGTGTACGTGGTCTGCAAGGATGTATTCATAACGGATTCGGTCCCTAGTGCCTTCCACAGCTATGAATGGACCCAGGGAATGCCACGAAAACATTTCCCAGACCATAACGCTGCACCCACTAGCTTGTGTTCTTCCAGCAATAGTTGAAAGGCGTTTGCTCTCAGATGCTTCTCGCCTTATACGCCAACGCCCATCTGTTCGATGAAGGAGAAAACGTGACTCATGGGAGAAGCCAATCAGCGGAGGTCCAATTCCGAAACTGCCGTGCAAAATGTAAGCTTTTTTCGTTAGCGTAGGTGCAGTGACCATCCGTCTGCATCGGAGCCGCATATGCAGCAGGGTTCCCTAAACTATTGTTTCAGACAAACTTGCGGTAGCACCCTTGGTTGATTCGGCCATTGAGTTGCTCCACTGTAGTGTGTCGATCGGCCCTCGCGCACATTCAAAGCCAACGTTCACCTCTGACATCAATGGCATGTGGTGCTCCGCAGTCTGCACGTCGCTTATTCGCAATGGTGTTATTTCTCCAATCACGATACACTTTAACCACAGCACCACGCGAACAGTTCAAAACTGCTGTGTTTCAGAAATACTGCCACCCTTTGCCTGAAAGCCGATAATCATCCCTTTTTGCAAATCTGATAAATCGCTCCTTTTATCCACGACAGCAACGAATGATATATTTTCAGAATGCCTGCAGCACACCTTACATACCCTCCAAGCTAGCTCACGACACGTGCTTTCTTTCATTGGCTACACGCTGTTGACGTCAGAAGTAGGAGGTGGTCAGAATAATGTGACTCTAGTGTGTATAATGCACAGAAGAAGAGAAAAATATTTGCTTAAACATTCTCACCAGAAGAGCTTAGCAAATTAGACTGTAGGGAATGTTAGTAGGAAATTTTTCACTTAGAGTCAACAGAGAACGTAAAGTAGTGCGATTCTTAAAGACAGAACAGATCCCAGAATGTGAAGAACAATTGGCGCCAACCGGTGTTCGGCAATCGCTCACCACTATGCATTATACAAGGGAATTGGTTTAAAAGAACTTCGTCGTAGCATATGTCTTTCCATGGTTTTGAGTATTACAGTGCAATTGATCATACAAGAACTTCGTCAGAGACAGTTCTAGAAGAGATTCGGGGAGACTTTCATCCAGCAATAGATTGATCATTATTGATGATGGTGACAAAGCGAAAGACTTTCTAAATCGAGAATTTTTAGTTACAAATATCGAGTACTGTAGTGAATTGCATAGCATGGAAAATTATTTTCATCAAGAAATTTTAATTGGGGAAAATCTTTCAAATACGTGGAGACAATGTAAATAGACAAAGTCATCGCTCTTTCCAAGTTTTTCTTTAATTTACGCACAGCAACAGAAAAATTGTATTTCGAAACCGTTCGGATCGAATCCCAGATCTCTCGATAACTAGCCGAGTGCGTTCACCTTACGCTAAGGCGCCAACAATCCACGGCGCTATGTGTGTTTATCTCTTCGCATCTGACTTTACAAATCCGTAAGGATAGGCTCAGCAACAGAGACGTCTTCATCTGGTCGGGCTTAACGGCACAAGCTCTTTAATTATAGATAATAAACCCAAAGGGCGAGAGAAATGGTGAAAATCTCCCAAATACCTGGAGACAATGTAAATAGACAAAGGCATCGCTCTTTCCACGTTTTCCCTACGGATTTGTGAAGTTAGATGCTGACAGATAAGCACACATGGCGCCAGGGATTGTTGGCACCGTAACGTAAGGCGAACGCACTCGGCTAGTTATAAAGAGATCTGGGGTTCGATCTCAGCCGCGTCGAAATACAATTTTTCGGTTGCCGTGTGTTAAAGAAAAACGTGGAAAGAGCGATGAATTTGAACTTTGTTACTGAATATCGATTGATGCTGTCATATCGATGCTTTTACATGAGGTATTGATATCAAATAGTACTTGTCCATGCCAAACCGATGTTAAATAATTCTGTCAAATCGATGTCAAATAGACGTTGATTTTCCTTTTTTTTTTTATTGGGGGTTTAACGACCACCGTGAGCAACTCGATGGGTTATAAGCAGTCGTCCTTCCTTAATTTAAAGTCGCTACTTCCAGGGAAGGGAGAGAGCCAGCGCCGTAAGACACACACAACATCCATGCCTCGCCGGGATTCGAACCCGGACCCCTTTCGGACGAATTATCAGAGGCCATCCCTTAGACCACTGCGCCACCGGGGCGGTGATTTTGCACTTGTAACATTTTCCGTCTAGAAATTTTATTAAAAAATAACGCTTACCGAAATGCGAATTTTTTTCCTAGGCTACAGAATTTTAAACAACTTAAACAAAAATCAATTAAAAGGGAATACAGATTTTACCAAACTTCGTGTTGAACGTGCCTTTTAGAAACATTTTCTGCTATTTGGGCTTTTAATGCAAATTTTAGCTCTTTCCACTTTTCTGTAATGGATGGAATCGAAATGGTCGATGATAAGTTCGTTCATTGGCGATCTTTATCACTTCATTTGAATAAATGGAAGCACAGATGATGGAACGTTGTTTAAGTACGTGGGAATATGGCACTTGAAGTAATTAATCTTTCCCCCTTTATCCACCCTTCATTTCGAAAAGCGTGTGAAAGAGACGTAAATTCCTCATCATTAGTTACGAAATTTTGAAGGTACCTCTTGAGCAGTCGAAGCTTTCCATTAATAACGTCTTAGTGGAAAACAATACAAGAACTAAATTTATGAAATGCCTCATCAACGATCACGAGCGTGTGTGCCGTCTTAAAAATAATAACAATTATTTTGATGTATTGCGGCCGACAGAACGGTAGTTCAAATAACAGTGCCTCGTTTAGTGCGTTTCATGGGAGCTCTGGCTCAGATATTGCTGGATTTTTGGAGCTCATTAATATAAAGTGATCTTACGAAACCTTAATATATCATGAGACATACACACTTCGAAGAGAATCACGTGTGACCCGCCCACGATGAGTCAGTAGAAATTATTTCATGAAATTTCTTGTGTGCACTACAAGTCTTTTAAAAACAAACAAGAAAGATGACACCGAATTTTTGGGTGTAATATAAGCACGTCTTTGGAATCCGTTCTGACGCAAATTAAATTTATCAAACCTATTCAAAGTCAATGGAACCGGTATGGAAAACAATAGGTCTGACGAAAGAAAGAAGATTTTTAATCGGATTTTTAATCCCTCAGATATTGCTGTAAACGAAATCGTGAGCTTACGCCCTCTGGTTGAAGACTTATGCGTTACGAAAAATATGAATTTATATGAGAAACATTTCGCACCGGAAACGCTCTCCAACACAGAATTTTTCAAATAGGACTCTTAGAAACAGAGATATCGACAAAAATAAGATGTGACTTTACGTCCCCTGGTGGGAAAATCGTGTATTATTTTAGGAAGAAAGTATTCTCAAAAAGTTTTTCAATATGAGCTGCATCGTTTCAAGAAAAAAATTTAGTCGAGTTTTCAGGAGCACAGATTTTGCTACAAATACCAGAAATTAACACTTATGCCTCCTGGTGGCCAAACCATTCTTTACCAAACATTAGAAATTACATGAAAAATATTTTCCATCAGGTCTTGTATGCGATACAGGAAGAATTTTTCAATTCGGAGTTTTCGAAGCAGAAATAACGCAGAAAAGGAAATTTAGCTTTGCGCCCCCTAGCGGAAAGTCTATGATTTACTTGAAAATTTTCGAATTTATATGAAAAACATGTCGCATCGGAAACACTATCCAGCAAAGAAGGAATTTTTCAAATCGGACTGCTAGAAGTAGAGATATTGACAAAAATTTGATGTACATCTACGCCCGTGGCGTAGAAACCATGCATTATTTTAAAAAGAAAATGTTCCTAAAAGGTTTGTCGACATGAGGAGTATGGTTCTACAAACGAGTTTTTTTTCAATCGCTATTTTAGAAGCTGATATTTTGCTGCAAATACATCAGAAGCGGAAATTAAGGCTTACGCCACCTTGTGGGCAAAGCATTTTTCACAAAAATTAGAAATTATGTGCAAAGGATTTCCCATCAGGAGCTGTGTTCGGTGCAGAATTTTTTTTCAAATCAGAGATTTAAAGCAGAGATATAGGGGGAAACGCAATTTACCTCTACTTTCCCCTCGCAGAAAGTCTATGAATCACTTGAAAATTTTGAAATTATATGAAAAACATGGCACACTGAAAACATTATTCAACAAAGAAGGAATTTTTCAAATCGGACTACTAGAAGTAGAGATTTTTGACAAAAATAAGTTATACATCTACGCCCCTGGCGGAGAAACCATGGAATATTTTAAGAAGAAAATATTACGAAAAGGTTTATCGGTCCACGAAAGAATTTTTTCAATCAAGATTTTAGAAGCTCAGATTTTATGGCAAATACATCATAAGCAAAAATTAACACTTACGCCCCCTGGTGGCTAAAGTATTCTTTACAAAAATTAGAAATTATATGCAAAATATTTTCCATCAGCTGTAGCGCTAAAGGAAACATTTTTCAAATCGGAGTTTTGGAAGAAGAGATATCGGAGAAACGTAATTTACTTTTACGTCCCCTAGCGGAACATCTATGGGTAATTTGAAAAATTAACTATATCTAAAATACTCTTCGACATAAATGGAATCGAAAGATAAAATAATTTTTTCAATCTGATGTTTAGAAGCGAATATGTGAAATAAAACGCATTTTTGTATTCGACATCATCGACATTTACGCCCTCTAGCGGCGAAATTGTACATCGTAAAAACACAAACAAAATAAAGGATCATCATTCGCATAATTCAAACTTCCCAATGCAAAAAGAATTTTTCAAATTGGACTAATAGTTGCAGAGATATCGGGTCTACAGACGGACAAGCCGATAACATAAGAACGATCTTTTTTTTTACAAAAGACGTGCTAAAAAAAGCCACATACTTAGTTAGGACACTGAAGGTATTTCGAGGTAGTTCACTTCGAAACCAAAGGAATTTTTTCACAAGAGGATTCCATACATGGCATAACGATGGACTCCATTTCGAAGATTAAACTTTTACTTTTATGTATTTATACGCGTTTTCATCAACGGTCAGAAAACGGCAATGACTTTTGAATCACACTGGCATTTCTGACTGATTACCTATTAAAAGGGATACAATAAGGTTGAAAGGAGAGCACATAACTGAATCACTTGTTTCTTCCCAGAGACATGATGGGCCCGTCTCCCTGATATGGGCTTCCTCATTGCCTGGGGTCATAGGGCTGAAACCAAAGGATAGACGAAAGCGCTTATCACAGGTGACTGCTTTGTGGTCGGTTTTCCTCAGATGAGATTGGGAAAGGAATTGTTTTGCAGTAGATTAGTAAAACCCAGAGACTATGTGAACACTTGTATTTGGAAACCGCTAATAGTTTTGGATACCATTTGGTTCAGATACATTGGCTGTTTAGAGGGTTTAGACATTTTATATGCACATATTAAAATTCTGGTGTAACAGGCATTGTATGTATAAATAAGCAATCTGATCCCTATTTTGTTTGAGCTCTACCCTTACCCGCCTAACGAAGTTTGAAGCGCTCTAGAGGCAACTTGTATATCATCTACAGAATGACGTGATAAATAATTGCTGCTTCTAATTCCTTTTGACGTAGAACTACACTGTTAAAAATTGGTTCTTCGAAATAAGCAAAATGTACTCGTTTTTGAGTACATTCTGGGCTTATAATAGCTCCGAGTACTTGTCTCATTTTTGGAAAAGACACGTACTCATTTCTGAATACATACAGGGAATCAATTGTGAGTATATCTGGTATTTCTAATTTGAAATATATGTACTCATTTTTGAGTACCTATATTTCAAATATATGTACTAAAAAACCCGTATATATGTGCTCTAATTTCTTTCAGTTTTTGTGCCCTTTCGGGCAGGGCGCAGAAGCTGAAGGAAGTTAGAGCGAAGCTAGCGATTCTGACAAGATAGTTTGTAAGTGAGAGAGAGAGCACACTTAGCTGGGATTGTAATCAACCGGGTCTTTATAAATCCATTAGGGTGGGTTTCCGATTTCTTGAACTTCTTTACGAGTTTCGTGGAAAACTCATGTACCTTCTCGATTCCAAGTCTATTCCTCAGATTCCAAAGATGGGTCCAAGGGGAAGCTCCAGTGATCATACGAAATGCTCGGCTCTGCACCCTCTCGGTTCTTTGTCGCTGATTTCTACTAATGCCTATCCATATGGGTGGAGGCGAAGGTAAGCACCGGCCTTACGACCGTCTTGTACAGCAGTACTTTGTGCCGTGTTGTAAGGGAGCTTCTCCGGTGGAGCTAGTGTGCCCAAGGTATTGTCTAGCTTTATTCGTGTGCTAGCTGGTGATCGCCAGCCACGAAATTCAACAATCTAGTTGAAGCCTTAGGTACTTAGTTGAGGTAGCCAAGGGATTGTCTCTTGAAACATAACAAGTTTCGATACTCCTTTGGGAAGATCCAAAATACAACAGCGCACTACTCTTAGACGGATGATCTTGATCCACCAGTCAGTGTAGTAGGTGTCAGAAGCTTTATGATGTCACAAGCTGACTGAAAAACACACATAGTGCCGTGGATTGTTGGCTACCGTGGTGTAAGGCTAACGCGCTCGGCTAGATATCGAGAGACTCGGGGTTCAATTCCCCGACGGTGACCGAATAACAATTTTTCCGTTGCTGTGTTTTTGGTGAAACGTGGAAAGAGCGACGTATTTGTTTATTCAGTGTAGTAGGTTTCCAACTGAGAAAGTACTGGAAGAGCTTCACTGCTCTGCCTTTGTTTAGGGATCTGATGACAACAGCTGTATCATCTGCGTACATCATGACCTGCCCTTGTTTGGGCTTGGGTAAATCGTACAGATAAATGGAGAACAGCGTTGGTCCAAAAACCGAACCGTAAGGAACGCCAGCCTGAATCTTCATTTCCCAAGAAAGCTCACTGTTAATCTTAACAGAGAAACTGCGGCTGTTGAGGTACTAGCCAATAAGCTCAACAAGTGGGTGAGAGCATCTAAGCTCCCGCAACTTGTGTCGGAGACCATCATGCCAAACGTGGTAAATGGCTTGCTGATGTCCAGGAAGACAGCAGTAGAATATTTGCTCTTATCTCGTCCTTCAGAAACGAATTGGTGGGTCATAGCAGTAGAATATTTGCTCTTATCTCGTACTTCAGAAACGAATTGGTGGACAGTAGCATGCTTCGTCAGGAATCACACCATTAGCTTCACAGAACTCTAGAAGCCTAGAGAGCATGACCCTCTCCAGGAGCTTACCCAGGATGGGCAAGAGAGATATTGGACGGTAGATCTTAGGTAAGGTATGATTAGTTCCAAGTTTGAGCAACACGACTACCACTGCCTCCATGCTAAAACATTCTAAAGGTGCTATTTATTTACTCGGATATTCAACAAAATACTGAATAAAATTTAGGCAAGCTGTAATACAGTTATGTAATAAACAGTAAAACTATGCTAGTAATCCGATTTATTGGCGTAGGAATCATGGCTGTTATGCCAGGTATGATTCCTATGTAATCCGATTTATTCCTACGCCAATAAATCTGATTACTACAGTGGAATCCGCTTAATGCTATCGGATAGTGCAATGTCCCTCTCAAAAGAATAAAATTTCCTGTGTCCCAATCCTCAACATTTGTACATAATGATAAAACGCTCCGGTTAATAGAAAACAAAGTATTGGATTAATCCTGTTTATTGAAATAAATTTTTGCTCTTTCAAGGTTACAAAGCAGAAAAGTAGTTTCTTTATTCATCTTTTTTGGAATTTGTGGTGTGATTGTTCACAAATGGAAACACGTACAGTGCGTGGATCTTGGTGTGGAGATTATAGAAAATAATATTGATGATGATCACGTGGATATTGAAGTATCTTCTGGAAGTGAATAATGCATGCAGCATTTTAAAACTGTTTTTAGAAAATAAGAATAATGTGGACTTCTCCGCATGTTATAAACTGGGAAATTAGGTAAAAAATTTATTAAATTAAAAAAAAAGCAATGTAAAGTAACTGATTTATTTGCCAAGCCATGAATGTTACTCCTACAGTACTATACATATGTATTGTACTATATTTTATAAAATTATACGCTATTATGCTTACAGTAATGTACTGTATAACATTTTAAGTCGCTATAACTCAACATTTAACTTAGTTTTTATCTGTTCTTTAAACATTTGTTTCTTCACTGCATATTTACGTGGTTATACGTACTTGAGTATGTATGTAAATGCACACGTATGTGAAATTATGTGGAGAGATCCAGGAAAATAGAATATCCCGCTTATTAGAATATTTTCGTATGACAAATAGGCTATTCCATATTCCATTAAGCGGGTTCGACTCCATTTGTTATTAGTAAAACAGTTTTTTAAAACTTGTCATTAGTTGCTATTGTTTTCCCCATTAATACTACGCATCTAAATATTTTACTTTTAGTTAACCGCTACTGATTTTGAATTGAATAACCTGATAATATAATTTCTTTTGTAGACAAAGCGTTTGGTTAAGAAAAAGGAATTTACTGGGAAATCCTGAGCAAAACAAGAAAAGTAGCAAAAATCCGAAGAGTTGATATCAATTTGCCCAGTTCTGTATTATAACTATCATATTACTTTATAAGCATATCAAAAGTCCCTTCAAATTTTTTTTCCGGCAAAGCAGTAGGAATGGAAGGACGAAATTCAAATCGCGCCTGTTAGAAATGAGTTCTCATTTATTTTTGAATGCGCTGAAGTTCTGCTCGAAATGATCAATTACGACGCAGTTACTGACACCAACACCTAATACCTCTTGATTGAACAGATGGATGGTTAGAGGAATCATCCTCGTTGCTAAAAATATCCGGGAGCTTTGTAAATGAATGACATCTTAATCGTGGGATTATATGAGCAGCCAAAAAAATCTGTTATAGAGTCAGATGCATCACATCCGGCGAGGCGCCTGGGAACTCTCAAACTATTCCGCCGAATTTCTTGGACCTAAAACTTCTTCACGAATGCCTGCTCACTAAATTAAACTGCAGGGCGAAATAATTTTTACGCTAATACGAAATCTAGTCCTTAAAACTAATTTTTACTGCAATGATTAGTCATGAGAACTTTTATTCGCCATAAGTGCCTTACAATGGGTTATTCCGAAGGGATACACGAATCCAGGGCAGTCGCTAGGGAAGGTGGGAACCCGGGATAGCCGCCCGGTGTCGCAGTGGTCTAAGGCGTTGGCCTCTGATCATTCGTCCGTAAGGGGTCCGGGTTCGAATCCCGGTCAGGCATGGATGTTGTGTTTGTCTTACGGCACTGGCTCTCTCCCTCCCCTGGAACCAGTGATCCTAAATTAGGGACGGGCGACTGCTTATAGCCCATTGAGTTGCTCACGGTGGTCGTTAAACCTCCAATCAAAAAAAAAAAAAAAAAAACCCGGGATAATACACTGCTTCACAGAGAAAATGCCACACCATGAAGGAATGCTCGAAAACAGACCAAACTTCACACACAGATAGTCAAGTAGGTCCTGAAAAAATGATTTGTCACATACAGACTAGGCTCCAGTGGCCGAATATACAGGATGATCAATAAGGAGTGTGGCCCCTATTTTCGGCGATACAGCGTTGAATCCGACGTGGCATCGAGGTAATTGGAGTCCAAATAGAGTCCAGGGGTGTCGTGGACTATGTGGTGTTCATCCTAGTCTACAGTTCATCTTCATTTTGCATGGGTGGGAGGGTACTCATCCTTCATTCAATCGCATCTCACAGATGCTCGATGGGCGGGAGGTTGGGAGATTGTGCTGGCCACGGAAGCATCCGCTCACCGTGTGAAACATTCAGGCTGAATGCGGCCATGCTGTGGAAAAAATGAGTTTTGTACGCCCAGTAGATACCGTAGTGCGACAGGTCGGAACACCTTGCCAACATGTTTGCGTGCGGTCAATGTGCCCGTAATGCGAATCCGCACTTTGGCCACGTCGCCTCCAGATTCTCAAACGGTGATGATCCGTGGTGAGACAGAACCGCGATTCGTCACTGAACACCACGCTGTTTTTTCGGCAGCTCTGGAGCGACACCACGCTGAGCAGTGACGACGATGCCTTGCTGTTAAGGGTAGCCTTCGCAACGGACGGCTGGACAGCAAACCAGACGCTGCCAATTCTTCGCAACACTGTTCGCGTCGGTAGTGGAGCATCCAAACCTCCCCGTACACTCCGCAAAATGTCGACCATTGTGGCCTGTGGGTCCGCGACGGCATGAAGTCGGATGCGACGATCGGTGCGCTCGGACGTCCGTCTCCGTTCTCCGGTCCCCCTACGACGTTGCACAGATCCCTCCTGGGACCACTGACTCCAAATGCGAACGACGGTTGTGGCATCACGCTGCATTTCTTCCGCAATGCGACGTAAGGACCATCCGGCTGTACGAAGGCCTACGATGAGACCTCTCGTGAACTCCTCCGTTTCACGAAATCGTGTACGACGGCGTCTTAACTGCATTTGCACCCCTTTTTCGTTCTCCAGACACGGTTACAGCAGAACCACTTACTTTTCGCGGCCGTGATGTTTTGACTGATGGCTTCACAGACTGGTTGTTCGCTTATATCCCGTGCCCCGTTCGTGCGACTGGCCAGCAAATGCAATCATTTGCATAATTTGTACGTGTGCACCCACGTAGAAATGATTAATTTAGCCATTTTCCCTGGCTCCTTGCTCTACATTTTAAATTGATATTGAAGGAGTTTTAGTTATATTGACAACATTTAAGTGTGAATCTGTTCCTGTATTTTATGTTGTAAAGTATTTAGCTTCGTAACATGGGAATTATATTGTTAAAAACTGGAAAATTGTCTTACTTATATTGGTTTCATTGGTGTATTATATACTCTTGTTATTATTAACCTTAGATTATGTGACATATTGTTCGTTCTTTTGGGTGTTGTGTTGTGATATTGTACAGCAAAAGAGTCCTGATAAATAAATAAATAAATAAATAAATAAACCCTGCAATTTGCATGGCGCTGCATTCACGTCTTCGTGGTGTGGCATTTTCTCTGTCAGGTAGTGTATATTTTGTGGGGCCTCTACAACATATAAACAGTTTTATTAACAAATGTGTTTTGAAATTCATGGGTATACTGATATATCTATGAAGTTTGAGAATAACGGATAGAAAAGTTGTAATTACGTATTTGTTTATTGTCCAATCAGTTATTTTTTTGAACTCTTTAGGTAGCATCCATTGTGTTCCTAGAATGTTACCTTTCGGACTCCCAACAGAAAACTAGTCCATTTCATTGGTAGCAAACTTTATTGCAGCATGTCTCATTGAGGCAAACGAAATGATATGAAATCCGCGGAAGGTAAGGCTGAAACACGGATTACAAAACATTGCATTTTTTATGTATACACGACTTCGTATGTTTGGATGTTCTATTCAAAGACCGGTGAACATAAGATAAAACAAGAAAGATGACACCGAACTTTCGGGTGTAATAAGCACGTGTTTTGAATCCGTTCTGACGCAAATTAAATTTATCAAAGCTATTCAATGAAACCGGTATGGAAAACAATAGGATCTGACGGAAGAAAGAACATTTTCAATCGGGTTTTTAATTTCTCAGATATTGCTGTAAACGGAATCGTGAGCTTACACCCTATCGTTGCAGACTTGTGTGTTAAAAAAACATGAATTTATATGAGAAACATTTCACACCAGAAACGCTCTCCAAAATAGAAAGAATTTTTCAAATCGGACTCTTAGAAACAGAGATATCGACAAAAATAAGGTGTGACTTTACGTCCCCTGGTGGGAAAACCATGCATTATTTTAGGAAGAAAGTATTCCAAAAGTTTTTCCCATACGACCGGTATCGGTCCAAGGAAAAAAATTTAGTCGAGTTTTCAGGAACCCAGATTTTGCTACAAATACATCAACAGCAGAAATTAACACTTATGCCCCCTGGTTGCCAAACCATTCTTTATCAAACATTAAAACTTATGTGAAAAATATTTTCCATCAGGTCTTGTATGCGATACAGGAAGAAATTTTCTAATCTGAGTGTTAGAAGCAGAACTAACGCAGAAAACGCACTATACCTTTGTGCCCCTAGCGGAAAGTCTATGATTTACTTGAAAATTTTGAATTTATAGGAAAAACATTTCGCATTGGAAACACTATCCAACAAAGAAGAAATTTTTCAAATCGGTCTCCTAGAAGTAGAGATATTGACAAAAATGTGCTATACATCTACGCCCCTGGCGTAGAAACCATGCATTACTTCAAGAAGAAAATGCTACTAAAACGTTTGTCGACATGAGTAGTATCAGTCAACAAACGATTTTTTTCAATCGAGATTTTGGAAGCTCATATTTTTCTGCAAATACATCAGAAGCGGAAATTAAGACTTACGCCACCTGGTGGCTACACCATTTCTTACAAAAATTGTAAATCATGTGCAAAGGATTTCTCATCAAGAGCTGTATCCGGTGCAGAAAGAAATTTTCAAATAGGAGATTTAGAAGCAGAGATGTAGGAGGAAAAGCAATTTACCTTTACGCCCCCTAGCGGAAAGTCTACGAATTACTTGAAAATTCTGAAATTATATGAAAAACATGTCACGCTGGAAACGCTATCCATCAAAGGAGTTTTTCAAATCGGACTCCTAGAAGTAGAGATATTGACAAAAATAAGATATATATCTACGCCCCTGGCGTAGAAACCATGCATTATTTTAAGAAGAAAAAGTTTCTAAAAGGTTTCTTGACATGAGTACCATCGGTCTATAAACGACGTTTTTTTTCAATCGAAAATTTAAAAGCTCATATTTTGCTGCAAATACACCAGAAGCGGAAATTAAGGTCTACGCCCCCTGGCGGCCAAACTATTTTTTTACAAAAATTAGAAATTATGTGCAAACGATTTCCCATCTAGAGCTGTGCAGAAAGAATTTTTCAAATCGGAGACTTAGAAGCAGAGATATAAGGGAAAACCCATTTTACCACTACGCCCCCTAGCGGAAAGTCTATGAATCACTTGAAAATTTTGAAATTTTATGAAAAACGTGTCACACTGAAAACACTATCCAACAAAGAAGGAATTTTTCATATCGGACTCCTAGAAATAGAGATATTGGCAAAAATAAAATATACATCTACGTCCCCTGGCGGAGAAACTGTGAAATATTTTACAAAGAAAATATTCCAAAAAAGTTTACCGATGTGAGTGGCATCGGTCCACGAAATAATTTTTTCAATCGATATTTTAGAAGCTCAAATTTTATGGCAAATACATCAGAAGCAAAAATTAACCCTTACGCCCCCTGGTGTCTAAAGTATTCTTTACCAAAATTTTAAAATTATATGCAAAAGAGTTTCCATCACGAATTGCAACCGCTGAAGCAAAAAATTTTTAAATCGAAGTTTTAGAAGAAAAGTCATCGGGAAAAATGTAATTTACTTGTACGCCCCCTAGCGGAAAATCTATGCGTAATTTTTAAAAGTAACTATATCTAAAATCTCTTCGACATAAATGGAATCGAAAGATAAAATAATTTTTTCAATCGGATGTTTAGAAGCAAATATGTGGAATAAAACGTATTTTTGAATTCGACATCTGCATTTACGCCCTCTAGCGGCGAAATTGTACATCGTAAAAAAAAACGAAATAAAGGACCATCATTCGCATATTTCAAGCTTCCCAATGCAAAAAGAATTTTTCAAATCGGACTAATAGTTGCAGAGATAGCGTGGGTACAGACGGACGGACGGACAAACCGGTAACATGAGCACGATCTTTTTTTACAAAAGACGTGCTAAAAAGGCATGCAAAATTCATACATTATCACAAGTTTGTTATAGAAAATTTTATTTTTTTGCGTTCAGTTCAGCAAAATCATGAATTATGTTGTTGCAATCCCTATATACGTCGCATCAGAGTAATATGACCACCCCGGAATCACAGAGCGCACGTGATGAGGCCGACCAATACAGGTGAGTCATAGTGCGTCACGTGAGCACAACGGATAGAGGTAGTGGTTTGACGGACTTTCAAAAAGGAATGGTCATCGGTTACCGCGCAAAGGGTGGAAGCATCTCAGAAACAGCAGACTTCGTGGGCTGTTCGCGAGGTGCTGTAGTAAGGGTGTACCTAGAATGGACCGCTGGCACACCGAATACCTCATGACGTCATAACTGTTGAGCCCCAAAGGCCATTGACCCCAGAGGAGAACGTCGGCTCTGTCGACGGGGAAAGAACAATCGACAGGCAACAGTGCAGCAATTGGACACCCAAATGAACGCTGGGGCATCCAGTCCGTGGTAACCTAGTTCCATCGGCAACGACGCCTTCAGGTCGCATGGGACTACGGTCTTTGGACAGTTGCAGCGTGGAAAAAGGTGGCCTCGTCCGACAAATCGAGCTATCTACTCCACAGAAGTGACGGGTGGTGGCGGATACGGCTTCAGACACACGAGAACGAACACCCGGACACGCTTTTCGGTCAAGAACAGGACCACGGTGGCAGTGTGCATGTCTGGGGTATGTTTTCCTGGTATGACCTGGAACCACTGGATGGGTCCCTGAACGCCAATGGCTACCTGTCCAACCTCACTGACCCCATGCATCCATTCATTTTGGGCGTTTACCCTGGTGGTGATGGTTTCTACCTACAAAACAATCCATGCCACGTCGCTAAGGGGGTGCGTGATTGGTTTCAGGAACATGACAACCATGTCTCACTTTTGATTTGGCCGGCGAAATCGCCCGATCGCAATCCCATAGAGCACTTGTGGGTCTATTTGGAACGACAGGTTCGACGTGCCAAACCACACCTGCTTCATCTCCGGGACCTCCGTGCTCTGCTGCATTCTGAAAAGTCACGTGTACCTCGGGCAACTTTCCAGTGGTTATTGCGTCCATCCCACGACGTCTCGCCGCTGTCTTCTGGGCCAAGGGAGGTTTTTACCATTATTAGGTAGGTGGCCATATTATTCTGATACGACTGTGTACTCACATAACGTACGTTTTATTGACAGCAATGCTAAATTAGAAAACCTTTCATGTTAATTTTTAGATAGCATTTTACTAATTTCAACGAAGTGAAGCTTTGCTTTGCTGCTGCCGCTGTAACTGGAATTGCCAATAAAATTCTTTAAGCAATACTAAAATCTGAAAATGAATTAATACATTCGGAAATCTCGGGCTCCTGGAATCCGGAATTATCCAGTCTAATCGGCTCGCTTAATTTAGTTGTATTCAGATGTTCTCGTATCCTATACAAATGAGGTGACATTCTCTTGGTTGTTTAGGTGATTCATGATTAATTTGCATTATTCTGCAAATTTTCTTTTTATCTAATTTTTTTGCGTCTATGATGAGCTGGGTCCTCAAACGTGCGGTTCTTAACAGGCGCTGGGGCAGGTGCGTCCCTGTCGCCCCGGTGGCGCAGTGGTCTAGGGCGTTGGCCTCTGATCATTCGTCCGTAAGGGGTCCGGGTTCGAGTCCCGGTCAGGCATGGATGTTGTGGTTTGCCTTGCGGCACTGGCTCTCTCCCTAAATTAGGGACGGGCGACTGCTTATAGCCCATTAAGTTGCTCACGGCGGTCGTTAAACCTCCAATCAAAAAAAAAAAAAAAAAAAAAGGTGCGTCCCTTTGCTTGAGTCTATAGGAGATCCTACACGGATCACACTGGACGAGGTCGTTTTTCTTCCGAAGAGTTTATCTTCTACCGGGCTATCCCATTTCTATTCGTCTTAAAATGACGTCGTTTCCAGATCGTTTCCGCATTTGCCATAACGGTAGAGAAGATGAAAGGGAAGATTTTCAAATGTGGGCTTGTAGTTGAAAAAAGTTGTCATATCTTACTGACAAACTTACAAGACTCTTCTTCCTCAGAAAATATCAGTCAATTCAATGAAAATACAGTGAGCCGCCCCGGTGGCGCAGTGGTCTAAGCGATGGGCTCTGATCATTCGTCAAAAGGGGTCCGGGTTCGAGTCCCGGTGAGGCATGGATGTTGTGTTTGTCTTACGGCACTGGCTCTCTCCCTTTCCTGGAACCAGTGACCCAAAATTAGGGACGGGCGACTGCTTATAGCCCATTGAGTTGCTCAAGGTGGTCGTTAAACCTCCAATCAAAAAAAAAAAAAAAAAAAAAAAAAAATACAGTGAATGTAAAAAGCATTGATTACAAAAGTCGGCAACCTAATTTGTTTGGGGTTCAACCACATCTTAAATTGTCCAAATTAAGTTCCGCTTCAAATTGTGAAGAAAAATGTGTCGGTGCATCTCATGATGGAAAACCGAAGAGAAAATTAAACACTTTTGAAAGTGCGTTAAAAAAAAATGTGCCTGGCTAATGTGGCTGCTGTGATCACATGCTGAGGTGCCAATTGAATTCCAAGTGATACCAAGACGATGTATTCATCCCATTGGTTTAGTTTTTCTTTTTACCACAAAGGATGTAAGCTACATTTGGAGACTAGCTTCTACTGATAGCAGTAAAGGGCCCAATAAGATTCTTTTAACACACACACTTGTTACCATGGAGAGATTCTGCCTCAAAGAAGAGACTTCATATTTTTGCAAGGAGCGATTGTCTATGTTTCATTACACACTTCGTTGCCAAAATTACTTGAACACCAGTAAAATTGAGAACTTACAGCTGCATGGAATGACATTCACAAGAAGAAAAATATTTGCTGCATCAGAGAAAAATGAGAAAAACTTCACAGGGAAAAACGAAAATTTTCTAGTCGTATGAAAATGCTCAATAAATTTTCCAGGCAGGTCGCTGAATGACAATGTACGACTCTTAAGGTGGACGTCAAGTAATTTTTTTACTTCCAATGGAAAAAACCTTTGTACACATTTCCTTCACAATTGGTGTGTTCCCAAGGATGAAATAACCATATTATAACTTGGAATACTTAATATTTTCTAAAACATAACCATAATTATATAAAAAATCAATAACTTTTCCTTTGGTGGTGTTGAAATCAGAAAGAAGATGGCGCGACCTGTACTTTAGTGACGTAAGTAGACAAACGAATGTTGGATTGCATAATTATGGTTATGTTTTAGAAAATATTTAGTATTCCAAGTTATAAAATGAAACTATTTTAATCGATGTTCAAACTTTCATCCTTGGGAACGCATTAATTGGGAATAAAATGTGTACAGAAGTTTTTCCATTGGAAGTATAGGAAGCAAAATTTCTTGACGTTCACCTTAAGAGAGTTGTACGTTGTCATTAGTACGACTCTTAAGCAAGTTGCACGTTGTCATTAGTACGACTCTTAAGGAGGTCTCACGTTGTCAGTAGTACGACTCTTAAGGAAGTCACACTTTGTCATTAGTACGACTCTTAAGGAAGTCGCACGTTGTCATTAGTACGCCTCTTAAGGAAGTCGCACGTTGTCAGTAATACGACTCTTAAGGAAGTCGTACGTTGCAATTAGTACGACTCTTAAGCGAGTCGTAAGTTGTCATAATCTAGCAGTCGCCGGGAAATATTTTGAAGTCACCGCACAAGTATATGTGAATTGGTCCCGTGATACACCATCTGCGTGACCAATAGCCTTTTTTGTTGAGGGGGGGGGGGCATAAATAAGTGTAAATTAATTTTGTCCTGGAGGGAGGGGGGGTATTCGCGGAAGTAGTTTCTTCAAAAACGATCCTATTCAATTGCCATTAGTGCCATGATTTAAGTTTTTTACATGCCTAATGCTGTATATCCAAAACTACGAGGTGTGTGAGGCTTGCGTTGATTCATCCTAATGCGGACGAAAAGTATATGCCTTTCAAAGCACTTCATGCGGTTATCTGATGATGAAAACCACCATCAGGTAACTGCATGCTATTGTGCATAGAATGACTGTTAAAAAGCAGTCGTAACAATGCTCGCTATTTCGTAGCGTTGTTCCCTTGGCTGCATGTCACATTCATAACATTTAAAAAGCGAACGACTAGTAATTATTGTTTTTAAGTTTGGGGGCGCATGCCCCCTACGCTACGCCTATGTATACACCAAAGCGAACACAGATATTCCAGCTAAACAGCCCTCATTTTTAACACATTAAGGAACTTTAAATGTTAACAGTTGTATTCATAGGTTTTCAGCTTTCTTATATGCCGTAAATATTTTGTAGTTTTTAAAGTGGTTCCACCTAAAATTTCTCTCTTATGTTTCCAATGGTAAAACTTCTTTACATATATTCTTCCCAATTAATGTATTCCCAAGAAAAAAAATTTGCACATCGATAAAACTGACTTTACGTTATAGCATGGGATAGTTAATACTTGCTAAAACATAACCATAATTTAGCAGTCCAACATTTCTTTGTTTACTGACGTCATCAATGTACAGGTCGCGCCATCTTTAACAGGTCTGAAAATTACTCAAAGAAAAATGATTGATTTTTAATATAATTATGGTTATGTTTTAGCAAGTATTAAGTATCCCATGCTATAACTTAAAGTTAGTTTTATCGATGTGCAAATTTTCATCCTTGGGAATACATTAATTGCGAAGAAAATATGTAAAAAAGTTTTACTATAGGAAACATAAGGCAGAGATTTTAGGTGGAACCACCTTAAAGGAGCAGGTCGCATTTTATTACCATCAAAGTATATCTACGTTCTGCATCGCCTACTGAGCTCGCACTGCGGAAGGAGATTCAAATTTAAATTATCGCTCTGTATCTCCTTCGGCCGTCCGCTATGTTGTTTGTCCCGCACGCTTCAGTCATCATAAGCTCAAAAACCACTAAACATACGTGCTTGCATCCATAGCTTTCTTGAAAATGCTGAACTAATCCACTCTCGCGTTTCTTCAGCGACTTTCTCGTGATTAAACGTGAACAACAGACTTCAATGAGTATGCATTTTATCGGTTGCCATGTCCTAGCTTAATGAACCGTAAGTGTGTGCTGTCTGCGAGAACGTGCTGTTTGACGCTGTTTTGCCACCTTACCCTCAAAGCACGAAATTCTGATAACATTTTAATTGCTTCGCTTTTACAATTTGCTACATGGAGCTCCGCATGCTTATGGACACGACAAATCAAATGGAAAACATTTGCCACGAGGTGGTAGATTCTTTTTAAGTCAAAAATGCGGAAGTATTCCGGGATTATTATAGAACAAATTTAAATAAAAGATGCGACATTATTCTGTGGTTATGCTAGATTTTTTTAGATGGAAAATACAGAATTATTGTGGATTGATGGCAGATTTTTTTTTAGATCAAGAATTAGGAAATTATTATGATGAGTATATGGTAGGTTATTTTTCGAAAACAAAAATACGGAATTATTCTGGGTTTGTGGCAGATTCTTTTTGATCGAAAATGCGGAATCATTCTGGGTTTATTGTAGATTCTTTCTACATCGAAAATGCGGAATTATTCTGGTTTTATCGCAGATTAAATTTAGATTAAAAATGCGACATCTTATTCTGTATTTATGGTTGATTTTTATAGATCGAAAATTCGGAATTATTGTGGGTTGATGGCAGTTTTTTTTTTTTTTTTAGTTCAAGAATTAGGAAATTATTAGGGGTTCATGGAAGATTCGTTTGAGAATGAAAATGTGGAATTATTCTCGATTTATCGTAGATTTTTGTTAGATCGAAAATGAGGAATTCTGGGTTTAGTGTAGTTAAATTTGATCGAAAATGCGACATTCTGTGTTTGTGGTAGATTTTTGTAGATCGAAATGTGAAATCATTCTGGATATATAGTTGGTAGATTTTTGTAGATCGAAATGTGAAATCATTCTGGATTTATAGTTGATACATTTTAGATCGAAATGCGGAATTATTCTGCTTTTATTGTAAATTCCTTTCTAGATCAGAAATACGGAATTACACTAAGTTCATTTTAGATCGAAAATGCGGAATTATTTTTGGTTTATTGTAGGTCCTTTTTACATGGAAAGTGCGGAATTATTCTGGTTTTATTGCAGATTAATTTAGATTAAAAATGCGACACATTATTCTGTATTTATGGCAGATTTTTATAGATCGATAATGCGGAATTACTGTGTGTTGATGGCAGACTTATTTTAGATCAAGAATTAGTAAATTATTAGGGGTTTATGAAAGATTTTTTTTAGAATAAAAATGCGGTGTTTTTCTGGAATTGGGGTAGGTTCTTTTTAGATCGTACATTCGGAATTATTCTGCATGGCCGCCCTAGTGGCGCAGTGGTCTAAGCGCTGGCTTATGACCAATTGTCCGTGAAGGGTCCGGATTCGAATCCCGACGAGGCATGGATGTTGTGTTTGTTTTGCGGTACTGGCTCTCTCCCTTCCCTGGAACCAATGACCCTAAAATAGGGACGGGTGCCTGCTTATAACCTATTGAGTTGCTCACGGTGGTCGTTAAACCCCCAATCCAAAAAAAAAAAAAAAATATTCTGGATTTTTATGGTAGATACATTTTAGATCGATATGCGGAATTATTCTGGGCTTATGGTAGATTTTTTTAGATCAAAAAGGAGGAATTATTCTGGATTTAGTGATGATTATATTTAGATGGAAATTGCAAAATCGTTCTGTGTTTGTGGTAGATTTTTAGATCGAAATGCGGAATTATTATGGATTTATGGTAGATATATTTTAGATCGAAATGCAGAATTATTCTGCGTTTATTGTAGATTATTTTTAGATCAGAAATGCGAATTTATACTGAGCTCATGGTAGATAAATTTTAGACCAAAAATGCGGAATTATTCTGAGTTTATGGCATTTTAGTTTAAATCTAAAATCCGGAATTTTTGTGGGTTCATGGCAGAATCATTTTAGATAGAAACTGCGGAAGTTTTCTGGGTTTATGGGGACACAGGAGACTAAGTCACGATGGCTGACGTCTTAGCCATATTGACTCCACAGCTCAAGATCACACAAATAGTACAGCAGAAAACTGTAACGAGGAAAAAATATTCAGTTTCACGAAGAAAATGAGCCACACACGCACACAGACACTGGTAGCATGAAATAACATCAGCTAACTGAGCAACAGCCAAGACAAGAAAGAAAGTTGAAATTAGCGAACAATAAAAGTGATTTGCATAAATATAGTACCTAGTTCGACCAAACACCTGCCCTAATAACCATTTATAACCTCAAGCTATCAAGTATTAAGTGATAAGATGTGTGGCTGAGCAAGCAAGAAACTGAGAAAAAAATCACTAGTGTTTAATTGCTCATTAGAAAACAAAACGAGTTTAATTTAATCGCATCTCATTCAAAATTCTCCTGTTGCCATAAGTGGAAGGAACCCGAGAGAATACCCATCAGCCTTAACGAGTTCGAGAATCTTTAATTAAAACACTCCCTCCTTTTTTCCTTCATCCCGTGAAAAATTCTCGAGTCTAATGGAGTCGTTAATTAAATAAAATTTCATTTGAAATGTTCTTGCGCGAACTATTAATTTTGGAAAGTTCCCAAAATATGGAGATGCGAAAATTTTCGGTTGGCTGCAATTCTTTCAAATCGCGTCTGCGTAAGGCCGAATCTCGCGTGTGCCCGTTCTATCTGAGGCTAATTATATTTACACCATTTTCACGCTGCAGTTCTAACGAGCAGTTAATGAACCGCAAACCGGATTCGGATCGCTCAACGCCATCCACTAACATGATTTATTTTGACCTAACCCTCTCGGCTCTGGTCTGGAAAAACATATTACGCTCGCTCTTTTCCTTCCTTCAGTAGAGACATTCCGGAATGTAGATTTGGGCTGCTTTCTGTTCTTAATGCACGTTTTGGCGTCATTAAAATTATGAAAAGACCCTATCGATTACTCTTCTCGTCAACATATAATGACATTTATCATTTTCCGTTATGTGTTAATTTGTTTAATGTGACATTTCCGAACAAACGGCTAGTAATAAAACGCAGGTGGACGTTATATTTCCTACTTTCCTTTACATATACACTGTCTGGATTATTAAATAATCAGATCCTTTAGTGACAACGGCGAAGTCTATTAGATGAGGTTCAGGAGAAGAAGGTGGCAGTGAAGTCTCGCCCAAATTGTGCATGTAGTAACTAAATTTTATTCGAGGTGTAACTTTTAAGACGAAATTTGTTTATTCTGATTTGTCCTACGGTAAATAATAGTGTTCCTTTATCATACCTTCATCATCAATAGTTCTCAACACACTACTGAATTAAGGCCTCTCAAAGTCTCTTCTGGTGGCGCAGTGGTCTAAGCGATGGCCTCTGATCATTCGTCCGAAAGGGGTCCGGGTTCGAATCCCGGTGAGGCATGGATGTTGTGTTTGTCTTACGGCACTGGCTCTTTCCCTTCCCTGGAACCAGTGACCCTAAATTAGGGACGGGCGACTGCTTATAGCCCTTTGAGTTGCTCATGGTGGTCGTCAAACCTCCTTCAATCAAAAAAAAAAAAAAAGTCTCTTCTGCAAATCGCTGCTATGGTGACGTGGAATGATTTAAAAATAAATAGCAGAAAAAAATTGCCACTAGTGAAAAAAAAATCAGTTGCAATCTATATATTTAAAACACAAGTCCGTTCCTTTATACAATCCGCCAGCTCCACCCACAGGAGAGATTTTCAAATTTTTTTTTAAATGAAAGCTGCTGACCTACAGATTTGTGATAGATAATTTTTATTTTCATAAGTAATTTTTTTTATGTTACCATGGCATTTTTTGTACAATCTGCCGTAAGCAGAACGATACACGGAAAATCGGAAACTACTTGAAAGCGTCGTGATTCGGCAGTGCAGCCAAAAATAATAATTAATTAACGAAATAGCCTATGTCCACAGAAAAGAAGTAAGCTTCTCAACTGTGAAAGTGTTATCCAAATCGGTTCAGTAGCTTTCGAGATTAGTAAAAAAAAAATAGGTATATTATCGTGAGCTACTTTCGTTCACGTTAGGTGTGATCAGGTTTTTATGTAAATAAAGTCCAATGATACACGGGAAATCGGGAACTACTTGAAAGCGATCTGATTCGGTTGTACAGCCAAAAATAATAAAAAATAATAAATAATAAACAAAATAGCCTACGTCCACCAAAAACAAAAATAAGCTTCCCAAGGGTGAAAGAATTATCCAAATCAGTTCAGTAGTTTTCTACACAGCTGGCCACACAAAATGCAACACCAAGAATGAAGCATCCGATTGGCCTGAAGTTCGCAGCATGCGTCGCCCGCGAGAGGACATGCAAACGATTAGCATTGCAGGGCATATGCAAATCATGTGCGCCCGGCACGCCACCGAGAAGCACTATAAGAAGGGTGCACAGAAAGCGGGGTGTAAGTAGTGGAAGAGTGTTGTGCTGCCGGACCTGTGCGTGGGAAGCTTTGTGCTGCCTCGTCGCAGAATACGGCAGTCATTCCAGCGCTTTTCGGAGTTCGACAGAGGACGAATAGTGGCTTATCGCGACAGCGGTTTATCGTACCGAGACATCGGCGCCCGTGTGGGACCACAAGCAGCCACAGTGAGGCGAGTATGGATTCGGTGGGTGCAGGAGGGACGGACACACCGACGTGAACGATTGCCGCGGCCGCAGCACACCACCGAACGAAAGAACCGGAATGTTGTGCGGCGGGCATTGACGGCTCGCACCGCCACATCACGAACGTTAGCGCAGGAATTACGGTGTGTTGCGCAACAACCTGTGTCAGCACGTACCGCTCGACGTCGTCTGCAGGAGTGGGGACTTGTCGCACGGCTCCCTTGCTCCGATTACCATTGACGTTACACCACCGGCGAGTGCGGCGGCAGTGGGCCGTTGAACGCCGCACCTGGACTACGGAATGGCACGACACTGTCTTCTCCGACGAATCCCGCTGCCGCCTGCAATACCACGATGGTCGGATCCGCGTGTGGCGGAACCGCGGCGAGAGACTGTATGACGCCTGCAATATGCATCGATATACCGGTCCATCGGCTGGCGTATGGGTTTGGGGCCCAATTGGATATGACACCCGCATCCGTCTGGTGCACATCGCCGGTACACTCAACAGCCATCGCTGCATCTCCGACGTTTTGGAGCCTGTAGTATTCCCTTATCTGCAGGACCTGCCATCGGCCACGTTTCAACAGGACAATGCGCGCCCGTACGTGGCACGCATCGTGCAACAGTTCTTCACCGCCCACAAGGTGTCACTGCTTCTGTGGCCCGCCTGTTCTCCAGATATGTCGCCCATCGAACACGTCTGGTCGCTGATCGGCTACTGAGTGGCCCGGCAAGCACCACCCGCGGCTACGCCTGATGAACTGTGGCAACGTGTGGAAGCAGCCTGGACCGACATAATCCAAGTCCACATCCAAAACCTCTTTCGTTCGATGCCGCGGAGTGTAGCGGCCGTTATTGCCAGCCATGGGGGCCACAGGAACTATTTATGTCTGCGTGTTCCGCAAGTCGCACGGGCCTGTAAGCTCAGTCGTTTCATCTTTTTATCTGTTATGTGTCCAGTAAATCTGGCTTTGCTATCTCGTGTCCTTCCTGGTGTTGCATTTTAGGTGGCCAGCAGGGTAGATTTCCTCAAACACACTAACAAAGTTTCTCTTTTTGTATATTAGTGTATATTATATAATGATACAAACAAATGATAAAACCAAACTGGCGAAAGAAAGCACATTTTTAACCCCATTGTGTAGTAATGTAAAGACTGTATCATTCCGGGTCACTGAAAGAATGCCTCAATACTCCGATGCAGGCCCATCAACGACGGGGAGCACATGTTTATACAATAATAAGGAACGTCATCGTTCAATTCGTATACGAATAGTTGGAAAAATTAATGGGAATATTACGAAAATTTTGTTGCTGGTGACTCATCTTATAGACTGCCCATTAAAAATTCAACCTTTTATTATAGTTATGCATTTTATTACGATTCGTGTTATATGACAAAAAATTCCAAGTCACAGCATTTTGAACCGTGAATGGCATGGGTTACGGACTAGTGTTGAATTAAAACAAGTTAGCAAAATCATGCCATTCATTGATTATGATACGCTTTCCAACATACCAGAAATCATTACTCAAGTTATCACTCAAGTTATGAGGATAATGGCTGTGGAATATATCTCAGTCCTGTGCCCTGACCATTGATCCCATTTCAATGATACTCAACAGAACCAGTTCAGTATACCTCCGAAATGACATGATAAAGTTTTGTCGCAATGGAAGCATTTTTACGTAAGTTATGATGCACAAGGTCTATGGAATAGATCCCGCTCCTGTGTCCTAACCTTTGACCCAATTTCGCCCATTTTCAACAGGCTTTGTCCCCAGGTGGTCCCCTACCACATACTAAAATTTAATCGAAATCGAATCTTTTTTACGTTAGTTATGATGCATAAGAGCGCTGGAATGGATCCCGCTCCTATGTCCTGATTTTTGACCCCATTTCGTTCACTTTGAACAGGGTTCCTACCCAGGTGTTCCCCTCCCACATACTAAAATTTCATCGAAATCGAACTATTTTTATGAGAGTTATCGTGCGGGCGGGCATACGCACACAACGCGTGACGTAATGAGGCAGATGGGAATCGCGACCATCTGCTCAAAAGAGTATGACGTCATAAAACTTCAATAAGATCCACACACAACGTGTGACGTAATGAGACAGATGGCGTGACCGCGTGCCAGCATTTCAATCGCGAGATTGTAACGTCATAAGATTTCTTAGCATGGGTAACATTAATAGGACGCCATGACACTAAAAACGTGGTAATTCGGGGGTGGTTATTTAACGCACTAAACGAATTTTCCTAAAGTCGAGATCAAGCTAAATCGATTCTAGTACCAGAAAACGGTAGGTTACCGACTTTCATCAAAATCCTTAGAGCCGTTTTCAAAATAAAATTTGCATACATACAAGAATTCCTCTTTTAATAGTATGGGATAAGGGCGATGGAATGAATCCCGATCCTATGTCCTGACCTTTGACCCCATTTCATCCATTTTCAATAGGGTTCGTCCCCAGGTGGTCCCCTACCACATACTAAAATTTCATCGAAATCGAACCATTTTTACGTACGTTATGACGCATAAAGGCAATGGAATGCATCCCGCTCGTATGTCCTGATCTTTGACCCGACTTCACCCATTTTTAGTAGAGTTTATTGCCCAGGTGGTTCCCTTCAGTATACTAAATTTTCATCGACATCGAACCATATGTACGCAAATTATGACGTAACAGAGCAATGAAAGGGATCCCGCTCCTATGCCGTGACGGTTGACCCCATTTCATCCATTTTCAATAGGGTTTGTCACCAGGTGGTCCCCTACAACACACTGAAATTTCATCGAAATAGAACCATTTTTACGCGAGTTATCGTGCCGACAGACGGACGGAAAAAGCTGGAGCATATACACTTCTTCAACCTACGGTTGGAAAGCGTAAATAAGAAACTATAAAGTAGGAGCACTCTGAACTTAGGTAAGGGAACGCAATCATTGTGTGAAAAAGAAGGGATGAAGAAAATGCGGACATTTTGGTGACAAGTCACCAAAATGGTCTCTAGCCGTTACGTCTATGGTGTTTGGCAATTAATGCCACGTAACTATCTTCCGCAGGTTTCGTGACTCTTGGTTGGCCTTGACCGGGCCTCCTGGTGATGGTACCCATTGTTTGGAATTAGTTCCATAACCTGGATACCACCTTTCGTGAAACCTGCAACCATAGAGTGACGTCAGCTTAAGACTGGCCAGCTTCAAGCCTACCGATGGCTCTCAGTCTATCATCTAAACGTTTCCGAGCATTCATTCCAACTGAAATCAGTCAATCTTGCGATTTTTCTTGCAAGAAACACAACTCTGAAGACAAAATTCGCAGATGCAGAAAACGGACACTTTCACGCTCGCTTCTCAAACTCACCCTGTTAACCGTTTAACAAACAGTGGATGCTTACATTGGATTCAGATCACATCATATCAGATGCTATGTAAAGGATTTTAGGAAGGGAGTGTCTGATCCCAGGTCTTAAACAACCCATCGAAATAGGAAGCTAGGAGATTTCGGCTAGAGTGCCCGATAGCAAAGTGGGAAAATAGGCTGGAGTGCCCGAATCAAAACACCACGTCGAAGGAAGCGAGGTAGAAAGGGGGAGAAAGACGCCCATTATTTACTACCGGCAGGCCAGTACCCGGATCCCCACGGCTTAACGTGCCCATCCGACGCACGACTGATATTTAGTGGTTCGAGCGTTCGTACCTGCCTGGGATCGAACCCGAGGTCTTCTCCGTGGCAGTCATGAACGCTGACCAATAGGCCACCCGCGGCGCAACATTAGATTCATCACTGTTTCCCAAACAGCAATTTCAAACATTTTACTGATTGCTATTTTGAATTATTGCAAAAAATGTGTTTGTGACCTTAATTTTGACAGCAGTGTACACTGGCGGAAAGTGAAAAAAGAACACCAAGAAGGAATTATCGGACGATCATGAAATTTACATATGTTAATGGGGTCGAGTTTACGTAGGTGTGATGTTAATTTCGGGACCAACCGGTGAGCGCTTACGCCACAGCACGGCATAATATGCAAATTATCGTCGGTGGTATTTAAGGAGTACGGCGAAGTGAATGTAATCAGTCGTCGGCGTACGGACACGTGCGAAGACCCTGAAGAAGCTGCAATGCCTGGACATGGAAGATGTGTACGATTTTAGCAGTTATCGGACTTTGAGCGAGGTCATCTAGTCGGACTCCGCGAGGCCGGGTGGTCGTATCGTCATATTGCGGAGAGAATTGGACGGGAAGTATCGGTGGTGGTACGATGGTAGCGTAGATGGTCCGAGGAACATTCCCACACGAGAAGACGTGGAACCGGGAGTTACAGACGGACTGATGAGCGGCGTTGCCAAGCAGAGCATCCACTGCGACGCAAATCCGAGCTGATGTTGCACCTAAGGTGACTGTGCGAACAATCCGCAACCGTCTACTGGATGCAGGACTACGTGCACGTGTGCCTCTGGCATGTGTACCTCTGTCTCCAGCCCATCGTCAGGAACGGCTGCAGTGGTGTCTCCAATGTCTGCACTGTAGAACGTAATGGCGATCTGTCGTGTTCAGCGATGAAAGCAGATTCTGCTTGGGAGCCTCCGATGGCCGATTGCGTGTTCGCAGACGCACTGGGGAGCGTCTCCACCCTTCTTGCTTCCGCCAGCGACACACAAGGCCTACACCTGGTCTCCTGGTGTGGGGAGCGATGAGCTATCACTCCTGTACACAACTAGTGTTTGTACCGGGTACGGTAAACAGCACCTCCTACATCAACAACATCATTCAGCCTGTTGTTGTTCCATTTGTAAGGTCGGTCCATCGTGGTATTTTCCAGCAAGATAACGCACGCCCACACACGGCACGTGCAACGCAACATGCACTTCAGGGTGTGAGACAAAATCCATGGTTCACAGGATTTGTCCCCCATTGAGCACGTGTGGGATTTTATGGGAAAACGACTTATCCGGTCTCCACGGTCAACCACGACCATCCCCGATTTACGCGTCCAGGTTGAGGTTGCTTGGAACTCAATACCCCAAACTTACATCTAACATCTGTACGACAGACTCCATGCCAGAACTGCACAGTGTGACTTAGTTCATGGCGGTTCAACCTCGTACTAACCATGCTTCATTGAAATTTTATTTTTCAGTTTACCAGCTAATACTGCTGTATTTTGGCATAATGTTTTGATCACGTTATCCTCTGTATTCCGTTATTATGCTGTATAAATTTCGTTGGTATCAGACGTCTCCTTCTTGGTGTTCTTTTTTCACTTTCCGCCAGTGTATATATGCTCAACTGAGAATTCCTTGTAGAAAGAGCTTGATTTCCTTTAACGGATTGCAGTACACAGATTATATAGCCATTCCGTTGTACACAAAGCTGCCTAAAAATTTAGGAAACCGAAGAGTGTCTGCTCGTTCATGCCGATAGACCACCCAATACGACAGATTTGGGCGGTTATCCCATTTGCTCTTCAGTTTTGCTTCGGAATTTCAAAAATTCTTAAGAGTTTTGATTTTAAAGTTATTTTCAAACCCACAAACAAGATAAATATTTACGGATCAAAAGACCAGGTCGAAGACATAAATTCCTCGAGTATTTACTAGATACCTTGTGAATGTGGACTTTCATGTATAGGACAGACCCGCAGGGCTTTAAGTTACCGTGTGAAGGAACACATGAACTATACGTAAAAACCTATGAACTGAAGAGTTCGTCTATAGCCCAACATTAACACGAAAATAACAATACATTTTTGCATGGGAATTCTACGTTCATTGACAAATCTGATTCGATTATCAAGCTTAATGAATTAGGAGCTTTCCACATGTACCGGAAAGACATGACGTCTACTCCATTTCTTTCAAGCGCGTGGAAACAACTCACCAAAAACCGCGACCGTCAGAACACTGATGTTGTCATAATTATAGGAATGTTTACACTCCATTCTTCCTGATGATGCCAAGCCATATACTCTGCGAAGCTATAGTCGATGTATAACAAATCTTTGATTGTGGCAAACGTTTGTATTTTTATTTTAAATAACAGAAAGGTACGAGCACGTGAAAATGGCAGTACAATTCATTGATGGCTATTGGAATCTGCTTTGATATAAGGTACTTATATTTGTTGTTATTATGATTAATATTAATTTCTTTTTTTTTGCCGTTTACATTGTAACGGTGAGAACAAAAAACTACTTAAGGGGACGGGATGAGAGAGTACTGGGAAACTTTATTTTAGAAAAAAAAATGCACTTATTATATTGAATTTGTGCCTGTTGTTATTAAATGATGCAAGAAAAAGGATATATTTTTGTAAAAAAAAAGAAGGCACTAATAGATTTGCCTTCTTTGTCTTATGCTATTCGTTTATCGCATTTTATTTTCAGTTTGCCGCTTTTGCGGATTTTGCAAACTAGCGGAAAAAAACAGCAAAAAAAAAAAAATAGTTATCTCCATTAATTTGGATCGCGTTTCTAAGATTTGTTTTTCTTTAATCTTATCGTTTTTCTGCGCGTGGAATACTATTGAGCTAACCAAAATAAAATTAGAGGAAAAGTGCAGGTAATGCGTTTATAATAATTTATGAAAGGAATACATTTTTCGGAACTCGGTGTTTTTCAGAAGATAGAAAAAGATGTGATGTTTAAAAAACAACAACGCAATTTTGGTCTTTTTCAAGAGGCACAATTTCAGTATGACTGAATACGTTTTAGGAATTTGTTTGAAAACAGTATTGAACTTTTTATACGAGAAGGAGATTGAAAAATATGTTATGTGTTATAGCATGACCATATTCATTCTTCCTTTAAGAAAGAACACAAAGTTGGATAATTAATTATAAATATTCCATAGAGATAACGAAGTTTTTAAGAAAGAGGCGCTTTTCGAAGAATTTCACATCCTCTTGTAAAGAAATGTCTACATCAATTACTTCAAATCTTTTTGCTTCTCTTTCAAATTGCATTGAATTTAAGTTCGTTAAGTTGCACGGTACAGCACGCCTTTCATTAAATTCGTGAGAAAATCTACAAATGCAAGATTGAACACAAGCTCTCAATGATTTATTAGGGAGCTCGGAAAGCAAGTGAACACTTTCAACTCACCATAATTCCTATAATAGAAAATCAATGATTAACAATATTTCAGAAAAATATTTATTAGTTCTCCTAATCTATTGGGTGGGTGCAGAAGTTCTACCTGTTTTCGTAGGCTACAAAGAAAGGAGGAGAGCACAACAAATAACGTGCTTATGATTTCACATACTTGCCATCATTCTGTATGACCTCTTGCCATCTGTTTAGGAGTACGTGAATCCCACGCCGAAAAAACTCCTGTGTTTCAGATTAAAAAAAGTCATATAATACCGTTTTCACATCATCGAATGCGTTCTCTAACGATCGAAAGAGGTGGCATTCCGTCGATGCCAGGTCAGGGGAATACGGCGGATGATGTAACACTTCCCAACCGAAGTCCAGTAATTTTATGCCGAGTGCTTAAAACAGCATAAGGTCTGGCGTTATCATGATGAAGGATCACGCCTTTGCGATTGACGAGTGCTGGCCACTTTCCTGTCAGTTGTTTCCGTAATCTGTCCAACTGTTGGTATTAGAAATCAACATTTATGATTCGGTTAGGTAACGCCTCCCTGTGGATTATTCCCTGAACATTCCACCAAACACTCAACAAAACCTTTCTGTGATGCAGTCCTCCTTTTGAGGTCGATCTCCACATCTTGGCACACAGTCCGTCGAAGCTTTACATTACGGTACAGTACCCATTTCTCATCACCAGTTACAATTCGTCCTAAAAACGGTTCATTTCTGTGACGAGAAAGCAAAGAAACAGAGGTACGGATTATCTCCTCTCGTTGCTTTCCAGGAAGCTGGTGCGGAACCCAGTTATCGAAATTTGTGATGAACAAATGCGCATGCATTCTTCTTTCGACTGTTGTTCTGTGTACCGACAACGTTCAGTTAGATGTGGGTCATTTGTTATGGCTTGGTCCACATTTTCGTCAGAAACCACGAATGTACGTACAGGACGTGGTTAATCTTTACAACTTTTGTCTCCGTCGCGGAATTTCCGAAACCAACGGCGACATTTGCGATCATCAACTGCGTCCTCCCCATATACTTCACATATGTTACGGCAAGCCGCGGCGGCAGTACTGCCTTTATCAAACTCGTACAGTAAACAATGTCTCATGTGCTCCATATCGTATGCCATGTTACACCGTCCGTGATTTCTATTACGAATGACTTACTTGGACACACCTAGTGCCACTACATGCTCTACTGCTCCAGGCTTTATTGGCGGAAAATTCAGCATTGCAGCGTCTTCTGTGACGTAATTGTACCGATTGGAATTTGCATCTGTTACAACAAATTAGTAAAATCATGCAATGCATTGATTATAATACGCTTTTCAACATACCAGAAATCATTACTCAAGTTATCACCCAAGTTATGAGGATAAGGGTGTGGAATAAATCTCGGTCCTTTGGCCTGACCTTTGATCCCATTTCGATTATATTTAACAGAACCGGTTCAATATACCTCCGAAATAACATGATAAAGTTTTGTCGCAATGGAAGCCTTTTTACGTAAGTTATGATGCATGAGGACTATGGAATAGATTCCCCTCATGTGTTCTAACCTTTGACCCCATTTCGCAAATCTTCCACAGAATTCGTCCCCGGGCAGGCCCTACAACATACTAACATTTCATCCAAATCGAAGAATTATTACGTAAGTTATGACGCATAATGGCGATGGAAGTCATTCCGTTCCTATGTCCTGACCTTTGACACTATTTCACCCATTTTCAATAGGGTTTGATCCTAGGTGGTCCCCTACCAGATACTAAAATTTCATCTATATCGATCCTTTTTTACGTTAGTTATGGCTCATAAAAGCAGTGGAATGGATCCGGCTCCTATGTTCTAACCCTTGACCCCATTTTGTTCACTTTCAATAGGGTTCCTTCCCAGGTGATCCCCTTCCAGTATTCTTCTAGGCTTAGCAGCGCTTAAGGTAGTATTCTTCTAGGCTTAGCGGCGCTTAAGGTAGTATTCTTCTAGGCTTAGCGGCTCTAAGGTAGTTTTCTTCTAGGCTTAGCGGCGCTAAGACACTATTCTTCTAGGCTTAGCGGCGCTAAGGTACTATTTGTCTAGGCTTAGCGGCGCTAAGGAGGATCTGGAAAGTAAAGTAGGGAAAAAAGGATAATTTTTAGGTGATCAAATATACTAAAACAGGAAAACTGTGTTCGCCGTAAGAAGTATCTTAATCAAATGTTCATACTCCAGAGGTGGCCACCGCCGTGGTTGAGTGGTGTGAGACGGTCCTCTGGCCATTCACCTAAGATGGGTCCTGGTTTGAATCCCGGTAAGGCATGTGAAGTGCTTTTGTCAGATGGCGCTGGCTGTGTCGCTTTCTTGGAACCAGTGGTCTGAAATTAGGGTCGGGCGACTGCTAAAGCCTTGCATCTTACTCATGGTGGTCGCTAAACTCAGAACTAAAGTGCTTTTGTACTAAACTGATCGCCACTGGCTGTTTGCTATAATAAACGTAAATTCCTGAGCTCACTCTCCTTTTCCTAATGGGTAGCACAAAAGGACTCAGCAACATCCACGGCATAATCTTAGGAAAACCGGCGAATTTGCCACCCTCAATATATGTGACTGTGTTAGTTGTGTTTGTAGTTCAAAGTAACTAATACGTAGTATTTTCAGTAGAGAAAAGTGTAGAACGACAGCGATATTTAAATGAAAATTTAATGTTCTTAGCATATAACTCTTTCGTTACGTTCTTTCTTCTATTTAAAATTCCGCAAATTAAACAATTTTAATATTAATTGATAAAAGTAATAGGTAATAAAAGTCTAATAAAAATACTAAATAATAAAAACAAATCTAATTTCACAGGGTTTTTGAAACTTTTGAAGGAATTCTTCTTGGGTTTTTTTTTTTCTTAATATTTTCACCCTTAACGCACTTTTCCATTTAGAACTACATCCCTGAGACAATTATACATCCCTGAGACAATTACACTGTCCGGAGGAGTAAATAGGCAATTCGGCGCCCGGGACAAGCTGCAAAATATTGCCCCCCCCTCCCCTCTACCGAAATCGTATAAGCAAAAAAGCTTTACCGCCTGAAATGTTTTAATCATGCTTTTTGCGTATGTTTTTAGGACAGTAAAGGTAGTCTCGTGTGTTGATTAAGCACAACTTTGCGTTATTTAACACCAAAGAAGAAATGCAGTTAACAATTTTTTAAAATCACTAACACTCGTCACTATGAGTTCCTTCTGACATTTCGGTTCGAAATGAATTTTATACTTTCTGTCGTTATACCACTCTTTTGTAGTTAGAAAATAACTGTAATCAGTAAAAGTTTTGTGCAGTAGATCTTAAGAACCGGCTAGTTTTTTTGGCGGACTAGAGAAAGACCTTTGCGAAGTTATTGTCATTTTCATTGTACTTAAACAACCGAACTTTTAAATATTTTTATTTCGGTATGGTACTGTAAATAGTGTATTACAGAACTAGGTGGAATTTTTATATTCAACGGGAACGTCATTTTACCATCACAAACTGCTTCGGAAGAAGCTAGGTAATGCGGTAAAGCACTGAGCAAAAGGGTTTTGTGCCTTTCTTTTACCCTTACTTACATCAAGGATGTTCTGGGTATTGAAATTAGAGCTGCAAAATACGAAAGATTAGAGAGCGGTGAGATTTTCAACTGCTTCGGAGTTCCGACTTACGAAACCACATTAAACGGACGGAATATAGCTTGTAGTAGTGGCAGCAATGATCAAATTACCCCCGGAGAACATTCAACAAGTTAGCAAAATCATGCAATGCATTGATTATGATATGCTTTCCAACGTACCGGAAATCATTACTCAAGTTATGAGGATAATGGCTATGGAGTAAATCTGGCTCCTGTGTCCTATCCTTTGACCCCATTTCGATTATAATAAATACAATTGGTTCAGCATACCTCCGGAAGAACATACTAAAGTTCTGTCGCTATAGATGCATTTTTAGTCAAGTTATGAGGATAATGGCTGTGGAATAAATCTCTCGCCTGTGCACTAACCTTTAACCTCATTTCGATTATACTCAACAGAACCGGTTAAGTAAACCTCCAAAACAGCATACTAAAATTTTCTCACAACCGAAGAATTTTTACAAAAGTTGTGACGCATAAGGACGATGGAATGGATTCCGCTCCTATGTCCTGACCTTTGACCCCATTTCGTCCATTTTCAACAGGATTTGTCCCCAGGTGGGCCCCTACCACATGCTAAAAATTCTTCGAAATCGAGTCATTTTTTCGCGAGTTATGGTGTAGACGGACGGACAGACAAACTGACAAAGCTAAAGCATATACGCTTCATCAACCTACAGTTGGAAAGCGTAAAAAATACTGTATGCACGACATCTTTATATTCTAACGTAAGGACAACCGCGCGTTCATTTCTAATTGTGAACAACGTACACTCCTTGCACATTTTAAGCCGCCAAACTACCGCAACTGGCGAAATATACACTGGTGTGCAAAAATTAGGGACGAAGAGGGAAAATTAGCATAACAGCGGAACGCGCAGGCAGAACGGACCGAAAGACCACTCAGGAGATAGACTAGGGTCCGGTACGGTAGGGCATGCGCATATATGCAGCATGACGTAGGTGAGTGGGAGTGTCGGAAGGGTATAAAGCACACGGGCGGTGTACGCTCAGCAATTTGGTGAAAGCTATTGCACGGTGTACATCGGTCTTAACGACGTCGAGTTGCTGCCACCGTGTGATATGGCCAACAGGCAATCCAGTAGACGACATCTGGATGACTTTACCCGAGGTCGCGTCATTGGGAAGTTGGAAGAAGGTCGAAGTGTGACTAGTGTAGCCGAGGAGTTCGGGATCGCTCACAACATCGTTTCACGAGCTTGGAGAGCATCTCAAACGACAGGAACAGCTGTCCGAGAGTTCAGCAGTGGTCGTCCATAAGCAACCACGGCGACGGACGACCGGAATATTGTCCTACAAGCGAGAAGAGACAGACGGCAGACAGCGAGTGAAATCGCAAGGCACATGCAACGGACAACTGGATGTCCGTTATTGCGTTTCACCTTGGCCAGGAGGCTGTACAAAAGTGGTCTATTTGCACGACGACCAGTACGGTGTGTGCCATTAACGGCTGCTCATCGGAGACGGCGGTTTCTGTGGTGCCAGGAACACAAGAACTGGAGGCATCAGCAATGGGATCGAGTTCTCTTTACGGATAAGAGCCGATTTAGTCTGACGAGCGATTCTGGACGTATACACATCTGGAGAAAGCAGGGAACATGCAATCACACCTCCAACATCATCGAAAGGGACCGGTTTGGGGTGGCGGAGTTATTGTTTGGGGCGGTATCATGCTTGGTAGCAGTACTGTCCTCCACATCTTCCAAGGAGGTACAGTCACTGGTGTCCGCTATTGTAGCGAGGTTCTACTGCCTCACGTGCGTCTGTTTAGAGGTGCTGTGGGTCCTGAGTTTCATGGACCACAACGTTACACCTCATCGCACAGTGGCTGTTACAGAACAGTTGGAGAGTGAAGATATTAAAACTTGTGGATGAGCCCGCAAGGTACCCGGACCTAAATCCGATCGAGCATGTGTGGGACCTTTTTGGGAGACGCTTGGCAGCACCAGCCTCCAGCAACGATTCCGTAGCTGCGATTGGCGCTACAAGAGGAATGTGCCGCGATGCCTCAACAGCTCCTTGACAACCTCGTCCTCAGCATGGACAGACGTTGTAAATCCTGCAACGCAGTCAGGGGTGATCATATCCCCTACTAAAGACTGGATTTTTCTTGGCAGCCGCCTGTCACATGGACGTTTCTGCCTTTTGTCCAGTTGTGCTCGAAGCTACCTTTTCAATAAAGTGCCTTTGTATCCTTTGGATTCCTTGTTTGAACGGTTTTGCTCACTTGTCCCGTATTCTTACATCTTGGGGATCTTATGGTATGATTTGAGTCGATGTGGAGCACTTGTGCACGATGTTACTTTCGAAAAACCGTCTCGTCCTTAATTTTTGCACGCCAGTGTATTATAAGCATGTTCTTAAAATGGGCAAACGATAAAGTATGGTGAGAAAGCGCTGTACCAGAAACAGGTGCAAAGTTTCAATTCCGATTTTAATCAGAATGTATGCAGTAATTTTTGCGCTCTCTCTTAACTGCGTTCGGGGCAGACGAACGCAGCCACGCCCCAGTTACGCCTCTGCGCTGTCTTCAGATATCGTATCTAAGTTGCCGTGGAATTATTTGAAAGTTTCTGCGTAATGTTTTTACTTTTTTTTTATTTTTTTTTAATTGGGGTTTAACGACCACCGTGAGCAACTCAATGGGATATATAAGCAGTCCACCGTACCTAAGTTAGGGCTACTGCGTAATGTTGAATAATATGAGAAATTCTAACCTTTCCAGTGGCGCACCCACGGGTGGATGGGGCCCGCGCCCTCCCTTGGTTTGAAACAAAATATCTCATACGCGATGTAAATATACTTCATAATGATGTACCGTATAATTATAACGTACAATAAATATAAGGGAGTAGTTCTGTTAAATAAATTTAGAAAAATCTAACCTGGAAAACAATTTCATCTACTGCTTCTTCTAATCATTTAACTTTCTTGTACTGTGACATTACTAGAGACTGGATAAGAATAAATGTACGAAACTCAATCTCCTTAATTGTTATGACACCTAACTATTTTTTCCGGTAAATTTAGGGGGGTTAGCCCCTCCTTGGGACAATTCTGTGTGCCCCCCCCCTAGCCGCTTGGGAAATTTGTGAGTGCGCTACTGAACCTTTCACCTATTTTTTGTCAAACTGTGCGCCGTTTTTTAGCCCATCAGAGCGTGGTGAGACTTTTTAGTATTTATGTGTAAATGTTTTATTTAATTGTTATTTTCTCCAGTACCACCGTAAATCATCTAACAAGTTCTCGGGAGATCGTGCAACTCTTATTAAAAGTCAAATGCTGCTCGTTTAGGAACAAATCGTACAGGTCCAACATACGAGCCTACAACTTTAACCGAGTTTAGAATGCTGAAAACGGTCTTTTCCTCTGCAGTTGAGATCAAGTTATTGCCGTTCGGAGAAAATCTCGCGTTGTCATCGAAATCGCGAAGAAATCTGTAGTGACAGGACGACGGTGACTTTGTCCATGACATGAAAGGCAGAATAGGAGCCTGCGTGTAGAAGGAAGTTTTGACGCACTGTTGAGAAGTACGGCATGTGAGTCAGGCAATCGATAGTATATTTGCTGTAACGTGACCTCATTACACTTTCTCCTAGGGCTATATCTACGTTCATGCAGTTGTAACCTTGCTTCTCCCGAATCCAAAGTTCTCGCAACGCAGCAGTTCTCGGTTAGTTAATGAACCTATTGTGTTTCAGAATATCGATAGCCTAGTAAATGCCCCATGAATACATTTCTACAGCCTTTGTGAGAAAGCTGGCCCATTTTAACCAATGGCATTTCGGCAGAAATAACGACCGTTCTAAAATTGAATAGAAGCAATTGTAGTTCGTAGGCGATATGCGCGACTTCCACAGCTGAAGATTGTGAATTAATTAATATTTAATTTTAAAGTGCATAATATGCGTATTTTTCTCTTTTCCTCTCACTTGCTTTTAACCCTTCTTTTTAAAGTTTTATGTTATCGCCACATTTGTCAGTCATATTAGTTCCATTTGAAAAAAATAATCTTGCATTATGAAGCTTGAACGTGAAAAACGATATGTACCTTTTAGTCTTTTCTAGGTGCAGAACCCTCGATAGAGGGCTTACATTCAGATGTTAAAGAATTAGAAATATAATTTTTTTCGATGTGTTTCAAAAATTCCGATTGAAACATCTCTTTTTTTCCATTGACATCTCTTACTAGGAGAACTTTCCCCTTCAAATAATTCGCATTGCCTTGCAGAGGGTGTATGTGAATATTGTACTATTCCTGACAATAACACAATATGGGCTTTTCTTCCAAATAACCAATTTGAAAAATTCCTTTTGCGTTGCCTAACGTTTCATAACGTAGATTAATTTTCACATATATTCTCTACTACGTCGTAAAGCTCGATTTTGTACTAAGTAGAAGAGTGGGGGATTGGCACATTCCTTCTACTTTCAGGGAAATTTAGAAAATTAATGCGCAGTTTATCCGCTAAGGGCGGGGAAGGGTTAAAGGTATAGTTAGATTTTCTCGATATGTCTGCTTCTAAAATTCATATTAAAAAGTTCCTTTTTTTATGTCGAGTACCATTCGCAATGGGAAACATTTTGCATACACTTCTGAATCTTCCATAGTACATATTTCTCCCACTAGGTGGCATTAGTGGGCAATTCCTTTGCAAATGTATCTCGTTTCCAGTCCGATAGATTTCGAACGTTTTGCACTTTAAATATTCTACACGTTTCCCGCTAGAAGGCACGTATCTATCGATTCATGCCTCTGCATATGAAAGCCGCCTTTGAAATATTCCTTTTCCATCGCATAGCTCCCTCGTTAAAAAAATCTTTGCTCACAGTTTCTCTTGTTCAGTATATACATAGATCTCTGCCGCAACAAGGCTATAGTGTATATACACTATATTGACAAAGGTCACCGTACACCTTGAAGAGAAACACAACATAGCATTTATTGACATACATTAGTGCGGTGTCGGTCCACCTTTGGCCTTAATGCATGCACTCACCCTTCGAGACATGCTTTTGAGAAGGTTTTGGAACACATCGATAGGTATGCTCTTCCATTCATTACATACTGCTGCCGCTAACTTTTGCTTAGTAGTAGGCCTTGGTTCCAAACTTCTTATGCGGCTCTCTAATTCATCCCATAGGTGCTCTATGGGATTAAGATTAGGGATCTGTGCTAGCTAGTCCACACACAATACGGAATTATCGTCAAACCACGCAGTAACAGTCATTGCTTTATGGCTCGGTGCATTATCTTGCTGGTACCAACAAGGCTCGGTTCCATAGTATTGCCACAGAGTTCGTATGGCATAATTGTCTAGAATATCGAGGTAGACTTGCTGGTTAACAGGTTTTTTCCTGATAATCAATGGACCGGGACGATACCACCAGAAACACCTCCACACGAGTGCACTGCCAGCTCCAAACTTGACCGTAGGAACAGTACACTGTGATAAACAGTATTCCCCGGCTGCCGCCGTACCCACACACTGCCATCAGACTGGTGGATCGTGTATCTGGACTGATCAGTCCATAGCACCCGTTTCAGTTGATCTACGGTCCACGATAAATGTCCTTTACACCATGCTAAACGACGAGTAGCATTCGAGTGGAGATGAAAGGCTTATGAGCAGCCACACGACCACTGTAATGCATGGAATGAAGTTCTCTGCGAATGGTACGTGTAACATACCGAGGCTCCAGCATTTTTATTCACCTGTACACTGAAATCTTTTGCAGTACTCCGTCGATTAGCTGGAACGAATCTCCTGAGGCGTCGACGTCCTTCCTCTATCACTGATTTTCTTTGGTCTGCCGGTACGTTTTGCTGCTTCAGGCACGCCATGTGTCTTCCACTAATTCAGTACATCCAAAACAGTTGACTTGGGTACGTTTAAACGCCTCTCGGTTTCTCTTATGGACAAAACACTAATATAACACCCAACAATCTTTCCTTTCTCATAGTCAGTTCTCTCCTACCGCAACATTTTAACTCAACCTCACAGTGCGACATGATCGCGGTCAGCTGCAGGAGTGTTTTTATGCCGTTTGCAGCTGTACCGTGCATCTTAACAACGCAGTGGATCCGTTTATTTGCTTTTGAATGGGTGCCCGGTGATTTTTGTCAGTATAGTGTGTATTTCTATTGCCAGAATATTTCCTATTTTAAAAATCCGATCGGTACAATCCTTACTTGGTAAGACATTCTTCACTGTTAGAATAAGTTGCACTCAATGTCTTGTTTAATGAGCGCTCGATTTTTGTGCTGAACTTTTCATTTTACTCCATGTCATCATCATCATCATTGTCAACCATTATCAATCCACTGCTGGACGAAGGTCTCCCCAAGTTTCCTCCACAACGGTCTGTCTTGTGCCAGTCTCCTCCATGTCACCCCTGCATACTTTCGAATTTCATCCACCCATCTCCCATGTGGTCTTCTTCTGGGTCTTTTCCTGTCCCTTGGAATCCAATCTAAAATTTCGGCTGTCCATCGATGATCTGTCCTTCTGGCAGTATGTCCAGCCCATTGCCATTTCAGGGATTTAACTCTGATCATGATGTCTTCCACTCTTGTCATTTTTCGGATCCACGTGTTCCTCTTCTTATCTCTCCTGGTTACACCAAGCATGCACCTCTCCATGCTGCTTTGAGTTGTCTGCAGCCTTTGTATGTCTCTTTTAGTTAAGGTCCACGTCTCTGCACCATACGTAAGCACTGGAAGGATGCACTGATCAAACACTTTTCTTTTAAGACATAATGGCATATTGCTCTTGAAAATTATGCTGTTTCTTCCAAAAGCTCTCCAGGCAAGTTTTGTACGCCGATTAATTTCTTCATCAATGTGACCCTCACTTGATATCTGCTGTCCAAGACAAACGTACGTGTCTGTTATCTCCAGCTTTTCTCCATCAATCGATAAATCTTCATTTCTTGTAAAAGCATTGAACATCACTTTTGTCTTCTGAAAGTTCATTTTTAATCCCACTTCTTTACTCTTGTCAGCAAGTTCCTGGATCATACTCTGCAGCTCTGATGGGGTAGTTGCAAAAATGACTACGTCATCAGCAAAACGAAGGTGGGTTAGATAATCTCCATTAATCTTTATCCCCTTGTTTTCCCAGCTCAGCGACTGAAAAACACCCTCCAATGTGGCATTAAAGAGCTTCGGAGATATGGTGTCACCTTGTCTCACTCCCTTTCCAATTTTTACGTGTGTTGTATTTTCAAACAGCCTAATCTTTGCACTTGCATTTTCATAGATGTTCTTAATAATATTAATGTATGCATCTTCAATACCGCAGGTTTTCAGAGCCATTGTAACTGCTGATGGTTTCACCGAATCAAAGGCTTTTTCATAATCGATAAAAGCCATGCACAATGGAAGTTCATATTCCCTCGCTCTTTCAATTAGTTCTCTCAGCACGTAGATATGATCTATTGTGCTGTAGCCACTCCTGAATCCAGCTTGTTCTCTCGGTTGAGCCATGTCCAGTGTTACCTTCAAGCGGTGTGAAAGAACTTTAGTGAAGATTTTATAAATTACTGATAGGAGGCTGATAGGTCTGTAGTTTCCGAGATCCTCAATGTCACCTTTCTGATGTAGCAGGATCATTGTAGCGGTGTTCCAATCCTCAGGAATCTTTCCTTCATTAAGGCATCGAGTGAAAATTTGGGCGAGTACTGTTTCGATTTCTCCACTTGCTTCTTGTATGATGTCTACAGTAATTCCATCTTCTCCTGGAGCTTTTCCTCGCTTCATGTTCTTGATTGCATGTGCAACTTCTGCTGGAAGGACTGGAGGAACTCTGGTACTGGTATCTTTCATGATGTCTGGAGTGCATATATCATCCCTTTCATGTAATTTGGAGTAGAAATCTTTCACTCTTGTCAAAATTTCGCCTCTATTTCTTGTTACAGAACCATCTTCTTTTCTCAGTGCCATAATCTGTTTTCTTCCCTTACTGAGATGTTCCTTTGCTATCTTTAGGCTTTGGTTGTTTTCAATTGCTTTCCTCACTAGTTCACAGTTGAATTTCCTTACGTCTTCAGTGATATTTTTTCTTACTGTCTTGCATAGCTCTATATATTCCACTTTGGAAGTCACATCTTCTTTAGTTGTCCTCATCTCTCTTCTTTTTTGCATCAACATTTTGGTTTTTCCTGATAATTTGTTCACATGCAACTTGTTCTTAGACCCAGCTAATTTTGTTGCTGTTTCCATAAGAGCTTTGGTTACTTTTCTGTTAACTTCAGAGATGTCCACTTCTTCCGATGTTAGGCCTTCTAAAGCAGAGAACCTGTTCTTCAGTTCTAACTTGAAGGTATTATGGTGTTTTTTAAGGTTGGTTATGTCAATAGATTTTGTTTGTCTTATGAGCTTGCCACGTTCAAGTTTAGTGTTGAGGTGCATCTTACATCTCACCAATCTATGGTCACTACCTGTGTTGAACTTGTTTAGCACACTGCAGTCTTCTATGACGAATTTTTTGTTACACATAATAAAATCAATTTCACTTGTCGTCCCATTTGGATGTCTCCATGTCCATTTCCTGTGTGGCTTTTTCTTGAAGAAGGAGTTCAAGATGAAAAACCCTTCTGCTTCTGCAAACTCAACGAGAGTATTTCCACGCTGGTTTCTGTTGCCATGACCGAATTTACCTACTGAAGTTTCATTCTGTTGCCGTTGCCCTATTTTTGCATTGAAATCTCCCATAATTATTTTCAAGTGCTGCTTACCGTTATTATTTAGATGACAAATTTCCTCATAAAATTCTTCAATTTCTTCTTCAGGATGACTTGTGGTGGGTGCATAAGTTTGAATAATCTGAGCCTGGTATCTTTTCGAGAGTTGGATAACAAGTCGTGCAGCTCTGTCAGAGGAACTTTCAACTTCTACAACTTTATCCTTCAGTTTCTTGTTTATTATAAATCCAACACCACTAGTTCTGCCAGTATCTGTCCCACGATAGTAGAAGAGATGTCCACTTTTCAGTTCCATGAGATCTTCTCCTTTTCTCCTTACCTCACTTAGCCCGACGATGTCCCACTTGATCCTTTGTAGTTCCTCTTCCAATTCAAGAAGCCTTGAATCAGAAGATAGGGAGCGTCCGTTGTAGGTAGCCAAGGTCAGCATCAAATGGCAGCCTAGTCCGGTCCTCCGGGGATTCTTAGCACCCTCTGCCTTCATGTCGCACTGGCCGCTGCCTTGGCCAGGTACATTCCAGCTGCCGGAGACTGAGGGCCAAGATTTAAGTTGTAGAGTCATTTTGGAGGTGTTTGGCCATAACTCACCACGCTGGCCAAGCGGGTTGGTGAGTGTGGGATAGCATTTCCTCTGATCCCGATGGTATAGTTATACCGCTATTGGCGGTCGTCAGAGCCCCTTTAGTGGGAACAGGATGCACCACGAGAAGGCGGGGTTGCCATTTGTCAAGGAGAGGCTGTGATGTTACGCATCACCTGACCTTACATCACCTGACCTTACATTACTCCATGTATGTGGTTTTAATTATCCGATTTGAAAAATTCCTTTTGCCTCGGATATCTTTCTTTATGAAGAACATGTTGCGTACAATTTGTGGCTTTTCGTAACTTATATTGCTACCCTTGAGGGAAGTAAATTGCTATTTCTAGTTGTAAATATTTTACAGATTCTAGGAATCGGGGTTTAAAATAACACTCTTGTAACGGATTCCACTCACTGTAAAGGAGACTGTGCGGATTGTTTACTTCAAGTTAGACGCAATTTTTCTTCTAGGAAGATTAAATAATCTTCTTTTTTTTCTCGCTGATTGTATCTATCTGTAAGAAAGGCTATGGAAAATTCTTTGTGTCAGAAATGATTTAAAAACGTGCTACTAAATATTGTTTGCGAAATATAAGGCGCTCCAAAAGTTTTTTTTGGATGAAAATTTATTTCTAAGGGAAAGAAGTATATACCACAGAAACAAGGTATGCAGTGTTTGAAAGATGAATGTCAGTTTTTGATTGGTTGGCAGTTGTGTAACCAGATGGCCCTAGGGTGACTGTGAAAGGGTGGCAGTGCAGGAAAAAGCCAACTGCGTGGCTTGGTTTCTTGAAACGAAGTCGGTATTATATGGAGTAGGATCCAAAAGTTCGGGGACTTGGCTTATAGTTTCTTACTCTGAATACTTTAAAACACCTATGCACAACCACCTTCAAAATAATCCCCTTGGGCGACGATGTACTTTTGCCAGAGTTTGTAAAGCTTCTGAAGGCATTGCTGAAAGCCATGTTTTGCAACCTCTGGTAATGCCTCCTGCGTTGCTGTTTTTACCTCCTTTGTTGACACAAACGACGTCTCTGGAGATTTGTTTCATCAATGGAAAGAGATAAAAATCACAGGGGGCTAAGTCAGGCTGGATAATATGCTTCTACACTTCTGTCCAATGAGGAAGCATATTAGTACGATTTCTGACGAGAAACTCCGTGACGAGTAGGGACCGATGTGCAGGCGCGTTGTCATGGAGAAGGTAACATTGTCCATTTCGCCACACCTCCGGCCGTCTACGATGAATTGACTGCCGTAAGCAACGTGAAATGTCCGATAACGTTCCTTGTTAATTGTTGTACCCTCAGGAATAAATTCGGAATGGAAAATACCGTGAGAACCGAACAACAACGCCGGCATCACTTCCCCTTTGCTGCGATTCTGCCTGAATTTCTTTGATAGCGGTGAAGACTGTGATATCCATGTGGAAGAAGCCCGCTTTGGCTGAATATCAAACAAGTAGCACCACGTTTCATCACCTGCGATGATGTTTTTCCAAAAACGTGGGATTGCTATCCGCTTTGTCGATTAGTTCACCCGATATCCGCATCCGTTCATCCTTTTGTTCGGAGGTCAAAAGGCGAGGGACAATATGCGGACACACGCTGTGCATGTTAAGATTCTCAATCAAACCGCCCTGGCATGTGCTCTCCGATACGTTAGTTGCGTTAGCGATTTCCGCAATGGTTCGGCGACGATTCTGATGAACACATTGTACCACTATCGTAATGTTTTCCTCACTGCGTGCAGTCGACCAAAAGACTCATTATCTGCAATGGATTCTTGGCCCTCTTTTAAATTCCGAGACCACTCGTACACCTTAGATCTCGCCATCGTAGAGTGACTGTACACCTTCGAAAACATTTTTAAGGTCTCTGCAGCTGTTTTGCCCAAACGCTGACAAAATGTAATGTTACAACGTTGCTCTTCAAAATCCATGTTTCTCACATCGCAGAAGACAGACGACTAACCACAGCAGCAAACGTCTGCGCGCGCATTCCAATCACTTTCCATGGGCCAAACCATTCTGACTATGGAGGGGAAGAATGGCGGGATGTATATCACACGCAGTCACTTTAACTACATGCTTGCGTTGTCACGGGTAGGCGCCGTCGCCGAAATTTTGGATCCTACCTTGTATAATCATCATCATTCATTATCAATCCACTGCTGGACGATGGTCTCCCCAAATTTCTTTCACAACGGTCTGTCTTGGGCCAGTCTCCTCCATGTTACTCTCGCATACTTTCGAATTTCATCCACCCATCTCCCATGTGGTCTTCTTCTGGGTCTTTTCCTGTCCCTTGGAATCCAATCTAAAATTTCGGCTGTCCATCGATGGTCTGTCCTTCTGGCAGTATGTCCAGCCTATTGCCTTTTCAGGGATTTAACTCTGATCATGATGTCTTCCACTCTTGTCATTTTTCGGATCCACGAGTTCCTCTTCTTATCTCTCCTGGTTACACTAAGCATGCACCTCTCTGCATGCTTCTTTGAGTTGTCTGCAGCCTTTATATGTCTCTTTTAGTTAAGGTCCACGTCTCTGCACCATACGTAAGCACTGGAAGGATGCATTGATCAAACACTTTTCTTTTAAGACATAATGGCATATTTCTCTTGGAAATTATGCTGTTTCTTCCAAAAGCTCTCCAGGCAAGTTTTATACGCAGATTAATTTCTTCATCAATGTGACCCTCACTTGATATCTGCTGTCCAAGATAAACGTACGTGTCTGTTATCTCCAGCTTTTCTCCATCAATCGATAAATCTTCATTTCTTGTAAAAGCATTGAACATCACTTTTGTCTTTTGAAAGTTCATTTTTAATCCCACTTCTTTACTCTTGTCAGCAAGTTCCTGGATCATACTCTGCAGCTCTGATGGGGTAGTTGCAAAAATGACTGTCATCAGCAAAACGAAGGTGGGTTGGTTAGATAATCTCCATTAATCTTTATCCCTTTGTTTTCCCAGTTCAGTGATTGAAAGACATTTTCCAACGTGGCACTAAAGAGCTTCGGAGATATGGTGTCACCTTGTCTCACTCCTTTTCCGATTTTTATGTGTGTTATATTTTCAAACAGCCGAATCTTTATGTTGTATATATGTAGTTAGATATGGTCAAGTTTTTAATGAGAATTGGAAGTATGTCAATAGGTTCTCTTAAACTGTCATTTAATGCGAAACATTTTAATATGGATATGTACATAAGAAATGATTTTGTACATGAGCTAAGAAGGCTTTTGAATGAGTGTGTATTGTGTCACATTATTAACGGAATGGTGCAATGCTGGTTTTGGAAATTATTCATTTCGAAGAAATAAACGAAAGTTAGCCATATCCTCGAACCGGAGACCGAACACAGAACTGTTAATACGTGTAAGAAATGTCAAATTTAAATAGAACTCCAAATCTCGTTAAGCAAGGTGAGTAACCTACAATACGTATACTGATAGCGATGAAAGTTCGTTCAACAAGTGTATTTAAAGTAGCAGTGTCCTAGGATTTTCATGTTACGAAATTTATATCACTAATTGTTTCTAGAACCTGATAAACACGAAGGCCACAAAACGAAACTCAAGTACTGAGTTTTACTTTGGTAATTCTTGAAAGCAAGGAAACAACCAGAAGTGTTTGAGAATTCTATTTTATATACCTTTCACGATATCTGAAAGGGAGGGGTCGTCCCTCTGAAGGCTATGACTTCCAAAAGCTTCGAGAAAGTTAGCTTAATCTATTCCCTGATATGGAGAAACACGTGGTGCATCTTAAACCTGAAGGAAAACATTTGTTTTGTTGTACTCATTGCGAACCACGCCCAACTTTTGAGAATGGCATTAATTTTCTGCAAATTCTAATGTACTTAAGCCTATTCTGTTTTCCCTAAGGTATAAAAACATGGTTTGCGTTTCACAAAACTTGATTTGAAATAACAATTACTGTTCAAGACTGAATAATAAGTTTCTTGAATATGCGGGATTTTAAACAATGACGCAGTTATACGTCATTAATATGCCATTTTGTGTCTTAGGCCGTGATTTTTCCCAAGCACATTCCGTTTGTCAAACAAATGAGAAAAACTTTGAATTACTAGTTGTGCGAGAAACCGAAGATAATAAGATAAACTTATTAAATTCTCTGGTATAGATTCATATTTATCAGAAAATTTGTTTGCGTTATGGTATTAATTGAAGGACAGATATCAGATGCAAGGCGCTTATTAGAGAGTTCTGTATCGTATATTTCTTTACAACGAAACAGGAATAGAACAGTGATCTATATATTAATTCTATAAGGTTTTTTATTGTGAGTCCTATTTTGAGAGAACGGCTGAACGTTAAAATATGGTTGAGGTATCAAAATAAAGGCCTGTCTTACCATGTAGATGTGTCAGTCGAAGAGAAAAATGAGATTGGGGCAACGGTTCGGGCGTTGCGGGGCGGAAAATTTCCCATGTAAAGTCTATAGGAGAAGCGTGCGGTTGACTCACGCGCTGTTGAAGGCGGCAACATGGAGGGACTAAGATAGTCCAAAGTCTTATCTTTTCTGAGCGAACCGTTGCGCAAAACAACGCTAGCAGGCATTCCTATCAAAATTCTTCTCATCGGAACAGCGAACACTCTCGGAGACCTGATTGCGTTATGCCTTTGAATTGTGTGATGTATATATACAATTTAATATTCATTTGATCCAGTTTATTCACGTAGGTAAGACCTTTTCCATTATGGAAAGATGTAAATAAACTTTACTTTGATCATTGTTAGTGAAAATATTACGGGCGGCTGCTTATAGCACATTCAGTTGCTCACGGTCGTCGTTAAACCTTCAGTCAAAAAAAAAAAAATTAAAAAATCTCGAACCTGGACTATTGTCTTTACTGAAGTGGCTGAATGAATTTGTAAATTAAATAAAGTTTACATTTGTTGTTTCATATGATTAATAGTTAATATAAATCAAATACGTGGAGATAATGTAAATGGACGATGTCATCGCTCTGTCCACGTTATTTTATACACAACGCATAGCGACTGAAAAATTGCGTTCCGACACCGCTGGGATCGAACCCCAGATCTCTCGATAACTAGTAGAGTGCGTTCGCATTTACGCTACGGCGTCAACAATCCTCAGTGTTGACGCCGTAGCGTAAATGCGAACGCACTCGACTAGTTATCAAGAGATCTGGGGTTCGATCCCAGCGGTGTCGGAACACAATTTTTCAGTCGCTATGCGTTGTGTTTCATATGAATTAATTCTTTTCAAAAAAAGAAAAAAAAAGAAAAACCTAACCGTCGATTCCGACGGGTGAAGAGTATTCGGAACGTGAATCTCATGCCAACAACATTTACAAACACAGTCGCGACTGAAGATGAGAGTGCCGCCGCCCCGGTGGCGCAGTGGTCTAAGCGATGGCTTACGATCATTCGTCCGTAAGGGGTCTGGTTTCGAATCCCGGTGAGGCATGGGTGTTGTGTTTGTCTTACGGCACTGGATCTCTCCCTTCCCTGGAACCAGTGACCGTAAATTAGGGACGGGCGACTGCTTATAGCCCATTGAGTTGCTCACGGTGGTCGTTAAACCTCCAATCAAAAAAAAAAAAATAAGATGAGAGTGAATGAGTACGTTATCCAGTTGAATGTTTACACACTATCGAGATGAGTGGACCTCCGCCTCATATTTTACGACTGAAAAAGGGTACAGTCGTGATGCTCATCACGAACCTGGCCGCCCCGTTGGCGCAGTGGTCTAAGCGCTGGCTTATGATGATTCGTTCGTGAAGGGTTCGGGTTCGAATCCCGGTGCGACATGGATGTTGTCTTTGTCTTACGGCACTGGCTCTCTCCCTTTCCTGGAACCAGTGACCCTAAATTAGGGACGGGCGACTGCTTATAGCCCATTGAGTTGCTCACGGTGGTCGTTAAACCTCCAATCAAAAAAAAAAAAAATAAGATGAGAGTGAATGAGTGCGTTATCCAGTTGAATTTTTACACACTATCGAGATGAGTGGACCTCCGCCTCATATTTTACGACTGAAAAAGGGTGCAGTCGTGATGCTCATCACGAACCTGGCCGCCCCGTTGGCGCAGTGGTCTAAGCGCTGGCTTATGATGATTCGTTCGTGAAGGGTTCGGGTTCGAATCCCGGTGCGACATGGATGTTGTCTTTGTCTTACGGCACTGGCTCTCTCCCTTCCCTGGAACCAGTGACCGTAAATTAGGGACGGGCGACTGCTTATAGCCCATTGAGTTGCTCACGGTGATCGTTAAACCTCCAATCAAAAAAAAAAAAAAAAATGATGAGAGTGAATGAGTGCGTTATCCAGTTGAATTTTTACACACGATCGAGATGAGTGGACCTCCGCCTCATATTTTACGACTGAAAAAGGGTGCAGTCGTGATGCTCATCACGAACCTGGCCGCCCCGTTGGCGCAGTGGTCTAAGCGCTGGCTTATGATGATTCGTTCGTGAAGGGTTCGGGTTCGAATCCCGGTGCGACATGGATGTTGTCTTTGTCTTACGGCACTGGCTCTCTCCCTTCCCTGGAACCAGTGACCGTAAATTAGGGACGGGCGACTGCTTATAGTCCATTGAGTTGCTCACGGTGGCCGTTAAACTTTCAGGCAAAAAAAAAAAAAGTAACGAGCCTGGACTTATTGTCTTTACTGAAATGGTTGAATGAATTTGTCAATCAATTAAAGTTTACATTTGTTGTTTCATATGAGTTTATTCTTTAAAAAAATAAGAAGAAAACAACCGTCGATTCCGGCGGGTTTTGTCTAGTTTATATACTTATTTGTCTTTTATTACACAGTAAGGCAATTAACTAATGAAACTGAATTTTAAAAAAAAATAGAAAAGCTTGCGTGAATATATTTTATTCGAAGTAAATTCCTCCTGCGTTAACACAAGGAGTGACGCGATTAGCCAAAGAACGGAAGGAATTGAAGAGATCATCTTTTTGGTATGGAGTGAAGATTTGATGTCACAGTTCTTTGCATGTATTCAATGTGTTGAAAAACGTTTCCTCTTAAAGGCAGTTTTAAATTACAAAATAAGTAGTCACACGGTGACAAATCTGGAAGACATGGGGATGGCTGAATACAAATATTTGTATTCGTGCCAGAAATTTCTGTACACTTATTGCTCTGTGTACGGGTGCGTTATCGTGAAGAAGGTATAATTTCCCGTTTTTGTACTCAGGCCTGACACGAACAATCCTCTTCCACGATCGTTCTAAAGTGGGTTTGTAAGCGCTGCCAGTGACAGTTGTACCTTCAGGAATGAGCTCGTGATGCAGAATTCCCTGGCCGTCCTAAAACTACACAAGCATTTTCTTGATTTTGGACTTCTACAACCTGATCTTTTTTCCTTGTGAGTAACTGTGGCGACTTCCACGGAGCACTCTGATGCTTCGTTTTAGGATCATAACGAAAACAACATTCCTCGTCACGTGTCACAATCCCACACAGCACAGAATATTTCGTATTTGTTACAAGTACGTAGCACTGAAACATTGAGACGTTTCCGATACGTTGCGCAATGTAACAGTAATGTTTCAGAAACCTTACAGTTACGTCAAAATATCCTCAAACATTACATAGCTTTGAAACTTAACCGATACGTTGCAGTGAAAAGTCTATGTAACTTCAACAAACCAACTTTATGTTACTGTTACGTATTTGAAAGATACCAATAACTACCATTTACAGTAGCAAAATACTGTTCATCACGTGTTTAACTAACAATTTTAGGCAGAATTCAACAGGTTCCTGGTAATATTAACTAAAAGCAAACTACAAAGAGCATATTCAAAAGGACTTACCCCAACTTTGAAAAGTAGGCCTACATCCATTGTCGTCCTGCTTTCTCTGCAAGTGAATGTATACTGAACCGTCCCGGTGGCGCAGTGGTCTAAGCGATGGCCTTCTGATCATTCGTCCGAACGGGGTCCGGGTTCGAATCCCGGTGAGGCATGGATGCTGTGTTTGTCTTACGGCACTGGCTCTTTCCCTTCCCTGGAACCAGTGACCCTAAATTAGGGACGGGAGACTGCTCATAGCCCATTGAGTTGCTCACGGTGGTCGTTAAACCTCCAATCAAAAAAAAAAATGTTCACTGAAGAGCAATTGAATTAGAGACAGCTGGCGTTATGCAAAAGTGGCGCTGTGGGCGGCCCTGTAAATGGAAACGACTTGACGTATGCAGCGATCCGACAATATAAGGAGTGATACGACGGGAATCAGTAAGAGTCAGACGCAGTATGTGTAAAACGAAGGATCTAAGCGCATTTTATCGTGGGCAAATTGTAGGGGCTTGACGAATGGGTCACTCCATCTCGAAAGTCGTCCAGGCACTGGGATTTTCACGAGCCACTGTGTCACGGGTGTACCGTGAGTACATCGAATCCGGTAAATCCATCCCTGCATGGGCAAACTGCCGTGGACAGCAGCGTGTGAATGAGCGGGGTCATCGTCGGCTAGCTCGCATTGTAACAGCGGATAGACGGACCACAGTGCAAGAAATCACTCGGCAATTTAACGCTGGTGCACAAAAACGTGTAAGCAGCCACACCATCCAGAACCATCTCCTCGCTATGGGGTACAGAAGCCATCGTCCCACGAGGGTATCGCTGCTGACCGCGCATAACAGGGTGCACAGATTAGCATGGGCGCGGGAACATCGCCACTGGACCCTAGACATGTGGGAAAATGTTGCCTGGACTGATGAGTCGAGATTCACGTTGGTACATGCGGATGGCAGGATACGAGTACGGCGCAAACCACATGAAGCGATGGATCCTTCTTGCCAGCAGGGTACTCTTCAAGCTGGTGGGGGTATCATTATCGTCTGGGGACTGTTTACGTGGACTGAAATGGGGCCCCTGGTACGTGTAACATCGTCCCTCACAGGTCAACGTTACCGCAATATCCTGGACGACCATTCGCTCCCGTTTGTGCGTCTTCAACATCCTACTTGGGACCTCATCCTGCAACAAGACAATGCACCGTGCCATCGCTCCCGAATTTTTATCCGAATGGTTGGATGAAAACTCCACCGACGTGACCTCGCTTCCTTGGCCAGCTAGGTCACCTGATCTCAATCCCATCGAACAGATCTGTGATGCCATCGAGAGTGATGTTCGACCCTCTATCAAATCTTCGTGAACTGTGAGAGCTTGTTCAGGGGTCGTGGATCCGTATGGCTTCCCAACGCTTCCGGTGTCTTGTCGAGTCCACGCGGAGACGAATCGCCGCCGTCATCAGGGCGAAAGGTGGTGCTACACGTTACTAGACAGGTATCTCTAATTCAATTGCTCTTCAGTGTATATCAGCAGTCGAAAAGACAAATATCACAACGAACAGTAGAAACTTCCTCTGCTAGTGAACGTATGTCAGCAGTCGAAAGGACATATCACAACGAACGGTAAAAACGACAAATTGAGTAAAACATGAAAGAAACGGCACTAAACCGGGTACGAAATTGTGAAATTCAAATGAAATGAGAACATTAAAATCGACTGAAAAGTAAAACCAACAAAGATAAAAGCTGAAAATGACAAAACCACGGAACCTATTTACATTGTACCCATGCTACTGCATCCATACATGTTTCGGCAAATATTAAACCTCCATCAGTGGAAGAGTTCACAATCTTCCGTAATCGACTAGATGTAATATTGTATGACTGAATGAAAAGGCAGTATGTTAACTTCGTCGCATAGGCTATGAACACCTATACCCTATCGCGCATTTCTTGTATAGCGCCATCTGTGGGGATTTCGCCGACGTATTCGTCCTGCTGATCAACCAAGCCAAGCAAGCAGAGTTTATCTAACTTCCGTTTAATATTACGTTGATTTTCAGAATGTAACAGGTATCTTCATGCGTGTGGAATATCGATAGGGGAATTATTGTTACAACATTTCCCTTTATATATTTGTTTTTCATTCAGGCATATCATATTACATCTAGTCGATTACGGAGGACCATGCACTTGTGAACTCTTCCACTGATGAAGGCTTAATATTTGCCGAAACATGTATGGAAGCTGTAGCATGGGTACAGTGTAAATAGGTTCCTTGTTTTTGTCATTTTCAGCTTTTAACTTTGCTGGTTTTACTTTTCAATCGATTTTAATGTTCTCCTTTCATTTGAATTTCACAATTTCGTACTCGGTTTATTTGCCGTTTCATTCATGTTTTACTCAATTTGTCGTTTTTACCGTTCGTTGTGATATGTCCTTTCGACTGCTGACATACGTTCACTAGTAGAGGAAACCGGACGACAATGGATGTAAGCCTACTTTTCAAAGTTGGGGTAGGTCCTTTTGAATATGCTGTTTGTAGTTTGTTTTTCGTTAATATTACCAGGTACCTGTTGACTTCTGCTTAAAATTCTTAGTTAAACACGCGATGAACAGTATTTTGCTACTTTAAATGGTAGTTATTGATACATTTCCTTAGCCACGTAGTATCCGCTCGTGCAAATCATGCACTTGTGATTTTTTAGTTATTTGAAAGATATTTGTGACATCATCATACATTACTGTTACGTATTTACTGCGTTGAACATTATAGTTTTAATAGACTACAATCACAATAAAAAATATTACACTCGACAGCTTTTTCAAAAGCAACAACAGTCGTATTACGAGTTGTTTACGTTTTCACAGGTTCAACGCAGTCCGCCGTCCATTGGGAACAGTGGCGGCGTTTATATATTGATAACAAAAGAAATAAAAATCAGACGCAAACGAGTGTGTCGAATATCTATTATACATGTGGAATAGACTATATTTCAGCGAAAAAAAAAAAGAAAAGAAAATCAAATTCGTCATTTCTCTAAATACCTGCCAATGTGAAATTTCTCAGCTTCAAGTAAAGAAAGAAAATGCTGGTGTAGTATACTAATACAAAAACACAGCCATCTACTTAGATTTTATAAAATGCTTTTTAGAATTTAAAAATTACAATAATAAAAACAACTACTTACTTTCAGATGATCTTGAATCGCAAAAAAAAAAAAAAAAAAAAAAGGATGAAATATTAAATCAACTAAATAGGTAACTCGAGTACGACTGTATCACCAAAGAATATCCCAGTAGCATTTTAGAAAGGGAGTGTTTGACCCCAGGTCTTAAACAACCCTTAGAAACAGGAAGCTAGGAGATTTGGGCTAGAGTGCTTGATAGGAAAGTGACACGGTAGCGAGGTAGAAAAGGGGAGGAAGACGCCCTTATTTCTTACCGGGGAGCCAGTACCAGGGGTACGACAGCTTAACGTGCCCATCCAACACACGGAGGATATTTAGTGGTTCGAGCGTTCTTACCTGCCTGGGATCGAATTTGAGGTTTTTCCGTGGCAGTCACGATCGCTGACTACTAGGCCATCCGCGGACGTGAAAGAAAAGTATTTCGGAACGATTTTATAAATAAAACCAGATGAAACAAATTACTGGAATCCAAAACATATTCGCAGAAGAGAATTTTATCATTGAGCAAAAATTAGGAGTTCTAATGAACTACATGTAAAAGAATGGAAATATGCATGTACTATCCTGAGATACAATAGAAGCAGTGTAATGTTCCTGTAAGTATCGCTGACTGAATAATACATAAATCAGTTCTTAAGTACTTCAGTTAAAGTGAAAATAGGAGTCACCCAAGAAACTTCAGAAAAGGTGACTTGTTATTAGTCTTTATTCATCCATTAATCCTTTGGCATTTCAACAAGGTGTAATCAAACGGGCGTGAGTTAATAATAATGATAACAACACTTGGTTAATAAAACTACACAAAAACTAAAGTAGAACATACAGCCATTTAAATAACTCAAACTTCAATGTAGCAACGTCTCTTCCACAATTAGTGTTACACAAAGTTGTAACTCCTCCATCTCCACATACTGCTGCTACTCAAACATTGTATATCGGTCAGTTCTCATCTGACACATACACAACTCATACGTACTGACCTGCCAACCGTCATACTTACCAACCATACTCTTGCGAAAGAGAAGATATCACGTTAAGTTTGAAAACGCAAAAGAAAACGAACTGAAATATACATAGAGAAAGAAACTAAAACGGAAAGTTAAATTAGAGTGTACGTCACAGCAGCAACATGAAAATGCTTGTGCTTTTATTGCGTTCAAACTTGCATATTTATACACGGTCAAGTCACATTATTGTGACCACGTCCTACTTTTGACGTCAACAGCGCATAGCCAATGAAAGAAGGCACGTGTCGTGAGCTGGCTTGGAGAGTATATAAGGTGTGCTGTTGTAGGCATTCTGATAACATGTCACTCGTTGCTGTCATGGATAAAAAGAGCGATTTATCAGATTTGCAAAAAGGGATTATTATCAGCTTTCGGGCCAAGGGTGGCCGTATTTCTGAAACAGCGCAGTTTGTGAACTGTTCGCGTGCTGCTGTGGTTAAAGTGTATCGTGATTGGAGAAAAGGGCACCATTGCGAATAAGCGACGTGAAAACTGCAGAGTACCACGTGCCATTGATATGAGAGGTGAACGTCGGCTGCGAAGGTGCGTGAGGGCCAATCGACACGCTACAGTGGAGCAACTTACTAGTCAAATGAACCAGGGGTCTACCGGAAGTGTGCCTAAAATGACAGTTCAGCGAACCTTGCTGCGTATGGGGCTCCGATGTAGACGGATGGTCACTGCGCCTATACTAACGAAGGTGCATAGGCAGAAAAGGCTTATATTTGCACCGTTTATATCGGAATTGGACCTCGGTCGATTGGCAAAGAATTTCGTTCTGGGTCATGTTTTCTGCTTCATCGAACGGATGGACGTTGGCGTATAAGGCGAGAAACATCGGAAAACAAACACTCCTCAACCATTGCTGGAGGAACACAAGTTGATGGGAGCAGCGATATGGTCAGGGAAATAATTTCGTGCATTCCTTCGGTCTACTGATACATGTGGAAGGCACTATGGACCAAATTCGTTATGAACCCATCCTTGCAGACCACGTAGACACATACATGCTGTTTGTCTTCCCTGGGGAGGATGGGATCTTCCAGCACGATAATGTGATTTGTGACACGGCTAGAAATGTCCGAAAGTGGTTGGAAGAGCACGAGACTTCAATGTACTTCCCTGGCCACCTGATTCCCCAGACCTAAACCCAATTGAGCATCTGTGAACCACCTCGATCGTGTTGTTTGCTCTATGGATCCTCCACCACGCACCCTCGAGCAGCTGTGAGATGCACAGCAGTCAGCATTGCTCCACATACCTGTGAACCCCTTTCAACACCTTATTGAGTCACTCCCAGCCCGTCTAGCTGCTGTCCGAGCTGCACACGGCGGTTTCTCTGGATATTAGCTGGTGGTTACAATAATGTGACTCGACCGTGTATTTCCCAACGGGGAATTTCTTGAATTTTACAAAGTGATTTAGCGACAAATTGGAACTTGGAAAGAGATTCAATGTTCTAGAAATTCTAAGATCAGAAGTTGACATCTCTGAAGTTAACAGAAATCTAACCAAGGCTCTTAAGAAACAGCAATAAAAATGGGTGGTACTAAGAACCAACTGAATTTCAAGAAAATAAAGCAAAGAACAAAAATACTGATGGCAGGTGAAGAAAAATAAAGAAAATGTTATTTCCAAAGTGGAATATGTTGTAGATTTATGCAAGACAGTGCAAAAAAAGTATCACTGAAGTTAGATACATACAACGAATCGCGGAGGCGAAATGTATATTCCGGGATGTTTGTTAACAAGATATTCGAAAGGGTGCTACAAATCGACTTCTCTACTCTTGAAAGAGATAAGGCTACAACGAAATATGTGGAATCAATGCAGTACCTAACAGACGCTACACGTATACTAAAACACGAATGGAAGAAACATCACATAAACTTTGGAGTCAGTACAAGAAATATTTTGTCGATTTTAAAGAAGGACCGTGAACCTGTCCCTTTAGAAAATAGACACGGAGTTTACTGTATTCCATTGAAAGCCTATAATAATCAAAATTGTGAAATGGTGCACATCGGGTCCACGACACAAAAATAATTTTGGAGCACAGTACACCATCAAGAATCAAATGGGGTGTACCGCACTCCCAAGAACAGTTAATGCAGGAACGTATTATCCTGAATGAAATGCGGTCAGTATCTTGGCTACATCTAAATTTAGACGTTCTTTACTTTTAACTGAAATTCTGTTCATTCAATCATTGGGGGAAAAGTGCTGCAATGATTCAACCCGTCTGTGATACCAATGCTGTGGACTACCCTGTTGTAGCACATGAGCAATGGACCGATGTACCGGACCATCTAATAATGTAATGTGACTTAGAATTGATTCCTTGCTGTGCTTTTTTCATTTGATATTTTTGTAACACTGGTTTTCTGCTCAGCAAAATAAATGAATTGAATTGAATAGAATATATCATTTGTATGAACTTTTGGAGTTGCAAAGAGTTGAATCCAGTGCGTCAGTGACCTTCGACCAGATGACGTCATAGACACCTGACGGATTCCCGTATAAAAAGGGTGTTCATGCTGAACATAACAGTGGGGATACTCCATCCCCCAAACTCGAACGCTGTGCCTATTAACTTTTCCACACAAATGCACGGTTGCTTCATCAGAAAAAATCAACCTGTCGCGAAACCTTACTTCTTTGTCCAATTAAGTCATGCAGTGCGGTGCAGAAATTCTCCTTGGGCACGCTTCTAAGCATGCACCAGGCTTAAATGATACTGCTTCATTCGGAGTCGCTACCGCAACACACGCCAGACTGTCCGTTGTGGTGCGCCATGTTTTCTTCTGGCTGTCGCAGTTGATTTTTTGGGGCTTAGTCGGTAGCTTTCTCAGATCTGTTTCACTTTTGTGTTTGACAGTGAGAAGGCCCACTGCTTTTCCCCTTACACAGGTACTCTGTTTCCTTAAATTGGGCATACCACCTACAAATGGAACTGTCTGAGGGCGAATCCTTCCCAGAGTTCGTGAGGAAGTGCCGCTGGACAATGGAAACTGAGTGACTTTAATGAAATTCGAGGACATAAAAAGCTTTCTCTGTTCCGTCTGACACCATCACACAAACACGTATGCTATTGACCGTCAGACGTCATCTGGAGACGCACCCGTAAGCTACTGAATGACAGGAGGTAAAAAAAAACTAAGAGTTTCTCTGAGGCTATAATTTTTGTATGTTAAATACATTACCCATAAACAGGTAGTAAAATCCCTATAAACATTTTGAGCAGCCCAGTACATAGCGTGTATATCCAATCAGTTCATGGAAGGTCCAGTACATATCGTGTATATAACCCAAAGGCGACAGGCAATAAAACAACTGAAATGTTTGGTTAAAATTAGTCCTGTCTTGAATATTATCATTACACATTAAAGCTATAATACAAAAAATATAAATTATTCGTGTCTTGTAGCTGTGATCAAATCTTTGGTCAAACCCTTAGATAAATTGCTATTTGCATTCACGAACACAAATCAGCAATGAAAACTAAATATACCATTGCATCTGCGATATCCAAATAGGTAACAGATCGAGGCGCGTCGTTTCGCTCTTTTCCTCAACTTCGGTGTAGAGTACATTAAAATTTAAATGACATAAATGAAGATTCATATTCAAATTCTTCCTCTCTTCTGCAACTAAATACCGCAGTATTGTTAAAAACTGTACAGAAAACAAACGTAGAACCTAGATCATCATCATCATCATTGTCAACCATTATCAATCCACTGCTGGACGAAGGTCTCCCCAAGTTTCCTCCAAAACGGTCTGTCTTGTGCCAGTCTCCTACATGTCACTCCCGCATATTTACGAATTTCATCCACCAATCTCCCATGTGGTCTTTTCCTGGGTCTTTTCCTGTCCCTTGGAATCCAATCTAAAATTTCGGCTGTCCATCTATGGTCTGTCCTTCTGGCAGTATGTCCAGCCCATTGCCATTTCAGGGATTTAACTCTGATTATGATGTCTTCCACTCTCGTCATTTTTCGGATCCACGAGTTCCTCTTCTTATCTCTCCTGGTTATACCAAGCATGCACCTCTCCATGCTGCTTTGAGTTGTCTGCAGCCTTTGTATGTCTCTTTTAGTTAAGGTCCACGTCTCTGCACCATACGTAAGCACTGGAAGGATGCATTGATCAAACACTTTTCTTTTAAGACATAATGGCATATTGCTCTTGAAAATTATGCTGTTTCTTCCAAAAGCTCTCAAGGCAAGTTTTGTACGCCGATTTATTTCTTCATCAATGTGACCCTCACTTGATATCTGCTGTCCAAGATAAACATACGTATCTGTTATCTCCAGTTTTTCTGTATCAATCGATAAATCTTCATTTCTTGTAAAAGCATTGAACATCACTTTTGTCTTCTGAAAGTTCATTTTTAATCCCACTTCTTTACTCTTGTCAGCAAGTTCCTGGATCATACTCTGCAGCTCTGATGGGGTAGTTGCAAAAATGACTACGTCATCAGCAAAACGAAGGTGGGTTAGATAATCTCCATTAATCTTTATCCCTTTGTTTTCCCAGTTCAGTGATTGAAAGACATTTTCCAATGTGGCATTAAAGAGCTTCGGAGATATGGTGTCACCTTGTCTCACTCCCTTTCCAATTTTTATGTGTGTTGTATTTTCAAACAGCCGAATCTTTGCACTTGCATTTTCATAGATGTTATTAGTAATATTAATGTATGCATCTTCAATACCGCAGGATTTCAGAGCCGTGGTAACTGCTGATGGTTTCACCGAATCAAAGGCTTTTTCATAATCGATAAAAGCCATGCACAATGGAAGTTCATATTCCCTCGCTCTTTCAATTAGTTCTCTCAGTACGTGGATATGATCTATTGTGCTGTAGCCACTCCTGAATCCAGCTTGTTCTCTCGGTTGAGCCATGTCCAGTGTTACCTTCAAGCGGTGTGAAAGAACTTTAGTGAAGATTTTATAAACCACTGATAGGAGGCTGATAGGCCTGTAGTTCCTGAGATCCTCAATGTCACTTTTTTATGTAGCAGGATCATTGTAGCATTGTTCCAATCCTCAGGAATCTTCCCTTCATTAAGGCATCGAGTGAAAATTTGGGCGAGTACTGTTTCAATTTCTCCACTTGCTTCTTGTATGATGTCTATAGTAATTCCATCTTCTCCTGGAGCTTTCCCACGCTTCATGTTCTTGATTGCATGAGCAACTTCTGCTGGGAGGACTGGAAGAACTCTGGTACCTTTCACGATGTCTGGAGTACATGTATCATCCCTTTCATATAATTTGGAGTAGAAATCTTTCACTCTTGTCAAAATTTCGCCTCTATTTCTTGTTACAGAACCATCTTCTTTTCTCAGAGCCATAATCTGTTTTCTTCCCTTACTGAGATGTCCCTTTACTATCTTAAGGCTTTGGTTGTTTTCAATTGCTTTCCTCACTAGCTCACAGTTGAATTTCCTTACGTCTTCAGTGATACTTTTTCGTGCTGTCTTGCATAGCTCTATATATTCCACTTTGGAAGTCACATCTTCTTTAGTTGTCCTCATCTCTCTTCTTTTTTGCATCAACATTTTGGTTTTTCCTGATAATTTGTTCACATGCAACTTGTTCTTAGACCCAGCTAATTTTGTTGCTGTTTCCATAAGAGCTTTGGTTACTTTTCTGTTAACTTCCGAAATATCCACTTCTTCCGATGTTAGGCCTTCTAAAGCAGAGAATCTGTTCTTCAGTTCCAACTTGAAAGTATTATGGTGTTTTTTAAGGTTGGTTATGTCAATACATTTTGTTTGTCTTATGAGCTTGCCACGTTCCAGTTTAGTGTTGAGGTGCATCTTACAATTCACCAATCTATGGTCACTACCTGTGTTGAACTTGTTCAGCACACTGCAGTCTTCGATGACGAATTTTTTGTTACACATAATAAAATCAATTTCACTTGTCCCAATTGGATGTCTCCATGTGCATTTCCTGTGTGGCTTTTTCTTGAAAAAGGAGTTCAAGATGAAAAATCCTTCTGCCTCTGCAAACTCAACGAGAGTATTTCCACGCTGGTTTCTGTTGCCGTGACCGAATTTACCTACTGAAGTTTCATTCTGTTGCTGTTGCCCTATTTTTGCATTGAAATCTCCCATAATTATCTTCAAGTGCTGCTTACCTTTATTATTTAGATGACGAATTTCCTCATAAAATTCTTCAATTTCTTCTTCAGGATGACTTGTGGTGGGTGCATAAGTTTGAATAATCTGAGCCTGGTATCTTTTCGAGAGTTGGATAACGAGTCGTGCAGCTCTGTCAGAGGAACTTTCAACTTCTACCACTTTATCCTTCAGTTTCTTGTTTATTATAAATCCAACACCACTAGTTCTGCCAGTATCTGTCCCACGATAATAGAAGAGATGTCCACTTTTCAGTTCAATGAGATCTTCTCCTTTTCTCCTTACCTCACTTAGCCCGACGATGTCCCACTTGATCCTTTGTAGTTTCTCTTCCAATTCAAGAAGCCTTGAATCAGAAGATAGGGAGCGTCCGTTATAGGTAGCCAAGGTCAGCATCAAATGGCAGCCTAGTACGGTCCTCCGGGGATTCTTAACACCTTCTGCCTTCATATCGCACTGACCGCTGCTTTGGCCAGGTACATTCCGGCTGCCGGAGACTGAGGGCCAAGATTTAAGTTGTAGAGTCATTTTGGAGGTGTTTGGCCATAACTCACCACGCTGGCCAAGCGGGTTGGTGAGTGTATACAGTGGCTAATATTTTAAAAATCCGGCTATCTGTCATCAGCCATATTTTTTGCCTCACTTTCTTATACGATGGTGTCGCTACTTCGCTTAAGGTGGTCCCACCTAAAATCTCTGCCTTATGTTTCCAATGGTAAAACTTCTTTACATATTTTCTTCGCAATTAATGTATTCCCAAGGGTGAAAATTTGCACACCGATAAAACTAACTCTAAGTTATAGCATGGGACATTTAATACTTGCTAAAATATAACCATAACTAAGCAATCCAATATTTGTCTAGTAACGTCATTAGTGTGCATGTCGCGCCATCTATTAACAGGTCTGAACATTACCCAAAGAAAATTATTGATTTTTAGTATAAGTATGGCTATGTTTTAGCAAGAATTAAGTATCCGATAGTATAACTTAAAGTTAGTTTATCGATATGCTAATTTTCATCATTTGGAATACAGTAATTGCGAAGAAAATATGTAAAGAAGTTTTACCATTGGAAACATAAGGCAGAGATTTTAGGTGGAACCACCTTAATAAATAATTTTTTTGCTGCTTATAATTTATGTAAGGAACACGGGGGATATTATAAGTAATCGTGTCTAGCCAAAGAATATCTAACGAGAAGAAGTTAAGGCTCAGCGAGACGTAACTAGCGCAGCCATATCTTCAGGGAAAACATGCAGTGCATAGAAGCCAACGTACAGGCTGATCGGCTAATGCCGGAGCAGACTACGCATGCGTACTTCTATTTACTTCAATTACTCAGACTCACAGCACGTGATTGCAACCTTCTCGGTAGCATAATCACTTCGCAAATCGGATATGTTAGTTTTGTTACGCCAACCGGGTTAGTTAAGGCTTTTGTTTGTTCTTCAGTTTTTCAGAAATATTTTCAGTAATGCCAAATACTAGGGAATGTCTGCATTTTGTACGGATCCTTAGGGATAACTGTAATATTTGCTGAAATTTAATTGTTTAAATAGTAATACTAATGTTATTGCATATTTTTCTCATCAAGATAAGGGATGGGCGGGATATCAGAAAACAACAACAACAAAAAATTGCTCTAAGCAAATAGTCATCAGATCGAAGGAAACCATCGTGGATCAAAGAAAAGCTTCACTGCCGTAGTCCCTCTAACGTGTTTTGCTCCTGAATGTTAACTTTCCCGCAGTGCATATTATCTCTTAAGATGTGGTGGCGCTGTTGCCGCCGGTTTTACGTTATTTCTATGAGAGTTGACCTTCTTTAAGCGTTAGATATTCTTTGGTCTAGCTCCACTGAATCCAGGGAATGGATAAAATCAGCGTCATACTGCGCTGTTAAAAATTTTGTGGTAGGTGGAAACCAAAAATTGGTGCTACACCAATTCCACCACTTTCTGAGAAAAGATGCCCTATTGTGTGGTGCAAACGAAAACCAAAAACATGGTGCAACTTTGCACCACGCTATTGTACAAGGTTGCACCATGTCGTTGGGTTTTGTTTGTACAACACAATGGTGTAACACTTTTTGGTGCAACCTACCACAAAATTTTGAACAGTGTGGAAACACATCATCTGTGTATCAATCAGGATTTAAACTCGGCGCTAACACAGGCTATCTGCGAGGAGACCTCGCCTCTGGTAATTCATTCTCAAGAGCGGCTCTTAATTTATTGGGACAATTTGACATTGCACAATTCACATTACTGACCCATATCTGAGTTATTGAATTGGAATTCTACGCTGTTAAAATTTTCGGGATAAGTTGCACCAAAATGTGGTGCTACACCAGCTGCACCACTTTCTGTGAAAAGACACACTTTATGTGGTACAAGCAAAACCCAACGATATGGTGCAACCTTACACCACTTTATGGGTAAGGTTGCTCAAGAATATTGTGTACGGGTGCACCATAAAATAGTGCAAGCTTACACCATCAAATGCAAGATTGCGCCATTTTATAGTGCAACCTTACTGCATAATATGGTGCAAAGTTGCACCACTTGTTGGTGTAACTTTTCCAAAATGTGGTGCAGCTGGTATAGTTCCACTTATTGGCGCAACATATCGCCAAAATTAAGTGTAATCTTTTTACATCTCTGCTTTACGGGAAAAATATTTTCAAAACTGGGTTTCTGTGTACAGTTCCAAAAGGTTGGTGTTTACTTCACCAATTTATAGGAATAAACGGTTTTTGTTTTGTTTTTTTTAATTTTTCCTCACATTTGGAAGATTTTAATTTCGATTGCTTATGTTAGCACATATATAGTGTCAATTTCAAGATCTTCATCAACAATTAATTTGAATACCTTCATCAACAATTAAGTACCTCCAACAAAATAAACCACTCAACAAGATCCACTTTAATCATCAAATGAATGTTCTTTTACTGAATCTGAACATGAAATTCAGTGATGGGGATAAGGAGTTTTGTGTTTTTAACTGTTTTTTTTCTAACAGCTTAACCCCAACAGCACAGTTATAGCATGCAAACAAAAATATTGGTTCATGTTTATCTCTCAGTTTGGCACGACATTCAAAATATGAACTTTTTTTTGTTGGCAAGTGAATTTCACCTTCATGATTTACAATATCAACTGAACTTTCATCTTAATCGTAGGATATTAAACTCGATCTTGGAGACATCTGAAATTAGTCTTCAGACTTGCATTGACTACTGAAATTAGTCTTCAGACTTACATTGACTACTAAAATTAGTCTTCAGACTTACATTGACTACTGAAATTCTTATTTGTTTAGTTAGAACGATTTTTTTTACTTGGGTTTAGCCACCGCCCACAACTTGATGGGCTATAAGCAGTCGCCCGTCCTTAATATAGGGCCACTTAAGGAGAGAGCCAGTGCCATAAGACAAATACAACATCAATGCCTTACCGGCAATTCGAACCCGTATACTCAGCTCAGACGAATGATCAGAAGTCATAGCTAAGAAAACTACGCCACCAGGGATTCCACAGGTATTTTTAAGTAACTTGGCACATGTAACATCAGAAAGTTCGTGTAAATAATTATGTCGGAAACACCAGATATATACGTATTACAAAAATTATTTTAATCACCTTCCTTATTAACTTGAGTGAACGCTTCTTTAAAATTTTCCGAACCCGCAATCATTGTGACGACAAAACGAACATGGCGGCACAACACACAGCATCTGCCTCCTTCGGATGACTTGATGACGAAAACGCATGCGCCGATTCTTTCACTGCACCAAAATGTGGTGCAAGGTACTTTTGGCTGCTTTTGGTAACTTGCTCGAAAAATTGGTGCAAGTCAAAGGCTTTTATGCACCACTTTATGGTGCAAGTGTGAAAATCGCACCAGATTATGGTGTAAGTGTCGGACGCTGCACGATATTGCGGTGCAAACTTGAACTGAAATTTTTAACAGTTTAGCTTAGCATTGTGTCCAGTTAAAAATTAATGATATTTATTGGTTATGTTTGATGCTCTAGCCATCACAATATGTTTGTCGTATTCTACTTTAAATTCCATCAACTATACTAACTTATACAAATTAGCACAATTGTATATTTTTCGAGAAACACATATTCACATTTGTTTTAACTGACGTTTATTTTTCAAGGATGTGATTGTCAAGCAGGCCAAAATAATCACCGGTGATGATTCGCTCCAGAGTGTCACTACCCTTTAACATGTAATCAAGATCACTTTCCTCCAGCTGAGAGACACTAATGATACATATAGTTTGTTATCTTCGGGAAATTGCTTCTTGATGCCTTCGTTGTTTCTTAAAGTCTCTCTTAAAGGCGTTACTCGTGGAGTCGAATCGATCCATCACTGTCCTAAGCAGAGATTTGCCCAAATCCCTCCTTTTGTGTTTTGACGAGAGACACGTCAAAAAGGTCTGTCGAAATGGCGGCTTCAACATTGTCACCGTTCATCTAACGGGACAGAGCTGTCGTAGTAAGGAATTCTTCCTCTTGCCCCGAAGAGAGCGCACATTTCATGGTAGGAAGTGGCTTAACAAAGGGCTCTCGGCCGTGTTTCCTTACGAGCGAGTTTTAACTGTCTTCCGATTTCGCGGTACTAGACGCAAGTGAAATTGAAGCTAAGTCCATCATTGCCATGAACGTCGTTTTCTGGAAACATTGAGTCCAGATGACAAAGCGAATTTCAGGTTAGAGAATTCCGATAAATTATGTGGAGAGAGAAAACTTAATGGGTAGAGTAGTATCCATGACGCAGGAAAACTATGACAGATACCATGAAACTCCGACTTAGTATTCAGATATTTCTAATTTACGACTTTCCGCTTGTTAAACTAATGCGAAAATTTTCCCAAAGTAACATTCCCCTACTTTACGTATTCTCACATTATTAAGCATTTAAAAATAGCACGTTCCCCGATCCAACGTTTCGAAAAAACGAGCGATTTCTGCGCTGTTGCTTAGCTTCCATTATTATTATTACTAGTCCGTAACCCGTGCCATGCATTGTTGGAAAAGCGGTGACTGACATCTTTTTTTTTTTATTATTGGAGGTTTAACGACCACCGTGAGCAACTCAATGGGCTATAAGCAGTCGCCCGTCCCTAATTTAGGGTCACTGGTTCCAGGGAAGGGAGAGAGCCAGTGCCGTAAGACAAACACAACATCCATGCCTGACCGGGATTCGAACCCGGACCCCTTACGGACGAATGATCAGAGGCCAGCGCCTTAGACCACTGCGCCACCGGGGCGGCGACATCTTTTCTTGGTATATAACACCAATCGTAATAAAATGCATAACTATAATAAACGGTTGAATTATTAATGGGTCACCAACAACAAAATTTTCGTAATATTCCCATTAATTTTTAATTTTTCCAACTACTCGTATACGAATGTAACGACGACGTTCCTCATTATTATATAAACGCTGAGAAACAGCACGAAATAAACATTTGCCATCACCAAGAATTGGGATAACATGGCTCTCCATGGCAAACCAAAACAACTCTTTACTAAGAGTACGCTTAAAGGCATTCACATAGAAAGCAAAGTCAAAGGGTTAGCTGTTGCGTTTGACTTTGAACCTCGATCACAACTACGCAGTTGATAGCGGAGGGCTTAGTTCCAAGTCCGACCGCCGCGGAAAAGCAGATGGAGCTGCAAATACTGAAGCGAGAACAAACGCCACAATTACGAAGGGCGAATTGTGCAAAGAAAATGCCATGGTAACATTAAAAAAAAAATACTTATGACAAAAAAAATAGCGATGTATGTCAATTCATCTAAATAAAATCGTGAAAATCGCTCCAGTTGGTGGCGATGACCGATTGTATAAAAAAACGGCCTTGTGTTTTAAATATATAGATTATTATTTTTGGCACACAAAGTTCGTGCGTTAAGTCGAACGGGAAACATAAAGTTAACTAATTTCGTTCATACGTAATTATAAGTATGGTAACGTGATATCTGCTCCACGAAACGATTTAACCTTTTTGGCTGGAACGAATTATCTTGGGTTTTGAAAAATGGCTGTTATCAGCTCGAATGGATGTGTTCGTTGTCTAAGACGTGGACCTAATGCAGCTAGAACGAGTGAACCTGCTCATATGTAAGCGTTGCTTTTCCCTTAGCCTTGTAATTCAAAGTGATCATGTAGGGGTGCGATTGACACTAATCCTTTGTCTCATTACCTGCTAAAAGAGCTATAACAATGGAGATGAACCCAAGAAAGGTGAGAGAAGATGGTTAAATGAATTGTTTCTATCCAGTGGCATGATGTCTCTGTCAGGAGGAATAACTCTTCCTCGCCGTGTCACTGATCACGCAACGTAGAATAAAGAACAAGAAGGCAGCACTTACAATTATGGGAGGCTATGGTCTGTATTGAGGAAATGAGGGGGAAAATTTGCCGTAACGTTCGTTAAACCTGGCCGCTCTGTGAACATTTCTGTTTGAGGAGCGCAGAAAAGTTTGAGTACCGTTTGGATCAGGTACATCGATCGCTTAAAACTGAGACTGAATGGTCGTTGATCGAATTTAAAACTGCAACACGTTTTTAGCACGCAGCCACGAGGTCAACGCTTCATCCTGCCGTTCACTCCAATGTTCCTCACATAAAGTGGTATCAATCTAGCGGTACTACCTGCTCGTCAGACTTCCTTTCATGAAGCTAAGAAAACATGAACCGAACGGCGAGAAACAGGTGCCACATCCGGGACTCTAACCCGAGACATCAGAGCAACAGTAACATGTTCTAACCGTTCGGATTCCGGAAGTTTTAAATTTACCACTTACAGTAGCGAACAAAAGTATTTGGCGAAACACTTTTTCTACCATAATTTTTTTTTCTGCTGGACCAAATCGGGTTATTTTGGAATATGATATGTGTTATTCAGTTGTAAACATGGCCCATATGCAGATGGATCGGGAACCGTTGTCTTGCTGCATGATCCATCCGGGTGGCATATTCTGGTTTGCCCATGAGAAGACATCGTTGATGAGCATGTTCCTATAGCTCTGGCCGGTCATTATTCCGTGAATCTTGATGATTGGGCCCATTCAATTGCGAGAGAAGATGCCTTAAACCATGAGCTATCCTCTTCCATGCTTGATAGTCGGCTGAATGAACTGGGGGTTGAATCTCTGGCCACACGAACGTCATACGTATCGGATGCCATCACGTCCGAACAAGTTGAACTTGCTCTCGTCGGTGAAAAGCACCTTACTCCAGTCCGCCGCGGTCCAGTGTCGATGACGGCGCGCGAACGCGATTTTGCTCGTCGATTCTTGACTGCGATGAGTGGTTCTTGGCAGGGCGTCTTCCATTCAATCCACCAGAAATGAGACGACGGGAGATGGTCATTCGGCTGACGTTCAAGTCGTCGCTGTCGCAGAATTCGGTGGCGATGTCCACAACAGTCAAGGTGGTATCAGCACAAGATCGACGACGGATGCGTCTATCCTGACTCAACGTAGTGGAACGAGGTGTACCACATCGCGGACTGTTCTCGACGGTCGCAGTCTTCTTATAACGTTGCAGGATAGCTGAAATGGACTGGTGTCGGATCTTCAGGGCCCTCGGAATGTCGGTGACGTGCATTCCGGATTCCATCATGTTCACGGCCACCTGGCGAGCTCCAAGAGGGATATCCGTCTTTTTACCCATTTCTGAAAACCTAAGATTGACTTATTATCACACTATACATCACAAAACCCACAAAAATTGCAAGAAAAACATTAATACATGCAGCAAACAAATGGGTAATAATTGGCGACTCTTGAATATGGCCCATTTCGAACGACAAATTTGCTCTGAGCGAAATACAAAGTACGTGGTATTGTATAGCCCACGAATAAACGCATATCATATCCCAAAATGACCCGATTTGGTCCAGCAGAAAAAAACATTATGGTCGAAAAAGTGTTTCGCCAAATACTTTTGCTCGCTACTGTATAAATCAAATGGACAAATAAGGCAACGAAAAGCCTGCCGGAGTAGGGAGATATGGAATCGAATCGCACTTTCGGCAAAGAAAGGTTAAATTAGTGCTAATAATAATAATCGACTCTGTCGTTGCATGACTCAAAAATCCGATATAGCAAGATCACATTAAAATGCTTATAATATTAAAATACATGATTTGCAAGTTAGAAACTACGAGATCTTTCGGACAGTCAGGTAGAATGGAAGAAAAATGTGTTGTTGGTCGTAAAAAGTTATCAAAGCTCAGGCTCAGAGAGTTAGTCTTAAAGAATTGAAGTGGGGAACTCTACTTACGATGATGACGATGGGGAGTCCTCATCGTCAATTGTGGTGTCTTGTAGCGTTTCTTCGATGAGTTATTTCCATGGTTGTGGCACTAAATAAGGCGAGTCGTCATTACAACATTTATCACTAAATCCGGAGATGTACAAATTTTCGTTCAAAAAGGGTCGAGGACTTGCAGCGACAGAGTCGATTATTATGATTGGATTATTTGAATTATGCACGAACATAAAAGGACTTCCTGGCCGTGACGATTGTAAAACAAAAAATATGTGATGGTTCTTTCGCACATCGTACGTAAAAAAAAAAAAAAAAATAGAATCCTTCAATGAAATGGTTGCCGAGTGTTGCTGTTGGATAACCTGAAACCTGCTGAGCAATTTCGTTCTCCCACCTTTTATCTAGGAAGGATGATGTAATGTACGAATTCAATGGAATGGACGCTGAAGAAGCAACAAGCCTGCCGCCTTAGTTCAATTGCCTCTCCGGGAGCACAACGGTCTAAGCGCTGGGTTGTGACAATTCGTCCGTGAAGGCTCCGTGTTCGAATCACGGTGATGCATGGATATGTGTTTGTTTTACGACACTGGCTCTATCCCTTCCTTGTAACAAGTGGCTTTAAATTGGAGACTGGCGATTGCTCATATCCCATTGAGTTACTCCTCGTGGTCGTTAAATCACTAAACAAACAAACAAACAAACAAACAATTGGGAAAGCACCTACTGCGGAGTAGGAAGGTGAGGTTTCTAATGCCACTGCTGGCAAAGAAAGGTTATACGAGGGAGAATATAAAGGTAAAGGCAACACAGCCATTAATACTGATAACTGTGAGCAAAAGAACATAACGGTTACCTAACTTCCCCAAATCCTGCAGTTTGATGCACTTTTGGTATTGTACCAGTAGCTTCTCCATTCCTTAGGATTAGCTTTTCGGCTACTCCCGAATCCAGGTGTGCACCGCTTCCTTAACCTCATCATCAGAGGTTAACCCGTGATTGCGTAGAGCCTCTTTAAGTGGACCGAAGACGTGATAATCTCATGGCCACAGATCAGGTCTGTAAGGCGAAAGTGGAAGATATTCAAACCGCAGTTATTGCATTGCTTCCACGGTAGCGGCCGCTACATGAGTATGTGCATTGCCATGGTGCAGAAAGCATGTTTTTGACAGCATCCGTTTGCTGAAAATTGTAGCTTTCATTTTCCTTTTTAGCATAGCACTGTACGTTGTACTGGTCCCTGTTTGTCCGTATTCCAGAAAATGCGCCAAAGGGCATTTCATGTCCCGAAAGAAGATCAGCATGATTTTCTTGCTGTAGGAATGTCGTTTGAATCTTTTATTTAGTAGAAAAGATGGGTGTTTCCACTGCATGCTTTTTCTCTAGCTTTCTGGTTCACAATGCCAAACCCATGTCTCGTCGCCGGTGACATTACGATTGAAAACATTCGATAATCATAGCGACTCAGAAATTGAGCGACTCAGAAATTGAGTCGCGACCTCCACGCGGCTGCCCCTGTGGCGCAGTGGTCAAAGCGATGGCTTCCGAACATTCGTCCGAAAGGGGTTCGAATCCCGATGAAGCATGGATGTTGTGTTTGTCTCACGACACTGGCTCTCTCTCCCTTCCCTGGAACCAGTGGCCCTAAATTAGGGACGGGCGATTGCTTATAGTGCATTGAGTTGTGCTCACGGCTGTCGTTAAACCTCCAATCAAAAAAAAAAAAAAAAAAAAAAAACTCAACGCGCTGTTGCTTGTGAAGATCAGTAAGCTGTTTGGGTATCCATCTTGCGCAAATGTTACAGTAATCCAAGTCATTATGCACTATGGCATGTGTGGAACCGTAGTTGATATCCAAATATACAACAACAGTGAACAACGTGATCAGTCGGTCTTCTCTGAACAAGGTATTCGCCATGTTGATTTGAGCTTCTGTGCGTGAAGTTGATGGCCGACCAGATCTAGCTTCGTTGGTTAAACTTCACCTTCCCGCTATAAATCTTTCTACCCATTCATAAACTTTTCGTTCGGTCATGCTGTTTTCACTGTGCTGTGTTGTGCGTGTCTGAACTACCCAATAGTTAATGCAAACATGTTGTATGTGTGAGCTTCTATCCGTTGCGGTTACCGCATAAGTTCGAAATTGCTTTGGACTTATACGTAGGTAAATCAAAAAAGTAAAGACAAAGATTTTCCAACAGCAAAAATGTAAAATCAATAGAGATTATTATTCACGCTTGTAGCAATTCGATGTACTATAACAAGTTAGTAAAATCATGCAGCCGCCCCGGTGGCGCAGTGGTCTAAGGCGCTGGCCTCTGATCATTCGTCCGTGAGGGGTCCGGGTTCGAATCCCGGTGAGGCATGGATGTTGTGTTTGTCTTACGGCACTGGCTCTCTCCCTTCCCTGGAACCAGTGACCCTAAATTAGGGACGGGCGACTGCTTATAGCCCATTGAGTTGCTCACGGTGGTCGTTAAACCTCCAATCACACACACAAAATCATGCAATGCACTGATTATGATACGCTTTCAAACATACCAGGAATCATTACCCAACTTATAACTCAAGTATGAGGATAATGGCTGTGGAATAAATCTCGCTACTATGCCTTGACCTTTGACCCCAATTCGATGATATTCAACAGAACCGGTTCAGTACATTTCCGGAACAACATACTAAAGTTTTGTCGCAACAGAGGCATTTTTTGTAAAGTTATGATGATAATTGCTGTAGAATAAATCTTGTCCTGTGCTCTCAGCTTGACCCCTTTCAATGATAATCACTAGATCCGGTTCAGTCAGGAACTTCAACAACACATTCAATAATATAATTGGTGTGGCCGCGATGGTCCACAAAATACACGCATCTCACTCCCCTCCCCCATTTCTGCTTGTAAGAGTTTGTAAAGAAGAACGTCTACACACAACGATCTCGAATTCTGGACGACTTGAAGGCGAAAATGTCTGCAGCGTTTGCACAAATCACCCCGCAGATGTTAGAAAACACGTAACTAGAATTGAGCACTCAGTATGAACTTTGAAGAATCCCCAAATGGGGTCATTTGGAAGCGCAGGAAAACTCCCATCCATAAAGGTAATTGTTACCAAATATCGACTTATTATATCTGTCACAAGCTATACCACAGAATTTTTAAATTACCCTACCAAAACGGATCACCCTGTAATTGTGAGCAGCATAAAAAAAAAAAAAATTAACGGGGGCACTAAAAAGGAGCGATTGAGTTATTACGATACGTAGCTGTGTAGCCTCAGCGAAAGGTCTGGAAGTTTGTTAAGAGTTCATTGACGTTACCATGATCGGGAACGGAAAAACGGAGGTGGAAAGAAATAAAGACTGTAGCTAAAACAAGGAGCAGTTTATTAAAAGTCTTGTAGACAACGCAGTAACCGCTTATTTCGGGAGAGTGCTTTTAATCTGCAGCGAAGGGGACTGTGATTGATAGGCTCGATTTTCCGAAGTTCCATTGAAAGCTTTCTGAAGATTACACAAGCTAAGAACCGGACTACATTTAATGAAATTGGTTGCTCTTTCTCCTGAGAAAGAAACGTTTGTCGTCTGGTAGGGATGAAGTGCAAATCATTACCTGGGAGGTAGATTGGAGGGATTTTTAAGGACCGAGTGTGAAAGACGGTCAAAGGGGGAAAGCACATGGACATGAAAAGATTTAGCTGGGATTGAACGGCTTATTTTGTTCAGATGGATTTTTATTCGAAGCGAAGGAGAACGATTAACCTTCACGAGTCAGAAACCGGAGAATGTTTCCTTCTGATAAAATAATTATTTAAGTAATGTTAACTTGTTGTTTTTTTATGCCTCGATAGAAATAGATATCTAAGTGATTCATCAAAAAATAGCTTCGTCTCTAACCATTTTTTTAAATCATTTTGGAGATCTTAGTGCACTGCTTGCGAAATATTATTGAGTCTGAGTTAATACGAGTATGTCCAGTGTTCTAATGTTAGCATTCTTAAGGTGTCATTCGTTAAGCCTTTTTGAGATCAATCGACAGTGTTCATGCAGCCATTTCTTACCCTTTGTGGCCGTATGTTTAAGAAAAACGACGAATAGCTGAAATTCATGAGTCATGGGGAACGATATTGCTTCTAGTGGAAAATAATTGTTCAATTTATATCATTAGTGTTTGTGCTTGCTAGCTGCTCATGGAATGGAATTACTTTCCACTCTAGTCATTAAGTGACTACACTTTTATTTTTGATTGTGACCTGGAAACAGATCAGTTCTCAGATCTTAACAGTTTGACTTTAAAAGGAATGTAGGGTGTGGTCATAAAGTGTTAATGACCAGAGTTGGAGACGGGTCAAAAACTTTGGACACGGATCCGACCAGGACCTGTAACTGACCCGGACAAATCTGCTGTGAACTATAATATTAATATACACTATATTGAAAAGTCACTAGACACCCCTTCAAAAGCAAATGAACGAACCCTCTGCGCTGTTAAGATGCGTGGTACAGCTGCAAATGGTATAAAAACAAGCCTGCAGCTGACCGCGGTCATATCGCACTGCGAATTTGAGTACAAATGTCGGGGCTGGAGAGAACTGACTTTGAGAAAGGTAAGATTGTTGGGTGTTATATTAGTAGGTTGTCCATAAGAGAAGCCGATAGGCGTTTAAACTTACCCAAGTCAACTACTTTGTATGTACTGAATAAGTGGAAGACACATGACTTGCCTAAAGGAGCAAAACGTACCGGCAGACCAAAGAAATTCAGTGATAGAGGACGTCGAAGCCTCAGGAGAGTCGTTACAGCTAGTCGACGTAGTACTGCACAATTCCTCAGTGTACATGTGAATAAAAATGCTGGAACCTCGGTATGAACACGCACCATTCGCAGAGAACTTCATTCCATGGGTTACCGTGGTCGTGCGGCTACTGAAAGCCTTTCATCTCCACTCGGGATGCTACTCGTCGTTTAGCATGATGTAAAGAACATTTATCGTGGACCGGAGATCAATGGAAACGGGTCTTATGGACTGATGAACCCAGACACCCGATCCATCAGTCTGATGGCCGGGTATGGCAGGGCAACGCTGCTTACCACAGTAGAGCTGGCAGTGTACTAGTGTGGGGGTGATTTTCTTGTTATGATCGCGGCCCATTGGTTATCGTGGACAAACCTGTTAACCAGCACGTCTACCTCGATATTGTGGGCAATTATGCCCTACCATCTCTGTGGCAATATTATGGAACCGAGCCTTGTTCGTACCAGCACGATAGTGCACCGAGCCATAAAGTAAGGATTGTTACGGCGTGGTTTGACTATAATTCCGTATCGTGTGTGGACTGGCCAGCACAGATCTCTTATCTTAATCCCATAGAGCCCCTATAGGATGGATTAGAGTACAGCATAAAAAGTTTGGAACCAAGGCCTACTACTAAGCAACAGTTAGCGGCAGCATTCTCTACTGAAGGAAACGCATACCTATCGCTGTGTTCCAAAACCTTGTCAAAAACATGTCTCGAATGGTCGGTGCACGCATTAAGGCCAAAAGTAGACTGACACCGTATACTAATATATGTCAATAAATTCTATATTGTGTTTGCCTTCCAAGTGTCCAGTGATTTTTGTTAATATGATGTATTCGGTGTCTAAGAAGTGGGCTCAACGCACCTGGAAGAAGTGAGCCTGCGCATCAGAAAAAGTTACTTCCGCCTCACTTTGTTATTTAAAGTAATCAATTAAAGGGAATGATTTGATACTAATCCTTTCTGCCTGATTATCTGCTGAAAGAGATACTAGAATGGCGACGAACTAAGGAAGGAGCACTGTTAAAAACTGGTACTTAGAAATCGGCGATACGTACTGGTTTTTGAGTACATTCGGGGCTTATAATTGCTCCGAGTACTTGTCGCATTTTTGAGTACATACAGAGAATCAATTGTGAGTATATCTGGTATTTCTAATTTGAAATATATGTACTCATTTTTGAGTACGTATATTTCAAATATATGTACTCAAAAATGAATCTAGCGATTGGGACAGACTAGTTTGTAAGTGAGAGAGAGCACACTAGATGGCGCCACCGTCCGATTTTGCACTTCACGTGCTCATCCTATGCACCGCGGATATTCAGCGATTGTTAGATATTCACACCACCACCATGGCAGGTTTGAACTTGAGGTCCCTGCATCAGCGGCCTGAATGTCTAACCATTAAGCCATCCTCTGCTCGATTTCAAGTGTGATCAAATGATCATATGTAGAGGATTTTAGGAAGGGAGTGTGTGACCCCAGGTCTTAAACAACCCTTAGAAATAGGAAGCTAGGAGATTTGGACTAGAGTGCCCGATAGGGAAGTGACACGGAAGCGAAGTAGAAAGGGGGCGGAAGACGCCCTTATTTATTACCGGAGAGCCAGTACCCGGTGTCCGACGGCTTAACGTGCCCATCCGACGCACGGCGGATATTTAGTGGACCGAGCGTTCGTACCTGCCTGGGATCGAACCTGAGGTCCTTTCCGTGGCAGCCACGAACGCTGCCCACTAGGCCACCCACGGCCCGATTTCAAGTGTGGAATACGTGTACTCCATACATACTCATTTATTCATAAAATCAACTGGAAGTATATTATTTGATGGCACATCTGGGATAATAGATATACTCGTTGTCACATGCTGGGCAAATGGATTGCACAATTTTATGACAAATATAGTAATGAAGCAAAAATATATTATATATGAGATTGACACAAGTATAGTTAACGTAGAAACGTACACGAAGATACTTTATGCATAATTAAATTACTTGTGATCAGTGACTTTGTTGCACTGATTATTTATGTGTGTCCCTTTACACATTTATTAAAGAATTTCTCTTTAAACCTATAATATCTAAAATGAAGAAATACGAGATTATATTTGTATTTATTAACGTAGTTATTTGTAAGTACGTATCGTTACTTATATTCGAGCATGTCATGTACTCGTTTACGATACGATTGAACTTAAAAAAACCCGAGTAGGTTCAGGTTCTCATTTTTAAGTAGATTATTTTTAAAGAGTGCGGGAAAGGAGATGTTTAAGTCACCTGTTTATATCTACTGCACATGATGTCCATGTCAGAGAGACTAGCTCTTCTCCGTCTTTCCTTCCATTATGGAGCACAGAATAGCAGACTACAAATGAGATTTCATAAGCGGTGACAGGTTTATGGTCGGGACTTCTGAGATGAGAAGGGGGGAAAGGAGTTGTTCTGCCGTAGGTTTCGTCAAAGCCCGACCCCTGTGTGAATATGTTTCTTTGTAGAGCACAGACAATGTTGGATACTGGCCGTTACATCAGCCGTGTGAAAGGATGAACCCCGAAACAACCACAAATCCAATTAAATAGTGCATTTGTGTGCTAAAAATCGCATTTGAGAGCTGTGTCTCCTCAATTGCAACTGATTTAGTAGTACTAACTCGTTTTCGGTCTCTTCCTCAACGTTGCATTAAATATGGTTACCAAGCATTTTTAATGTTAAATCCGTATGCTATAAGATTTAGGGTTAAAGTATATGCCACAGTGCAGCAATATACATTCAATGGGCAAAACATTAGAAATGATAGCGTGCTTGTCCCTCTCTAGCGTGAACACACTCCAAGGCATGGTCTCTACCAGATACTGGAGGGTTTCCGGAGGTAATGTCAGCCATACCTTTTGTCCATAACTGTAGCATTGTCCGTAACTACGCCCAAAACGTCGGTTCAGGATCCATGGATCTGATGTTCTGCGTCACGGCATCCCATAGAGCTTCTACAGGTTTTAAATTCTTGAACCTTGGGTGCCAGTGGATGGTTCCAAACTCAAATGAATGTTCCTCGAGCCATACCTAGGTGGATGCATTCCAGTGGGGCGGCGCACTGTGCTTCTGAAACATGCCATCGGCCGCAGGACGAGCGAAGGACATGAAAGTTTGTTGGTGATCAGCCAGCACATGCTGGTAGCCCGCAGCGGTTAAGAACCTCTCCAGAAAAACTATAAAGGACCTAATGTGTCCCATAAGAAGGCTTCCCAAACCACCACAGAGCCTCCACTGCTTTGAATACAGCTGGCCTGTCACGACGGAGCCATGGCTTCATTTGTTCGACGCCACACCCTCACCCTTTCGTCATCTCGGTGCTGCTGAAAACGGGATTCATCTGACCACACGACGTGGAGCCACACTTCAGAGGTCAAGTTTTGATGCTCCGGGCACCAGGCGATGACGAGCAATCAACAGTGGCACGCGAGAAGGACCTCTGACTGCTGGTACGTCCGTCGATGATATGCTCACGGTATATCCTCGATACGGTTGCCCTTGCGAACCTTTGGGTTCTTGCCACTGGCGATAGAATGATCCATGTGTGTTGTGCCGATAATGCGTCGACGATCAAAGTCACTCGGATCACCACGTTTACCCATGCTCGTCGATTATGACACACTGTTGGGAAGCCCTGCTGCCCGGATATTTATCACCTGCGTTCAGTTTGGGTCTGTCCCACTTTGCGCGGGGGGATGCTCAGGTCATCTGATTAACTCTAGCTCCAAACAAAATGATGTATTCTAGCTCCCTTCTTACTCTTTTTTTTTATTGGTTTATGCTTTAAATTTTGTAATGGTATTCAAATTTAGTGATTGATTTTTGGCGTGGTTAAGGTTGGAAATTAATATGTTTAGATTTTTAAGTCTGGGGTATCATCATGATGATTCGGGTGAAGGGGAGACATTGTTTAAGTATTTTTATATTCAAAGAGTGTCATCGGGGTTGTTTTTAGTGATGATAAACGGTGGGTGGAGATGTGATGGGGGCTTTGCCCTTAAAGGTGGGCGGAGGGCCGCTTTATTTTTGGTTTTTTAAAGTTATGAAAGGGTTAGCGTGGGGGGGGTGTTTCGTGCTGATGACTTTTCAGAAGTTGGTGCCTTTCATATTGATAGAGGGTTTTGACGGGTGGTTGGGTAGGAGTGGGAGCAGTGGGATCTTTTGGTCAGGGGGATTTGCGTGGACTATCTCTAATGTAAAGTTTTTTTTTTTTTTTGTTGAGGGTTTAAGTACCACCTTGAGAAACTCAATGTGCTATAAGCAATCTCCCGTCCCTAATTTAGGACAACTGGTTCCAAGGAAGGGAGAGAGCCACCGCCATGAGACAATAACAACATCCAAGCCTCACGGGATTCGAACCTGGACCTAGCGCTTATACCACTGCGTCACTGGTGCGGTAATATTTTGTCCTCTGAGTGTATTAGACAATAACAACATCCAAGCCTCACGGGATTCGAACCTGGACCTAGCGCTTATACCACTGCGTCACTGGTGCGGTAATATTTTGTCCTCTGAGTGTATTAGAAATGCATGAATTCCAAGTTCATCTCACTTTAGAAAAGAACCTAATATTTTTATTATTATTGGGCTTTTTTTAAATGATTTTTGGACCTGGTAGTACAAAGACATACAGGCGGACATAAACAGGAGACATAAATTACACAGAAACAACTACAAATCGTACATTGTTGACAGTATACCAAATGATCAATGTACACAGATACAGACAGTGATGATCATGTAACACATTGTGAACAAGTACACATCAAACATGGTTTTTACAGTATGCTAAATGACCAATGTACACAGATAACCAGTGCTGGACAAATAACACATTGAGAGCCAGTGCCGCAAGACAAACACAAACATCCATGCCTCACCGGAATTCGAATCCGAACCCAACTAGGGCGAATGGTCGTAAGTCAGCGCATAGACCAGTGCGATAATATTTTGTCTTCTGAGTATATTAGAAATGCATAGGTTCCAAATTCATCTCACTTTAGAAAAGAAACTAATGTTGTTGTTGTTTTTAATTATTATTTGGGGTTTAACGACCACCGTGAGCAACTCAGTGGGCTATAAGCAGTCGTCCGTCCTTAATTTAGGGTCACTGGTTCCAGGGAAGGGAGAGGGCCAGTGCCGTAAGACAAACACAACATCCATGCCTCACCGGGATTCGAACCCTGACGCATCTTGGACGAATGGTCAGAAGCCATCGATTAGACCACTGCGCCACCGGGGCGGCAAACTAATGTTAGCAATAGAACATTTATCAGACTGACTCACTTATAAACGTGGAAAGAGCGATGACCTCTGCTTAATGTTCCTGGTCCAAGTCAAATGTCTTTATTTATTTATCAGACTACACTATTATTAAGTGCTTTTATTTCAATAATAAACATGTCGAACAGACTCTATTTTCACAGATATAATACCAGCACTCTGATGCTTTTACAAATGTAACATTTGTGTCTGTTACGAGGCTCTCACTGTGAATTCAATTAAAGCAAGGCACTCCAGCAGTCATCATTAATTGCAAATTTCTTTCCGTTTCTCCTCTGATGTAGTGGTGTTCCGATGCACTCTGTAACCGAGCATCAAGTACTTTCAGGACTAACGACGTGCTAGCATCCCCGCTAGTTCCATTTTAACGATCCATTCTTTCATGCACTTTGTTCCGTTCCTGACAAACAGCATTAGGTACTGGAAGCACCATAAAACTGCACAGTTATGAAAGTAAATTTTCCGCGCTGTTTTCGGAAGAATGTCAACTATGGGATTAATAAAAGAATGACTTTCCCGAGACGATTCTCCCTTCCGTACTAAACACGCAAACAACGGCTCGTGAAATGGATTGTATCCACAATGGGCTTTCCTTTCTTTTCCGCCAATTTAAATTATTTATAAAGCATTCTCTCCGACATTTAGCTTAATGAATTAAATACGTCATTGCTGTCATTCAACGCAGATATCGCGTATTCTTTGTGCGACCGCCTCTTTCAAAATTAATTTTTTATTTCCTACTCCACAGCAATGAAATTTACAGGAATATATAGCATGTGCAAAAAAAACGTCAAATGAATCAACCGTTGCTTACTTAGCATGAACGTGAAATACAGGGTGATTCAAAATGATTCATCCGATTTCATTAGATCATAGCTTCGTAAAAATAAAGGTAATAACAGATTAAAATGAAGATAAACGCACCGAGTTTACGAATGTAACCGCTAGATGGCGCAATGTATAACGTGTAGCTGCGCCTGGGAGAAAGACTGTGAAAAATGTCATGCACGAGGCGATGGAGGACGACTAATTTGCTTTACGTCTGGTGTTTAGTGACGAAGCAATGGCCTATAAGGGAAGGGTTTTAGGGTATACCCCCCTCTCCGAAATTTTTGGGGTGAAATCTGTTTTGCTTTTTTATCGTAAGTTGTGAGATCAACAGGGAGTCGCCATTATCTTCTTTTAATTTTTTTTTTACAAATTGTTTCTGTTATTTCCTTTAATAAACCTCACTATACCAGTGGGTATAGTGAGAAATAGTTACTAAGACTGCAATATTAGACGGCCAATTCAAGGTCAAAGTGGCGTTTCACAGTAGCTTCTTTTTTCGGGGGGTGGGGGGGTGAAGGTTAAACGACCACCGTGAGCAACTCAATAAGCTATAAGCAGTCGCCTGTCCCTAATTTAGGGCCGCTGGTTCCAAGGAAGGGAGAGAAGCAGCGCCGTAAAACATACACAACATCCATGCCTCACCGGGATTCGAACCCGGACCCGTCTCGGACGAATGATCAGAAACCATCGTTTAGACCACTGCAACAACGGGGCGGCTATAGTGGCTTCTCCTGTCGTTATCGGAATTTGTAAAATCCACTTCCTGATGGAGATTTCAACTTTTCTTTTTTTCATAATTTTCATTTTTCAGATTACTATCCTGTCTCCAATGTAATTTTGTTTTTTTGCATGTGATCTCTGCCTCATATTGTTCAGTTTGTTTTTCTGTTTATATTGGAGTAAGGTCACGTGTCGTTACTCGCTAACTAATACAAATAAATTAAAAATTAAAGAGTTTATTTTTTGTTAAGTGATTAGATAGTTAGAAGATTTTTGATGTTTTTTTCAAACACCGAAATACACTAAGGTCTAGTTACGGCCCTGACTGATAGATAGATAGATAGATAGAGTAATTACATTTATTGATGTAGAATATTTTACCGCCCCCCCCCCGCCTCCGAAGCTAAAGTCTAGTTAGGGCCTTGATTTAAGTGCCAACACAATATTTGCATACTGGGCACGGAAAACTCTCATGCAGTAATTGAAACCGAACGCGTTCTTAACGGACAGCGGTTAGAAAGCCGCCGTACCTTTAACGAACAACGATTAGAAAACCACCGGTACCTTAGCGAACAGCGGTTAGAAACCCGCCGTTAACTTGACGAACAGCGGTTAGAAACCCGCCGTTAACTTGACGAACAGCGGTTAGAAAGCCTCCGCTACTTTGAGAAACAGCGGTTAGAAAGCCTCCGCTACTTTGACGAACAGCGGTTAGAAAGCCTCCGCTACTTTGACGAACAGCGGTTAGAAAGTCTCCGTTACTTTGACGAACAGCGGTTAGAAAGTCTCCGCTACTTTAACGAACAGCGGTTAGAAAGCATCCGCTACTTTGTCGAACAGCGGTTAGAAAGCCTCCGCTACTCTGACGAACAGTGGTTCGAAAGCCTCCGTTACTTTGACGAACAGCGGTTAGAAACCCGACCTAACCTTGACGAAGAGCGGTTAGAAAGCCGCCGTTAAATTAACGAAGAGCGGTTAGAAAGCTGCCGTTAACTTAACGAACAGCGGTTAGAAAGCCGTCGTTACCTTAATGAACAGCGGTTAGAAAGCCGTCATAACCTTGACGAAAAGCGGTTAGAAAGCCGCCCTTACCTTGAAGAAGAGCGGTTAGAAAGCCGCCGTTAAATTAACGAAGAGCCGTTAGAAAGCTGGCGTTAACTTAACGAAGAGCGGTTAGAAAGCCGCCGTAACCTTGACGAAGAGCGGTTAGAAAGCCGCCGTAACCTTGACGAAGAGCGGTTAGAAAGCCGTCGTTACCTTAATAAACAGCGGTTAGAAAGCCGCCGTAACCTTGACGAAGAGCGGTTAGAAAGCCGTCGTTACCTTAATATACAGCGGTTAGAAAGCCGCCGTTACCTTGACGAAGAGCCGTTAGAAAGCCGCCGTTAAATAAACGAAGAGAGGTTAGAAAGCCGCCGTTGCCTTAACGAACAACGGTGAGAAAGCCGCCGTTGCCTTAACGAACAGCTTCTTAACCCATGGATTGGTCGCTGTGGACACGACTATAAGGTGCTCTGGAAGTGGCCCGCCTGATCTCCGGACTTGACCCCTTTCGACTTTTCCTTACAAGGGTATATTAAGGGTAATATGCATGTGTCACCATTGCCCACAGTGTTAGATGAACTCAAAGTTCGCATTCATAGTGCTCTGCAGTCATTGACACCAGACATGCTTGATCACGTATGGCAGGAATTTGATACTCGACGTAGTTCACGTGACCAATGGAAGTCACATAGAACATTTATAAAGTATGATAAAAAATTTGGACGGTTTTTTATTTATCTAATGTACATTTAATCGCTGTATATTTAGTAACATATGAAATCCAGTCATTTGAAATCGGATGAATCATTTTGAATCACTCTGTATTTTAGTTGAATTTATAACCACACAGCTCAGAAAAAGAAAGTGTGACCTACCACAGAGATAAAGCACGTGTCAAGACAACAAATCTGCAGCGATACATTAAGTCTGTGTAGCTTAGTTGGGAGAGCATCTTACTCCGGAATGAGGGAGGCGCAGTTCTATCGCTGTCACGGACAAATTCCTGTTTTCACAAATGCCTTTGTAGCAATGCCAAAGAGCAAATTTCAACATTTTACTTTGATAGATAACAAAAAACTCTCTGATATAGATTTAAAAATATCGCGGTCGCTTGCGAGGTGAAAAGTTTAACGAATTTTGTATACTGTATGACCTCACCAGGCTATGTTTCAAGTTCGTTCTCACATAACCTAAAATTCAGTGTCCAAACTCCAGCTAAGAATCTCGTTTTCTCACAGTTAGAACCAGTATTAAAGGCACTGCCTACCGCCCCGCCGGCGCAGTGGTTTAAGCGATCGCTTCTGATCATTCGTCCGAGATGGGTCCGGGTTCGAATCCCGGTGACGCATGGATGTTGTGTTTGTCTTACGCCCTAGGCTCTCTTCCTTCCCTGGAGTCAGTGGTCCTAAATTAGTTACGGGCGACTGCTTATAACCCATTGAGTTCCTCACGGTGGTCGTTAAACCTCCATCAAAAAAAAAAAAAAGGCGCTGGATCTATTTTCTGTTACAATTAGCGAAAATGACGGTAAAAATAATTTCATGCGATTCAAACCTTAAGCAATTGAGACGCACGTGCCGCTGAAGTGACGCACGTGTCATCAAAACGGCAAGCTATAACGATAAGCCTTTGCCGGCGTAGTTCAGTTGGTAGAATGTCAGACTCCGGAGAAGGAACATGTAGGGTTCGAATTGCATAACAGAGAAAGAAGACAAACTTGACTATGTTGGCGCCGGAACGTAAATATGAACCTCCTGGGCATGAGGTTCCTAAAAAAGTGTGATTTTTCCGCACGTCGTCTGGAATTAATAAAGCTCCTTCCTTCTTCAGTGAGCTTCTTGAAGCATGGTTTACCGAGCGACTTCCAAACCTGTGATTTCATGACCCGCCGTCATGGAATCACAGGCTTGGAAGTCGCTGTGATTCCAAACCTGTGATTCCATGACATCACAGGTTTGGAATCACAGCGGGGGGATGATGTATTGGGGGATTTGTATTGTACCATTGTGATGACGAATATGTCAACACAGCAAGTTGCAGCAATACGCCATTGTCGGTCTAGTTCCGTCGACTCCGGAGCAGGAAGACGTGATTCAACTTCCACTACCGGTAAAAAGGTCTTAAAGAACCTATGTAATTGGCTACGTCTTCTCTAATACTCTGACGTCATTCAGTACTTGCAGCGCCATCTGCCCTTATCCGGTGACTGAAATGGGAACTAAGCTCACCGCTATAGCACGATACGTAACACCATGGAAAAATACCGGAAAATAAAATGAAGTTAGTGACACAAACGACTTCATTTGTGGCAACAGGCACGTGCGAGAACAACAAACTGCGATGTCTGTTCTATTACGTAGGTGCTATGTCGTGCTTTATTTCATTTTCTTCGCATTGCAAAGTAATTTCATAAAAAGAAATCAGCGTTATTATAAATATAAATGCCCAGAGCTCTAACCTACTATAGCCGCCCAGGTGGCGCAGTGGTCTAAGCGATGGCCTCTGATCATTCGTCGGAACGGGGTCCGGGTTCGAATCCCGGTGAGGCATGGATGTTGTGTTTGTCTTACGGCACTGGCTCTCTCCCATCCCTGGAACCAGTGACCCTAAATTAGGGACGGGCGACTGCTTAGAGCCCATTGAGTTGCTCACGGTGGTCGTTAAACCTCCAATCAAAAAAAAAATTAACCAACTATAAAAACTGAAATTTTGAGATGTCAAAGGGAGCAAAATCGCACCTAAAAAACATTTTCAGCTCTTACGTGAATGAGTTTCAGTATATTTCCTTACAGAAATCCGGCGTCTATTTAATATGTTTTCAATCTGCTGCAATCAAAAATTTCACCCCGTCCTAGGTCGGCCAACATCCCCTATACACTGAGTGTGGCCACTTTATTATGACCACATGACAGGTTTAAGCAAATGAGCTATAGCTACACGCTGTTGCCGCCAGAGGGCGAAGCTAGTATAAAAAGGGAAAGCTTAGTGCTTGCGACAGTAGTAGAAGTGATTTTTGGGTGACGAGATGGGTAAAAAATGCGATTTTGGTCAGCGTGGGGAGTTATGGCTAAACCGCTCCAAAATGACTCCACAACCTTAATCTTGGCCCTAAGTCTCCGGCAGCTGGAATGTACCTGGCCAAAGCAGCGGCCAGTGAGACATATGAAGGCAGAGAGTGCTAAGAATCACCGGAGGATCGGACTAGACTGCCATTTGATGCTGACCTTGGCTACTTACAATGGGCGCTCCCTATCTTCTGATTCAAGGCTTCTTGAATTGGAAGAGGAACTACAAAGGATTAAGTGGGACATCGTCGGGCTAAGTGAGGTAAGGAGAAAAGGAGATCTCATTGAACTGAAAAGTGGACATCTCTTCTACTATCGTGGGACAGATACTGGCAGAACTAGTGGTGTTGGATTTATAATAAACAAGAAACTGAAGGATAAAGTGGTAGAAGTTGAAAGTTCCTCTGACAGAGCTGCACGACTCGTTATCCAACTCTCGAGAAGATACCAGGCTCAGATTATTCAAACTTATGCACCCACCACAAGTCATCCTGAAGAAGAAATTGAAGAATTTTATAAGGAAATTCGTCATCTAAATAATAAAGGCAAGCAGCACTTGAAGATAATTATGGGAGATTTCAATGCAAAAATAGGGCAACGGCAACAGAATGAAACTTGAGTAGGTAAATTCGGTCACGGTAACAGAAACCAGCGTGGAAATACTCTCGTTGAGTTTGCAGAGGCAGAAGAGTTTTTTATCATGACCTTCTTTTTCAAGAAAAAGTCACACAGGAAATGGACATGGAGACATCCAAATGGGACGACAAGTGAAATTGATTTTATTATGTTAACAAAAAATTCGTCATAGAAGACTGTAGTGTGCTAAACAAGTTCAACACAGGTAGTGACCATAGATTGGGGGCATGTAAGATGCACCTCAACACTAAATTCGAACGTGGCAAGTTCATAAGACAAACAAAATGTATTGACATAACCAACCTTAAAAAACACAATAATGCCTTCAAGTTGGAACTGAGGAACAGATTCTCTGCTTTAGAAATCCTAACATCGGAAGAAGTGGATATTTCTGAAGTTAACAGAAAAGTAACCAAAGCTCGTATGGACACAGCAACAAAATTAGCTGGCTCTAAGAAAAAGTTGCATGTGAACAAATTATCAGGAAAAACCAAAATGTTGATGCAAAAAAGAAGAGAGATGAGGACAACTAAAGAAGATGTGACTTCCAAAGTGGAATATATAGAGCTATACAAGACAGTACGAAAGAGTATTACTGAAGACATAAGGAAATTCAACTGTGAACTAGTGAGGAAAGCAATTGAAAACAACCAAAGCCTAAAGATAGCAAAGGGTCATTTCAGTAAGAGAAGAAAACAGATTACGACACTAAGAAAAGAAGATGGTTCTGTAACAAGAAATAGAGGCGAAATTTTGACAAGAGTGAAAGATTACTACTCCAAATTATATGAAAGGGATGATACATGTACTCCAGACATCATGAAAGGTACCAGTACCAGAGTTCTTCCAGTCCTCCTAGCAAAAGTTGCACATGCAATCAAGAACATGAAGCGCGGAAAAGCTCCTGGAGAAAATGGAATTACTGTAGACATCATACAAGAAGCAAGTGGAGAAATTGAAACAGTACTCGCCCTAGTTTTCACTCGATGCCTTAATGAAGGGAAGATTCCTGAGGATTGGAACAACGCTACAATGATCCTGCTACATAAAAAAAGTGACATTGAAGATCTCGGGAACTACAGACCTATCAGCTTCCTATCAGTGGTTTATAAAATCTTCACTTAAAGTTCTTTCACACCGCTTGAAGGTAGCACTGGACATGGCTCAACTGAGAGAACAAGCTGGATTCAGGAGTGGCTACAGCACTATAGATCATATCCATGTACTGAAAGAACTAATTGAAAGAGCGAGGGAATATGAACTTCCATTGTGCATGTCTTTTATCGATTATGAAAAGCATTTGATTCGGTGAAACCATCAGCAGTTACAATGGCTTTGAAATCCTGCGATATTGAAGATGTATACATTAATAATATTAATAACATCTAAGAAATTTCAAGTGCAAAGATTCGGCTTTTTGAAAGTACAACATGCATAAAAATTGGAAAGGGAGTGAGACAAGGTGACACCCTATTTCCCAAGCTTGTTAATGCCACATTGGAAAACGTCTTTCAATCACTGAACTTGGAAAACAAAGAGATAAAGATTAATGGAGATTATCTAACTCATCTTCGTTTTTCTGATGACGTAGTCATTTTTGCAACTACCCCATCAGAGTTGCAGAGTATGATTCAGGAACGTGCTGACAAGAGTAAAGAAGTGGAATTAAAAATGAACTTTCAGAAGACAAAGGGGATGTACAACGGTTTTACAAGAAATGAAGATTTATCGATTGATGGAGAAAAACTGGAGATAACAGATGCGTACGTTTATCTTGGACAGCAGATATCAAGTGAGGGTCACATTGATGAAGAAATTAATTGGCGTATAAAACTTGCCTCGAGAGCTTTTGGGAGAAACAGCATAATATTCAAGAGCAATATGTCATTATGTCTTAAAAGAAAAGTGTTTGATCAATGCATCCTTCCAGTGCTTACGTATGACGTGGCCTTAACTAAAAGAGACATACAAAGGCTGCAGACAACTCAAAGTAGCATGGAGAGGTGCATGCTTGGTGTAATCAGGAGAGATAAGAAGAGGAACTCGTGGATCCGAAAAATGACAAGAGTGGAAGACATTATGATTAGAGTTAAATCCCTGAAATGGCAATGGGCTGGACATACTGCCAGAAGGACAGACCATCGATGGACAGCCACAATTTTAGATTGGATTCCAAGAGACAGGAAAAGACCCAGAAGAAGACCACATGGGAGATTTGTGGGTGAAATTCAAAAGTATGTCGGAGTAACATGGAGGAGACTGGCTCAAGACAGACCGTTGTGGAAGAGGCTTGGAGAGACCTTCGTCCAGCAGTAGATTGATAATGGTTGATGATGGTGATGATGATATAATTTGAATATTTAAGTGCCATTCGTCCTGATGAAGCTAGGTCAATACCCAGCGAAACCAAGGTCGACTTGAAAAAATAAATATTTGTGACAAACTACGTTGTATTAGCTTAATATGTATCTCGGGACATTGCCAGCATGGACTGGGCAGTTATTGTACATCCACCATGTCGCCCTGATACGGCACCCTCTGACTTTCCCTGTTCGGCTTCACGAAGCAGTCTTCGTCGTCAACGGTGTTAGGGTGCAGATGAACTTAAAGAGACTGTATGAACGAGTTTTTTCCAAACTGTTTGCATCTATTGTGTAATATGATGGCCTAAATTCTTGATTTAAAAGTTGGACTGTTTTTAGTATAATCGTTACATTCAAAGGATATCGTTGTATGTTTACTCCACATTTTATTAAATGTCTCTATATACAGAGGAGTTATTCACAATGAGGCACAACTTTCGGGACAACCCTAGTAATTGCTTTAACCTGTAGGAGGCCCATGAGCCTGACCAAATGGTATACAAAATATTCTGCTGTGCCAAAACGGAAATGTTCACAAAACGGCAGAGTTTTGCGAAAGTTAAATCAAATAACTTCGTAAAACTCTTCCTTACCGATCATAATCCTGTCACTAGAGTTAAGCGCTTTCTTCTAGTCATTTATTCTCTGCTCATTCACCCCAGGCATCATGGCGGGGAAAGAATAGCCCCCTGACATGGACATCATGCTACGAGGTAGAAACAAGTGACTCAAACATACTCTGGTTCTTAAAATAGTACTAGTGATCCGAATTTCTTGGCGTAGAATATTAATCAAAGTTTCCAAGCTTTTGCACATCAACCAGATGGCTTTTTCAAGGAAAGTAGACAGCTAACTGCAAACTGGGTGATGAAACACTTCAACAATTTGAACGTGGTGACTTGACTAGACAATAAATGAATAGGCGCAAATGTGATCAGACATTCGAAGAAACGAGGTCACGTTGTTCGGGCGCGCGGTACTGTGGTAGAAAACACCGCATTATTTGAAGAATTGATTCCAAATGCGTGGCAACTCGAGAGAGACGCTATCATTGCAAGCCTCGCTGCTGGTCAAGATTTCCAAGGTTTCGCGAATGGCAGTAGATTTAGGTGTGGAGTATGAAGCTAATTTCTCGATATCATTCCACATAGGATCAGCGGACATGAACGTGACCTCTCTTGATGGAGCAGTGGTTATTTTACCGTCATTTGTATCCCTTTTATGTTCGTAGGTTCTAATTCCAAACGAACGATTGGTCATTCCGATGTAGTATCGCCTGGAGCAGTCCAGATATTGCAGTGGGATTGCATAAACACCTGTATCATTGAGAAGAGGGGGATTGTCAATATTTCTCTTTAGCATCGTATATAAAGATACCGGAGACCTTACGCCGACACCGAAGCTCATCCTCTTGAGCACGTTTTTGATGTGATAGGAAACTTTTGCTAAGTAGGGAATAGAGCCCAGGTAGCGAAGTTGTGGCATAGAAAAATTGACACGGCTTGTTTTCTGGCTTTTTCGATAAAGTTATTTATCTCGTTCGACGTATAGTGGCCAATTCGACGATATTTTCTAGCTCCGATTTTCTAGAACGAACATCTGAGGAGACGGCGAAAGCTCTTCTAATTCGAGAACGGAAGAAGGCCGTTTTGTAATCAACAGGACAGAATTTGGGTCACTAGTACTATTTTAAGTGTAATTGGTGTACAGTTCCTTGTATTAAATACTCTGTTTCGTTTCTTAGGTTCCTCGCCATTGCTGTAGCCGTTCTAGCAGGTAATCAGCCAAAAAGGGTTAGTGTCAATTATACCCGCTAAATAACCACTTTGAATAACAAAGGTAAAGAGGAAATCAGCGTTTTCTGGTGCGCAGGTTCTCTTGTTCCTGAGGCGTTCGGAATACTTTTTATACAGCGGATATATTCGTTCGAGCTGATTTCATTCTGCGGTCATTTGCAGAAGTTTAAGACAACCTGTTGGTATTAAAAGATTTCTGCCGATTGCGTCAGCTACTGTCTGTATTACTCAACTTCCTGTCGGTTTTGCATCATTCTACAGCGGCAGCTGTTGATAGAGTTAGGGGGAAGCGTGCGAGTGTCAGTTTGCTTCTGGTTTTCATGCTGAGAGTTTTTTTTACATATTTTCTGCATAGTGAAAAATGGGCAAAATTGCGTCATTAAGCGCTACTCGAGGGCACAAATAGTGACTTTATATCTTAAAGGATACTTCGAAGATGACATAAGCAGAAGGGCGAATGTGAGTAACACTGCTATTCACAATACGATCATGAAATATCTTGATACATATGAATTTAGCGACCGAAAGAGAAGTGGATGTCCGAGGAAAACAACCCCACGTGATGGCAATACCATAAAGCGAATGCGTTCTCCGAGGAGTTCGTGCAAGGACATCAAGTCCTTTCTACATTCAAAAGGGTCTGATCTTAGTATCAGCACTGTTTCCCGACGTCTTAGCAAAGATTTTGAATTAAAGTCTATAAACCTGCACATAAACCTAAGCTAACCTCTGTGCTGAAAAAGAAGAGACACCAGTTTGTGAAGCGTCATCAATCGTGGACTGCTGAAAATTGGAGTTAATTTCTTTTTCCGATGAATCAATTGTGCGTCAATTTGCAACACGTGAAGCACATGTTCAACGATTAAAAGGCAAAAGGTTTGACGTAAAGTACACTATATATATTAAGATAACACAACGTTGTATGTCAAAAATATTTATTTTTTCAAGCCGACCATGCTTCGCTGCATATTGAATGCGGTGCTTCGTATATAGGACAGACCCGTAGAGCCTTGCGTTTTCGATTGAAGGAGCACAAGACCTACATTCGGAATTGTGACCCAAAGAATTCATCGATGGCTAAAACACTGTTACGAAAAGGACCATAAATTTCTCTTTGAACAAGCAAAAATAATTGACATTGCAAGCCAGATACAACCACCAAACTTGATATTTTGGAAGCTTTCCATATATATCAGGTCTTCGCAACTTGTTAATGACATGGCATCCACCCCCATTGCTATCAAGCGCGTGGAAGCATCTGCCCCAAACACGTGACTCTAAACACCATTTAGGATATCATATGCAGTTTGAATATTATAACGAAGTAAATTTCTCCGTCATTTTTGTCGACGCCGGGGCTCGAACCCGGGTCCCCTCATTCTGGAATAAGTCGCTCTACCAATTGAACTACGCGGACGTTCGTTCTGACTGCTATCTGCCTTTATGTCGTGAGCGTCCTGCTGGGCAGGCACGGCACATCCCCCCTCGAAAGACGGCCAGGGGCATGGCCCACGGGTCAGCCGTGACCATGACTCGTTGCAGGCAGCTATCCGCTGAAGAACGTACACCTGAGAACTCCCAGTCAATCTGGTGTGTGGAATGCAACGTCACACACATTTAGTTTTCGAAGCGCTGGAGATGGGATTCTCTGCCGCCCCGGTGGCGCAGTGGTCTAAGGCGCTGGCCTCTGATCATTCGTCCGTAAGGGGTCCGGGTTCAAATCCCGGTCAGGCATGGATGCTGTGTTTGTCTTACGGCACTGGCTCTCTCCCTTCCCTGGAACCAGTGACCCTAAATTAGGGACGGGTGACTGCTTATAGCCCATTGAGTTGCTCACTGTGGTTTTTAAACCTCCAATCAAAAAAAAAAAAAAAAAAAAAAAAAAGAAGGGATTCTCTGATTTTTCCTATCTCGCGGTGTGGAAAAAATATCACACCATTGCGAGATGTTGAACGGCCGGGTCATCCGGAAAGTTCGGGCGTCATTATAACGAAGTAAATTTCTGCGTCATTTTTGTCCACGCCGGGGCTCGAACCCGGGTTCCCTCATTCCGGAATAAGTCGCTCTTCCAATTAATCTACGCGGACGTTCGTCCTGACTGCTATCTGCCTTTATGTCGTGTGCGTCCTGCTGGGCAGGCACGTCACAATATTTACGTGCCATTCGTCCTCATGAAGCTAGGTCAATACCCAGCAAAACCATGGTGTTCTTGAAAAAATAAATATTTGTGACATACAACGTTGTATTTTCTTAATATACGTATATATTATCGTCACAAGGCTGTCTTGGAGATCAAGAAAAAGTACACTGTTAGCACAATAAGACGTCCGCTTAGTCAGATGATATAGGGTGCTATATCAGCATTCGGTACTGCTTTATTTTACTTTTTGCCGAAAGTAGAATAAAGCAGTTTTTTTTATTGGTCCTTTTCGTGTGGAAATGTTAGGTGAGAAGTTTTTAACTCGCATGGTAGTGCACAGATGCACAATCTTAATGCATGATGGTGCTCCATGCCACAGATCAAAGACAATAAAGGACTATTTGCAGAGGAAAAACATAACTGTGCTTGACTGGCCTGGTAATAGTCCCGACCTTAACCACATCAAATATTTGTGGACCATTTTGAAAAGACAAGATAGTAGAAAAACAGCCATCAAATTTCCAAGCTTTGAATGACGCGATAAAGTACGTGTGGTGCAAAGACATTTCAAGTGACTACTTCAAATCCCTCAAATAGGTTATGCCACATCGTATTCTGTCTGTTATAAAAAAAACAACTAATGTGGCCACACAAAGTACTAATTTCTGTCTTTTTGTGTTCTAAAGAATGTAAGAATTCATCTGTGGTGTACTTTTTCCCAATATCTCTGACTAGTAATTAGTTGTTTCTTAATTTTCCGTCAAAGGCCGTATTTGCAGAGGCCGTAAACCTTTGCAAATGACTATATTTCGCTAACTCCGAGTTAATACGTTGCAGCCATTTAAAAGATTAAAATTCCTTTAAATACCAAAAGGACATGTGAAGATGTTTCAGAACTGACGCAACAGCAATCTTTAAGCATAGCATTACACATTATCTCCAAATTAATAATGAACATGTTTCATACAAAAAAATTTGTGTCAGGTATGTTTACCTAAATATAGCTTTGCGAGGGTTTCGAAAATACAGTTGTCTTCTTAATAGGAGAAATAACCCCAGCGAAAGATTCCGAAATAATTTACAACCCGCTTTTGAAGCTCCAAAGCCGATTACGGCTTTTGACAAAAAATTTATTGCTAATAAAACTGTCAGCCATACCTAGCGTATATAATAAATTGGTTAAACAAGGCTTCCTCGAAGTCTTTAGATGCAGTTATCAACGGATTGTAACCCCATCTTTTCTACACGTGATTTCTGCAACTCTCTACTGGAACATCTAAATCGCAAACGGTTTAACAACTTCATTTCATACCCATTAGTTTTTCGATAAACTTGAGAACGGAGTAAAAAGAAAAATATTCTGTTTCCTCTAATATATTGCGAAACCGTTTTCCTAATAGCTTTTGAAACTCTCAACTTTCGGAGGTGGTTTTTATGATCAGTGGATTTTACAACAGCTCTGTGTACGATAATTGCAGCTGCCAGACTTTTTTCAAAGGCACAGTCAACTCCTGATGTACTGCCACCTTTGTTATACAGGGTGTCCGAAAAATAACTGTGCACTGAAAGTAACACTTACCATGTCGAACTGGTTCCTACAGGAGGTGTTGAAAATGGACGCCACCGACGTCCAGACATGTCTGCACACGCTTCTGTGTGTTCGTTAAGACCTTTCTCAGGGTATGTGGGGTAATTTATTGGATGTGGGTCGTTATTGCAGCCTGTATCTCTTGAAGTGTATGAAGTGGTTCCTACAGGAGGTGTTGGAAATGGATGCCACCGACGTCCAGACATGTCTGCACACGCTTCTGTATGTTTGTGAAGACCTTTCTCAGGGTATGTGGTGTAATTTATTGGATGTGGGTCGTTATTGCAGCCTGTAGCTCTTGAAGTATATGAAGTGGTTCCTACAGGAGGTGTTGAAAATGGACGCCACCGTCGTCCATACGCGCTTTTCTATGTTCGTGAAGACCTTTCTCAGGGTATGTGGTGTAATATATTGGATGTGGGTCGTTATTGCAGCCTGTAGCTCTTGAAGTATATGAAGTGGTTCCTACAGGAGATGTTAGAAATGGATGCCACCGACGTCCAGACATGTCTGCACACGCTTCTGTATGTTTGTGAAGACCTTTCTCTGGGTATGTGGTGTAATTTATTGGATGTGGGTCGTTATTGCAGCCTGTAGCTCTTGAAGTATATGAAGTGGTTCCAACAGGAGGTGTTGAAAATGGACGCCACCGTCGTCCAGACATGCCTGCACGCGCTTTTGTATGTTCGTGAAGACCTTTCTCAGGGTATGTGGTGTAATTTATTGGATGTGGGTCGTTATTGCAGCCTGTAGCTCTTGAAGTATATGAAGTGGTTCCTACAGGAGATGTTGGAAATGGATGCCACCGACGTCCAGACATGTCTGCACACGCTTCTGTATGTTTGTGAAGACCTTTCTCAGGGTATGTGGTGTAATTTATTGAATGTGGGTCGTTATTGCAGCCTGTAGCTCTTGAAGTATATGAAGTGGCTCCTACAGGAGGTGTTGTAAGACAAACACAACATCCATGTCTTACCGGGATACGAACCCGGACCCCTTTCGGACGAAGGATAAGAGGCCATCGCTTAGACCACTGCGCCAACGGGGCGGCCGCAGAAATATACACGGCAATATCACAATAATATGACTACCTACCTAATAATGGGGTTAACCACCATTGGCTAGGATGATAACAGCGAGACAGCGTGGCATGGATGCAATTAGGCCCTGGCAGGTTGCTCGAGGCACATGTGCCTATTCGGACTGTGGCAGTGCACGGAGGTTCCTAATATGACGTAGTTGTGGGTCGTCACGTCGAATGGATCGATCCTAATAGTTCCGGAAGTGCACGATGGGATTGAGGCCGGGCGATTCCGCCTGCCGAGGGAGAACGGAGACATCGCTGTCGTGTTTCTGGAGTCAGTCACGAACCCGTTAGCGACGTGGCATGGATTTTATTTTTGATTGGAGGTTTAACGACCACCGTGAGCAACTCAGTGGGCTATAAGCAGTCGCCCGTCCCTAATTTATGGCCACTGGTTCAAGGGAAGGAAGAGAACCAGTGCCGTAAGGCAAACACAACATCCATGCCTCACCGGGATACGAACCCGGACCCATGTCGGACGAATGATCAGAATCCATCGTCTAGACCACGGCTGGCACGGATTTATCATTTTGGTAGACACCATCATCACCAGGGTAAACCTCCAACATGAAGGGATGCAGGTGGTCAGCGAGGATGGACAGGTAGCAGTTGTACCAGCGGTCCCAGGTCATACTAGGAAAATATTCCCCAGACATGCATACTTCCGCAGCAGGCCAGTACTTGACCGACAGCGTGTCCGGGTGACGGTTCTCGTGTGTCTGATGTCACTTCTGTGGAATGGAAACCTCGATTCGTAGGAGAAAGCAATATATTTCCAGTCTTCCACTGTCCAATGACTGTAGTCCAATGCGAACTGCAGGCGTCGTTGCTGATGGACTTAGATTAACATTGGCGCCTTGACGCAGCGTCGACTTCGGAGACCCATGCGTAAAAATGTCAGCTCTGTTATTGGGGACACGTACCTGGGTGCCTCAGCGTTCATTTGCGTGGTCAATTGCTGTGCTGTTGCTCGTCGATTGCCCTTTACCAGTCGATGGAGGCGACATTATCCTCTGGGATGGATGTCCTTTGGGGTCCCACAGTCATGACGTCGGATACATCCCACGAAGTCTGCTGCTTCTGAAATGCTTCCACCCTTGGCGCGGTAGTCGATGATCAGTCCTCTTTTGAACTTCCGTCAAGTCACTACCTCTACCCATTGTGCTCACGTGACGTACTGTGGCTCATCTGTCCTGAACGGCCGCTTATATAACCTCGTGGTCGGCCTTGTTTCGTGCAATGTGTGACGCCCCTGGGGGGAACTCTGTGTTTCCGGGTGTGGTCCTGTTATTTTGGTAGGACTGTGTATGACTCCGTACAAAGACGTCTGATTACCATGCATTTTGATGTACCTTTAGGTGTCAATTTTTTCCACGTCTTGATTTCGATAAATAGTCGTAAGCGAACCTGAGAAGTAGCATCTCTTTACCAAGATAACTTAAGTGGATCTTTAGCCAAGAAAAGAAAAGTTACGCATACTGATCTTAGACGAGTTATGAAAGAAGCAAGCGATACTCTTGTTGTACATACCAATGGCAGTGATCACCTAATTGCTGCTGAACTGGTTGACGTGAATTCGTTTAAAGAGTATGTGTCATTTCGTTCAGAAGGTATTATATACCACAGTAGAATACTATCCAGTTTCAGAAAAAAAAAATAAACTAAAAACAGAGCTAAATATTTTGTATGGGAAAAAACGATCCAAGTAGTATAATGTCAGCAACATCGTTTTTGCTTTCTTTCGAGCAAAATAATGTAAAAGAAATGTTCAGTGAAACAAACAAACTCCTAGAAATTATGATAATCACACACATGGCATCTTAATCGGAAAAGTGTTTCTCTACGTTGAAGTGCGTTGAAGAACACGATCAGTGAAGAATGGCTCTCAAAGCGCTGGCTTATGACCATTCGTCCGAGAAGGGTCCGGGTTCGAATCCCGGTCGGGCATGGATGTTATGTTTGTTTTACGGCACTGGCCCTTTCCCTTCCCTGAAACCAGTGACCGTAAATTAGTGACGGGCGACTGTTTGTAGCCTATTGAGTAGCTCATGGTGGTCATTAAAATTTCAATCAAAAAAAAAAAAAAAGGAGAATGGCTCAATGCTTTATCGATGCAACGTGATAAAATCTGTGCGTGAAAAGTAAATAAAGTTTCGAGTAATCTTAAATTGTTGGTGAACTGGCCACTTTTCCTGCTGTTTAGCGAACGTTCAATAAAATGTTTGTACCTTCTCGCTTCCTCCTTTTAACTCGTAGATATTTTAACTTTCAGTGCTCGAAATTTCTGTACCTTGTGTTTTCAAATTTTATGAAAAATATTGGGAATTAACGTCCTTGCTGTTATTATTAAAAGGAATTTATATAGGACCTGCAGTTATTATTATTATTATTTTCGTTATTCGAAATATACGAATCACAGCCTATGACAAACAAAATAAACAAAAAATTATCATTGACTGGTATTGTTGAACTGTTACGAGTTTCCACCGGAGACCTAGGTATCAGTCAAAAATCGGCGTAAAATGTATGATGTCCCAAATAAAGCTGTCTTCTGCAGTTCTGTAGGTGGTATGTCAGAAAGCTGCAATTTTTTCAAAATGATTAATAAAATACAAATTTTGAAGATGACAATCCGATTTTTGGCGTAAATGTGACAAGGATGGTAAGTCAGATAATATCCGAAAACTTGAAAATTTTCATCGTCCTGGAGCGGGACTCGAACCCGCGTCTCCCAGAAAACGCCTAGGTATGCTAACCACTACACCACCCAGAACGACCAAGTTTCAAGTTTCCGATCAATTTGAATTTAACCATCACAGGATTCGCTAGTCGAAGCATTTCTTTCATGATTAATAAAATTTTTTGACATCGTTCCAAGTGCCTAGATGACAATGGGGACTACCGTTGTGTGTTTAGTCCATAACCGGGTAACTTGTATGACCAGGTCTCTATATTTAGTCATTTTCTTTTCAAATCTTTTTCATCGACCCTGGCATCTCCAGGGATCGCTATATCAATTATCCAGACTTTCCGATTTTCTATGACTGTTATGTCTCGTATATTATGTTCTATGTGTCGATCGGTTTGAATTCTGAAATCCCACAAGATCTTGACTTCATTATTTTCTATGACTTTCTCAGCCTTGTGTTCCCATGAGTTTTTCGATGCTGGCAGATTGTGATTTCTGCATAATGACCAGTGAATCAATTGTGCAACCCTGTCATGTCTAACTTTGTAATCTGTCTGTGCAATTTTGCTACATTCACATATTTGATGAGACACAGTTTCATCTTTTTCTTGACAAAGTCGACACTTTGGATTATCACTGACTTTCTGGATTTTAGCCTTCATAACATTTGTTTGCAGTGCCAGTTTTTGTGCAGAAAAAATCGGACGTTCTGTTTTTTTCTTTCTTGATGGAAACCAATTTCAGCCATGCCCAAGTCAAGTTGTTTTCACTTTCCCATCAATATTCTTTAGAAATTGTCCATGTAGTGGCTTTTTCTTCCAGCCATCTGATCTGCTTTCAAACATTTTTTTTTCTTGTATTCAGCCTTGTTTTCTGTTGTTTTTAAGATATTTTCATCATTCACTTCCTGAAGCAGCTTTTCTCTGCTTCTTCTGATGTAATCATTCAGGCTTCTTTTTTCTTCCTCTACTATCTGTTGTACTTGTAGTAGCCTTTATTATTATTATTATTATTATTATTATTATTATTAAAACAATTTATAGGACCTGTAATATGTTTACCATGTACGGCATTTCTTTCTTACTTTCTTTTGATATCCCCACTTGTTAAAGCTCATTAGAGCCGGCACTGCTTTCTGGTGTGGCATTTTTTTGTTGAGCATCGTATACCTTACTATATAAAAAGCAAGACTTGAGACGACGTGGATCGCATTTTAACCATAAACAAACAACTACGTACGCTAAGTAAACAATAACAATATCCGTTTTATTGGAATAAAAACTGTAAACAAAGGGCTGCAAGCTTTCAGCACCTACGAGTGCCTTCTTCAGGCTTAGACATGGTTTAACCCTTTTACGACCATGACTCCAAAATATTGTTTCAGTCTATATACACTGAACAGCAATTAAATTAGAGACAGCTGGCGTTATGCAAATGTGGCGCTCTGGGCGGCCCTGTAAACGGAAACGACATGACGTATGCAGCGATCCGACAATATTAGGAGTGGTGCGACGGGCATCAGTAAGAGTCGGACACAGTATGGATAAGACGAAGGATATAAGCGCATTTCATCGTGGGCAAATTATTGGGGCCCGACGAATGGGTCACTCCATCTCGGAAGTCGTGCAGGTACTGGGATTTTCACGAGCCACTGTGTTACGGGTGCACCGTGAGTACACCGAATCCGGTAAAACCATCCCTGAAAGGGCCAACTGCTGTGGACAACAGCGTGTGGATGAGCGGGGTTCATCGTTGGCTAGCTCGCATTGTAACAGCGGATAGACGGGCCACAGTGCAAGAAATCACTCGGCAATTTGACGCTGGTGCACAAAAACGGGTAAGCAGCCACACCATCCAGAACCATCTCCTCGCTATGGGGTACAGAAGCCATCGTCCCACGAGGGTACCGCTGCTGACCGCACATCACAGGGTGAAAATATTAGCATGGGCGCGGGAACATCGCCACTGGATCCTAGACATGTGGAAAAATGTTGCCTGCACTGATGAGTCGTTATTCACCATGGTGCGAGTATGGCGCAAACCACATGAATCGATGGATCCTTCTTGCCAGCAGGGTACTCTTCAAGCTATTGGGGGTGTCATTCTCGTCTGGGGACTGTTTATGGGGACTGAAATGGGACCCCTGGTACGTATGACATCGTCCCTCACAGGTCAACGTTACCGGGATATCCTGGACGACCATTTGCTCCCGTTTATGCATCTTCAACATCCCACTGAGGACGTTATCCTGCTCTCGAATTGTATCCGAATGGTTGGATGAACACTCCACCGACGTGACCTCGCTTCCTTGGCCAGCTAGGTCACCTGACCTCAATTTCATCGAGCACATCTGGGATGCCATCGAGAGAGATGTTCGAGGCTCTGACCCCTTCCATCAAATCTTCGTGAAGTGTGGGAGCTTGTTCAGGGGTCGTGGATCCGTATGGCTTCCCAACGCTTCCGGTGTCTTATCGAGTCCATGCCGAGACGAATCGCCGCCGTCATCAGAGCGAAAGGTGGTGCTAGACGTTACTAGACAGGTATCTCTAATTCAATTGCTCTTCGTGTAAATGCATGTACCATAAAGCTCGAAACTGTCTGTTGGTTCACTTCTTTGTTAAGTAAGAGGATTATACCTGCTGATCCCTCATAAGTCGTGCAAATTTGAAAAGCAGGTAAGGGCAGGTAACCCGACTCAGTCTAGAGAGGCGATTTGGACGGCTATGGTAGTTTGTATGTATGGGCGTTTTGAACGTTATGGCTCGTTAGAGGGTTAAGTACAACGTTAGGAACCTGAATGAATAAACAGAAATATTTAAATAATGCATATGAAATGTATTTAAACGAGACAGCACTGCACGTGCTGAAACAAAAGAAGGTTTGAATAATCAAATACTTATTAAAAGGCACGCAAGAACATGTGCCATACCAAAGACAGCTCTAATGACACTTCGTCATTGCAAACGTCATTGCTGAACAAAATGTACCATGTTTCCCTAATGGCTGTACCTCTGGTGGTACTGTACTGTGCGATCTGTTGTAATTCTGCCCATTGTGGGGCGACATAAGATCTTATTACCTCCCGTGAAAGGGCAGTGGATGATTTATCGCCCAAGACGTCTGTTTTGTGTTCAGTAAAACGGATTACAAATGACCTCTTTGTTATGCCTACATAAAATTTTGTAGTTGCATCTTGGTATCTAAGCGGTATGGAATATACTCCTTCATTAGCAAGCAAAGTGCTGCGACTTCCGGATGAAGGAAGGTATTGTGATATTGACCTTGGCTGACAAATTCCAATTCCAAGTCCTAATTTCTTAAACGCGTTCCTGATGTAATATGCAAGTCCCGGTACGTACGGAAAAGAGCCAATGAACCTCCAACTGGGTTCCTTGACAAGGCGACGTTGATTAGTAAACGAAAGTTCGGCACTCTTAAAGATGTAATCCGTTACATGATCTTTATAGCCTGCAGCTAAGGGTCAACGACTTAATGTTATTGATCTTCGCAATCCTGGAAGCGTTATCTGAAGAGTGGGAAAACGCTCGCTTGTCTGAAAAATGCCAACTTCTGAGCAGCCGGCCCAAAATATGAGGGTAGGATTAAATTTGGGGTATATGTAGGCTTGTAATAAATTTCAGTCAAAAAAGTTCATTAAGGCTGTTTAGTGACGAAGACGTCCAGATAAGGTATGAAGTCACCATTTGCGCAATCCATGGTAAACTTGATGTCTTTGGGGAGGGAATCGATGAAGGACAAGAAAACACCCAATTCATCCATCCCGTGAGGCCAAACGAAAAATACATCCTCTGCATAATGTAGCCATAAAGTAGGTACCAATCCAGCTCTATTAAGGATTTGCGATTCCAGCGGGCTTAACACAGCTTCAGCAAGTACAGGGAACATCTTGGAGCCCATAGCCACTCCTTTCGACTGCTTAAACACTTGTTGTTAAAACAGAAATAGAGTCTGCAAACAACGTACTGTTTTGCTTAAATCTTTTTTCTTTCGTTCGAAGTAAGTTTTTTTTTTCAGGTGCAATGGAAGTGGAAGCACACAGTTAGTTGCAGGTTGTAAGATGTTTTACTTTACTGGCGCTGAGTAAGGCAAGGACGAACGTCACTGTCCTTCGCGAACTTGGCTGTTGTTTTAAATTTCGCCTATGCCGCGTTAAAAAAGAAAGTTACCTCTTTCATTAGAGGAAGAAATTGAAGCTAAGGGCCGCAAAGCCGACTACGATCGAGCAAGGCTGCAACAACGCAGCGGTTGAAATAAATGCTGATATTCGACGTTTGCGGGATCGTCGAAGTAATATGGCGCCGCTACTTATTAAAGCTGGCCAGTGTTTACCCATGGATAACTTTATGTTGCATTGTCAAGAGTTCGATGGTTTGATGTCATAGCTAAAGTAGTCCATGGGCCAGAAGAAGGAAAAATACTTTCAGATTCCGAAAAGATATTTACTAAAAATGTCGTATACAAAGATATTTTCCAACGTCGTTGACTTAATTGATAAATAACCAAAAAGGCTATACAAAAAACAAAAAAAAAACAAAAAAAAAAACAGGTGGTTGCACGCGAAAGAGAGTTTACGTCCCTTACCAAGGGAGGATTGTCATCTTGCAAACGCTTCCGTATTTTGTATTTTTATGCATGATATGTTTCAATGGACACTCACTATTTACGATGACTCTGCAAAAGATGATAATAAACATTTGAATATGAATAAGTGACATCTAAAACCCGATGTATTCTTATCTCAACGGGTTTTACAGCTAGTATTCATATAACTTTCGCCTGTTGTTTTAAAGTCTGAAGGAGACGTGTCTAAAAGGAAAATTAACTTTAATTGTTAATAATAGGAGGCAGTGTTAATTACTAGTGGCATGCTTATATGTCTCGTTGTTTGACGTTTGAAATGTGTCAAGACAACAGAATGAGGTTTACAGCAGCATAGAGGGAGAAAGGAATTAAGATGAGCGAAAAGGAAAACGTGAGCGCCCCGCAAAATTGGGAACTATATTTGGGGAAATGGGAGGATACTTGAAATAACGTACGCCGCTCCATCCAGACGTGTTTTGAAGCTAAAATAACCGACGAAGAATAACTTTCCTATCTGGGGATGATTCGATATAAACATTCAGAAAATTAAATTCTAGCCACGAAATCATTTAAAGAGTTGAACAGGAAGTTGAACTCTTCAGAACTATGAACTAAATGTACGAGGGTTGTATCGAAAATAATGCAAAAGTCGGCATAACTTTTTTATTAACTGACAAAGGTTGTTCAAATTGCGCATGTTGGTAGAGTAACTCTTTATCTACACATAGGTAATACTCAACATAGTCACTATTACAAGCGATGCATTTGCACCATCACTGAACCCAACTTTCGAATCCACTTTGAAAAAATTCAGGTGTGGTCTGTTGTACCCAATTCTTCACAGTCACTTTCACCTCGTCTGTGTCATCAAATATTTGTCCCTGGAGACTGTCCGTTATGGGACCAAACAGGTGGAAGTCAGAGGGTACCAGATCTGGGCTGTACGGTGGATGGAGGACCACCGATCAGCCTAATTTGCTTATCGCCTGATTTGTTACCACATATGTGTGTGGTCTTGCATTGTCATGGTGAATGTGGATTCATTTCAGATTCTTGTTCGATCTCTTCCTCCTTATGGATTCTGTAAGCTTCTTGGGTGTCTCAATGTACCGCTCGCTGGTCACGGTACGGCCACGTTCCCGACAATCGGGGAAAATGACACCCATGTAATGCCAAAAAAGAGTCATCATGATTTCTGTGCTGATCGCTGTCGCTTGAACTTCTTAGGTTTTGGTGAAGAGGTGCGACGACATTCCATTGTTTGATTCTTCGTTTACGGATCGTAAGGATACACCCACGTTTCATCCCCTGTCACCAGATTGAAACAAACGTGTCTCCATTGGCTTCAAACGCTTCCAGAATATCAGAGCAAACTTCCACCCTTCTCTCCTTCAAATCGGGTGTCAACTGCTGAGGTAGCCACTTTCAAATATCCTAAGTCCTCCAACATTTTTTGTGTGGCATTTTAACCAGAGTCCAGTTATGCAACAAGCTCACGGATTGTGACTCGTCCCTTCGCGCGAATCAATTCATCCACTCGCTGACGATTGGTGTCAGTGGTTGCAGATGATAGTGTCCCACTGCGTGGTTTGCCTTCAATGCTGGTTATCACTTCTTTAAACTTCTTCATCCATCTGTGCACATTGCACTTGTCAATGGTGTCATCCCCGTAAACATCCTGTAGGCTTCTGTGGATGTCTCACTGCCTGCAACCTTCCTTCGTTACCCTTCCTTGAATCCATTATTTATCTGCAATGAAGAAGAAGGGTTACTATAGAGGAAGAGTTTCTCTACTGACATGTACAATTTTAACGACCTCTGTCAGTTAAATAACACATTAGTAAAATCATGCAATGCATTGATTATTGTACGCTTTTCAACATACCAGAAATCATTACTCAAGTTATGAGGATAATGGCTGTGGAATAAATCTCAGTGCTGTGCCCTGACCTTAAATCCCATTTCGATATTATTCAACAGAATCGGTTCAGTATACCTCCGAAATAACATGATAGAGTTTTGTCACAATGGAAGCATTTTTACGTAAGTTATGATGCATAAGGACTATGAAATAGATCCCGCTCCCATGTCCTAAACCTTGACCTAATTTCACCCATTTTCAACAGGATTCGTCCCTAGGCAAGCCCCTACGACATACTAAGATTTTATTCAAATCGAAGAATTTTTACGTACGTTATGACGCATAATAGCGATGGAAGTGATTCCGCTCCTATGTCCTGACCTTTGACCCCATTTCGCTCATTTTCAATAGGGTTTGTCCCCAGGTTGTCACCTACAACATACTAAAATTTAATCGAAATTGAACCTTTTTTACGTTAGTTATGACGCTTAGGAGCGGTGGAATGAATCCCGTTCCTATGTCCTGACATTTGACCTCATTTCGTTCACTTTCAAGAGGGTTCCTTCCCAGGTGTTCCCCTTTCACATACTATACTTTCATCGAAATCGAACAATTTTTACGCAAGTTATCGTGCGGAAGGACATACGCACACAACGCGTGACGTAATGAGGCAGATGGGAATCGCGACCATCTGCTCGAAAGAGTATGACGTCATAAAACTTTAATAGGATCCACGCACAACGCGGGACATAATGAGACATATGGCTTGACCGCGCGCCAGCATTTCAATCGCTAGATGGTGACGTGTTAAGATTTCTAAGCATGGGTAAGATTAATAGGACGCCATGACACTAAAAACGTGGTAATTCGGGTGATTATTTAACGCACTAAACGAATTTTCTTAAAGTCGAGATCAAACTAAATCGATTTCCAGCACCAGAAAACGGTAGGTTAACGACTTTCATCAAAATCCTTAGAGCCGTTTTCAAAATAAAATTTACATACATACAAGAATTGCTCCTTTAATAGTATGGGATAAGGGTGATGGAATGGATCCCAATATTATGTCCTGACCTTTGACCCCATTTCGTCAATTTTTAATAGCGTTCGTCCCCAGGTGGCCCCCTACCACATACTAAAATTTCATCGAAATCGAACCATTTTTACGCGAGTTATCGTGCCGACAGACGAACGGAAAAAGCTAGAGCATATACGCTTCTTCAACCTACGTTTGGAAAGCGTAAAGAAGCTTATGCCCCCTTTTGAATTACTTAGGGTACAACCCTCGTATATCAAAATGCACCCAGAATAAATCTTTAAATAAAATACATATATACGAGACGAACAGAAATCGATTCCAAGCAGAAGCAAATATATATAAAAGTATATATTGTTATTCTATTAAGATACCTAAGCAAAAAAATACATATATAATTTTGACTCACACCAAGTACAACATAGAAAAGGTTATGTATCTACCTGTGTGAGTAAAAGGAGAAAAAGATAAAAAAATAAAATAAAACAAACTGAATGTAGAAGGTGTCGAGAATACTGAGCCTTGGCTTTATCAAGGACCAGCAAAAACTCTGCATTTTCTCACTTCCACAAAGACCTAGTTGGAAATGGGTTTCTGCAAGGCCATAGATGCAAGTAACATTCCCACCTAAAATTGTTTTAAAAAATATATATATGTCATGTCCTCCGCAGAGTTGTATGACCTAGCACTAGTTAACAATTTCGCTTGCATCCATTAACCTTCCTGGCCCGACCCATGCTCTTCATCTGTTACTATTAAACAGAGAGAAGAAGATTAAAGAGAACTCAAGCTGTGAGAGTGACATAATAATTAGAAATAATTTTCAGCTATTACGAAATGCCAAGTTCGTTTGAGAGAGAATTTAAACCTGAAAAACAATGCAAAAGAAATCCAAATTTTTACATTGCAATTAAAAAAGGAAATATTAATTAAAAAAAAACAGATTTTTAAAGAAAACTTGAGTCTAAAACCCCCTACTCTACAACTTATGACAGCACGAAAACGAAAATAAGTTAAAGACAATAATTAACTAAAGAAAACTTTGTGAAAGTTATATGACTTAAACAGTTATTGTTATATGTACATGGTGCATAGGAAAGTCACTTTAGCCTGGAATAACTTGCAAACGGAGAGAGGTACAGTTATGCAAGTGAGATAACGGTATAGTAAAGCGACTACGCCCAATCGAATGCAACCAATAGCAGCGCCCCTAGTGGCGAATTGCGGAAGTTGGTCATTGCAAATCGAAAACGAAAAGAGGGAGAGCAAAATTTCCAATTACAAAGTTCTAGAGCATCAATTAATTAGAACAAAACGACATTTTTTTCACACGAATAAGGTAAATTGTCGCCTGAATACCCTAAAATGTCCGAAATCGATGCGTGACTTTTTGTTTGAAAGTTTGAAGAGAACAGGCATAGGTATGAGCAAATACACACAATTTATTACATAAATGCCTACTTATGTCAATACAGTTTGATGACGCCAGACAAAACAAAAACAAATCCGGCAAACTGGCGCCCAGTGATAAAAAGTTAATGTCGTGTATGTTCAAAGAGATCGCCATTGACCACGATACACATTTGTATTCGTGAAAGTAACTCTGTGTGCACATTTCTCAGCATGGAAGGTGTCGCACTATTGCAAGCATCTGTAACACGACGACGTATATCCAGCAGACTTGTAGGCGCTGTTGCATACCCCTGATTTTTTTACGTAACCCTAGAAATCCAAGCTCGCCATTCTCACAGCGTTCGTAGATCTAAACTTTTGATCAGGGTACATCCTACTACTGGTTTTTATATCGTAGGCACGGTAAAACGCCACAATCTGCATTTGCATACGGCTACATTTGCGAAATGTGAATATGCAGAATCGAATCGTCCCGCATCGATTTCGGACACTGTAGGGCATTCAGGCGACAATTTATCTTATCCGTGTGAAACAAATGCTGTTTTGTACCTAAATAATTGATGCTCTACAACTTTGTAATTGAAGATTTTGCTCTATCTCTTTTCGTTTTCGATTTGCAATGGCTAACTTCCGCATTTCGCCACTAGGGGCGCTGCTATTGTGTGCATTCGATTGAGCGTAGTGGCTTTACTGTATCGCTATCTCACTTGCATAACTGTACATTTCTCCGTTCACAAGTTATTCCAGGCTAAAGGGACTTTCCTATGCACGCTGTAAATGCAGAAGCATGTATTGTTATTGTATCATATTTACCGGTAGGGATCGGAGTTTAAAGGCTTAGAACATATTACTCTGAAATTTCGCTGAAAAAGGGTTCTTCAGTTTGAAGCAGAAAAAGTTTCGGAAAAGAGGTCTGGTTGTTGCCAAACACATATTCAATTTTTCATAAGCTGTACTTACTCGACCGTCCAAAAATCTGTTTGAGTAGATCGTTTCAAACTCACTGTGGTGTATAGCAGAGACGTCCATTATCCTCAGTTGAGAAATGCGAGTCAAGAAGCTGGGGCAGAAGTAGCAGACCTGCATTACGTAGGCAAGTCAATACTTAATGCTTGTGGTTATCACGGTCGCTTTCAGAAAATGCGGAACATTTTGAGCGACTGTGTCCCAGAAGAAACATAGGAACAGCATTTCTTTCACAATGAAGAGCAATCACTTTTAATGTCTGTTAAGGGAAAAAAAACTCAGTTGTACATGGCTTTACCTTTCAATTTCAAAATGACAAATGGGGTGTTAAATTTCAAATGTTCCTCCTGTTATGTGAAAAAGAAAAAGGAATTAGCATGGCGGAACCAACGCGAATGGAGTGAACCGTTTCTTGTCAACATAAAATGGCTTTTTATTGTTTCTTTGGAACAAACAAGAATAGTTTCACTTTTGCGCAAAATACACTGGCGTGCAAAAATTAAGGGCGAGACGGTTTTTCGAATGTAACTTCGTGCAGAAGTGCTCCACATCGACTCAAATCACACCATAAGATCCCCAAGATGTAAGAATATGGGACAAGTGAGCAAAACCGTCCAAACCAGGAATCCAAAGGATACAAAGGCACTTTATTGAAAAGGTAGCTTCAAGCAGAAGACAGAAACGTCCACGTGACAGGCGGCTGCCAAGAAAAATCCCGTCTTTAGTAGGGGATATGATCACCCCTGACTGCGTTGCAGGATTTACAACGTCTGTCCATGCTGAGGACGAGGTTGTCAAGGAGCTGTTGAGGCATCGCGGCCCATTCCTCTTGTAGCGCCAATCGCAGCTGCGGAATCGTTGCTGGCGGCTGGTGACGTGCTGCCAAGCGTCTCCCGAGAAGGTCCCACACGTGTTCGATTGGATTTAGGTTCGGGGACCTTGCGGACCAATCCAGGCGTCGAATATATTCACTCTCCAACAGCTCTGCGACAGCCACTGTACCATGAGGTGTAGCGTTGTCGTCCATGAAGAGGAACTCAGGACTTACAGCACCTCTAAACAGACGCACGTGAGGCAGGAGAACCTCGGTACAATAGCGGACACCAGTGACTGAACCTCCTTGGAAGATGTGGAAGTCATTATGGCTACCAAGCATGATACCGCCCCAAATTAGAACTTCGCCACTTCTAAACCGGTCCCTTCCAATGATGTTGGAGGTGTGATTGCGTGTTCCCTACTTTCTCCACATGTGTATACGTCCAGAATCACTCGTCAGACTAAATCTGCTCTCGTCCGTAAAGAGAACTCTACCCCATTGCTAATGTGTCCAGTTCTTGTGTTCCTGGCACCACAGAAATCGCCGTCTCCGATGAGCAGGCGTTAATGCAACACACCGTACTGATCGTCGTGCAGATAGACCACCTTTGTGCAGCCTCCTGGCCACGGTAAAACGCGATAACCGACGACCAGTTGTCTGTTGCATGTGCTTTGCGATTTCTCCTGCTGTCTGCCGTCTGTCACTTCTCGCCTGTAGGACAATATACCGGTCGTCCGCCGCCGTGGGTGCTCTCGTGGACGACCACTGCTAAACTCTCGGACAGCTGTTCCTGTCGTTTGAAATGCTCTCCAAGTTCGTGAAACGATGCTGTGAGCGATCCCGAACTCCTCGGCCACACTAGCCACACTTCGACCTTCTTCGAACTTCCCAATGACGCCACCTCGGGTAAAGTCATCCAGATATCGTCTACTGGATTGCCTGTTGGAATATCACACGGTGGCAGCAACTCGACGTCGTTCAAACCGATGTACACTGTGCAATAGCTTTCACCGAATTGCTGAGCGTACACCGCTCATTTGCTTTATACCCTTCCGACATCCCCCCTACGTCATGGAAATGCGCATGCCCTACCGTACCGGACCCTAGTCTATCTCCTGAGCGGTCTTTCGGTCCGTTCCGCCTGCTCGTTCCGCTGTTATGCTAATTTCTTCTCTTCGTCCTTAATTTTTGCACATCAGTGTACATTCAAGGACAATGAAATTTGCGCCCCTAGAAGAAAACATGCTACAACCGCGAAACTTCGCAAATAGTTAGAGTGCGTGCTGGTATGAAAATAATCCACGTTTGGTGCGATTACGCATGACCGCACATCCTGTGGGGGCGTTGCAATCACAAACCGGCAGCCTTATATACCGGCGTGTAGTTGATGCACTATGAAAGCGAAAAGCACCAGCCTACGCAAGCAAGAGTTCTGAGTAAAAAGAATGTCAGGTAGACGCCAGAGACGTCGATATACGGAACTTGCGGACTTTGAGAGAGGTTTGATCATTGGGCTGAAAACCATAGGGTGGTCGGCGCGCCGTATAGTCCGCCACTTGTATCGTTCTGAATATTCCAGCACTATTTTGGTTCATTATTTGAAGAAGTTTTTCCATATGTCCTATGTGAATCCAGCACTATTTTGGTTCATAACTTGACGAAGTTTTTCCTTAAGTCCTAGTATAATGTGTAGGGAGAAGATGTAAGCTAACATTTTCGAAGTTGATCAGTGGAAGGTTTACGGCATTTTTCTTCCGTGAAATTAGTGACTCATATTTCGGTAGGCCATTTCTCCCATAATGTCTTCTTCTATGTCTTCTAACCCACTCACAAAGGAAACAACAAAATTTTGGGCATCCAAGTTGCAAACCAAGCAAAATAGCAAAAACGTTCGAATCACCACAGATGTTCTAAGCATATTTTTCGTACTGGGTTTCTTCTAAATGTAGTTTCATTATTTTATGTGTCACTTTTATATAAGTAGTGTCGACTGATTGCACCGACGGAAAAATATTTCCTTTTTGAAGAAACAAAGCTTTGGACTAATCAGTGAACTAGTGTCATTCTGTTGTATCATCTTTATTACCCAATGCTTCCATTACAGAGCAAACATCCTTACAAAATAATAAATTTCTTTTTAGTTAAAAGAAATTTCTAAATTCAACCTGACATAAAGTTGCGAAAAAAACCCCCGTACTTTAGTATCTCGCTGAAGATACTATCCACCGCCCCGGTGGAGTAGTGGTCTAAGCGATGACCTCTGATCATTTGTCCGAAAGAGGTTCGAATCCCTGTGAGGCATGGATGTTGTGTTTGTCTTACGGCACTGGCTCTCTCCCTTCCTTGGAACCATTGACCCAAAATTAGGGTTGGACGGCTGCTTATAGCTCATTGAGTTGCTCACGGTGGGCGTCAAAGCTCCAATCAAAAAAATAATAAAAGATTCTATCCTTTCAACCTGGATCCCAAGAGCAAAAGCCGCGTGTGTACATAAATTATCCCTGCCTGTGGCCAAGGACAATCATCCCTGACTATGGCTAAGCTCAGTCCTCCCTCAATATGGCCAAACACAATCATTCCTTACTGTGGCCAAGCACAATCATCCCTCATTGTGGCCAAGCACAATCATCCTTGACTGTGGCCAAACACAATCATCCCTGACTGTGGCTAAGCGCAATCATTCCTGACTGTGGCTAAGCGCAAGCATCCCTGACTGTGGCCAAGCACAATCATCTCTGACTATGGCTAAGCACAATCGTCCCTGACTGTGGCCAAGCACAATCGTCCCTGACTGTGGCCAAGCACAATCATCCCTGACTGTGGCTAAGCACAACCATCCCTGTCTGTGGCTAAGCACAACCATCCCTGTCTGTGGCTAAGCACAACCATCCCTGTCTGTGGCTAAGCACAACCATCACTGACTGTGGTTAAGCATATTCATCCCTGACTGTGGCCAAAGATAATTCATCCCTGACTGTGGCCAAAGATAATTCATCCCTGACTGTGGCCAAAGATAATTCATCCCTGACTGTGGCCAAAGATAATTCATCCCTGACTGTGGCCAAAGATAATTCATCCCTGACTGTGGCCAAAGATAATTCATCCCTGACTGTGGCCAAGAATAATTCATCCCTGACTGTGGCCAAGCACAGTCATCCCTGACTGTGGCCAAGCATAACCACCCCTGACTGTGGCTAGGCACAAGCATCCCTGACTGTGGCTAAGAACAATTATCCCTCACTGTGGCCAAGCACAATCCTCCCAGACTGTGGCCTAGCACAATCATCTCTGGCTGTGGCCAAGCATAATCATCCCTGTCTGTGCACAAGCGCAATCATCCCTGTCTGTGCACAAGAATAATCATCCCTGGCTGTGCACAAGCGCAATCATCCCTGGCCGTGCACAAGCGCAATCATCCATGAATGTGTCCAAGTACAATCATCCCTGACTGTAGCCAAGCACATACACTAATGCTTTTATAATGATGCATTGTTTTTTTCCCACACAACATTCGAAATAAAATGCAAAAACCATAATTTAAAAACGCGTTTTATGTATATTATCTCTGTTAATGTATTACATACATATTCAATAAGCAATACTAAAACACACGTTGCCACACAAAAACTGTGGGTGATAGAAAAATTATGATTGCATTTTTCAATTCAGCGTAAAAAGTTACGCTGGAAACACAATAAATGTTCCATGGGACAAACACTATGTGTACTAGTGTTATTGATTGGAATTTACCACTTCTAATTTCGTAACGCGACGGGATAATGAAAGAACCAGTCCCTAATACAAAACAAACAAAGGAACGAAAAGTGTGATATAAAACTGAAAATAAGAAACTGAACTTCTGCAATGAATGCCATACATTTATACAGCTTTGTTGCTTTCTTCCGTTATCCGACGTTTTTGGATGTAATTGCGTTTCAAAGATCTGCTTTACTCATTCTTTCACGAAATTTTTAAACTACATGTGGCAAGCAAAGTCCCTGAAACTCAATCTGTTATTCCTTTATTCTTTTTAAAAAAACCGTGCATTAAATGACTGAGTAGATTAAAAACGCCCATTAGAAATTGAGTTTCAGAATCCGGGTTTTGGAAAGCTTCCAAAGCAAATCGTTACAGCTGCGTCGATGCTTCCCAGATGTTTTATCGACAAGAATTCTTAAGGGCCATGGACATTAAAGAATATCTTAAATGGATGGCAAGAACCAGAACGGAAAATATACATTTGATGTCCACAGAACTAAAAATAGCGCGTGCTGCGTAAGAGCGGTACACGTAATATTTTCGATCACTGTTTCATTCAATTGCCAACTTTATATTGAAAATTTCTCCCAACAAGAGCATGAAGCCATTCATTTCACGTGTAAACGATTTTATGAGTTTTAGCACCTAAACATTTAATTTATCCTAGTATAAAAATAGAAAGTGTGCACTCTCAACAAGAGCATGAAGCCATTCATTTCACGTGCAAACGAGTTTGAGTTCTAGTACCTGAAGATGTAATTTATCCTAGTATAAAAATAGTAAGTGTTCATTGAATCTTTGAGCTTATTAAAATAGTTTCAGATAGTAAGTCAGTAAAGCAATTGCCCTGGCTTCTGTGGCTGAGAGGTCAGAGGCGCAGAGTTCTGGGTTATCGGGAAGAACCTCTCTTATTATTTCTAGTTGATTCGGAGGCACTAATTAAAAGCGTTTGAAGAAAGCACGTGGCAGCACTAATGGAAACTCCTGTATATTAATTGCAGCAAAATTAACATTTTCATTCATAGAGAAAGTTAGAAGCTGGGAATAACAGTGCACATCAAATACAGCACAAACGATATTTCTTACACTAAGGAAGGCTATTATATTGGAAATTCTGAACTTCATTCTTATATACAAGCACTGTTTTTTACGCTTTCCAACCGTATTTTGAAGTATATGCTCCAGCTTTTTCCGTCCGTCCGTCTGTCGGCACAATAACTCACGTAAAAATGGTTCGATTTTGTGAAATTTTAGTATGTGGTAGGGGACCGCCAGGGGACGAACCCTATTTAAAATGGGTGAAGTGGAGTCAAAGGTCACGCCATAAGAGCGGGATCAATTCAATTGCTCTTATGCGTCATAACTTGCGTAAATATGATTCGATTTCAATGAAATTTTAATATGTGGCAGGAGACCGCCTAGGGACAAACCCTCTTGAAAATGGGTGAAGTGGAGTCAAATGTCAGGACATAGGAGCGGGATGCATTACAGAGCCATTATGTGTCATAAGGTGCGTAAAAATGGTTCAATTTCAATGAAATTTCAGTATGTGGTAGGGGACCACCTGGAGAGGAACCCTTTTGAAAATGGAACAAATGGAGTCAAAGGTCAGGACATAGGATCGTGATCCATTCCATCGCCCTTATCCCACACTATTAAGGTAGACGCCAAGAAATTTTGCTTCCTATATTTCCAATGGAAAACCTTTTGTACACATTTCCTTCACAATTAGTGTGTTCCCAAGGATGGAAATTTGAACATCGATTAAAATAACTTCATACTATAACTTGGAATACTTAACATTTTCTAAAACATAAGCATAATTATATTAAAAAACAATAACGTTTCCTTTGGTGGTGTTGAAACCAGAAAAAAGATGGCGCGACCTGTACTTTGATAACGTCAGTGGACAAATAAATGTTGGATTCAACGAGATAGAAATACGTAGAGCGCTTACGTCGGGGAACGGGTGAAGCCACCGGAAACAAGTGGCAGCCATGTTTGATGAGGTACAGAACGATTTCCGTTCCGTGTTAAGCAAGGGAGTTTTCGTAATATATGGTTTGATGTTAAATAAGGATATAACTCAGAAATGTTGTTATAAACACCTAGGGGATGAGACTAAAACTTTAACGTATCAAATAACGCTTTTCATTGTTAGTTGACGGCAATAGTGTTTTTAAAAAAATGATATTTTAATGGATGCAGCTTGCTGTCGTTGAATAAAATCTCATGCCGTAATTTTTTGACATTTAACAAATTTTTTGGAGCAAATTTTCAGAGAAATATAAGTCAGCGGTAATAGAGTAAATGAAAAAAAAAAAAAGAAACACAAAAATAAAAAATACAGTTGCACTCAATCCGCAATTTCGGTAAAAATTTTAGATATTCGTGGGTCATCACCATGAGAATGCTGAATCATCCCACAGCTTATCACTCCAAATACATAGACGCCAAATATTTTATGAGAGTTTTAAATGAAAAAAAAGTTCGAAGAAAAACGGAAAGCAAACAATGAGTTTACACAGCCAAGAATTACCAATATTAAAATACTTTTACCAACTGCCCCTATCTTATATAATCAGAAGAAAACTACTACTTACCTGGTTTTTATTTAATAAAAACTAAAAGTCCTTAGCACTGGGCATGTTTCTAATCTGTTTGTTAGTCTTGACATTCAACAACACAAATCTGTAAGCCTTATTCGTGGGTACGCAAGGCAATTGTGGTAACTTGACCATAATAAAGGTATCTCCCAGCACATACACTAAATACTTAACACAATATAATTCTCACTCTCTCTCTCTCTCTCTATGTATATATAAGACCCAGAAGAATACCCCATGGGAGATGAATGGATGAAATTCGAAATCATGTAGGAGTGACACGAAGGAGACAGGCTCAAGACAGACCGTTGTGGAGGAAACTTGGGGAGACCTTCATCCAGCAGTGGATTGATAATGGTTGACAATGATGATGATGATATGTTTATTTGCTATGTTTTATTTAACTATCTTCCAAGGCTTATCCTTAAGAAAAATAATTGAAAATAATTATTCTTAAGTGCAGTTTAAATAAACTTGGTGACCTAATATATGCTGTAGTCATATGTATATATATGTATATATCACTTCTGTAACTACCCTGTGACTTAGGTATAGACAGACATTGGGGCAATATGATGCTCCAAATGGTATTTACAGTTAGCAACACCAGTACCGAGTAGCTAAAAATAGTTTTATGTACTTTTTCAACCTAAAAAGACATAATTTTTGGTATAAAAAAAAAATCTTTCTACACATCCTGCTTTTAATATCTGGGCAGGTAAATTTTCTCTGGGCATGTATTATTTTAGATATTATTCAAGCTCTGGGCTGAGTGACCAAAAAATTCAGATTATGGACTTAAATTTTTTTATGGGACAAATAATTGTATTTTTTTTTGTTTCAGTATTAAGTATTTAATATTTTTTATTTGCACTTTCATATTTTACTTTTTTTTTTTTTGAAGCCTAGTTTTTTGTTGTCCCAAAGCTGAAATTTTGTAGTTTTCACCTGATATTTGGACACATTTTGGCAATTGTTAAGATGTACTGCACATAGTTTTTTTTTTTTTTGTTTCAATTTTAAGGGCACAACCTCTTATTAATATGAAGTGAGAAATTAACAACTACTGATTTGCATTCATGATGTGCAAAAAGTTTGGCGAGCAAATGTTTATGTTTTGTGTTGTTATTTTGTGGGTTCCTTCAGCAGTCTTGCTGGAAATACAAGTGCGTCTGATTTGTATTTTAGAGAAATACAGGCACAACTTGTTCAATTCAAAGAAAGATTGATTTACGTGAGTGATATTTGTTCAATACTAACCTCTCATATATATGGTTAATGCAAAAGGAATAACTGGCAATTTATACATGGACATACTGACTGTACATTCATCATGAATCAGAGGTCACATTCTTCAAAAAAAAAAAAAAAAAAAAAAAAAAAGAAAACATTACCTATCACGCAAAAATCAAATGCAAGTAGTTATTACAAAATGTTGCTAGTCCCTTTCTTTTGTATTATTCCATAATTTTTTTCAATTGTCATTTCATAATCGTTTGTGCCAGTTTTCATAAATATTTTATGTTGTTTGCATTTTTGAGGTACCATTGTACTCCATGTTTCCTATTTTCAGTTTTAAATCAATATTGCCTGTATTTTTGCTACCCAAAAACCACACACATTGACTAACACATTCACAAATAAAGAGTATTCTGTCAAGAAATTTTCAAGCTCCCCACTCTCACTTTGTTGAAGTAATACTACAGATTAATCAGTAATCAGAGACAAATGCCTAGAACACAAGCTGGGTGACCCTGTGCTTTCAGATAAAATACTAGATTGTTTCCTGACAGGTGTCAGCAAGCAATAAATTTATATTACCAATCACAATTATTACTTCTGCAATTTAAGTAACCATAAATTGATTGCTTTACCAGTATTTGCTATCTAATGGGCATTAGCCATGGGTACATGATCTTTATCACATAAAAAGAAATTGCTGCTTCCTAAGATTTTGAAATATTTGTTGTCTTGTCAGACAAGTTGCATGTACACTGTACAGATTCTAGAATATATATGCAAATGCCATTTGCAAGACATCCTCAGTATATTGAAAAAAACAAAACATTTACATAGGTAGAAATTGTACCCAAAAAGCCTCAAAGTTGGTAACCCACAGTTAACCTCAGCTTCCCAGAGTAAACATCATTCAGTTTACACATTGAGTACGACTGTTTACAAAATATAATAAAAAGTCTTAAGATAACACAGATATTGAAATGGCTTATCTGCTGGTTTAATCACCAGCTACACGGATTAGATGCTTTATTTTTTGTGTTTGATTAACTGAGCATTTACAGCTCAACCTTATTTTAAAATGCTTACTTGTGAAATGTAGTTCCACAATCCTTGTTCCTTTTATTCTTACAATCAAAAGCTGCGCAGTACTATGGCATTTTAAATATCAACAATGTGCTGATAATTGTGATTATTCACGAAACTGTAACACTAAATTTGTAATGAAGCATAACACGATCGCCGAACAGCTGAAAGAACCGAGGTGACTCCTTGACACACGCAGAATTTGTACCTCATCAAAGATGGCGGGCTCTCCCCGCGTTGGCTTCAGCTGCCTCGGCAGAGAACCAATCACAGAAGCACTCTATGTATTTCTATCTCGTTGGTTGGATTGCATAATTACGGTTATGGTTTAGAAAATATTATTACGGTTATGGTTTAGAAAATATTAAGTATTCCAAGTTATGAAATGAAGCTATTTTAATCGATGTTCAAATTTTCATTCCTGGGAACGCATTAATTGTGAAGAAAATGTGTATCAAAGTTATTCCATTGGAAGTATAGGAAGCAAAATTACATGACGTCCATCTTAAGTAGCAATTCTTGTATGTATGTGCATTTTATTTTGAAAACGGCTCTACGAATTTTGATGAAAGTCGTTAACCTACCGTTTACTGGTACTAGAAATCGATTTAGCTTGATCTCGACTTTAGGAGAATTCGTTAAGTGGGTTAAATAACCACCCCGAATTACAACGTTTTTATTGTCATGGCTTCGTTCCATTAATGTTTCCAATGCTTAGAAATCTTATGACGTCACAATCTCGCTTTTGAGAATATTGGCGCGCGGTCACGCCATCTGTCTCATTACGTCACGCGTTGTGTGTGGATCCTATTAAGGTTTTATGACGTCATACTGTTGTGAGCAAATGGTCACGATTCCCATCTGCTTCATTACGTCACGCGATGTGCGCGTATGTCCGACCGCACGATAACTCGCGTAACAATCTTTCGATGAACGAAATGAGGTGAAAGGTCAGTACATAGGAGCAGGATCCATTCCACTGCTGTTATGCTTCATAACTAACGTAAAAACGCTTCGATTTCGATGAAATTTTAGTATGTGGTAGGGGACCACCTGGCCGCAAACCCTATTGAAAATGGGTGAAATGGGGTCAAAGGTCAGGACATAGGAGCGGAATCATTTCCATCGCCATTATGTGTCATAACTCACGTAAAAATGCTTCGATTTGGATGAAATGTTAGTATGTTGTAGGGGCCTGGCTGGGGACGAATTCTGTTTAAAATGGGCGAAATGGGGTCAAAGGTTAGGACACAGGCGCGGTATCTATTCCATAGCCCTTATGCATCATAACTTACGTAAAAATGCTTCGATTGCGACATGTTATTTCGGAGGTATACCGAACCGGTTCTGTTGAATATCATCGATATGGGATCAAGGATCAGGGCACAGGACCGAGATTTATTCCACAGCCATTATTCTCATAACTTGAGTGATAACTTCAGTAATGATTTCTGGTATGTTGGAAAGCGTATTATAATCAATGCATTGCATGACTTGACTAACTTGTTCACTATACAGATTATTATTTACGCGTAAAAAGAGATTGCTAAAGCTCTTCACCTTTATCCTGCGTTTCGTATATTTTTCCAAACAATGCATTAAGTCAATGAATTAAATACGTTAATACACCATTGTACAACACAAATTCGGAAGATGTGAATCCGTTTATTGGTGTAGATATGACATGGATGTTAAGTCAGATTATATCCGAAAACTTGAAATTTTCATCGTTTTGGAGCAGGAATAGAACCCGCGTCTCCCGGATAGTGCCTAGGTATGCTATCCACTACACCACTAAGAACAACGAAATTTCAAGTTTCCGATTAATTTGAATATAACCGTCACAAAATTCGCTAGTCGGGGATGAATATAACCATCACGGGTTGCTTCGACTAGCGAATCCTGTGATGTTTATATTCAAATTATTAGGAAACTTGGTAGTTTTGGGTGTTATAGTGGTTAGCATACTCGGGCAATGTCCGGGAGACGCGGGTTCGATTGACGTTCCCAGGACAATAGAATTTTCAAGTTTTCGGATATTATCTGACTTAACATCCATGTCATATTTACACCAATAAAGGGATTCACATCTTTCAAATGCATTATATGTTATTGTGCATATCCTGCGTTCGTATCTCATATGAAATGCTATCTTGACGAAATACAAGGTATCCCTAGAGCCACTGAAATATATCAATAACTCTTTTCTATGTCGTTATTTTTTCAGCAGCCAGAACACCAAGTAAGGAAATATTTACTCAGTTTTTGGACGCCATTTCTAACTTCTTGAGAAACGACACCAATCTGTTGCTGCATGCCTTGTGTTTACCCCTGGGCTCTTGTCAAAGATTGAAATATCGATGACTATATCAAACAAGAAAGACTACATCGAATTTTCGAGCTTCTGAATCCTTTCTAACACGAAAATAATTCTTCAAAGAGAATTTTGAGAAAATCAGAGAAGATGGAAACAGATGCATGCCCATAACGAAAAGAGCTTGCATTACTTAAAATGCTGAACGAGAGCAACGCTCTTCATCATGAATAGAACGAGTTACGTCAGGATTTTTTCAACTATATCTCTACAGTCGCTAAAACATTTACAAGAAGAATTATCTTCTTCCATCTGCTAGCGGAAGAAATGTCCAAAGTAAAGGACAATTGCTAAATAGAGTGATTAGTATAGATACAGGGTGTTCGAAAAATAACTGTGCACTGAAAGTAACACCATGTCGAAGTAGTTCCTACAGGAGGTACTGGAAATGTTCCCCACCGACGTCGAGATATGTCTGAACACGCTTCTGCATGTTGGTGAATACCTTTCTCAGGGTATGTGGAGTGATTTGCCGGATGTGTGTCGTTATTGCACCCAGTAGCCCTTGAAGTGTATGAAGTGGTTCCTACAGGAGGCTTTGGACATGTGCATCACCAACATTTAGACATGTCTGCACACGCTTCTGCATATTGGTGAAGATCTTTCTGAGGATATGTGGTGTGATTTGTTGGATGTGGGTGGTTATTGCAGCCTGTAGCTCTTGATGTGTATGAAGAGGTTCTTACAGGAGGTGTTGGAAATGGCCGACGTCCAAACATGTTTGCATACGCTTCTCTGTGTTGGTAAAGAATTTTCTCGGGGTATGTGATGTGATTTGTTTGATGTGGGCCCTTATTGCATCCAGTAGCTCTTGAAGTGTATGAAGTGGTTCCTACAGGAGGTATTGGACATGGGCCTCACCGACGTGCAGACATGTCTGCACACGCTTCTGCATGTTTGCGAAGACCTTTCTGAAGATATGTGGTGTGAATTTCTGGATGTGGGTGTTTATTGCAGCCTGTAGCTCTTGATGTGTATGAAGTGGTTCCAACAGGAGGTGCTGGAAATAGGCCCCACCGGCGTCCAGACATGTCTGCACACGCTTCTACTTGTTGGTAAAGACATTTCTCAGGGTATGTGGTGTGATTTGTTGGATGTGGGTCATTATTGCAGTGTGTAGCTCTTGAAGTGTATGAAGTGGTTCCTACAGGAGGTGTTGGAAATGGGCCTCACCGACGTCTAGACATGTCTCCTCACGCGCCTTTGCATGTTGGTGAAGACCGTTCTCAGGGTATGTGGTGTGATTTGTTGGATGTGGGTCATTATTGCAGTCTGTACCCCTTGAAGTGTATGAAGTGGTTCCTACAAGAGATATTGGACATGGCCTCACCGAAGTGCAGACATGTCTGCACACGCTTCTGCGTTGTTGGTAAAGAATTTTCTCGGACTATGTAGTGTGATTTGTCGGATGTGGGCCGTTATTGCAGTCTGTAGCCCTTGAAGTGTATACAGTGGTTCCTATGTTGCCTGGACTGATGAGTCGAGACTCACGTTGGTGCATGCGGATGGCAGGATACGAGTGTGGCGCAAACCACATGAAGCGATGGATCTTTCTTGCCAGCAGGGTACTCTTCAAGCTGGTGGGGGTGGCATTCTCGTCTGGGGACTGTTTAAGTGGACTGAAATGGGACCTCTGGTACGTGTCACATCGTCCCTCACAGGTCAACGTTACCGGGATATCCTGTACGACCATTTGCTCCCGCTTGTGCGTCTTCAACATCCCACTGAGGACCTCATCCTGCAACAAGACAATGCACCGTGCCATCGCTCCCGAATTGTATCCGAATGGTTGGATGAACACTACACCGACGTGACCTCGCTTCCTTGGCCAGCTAGGTCACCTGACCTCAATCCCATCGAGCACATCTGGGATGCCATCGAGAGAGATGTCCCCCCTCCGTGAAATCTTCGTGAACTGTGGGAGCTTCTTCAGGGGCCGTGGATCCGTATGGCTTCCCAACGCTTCCAGTGTCTTGTCGAGTCCATGCCGAGACGAATCGCCGCCGTCCTCAGGGCGAAAGGTGGTGCTACACGTTACTAGACAAGTATCTCTAATTCAATTGCTCTTCAGTGTATACAGGCTTCGATACATAAAAACGATCTTTTTTTATACATACGTATTGTGTAGTATATTGTATTTAGAAACATTTCGTAATCAGATTGTTGAATTTTACCTATCACCAATAATTTTGGGTTTTCTTTGCTGTTTATGTTAGCGCACACAAATAATTTTTATCCTCTCTTTGGTGTCTTTACCTCCATGATAATCGTTGTCTTTAGAAGTAAGAATTTTGTTTGGCAAACGTTTAAAAAAAAGTCCTGTTTCGTCGATATTAAAAATGTTATTTTAAATATTTCTAATGTTATTCTAATTTCTCTTTTACACTGAAGTACCGAAAGTCATGTGATTCATATCTAGTATCGTGTAGGACCTCCTATAGCGCGGAGAAGTGCAGCAATTTGAGGTGGCATCGATTCCGCAAATGAATGGAAGACTTCTGGACAAATGCTGAGCCATTACGTCTGAACAACCGCCCACAGTTCTCTGGTATGTGCAGGATCTTGGGTGCGAATGGACATTTCCACCACGTTGCGTAGGTGCTTTATTGGTTTCATGTCGGACGAACGTGGTGGCCACACCATCTGTCGGAACTGTCAAAAATGCTCCTCGAACCAATTTTGAACAATTTGGGCCCGATAACATAGTGCATTGTTCTCCTGGAAAATTACATCGTTATTGGGGTACATGAAGTCCATCAAGGGCTGCAAATGGTCACCCAGCAGAGCAACAAAGCAATTAGTGGTTAATGATGTGTTTACGATGACCAGAAGACCCAAACCGTACCACGTAAAGACACCCCACACATGTATGAAACCACAACTAGCTTGCACACTGCCTTGTTGACAGCTAGGGTCTATGGCCTCGTGGGACCTGCGCCACACCCAAACCCTACCATCAGCTTGTAACAACTGGAAGCGTGACTCATCGGACCATACCACATGTTGCCAGTCTTCCAGGGTCCAATTACCGTGTTCACAAGCCCAGGTGAGGCCCTGTGTCCGATGTCGTGGTTTAAACAAAGGCTCAGTGGCAGGTCTTCTTCTCACATAGCCCATGGATGCTAAATTATGCTGCACTTACCTGATGGATATGTCTCTGGTACCTCCTGCATTGAATGTGGATGATATTTGAGCCAGTGTTGCTTGTCTGTTACCATGGACAATCCTGGTCAGACGCTGCTGATCACGATCATTCAGCACCCGTAATCGGCTACTGCGCTGTCTACGGTGGATGGTAATACTTTCAATGAGGTATTATCGGTACACCCATGACACCGTGGATCGGGGAATATTGAATGTTTGCACAACTTCGGAAATTGAATGTCCTATCCGTCTGACTCCCACTACCATGCCTCGTTCAAACTGCGATAATTCCCGTCGGCTTGCCATAATCCTACTGGCTATTGTTCAACCTTACTCACGAGATTACACCTCGCAGCTGATAAAAAATCGTGGCGTGCGTCGAAGCCTTTATACGACGGCAGCGCCAGTTAAAAATTTGCATAATGCTATTCCATGATTTTGGCACTTCAGTGTAAAGTCTTCTTCAAAACCGTATTTTTCCATTGTCGCAGTCAATGTCACAAGGGCTTACACTTTCTCCCGAAATAATATATTCTTTTAAGCCATGTCGCTTTTTAAATTTATCTAAACAACCGGTACATGCTTGGAAATACACTTGTCCCAAACGACTGGCAAACTTTAATACCTGTTCTTTTTGCAAGAGAACTTTAGATTCCCAAGTTTTTGTCACGAGCAATTTTCATCCACTTTAAAACAGCGTCGTCCACTTTTCCTAAATGACACGTTCTAAAACGTTTCCTATAAGTCCGACTTCTTCAAAGATTTTCATAACGAACTCTCTTTTTTTTTATAATGGTCGACACTGTACTTGGGGGAACACGAAATTTAACCGCAATATCCTTTCTGCGTGTTCCGCTGTCCACGTACTTCAACAACTTCACCTTATCCACAACACTGAGAGTTTCTTTTTGATATCGCGAACACACACCATTGATTAGAGAGACTGAAACTCTGTTTTACAGAGGTGAAAGGTTACTTGAAGATAGGGGTGAGGGGAACGTGGAGGCAATACCCCTCTCTAGGCTACTCGTCGGCGTTGCGATGATATTGACCACGCTTTTCTTCTTTCTCTCGCGACATCTCCGTTCTGTTTTTTCTCACGTGTTTTTCTTATAACATTGTCATTACGGGACGGGAGGGGGGGGGTCCCAATCTCTTTTGAAAAAAAAATGGTATATAGAAACTGAGTTTCTATGTGATCACAGGGATTCACAAAACTTCGATATATAGAGAATTTCGATATATGGAAGTTCAATATATGGAGTTCTTTCTGTATTTAACTGAAAAGGAACTACTTCAGTGGAGTTAACACAGGATGCTGTAAACACGTAATATCAGAAACATGTGTAAAATGTGCATTAGAAATTATACGCAAAGCATTCTTTATCACGAGCGCAGTCAGACATGAAAATGAGTTTTGAAATCGGACTACTAGAAGTAGATATATTGCAAAAAAAAAAAAAAAAAAAAATTGTTGCCTGAATTTTTTTTGCAATAGCGGAAAAAAACAGAATTATTTTGAGCAGGACATTTTCTCAAAATGTTTTCTGTATGAGCGGTATCTGACAGACGAGGTGTTTTTTTCTATCTAGTTTTTAGGAGAGCAGACAGTGTTGCAAGTACAAGTAGTACAATGAGCGACATTGAAATTTCTCCACCCAGAAACGGTGAACAAAATGAGCCGAAAATTATCAGAGAGACTGAATATGAGATAGATATTAGGTGTGCAGTTTAATTCCCGACTACAGGCGCGACACGTTGATAGCAAATTATAGCAAATTGAATACATACCTAATCACGGAAATAATCCCCGTCGTATTGGATACATTTGAACCATCGTTCAGAGTGCTGCCGAATGCCACTGCGGGAAAAAGAGGGCTTCTTCGTGTTGATAAAGTCATCAATACTTGTGTGGACCTCCTCGACAGAAGTGAAGTACGTGTCACTCAGGTGATGGTGCAGGGAGCGACAGAGGGGGTAATACGACGGGGGGCGAAGTCTGGATAAATACGCCGGGTGGGATAAAATCTCCCATCCCAGGTTGGTGATCGTGTTTAAAGTCGTTTTCGCGGTGTAAGGAAGCGCGTTATCATGAAGCAACAGGGCTGACCTTATGGCCTTTTTGCCTGCATTGCGTCACTCACACGAATGAGTTGCTGACAAAAACGCTCAGCATTGACCGTTTCACAAGGTTTGAGCAACTCATAGTGTACGACACTGCGCTGATCCCACTATACTCACAGCAACAACTTCCTGGCATGGATATTCGGTTTGGCGGCACTGTTGGTAGGCTGACCTGGATAAACCCACGATTTGGGCCGCTTAGGATTATCGTAGGGGATCCACTTCTCATCACAGGTCATAATCTTGTGGAGGAAATCCTTCTTCTTGAATCTGGAGAACAAGACTTGGTCGCAGTTGTGAGTTGGTGGGGCACCCAACGGCCCTCCTTGTGAATCCGTACAAGCTTGTGCAGGCGCTTTGGAATGGCTTGCCGTGTTACTCCGAGCTCTTGGGCGAGCTCTAACTAAGTGCGACAGGGATCCGCGTCCAACAGTTGTTCCAGTTCTTCGTCAGCTTTCTGTATCTGTCCCGGACGTTCTTCATCACGGCGATAGACATCTCCCTGCTTAAACTGCTGGAACCACTTATTATACGTACTGTAGGACACAGCAGCTTCACCCCATACAGCACAAATCATTTGATGGGCTTCCACGGCGCTTTTTGTCAGCTGAAACGTGAACTGGAGGCAGTGCCTCAAATGTTGCTTCTCGAACGACATTGCTTTCACCGTCAACTTTCGTCCCTTCTGTCACTACAGCTGCGAGCGGTTGCCTGGAAAGCTGTTGTATGGCACTGCAATCAGCCATTATCGCACACAGCTATTTGCATTTGCCGACGTTCTATGATCGCTTTCCGTTAGGGGCCGAGAGTTAAGTTGCACACGTAATACATTATGTAATTTCTAAGGGAGTATATACAGTAAGTTAGAAATGCTACAAGACAGGATAGCCGCCCTGGTGGCGCAGTGGTCTAAGCGCTGGCTATGACCATTCGTCCGAGCTAGGTCTGGGTTCGAATCCCGATGAGGCATGGATTTTGTTTGTCTTAAAGCACTGGCTCTCTCCCTTGACTGGAGTCAGTGGCCCGAAATTAGGGACGGTCGACTGGTTATAGCCCATTTAGTTGTTCACGGTGGTCGTTAAACCCCAATTTAAAAAAATCTAGGATCACGTGACAACAGTCAATGTCTTTTTGTGACAACGATGTTGTGCAGTGCAATCAGACACAGGGCACTGCATTGAGCGAGATAGCCCTCTAACGGTGTCCCCTATCGTATCTGGAAACGCGCAATATTTACCTGGTCCCATAATTCAGTGGTATCCCGGGGAGGTCAAGAAAAAGTGTGTAAAGGTCATTTAATGAAATCCTATACCTGCTCGACTGGTGGTAGCTCCGAATGTGTGGCTGGGCATAAAATGCCACATAGGCACGCAGCTACCAATGATACTCCTGCTCATTCTGGGTGGGGTAATATCCACGCCGAGCAATGTATATCGGAAAAATACCAACTAGTCAACAAATACCAACCAATGATATGACTGCTCTTTCTGGGTACGGTAATATCCATGGGAATCAGAGTTTATCGGAAAGAGCTATTATTCTCTGTCTTATGGTTAAATTATCCGTTAGGAAAATACGGATTATAAATCATCGTCATGAATATGATCCGTATTTCCGATATATATATATATATATATATTATCATATATACGTTTTTTTAAATAATATACATCGATATTATATCGATAATTTGACGCAAAATGATTTTTTTATCAATCGGACTATTACAAAAGTACAGCTATCGGTAAATACAATATGAATTTAATATGTGTGTTATGTACTGCTTTCAGGCAAAAAAAAAAAATCCCGATTCAGTGTATGAGAAACTTTTTGAAAAATATATCTCAGAATAAGCAATTCTTAGAAATTTTGGCAATTTTAAGTTTTTACGTAAGTTTATGTTTTGAATATGTGTGTTATTTTTTCCATGGCGTTTTTCGGATTTTAAAATTGTACATCAAGTGCTTTAAAGTTAGCAACCGATAGGACCTGAACTTTTTAAAATAGCCAAGTCGCGAAACTTTATTGAACAAAGCGTCTTCATCCATCGTTTGCTTCCTTTTACTTTACCTGAGGTTATATGTGTTATCAAGAATCCCCAAAATAATTTAATTTTCAGAAGGAAATTTTACCTTCTTCGCCTGTAGAATAGAAGAAAGTGATTTTTAAACCAATGATAGTGTGAAAGCTATGTATTTTACAATGCAGCGGGAAATGACAGCAAGACAAAAATAAAAACAATTTCCACATAGATAGCTTCATTCCAAAATCTTTAGCTTTTTTCAATGAAGGATGCGCTGTCGGATTTTGTTATCCAGTATTAGAATGACAGTGCTGCAGGGGAAATTCTTACTAACGCAGAGTAATATCCCTACGTGACGCAGATTGATACCTCTTAGGAGCTTTTAACCAGCTGATTTCAAATTTGATTCCTCAAACGCTTTATTTTCAAATAACAGAAAGTAACGTGAAGCAAAAATTCAAAATTCCACTAGAAGCAAGACGAATATCTACTTCAAAATGAAACTTACTCAATACAGTCGAGTGAGAGGCAGCCGGCGACAGTGACGCAGTAAGAAATTCCTTTTTTTTTTCTGGGCACACATCTAAAAAGAAAATAATGTGGATGTAGTTTCCTTCCGAATTTTACGCTGTCTGATGTATTCTCTTTAGCATATCTTTTCCAAACATTACGTGCTTACAGAACAACTTCTCTCCACTCCTTTGTCGACTTTAATGTAGGCACAATGTTTCCACACTTAGAAATCAGATTCTGTGAAAGCCGTACTGGTGACGCAGTGGTCTAAGCGCTGTCTACTAATTTTTTTGCTCCGAGGTAAAACGACCACCGTGAGCAACACAGTGGGTTATAAGCAGTTGTCTCTCCCTAATTTAGGGTCACTGGTTCCAAGGAAGAGAGACGACTGCTTATAACCAGTGGTTTCAGCAACACAGTGTGGTTATAAGCAGTCGTCTGTCCCTAATTCAGGGTCACTGGTTCCAAGTGCCCTGAAGCAAACACGTCACACAAGATCACCGGGCTTTAGCATATTTTTTCCAAACATTACGTGCTTACAGAACAACTTCTCTCGACTTCTTTGTCGACTTTAATGTAGGCACAATATTTTCAAACTTTTAAATCAAATTCTGTGAAGGCCGTCGTGGTGACGCAGTGGCGTAAGCGCTGTCTACTTCTTGTTTTCGTTCCGAGATAAAGCGACCGCCGTGAGCAACACAGTGGGTTATAAGCAGTCGTCTGTTTCTAATTTAGGGTCACTGGTTCCAGGGAAGAGAGAGAGCAAGTGCCCTGAGGCAAACACATCACCCAACATCAATCGGCCATGTCGGGCGAATCGTCAAAAGCCAGAGATTAGACAATCATCGGACATGTCGGGCGAATCGTCAAAAGCCAGAGCTTAGACAATCATCGGACATGTCGGGTAAATCGTCAAAAGCCAGGGCTTAGACAATCATCGGACATGTCAGGCGAATCGTCAAAAGCCAGGGCTTAGACAATCATCGGACATGTCAGGCGAATCGTCAAAAGCCAGGGCTTAGACAATCATCGGACACGACGAATCGTCAAAAGCCAGGGCTTAGACAATCATCGGACACGACGAATCGTCAAAAGCCAGGGCTTAGACAATCATCGGACATGTCAGGCGAATCGTCAAAAGCCAGGGCTTAGACAATCATCGGACATGTCAGGCGAATCGTCAAAAGCCAGGGCTTAGACAATCATCGGACACGACGAATCGTCAAAAGCCAGGGCTTAGACAATCATCGGACATGTCAGGCGAATCGTCAAAAGCCAGAGCTTAGACAATCATCGGACACGACGAATCGTCAAAAGCCAGGGCTTAGACAATCATCGGACATGTCAGGCGAATCGTCAAAAGCCAGGGCTTAGACAATCATCGGACATGTCAGGCGAATCGTCAAAAGCCAGAGCTTAGACAATCATCGGACATGTCGGGCTAAATCGTCAAAAGCCAGAGCTTAGACAATCATCGGACATGTCGGGCGAATCGTCAAAAGCCAGAGCTTAGACAATCATCGGACATGTCAGGCGAATCGTCAAAAGCCAGGGCTTAGACAATCATCGGACATGTCAGGCGAATCGTCAAAAGCCAGAGCTTAGACAATCATCGGACACGACGAATCGTCAAAAGCCAGGGCTTAGACAATCATCGAACATGTCAGGCGAATAGTCAAACGCGAGATCTTAGACAACTGCAACACCAGAGGGACAAGTGCAAGCTTCTGACCGTTTGACACAGTGGGCATGGGTTCGACTCTCAGGTGAAGCATAGTGATATATTTGTCTTACGGCACTGGCTCTCCTTCCTCCTTGAAACGAATGGTCTAAAATTAGGAACGGGCGACTTCTTATAGACAATGGAGTTGTCCACAGTGGTCTTTAAACCCCGAAATAAAAACAAAACATTCTAGGAATTTCTTTTAGCACGTGCTTTGAGAGAACAAAATATCCTTCCGTCCTTAAACACCGAATCCCTTCACCTATCAGTTTGAACTTGAAAAATTCTTATGTCAGAAAAATAATTCATTACATTTTGTTCTGATTCCGACGAATAACTTCCCGCTTAGGAACTAAGTGCAAATGTTCATTAATTGAAAGCAAATTTGATTCCATGTAATCGATAATAAATGTCCGACAGAAAAAATGTTTTTTTCTTCTATATCGTTTACCAAGTTGACAGTCTTATGTGTAGTTTCTTCAAATTGTACGCAGTTTCCCCGCTACGAGGGTAACAAATATAGCATTTTTTCCAATGTTAATATGTTCGAACAGAAAAATTCTTTTCGCGTTGGGTACAGCTTACGGTGAAGAATGTATTTATTTTCACTAAGAGACGTAATTGTACGAGGGTTGTACCAAAGTGAGCACAACTTTTTTATTAACTGAAAGAGGTCGTTCAATTTGCACATGTTGGTAGAGTAACTCTTTTTCCACACAAAGGCACTACTCAACGTAGTCACTATTACGACCGATTCATTTGCGCCATTGCTGAACCCAACTCACGAATCCTCTTTGAAAAAATTCAGGTGTGGTCTGTTGTACCCACTTCTTCACAGCCACTTTCACCTCGTCTGTGTCATCAAATATCTATCCCTGGAGACTGTCCTTTTTTTTTGACCGAACAAGTGGAAGTCAGAGGGCGCCAGATCTGGGCTGCATGGTGGATAAGAGACCACCGACCAACCTAATATGTGATCCGCCTGATTTGTTGTCAAAAGGTGTTTTTGGTCTCACATTGTCATGGTGGATGTGGATCCTTTTCAGATTCTTGTTCGGTCTCTTCCTTCTTACGCTTCTTGAGTGTCTCAATGTACTGTTAGCTGGTCACGGTACAGTCACGTTCCAGAAAATCAAAGAGAACGACACCCCTGTCATCCCCCAAAACACTCACCACGACTTTCTGTGCTGATCGCTGGCTCTTGAACTTCTGAGGTCTTGTTGAGTAGGTGTGACGCCATTCCATGGTTTGATTCTTCATTTCCGGATCGTAAAGATACTCCCACATTTCATCCCCTGTCACCAGATCGAAAATAAACGTGTCTTCATTGCCTTTAAACGCTTCCAACAGATCAGAGCAGAACTTTTACCCTTTTCTCCTTTAAATCGGATGTCAACTACCGAGGAATCCACTCTGCACACTTTTTTATGATACCCTTAATCTTCCACCATCTTCTGTAGGGCATTGTGACCACAGTCCAGTTGTGAAACAAGCTCACGGATTGTGACTCGTCTCTCCGCGCGAATCAATTCATCCACTTCCGGACGATTCGTGTGAGCGGTCGCGGATGAAGGCCTCCCAATGCATGGCTTCTCTTCAGTGCTAGTTTCCCTTCTTTAAACTTCTTGATCCATCTGTGCACATTGCTCTTGTCAATTGTGTCATCTCGGTAAACATTCCGTAGCCTTCTGTAGACTATGTCGGACAGCCTGCACCCTTCCTTCGTCAAGAACTCAATGAGGGCACGTTGCTTCAGCTTGGAATCCATTATTTACCTGCAATGAAGAAGTTTTACTATAGAGGAAGAGTTACTCTCCCAACATGTGCAATTTGAGCGACCTCTGTTATTTAATACAAAGGTTATGCCCACTTTTGCATTACTCTCGGTACAACCCTCGTAGAACTTATTTTGAGCACGTCTTTTGTAAAAACAGTATCGTGCTTATGCTATCGGTTTGTCCGTCCATCGACACCATATCTCAATAACTATTAGTCCGATTTGAAACATTCTTTTTGCATTGGGAAGCTTCAAATATGCGAAAGATGGTCCTTCTTTTCGTTTTTTTTTTTTTTACGACCTACAGTTTCGCTTCTAGAGGGCGTACATGCAGATGATACCAAATTCAAAATACAATTTATTCCATATATTTGCTTCTTGAAAAAATTCTTTTATCTTTCGATTTCATTTATGTTGGATAGTATATTTAGGTACAGTCACGTTTTCTAGTAACGCATGGATTTTCCGCTAGGGGGCATAAAAGTAAATTACATTTTCCCCAATATCTCTTTTTCCAAAACTCCGATTTGATTTTTTTTTCTTCAGCGGATAGAGTTCCTGATGAAATTCTTTTGCATATAATTTCTAATTTTTGGTAAAGAATACTTTGGCCACTAAGGGGCGTAAGTTTTATGTCTTGCTTCTGATGTATTTTCCATAAATTCTGAGCTTCTAAAATCTAGATTGAAAAAATTCGTTCGTGGACCGATGCCACTCACGTCGATAAACCTTTTCGGAATATTTTCTTCTTAAAATAATGCATGCTTTTTACGCCAGGGGGTGCAGATGTATATCTTATTTTCGTCAATATCTCTACTTCTAGGAGTCCGATTTGAAAAATTCCTTCTTTGTTGGTTACTGTTTCCGATGCGAAATGGTTTTCATATAAATTCAAAAGTTTCAAGTAAATCATAACTTCCCGCGAGGGGGCGCAAAGGTAAATAGCGTTTCCTCCGATATATCTCCTTTTGAAACTCCTTTTTGAAAAATTCTTCTTGTATCGGATACAGCTAATGATTTTCATATAATTTCTAATATTTGATAAAGAATGATTTGGCCACTAGGGGGCATAAGTGTTAATATCTGCTTCTGAGGTATTAGCAGAAAAATCTGAGCTCCTGAAACTCGACTAGAAATTTTTTTCTTGAACCGATATCGCGCACATGGAAAAAACCTTTTGAGAATATTTTCTTCCTAAAGTAATGCATGGTTTTCCCACCAGGGGACGTAAAGTCACATCATATTTTTGTCGATATCTCTGTTTCTAAGAGTCCGATTTGAAAACTTATTTCTTTGTTGGAGAGCGTTTCAGCTGCGAAATGTTTCTCATATAAATTTCAAATTTTTCTCAGCGCCCAAGTCTGCAAACAGAGGGCGTATGTCGACGATTCCGTTTACAGCAATATAGTAGCGAGTTTAAGAACCCGATTGACAAACTTCTTCCTTCGGTTAGATACTGTTGTTTTCCATATCGGTTCCATTGACTTTGAATAGCTTTGATAAATTTAATTCTCGTCAGAAAGGATTCAGAAGACGTGCTTATTACACCCAAAAATTCGGTGACATCTTTCTTGTTTACCTTTTAAAGTATTTGTATTTTAAAGTTCATTTGAATGGGAACGGTATTGATGTCGTTGACATGGGTCAGTGGACAGTGACTGTACCGTCCAAGTTATGCAGAATTGGAAGAGTTTTGCCATGGTTCGAATCTGGGATGAGGCATAGGCATGTGACTATCTTACTGCTTCAGTCGCCCTGCTGGAACGCGTAGTCCAAAAATAACGACGCGTGGCTGCTTGATCGTCTAAGACGCCTGTACGGGGAGCATCAAATCCACCCTACCAAATAACATTTCTGTCAGACAACCTACACTATTAAGTGTGCTTTAAAATATATGTATTAGCTGTACAAAAAGTTTTCAAGCGTTTTAAACAACGCAACATGAAATTCGAGAGAAAACAACAATACCTTTACGAATCAAAATATGCCGCCCCGGTGGCGCAGTGGTCTAAGGCGCTGGCCTCTGATCATTCGTCCGAAAGGGGTGCAGGTTCGAATCCCGGTGAGGCATGGATGTTGTGTTTGTCTTACGGCACTGGCTCTCTCCCTTCCCTGGAACCAGTGACCCTAAATTAGGGACGGGCGACTGCTTATAGCCCATTGAGTTGCTCACGGTGGTCGTTAAACCTCAAAAAAAAAAATCAAAATATGCGCCGTCATTATCTATCACCTTCAGCCATCGGTCGGGCAGCTGACGGATTCCAGCCATGAAGAATACTTCGTCGTGTGACACGATGAAGTCGTCAACCCATTTTTGCATTTCGTCACATGTCCGGAACCGTATAGCACACAAACCATGTTGCATCCATCGGAACAAATGATAGTCTGAAGGGACTATGTCGGGACTATATGCCGGGTATTCCAAAACTTCCCAACGAAGGGTCAATAACGTTTCCTTGACCAACTTCGCTACATGCGTTATCATGCAGTAATTTCACGGGACGTACTCCTTTGCCTGTGAATGGACGTTACCGACAGATTTCCTGGTTCAATCACAGCAGTTGGTGCTTGTAGCGATCAGCAGTAACAGTTTGACCCTGTTCCAATAGTTCATAATAGAGCACACCCTTCATATCCCACCAGATGCACAGCAGAACTTTCTTTGAGTGAATATTGCGTTTCGGTGTCGAAGTCGTTGCTTACCCGGTGTCTACCCAGTGTTTTTTGCGTTTGGGATTGTCTTAGCATACCTACTTTTCATCACCCGTAAAGATTTTCCACTGGAAAGAATGTTTTTGCTGTTTATTCAACAGATTCAAACACTTCATGGTACGCTCATCTTTTTCTTATAACTCACGTCATGTGGCACCCATTTTCCTTCCTTCTGAATCTTTCCCATTGCGCGTAAACCATTGGAAATAGTATGTTGAGTAACCGTAGTTATTCAGTTAGTTCGTTTTGCGTTTGCGACGAATCTTCATCCAGCAATGCTTGCACTTGCTCATGTTCATCCTGCGGGGCGCCGCTACGTTCTCGATCGCTAGCATCAAAATCACCTTCTTTAAACCGTCTAAACCAAAACTCGTACGTGCTTTTTGAATACAATATTCAGCCCCCCAAAACAGAACAGATCGATGCACATGCTTTCGAAGCACTTTTTCCTTGATGAAATTCGTAACGAATGCAGTGTCGAGTAAATGCTGTATCGCTTGTCATCTTTCACCTACCGATGTTCAAGTGCGTTTTAACTATTGGGCAAGTTTCCATGTCACATTTTATACTCTGAACCAGTTACGATCGCATAACAACAATGCGAGGGGAAAGCCGAATATGTAAATGAGCGGTATATGTCGCACAAGAAACTGTTTAAAACTTATTTGTACATTTAATGTTTAGAGGGAGTATGCTTTTAAGTGTAAATCGTATCATGTTTGGTGTTTTACTAATTAAACTCAATAGATTGCAGAAGTATTGAGGAATAAGTGCGAAAAAATAGCTAGACACAATTCATTCCCTTAGCCAAAATCTTTTCATTTATCCAAGAGCAAAGTATCAAAATAACTGGCGCTGTGGAGGTAAGCGCTGGCTTCTGACCGTTCATCCAGATGGTGTTGGGTCCAACTCTAGGATGAGGGATGGATTGTCGGATGGCTCTGGTTCTCTCCCTTCCCTGGAGCCAGTGGTCCTAAATTAGGAACGGGTGACTGTTTATACACCATTTAGTTGCTCACACTGGTCGTTGAACCTCAAAGCAAACAAAGCATCAAATTGTGTAGTGCTGCCGAGTGGTCTGAGGAATTGGCTTTGGACCATTCGTCTGAGGTGAATCTAGGTTCGAGTCCCGATGAGGCATGGCTGGTAGACTCAGCAGATGGCGCTAGCTCTGTTCTTTCAGTGGCGATGCTAGCCTCTCAGAACTGGGTGGGCTATTGGGGGAACTAGGCATGATTTGGAGCATTAGTTTTGAAGTGCTAGGTAGAAATTTTAGCAAAACATTCCGTTCGTGCGAATATTACCCGACGCTGATAATGTTATTCCTAGTCAAAAAGTTTTATGAAAGGTGCATCATACTGTACCTAGTATCACGTAGTATCTATTCAACGTATGTAGCATAGAAACAATTGATACGAATCTTTATGGCAAGTTACTTTTTCTTTAAAATTTCAGATTACTTACGTAATTTTTTTCTTTTTCTTGTCATAAGGCTGTTTATGGATTTTAGTTTGGGACCTGACAAGGAATTTGTTTCTCTCTCTCTCTCTCTCTCTCTCTCTCTCTCTCTCTCTCTCTCTATATATATATATATATATATATAGGGTCACATTGGTGAAGAAATTGATCGGCGTACAAAACTTGCCTGGAGAGCTTTTGGAAGAAACAGCATAATTTTCAAGAGCAATATGCCATTATGTCTTAAAAGAAAAGTGTTTGATCAATGCATCCTTCCAGTGCTTACGTATGGTGCAGAGACGTGGACCTTAGCTAAAAGAGACATACAAAGGCTGCAGACAACTCAAAGCAGCATGGAGAGGTGCATGCTTGGTGTAACCAGGAGAGATAAGAAGAGGAACACGTGGATCCGAAAAATGACAAGAGTGGAAGACATCATGATCAGAGTTAAATCCCTGAAATGGCAATGGGCTGGACATACTGCCAGAAGAACAGACCATCGATGGACAGCCGAAATTTTAGATTGGATTCCAAGGGACAGGAAAAGACCCAGAAGAAGACCACATGGAAGATGGGTGGATGAAATTCGAAAGTATGCGGGAGTGACATGGAGGAGACTGGCACAAGACAGACCGTTGTGGAGGAAACTTGGGGAGACCTTCGTCCAGCAGTGGATTGATAATGGTTGACAATGATGATGATGATATATATATATATATATATATATATATATATATATATATATATCTGGCTGTCTGCCTGTCTGTCTCTCTCCGGGTTTGTCTTCTCTCTGTATCTGGTTCTCTGTCTGCCGCTCTGTGTCTGGCTCTCTCCTGTCTGTGCCTGTGCCTCTCTGTATCTGGTTCTCTGTCTGCCGCTCTGTGTCTCTCTCTCTCTGTCTGACTCTCTCCTGTCTTTCTGTCTCTGTGTTTGTCTTTCTGTCTGTCTGTCTCTCTCTCTGTGCCTGGCTCTCTGTCTGCCTGTCTTTCTCTATCTCTCTTGGTGTCAGTCTGCCTTTCTCTCTCTCTCTCTCTTTCTCTTTCGTTCTCAACTATAATTATATACATGGTGTGTTTCCACTACTCTCTTAGAGATTCGCTCAGAGGACCCCTCCATTACCCAGAAGTACGGGCACTAAATTTAGCAAAAAATTCATTTTGTATAACAAAATTTCCGGGAGTTCGAAAAACTGAAGTACGTTTATCCAAGTTCACTAAAAATCTTAGATGGCGGCACTAGCGATATGTTCTAACAGTTTAGATATTGAGGGAAGGTAAAAGGAGGGCTCAAAGAAAAATTGGGTTGGCTGAAGTGAGCCTCAGCCTACTCCTAGCGCCGCGCCTGTGTTCTTTCCTGGAACTAGGCGCCCTAAACTAAAGACTGGTGTCTGACTGCTTATAGCCCAAAGAATTGCTCATGGTGGTCGTTCAGTCCTGAAACAAAACAAAACATACCTCAGTCTCTGCCCGATTTTTTTTTCATTTTTTTAACTTGCGAAAGAAAAATATACATGTAGATTTTGAGCAGGTTTCACCGAAATTCAGCAACATTATGCAAAGTGTTTTTCTAGTTGCGTGATCACTTCGCTATTCCAGTTCGTGTACAAGACATGTAACCATTGGTTTGATGTGATTTAAATACACGGATGAGACATTACATTATGACCACCACCAGTCTAGAAAAATGAGCGCGCCTGGAGACCGAACGGTGGCGTAGACGAAGTTCACAGAGCAGTATATATACAACCCGAGGACCGGCTTTCGGTTAGTAGAGTGTTCGGAGTCAGAATTGGAAAAGCTGCCGATTTATCGGAGTTTGATAAAGGACAAATTCTGATGACACGGTGCCCCGGAACTACGATCTCGGAAACGGCGCGGCTTGTGGGTTGTTCACGTGCCGATATAGTGAGTACCTATCAAAAGTGGTGCACAGATCGGCTCCAGCCGTGTGCTGTCCGTCGCTCAATGAAGCCAGAGGGGAACAAGAGATTGTCGCGCATTGTTCACAGCGACCGCAGGGCCACTGTGCGACAAATCACCCGCAGCAACAACACTGGCAATCAGATCAATACATCACAGCACACAGTTCATCGCAGCCTTCTGCGAATGGGCCTACGTAGCCCAAGATCTAGCCTGGTCCCCATGCTCGCTGCACGTCATCGACAAAAACGTATGAAACGGGCCCAAGATCATCAAGATTGGACCACAGATGATTGAAAGAAAGTGGCCTGGTCTGGCGTATCAAGGTTCCTGGAGCACCACGTAGACGGCCGAGCTCGGATACGCCAATCACCAAAGGAAGTCACGTGGATGCATTGTTGGGCAGAAACAGGCTGGCGGCGGCGGCGTTATGCTGTGGGCGATATTTTCTTGGGGCATTTTTAGGCCCCATTATCCCAATAGCACAATCTCTGAGAGCTGTCAGGTATCTGAACATCGTTGCAGACCAAGTTCACCCATTCATGCCAACTGTGTTTTCTGCTGGTGATGACCATTACCAACAGAATAATATTCCATACAACACTACCAGAATCGTCAAGGAGGGGTTCGAGGAACATGATGGTGACTTTCTGTTAATACCTTGGCATCCAAATTTACCTGGCATGAACCCAATCAAACATTTGTGGTTCGACTTTGAAAAGTGGGTTCGAGCTAAATCACCACCACCGCGAATACGGGAAGTGGAAGACCCGCTATAGATATTATGGTACCAGATACGGCAGGATACTGATCTCCACCTCATCGAATCGATGCCTTGCCGAGTGACAGCTATTTTGCCGGGTTAAAGGGGTCCTACAGCTTATTAGTAGGTGGTCATAATGTAATGGCTTATCGATGTATTTTCCGACTTACGCAGCTACGTCCCTGGTATTAATTCCAGAGAATACAAAAAAGTATGCACGTACGTCCTTGACGCAGAACGAGTTAATAGTCATGTCAATGTGCTAACTTCGTAAGACAAGTGTATTGCGTGCCAACCATTTCGCTCGGTTTATTTTAATTTCTTGGAGACAGTATTGCAACATTGGAGTGGCGACTGCTTTTCAACTTTGAAGCTTGTGGGCAATCGTTAAGCTATAAAATATCATCCGGAAGATATGAGGATGGTATGATGAGCGTATAAAATGTGCCTGGGGTGCATTTGGAAGACACAGTACAATTTTATAAAGTATTGTATCGTTATGTCTTTAGTGAAAACTATTTGATCAATGCATCTTTCAAGTTTTTACTTATGGGTCAGAGACATGGACCTTAACAACAACGAGAGAGACATACACATGCTGCGGAATACTCAAAGAAGCACGGAGATTTGCATGTCTGGTGCAACTATGAAATATAGGAAGAAGATCTCGTGGATCAGGGAAATGACAGAAGGTGATAACATCATGAAAGACCCTCAAAGGGCAATGGTATGAACATATTGCTAAGTGAACTGAACACCACTGGATAACTGAAATACAGGATTAGATACCATAAGACAGCAAATGACCCAGAAGAAGACCATGTCAGTGATAGGGGGATGAAATTTGAAAGCATCTCCGATTGACATGGAAGAGAATAGCAAAAGACTGTGGTCTGTGAGGGAGTCTCGGGGAGACCTTTATCCAGCAGTGGATTGTGAGTAGTTATTTTTATGTTCGTTTCATCGTGTTTAAAGTGACTGTTTCGTGTTCCGCTCCCATAAAGAAATACTAAGATGTGATGTCTTATGAATAAATATGGGAGATCTTATAAATACTTTGAGATTCATTCCAAGAATGTTTTTAGAATATACAATTCCGTATTCCGCCATGTTACTTTCGTGTTCCCAGTAAATGCAGAAAATCGGCTGCGTGAACAACTGTGAGTTTCGTATTTCTTTTTATTGTTATTGTTTTTCTAAGATAGCAGCATTACACAAATGCTGGGGTTCCCAAAATAACATGATGTCAGACATATTTGAATGTTTGATTTTGGGTACTAAAAGCTTTCCGTTTCTCCGTCTTTGAATTTATGAGCATTTTGCTCCGAAGGAGCCTTGCTTTATGCCGCAGTTTTATGCACATGCAGATGCAAAGAAGGCCGAGCACCGTTGCGTTAATTCTACCAAACAAAAAAGAAATTCATCCTCGACTTTGTTTCAAAACCCTGCTTGTTATTGAATTTTACGTTCTGAATTTGCGCCGTAAAATTTAAAGATAGGACGTTCATGACAACATTTCGATGGAAAAATGTTGCAAAACACGGTTCGTCCCATTTGTGATTTCTTCTAGTGGAAATCCCCAGACATTCCTCCTCTCCCACCATCTTGAATGAATTTCAGAATATAAAGGGTCACCCTTTGGTACCATTTCCTGATTGAATGGAACACAAAAGAAATACTTTCGACAGCGTTGATATTTACCTTTTCTTTGTCCTACGCAGAAACGTCAGAGCTGAATTTGAGCTAAAGCTGGGATGGGCATATGCTATATACGTCACAGAGAGAAATATTGGAAAGACTTAGGGACGAATGCCTGATGTGAATGACAGCGCATGCATTTTTGAAATCAATATCGGCGATTTGAATAAAACAAAGGTTTTGAAGTTTCCAAAACTGGAATAAATTCAGGGGCAGTGGTGATGTTATACGATAGTGATAGCACAAATCATTCCTTCTGCGGAACTTATTCATCATTCATAAGCGATCATTCAAGTGAATTATCATTCAATTTCCACGTTGAGAATACGTTCAAAAACTGAGAGAAGTTCAAGGGAGATGATGATGTTATACGATAGCGATAGCACAAATTATTCCTTCTTGGGAGCTCATTCATCATTCATGAATGATCATTCAAGCGAATTACCATTCAATTTCCATGCTGATATTAAGCTCAAAAACAGATAAATTCAGTGGCAATGGGGATGTTATACGATAGTGATAACAGAAATCATTCCTCCTTGCAAACTCATTCATCATTCATAATTGATCATTCAAGAAAATTACCATTCAATTTCCACAATGACACTACGCTCAAAAACTGAGATAAATTCAATGGCGATGGGGATGTCATACGATAGTGATAACAGAAATCATTCCTTCTTGCAAACTCAATCATCATTCAAAAATGATCATTCAAGCGAATTAGCATTCAATTTCCATGCTGATACTAAGCTCAAAAACAGATAAATTCAATGGCAATGGTGATGTTATACGATAGTGATAATAGAAATCATTCCTCCTTGCAAACTCATTCATCATTCATAATTGACCATTCAAGAGAATTACCATTCAATTTCCACAATGACACTACGCTCAAAAACTGAGAGAAATTCAGGGGTGGTGATGTTATACGATAGTGGTAGCACAAATCATTCCTTCTTGGGAGCTCATTCATCATTCAAAAATGATTATTCAAGCAAATTACCATTCAATTTCTACGTTGTCACTACGCTCTAAAACTGAAAGAAATTTAAGGGCGATGTTGATGTTACATGATAGTGACATAACTAATCATTCTGTTTCTTTATTTTATTTCTCAAGCCCAACTTTATCGAGAGTCGAGCATGACGGTTTTATAAGGAATTGGCATTCTTTCTTGAGAGTCAATCCATCATTCATTACGTTATTAACCGTTCGAACGAATGACGATTTAGTTTCTACGTTGTTACTATGTTCACTGAATAAATCATTCGTTGCAGGAATTTCATGTTTTCCACCAAAGCTCTCTCAAGTCCACAGCTCTTTTTACCAAACTCACGATGTGTAATTGCTACCATTTGGGCTTGTAATTCAAATTCGTAGCATTCACATGGCATTAGCTTTTTTTTAGAGTTTAATCATTACTTCCTAGCTGACTGATGATTGCTCACTCACATAACTGTTGACACATATTAATTCTCGACATTACTTTCCATTCTGGGAATTCACTTCCAAACCCTTGGAGGATGAATAACGTTAAACGTGCAGCTTCAGTAGCGGCGTGTGTGTCAGAGTAATGTCTGCCTGAATATCATTCACCGATCCATTTGGGAAACTTTCCGAAAGAGCGCGAGATCTTCTTCAGTCACTGTTCACAATGAATAATTTACCACAAAACAGCTGCTAGTGAAGGATTTGGACAACCCATTCAGATAAATGACATTCACATATCCTTCTCATTTTTAAGTTGGCGTCCTCTGTAGCGTGGTGGTTTAATGGCAGGCTTCTTTCCATTCGCCCGAGGTGCGTCGGTGTTCGAATCCCGGTAAAGTATGGATGTTGTGTTTTACGGTACTATTTCTCTCCTTTCCCTGGAACCAGTAACCCTAATTAGAGAGGGACACTGCTATCAGGGGTGCAATATATATATATATATATACACACACACTCATCGTCAAAAAAATAGTTGCACCCAAAACGAAGCAAACGACAGGAATGAAACTTGGTGGGTAGATTTGACATCGTGAGACATGCAAATGGTTCAAGTATCACGCTCGGCCGCGCATGTGACGCAAGCAAGGAGGGGTCGTAACGCTGTGCCTGACCGGCTAAACACTGAGTGGCCACTTCATTATGACCACCCCCTCAGTACTTCGTTGGACCACCTTCTGCCTTTAATACTGCCTCGATTCTTCGTAGCATGGACTCCACGAGATGTTGATAGGTGGTTTGTGGAATCTGAGACCATGAATAGCACTTTCCAGGAGTGTGAGATTGCAGGGTTGTGGATCCAGCTGTCTGATGGCTAGTTCAACTTCATCCCACAAATTCTCAATGGGGTTGAGATCTGGCGATTCTGGGGGGACACCTAAGTAAAGTAAACTCGCCGGCATGTTCCTGAAACCAATCTTGTACATTACGAGCACCCTGGCAGACCGCATTATCTTGTTGAAAGTAGCCATTCCCATTTTGATAAACCATCTACATGACAGGATGCACTTGGTCCGTAACAATGTTTGATATGATGTGCCAGTCAGACGTTGATCAACACGAATTAAATGGCCCAAAGCATGCCAGGAAAACATTCCACAAAACATAATGTTGCCTCCACCAGCTTGAAGGGTTGTATCAGTGCATTTGGGGTCCATGCTATCGTGCTGTTTCCGCCAAATTCTCACTCGGCCATCAGCATGGTGCAACTGAAAACGTGATTCATCGGACCACATAATTTGTTTCCAGTTATCGACTGTCCAATCCTTGTGCTCCTGTGCGAACTGGAGACGTTTTCTCTTGTTAACTGAAGACAGCAAAGGTGTTTGAACAGGCCTTCGGCTGCCATATCCCATCCAATGCAGTGTACGGCAATCAGTGCGTACAGAGATCATTTGAGGGGATCCTTGTTTAAGATGGCCTGTAATTTACTGCACTGTTGCCCTTCTGTTGTCTGTTACCAGTCTGGACACTCTCCGTTCCGCCCTAGCGGTCACTAGTCGATGACGACCACACGTTGCACGTAGAGACCCAGTTTTTTGGCTGACAGTCCAGTCTTTAAACACTTTAACAACAGCCGGTCTAGAATATTTCACGAATGTGGCGGTTTCGGTGATATTCGCTCCATGGCTCCGAGCTCCTACAATCATCCCACGTTGAAAGTCCGTCAGATCGCATTTTTTACCCACCTCATCACCCAAAAATCACTTCTACTACTGTCGCAAGCACTAAGCTTTCGATTTTTATACTAGCCTTGTCCTCTGGCGGCAACAGCGTGCAGCCATAGCTCATTTGCTTAAAACTGTCAGGTGGTCATAATAAAGTGGACACTCAGTATATAAGGTTGTCTCGTTGTGCGTGCTTGTCATTCTGACTCGTGCTGTTGTGTTGTTTGCATCCTTTGCAAGTCAGTTATGCCTGGGAAAAGTTCAAAAGCAATTCAGGCAGTTGGAGGAGATCGAGAGTGGCTGCATCTTCGGGCTCCGGGAAGCGGGATGCTTTTATCGCCGTATTTCGCGCCTTAGGTGTCGTGCGGATATCAACGTAGCATTTTGTTAGTGGTAGTGGATAGAACAAGGCACGCAGCAGTGACTCTAAGCGTCTGAGAGACCTAGATGAATCACGGAGAGAAAGAACCGACGGGTTGTCCGACATGCGCGGAGTGACTCAACAGCCACGACTGCTGATATTCAGCGAGTAGTGGTGTCCTCAATGCATCGTCTGATTAGTGCCAGCACCATTGGCAGACGGCTGCACGACGTAGGACTACAGGCACCCAAAACGTTAATACGACTGCCCTTAACACCATTGCATCGTCGCCAAGGACTGCAATGGTGTCGTGCCAGACTCTCATGGTACCACTCAGAATGGCAGCGGGTGACCTTCCGAGACGAATCCCGCTTTTGTCTAGGAGGAGACGACTAACGAATCCGTGTGTGGAGGCACCGTGGTCAGCACCAAAGATGAACGGTTTGTTGTCGAGCGTCACACATCCAGAAGACCTGGTGTCATGGTGTGGGGTGCAATTACCTACGATGCCAGATCACCTTTGGTGTTTATTACAGGCACTTTGACAGCCCAAAGTTACGTTAATAAAGTCCTGCAACCACCGACCTTAGCTTTTCTGAACGCTCACTCCTGTGCGATTTTCCGACAGGACAACTCTCGTCTGCATACTGCTTCTATCTCCAGAGCTTGCTTTCAAGGCACTGAAACTTTGCCGTGGGCAGTCGCATCGCCAAATCTATCACCGATTAATAATGTGTGGAATGCTATTGAACGCGCTATCCACACTCCACCCCTACCGCACAATCTGCATTAACTGCGAGAGAAGATTCAAGCTGCATGGGATGGCTTATCGCAGGACATCATTAGAAACCTGTAGAACTCCATGCCGAGACGTCTGGCATGCTGTGTGAGCAAACATGGCTGCCCGAAGTCCATACTGAGTGACTCCACTTATTGGCGTGTAGCTCAATAATTATCACCATTATCAGTCTCAATGTTTAATCATTTATTATTCCTGGTAACCTTTACCTTCCTCCTGAATAGCATTGCGATCCGACACGTCCTTCTGTGTGCAACTGTTTTTTGACGATGAATGTATGTATATATGCATGTATAGTGCAAACGTTCGGCTATTTTAGGATACAAAACCAATAAAAATTAGAAAAGGAGAGAAACAAGGTGGCATCATATCCCACAAATTCATTAATACTTGGAAAACAAGGGGATTAGGATTCGATAATATAGTTCAACGAACTCGATCCACTACCCTAACTACTCCAAAAACAACTTTACGGTATATAGGCAAGACTGAGTTTTCTCAACTACTTGTGACAATCCTTAGAAAAACATGCAAGAAATATGGACTTGGTTTTGGAGTCTCGACTCTTAACATCTTTTCTATTATCAGAACTGATCGTGACGTGATTCCAGATCTATCTAGACCCGGTGTATACCGCATACCGTTAGTCAACCCTAATAATCCAGAGGATGTGAAATATTATATAGGTTCGACTCTCAGAACCTTAAAAGTACGATTATCGGAACACCAATATTACTTGAGGTCAGGCTCCACCAACACAGCACTAACAGAAACTGTGAACCAAGAGGGGAAAATACCTGACTGGAAGAACGCAGTGGTTTTGAACTCTAAAGTAACAAGGGGAAATGTTTTCCTCTCCGAGAGCTTATATATTCATTCATATGGGCCTTTATGCTGTAACTCAGAACTTCCGTCATTCATTCCTCACATATGAAAAAAACTAATCCCCATCGACATGCCCCGAACCACTACGAACAATATTGTATTACCTTACATATCTTCGAACTATTGATTGTTTTTGATTTGCTATGTTGACCGATGTCAACGCCCACTGCGTTGCATTATGGGTCAAACCTGATCGTATATAAGTGGACCACTTGTTGTTCTTTATGGCCTTAAGCCTGAAGATGGGATCTAGGGATCCCGAAAGATCTCGCTTTTAACTTGCTTTTACTTGTGAATAAAGTTTTTTTAAATTAGTCTATAGTATCAGCAGGGATAATGTTTTTTATCGTACGTAGACAGCTTTTATGACTTACATGGGATTAGGATTAATTCAGATTATCGTTTTGCTGGTGATGTATTCATTTTTGCATATAGCCTTTCAGAGTTGCGGTGTATAATTCAGGAATTTGCTGTCACGAATGAAGAGTGGGATTTAAAATGAAGTTTCGGAAGACAAAACTCTTTTACAAGGATTTTTCAAGAAACGAAGAGTCTGCGGTAGATAGGAAAAAGTTAGAGGTAACCGATACCTGCGTTCACCTTGGCCAGTAGGTATCAAACAAGGGTTACATTGATGAAGAAATTAATCGGCATACGTATAAAACTCGGCTGGAAGCTTTTAGAAGAAACAGTACAATTTTCAAGAGCAGTACGCCATTAAGTTTTATGTAAAATCTGTAAAATCTGCAATCTTCCAGATTTTACATATGGAGCAGAGACATGGACCTTAAGTAAACAAAACATACAAAGGCCGCAGATAACGGAAAGAAGCATGAAGAGATGCATTCTTGGCTTAACTAGGAAAGATAACTCGTGGTTAAGGAAAATGACAAGAGTGGAAGTCATCATGATCAGAGTAAAATCCCTGAAATGTCAATAGGCTGGACATATTGCCAGAACGACAGACCATCGATGGACAGCCTAAATTTTAGACTGGATTCCAAGGGATAGGAAAAGACCTAGGAGAAGACCACATGGGAGATGGATGAACGAAATTCGAAAGAATTGCGGAGTAACAAGGAGGAGACAGGCTCAAAACCGACCGTTGTGGAAGAAACTTGGGGAAGCCTTCGGCCAGCAGTGGATTGATAACTATTCGCAATGAATTATCAATATATATATATACACTGGCGGAAAGTGAAAAAGAATACCAAAAAGGAATTGGCGGACGATCACGAAATTTGTATATGTTAATGGGGTCGAGTTTACGTAGGTGTGATGTTAATTTCGGGACCAATTGGTGAGCGCTTACGCCACAGCACAGCATAATATGCAAATTATCGTCGGTGGTATTTAAGGAGTACGCACAGGGGAGCGTCTCCACCCTTCTTGCATCCGCCAGCGACACACAGGGCCTACACTTGGTCTCCTGGTGTGGGGAGCGATCAGCTATCACTCCCGTACACAACTAGTGTTTGTACCGGGTACGTTAAACATCACCTCCTACATCAACAACATCATTCAGCCCATTGTTGTGCCATTTGTAAGGTCGGTCCATCGTGGTGTTTTCCAGCAAGATGACGCACGCCCACACACGGCACGTGCAACGCAACATGCACTTCAGCGTGTGAGACAACTTACATGGCCTGCACGTTCACCGGATTTGTCCCCCATTTAGCACTTGTGGGATTTTATGGGACAACGACTTATCCGGTCTCCACGGCCAGCCACGACCATCCCCGATTTACGCGTCCAGGTTGAGGTTGCTTGGAACTCAATGCCCTAAACTTACATCCAACATCGGTACGACAGACTCCATGACCAGAATCGCACAGTGTGACGCAGTTCAGGGCGGTTCAACCTCGTACTAACCATGTTACATGGAAATGTTATTTTTCAGTTTACCTGCAAATACAGCTGTATTTTGCCATAATGTTTTGATAACGTTATCCGCTGTATTCCATTATTATGCTGTATAAATTTCGTTGGTATCAGACGTTTCCTTCTTGGTGTTCTTTTTTCACTTTCCGCCAGTGTATTTTATTTTTTTGAAATTTTCATCTCGGTTATGTGCTTGTATTTTGTTTTTGTGCATTGGCTATAGCGTTGGTTTAGCGGCTTTTAGCGCTTTATACTGACTATAGTTATTCGTTCACATGTTTACATATTTTTATACTAGTACTTCACATTTTCATACTTATTCTTTTTTGTTTCATTTTTGTAGGTAAGTGTTTAGATTTGATAATATTCTGATTTTCATCATCATCATTGTCAACCACTATCAATCCACTGCTGGACGAAGGTCTCCCCAAGTTTCCTCCACAACGGTCTGTCTTGTGCCAGTCTCCTCCATGTCACTCCCGCATACTTTCGAATTTCATCCACCCATCTTCCATGTGGTCTTCTTCTGGGTCTTTTCCTGTCCCTTGGAATCCAATCTAAAATTTCGGCTGTCCATCGATGGTCTGTTCTTCTGGCAGTATGTCCAGCCCATTGCCATTTCAGGGATTTAACTCTGATCATGATGTCTTCCACTCTTGTCATTTTTCGGATCCACGTGTTCCTCTTCTTATCTCTCCTGGTTACACCAAGCATGCACCTCTCCATGCTTTTTTGAGTTGTTTGCAGCCTTTGTGTGTCTCTTTTAGCTAAGGCCCACGTCTCTGCACCATACGTAAGCACTGGTAGGATGCATTGATCAAACACTTTTCTTTTGAGACATAATGGCATATTGCTCTTGAAAATTATGTTGTTTCTTCCAAAAGCTCTCCAGGCAAGTTTTGTACGCCGATTAATTTCTTCACCAATGTGACCCTCACTTGATATCTGCTGTCCAAGATAAACGTACGTGTCTGTTATCTCCAGCTTTTCTCCATCAATCGATAAATCTTCATTTCTTGTAAAAGCATTGCACATCACTTTTGTCTTCTGAAAGTTCATTTTTCATCCCACTTCTTTACTCTTGTCAGCAAGTTCCTGGATCATACTCTGTAGCTCTGATGGGGTAGTTGCAAAAATGACTATGTCATCAGCAAAACTAAGGTGGGTTAGATAATCTCCATTAATCTTTATCCCTTTGTTTTCCCAGTTCAGTGATTGAAAGACATTTTCCAATGTGGTATTAAAGAGCTTCGGAGATATGGTGTCACCTTGTCTCACTCCTTTTCCAATTTTTATGTGTGTTGTATTTTCAAACAGCCGAATCTTTGCACTTGCATTTTCATAGATGTTATTAATAATATTAATGTATGCATCTTTAACACCGCAGGATTTCAGAGCCATTGCAACTGCTGATGGTTTCACCGAATCAAAGCCTTTTTCATAATCGATAAAAGCCATGCACAATGGAAGTTCATATTCCCTCGCTCTTTCAATTAGTTCTCTCAGTACGTGGATATGATCTATTGTGCTGTAGCCACTCCTGAATCCAGCTTGTTCTCTCGGTTGAGCCATGTCCAGTGTCACCTTAAAGCGGTGTGAAAAAACTTTAGTGAAGATTTTATAAACCACTGATAGGAGGCTGATAGGTCTGTAGTTCCTGAGATCCTCAATGTCATCTTTTTTATGTAGCAAGATCATTGTAGCGTTGTTCCAATCCTCAGGAATTTTCCCTTCATTAAGGCATCGAGTGAAAATTTGGGCGAGTACTGTTTCGATTTCTCCACTTGCTTCTTGTATGATGTCTACAGTAATTCCATCTTCTCCTGGAGCTTTTCCCCGCTTCATGCTCTTGATTGCATGTGCAACTTCTGCTGGAAGGACTGGAAGAACTCTGGTACTGGTACCTTTCATGATGTCTGGAGTACATGTATCATCCCTTTCATATAATTTGGAGTAGAAATCTTTCACTCTTGTCAAAATTTCGCCCCTATTTCTTGTTACAGAACCATCTTCTTTCCTCAGTGCCATAATCTGTTTTTTCCACTTACTGATATGTCCCTTTGCTATCTTTAGCCGTTTTTTGTTTTCAATTGCTTTCCTTACTAGTTCACAGTTGAATTTCCTTACGTCTTCAGTGATACTTTTTCGTACTGTCTTGCATAGCTCTATATATTCCACTTTGGAAGTCACATCTTCTTTAGTTGTCCTCATCACTCTTCTTTTTTGCATCAACATTTTGGTTCTTCCTGATAATTTGTTCACATGCAATTTGTTCTTAGACCCAGCTAATTTTGTTGCTGTTTCCATAAGAGCTTTGGTTACTTTTCTGTTAACTTCAGAAATATCCACTTCTTCCGATGTTAGGCCTTCTAAAGCAGAGAACCTGTTCTTCAGTTCTAACTTGAAGGTATTATGGTGTTTTTTAAGGTTGGTTATGTCAATACATTCTGTTTGTCTTATGAGCTTGCTACGTTCGAGTTTAGTGTTGAGGTGCATCTTACATCTCACCAATCTATGGTCACTGCCTGTGTTGAACTTGTTTAGCACACTGCAGTCTTCTATGACGAATTTTTTGTTACACATAATAAAATCAATTTCACTTGTCGTCCCATTTGGATGTGTCCATTTCCTGTGTGGCTTTTTCTTGAAAAAGGAGTTCAAGATGAAAAACCCTTCTGCCTCTGCAAACTCTACGGGAGTATTTCAACGCTGGTTTCTGTTGCCGTGACCAAATGTACCTACTGAAGTTTCATTCTGTTGCCGTTGCCCTATTTTTGCATCGAAATCTCCCATAATTATCTTCAAGTGCTGCTGACCTTTATTATTTAGATCACGAATTTCCTCATAAAATTCTTCAATTTCTTCTTCAGCATGACTTGTGGTGGGTGCATAAGTTTGAATAATCTGAGCCTGGTATCTTCTCGAGAGTTGGATAACGAGTCGTGCAGCTCTGTCAGAGGAACTTTCAACTTCTACAACTTTATCCTTCAGTTTCTTGTTTATTATAAATCCCACACCACTAGTTCTGCCAGTATCTGTCCCACGATAGTAGAAGAGATGTCCACTTTTCAGTTCAATGAGATCTTCTCCTTTTCTCCTTACCTCACTTAGCCCGACGATGTCCCACTTGGTCCTTTGTAGTTCCTCTTCGAATTCAAGAAGCCTTGAATCAGAAGATAGGGAGCGTCCGTTGTACGTAGCCAAGGTCAGCATCAGATGGCAGCCTAGTCCGGTCCTCCGGGAATTCTTAGCACCCTCTGCCTTCATGTCGCACTGGCCGCTGCCTTGGCCAGGTACATTCCAGCTGCCGGAGACTGAGGGCCAAGATTTAAGTTGTGGAGTCATTTTGGAGGGGTTTGGCCATAACTCACCACGCTGGCCAAGCGGGTTGGTGAGTGTGGGATAGCATTTCCTCTAATCCCGATGGTATAGTTATACCGCTATTGGCGGTCGTCAGAGCCCCTTTAGTGGGAACAGGATGTACCACGAGAAGGCGGGGTTGACATTTGTCAAGGAGAGGCTGTGATGTTAAGCATCACCTGACCTTACATCCCTATAGTTCACTATATCGTGTTATTACTATATTGTTTCCCCAGTATATGTATATATATACACTATATTGACAAACGTCACCAGACACCCTTTCAAAATCAAATGAACGGATCTGCTGCTTTGATAAAATGCGTGGTACAGCTGCAAACTGTATAAAAACAAGCTTGCAGCTGGCCGCGATCATATCGCACTGTGAGGTTCAGTGAAAATGTCGCGGTGGTAGAGAACTGACTCTGAGAAAGGAAAAATTGTTGGGAGTGCACAGATTGTTAAGATTGTTGAACTGACTTTGAGGAAGGAAAGACTGAGAGCCGTTTAAACATACCCACGTCAACTGTTTTGGATGTATTAAATAAATGGAAGACACATAGCCTGCCTGAAGCAGCAAAACGTACCAGCAGACCAAAGGAAATCAGTGATAGAGGACATCGAAGCCTCAGGAGAGTCGTTACAGCTAATCGACGGAGTTCTGCCCAAGACCTCGGTGTACAGGTGAGTAAAAGTCCTGGAACTTTGGTATGTACACATACCATTCGCAGATAACTTCATTCCATGGGTTACTGTGGTCGTGCGTCTGCTCATAAGCGTTTCATCTCCACTCGGAATGTTACTCGTCGTTTATCATGGTGTAAAGAACATTTATGGTGTACCGTAGAACAATGAAAACAGGTCGCATGGACTGATGAACCCAGACACACGATCCATCAGTCTGATGGCCGTGCATGGGTATGGCGGCAGCCGGAGGAACGCTATTTTCCACAGTGTACTGTTCCTACGGTCGAGTTTGGAGCTGGCAGTGTTCTTGTGTGCGATTGTTTTTCGTGGTATGGCCCCGTCCAATTGGTTATAGTGGACAAACCTGTTAACCAGCTCGTCTACCTCGATATTCTGGACAATTACGCCCTACCAACTCTGTGGCAATACTATGGAACCGAGCCTTGTTGGTACCAGCAGGATAATGCACCGAGCCGTAAAGCAAGGACTGTTACGGTGTAGCTTGACGATAATTCTGTATCGTATGTAGACTGGCCAGCACAGAGCTTTGATTTTAATCCCATAGAGCACATATGGGATGAATTACAGCACCGCATAAGAAGTTTGGAACCAAGGCATACTACCAAGCAACAGTTAGCGGCAGCGTTACGTACTGAATGGAAGCGCATACCTAACGCTCTGTTCCAAAACCTTGCCGAAAGCTTGTCTCGAAGGGTCATTAAGGCCAAAGTTGGACCGACACCGTACTAATGTATGTCAATAAATGTTATGTTGTGTTTCCCTTCTAGGTGTCCGGTGACTTTTGTCAATATAGTGTATATTAAATTGTTAAACCCCTAATCCAAAGCGAAAAATATTCTTAAGTTTCATCGTTATTTGCTAGCTGACTGCTGATAGCTCAGTCACAAAATTGTTATCATTTTTTAATTCTCGACACTGCTTTCGTTATTATGAATTCGTTTCCGACCTCAAAAAGACAATTAAACCTGCTAAGACTTCAGCGTGTATTACAGTAATGGCGTATTGTATGACCATTCACAGAACTGAGAGTGAACCATTCATCATTGACGATGAAGCGGCATTCGTTGTGAACGGAGTTGTTCGCTATTGTTACGCGTGAAGTAGTTAGTATCGAAAATCCAAAACATGCAAGTTTCTGGAATGCCAATGGATTATTGGAGTTCTGTCGCAGTATACGCAGCTAAAAATGAAGGGAATAAAAAATATGCGACATATTACGAGATCACTGGATAAAAATAACTGTAATTAGCAGTCCTTCTCGAAATGATTACTTGTCAGTTAAAGATTAAAGATCGCAGTAAGTCACGTTCAGCCATTTGGACTTCACGGAGGCCACAGCGCGCAGAACTCGTGTTTTTTTTTTTTTTTTTTTTTTCTTTTTGATTTTCTCTGTCTCTTCTAACTCCTCAAGAATCATTAAAATATTTCATTTATTTGTCTTTTACATAAAGGATGCATCGTTCTTTTTATGTTTGAATAAAAAAAAGGGTGTAATAAGCGTGAAGAGTGACACCATGCTACTGGGTTCAGCGAACAGATATTTTGATAAAGACCTAATAAATTAATGCGACTCCGTGTTGTTCTTAAGCGTCTTTGAAAACATCAAAATGAAAAAAAAAAAACTAGTGAAGACCCCGGCATTTTTTGTAGATAATTTATGCTAGGGATCTTTCGCAAGCCTCGATCTTTACGTGGTGTGAAATAAAGCGAGTGATAAGGGAGTGTACATTTATTTACATTCAACACTTTGCATTTATTCGCGACATTCACGATCACACCGATTCACAGTCCGCTACATAATAAGTAGAATTAAATCAAAACAATAAGCTTTACTAATTCTTGACATTGAGCAGTGCTTCAGTATGGTGATTAATGAATGTTATTTTCGTAAAACCAGTGAAAAGAGGAGGCGTATGAGTCATAAAAATAAATATGTACTGAACTGTGGCAGCTGCGATACGGTGTGTCCGAATAAGGGCTGTCCACTGAATGTACGAATTGCAGTAATGCAATAATAAAGAAATTTTCAATGGAATTGCGGTCGATGCGACCTGACACGGTGAAGTGTTCTGTGTCTGGTAACCTTCATGTCTCCCCACCCCGAGGCGCGCCCAACTGCCTTTTCTTTTTTTTTTTTTTTTTTTTTTTTACTTTTTTTGATTGGAGGTTTAACGACCACCGTGAGCAACTCAATGAGCTATAAGCAGTCGGCCGTCCCTAATTTAGGGTCACTGGTTCCAAGGAAGGGAGAGAGCCAGTGCCGTATGACAAACACAACATCTATGCTCACCGGGATTCGAACCCGGACCCATTTCGGACGAATGATCAGAGGCCATCGCTTAGACCACTGCGCCACCGGGGCGGCCCGAACTGCCTTTCCGAGCAAAGGTCATTCCCGAGCGCTTGATCGACGGAGGCAGAAGTGTCGATTGATCACTCGTCTCGGCATAAGGACAGTGGTGTTGAAGGTTGAATAAAGAAATGCTTCGGTGTAACATGTCTTTCACCATGACGACAAGTGCACGGACGAAGTGCGCTAGAAAATTTCGTGATGCAGGCGAACCCCACCGTTATGCGATACGTCTGTTTATAGCGAAGTTTCGGGAAACTGGCAGTGTTCTGGATGCCGCACGGCCAGGTAGGCCATCCACGGAAGACGAGACCTTAGAGGATATCCAGGAAAGGATACAGAAGTGTCCACACAAGTCCGTGAGGCGGCTGTCAAAACAAGCTAATGTGCCAATGAGTACATCCCACGATATTCTGAAAAGGAAGTTCCGTTTCCGTGATGATAACATGTTGCGTGGTTTGGTGAGTCACGCTACCCATTGTTATTAGCAGATGTTAGGGTTCGAGTGCAATGAGGCTATGGATCCAAGCTGCCAACAAGGCACTGTGCAAGCTGGCGGTAGTTCCATACATACACTATCTACCAACACGTAATTGGACACCTGTGATATCAAAGGAAAACGAAGTTTATTCACCTTCAATAGTTGGTGGAGCCTCCATGAGCGGCGATTACAGCTGCGACCCTCCGGGGCATACTCTCAACCAGGCGTTGTACGACGGCTAGCGGTATTTTCTTCCACTAGGTTTGGAGAAGACAGGTAAGTTCCTTCACCGATTTCGGACGGTGGGGGCACCAATTAAGTCGACGCTCCAACTCGTCCCAGAGGGGCTCGATAGGGTTAAGATCCGGGCTCTGCTCAGGCCAGTACATTCTATTAACCCCATTGTCAGCATACCAAGCCACGGTGGACCTCGCAACATGACAGGTGGCATTGTCATCCTGAAAGTAACATAGATCCACCCCGTAAAACTGCCACATCGTAGGAAGCGCATGGTCATCCAAAATGGTGCAGTAGGTCTCGGCGTTAAGTCTACCAGGAATTGGGACCAAAGGTCCCGTGCCATATCAGGAGAAACACCTCCATAGCATAATTCCACCGCCGCCGAACTTCACAGTTGGCACAATACACTCCGGCAGGAGGCGTTCTCCAGGCAGACGCCAAACCCAGACCCTACCATCCAAACGGTAGAAGGTGAACCTTGATTCGTCGCTCCAGAGAACCTGTTTCCATTGTTCAACGGTCCACTGTCGACGTTCTTTGCACCATGTTAGCTGAGCAGCGCTACTGGACTTGGTTATCAAACGCTTGTGGGCGGCAGCACGTCCATGATAACCGAGCAGATGGGCTTCCTTACGGATGGTATTCATCGAAAGAACACTCCTGGATGCCTGTTGAAACTCCTCGCGTAAGTGGTCCATCTATTTGGTTCGGTTCTTCAGAATTTCTCTGGCCAGTACCCGTGGGTCTCTAACTCCCAGTTTTGTGGGTCTGCCGGGTCGGGGTACATTCCGACAGTCACCTCTCATCTTCCACTTGCCAATCACGTGGGCCACTGTCGATTTTGGGTACCTTCAACTCGCTGGATATGTCACGTATGGATCGGCCATTTCTGTGATACCCGACGATTACACCTTTCTCGAAATCAGAGAGCTCCGAACTGCGTGGCATCTTGCATGCGATTGGTTGCGTTGTTGTTTCCCACACGATATTTAACGGCGTCGGCCGTGACGTGTATCAGGACCACATATATCGTCGATTGCAGGGGTGTCCAATTACTTGTTGGTAGATATCTCTGCCTTACGAGGCACGGTTTGGAACCTCTGGTCCTCGCAAACAAGTCAATAACCCGTAATCGTTTTGTTACTTGCTGGGTGATCATCTGTTACCTTTCATGGGCTTCATGAACCCCAGAAAAGATGGGATTTTCCAGGCAGACAATGCACCACGTCATTGGGCCAAGTTTTCCACAATTGGTTCGACGAACATTGGCCACCACGTTCACCCGACGTGAACCAAGTAGAGAATTAATGGGACGCGGTGGAAAGGTCCATTCGCACCCAAAATCCTGCACCTACAAATACCAGGAAAATGTAGGCGGCTGTTCAGACGGCATGACTCAACATCTCTCAAGAAGTCTTCCGCCACTTGCGGAATTGACGCCACGCCGTGTTGCTGCATTTCGCGGGGCTAGAGGAAGTCCTACAAGATACTAGGTACGTATCCCATGACTTTTGGCACTTCAGTGTATATACACTGCTGGACAATTGCTAAGGACGGATCATAAACGGCTATATAGCGCATAAAAAAGTAAGTGTGGTTGGATGCCAAGTGAAATAAAATAATGTCAGAATGCCTGGACATTACAAGAAAGACAATTTATTGTGCTTTGAAATCCAGAAGGCTTTGGAACGTGTTCAAGGGACAAACAGGCCATTTTGTGCAGAATACATAAACGTGAAAATAATGCAATTACCGTCCGCAGGCGTTCCGGCGTAAGATGTCAATACGGGATATGGGCACCATGGAGGGCGATGCAAGATTCCACACCTCGTGTCATGCTTTGCACAACATTATCAGGCAGCTGTTGGGGTAATTTATCCCATTCCTCTGTCAGGGCACGGATGAGGGTGTCATTGTTTATTGGAGGGCATTGGCGACCAGCAAGACTCCTCCCCAAAGCATTCCACTCATTTTAAATGGGATTCAGATCTGGAGAACGTGCTGGCCATACGAGGCGTTGAATACCCTCTCTCTTAAGACACTCCTGGACAGCGACTGTTCGATGACATGTTGCGTTGTCGTCCATGAAAATGAATCTATCACCAACAGCACAACGGAACATGCAAACATGAGGTAGCAGAACATCATTAATGTATCGTTGGCCAGTCATAGTCCCAGTTGGAAGCACATAGAGGGGCGTACGGCTATTGATCATGATGCCAGCCCATACCATGACACTACATGTCGGATATCGGTACCTTTCCTGTATGTTTGCTGGACAGTATGCTGTACCACTATCACGCCAGATCAGTTGTCGTCGACAATCAGACGATAGACTGTATCTACTCTCATCTGAGAAGAGGACAGCAGACCAGTCGTTATCAGTCCAATTGCGACGTTGATGGCACCATTGCAAACGGGCGGTACGGTGACGTCTGGACAATGGGATGCACACAAAAGGACGGCGGGCGTATAGTCCTCCTTCATGCAAACGTCTGGCGACAGTTTTTCGGGAGATCCACTTGCCAGTAGCAGCCATAAACTGATTTGCTACCTCACTAGCTGTGCTGCGCCGGTGTCTTTTTGTTGATAGCACTATGTACCGATCTTCTGCAGGTGTCGTACGGCGAACACGACCTCCCCCGTGACGTTTGCTACACTCTCCATTTGTTTGAAATGATTTCCAAAGCCTTGAAACAACACTGTGGCTGACGTCGAATTCCCTGGCAACATCTGTTATTTTTCGCCCTTCTTCAATCTTGCCAATAAAACGGCCACGCGTAAACTCACCTAGGTGATGTCGGGAAGACATACTGAAAATTGCAAGTTCGTCAATTGATTCTTTCCCTTTCAACTTTGCGTTTGAACAACAACGGTCAATACGCGTCAAATCCTTTATATCTCTTATCAGCGCTATGACGTCACGAACAAGTTCGGCAATCCAAAATTTGCATACGCACAACACGTCTTACTGTATCCCGCACTTATGCTAATTTTCACATTTTTCTGCCTTCCATTTTATGGTTGGTATCGTTGCTATTGTCATCCGTCCTTAGCAATTGTCCGGCAGTGTGTATATATATATATGTTTTGCCCGTCCATCCAAGTCACCTGCTACACACCAGATGCGACAGAAAATCCGATTTAGTATATAGATGGCAAATATGCGCTCAGAGTATTTTTTTTTTTACTGTGCATACATGAGATTGTATGTTCTGAAAAAAACATTCACAATTTGCACTGTTACTGAAATAACGCTGAAAGTATTAACTAATTTTGGACACAAAATGCGTGCAAAACATACTAAGAGCTCTTGTTTACTATTTAACAACAATATCTGTATCAATTCACCTCATATACAGTAGGAGATGGTAAAAAAAAAATGCGCAGTCTGGGTGCACAAGTTTGGAATCGCGCAATACAGCAGGAAGCGGATTGGCACAGGTTGTGTGACCATGGTACCTACTACGCATGTGCCATGAGTCACGTCTACCCTGTTTGTCTTTTCTTTTTTTTTTTTAGTTTTTTATTTCCTACGTGTGTGATGTTGTTGGTAGCATTTGTCATGTCCAAAAAAGATTGATCGACGAATTTCCATCATATTTTGTCAAACACTTAGCGGCAGGCAAAGACACATACTTAAAATTATAGAAAGTCTATGGGGAGGATTGTATGCGTCGTGCAGAAGTTTACAAGCGGTATAAACGTAATGGCTCATAAGTTTATAAGTGGTATAATTTTTTAAATTTATAAGTGGTATAAACATCATAAGTATGTCTAACTGTATGACATGTATGTCTCATAAGTTTATAAGATATGTATGTATCATAAGTTTATAACATATGTATGTTTCATAAGTTTATAAGTCTATGTCTCATACGTTTATAACTTATGTCGCGTAAGCTTATGTCTAACTTATGAATGAGACAAGTTTATATCTATGGGTGGTTCCTGGGAAGGGATAAGTTTATATTTATGTGTTTATATCTATGGTCCAGCCGAAATTTTAGATTGGATTCCAAGGGACAGGAAAAGACCCAGAAAAAGACCACATGGGAGATGGGTGGATGAAATTCGTAAATATGCGGGAGTGACATGGAGGAGACTGGCACAAGACAGACCGTTGTGGAGGAAACTTGGGGAGACCTTCGTCCAGCAGTGGATTGATAATGGTTGACAATGATGATGATGATGATGATATCTATGGTATAAGTCTGTAACTATAAGTTTATATTTCTGTATTTATACATTGACGGAAAAAAATCCGAACACCAAGAAGGGTTTGTGTTAGATAAACGACAGTTGGTAGGCGGTGAGAGTACATCTGTAAGATGACGTCTATGCAAATTTCGCGCTCGGCGCATACGTGTGGCGCTAGTAGCGCCCCTCGGAACATGCAAAGCAGGTCTGCTGTAAATACGCTCTGTAACGTTCGTGAGCATTAGTTATCGTTGAGATTCGACGTAGTGTGTTGATGTTAGTCAAGAATGCCTTTAAGAAGGCGAAGAAGCCATTATCAACAGCTCACGGAGTTTGAACGACGTCGTGTAATAGGGCTACGAGAAGGTGGATTTTCTTTCCGCAATATTGCAGAACGACTTGGCAGGAATGTAGCCACTGTGCATGATTGTTGGCAGCGGTGGTCAAGGGAAGGTACTGCCTCAAGAAGACCGGATTCTGGCCGGCCACGGGGCACTACTGAGAGGGAAGACCGCCGTGTACGGCGTAAGGCCGTGGCGCATCGCACTGCGTCTGCGGCAACAATTCGAGCTGGAGTTGCCACCACAGTGACACAACGAACTGTAACAAATCGGTTACTTCAAGGACAGCTCCGAGTCAGACGCCCTGTAGCGTTAGTTATCGTTGAGATACTTACTCTAAACCACTGCAAACCACAAACCACTTACTCCAAACCACTGCCGTTTGCGACGTCAGTGGTGTCAAGCTAGAGCTCATTGGAGGACGGAGTGGAGATCTGTTGTGTTTTCTGATGAAAGCCGGTTCTGCCTGGGTGCCGGTGATGGCCGTGTGTTGGTTAGAAGGAGGCCAGGCGAGCGCCTGCAACCAACCTGTATGCGGCCGAGACACACTGGACCTACACCTGGAGTTATGGTTTGGGGAGCAATTTCCTATGACAGCAGGAGCACTGTCGTGGTTATCCCACGCACCTTGACGGCACAGTTGTACGTCAGTCTGGTGATTCAACCTGTTGTGCTGCCATTTATTAACAGCATCCCAGGGGGTGTTTTCCAACAGGATAACGCTCGCCCGCATACCGCTGTTGTAACCCGATATGCTCTACAGAGTGTCGACATGTTGCCGTGGCCTGCTAGATCACCAGATCTTTCACCAATCGAGCACGTATGGGACATCATTGGACGACAACTCCAGCGTCACCCCCAACCAGCATTAACCGTCCCTGTATTGACCGACCAAGTGCAACAGGCATGGAACTCCATCCCACAAACTGACATCCAGCACCCGTACGACACAATGCATGAACGTTTGCGTGCTTGCATTCAACATTCTGGCGGTTACACCGGTTATTAATGTACCAGCATTTCACATTTAAAATGGCTCTTTTCGCGCTTACAATAAGCTGTGATCTTGAAACCTTAATTGATTAAATATGTTACCTATACAAATGTATTGCCGCTATTTCATTCCTCTACAACTATTTTTTCATGGTGTTGGGATTTTCTTTTCCGTCAGTGTATTTATGGTATAAGTTTATATCTATAAGTTTATACCTATGGGTGTGATAGGTTTAAATCTATCTTATGAGACATAAGTTTATAACTTATGTCTCATAAGTTTATATCTAACTTATGGATGAGATAAGTTTATATCTATAAGTTTATACCTATGTGTTTATATAAGTTTATACCTATGGGTGTGAAAAGTTTATATCTAAGTTATGGATGATATAAGTTTTTATCTATGGGTGGTTCCAGGGAAGGGATACGTTTATATCTATAAGTTTATATCTATGTGTTTATATCTATCGTATACACTTATACCTATAAGTTTATACTTACGGGTGTGATAAGCGTATATCTAACTTATTAGACATAAGTTTATAACTGATGTCTCATAAGTTTATATCTAACATATGCATGTCTCATAAGTTTATAAGTGGTATAAATGTTTTAGAGATAGTTATGAAGGTGTTGAGAGTGATTAACACATTGGGAGGCCCGCAACCAGCAAAAGTGAAAACTTGCGCGCACAGCTGTGCGGGAAACCCGCCGAATCACACTATTCGTGTGTTATCTGATGACTTCAACATTAGTCTCGCTTTAGTTCATTTGATTTGTACGGAAGATTTGGGTATGAGATACGTCTCAGCCAAGTTTGTACCAAAATTGGTCTCAGCTGAGGCAAAACAGTCCCCTGTTTCAGCTGCTAGTGATTTGCTTGACTGCGTTGAGAACGATGAAAACCTTTTAAAAACTGCCATAACTGGTGAGGAATCGCGGGTTTGCGTGTATGACCCAGAAACTAAGGCCACAGTTGAAAAACCCAAACTTTGCAAGACGCCAAACAGCACGACAGAACCGCAGCAATGTCAAGTCGATGCTGACTAATTTTGTTTCAATCATGAGAGAACTGTGCATCATGAATGGGTTCCATCAGGGCTAGACAATCAACAAGGCGTACTGCTTCCCTGTTTTGCGGGGTTTGAGGGACACAGTTCGTCGCAAAAGACCGGCATTGCACGAGACTGCCGAGTTTCAAACACATCATGACAACGCGCCTATACATGCATCCTACCTTGCGCAGCAGTTTCTTGGACATGTCGAACAGCCACTCTGTTCGCCAGACCTCGCTCTCTGCGATCTTTTTCTCTTCCCGAACCTGAAAGGAAGGAAAAGATTTAAAATATTAAGGGGATACAAGAGAATGCGGCAAAGCAACTGTTCGTCAGAAGATCACTTCAAAAAATGCTCCGAGCAGTGGACACTAAAAACGTATTGGAATTTATGTTACGAAAGTGATTTGATAAGAATTCCTGGTTTGCATCAAGGAATTTTCCCATTTTGTCTCCTCAATCAAGTCAGATTACATTTCCATTCGATATCCTATCCTAGAAACTGCGCAGCGCAAAGTACACATTATTGACAAAAGTCACCGGACACCTAGATGACAAACACAACACAGCATTTATTGACATACATTAGTACGGTGTCGGTCCATCTTTGGCCTTAATGCATGCACTGACCCTTCGAGACAGGCTTTCGACAAGGTTTTGGAATACTCCGATAGGTATGCGCTTCCATTCAGTACATAATGCTACTACCTCTAACTGTTGCTTAGTAGTAGGCCTTGGTTCCAAACTTCTTATGCGGCGCTCTAATTCATCGCTTAGATGCTCCATGAGATTAATATCAGAGCTATGTGCTGGCCAGTTCACACACGATACAGAATTATCGTCTAACCACGCCGTAACAGTCCTTGTTTTATGGCGAGGTACATTATACTGCTGGTACCAACAAGGCTCAGTTCTATAGTATTGCCACAGCGTTGATAGAGCATAATAGTCTATAATGTCGAGATAGACGTGCCAGTTAGCACGTTTTTCCACGAAAACCAATATGCAGGGGCCATACCACGAAACCCCCCCCCCCCCCCACACACGAGTAAACTGTCAGCTCCAAAAATGACCGTACGAATAGTATACTGGAATAAATAACGTCTCTCTCGCTACTGCCATACCCACACATGGCCATCAGTCTGACAGATCGTGTACTTGGATTCATCAGTCCATAGGACCCGTTTCCATTGATCTACGGTCCACGATAAATGTTCTTTACAAAATGATAAACGACGAGTAGCATTCCGAGTGGAGATGAAAGATTTATGAGCAGCCGCACGACCACGGTAACGATGCAATGAAGTTCTCTGCGAATAGTGCGTGTACATACCAAGGTTCCAGCATTTGTACTCACCTGTACACAAGGTCTTGTATACTGTGTAGTACTCCGACGATTAGCTGTAACGACTCTCCTGAGGCTTCGACGTCTTCCATCACTGATTTTCTTTCGTCTGCTGGTACGTTTTGCTTCTTCAGGCACGCCATGTGTCTTCCACTTATTCACTAAATCCCAAACAGTTGACTTCGGTATGTTTAAACGCGGTTGGTTTCTCTTATGGGCAACCCACTAATATAACACCCAACAATCTTTCCTTTCTCAAAGTCAGTTCTCTCCCGTTGCGATATTTTCACTCAACCGCACAGTGCGATATGATCGCGGTCAGCTGCAGGCTTGCTTTTATGCCGTTTCGAGCTGCGCCGCGTATATTAACAACTCAGTGGATCCGTTCATTTGCTTTTGAAGGGGTGTCCGGTGACTTTTGTCAATATAGATAGTATATGAGGCTTCAGAAGAGGACAACTTCGAAAACGATTAAGTTACAAATCCGTAAGTCTGGATATTTTTTGAACAAGCCTTGTGTATGTGTGGATCATTACTTTTTAAACTTTACCTCCAAATATGGACAACACTCATTTCCCAAAAATAAAAAACGTTCATACTGAGAATTCGCTTAATGTACTAAGTATACTGTTGGTATATACAGGGGTTGCATAGAGCAATGTTGAACACCTAGGAAAAGAAGATTTTCCTAGATGTTCAGGGTATGATACCACAATTGACATTCAAAACCTCATGAATCCTCATTGGAATGGACGCATATAAGTCCTGGATGGTGGTTAGTGGGATGTTACACCATTCTTCATGCAAAAACTGCTCCAGGTCCTTGAGAGATACAGGAGGAGGATAAGTGGATCTTACTCTGTTTCCCAACACAGACTACAGTGACTTGATGATGTTTAAGTCTGGCGATTGGGAAGGCCAAGGAAGGTGTGTAAGTTCGTCATCATGTTCTTCAAGCCATAATTGAACATTCTGATCAATGTGAATTGGGGTGTTATCATCTTGATAGATGGCATCCCTTGCAGGAAAAAATGCCTGAGCCATTGGAGGGAACTGGTCGTCCAAAATGTTTTCATACGCCCTGCCTGTCATCCGTCTTTTCAAGATGATCAGGACACCTGCTGAAAGCCACGATATGATCGCCCACAGCATGACAGAACCACCACCATGCAGCACTGTTGGGAGCCGACATTCTGGGTTGTACGCTTCTGACGGAGGTCTTCACACGTAAAGATGTCATGTGGTGGGGAATAATATGAATGCGGATTCATCTGACCACATTGTACACTTCCATGCAGCAGCACTTCACGTTGTATGCACCTGGCACCACTGTCGTCGCCGTTGTGCATTCATCCGGGTCACCAGAAGTTTTACAATAGCAGCTCTGCCATGAATATCTTGTTTATGCAGTTCCCTGCGCACTGTTTTCGTTGAAACTGGGGTCTGGAGATGCAGATTGAGCTCCGCACTAATCTTCTGCTCCTTGGTCTTCTTATTACTTGTAACACTGCTCTTTCCACTGCGCCGCCGAAGTGGGACAAACGTTCAGACAAAGGAAATTATATTATTTGTGATTCTTTTAATTATTATTATTATTATTCTAAACGGATGTGAAGTTCATTAAGAATTATTCATTTCCAAAAATTGCGATTTATAAATTGTCACGGTACTAAATCAATACTGAAAACGCACATGCAAGCTTACGAAGGTGTCAATCAGTTATTGAGGCCATACATGACGTAACACAAATCTGGCACTTTTTACATTATTATTTTATGGCCTGTAGTCTGTCCTAGGGAGGTCTTCTTTAAGCTTTAAATATATATCATCATCATCATCATTGTCAACCATTATCAATCCACTGCTGGACGAAGGTCTCCCCAAGTTTCCTCCACAACAGTCTGTCTTGTGCCAGTCTCCTCCATGTCACTCCCGCATACTTTCGAATTTCATCCACCCATCTTCCATGTGGTCTTCTTCTGGGTCTTTTCCTGTCCCTTGGAATCCAATCTAAAATTTCGGCTGTCCATCGATGGTCTGTTCTTCTGGCAGTATGTCCAGCCCATTGCCATTTCAGGGATTTAACTCTGATCATGATGTCTTCCACTCTTGTCATTTTTCGGATCCACGTGTTCCTCTTCTTATCTCTCCTGGTTACACCAAGCATGCACCTCTCCATGCTACTTTGAGTTGTCTGCAGCCTTTGTACGTCTCTTTTAGCTAAGGTCCACGTCCCTGCACCATGCGTAAGCACTGGAAGGATGCATTGATCAAACACTTTTCTTTTAAGACATAATGGCATATTGCTCTTGAAAATTATGCTGTTTCTTACAAAAGCTCTCCAGGCAAGTTTTGTACGCCGATTAATTTCTTCACCAATGTGACCCTCACTTGATACCTGCTGTCCAAGATAAACGTACGTGTCTGTTATCTCCAGCTTTTCTCCATCAATCGATAAATCTTCATTTCTTGTAAAAGCATTGTACATCACTTTTGTCTTCTGAAAGTTCATTTTTAATCCCACTTCTTTACTCTTGTCAGCAAGTTCCTGGATCATACTCTGTAGCTCTGATGGGGTAGTTGCAAAAATGACTATGTCATCAGCAAAACGAAGGTGGGTTAGATAATCTCCATTAATCTTTATCCCTTTGTTTTCCCAGTTCAGTGATTGAAAGACATTTTCCAATGTGGCATTAAAGAGCTTCGGAGATATGGTGTCACCTTGTCTCACTCCTTTTCCAATTTTTATGTGTGTTGTATTTTCAAACAGCCGAATCTTTGCACTTGCATTTTCATAGATGTTATTAATAATATTAATGTATGCATCTTCAATACCGCAGGATTTCAGAGCCATTGCAACTGCTGATGGTTTCACCGAATCAAATGCTTTTTCATAATCGATAAAAGCCATGCACAATGGAAGTTCATATTCCCTCGCTCTTTCAATTAGTTCTCTCAGTACGTGGATATGATCTATTGTGCTGTAGTTACTCCTGAATCCAGCTTGTTCTCTCGGTTGAGCCATGTCCAGTGTCACCTTCAAGCGGTGTGAAAGAACTTTAGTGAAGATTTTATAAACCACTGATAGGAGGCTGATAGGTCTGTAGTTCCTGAGATCCTCAATGTCACCTTTTTTATGTAGCAAGATCATTGTAGCGTTGTTCCAATCCTCAGGCATTAAGGCATCGAGTGAAAATTTGGGCGAGTACTGTTTCGATTTCTCCACTTGCTTCTTGTATGATGTCTACAGTAATTCCATCTTCTCCTGGAGCTTTTCCCCGCTTCATGTTCTTGATTGCATGTGCAACTTCTGCTGGAAGGACTGGAAGAACTCTGGTACTGGTACCTTTCATGATGTCTGGAGTACATGTATCATCCCTTTCATATAATTTGGAGTAGAAATCTTTCACTCTTGTCAAAATTTCGCCTCTATTTCTTGTTACAGAACCATCTTCTTTTCTCAGTGCCATAATCTGTTTTTCCCCTTACTGAGATGTCACTTTGCTATCTTTAGGCTTTGGTTGTTTTCAATTGCTTTCCTTACTATTTCACAGTTGAATTTCCTCACGTCTTCAGTGATACTTTTTCGTACTGTCTTGCATAGCTCTATGTATTCCACTTTGGAAGTCACATCTTCTTTAATTGTCCTCATCACTCTTCTTTTTTGCATCAACATTTTGGTTTTTCCTGATAATTTGTTCACATGCAATTTGTTCTTAGACCCAGCTAATTTTGTTGCTGTTTCCATAAGAGCTTTGGTTACTTTTCTGTTAACTTCAGAAATATCCACTTCTTCCGATGTTAGGTCTTCTAAAGCAGAGAATCTGTTCTTCAGTTCCAATTTGAAGGTATTATGGTGTTTTTTAAGGTTGGTTATGTCAATACATTTTGTTTGTCTTATGAGCTTGCTAAGTTCGAGTTTAGTGTTGAGGTGCATCTTACATCTCACCAATCTATGGTCACTGCCTGTGTTGAACTTGTTTAGCACACTGCAGTCTTCTATGACGAATTTTTTGTTACACATAATAAAATCAATTTAACTTGTCGTCCCATTTGGATGTCTCCATGTCCATTTCCTGCGTGGCTTTTTCTTGAAAAAGGAGTTCAAGATGAAAAACCCTTCTGCCTCTGCAAACTCTACGAGAGTATTTCCACGCTGATTTCTGTTGCTGTGACCGAATTTACCTACTGAAGTTTCATTCTGTTGCCGTTGCCCTACTTTTGCATTGAAATCTCCCATAATTATCTTCAAGTGCTGCTTACCTTTATTATTTAGATCACGAATTTCCTCATAAAATTCTTCAATTTCTTCTTCAGCATGACTTGTGGTGGGTGCATAAGTTTGAATAATCTGAGCCTGGTATCTTCTCGAGAGTTGGATAACGAGTCGTGCAGCTCTGTCAGAGGAACTTTCAACTTCTACCACTTTATCCTTCAGTTTCTTGTTTATTATAAATCCAACACCACTAGTTCTGCCAGTATCTGTCCCACGATAGTAGAAGAGATGTCCACTTTTCAGTTCAATGAGATCTTCTCCTTTTCTCCTTACCTCACTTAGCCCCACGATGTCCCACTTGATCCTTTGTAGTTCCTCTTCCAATTCAAGAAGCCTTGAATCAGAAGATAGGGAGCGTCCGTTATACGTAGCCAAGGTCAGCATCAGATGGCAGCCTAGTCCGGTCCTCCGGGGATTCTTAGCACCCTCTGCCTTCATGTCGCACTGGCCGCTGCCTTGGCCAGGTACATTCCAGCTGCCGGAGACTGAGGGCCAAGATTTAAGTTGTGGAGTCTGTTTGGAGGGGTTTGGCCATAACTCACCACGCTGGCCAAGTGGGTTGGTGAGTGTGGGATAGCATTTCCTCTAATCCCGATGGTATAGTTATACCGCTATTGTGGATAAGGAAAATGACAGAAGTGGACGACATCATGACCAGAGTGAAATCACTGAAATGGCAATGGGCTGGACATGTTGCCAGAAGACCGAAATTTTAGACTGGATTCCGAGGGACAGGAAAAGACCCAGAAGGAGACCCCGTGGGAGATGGATGGATGAAATTCGAAAGTATGCTGGAGTGACATGGGGGAGACATGCCCAAGACAGACAATTGTGGAAGAAATTTGGGGCGACCTCTATCCAGCAGTGGATTGCTAATGGTTAATGATGATGATATAGGAGATATTGCCTGTTTTAAGACTGGGAGATATTTTTAATTGAAGGAGAGGGAAAGCAAATCATCCGAGATAGGGTAGGGTTCGAATTCTGGTAAGGCATGGATGCTTTGTTTGTCTCACGGCACCGGTTCTCTCTCTTCCCTTTATCAGTGGCCCTAAATTACGGACGAGCGACTTTTTATAACCCATTTAGATGCTCACGGTGGTCGTTAAACCCTGAATCAAAGAAAAAAAAAAGGAAACAATTCAAATAGACCCCGGGTTTTTGTAAGGAAAGATAGCGAAAACTCATTCATGTAGGAGATAAAAATTATATGCTGTTTATTTTCGTTTTTCAAAAGACTTCGTGATAAGGCGCATTCTGTGTAAAATACTTGTTGTTTAACAATATGCCTTGTGAAGGTTAGTTGTTTTCGTTTTGCTTTGTAAAAATATTTAACTGCACACAGAGAAGTGCAAACTTCGACGTTAGTATGCGCGTCGTATTTCAGCAGTAGATACGGATTGTAGGGCACAACGAATGTGTTGTCCATTGTCGAGCCCGTTGTGTAATAATTTGCAAAACATATAATATTGTGGCGTACTTGACTGCGTTTCATCTGAGATAACGCCACAATAAACACGTTGACCCAAAAACGTTCCCGACAGAGAGATAGATAGATAAATCTGGGTTTTTACATGTATTATCACTAAATTTGTGTGCCATTCTTCACAGACATAATATGACGGTGTTCCTTAAATAAATGATCGCATGTAATGAGTGACTAGCAGAATCTAGTTTACAGGACAGAGTTCGAGGGTCTACCAAAAGTAGCGACCACCATGTGTGTATAATAATCGTTATTTCTTCATAGCCCCTTTATTTTTAAATGTTGCTATCTTTCTGAAGAGCACCGACTTTCTGTCTACCTACTTCGTGTTCATGTTATCATTCGTTTATTTGATAAGCAAAATCTGCTTGTCTGGAGAAGCGATTTCATTCCAAACTGTTAATAGAATTAATTAATTACATATGTATTCATGGAATGTATAGCGCCGACAACTTTGAGCACACAGACACCGTTCATTTCACATGATTCGTATGAAATCTTATTTACACTAAATAATTTTCCCATTACATTCATTTTCCTGAATTGTAATGCCGTTCTTCACAAGTTTAATAAACTCCAGTTATGGAATAATATTCCATACAGTAAGTAATCTTGTGTTTCCTCGTTACAAACTTCGCAGTCAAGAACCTCCAAAATATGCATGCAGAGACCAGTGCATTTGTTGCTTTTCAGTAAATATGCTCAGAGCATGCCCATGGTCTTCCTTGAACGTTCTACCTAATGAAGTTTTCTTTTCTGTATGAAAATCGTGCAACGCACAAAGGGTTGTCTTCCCTGCGGTATTTATTCAATTCCATCTCAAGAACGCATTACTTTAAACGAAGTTTAGCTTCATGCTCTCTTCGTGAATCCACAGATGTTAGAATGAAATAGGCCAGTGCACAGACACGGTAGAAATTGGTTGTCTTTCCATCTCGCGTTTTGAAAATCCATACTTAACTCACATAAGTTTTACCTAGTCCGTCCGCAGAAACCTCTAGTTACAGATCTATACAGTTATACAGACAGGTATTTTCAAATATTCACTGGTGTACAGACAACTATGTCCATATTTACACTGGTGTACAGACAACTATGTCCATATTTACACTGATGTACATACCATTATGCGCATGCGAACACTAGTGTATATACATTTATGTGATCAATTTCCGTATCTACATTGGTTTACAGACAGCTATGTAAATATCAACAATAGTGTACAGAGAGTTATGTCCGTATCTACACTGATTTATACACCGATCAGCCAAAACATTAAAACCACCACTGCTTTCTAAAAATAAGCGCGTGTGCTTATTTTTAGAATAACTCAGTGTAACGTGCCAAGATCGCGAGTGATACACACTTTATTGACAAAAGTCACCGGACACCTAGAATAGAAACACAACATAGCATTTATTGACATACTTTAGTACGGTGTCAGTCCACCTTTGGCCTTAATGCTTGCTTTGACCCTTCGAGACAGGCTTTTGACAAATTTTTGGAACACAGCGATAGATATGCGCTTCCATTGAGTACATAATGCTGCCGCTAGCTATTGCTTAGTAGTAGGCATTGGTTCCAAACTCCTTATGTGGCACTCTAATTCATCCCATAGGTGCTATATGGGATTAAGATCAGGGCTCCGTGCTGGCCAGTCCACACACGATACGGAATTATCGTCAAACTACGCCATAACAGTCCATGCTTTATGGCTCGGTGCATTATACTGTACACTGTGGTAAATAGCGTTCCGCCATAGCCACAAACGGCCATCAGATTGATGGATCGTGTATATGGAGTCATCAGTCCATAGGATCCGTTTCCATTGATCTATGGTCCACGATAAATGTTCTTTACACCATGCTAAACGACAGTAGCATTCAAAATGGAGATGAAAGGCTTATGAGCAGCCGTACGACCACGGTAACAATGGAACGAAGTTATCTGCGAATGTTCCGTGTACATACCGAGGTTCCAGCATTTTTACTCACCTGTACACTGAGCTCTTGTGCAGTACTCCGTCGATTAGCTGTAACGACTCTCCTGAGGCTTCGACGTCCTCTATCACTAATTTTCTTTGGTCTGCCGGTGCGTCGAATTTTCTCTTTCTGACTTTTAGAAGTGCGGCTACCATGCAAAACATGAAAGTAAATTCCAGCAACTTTGCTCGAATGCTACCCATCATAGGAATTCGAATGAGCTGGAATCAACTCGACGCTTAGCGATAAGGGATACTAAAAGAACTTTTCGAATCCGACTTCTAGAAGCAAGTAGGTCGTATCTACAACTAGGACAAGCCGCCAAAGGTAACTGATAACTCGTGTACAATTGGCAAATTTTGAGCGAAGCTATTGTAAATCTAAGCTCATGAAGGCGTCTATTATAAAAAATTCTAAAAAAGGAAGTCATAAAATTTATGACTTCTAGAACAAAAGTACAAAACCTTTTAAAATATATATGCCTAAAATTAATGGTGAACTACTTTTCCTTTACGCCTTCACGTTGTTTGTGATCAGGATGCATGTAAACAAAGCGGACACATCCACTCAGATCGGGAACCACGATTTTCATTTTGTGTCGCGAAAGATACACACACACACACACACACACACACACACACACACACACACAAACTTCCTTTTATTATTATAGTCAAGCAAGTGTTGAGCTAACAAACGGAGTCCCCATTTCTTCGTTTTACAATTCAAACGATTTTTTTAAATTAATGTTAGTGAGACGACTTTCGTGAAACGGTTCAAGTAAACGGCCGTTTAGTTTTAATTGAAATTCCTCAATGACACGAAGTTTCGGGAATCGGAAGGCGGCAAAATTTGACCATGGACGATGTCCAATCACATTTCGAAATTCACGGTGATCGGATGTGTCATGTCGTAGCTATGCCCGAACAACTAATTTTCCCGAGTCTCGTATAGAGAGCGGATTTTTTCAATTACTTTTAAAATTGGTCAATTTTTTAATGGTCATTATTTTTATACGACACGAGCAATCACCATGATACTAACCCCATGTCCTTCATTTCTCTGTGGCAAGTATCACCGCGATCGGCTGAAGATCTTTGAAAGAGATAGTTAACGAACGGAAACCTCACTAAAAATGCAAGTTTTTGGACGATTATTCCTCAATGACACGGAATTTAGGGAATTGGAAGGCGTCAAAACCTGACCATGGACGATGTTCAATCGCATACAAAAAATAACGGTGATCGGATGTGTCATCTCGTACGTACGCCCGAACAACTAATTGTCTCGAATATCGTAAAGAAAGCTCCGCTCGGGCTTTGGCCTCACTTCGCTCAATTATGTAGACACAGCGGTACTAAGAAGTCCGTGGCTATCGCTCCGGACTGCCATTGAAAAGTCTCAGAATGGCTCCCAGGCAGGTACGAACACTGGAACTACTAAATACCTGCGTGCGTCGGATGGACACGTAAAGCCGTCGGACCCTGAGTACTGCCCCCATAGTTAAAAATGAGGCGTCTTTTTGTCCCTTTCTACCTCGCTTCATTGTGACTTTCCTGTCGGGCACTCTCACCCAAATCTCATACTTCAAAGGGTTGTGGGATCAGACACTTCCTTCCTAAAATCCTCTACATAAATCTCTAAAAATAAAAAGTCTACTACGAGGGCCGACGAACAACTAACTTCCGATGACCTTTGGTTGAGGTTAAGGGATATGTAAATAGGTGTCTCCCAAGTATCATTACACTTTCCTGACTAGAAATCGTTGTTTCGCACGTCAGTTTGAATGGAAATACAGTGTGAGAGAAACTTGATTTAAAGGAAAATACACACCCGCCTGGAAACATGGACTCACTCGGAGATACGAGCGGTGATTGTGACGCGCTGTACCGAAAGAAATAGTTGCATTTGCAGCAATGTGACACGAAATGAGCCTTCTGCCTTCTTTCCCCAGAGCCTTCTGCCTTCTTTCCCCAGAGACTTCATCCACAGTAAGTCGCATCTCTTGCAGATATTCAAGGCCTACCTTTTTGTTTCTCACCCGTCAACACATGCGCAAATTTTGAATTCCATTCTGACAGTGCGCCTATTATTTGAGGAAGTCAGACTTTTTACATTGGGCTATGGATATCAGTTGCCGGAGGTTTTCGTTCCTGGCAAAACTCAAACCCTGCGCGCACCTTCAATTATGTTTCTAGGAGGATGTCTTTTTACTTTAATTCTTTTTGCAGTTCAAGTTACTGTGCCAAACAGCGCCTTTTATCCTGGAGAGTGTAATGACGTTGGGAGCCACGGACTTACATATCCTCTGCATCCGCAACCGAAGGTTATCGGAAGTTACCAAGCGATCGGAGCTAGGCCGTCTGAAAAACATTAAGCCATGCAGTTAGAGAGATGAGTTCCCTCTTTTAGTGACATCAAGCGGAAACCAAAGCTTCCGATTAGTTTTCAACGCTGTCGTGTGTCACGTCAAATACGACATCGATGTATCAGTTCGTGTAAAGTGAGAAGGACGTCACAAACGGAGGGAACTCATCTATCCAATGTCACACCCTTGTATACAGTGTGAAATATTCTTCTCCTAACACGTGGCCAATACGTCATGGCAATTAACACACCAATCATACATCGCTGAATTGACTGTAATAACTGCTTCACGCGCAATATCAATCCCATCAGAAAACTTGGTGAGGGTGTAAAGGTTAGCATGCTCAAACGGAAATCGGGAGATGCGGGTTCGATTCCCGCTCCAGGGAGATGTTGTCAAGTTTTCTGATGTGTTTAATATTATGTGTGATCAGTAATTACCGGAAATTCAGCGATGTCTCATTGCTGTGTTAATAATTATGACGTATTGGCCACGTATTATGAGAAGAATATTTCTTCCACACTGTATAGCTGAGCGACTGGAGATTTGCTTAACAACGATAGATGGCAGCACAATTCCCTTCGATAAAGAATGCAGTCGGAGAATATTCCAATGCTCTTAACACTTTGCTACTTGGGACTTCGTCGTCCTGGGTGGTGTAACGGTTAGCAGGCTGGAACTGTAATCGGGAGATGCGGGTTTGATTCCTGCTCCAAGGCGATGAAATTTTCAGGTTTCCTGATGTGATGGGTTATTACGTGTGAAACAGTAATTACAGTCAATTCAGAGATGCCTGATTGCTGAGTTAATTATCATCACAACCTTGTGTCTTCACGACGGACTTGATCAGAGCCTACATTTAACCATTTAAGTGGCCTATGTGCCTAAACCAAACGGTGCCCAAAATATTAAATGCTCCCCAAACAGAAATGTTTTTATAGTGGTCGGGTTTTATCAATGTTAGGCAGAACAGTCTCTTTCTCCTTTCATATCAGCAGCACCTGCTGAGATGAAAGACGACAGAAGCTCTCACTACTTATCGAAACTGATAACCACTAAAGAAACTTATCAACCACTGTTATCACCTGTCACCGGTGTTGACAGCAGCGGATGAGCGATTTCTTCTAAACCTCTATTTTACACTCCATTTTCCAAGACATGATGGGGGAGAGCTAGTCTCCCTGACACGGATATCATGCCACTGGGTAGAAACAAGTGACTGTAACATCTCCGTCTGATGTTCGCCGCCATTCTTGTACTTTTGGCAGGTAATCCGTTAGATTAGGTTAGTGTCAGTCAGGCCCCTTAATAACAAATTTGAAAACAAAATGTTGAGGGGCCTCTTCCTAACGCGCAGTTTCACCTGTTCCGGTCGAGTTCGGTCAACTTCCTAGAAAGCGAATTATTTTATTCATGAGTGGTGATTTCAGCCAATTTTGGTAACCCGGAGTTAATCCATTCCAGCCTGTTAAAGGGTTTTAAGTACATATTCTTTTTCTTCTATAACCTGCTAAAATTGAACTTCAAAGTTATTTATTTTTACGAAACTACACAGTCGAGTAACATTATTGTGACCACCTCCTACGTTTGACGTCAGCAGCGCGTAGCCAATGAATGAAAGCACGTGTCGTGAGCTGGCTTGGAGGGTATATGGAATGTGCTGTAGGCATTCTGAAAACATATTAGTCGTTGCAGTCATGGATAAAAGGAGCGATTTATCATCTTTGCAAAAAGGGATGATTATCGGCTTTCGGGCCAAGGGTGGCAGTACTTCTGAAACAGCGCAGTTTGTGAACTGTTCGCGTGCTGCTGTGGTTAAAGTGTATTTTGATTAAAGAAATGGCACCATTGCGAATAAGCCACGTGGAAACTGCGGAGCACCACGTGTCATTGATGTGAGAAATGCACGTCGGCTTCAAAGGTGCGTGAGGGCCGATCGGCATGCTACAGTGGAACAACTCGCTGGCCGAGGGAAACAGGGGGCTACCGGAAGTGTGTCTAAAATAACAGTTCAGCGAACCTTGCTGCGCATGGGGCTCCGTTGCAGACGGATGGTCACTGCACCTGTACTGACGAAGATGCATTGGCAGAAAAGGCTTACATTTGCACTGCAGTATCGGAATCGGACATCCGCTGATTGGGAAAGGATTGCCTTCTCCGATGTGTCACGGTTTCTGCTTCATCAAACGGATGGACGTTGGTGTATACGGTGAGAAACATCGGAGAACAAACACTCTTCAGCCATTGCTGGAAGAGCACAAGCTGGTGGGGGGGGGCAGCGTTATGGTCTAGGGAATGTTTTCGTGGCATTCTCTGGGTCCACTCATACCTGTGGAAGGCACTACGGACCGAATTCATTATGAATCCATCCTTGCAGGCCATGTACACCCATACATGCTTATTGTCTTCCCCGTGACGGATAGGATCTTCCAGCAGAACAATGCGACGTGTCACACAACTAGAAAGGCCGGAGAGTTGTCGGAAAAGCATGACGGAGACTTCAAAGTACTTCCCTGGCTTCCTAATTCCCCAGACTTAAACCCAATTGACCATCTGTGGGACCACCTTGCTCGTGTTCTTTGCTCTATAGATCCTCCAGCAGCTGTCAGATGCACTGTTGTCAGCATGGTCCCGCATACCTGTGAACCCCTTCCAGCACCTTATTGAGTCACTCCCAGCCCGTCTAGCTGCTGTCCGCGCTGCACATGGCGGGTACTCTGGATATTAACTCGTGGTCACAATAATGTGACTCGACCGTGTATTGAACAGATAATTTTTGCCTAAATAGTAACAACCAGCTTTTGAGATAATAAATTTGAGAAAATATTCCGGTATTGCAATAAACAGTGTTGTCTTATCACTTCTGAACATTTTTTTTTTTTTTTTTTTTTGCTTATTTACCTCTTTTAAGAATTTATGAATTTGCTAACTGTTGCACAGAAACTGAATTTTCTCTCTCTATGAACCGCCACATTCTGAAAACATCCATAGAACTTGGTCAGGGGTCGTATTTCACCAACGTCTTCTTTATGTGAGTAGTTTCTTTCACTCTCTGCTTGAGGTCACACATAAATCAAGTTTTATTTTACCCAGTTCAACCACATGTGGGAAAAGTGGAATTCCTGGTATTGCCAGACCAGAAAAACTAAAAGGTTAAGGAAAAGATTTCGCTATTTCACCTGAAAGACATCGTTCCACTGAGTATTACGTTGGTCTGTCGTCCACCGTAAAACTCTTTAAAGGTGCACAGTAAATAAACACGTTCCCTGGATAATACCCTTACCGACACGTAAGTAAAGCCCCTCTCGTTCGTCGAGAATTGGATCACGTGCCACTTATAGAAAGTTCTCCAAAGCACGACGACACTGTCAAAGGAGAATTTGGAAAGTTAAGAAAGCGTTATTTTCATCTCAAAATCTGATACTGCTCTTGACTTTTTGTAACGGCAATTTTGCGCAGACTTAAATGTATCCACGCTATGACTATTGAATAATAAATAAAATCCTGATTTCTAGGAATACCATTTTTAAGACCTAAAGACTGCTAGAAAATGCCCTATAAAAATGCATTTATGGCCGAAAACACTAAAAAAAATGCCCTATAAGACAAATTCACATTTATTTTTTTATTTCCTTGCCAAATTAATTCATTAGAAAAATAAAAGGTGCGTGAAACAAAACAGAAAGGTAATCTGAAAAACATAATTTAATCTGTTGGCCTGCTGGGTGAACTGAAAATCTTTATTGTACCATTTTTTTTACAAATGAACTGTAAAACATAGCAAAGAATAAACAAAAAGTGCAACTTAATTGTTTTACAGTTTCTGTGCTAAACAAAAAATTAATTGCTAAAAATATGCCCTATAAGAAAAAAAACCCCTTAAAAATAGAATTTAACTTTTTACAGATCCGTACCACCGTAGTCTTTGTTTTCACGTTTACAAAAATATGCCCTATAAAAGAAAACAAGAAAAAGACATAAAACTGCAACTTATATTTTCCGACAGTTCTTCTACCAAATTGAAAGTCTTAATTTGTTTAACAAAAAAATTATTTGAATAGCCTTGGCAAACTGAAAATTTTTTATTTCATCAATCCAGAATTGCAATCCACAGCAAAAACAATGTGCAAATTTTCAAAAGAGAATGATTTTCTACGGAGGTCCTAACAAAAATTCAGCACACTGTCCATTTTCGAGAAGTAACGGAGAAAACTTACCGAAAGTACACTGTCCATTTTGGAGAAGTAATGGAGAAAACTTACCGAAAGTACACTGTCCATTTTGGAGAAGTAACGGAGAAAACTTACCAAAAGTTCTGCACACTGTCCATTTTTGAGAATAAACGGAGAAAACTTACCAAAAGTTCTGCACACTGTCCATTTCGGAGAATAAACGGAGAAAACTTACCAAAGGTTCTGCACGCTGTCCATTTTGGAAAAGTAACAGAGAAACCTTACCAAAAGTTCTGCACACTGTCCATTTTGGAGAAATAATGGAGAAAACTTACCAAACGTTCTGCACACTGTCCATTTTGGAGAAGTAACGGAGGAAACTTACCAAAAGCTCTGCACACTGTCCATTTTGGAGAAGTAACTGAGAAAACTTACCACTGGTTCTGCACACGTTTTTTTGAGAAGTAACGGAGAAAACTTACCAAAGGTTCTGCACACTGTCTATTTTTGAGAAGTAACGGAGAAAACTCACCAAAGGTTCTGCACACTTACCAAAAGCTCTGCACACTGTCCATTTTGGAGAAGTAACTGAGAAAACTTACCACTGGTTCTGCACACTTTTTTTTGAGAAGTAACGGAGAAAACTTACCAAAGGTTCTGCACACTGTCTATTTTTGAGAAGTAACGGAGAAAACTCACCAAAGGTTCTGCACACTTACCAAAAGCTCTGCACATTGTCCATTTTGGAGAAGTAACTGAGAAAACTTACCACTGGTTCTGCACACTTTTTTTGAGAAGTAACGGAGAAAACTTACCAAAGGTTCTGCACACTGTCTGTTTTTGAGAAGTAACGGAGAAAACTTACCAAAGGTTCTGCACACTGTCCATTTTGGAGAAGTAACGGAGAAAACTTACCAAAGGTTCTGCACACTGTCCATTTTTAAGAAGTAACGGAGAAAACTTACCAAAGCTTTTGCACACTGTCCATTTTTGAGAAGTAACGGAGAAAACTTTCCAAAGGTTCTGCACACTGTCCATTTTTGAGAAGTAACTGAGAAAACTTACCAAAGGTTCTGCACACTATCCATTTTGGAGAAGTAACGGAGAAAACTTACCAACTGTTCTGCACACTGTCCATTTTTGAGAAGTGACGGAGAAAACTTACCAAGGGTTCTGCACACTGTCCATTTTTGAGAAGTAACTGAGAAAACTTTCCAAAGGTTCTGCACACTGTCCATTTTGGAGAAGTAACGGGGAAAACTTACCAAAGATTCTGAACACTGTCCATTTTGGAGAAGTAACGGAGAAAACTTATCAAAAGTTCGGAACACTGTCCATTTTGGAGAAGTAGCAGAGAAAACGTACCTTATTGACGTTAAGTGTACTACCCTGCGCTGCTAATGACAGCTTGGCAACAGTTAGGTATGTCCTGGATGCTCCGTAGCACACCATCTTCGTTCAGCTGTCCTATTACGCGGGTCATGTCCAATGACAGTACGTGCAGTGATTCGTAGCGGATGTCATGGTGCCGATATTTTTAACTTTGGGAAAAAATCAAAGTCGGGTGGACTGAGTCCTGAGCTGTGCGGTGGATGGGATAAAGTTCCCCAGCCATATTTCGAGAAAAGTCCCCGTTCCGACGCTGCACCATGACACGATGCGTTCTCATGCAGCAAGATCGCTCTCGCTTTCAACAAGTTGGGGCGATTTTGACGAATTTTGAGTCTCAACTTTGTCCTCAGAAAGTCACGATAATATTGTTCGTTAAAATTTTGCACTACCGCCACTCGATTAGAGACCATACACCCCAGGACATCGTGCGCAAAAATCATCATTTGCTTCACTTTGTATTTTTACCGACGACACTTTGAGGCACGTGACGAACTTGGGTTCTTCCATTCCGCTGATTGTGACTATAGTTCTGGCTCAAAATCGCGAGTCCAAGTCCCATCATTTGCAATAATTCTGTTTAACAAGATGTCGCTCTCGCTTTCGAACCTATGAAGGTCATCATGTGTGATGCTCATTCCTGCTACCTTCTTTCCCATTGCGTGAGTTGATGGGGCACCCAGCGTCCCGCGATTTTTCCTTTTTCCTAGTGAGTCGATCAAAATCCTGTGAACGGATATGGTGGACAAATTTGCCGGATGAGCAATCTCCTCGACTGTCAAACAGCGATTCTCTTCGAGAAGCGTTGGAACAATGGTAACAGATGTTTTGTCTGTTGTCGTTTGACGTCGGCCTGAGCGGTGATTATCTTCGATGCTGCTTCGGCTCTCACGATAGCGCGATGCCCCGCGAGAAATTGTGCTTTGAAGAAGAGTTCCGTCCCCACAAACGTCCTGCAAGGCAGCATCTAATGTGGTAATAACATGGAATGAGGGGAGGAAAGACCAAATTGGCCTGATTTACCCCTCTGCTCCCGAAATAACAAGATTACTCTTAAGAGAACAAAAAGTAGGCTGGCATGCTACTAAAGGGCGGATGAAAATGTAACAACCATTTTCAACAATATTATTACACTAATGTGGCATTAGCTAATAAATAACACTTTATTTTTTTCTTGAATAACGTATATTGTTAAGGGATGTAAGATCACTAGGTAACAAATTCCACAATATAGGACCAGCGTAATTAATATGTGTTCTAAAACTCTCCGTTACTGGACACATAAGAAATTAAAAGAAAAATTTTTCTTATATACTGAGAATGACTGCGTGTGTTAAGTACACTGGTGTGCAAAAATTAAGGACGAAGAGGAGAAATTAGCATAACAGCGGAACGAGCAGGCAGAACGGACCGAAAGAACACTCAGGAGATAGACTAGGGTCCCGCACGGTAGGGCATGCGCATATGTGCAGCATCACGTATGGGGGGGGGGAGTGTCGGAAGAGTATAAAGCACACGGGCGGTGTACGCTCAGTAATTCGGTGAAAGCTATTGCACGATGTACATCGGTTTGAACGACTTCGAGTTGCTGCCACCGTGTGATATGGCCAACACGCAATCCAGTAGACGACATCTGGATGACTTTGCCCGAGGTCGCGTCATTGAGAAGTTGGAAGAACGTCAAAGTGTGACTAGTGTGGCCGAGGAGTTCGGGATCACTCACAGCATCGTTTCACAAGCTTGGAGAGCATTTTAAACGACAGGAACAGCTGTCCCAGAGTTTAGCAGTGGTTGTCCATGAGCAACCACGGCGGCGGACGACCGGTATATTGTCCTACAGGCGATAAGAGACAGACAGCAGACAGCTGGAGAAATCGCAAGGCACATGCAACAGACAACTGGACGTCCGTTATCGCGTTTTACCGTGGCCAGGAGGCTGCACAAAGGCGGTCTATTTGCACAACGACAAGTACGGTGTGTGCCTTTAAAGCCTGCTCATCGGAGACGGCGGTTTCTGTGGTGAGAGGAACACAAGAACTGGATGTGTATTCTGGACGAATACACATCTGGAGAGAGCAGGGGACACGCAATCACATCTCCAACATCTTCGATAGGGACCGGTTTGGAGGTGGCGGAGTTCTCGTTTGGGGCGGTGTCATGCTTGGTAGCCGTACTGACCTCCACATCTTCCAAGGAGGTTCAGTGACTGGTGTCCGCTATTGTACCGAGGTTCTCCTGCCTCACGCGCTTCTGTTTAGAGGTGCTGTGGGTCCTGAGTTCCTCTTCATGGACGACAACGCTACACCTCATCGTACAGTGGCTGTCGTAGAGCTGTTGGAGAGTGAAGATATTCAACGCCTGGATTGGCCCGCAAGGTCTCTGGACCTAAATCCAATCCAACACGTGTGGGACCTTCTCGGGAGACGCTTGGTAGCACGTCACCAGCCGCCAGTAACGATTCCGCAGCTGCGATTGGCGCTACAAGAGGAATGGGCCGCGATGCCTCAACAGCTCCTTGGCAACCTCGTCCTCAGTATGGAGAGACGTTGTAAATCCTGCAACGCAGTCAGGTGTGATCATATCCCCTAATAAAGACTGGATTTTTCTTCGCAGCCGTCTGTCACATGGACGTTTCTGTCTTCTGTCCAGTTGTGCTCGAAGCTACCTTTTCAATAAAGTGCCTTTGTATCCTTTGGATTATATCTTTCGATGGTTTTGCTCACTTGTCCCATATTCTTACATCTTAGGGATCTTATGGAATGATTTGAGTCGATGTGGAACACTTCTGCACGACGTTACATTCGAAAAACCGTCTCGTCCTTAATTTTTGCACGCCAGTGTAGCATTAAGTCCTCAAACAAATTTTTTTAGTTCTCTAATTTTCTTATATTATAATCATATAATTGCTGTATTGATAAGATGTGAATATCATTGGATTTAAGCCTTGAGTGAAAAAGCATGCTGGAGTAATGATTATTTGATCATTTAAGTTCTAAAAGTCTAATAAATTTATTCTGAATCATTTGCAATCTTATTTGTATTATATTTAGTTGTCTTACCCCAGACTGAAATGCAGTAATTAAGAAGAGTCTGAATTAGTGCATAATGTAAAAGAATCATCAGTTGAGGGGTCAGATTATTTAACACACTGCAGACTCTGATGTTCCTAGCGATCTTATTCAAAAGGTAATTTATATGTCAAATATCAAACAAAGATCTTCGCTCTTTCCACGTTTATAAGTGAGTCACGGAAAAATTCTCATTGGCCGCCACCGGGAGTCGAACCCTGGGTATTCCAGTTACGCGCCGGATATGCTTCCGCTACACCACAGCGGCCTCAAATTCCTCCAGACTCACACACGCTAACTGTCAAGCCAAGTTGGCAGGTTGCTTCTTGGAACCCCGCACAATGCTGGGGACTCACCAAAGATGGTAAGGAGCAACTTAAGAAATAATTAGAAGGCGAATGAATAATTAATACAGACATTTAACGTGGATCAGGAACATCAAACAAAGATCTTCGCTCTTTCCACGTTTATAAGTAAGTGAGCAAAGGAGGGAGTATCGAGGCTTGTGGGAACCCTTGTATTAGAGAGTTTTAAGTCAGATTGGACATGATCAATTTCTGTACATTGCTGGCGATCTCTAAGATAATTTTTTAAAAGATCATAAATAAATTGAAAAATTCTAAGGAGAACGAACTTAAATTTACATAGAGAAAGTAACTAAAAAGGAAGGTTAAATTAGAGTATATGTCAGAGACTAACAAACAGCAGAAAGAAGTATTAGACATCATTCTTTTGATTTAGAAATTTTGACAACCGTTTTGGGAACCAATACCTCCAAAGAAAATTCCAAGGTTTCAGAAAACATTTAAAGTGATCTTTTTAGAACATCTTTAATGATACTAGTATATTAAGTAATGTATGAACGATTGGCAATAATTACAAAAGAAATATAACGTGCAAAATTACTAAGAAATATAAAAAAAGGTTCCTTTTTCAAAAATATAAAGGTTTTTATTATTATGCTCAATCTTTGGATACACAGACGTATATTTAGTTTGTTAGGATGAAACTCTTTGTTGAACCAGAATGGCTTTATGAGGACACGGGTCGTAAATCCTTTCCTTTTAAATTTAATATCATCTTACGTTATGCTTAAAAGCTGCATACACAAATACTGCTATAAATTTCTGTTTAAAATAAAATTGTCGTTCGCAGCTGCTGTTTCTGCGACATTATACGTATAAACTGCTACCTAGATTTCTAAGCGCTTCATCGATTTATCTTTTCTATCTAATTTCCGAGTCATATTTTCGAAAGTTTTTTTTTCATTTACAGCTTAAATAAAATCTCACGTGTTCTTGACAGCTTTACTCAGAGCCGTAAGCTTTTTGATTTTTATGAGGTCTCTACTTCATCTGTTAAATGAGAAATTCAAATCTTGTACGGAATATAGAAGAAATTAAAAATATCGTTGTTAAAATTCAAATCTTGTTTCTGATTTTTTACTTTAAAAAATTATTTCTAAAATGGTTCGAACATTGATTAACGTAATTTAATAAGTAAAATATTAGTTTAGCGCAGATGCATGGAATCTTTTCATAGAAAAGAAGATTTCAAAGCTGTCGAAACACGGTGAATTTTTCATGAAGCAACCAAAACACGTGCACCACATTTTAAATATTCCTTCTGAAAGTGTAGGATCTAAAAGACGTCTTTATTTACAATTTAAAAAATTATAGTGGATAAAAGCTCTGGCGAGCACTTTCGCGACCACTATAGCCGCCACATCATCAGGACATTGAGTAAAACCAGATTACAACGGCACAAAGGTTAAATACTAACAGATAGGAGCATAAGTAATACACATTATGTAAATGAACACATAAATCATTGTCATTCGTTACAAATTATTGTTAAAAGTTCGTTTACAATCATTCGGATTCTTCTTCCCGGGAGTACTGCAAAATCAGATTCCTCCAGGTAGAGGGAATGTATACAGCATTTTCGTCCAAGTTTAATTATATACACTAAGTAGCCACTTTATTATGACCATCTGACAGTTTTAAGCAAATGAGCTATGGCTGCACGCTCTTGCCGCCAGAGGGCGAGGCTAGTATAAAAATCGAAAGCTTAGTGCTTGCGACAGTAGTAGAAGTGATTTTTGGGTGACGAGATAAGTAAAAAATGCGATTTGACGGACTTTCAACGTGGGGTGATTGTAGGAGCTCGGAGCCATGGAGCGAATATCACCGAAACCGCCGCATTCGTGAAATGTTCCAGAGCAGCTGTTGTTAAAGTGTTTAAAGACTGGACTGGAACCCAAAAAACTGGGTATCTACGTGTAACGTGTGGTCGTCATCGACTAGTGACTGCTCGGGCGGAACGCAGAGTGTCCAGACTGGTAACAGACAACAGAAGGGCAACAGTGCAGCAAATTACAGACCATCTTAATCAAGGATCCCCTCAAATGATCTCTGCATTCACTGTTCGCCATACACTGCATCGGATGGGATATAGCAGCCGAAGGCATGTTCGAACACCTTTGGTGTCTGCAGCTAACAAGAGAAAACGTCTCCAGTTCGCACAGGGGCACGAAGACTGGACAGTCGAAAATTGGAAACAAATTATGTAGTCCGATGAATCACGTTTTCAGCTGCACCATGCCGATAGCAGAGTGAGAATTTGGCGGAAACAGCACGAAAGCATGGACCCCAAATGCATTGCTACAACCCTTCAAGCTGGTGGAAGCCACGTTATGGTTTGGGGAATGATTTCCTGGCACGCTTTGGACCCTTTAATTCGTGTTGATCAACGTCTGACTGGCACATCATATCTAAACATCGTTGCGGACCAAGTGCAACCTGTCGTGTGGATGGTTTATCCCAATGGCGATGGCTACTTTCAACAAGATAATGCGTCCTGCCATAGTGCTCGTATTGTACAGGATTGGTTTCAGGAACATGCCGGTGAGTTTACTTTGCTTAGGTGGCCCCCACAATCTTTAGATCTCAACCCCATTGAGAATTTGTGAATGAAGTTGAACGAGCCATCAGACAACTGGATCCACAACCCTGCAATCTCACACTCCTGAAAAGTGCTATTCATCAAGCATGGTCTCAGATTCCACAAACCACCTATCAACATCTTGTGGAGTCCACGCCACGAAAAATCGACGCAGTATTAAAGGCAAAATGTGGCCCAACGAAGTACTGAGGGGGTGGTCACAATGAAGTTGCCACTCAGAGTATAGACTCTCAGCAAAAAGCATAGAGCGTTTTTCAGAAGCAGTCGAAAAAGTGCTCGCTAGAGCTTTTTATGTACCATAATTTTTTAAATTGTAAATAAAGATGTTTTTTAGATCCTACGTTTTTAGAATGAGTATTTAAAATGTGGTATGTGTGCTTTGGCTGCCTCATGAAAAATTAACTGTGCTTCGACAGCTTTGAATTCTTCTTTTCTACGTATCAGCACGAAATACCTTTAATTTTATATATGAATCTTTTCATGGTGGAAGGCCGCATTAAGTTAGCTGTAATCTAACCAGGCCGTATTCAAGAAACTTCAATTAGATATACTTCAAAACGTACATTATTTTGTAAAAATCTTACTACGGTGTGTACTAAAAAGAATTAAAAACAATTTGCTAATACTAAAGGTAATTAACCTTTTAATGACTTTGTCGTCACAGATTTTTGTCGGAAAGCATCTGAATATTTGGTTGCAGTTTGGAGAACCGCATTTTTAGCTGATCCTTCTAGATGGATATCCGTCATTTGAGATTTGGGTTAGGTAGGAAGAATGTAGATTCGTAGCAATAAGTGGTTGAAAAAGATATCATATTTTCGTGCGTGTTGCCGAAGGCGTGGGTATCCTATTGGATTTTACCATATTTCAATTGGATCTTTCTCAGCGTCAAGTAAGGACTTCAAAATGTCATCTTCAGAGCGCTCATTCAATTCCATCTGTAGTTCTTTAGGAGCCATAGAACGAAATCATGAGCGTTGCTGATGTCAAAATAGCCCTTATGGCTTACTAATGTTTTAATTGCTGCCGTCAGTCGGGAAGCCTTATTTCGTCGAATCTTCAACCCTTTAGTATTTTAAATACGGTCATTTTAAGATTAAAATAAAAATAATAAAAGACGAACAAAAGCATATGAATAAAAATAAAATGGTTTGTTCTGCCAAATTTGGATTAACTCAAAAAAGCCGCATTTAATGGTTTTTGAAGGCCACAGGTTCCTAACTCCCTGGTTTGCAGTCTTTGAATGAACTTATTACCCCGAACTTTGGATTATAATGAGCATTGAAAGCAGATTTTTATAAAACCTAAAACTTGTGCAAAAAGGAGAATGCATTTATACCACCTAGGTAAACCCTGGACATTCTTTAAAATACGTTACATGAGAGGGTTTATTTATAACGAACGAATCAGGTTATTAAACAAAATCATCCTGTTTTCTAGAATCGATAAAATACATCCACCAATAGAAATAGCTACTTACTCTCCTAGCATCTGAAAAGTGTGTGACTAAAATTACACGTAAAACGTTTCTCATAGCGGAAGATATCAAAGCCGAAGGGGGTTTTCATGTAGCAGGATGATTCTACAGTCATTATTACTTTCTGACAGTTAATGAAAGCGTGTATAAATGCATAAATGTAAACGTTTAATCTTTAAAATAGAGTCCACCGTGCTTGATGGTCTTACACCAATGGAATATCATCTGTCGAATTCACCTACGAAAAAATTTCATTGTTTTCGAGGCGAAAAAGTCTTGGAACCTCAAGTTCAACATTGTGGATGCTTTCAAAGTGTTTCCCGACGTATAAAATGTGCCAAGGACCGGAATAAGTGGTTATCCGAAGGTGCAAAGAATATTATCATGGTGGGCGTTAGCTCAAAACCTTCCAGTTCCTGTATTTTTTCTTCAGTTGGCCAGGCACGACGAGTAGGAGCATTATCCTGTTGGAGTATAACTCTTTTACGGTTCACCAGAGCAGGCTTCAAGCGTCATACATCCTCTGCAACTGCCCACAGCACAGCTGTGGATTAATGCCTCCGCCATCTTGAACCTGATGGCTTTTGGGGATCTAACTACTGTTTTCTCATGACAGGATTCCGGGAAAAATATCCACTTTTCATCACATGTCACAATACGTTTAAAGAAATGGTCGTCCATGGGATTTTCCAGCAATTGGGGGCCGCCGGTGGCCTAGTGGACAACGTTCGTAACTGCCACGGAAAGGAACTCAGGTTCGATCCCAGGCAGGTACGAACGCACAATCTACTAAATATCCGTCGTGCGTCGGATGGGCACGTTAAGCCGTCGGACCCCGGGTACTGGTCCCCCAGTAATAAATAAGGGCGTCTTCCTCCCCCTTTGTACTTCGCTTCCGTGTCACTTTTCTACCGGGCACTCTAGCCCAATTCTCCTAGCTTTTTATTTCTAAGGGTTGTTTAAGACCTGGGGTCAGACACTCCATTCCTAAAATCCTCTACATATGATCATATGCTCATCATAAATTTCCAGCAATTGGCGACACACATCCACACGTCTGGAGTAACAGTCAGTTCATGGGGTACTTGTCGATATCTTCTATGCGCCTTGCCGAGCTTTTGCAGTCGCGAACAATTGTAGGTTGAGATATTTCCAGTTCGTTTGACAGTTTTGTCGTGCTTGTGCACGGATTTGACTCTACGGCTTCGAGTTCAGCTTCAGAATTCACTGTCGAAAGTTTTTCAGCACGTGCTTTGTCTTCAAGGCTGAAGTCCCCATTTTTAAATCGCTGAAACCAAAATTCTGCCGTTCTTTCAGACACCGCTCATTTCCCTCCCACAGCGCAAATTTCCCTTGCTGCAGTGGTCAACTATTTTTTAAATAAAAGACGTAACAGCACTGGGATCATGTAATTTTCGTACATAGCTGTTGACAGCAGAAAAATTTCTAATAAATCACGATACCGTGTGCTCCTATTTATACCAACTAGGCGATACCGGTTTTCTGGCCATGCGGCGTTGTTCTTATCTGCCTAACACGTGCGCACCGAGTAATTACCTGATAAAGGACGACTCTTCAAAACGGCAATGACTTTTGAATCACCCTAATAGAGTAATTGGAAGAAGAGATAAGGAGGAAAAGATGAAAACACTTCAAACTACTTAGCCGAAAAACTGTGCATACTTAGAGAAAATGTTTGCAAAAAGCTCTTCATAATGACGAAACGGATTCTTAGAATCGAATGAATCCCACCAAATTATGATTTTCCTAAAGGATTTTTAGAATCGAATGAATTCCACCAAATTAGGATTTTCCTAAAAGACTTTTAGGATCGAATGAATCCCACCAAATTAGGTTTTTTAGAATTGAATAAATCTCACCAAATTAGGTTTTTAGAATTGAATAAATCTCACCAAATTAGGTTTTTTCTAAAGGATTTTTAGAATCGAATGAAACCACTAAATCAGAATTTTTCTAAAGGATTTTCAAAATCGAAGGAATCCACAAAATCAGGGTTTTTCTAAAGGAGTTTTAGAATCTAATGAATCCCACCAAATTAGGATTTTTCTAAAGGATTTTTAGAATTGAATGAATTCCAACAAACTAGGATTTTTCTAAAGGATTTTTTGAATCGAATGAAATCTTTCAAATATAAATATATGCTGAAGCTCCTTGGCGGCCTAATCATGAATAGAGCAAAGTTATAAATATGTGAAAAGATGTTTTCATATAAAAATCTGTACATAGGAAAAATGATTTTTCAAATACGGCTTCTCAAAGAGCTGAGACAGCGAAATAAATGTTCCGACATTTAAGCCCCAAGGGGGAAATTGGGAGTTATTCGAAGAGGATAATGTTCCCAATCTTTACTGTAGCGAATGTCGTAAATAAATTTTTCAATAGGAAATAAAAAGACAAATACAGCTGCAAGCCGAAATGGACTCTAACACCATCTAGAACTAGAAAAGCGAACTACAAATTTAAAAAAAATGAGTGCATGCAATATGTTTCACAAGGTGAATTGTGTCTAGTGTTAAAAATAATTGGTTCAATCGGACTTTTATTAGCAGTGATTCAGAGAAAAATAGATTAAATATTTGATCCTTCTTCGATTTTTGCAAAGAAAAAGTAAAACTCCAGGCAAATGAACTTCAAAGTGGTCGTTAAGAGTATTCCAAAATGAAATGGTGACATTATTTAATCGTCTCTTCATCATTCTTGGGCAAAAACTCACAGCCAGTGTGCGTACGTAGATCTAGAGCTAAAAGCAAGTTAAATCAATTGCACGAAACGCAGGGAACAAAAACAATTGCTAGAAACGCCTAAACTAATGGAAAGAAACTGAAATGCCGAGCGCTAAAATTTACTTATTAACTTTTAAGACGTAAGCTCCAGGGATTCTTTTAACAAAACCTCTTTCACATCTATGTATTCTAGCACATAAGAAAAATTACCCAATATTTCACTGTCTCATAATATTACGTCTCAACTACTCTATTGTTCTCGGTGAGATCCCAATCTTTGTTATCTTAACACTCTCCTTTTGTGAAAAGGACCCCGAATTTTTGATACATGAAACCTTGTATGATGTCGATTTAGGTGGAACTCAGCCAACTCAACCCCAGCCGCTGAAGGGAAGCCATAATTTCCGCGTCTGATTTTTATAGGGCATTTACTTCTTTTTTTCTGTCGTCGACACAGTTGGATAGTTCTCAAATTTTGCTCTCAACCCCCCCATGTGAAATATACCAGACTAAATAAACAGCATATACATTTTTCTGCTTGCAAACGGACACCGCACTTCATCAAACGCAGGACGTCTCACATTTTCGAAACCCAACTTCTTACGCGTGTCCAAAATTTCGCAATATACTCGTACCTTCCAGCTGCATTTTCCATGTCTGTGCGAACAAACGGAGGAACTGCAAATCAAATTAACCAAAATTGAGGCAATAAAAGACGTACAAATGTTGCAACAAATGAGAGAACGGAGGAGCTGCAAACGGAAATAAATGCAACATATGGCATAACAAGGGACCTATAAAAAGGCGAGAACAAGGAATTTACATATGGAATGAAAGGTTATGATATAGAAGCCAAAGAGCTACAGTAAGATAAAAGAATAAAGGACATACAACGGGAATCAAATACGACGAAGAAATTACATGTTAAATTAAATGGAACACACATGCCAATGAAGAAACGGCTAAATTGGTGCAATTAAAATGACGAATTTTGCAGACCTGCATTTGGCAGGTAATTTAGGAATTAAAGCATTGTGCGATGTGACTTATGATATGTAAATTTAAAGCGTCAAAGCTTAAGCACTGATCACATTTCTTCAGTGCTAACAGTTTCAAGGATCTATAGATCACAGCCAAGTTCGCAACAGTGGAGAAGATGGATCTGAGCCAAATTCGTATTTTAGATTAGTTTAAATTCGTACACCGTGCACTGGAGGCAGCTCGTAACATCAACAAAGATTTGAGGAAGGCACCCACAATTAAATACGGGTTCGGCGATATGAGCCTCGAAAATGAATCACGCGGTAGACCGAAAAGATTTATCAATGATGCCGAAGTGAGACTTTGATTGAATCCCATCCTCGTTACACGGCACAATAACTTAGCGAGAAACTCTGAAAACACTGTACAAGTGTTTTCCTACATATTTCACCGAAGCACGGAGAAAAATATGTAAGTATTTCCGACATATTTTCTTCACTTCGCCAACTGCCTTTGGCGAAGTGAAGAAAATGGGTAAATAGATCCCACATGAGTTGATGGAAAAGAACAAAACACAACGATTTGATGTCTGTACTTCTCTCATCTTTTATTATTATAACGAATGACATTTTGAGGCACTTCGTCACGTGTGATGAGAAATGGATCGCAATGACTCATCGCGGTGACAGCTCTGAAGTCACCCCGAAGCCGATACTCCATCCCAGAATGACGACGGCGGTCCGCAGCAGTCGTGATCCGCTTCTCCTTCTTAAAACCTTATTAAACATCACAGCAGACAATTATTGTCAAGCCCTTGACGTTACGCGTACAAAAGTGTTTACCAAACAGGAGGGTGATTCTAACAGCCCTGACCACCAAACAGGCGGTATTAGTGAATCGCCATTTTGCCCATTCTTCTCCATGATAACGTGAGGCCCCACGGTGCGTCTATGAAATTTATGTAGAGGATTTTAGGGAGTGTCTAATCCCAGGTCTTAAACAACCTTTTGAAGCAGAAAGATAGGAGATTTGGGCTTGAGCGCCCGACAGGAAAGTCACACTGAAGCGAGGTAGGAAAGGGGAATGAAGACGCCCTTATTCATAATCAAGGAACCAGTGCCCGAAGGAGACGCCTTGGTGGCGCAGTGGTCTAAGCGCTGGTTTATGACCGTTCGTCCAAGTGGGTGCGGATTCGAATCCCGATGAGACAATGATGTTGTGATTTGTCTTACGGCACGGGCTCTTTCCCTTCTTTGGTTCTAGTGGCCCTAAATTAGGGACGGGCAATTGCTTATAGCTCATTGAGTTGCTCACAGCGGTCGTTAAACCCACAACCACAACACCCGGGGTCAGACAGATTAACGTGCTCATCCAAATCATGGCGGATATTTATTGGTTCGAACATACGCACCTGTCTGGATGGATCCTGATATTTTTAGGTGCCCATCCGACGCACGGCGGATATATAATTGTTCGAGCCTACATGATATCGATCCTGAGACGTTTTCGTCGCAGTCACGAGCGTTAACCACCAGGCCACCCACGGCCCGACACCATGTTGCGCAGTGAAAGATCCATGATCTTCACCATTTGAGGTACGAAACCTTATCTCATCCGCTTTATTCACGTTATCTGTCATCCACAGACAGTCAGTTCTTCAAGTGCTTGGAGATATTTCCACAGGGGAAAATTATTTTCCAATCAAACATCTTTTCAAACCGCATTGTCGCATCCCGAACATAATTTTTTTTCGCGAAAGTATTCAGAAGCTTGTGTCTCGTTGGCGACAGTTTGTTGATGCTGGCGGTACTTATCAGGAATTAATAGGTGTTTGGATTTTCCACCAATACTTCGACATTTGATCTGCAGCAACCCAGTAGAAGCTGTAAACAAGAAAAATGACGCCGAATTTTCGGTTGAAATGAATACGTTTTTTGAATCCGTTCTGACGGGAATTAAATTTATCAAAGCTATTCAAAGTCAATGGAATCGATATGGAAACAGTAGTATCTGACCGAAGAAAGAAGTTTTCCAATCGGGTTTATAATTCCGCAGATATTGATGTAAACGGAAACGTTAACTTACGCCCTCTGGTGGCAGACTGTGCGTTAAAAAATTTTAAATTATATGAGAAACATTTCAGAGAGGAAACGCACTCCAACAAAGAAGAAATATTTCAAATCTGACTCTTAGAAGCAGAAATATCGACAAATATAATACATTCATCGACGCCGTTGGCGGGAAAACTGTGCATTATTTTAAGGAGAAAGTATTCTCAAAACGTTTTTCGATGTGAGTAGTTATCGGTCCACGAAAGAATTTTTCCAATCAAATTTTCAGGAGCTTAGCGTCAGAAACAAAAATTAACACTTACGCCCGCTAGTGTCCAAACCATTCTTTACCAAATATTAGATATTATATCCAAAACATTTTCCATCAGCCGCTGTATGCGATACAAGAAGAATTTTTCAAATCAGAGTTTTAGAAGCAGAGATATTGGAAGAAACGCAATTTACCTTAACGCCCCCTAGCGAAAAGTCTATCCATTACTTGAAAATCTTTAAAATTATATGAAAAACGTGTCGCACTAGAAACTATCCAACGGAGAAGGAAATTTTCAAATCGGACCATCAGAATCAGAGATATTGAGAAAAATAAAATATACATTTACGCCCCTGGCAGAGAAATCATGCACTATTTTAAGAAGAAAATATTCGAAAAAGGTTTGTCGCCGTGGGTGGCATCGGTCCACGAAGGAACATTTTCAATCGAGATTTTAGAAGCTCAGATTTTGCTGGAAATACATCAGGAGCAGAAATTAACGCTTACGCCCTCTGGAGGCCAAACTGTTTTCACCAAAAATCAGAAATGACATGCAGAAGATATTTTTACATCATGTACCCGCTACAGAAAGAATTTTTGAAATCGAAGTTTTAGAAGAGATATAGGGGAAAACGCAATTTGGTTTTACGCTCTTTAGCGTTAAATCTAGGCGTAACTTGAAAAAATGACTATAAAATAGTTTTCGACATAAGAGGAATCGAAAGGTAAATTTTTTTTTCAATCGGATGTTTAGAAGCAGATATATGGAATAAAATGTATTTTGAATTCCGTATATCATCTGCATCTGCGCCCTCTAGCGGCGAAATTGTGCATCGTAAAAAAAAAAAAAGAAAAAAAAAGAAAAAAAAACCATCATTCGAACATTTCAAGCTTCCCAATGCAAAAATATTTTATTTTCAAATCGGACTAATAGTTGCAAGGATATGATGTCCACGTACGGATGGACTGACAAACTTAAAATAAGCACGATATTTTTTTTACAAAAGACATGCTAAAAAAATGAGAAGCCATACTGACCTAGAAACGACGAACGGAGTGGAAGTTTACAGACATGCAAACGAAGAAGCTACAAACAAAACAAAAAATGACCCACATACGAAGCAACTTTAAATAGAATAAAAGGATTCAGCTACATAAAGGAACTACATTTGTGTCCAAAATGTGCTTGACAAAATCAAAATCCACACGTTGTGTTTAGTGACAGTTGGTACGGACATGTATTGATAACGCAGCAGTGCATAACAGAAAAGAAATGCCATTCCCGGCATGAGGAGGAAGCAAGCGCAGCGCATGACAGTATGACAGGCCAAAAGTTAGCAGCAAGTGGCGCAGATTTCGACGGCCTATCAAGGAGTGTATTACTCCATAAAACGAGCGCTCATGCTGTTTGTAAAGCTGAGAATGAAAGATTTTGGGGAAATAACTGCTACTCCTATCACGAAGGTTCCGGATAGGCTGTGGGAGGAGGCTGCCGGCTTGCAATTGCTGTTTCCTGGTCATACCAGATATGCTGTATCGGGTTCAGATCCGGAAATTACGCAGGCCACTCTATGCTGTGAATATCTTCATTCACCAGATATTAGTCGACTAGTCCAGCCCTATTAGGACGGCCATTATCGTCCATTCGACAGGAAATGGAGGCGAAAAGCTCCCATGAAAAGCCGTACGTAGAGCTCTAGAATGTCATCCCTGAAGCAGTCAGGGTGACTCCTCGAAATACGTGCAGCGGCATGCGTCCGTCCGGCATGATGCCAGCCCAAACCTGGAGTCCTCCACAAGCGTAGTGGCCAATTTTCCTAATATTGGAGGGAATATTCGGCTTCTCGCCTCTCTCCAAATGTACACACGTCGAAATCTTTGCTTAGGCAGTACCAGGACTCTTCATTGAAAAGAATACAAGCCCATTGTTCAGGGATCCAGAGGTGATGTTGTCTGGCCCGATTCAGGCGGACCATTCAGTGCGATGCGGCGAGTGGTATAGAGACGATTGGACTTCTTGCATACATCCCTCTCTCGTTGAGTCCTTTTCTTGCATACACCCCTCTCTCGTTGAGTCCTCTTCTTGCATACACCTCTCTCTCTCTCGTTGAGTCCTCTTCTTGCATACACTCTTCTTTCGTTGTCCTCTTCTTCAATACACACCTCTCTCGTTGAGTCGTCCTCTTGCATACACCCCTCTTTCGTTGTGTCCTCTTCTTGCATACAAGCCTCTCTCGTTGAGTCCTCTTCTTGCATACGCCCCTCTCTGGTTGAGTCTTCTTCTTACACACACCCCTCTTTCGTTGAGTCCTCTTCTTGCATACACCTCTCTCTCGTTGAGTCCTCTTCTTGCATATACCCCTCTCTCGTTGAGTCCTCTCCTTGCATATACCCCTCTCGTTGAGTCCTCTTCTTTTGCATACACCCCTCTCTGGTTGAGTCCTCCTCTTGCATACACCCCTCTCTCGTTGAGTCCTCTTCTTGCATACACCCCTCTCTTGTGGAGTAAATGCTCTCGATATCGGTGTTCCCGTGGCACAGGAGATCTCCTAAGAGATTTGCCTGTCTGTGGACTCCTCACGGCAGCGAGCTGTTAGACACAAATACCTGTCGTCTTGACTGGTTGCGGTTTGTGAGCATCCTTGTCCCGGCCTCCTGGTAATTGTTCCAGCTTCTTGGAACTCTCTCCAGAGATTGGAGACCACTTGCTTCCAAACATTTAGCCATCTTGTTGCTTGCGATTGCCCTGCTTCCGATCTACCGATTGCTCACCACCATAAAGAATCTTCCAAGTGATGGTGTGGAGCCATTCTGTAAGAATCCAACTGAAGTTTCAATTGCCGCACCCCGTTCAGAACAACTTTTATCAAGATCGCGGGCGTACCAACTCTGTGACGTACAGTTCGCATTTGCATATTTCCGTAGGAGCTATCACAATATTTTTTGGGCACGTTGACTTAGCGTTTCCCCTTGCACATGTCTCTGAAAAAACTTTTCAATCGATCTTCTCGTTTTAGACATATTCTCAAAATTGTGTTTGTCCCGTTGATTTTTGGACATCAGTTAATATACAGGGACAAACAAAGAGAGGAGATACAAAATTCGTGCGACACACAAAGAGAGGAGGTAATACACATAAAGATGAATAACTTTTGCAATGGAACGTTGGGTGGCACATCGCTCTTAGCGCCCAAAAGACATTAAGTTCCATGTCCACTTTGATCCTCCAACAGTGGATAAACACACAACTTACCTAATTATGGGTTGCGTTGGTGAAGATAGAGGCAGAGCAGGACTCAATGGAGGTGCCTGAGGATGTCGTTGAACAGCTGACGCCGACGGATGAAGGACTGTCGCACTCTCTCGTAGACTCCCGGTGTGGTGTTGATCTTAGCAACGACAACGATCCTTGCGAAGAGATCTTTCGGTGACTCCACAGACGTCTCGTTCTCCAATGTTCTCAGGTGTCCCTAGAAGAAGAAGAAGACTAGTGCATTCAGGTCCGGAGATCGTGGAGGCCAAGCTACCGGTGCGCCCCTTCCAATCCACCTACCCGGATTCGTCGCATTCAGAAAGCCCCGGACCGGGGTGGGAAAATGTGCAGGGGCCCCTTTATGCATGAATCACATGTCTCTCCGAGCATTGTGCGGAACACTCTTTAACAAACATGGAAGCGCTTGCTCCATGAACACACGGTACATGGTGCAGGTCAGACGTTGTGGCAAGATGTTCGGCCCCACCAGCCAATCGCCAAGGATACTTGCCCAGATGTTGACGGCAAACCTCTGTTGGCGGTGGCGTGTGGCGGTGGCGCGCGGATTATCACCAGCACAAATGTGCTGGTTGTGACTCTTGAAAATGCCTTCCCGCGTTAACATCGCTTCATCACTGAATAACATTATGACGGGAAAGTGTGGATTAGCCGTGTTCATCTGGAGCAATTACCTGACGAACTGTACCCGCCGGGGATAGTTATCTCCGGCCAAAGCTTGGACCTTCTGCAAATGGAAGGGATGCATCCGTTGCTCATGCATAACTTTCCACACGGCACTGTGAGAACGCCTTCTCCCGGTGTGTCTGAGCTGACTGCCACTGCACACTGCCACTGCTCGCGTACTAGTGGACGGGACTGCTGCGAATCGTTGCAAGACACACACTTCCACTTCCGGTGTCCACACAGATCGCTGAGACCCCGCATCACACCTGGCGATTGTGAACGAGCCAGTCTCCCGCAGGCGTTGATCAATTCAGGTAAATGTCGCATGTTGAGGCATACGACGATTCGGGAATCGCTCACGGTACATCCTCGCTGTCGCACGTCCATTGCCACGTGCTCGTCCATGAATCAGATGCATATCCGTCAATCCATCGTACGAGTAGTTCCCCTTGTCGTCAGTGACACCACTGCTACGTCCGGCCGTCTTATGCCGCACGGTGTTAACTCGGTAAATGTCGATGAATCTGTTTTCATGAACCCGTTTCGAATACCCCAGTGCATGCTGATCGTGTCTCTCGTTGCGTCAGGCACAGTCAGCTCAGACACACCGGTAGTCTACGAGAGAGTGCGGCAGTCCTTTATCCGTCGATGTGGGATGTGCAACGGCGCCTTCGGGCAACACTTCGAGCACCTTCTTTGAGTCCTGCTCTGCCTGTACGTTCACCAACGCAAGTGTGCAACACATAATTTAGGAGAATTGTGGTTTTTTCCACTGTTGGACGATCAACGTGGAAATGGAACTTAACGTTTTTCGAGCACTAGGAATGGAGTGCCACCTTACGTTTCATTGCAAATGCTATTCGTCTTTATGTGTACTATCACCCCTCTTTGTTTGTCGCACAAATTTGGGAACACCTGTATGTGGAATGAAAGATGGCGAACCCAGGAACGACGTACCTATAAGCGTAATCAAAGCATGCTGATATACAAAGTTGGAATTGCAGTGAGAATCAAAGGATACGGCTATATTGGAAAAGGAACGAGCGTAATTTTACATTGAATCAATGCTTGCGATTAGGCAGATGAAGGAACTAACAAGTTAGTAAAATCATGCAATACATTGATTATAATATGATTTCCAACATACCAGAAAGCATTACTCATGTTATGAGGATAATGGCTGTAGAAAAAATCTCGGTCCTGTGCCCTGACCTTTGATCCCATTTCGATTATATTCAACAGAACCGGTTCAGAATACCTTCGAAATAACATGATAACGTTTTGTCGCAATCGAAGCATTTTTACGTAAGTTATGATGCATAAGGGCTATGGAATAGATCCCGCTGCTGTATCCTAAGCTTTGCCCCATTTCGCCCATTTTCAACAGGATCCGTCCCCAGTCAGGCCTCTACAACATACTAACATTTCATCGAAATCGAAGCATTTTTACGTAAGTTATGACACATAATGGTGATGGGAGTGATTCCGCTCCTATGTCCTGACCTTTGACACCATTTCGCCCATTTTCAACAGGGTTTGTTCCCAGATAGTCCCCTACCACATACTAAAACTTCATCAAAATCGAACCGTTTTTACGTTAGTTATGACGCATAAAAGCAGTGGAATGGATCCTTCTCCTATGTCCTGACCTTTGATCTCATTTCGTTCACTTTCATTAGGGTTACTTCCCAAGTGTTCCCCTACCACATACTAAACTTTCATCGAAATCGAAAGATATTTACGCGAGTTATCGTGTGAACGGACATACACATACAACGCGTGACGTAATGAGGCAGATGGGAATCGCGACCATCTGCTCGCAAGAGTGTGACGTCATAAAACTTTAATGGGATCCACACACAACGCGTGACGTATTGAAACAGATGGCGTGACCGCGCGCCTACATCTCAATCGCGAGATTGTGACGTCATAAGATTTCTAAGCGTGGATAACATTAATGGTACGACACCATGACACTAAAAACGTGGTAATTTGGGGTGGTCATTTAATCCACTTAACGAATTTTCCTAAAGTCGAGATCAAGCTAAATCGATTTCTAGTACCAGAAAACGGTAGGTTAACGACTTTCATCAAAATCTTTAGAGCCGTTTTCAAAATGAATTTTTTTTTTTTTTTTATTGGAGGTTTAACGACCACCGTGAGCAACTCAATGGGCTATTAGCAGTCGCCCGTCCCTAATTTAGGGTCACTGGTTCCAGGGAAGGGAGAGAGCCAGTGCCGTAAGACAAACACAACATCCATGCCTCACCGGGATTCGAACCCGGACCCCTTGCGGACGAATGCTCAGAGGCCAGCGCCTTAGACCACTGCACCACCGGGGCGGCAAATGAAATTTGCATACATACAAGAAGTGCTCTTTTAATAGTATGGGATAAGGGCGATGGAATGGATCCCGATCCTATGTCCTGACCTTTGATCCCATTTCTTCCATTTTAAACAGGGTTCGTCCCCATTTGGTCCCCTACGATATACTACAATTTCATCGAAATCGAACCATATTTACTCAAGTTATGACGCATTAGGACAAAGGAATGCATCCCACTCCTATGTCCTGACCTTTGACCCCACTTCACCCATTTTCAATAGGGCTCATTCCCAGGTGGTCCCCTACGACATACTACAATTTCATCGAAATTGAACCATACTTACGCAAGTTATGATGCATAAGAGTAATAGATTGCATCCGCCTCTTATGTCTTGACCTTTGACCCCACTTCACCCATTTTGAAAAGGGTTCCTTTCCAGGTGGTCCCCTACAACATATAAAAATTTCATCGACATCGAACCATATTTACGCAAGTTATGACACATAAGGGCAATGGAATGGATCTCGCTCCGGTGTCGTAACCTTTGACCCCCATTTCCACCATTTTCAATACGGTTCGTCCCCAGTGGTCCCCTACTACATACTAAAATTTCATCGAAATCGAACCACTTTTACGTGAGTTTTTGTGCCGACAGACAGACGGAGGGACAAAGTTGGAGCATATACGCTACCTACGGTTGGAAAGAGTAAAAAATGGAGTTAAATGAAAGAATATACGAGCGAATGAACAACAATCTGAAGCAGGATGCCCCAGTGGCACAGTGATCTTAGCGATGGCTTCTGATCATTCGTCCGAAAGGTGTCCGGGTTCGAATCCCGGTGAGGCATTGGTGTTGTGTTTGTCTTACGGCACTAGCTCTCTCCCTTCCCTGGAACCAGTGGCTCTAAATTAGGGACGAGCAACGGCATATAGCCCATTTAGTTGCTCACGGTGGTCGTTAAAGCTCCAACTGAAAAAAAAAAAGAAACAATCTGAATCAAAGTTTACGTATATTAGGAGAGCCGAACCGAAAGCAGAGTCAAATACAAAGAATATATAAACAAAGGAATTGCAAAAACTTTTTGTCCCGATGCCAGGTAATGATAAGCATTACATCAGAAGAGGAAATACTGTTAGTCAAAACAATTATCTGTTGGTAAGGGTATAGGAACTAAAGAGTTGCAAGCGGGATTAGAGGCCATATGTATACGAATGAATTAGAAAACGAGTAAAATACAACAGGTACAAAACATAAGCTACTGAAATTATGATAGCATGCTACAAACATGCGGAAAAGGATCAAATACAACAGTCACGTGATCGAAGGAACTACAAATATAATGAAATGCAACATGTGGGTTAGTGTGGGGGACTGCAAGTGTAATTAAGAGCTACAGATTTGGAAACGCAAGAACCAGGAAGGGGATGATAAGATAAGATTAGATTAGGTATCTCCTCCAGGTTAAACTTTTACACAAACGGTAGAATTATGTAAAACTAGCGACCCATCCTGGCTTCGCACGGTAGCAATTTAGAATTTACGGCGAATCTAAAGAGAGACGATTATTACGTTCAACAGGCGTTCATTGTCTTTCTCTTTGTAAAGCCATTCTTTGTCTGTCATTTGTTAATCGGAATTCTGTTTCTTAGAAAGTTTCGTTATGACGACATAAACAAATTCTTTTACTGTCCGATGTACTACGACCTATATTCGATTTCAGTTTCGGCATTATATTAATACAATATTTAAATTTTAATTAAAGAACTACTCAAAGAGATACATACGTGTGGACTAAAACAACTACGCATTTAGTTTGTGCGAGCGCCGATAAACCAATTCACTTTCAGCGTCCGATGTAACTACGAATTTAGTTTGTGCGAGCGCCGATAAACCAATTCTTTCAGCGTCCAAAGTAACTACGCATTTAGTCTGTGTCTTTACATGCCGTCAGGCAGCCGCCGCGCATGCTCCTCGCGTCTTTTTCCCAGTGAGCATAAACGTTTCGTAAACCGATCGCCGCGCATCGTTGTTTAGGCAGTGGAAGTCACGAAAGAATGCGAACGCGGGTTTTTCCTTTGACTTGTCACTAAGATCGTTATTGATTGTCTCCCTTTTGTCATAGACTAATGTTTCATACACCTAAACCTTCCTCGACAAATGCTCTCTGGAATGGTGAGAACCGCATCAAAATCTGTCCAGCGATTCCGGAGACTATCCCGAACAAACAGACAGACGCCTACCGGGGACTTTATTTTATACTATGTATAGATACGTAAAATTCAGGAAATGATGGTAACATGGCTGGGCACACGTGAATCTAAATCTCGAAAATTTCTTCGATAATGATAAAAGGAGTTAAATAAAAGAACTGTAACCTCAGTCTCTATCGATGTAACGCGGTTCTGCTTTTTATAATTTCAGTCAGGTAAATTATGATGAACCAGAACGAAAGCCTTTGGGCACAGCATGATCTTCAAGATGGATAAACCTACCAAGGTCCATCTGCGCATTCGCAAGCTAAAATCTAACCTCACGATAGAAAGAAAAGCTGAATCGCAAGTGTGTTAGTGAGGGCGATTGGTAACTTTTGGTCTAGCTAAGAAGCCTACAAATTACACTCCACCATATTATACATCATTTTAAAGCTCTTGTCAATAGCAGATAACCCCTCCCTCCATGGGTTGGTCCAGACGAACCCAAGTTTCACTATGACGCACCGTTTTCATAGCATCAAAAATGCATTTTTTGTAATTACTTTTATCATTTTGAAGATGACAATCCGATTTTTGGCGTAAATATGACAAGGATGGTAAGTCAGATAATATTTGAAAACTTGAAAATTTTCATCGTCCTGGAGCGGGACTCGAACCCGCGTCTCCCAGAAAACGCCTAGGTATGCTAACCACTACACCACCCAGAACGACCAAGTTTCAAGTTTCCGATCAATTTGAATTTAACCATCACAGGATTCGCTAATCGAAGCAACCGGCATTCATGTTTAGCGAATCTGGAGGTTAATAATCCTATCCCGTGATTGCCCGGAGAAGCAGATAAATCATGAAAGAAATACGGGATTACGCCATACAATACAAATTTTGAAGATGACAATCTGATTTTTGGCGTAAATATGACAAGGATGATAAGTCAGATAGTATTTGAAAACTTGAAAATTTTCATCGTCCTGGAGCGGGACTCGAACCCGCGTCTCCCAGAAATGGTTAAATTCAAATTGATCGGAAACTTGAAACTTGGTCGTTCTGGGTGGTGTAGTGGTTAGCATACCTAGGCGTTTTCTGGGAGACGCGGGCTCGAGTCCCGCTCCAGGACGATGAAAATTTTCAAGTTTTCAAATATTATCTGACTTACCATCCTTGTCATATTTACGCCAAAAATCGGATTGTCATCTTCAAAATTTGTATTGTATGGCGTAATCCCGTATTTCTTTCATGATACTTTTATCATATTTAGCATAAGATTCTCGTAATTTACACAGATTGTGATGAGATAGTGTTACGTTGATGTAAAACATGTTGAAATAATTGCGCCGCCCCTGTGGCGCAGTGGTCTAAGCGATAGCTTCTGATCGTTCGTCCGAGATGGCTCCGAGTTCGAATCCCGGTGAGGCGTGGATGTTGTGTTTGTATTACGGCACTGGGCTCTCTCCTTTCTTTAAAATCCCATATCATTAACTACGCTATAAGAAATAAACTGAAGAGCAATTGAATTAGAGATACCTGTCTAGTAAACGTATGGCACCACCTTTTCGGCCTGATGACGGCGGCTATTCGTCTCGGCATGGACTCGACAAGACACCGGAAGCGTTGGGAAGCCATACGGATCCACGACCCCTAAACAAGCTCCCACAGTTCACGAAGATTTGATGGAGGGGGTCGAACATCTCTCTCGATGGCATCCCAGATGTGCTCGATGGGGCTGAGGTCAGGTGATTTAGCTGGCCAAGAAAGCGAGGTAACGCCGGTGGATTGTTCATCCGACCATTCGGATACAATTCGGGAGCGATGGCACGGTGCATTTTCTTGTTGCAGGATGAGGTCCCCAGTGGGATGTTGAAGACGCACAAATGGGAGCAAATGGTCGTCCAGGATATCCCGGTAACGTTGACCTGTGAGGGACGATGTCACCCATTTCAGTCCACGTAAACAGTCCCCAGACGGAAAATGCCACCTCCACCAGCTTGAAGAGTACCCTGCTGGCAAGAAGGGTCCATCGCTTCATGTGGTTTGTGCCGTACTCGTATCCTGCCATCCGCATGTACCAACGTGAATCTCGACTCGTTAGTCCAGGCAACATTTTCCCCAATGTCTAGGGTCCAGTGGCGATGATCCCGGCCCATGCTAATTCTTTGCACCCTGTGATGTGCGGTCAGCAGCGGTACCCTGGTGGGACGATGGCTTCTCTGCCCCTTAGCGAGGAGATGGTTCTGAATGGTGTGGCTGCTTACACGTTTTTTGCACCAGCGTTAAATTGCAGAGTGATTTCTTGCACTGTGGCACGTCTATCCGCTGTTACAATGCGAGCTAGTCCATACGCTGTTGTCTACGGCAGTTGGCCCTTGCAGGGATGGTTTTACCGGATTCGATGTACTCACGGTGCACCCGTGACACAATGGCTCGTGAAAATCCCCGTGCCTGCACGACTTCCGAGATGGAGTGACCCATTCGTCGGACCCCGACAAGTTGCCCACGATCAACTGCGCTTAGATCCTTCGTCTTACCCATACTAATTCTGACTCTTGCTGATTCCCGTCGCATCACTCCTTATATTGTCGGATCGCTACCTACGTCATGTCGTTTCGTTTACAGGGCCGCCCACAGCGCCACATTTGTATAACGCCAGATGTCCCTAGTTCAATTGCTCTTCAGTGTAAGTGCCGTCTCGGTGGCGTAGTGGTCTAAGCGATGGCTTCTGATCATTCGTCCGAGATGGGTCCGAGTTCAAATCCCGGTGAGGCATGGATATTTTGTTTGTCTTACGGCACTGACTGTCTCCCTTCCCTGGAACCACTGACCCTAAGTTAATGACGGGCGACTGCTTAGAGCCCATTGAGCTGCTCACGGTAGTCGTTAAACCTCCAATCAAGAAAAAAAAAGGATTTTCGGGGATAGTTTAGCAAAATATAATGTTGAGTAACAATGAAATTAACTATTGTTGCATCACTTCATGGAACAGCATTCAAAAATCAGATTTGAACAATGGTTGTACTACTTCCGTTACCCATTTTCGTTACATCCATTTTTTTTCGTGGCGTTATCTTTACTAAAGATACACTGCATCAAAAATCTTTAATCCGAGACACTCTCGGCCCTAAGAATTTTTGATAATTGATGCTGAATCTGTATCGCCAAATTATGTGCATAACTTCAATGTATTTAAAGTACACTACAACTCCAATTATCCGTATTAACTCGGACCACAGTCCATCCGGATATTCGGAAAATCCAGAAGACTGGGTTTTATCAGTGGCGTATCTTGGATCCGAGACCTCGGTTATCCCACCACTCGCCCCCCCCCAGTACTCTTTATTTTAATTGCGAAGTTTAATTTTTAATTGTTAAGTAATAGAAGTAACTCTTTTTCTAAATTTTAGGTACATACCATTGCTAACATGATACCAAATAATTATGAAAATTAGGATTTGAACACTTATTTGTACATGAACTTCATAATTCTTCTGAATACTTTATTTGTAAATGAACTCATTTTTTTCTTCTTAATACTTTATTTGTACATGAACTCCATTCTTCTTTTGAGTGTTAGGTTTTCATAAAATGTTTCTGGCGAGTACTTTTCCATATTTAAAAAGAATGTTTTTGTCTTTTGACAAAACAGCCAAGTTGCTCGAATGTGCATGTTCTTGTGTATCTCTAAGATATATCTTGATTCTTTTTAACGCTGAAAAACTTTCGGCAGTTGCAGTTGTTGACCGAAAGTTTAATATGAGGTCTGCTAATTTGTACACCTCACTAAACACTATGTCCAATTTATTCAACTTTATGTAACACGTAATGTCTCTTACTGATTTCTTTTTGTATATTCATCAGGGGAATAAAACACTTTCAGTTCATTTTTTAGTTGAGCTGTATCAAAATTTGAAGCATAGAGTTCTTTAAGTGCTGACAGTAGATGTTCGGGGAAGATTTCACAAAATTTATCAGAACAGTTCGAATCCAACAAAGCCATGAATTTAAGATATAATATCTCTGATTTTAATTCATTGACACTTCACAAAAACTGAAACAACTCTCGCGAAACTCTCTTATGGGCGGGAGTATGCGAGTGATTGAGATAGTCTGTCTTCTTTTTCCGGAGCGAACCGTTCTCCAAAGCAATGGGCCAATCCCCTCTACCAGCTGATTCATGTTGTCATGGAAACGTTAGCAGGCGATGGTACGGAAGGTTTTCGCATCAGAACTGTGAAAGACTCTGGAAGAGCTGCTTGCGTTATGCCGTTGGTTTTCGTTCTCCAGACTGAGTCAAAGAAGCGAATCCGCACGCGTTTTTTTTTTTTTTTCGCATCGAAAGCATCGACATATTTTAATACCGTTGATAATTGACTTTTATTTGTATATAGTTAATTCAGTTTTATTTACGCATTCTCTGGGCTTCGCAGCTAGCCTAGCTCGACTAGAATATACGCCACTGGGTTTTATTTTTTCTGTAGGCGAAATATGTGTTTATTAATTAAAGTGGTGGAATTTATTTTTTTACGTTTCTCGTATTTTATAATAACAAATGTTATACAGTTTAAAAACAAATATCTATTGTACTGCATTATCATTTTGTATTATTTAATTGAATGAAAAAACTAAAAACACGTAAATAAATTAACAAAAATCTTAATTTTACTTGGTCTTGAAAGAAGAACAAGCGATCTGCATGATTGGATTTCCGGATATCTGGAGTCCGGATAATTGGAGTTCTACTGTACCTAAATGCGTTCTAGTAAGACAGACACTCATGCAACAGTATTATGATCATCATCAGCAACCAACTTAACCTAAACCAACTTCGATAATTTTGCATAACTAAAAATATATTATTTTCATTGACGCCGGTTACTCGTGCCAAAGTATCTTGTTATAGTTCTTGTATTGTATACCAACTGTTTTTATAAAATTTATCTTTCGTTATAATGTGGTGAAAAAACGATAGGCTTTTTATTGTTGCTTTAGCCTGGTTTATTAATTTTCTGACCGCTGCTGCTCAGCTTTCCTTTAGATATCACTGAGATCACGCTTGACCACGATAAGATTTGCCGTCTAGGGAAGTCGAGACTATAGAAATATATCTTGTTCTGTTGTGTAGGTCATCTGAAGGGCCGACGCTTACTGACAATGCTGTCAAAAACACTATGCGAGGGGCTATACTTTTTCTCCGTTTTCATCATTCAAAAGCAAGAAAGATGTTGCCTGTCTGCGCGTTTTTTGTGTTGATCTTCCTTAACGTCTCTTGAGACGGTAAAAAAAAAAAGAGACCCTTACTGGCATAGTTCCAACAAAAACAACTTCAATGAGACTACAATTTTGAAAGGAGCAGGTGTTTGAAACTGTGAGCCTCAGGTCAAAAGAGACTCTCAGGTCAAAATAAGGTCACTTAGGAATTATGGAATTCTAGGAAATTCCAACCTAACTCCCATTTGTCGAAGTTCTTTAATCCAGGAGATTCCAGAAGCAAATGAGCCCAAGCGGCAGGCGTTTTTACAGAAACGACGAATGCATTGAGATGAATCCACTTAAAATCTTTGCCTTGTATTTCCGATGGGGAAAATTCTGTAGCCATTTTCTTCGCAATTAAATCGTTCCTAACGATGAAAATTTGAACATCGATAAAAATAACCATATTATAGTCTAGTATATTTAATACTTTCTAAAATTTAACCATAATTACGCAATCCAACATTTGTTTGTCTACTGACAATGTAATGTAATGTAATGCGCCATCCGTTTTCTGGTCTCAACATTACCAAAGGAAAAGTTATTGACTTTTAATATAATTATGGTTCAGTTTAAGAAAATATTAAGCATACCAGGCAATAATAGGGTTATTTTTATCGGTGTTTAAATTTTCATCTTTGGTAATACATTAATTGTGAAGAAAATGGCTACAGAGATTTGCCCATTGGAAATACAAGGCACAGATTTTAGATGGATTCACTTTAACAACAAATGCGTTGGAAAAAAAATTTCAAACCTTTCGAAATTCAAATTTTAGAAATTAGCATATTTATCAGCGATTTACTTTTTGTTTATTGAATTAATCGTAAATTTTAAAAGCAACAAGATAAATTAAGGCTGTCTTTGAATGAGTGTAAGAGCAATTCTGTCCTATATCTACAATGTAAATTCTTTTGTACACATTTTCTTAAAGACTATTACTTTGTAGTGCTTGAAATTTTTAGCACAAGTAAAAACGACCTATAACTAATACGTGCCATAGTTATTATTCCGAAAAAATTGTTAGAATTATTTTTGTCTTCAATTTATCTGACTCGAAAGTATTCCATTTGGGCGCTAGATGGCGCGATAAGTCAGCTTAGCAGTGTTTTTGTCTGGAAGTAACGAAATCTCTCATTTCTATCTGATTTTTTTGAATTAGCTGAGCCAAATAGAAATAATTGAATGGGGTCAAAAGTGAGACTGGAATCTTGTCTCCATTAAATCATCTTAAATCCTACTGTACATTCATTTTTTGAAGACAAAATGTGTACATTAGCAGAGAACCCATGAATTTGAACTATAGAAACTCCGTCTACGTCTACTAAGCTCCACCCCCAAATAACGTCATTGGTTAAATCGTAACAGTGCTTATTTTGTCTTTTCATTGTGCAGCAAACGAGAGACCGCTTCCATTCTGAAACGGCAAGTTCTGCAGTGATTCGCTGACGCCAATTTCTGGGACAGTCCTTCAAAATGTAAAAGCCACGCCCAAGGAATGATTTTTTTCGCCATCTATTGTAGAAGATAAACCCTACCACTCATTCAAAGACAGCCTTAACTTCGCCTGAATGAAGATATCGGAGCTCATTTCTATAGCTGGAGTTAACAGCCTATTGTACTGCAAAACGTTAACGAACTAAACTTGGTAGGAATACTAATGCAGCTGTTTCAAAGCAGAAAAAAAAAGCAAATTATTTAAATTTTGTACAATGTCATCTTAATAATGCCACGCTTAAAATCTGTAAAACTTCAGTTGAAGAGTTATTCAAAATAAATACTCATGATAGCTAAGAAGAGCATTTTTGAAACTCCATCTTTAGCATTCTACTTTTTCTGAATTGCTTTTCGTAACTTCTGCTGTACATTTGTTTTACGTAAACGACCGCTTATCTAATTATTTTAATTGGTGGCAGTAAAAGTACAAAAATTATCAAAAATTGCATCATATTAATGCAGTGACAGATTCAATTTAGGTGCGAACAAAAAAGCTACCGCTGTTCAATCAGCGCTTGGTACCAAAATGTTTTTCACTTTGATGAACCTTGCCTCCTGTGCGCTGTCGATGCTTGCCTTGTGTGTTTCTTTTTTTTTTTTTTTTTAGTTTCTTTAGCCTTCATATTCCCCAAGCGTACGAATGCTCCTGTTCTCAAATAAAGTTTGTGTATCTCGACTCGATCAGCAGGATCAGATCAGATGTAGAGGATTTTAGGAAGGAAGTGTCTGACCCCAAGTCCTGAACAACCCTTAGAAATAGGAAGCTAGGAGATTTGAGCTAGAGTGCCCGATAGGAAAGTGACACTGAAGCACGGTAGAAAGGAGTAGGAGGACGCCCTTATTTTTTACCGGGGGAAGGGGCAGTGCAAGTGAGCCGACGGCTTAACATGCCCATCCGACGCATGGCGGATATTTAGTGATTCGAGCGTTCGTACCTGCCTGGGATCGAACCTGAGGTCCTCTCCATGGCAGTCACGTACGCTGACCACTAGGCTAACCGCGGCCCTCGATCAGCAGGATCTTTCCTGCTTGTTTTTTAATTATCTTTTTGTGAGAAAATACAGCAAGTGTTATTTTAAATCCCATCACGAATATAAGTCTCATAAGTAAAATATTAAAAAACATTTAACTTCCTAATTATCTTTCCGCTTCAATTTCAGTACCTAGATTGTTTACAACTCAGGACCTTCGCGAAAACTATGGAAAAAAATTTCAAAATCTTTGATCTTCCTACTGTATGATAAAGAGCATGATGCTGCCAATCCAGCTGTAGTAAGCTACACTGATATATGATCGACGTTGATGAACTTAAAAATAATTAGAAAGTAAATATCCACACTGGTTGTAGTTAACACAGTAGCGCGCCCAGAAATTTGCCAAGGGAAGGCCTGTGGACCGTAGTGTGCAGAATTTTCTCAACGTAGGGCTTATTCCCCTTAATTTATAGGGAAAAATAGTCAGGTGCCATAACAATTAAGGAGGATGACGTTTGGACATTTATTCTTATCCAGTTGCTAGTAATGTTACAGTACAAGAAAGTTAAATTACTAGAAGCAGTAGAAGACGGAATTCTTTTTCTGGTTAGATTTTTCTAAATTTATTTAACAGAACTACTCCCTTATAATTATTGTATGTTATAATTATATGGTCCATGATTAAGAAGTATATGTAGATCCCGTATCGTGAATTTTTGTTACAAACTTCGACGTAATTTTTTGCTCTGCCAGTCTAATGGGGGAGGGCATCAACCACACCCGTGTGTGGGTCACTGACTTAACACGAATGCGAAATACGTCTTTCATATTCGAAAAGTTCATGAAAGAAACAGCAGGACCTCTTTTAGACCCAAACAAGTAGGGCATCTGTCACGGGCTCCCGCACCTAGGCAGGCCCCTCGCTTTGGGGGATCCCGATCATCATAGGCACAAAAATTAGTAAGATAGAAATGAAATATTCATAATAAAATAAATAATACAAAGATGTGTTCATGCTTGCTGAACACATCTTGCGCGATAGGCAGTAGCATTGTCGTCCACGAAACAGCCGTCACTTGCTCGATAAAAGTCAGCATTGAGGGAAGGACGTGATCGGCAACAATGTTTAGATAACCCTTGGAGGACACTTGACCTCCCAGCAATATCAGAGGACCCGTTCCGTAGCATCAGAACGTGCCCCACACCATTACACCACCTCCAGAACCTTGAGTTGTGCTTAGAAGGCAAGCTGGGTCCATTTGCTTCATGATGATCCAGCCAAACTCTCTGCCACCCGTTGGTACAGTATAAGGTGTATCGCAACTCGTTCGTCGGACCACGTGACTTTTTTTCCAGTCTTCCAGTGTCCGGTCACGGTGTTCCTGTCATCACTGTAGTGGAATTTGACTCACGGAATTTTGAATTTCCTGTTCATCGCAGGAATTACTGGTTTCCGTACAGGCATGCGTCTGCCAAAACCAAACTTTCTCGTTCTTTCCGGTTGGTTTTGACTTTCCGGTTAGTGTAAAATCCGCTCTCTACAGTCCTGATTTAGCTCCCTCAGACTTTTCCCTGTTTGCTCCTTTGGAAAATACCCTTCGTGGGGAACGTTTTGGCGATGTGACAGACGTTAAACTGGCTGTGAACTCATGAGTGAAAAGACAGGCTCAGGAATTTATCCTAAATAGATTTTACCAATGTGTTCAAAGATGGCGGAAATGTATAGAAAGTTATGGACAATACTTTGAGTAGACTAGCGTTATTAACAATAATGCAAAGTATTTTGCTACCAAGTTTCACATTTTTGCTACTACAAATAAAAATCTTAAGAGAGATGAGGCATTACTTTCATGATGCCCTTTGTATTATTTACACATTTGAGACAACCCGTGCTGTCATTCGTTTTTTCAAATACCTACCGTTCTAGTTGTATTGGCGTATATTGTTTTGTTAAATGGTAGTCGCATATGTTCTGTCATAAAATGTTTTGAATTCATGTCCGTTTTCCATTTTGTTCATTTGACAAATTCATTTACGCTTTCCAACCGTAGGTTGAAGAAGCGTATATGTTCCAGCTTTGTCCGTCCGTCTGTCCGTCCGCACGATAACTCACGTGAAAACGGTTCGATTTCGACGAAATTTTAGTATGTGGTAGGGGACCACCTGAGAACGAAACTTATTGAAAATGGGCGAAGCAGGTTCAAAGGTCAGGACATAGGAGCGGGATCCATTCCATTGCTCTTATGCGGCATAACTTGCGTAAAAATTGTTTGATTTCGATGAAATTTTAGTATGTGATAGCGAACCAGCTGAGGACAAACCCTAATGAAAATGGGCGAAATAGGGTCAAAAGTCAGGACATAAAAGCGGGATCCATTCCATTGCCTTTATGCGTCATAACTTGCGTAAAAATGGTTCGATTTCGATGAAATTTTAGTATGTGGTAGGGAGCCACTGGGGACGAACTCTATTGAAAATGGGCGAAATGGGGTCAAAGGTCAGGACACTGGAGTGGGTCCATTCCATTGCCCTTGTGCATCATAACTTACCTAAAATGCTTGGATTACGACAAAACTTTATCATGTTGTTCCGGAGGTATAGTGAACCGGTTCTGTTGAATATCAACGAAATGGGGTCGAAGGTCATTACACAAAAGCAAGATTTATTCCACAGCCAATATTCTCATAACTTGCGTAAAACTGCTTCTATTGCAACAAAACTTTAATTATGTTGTTCCGGAGGTATAGTGAACCGGTTCTGTGGAATATAATCGAAATGGGGTCAAAGGTCAGACACAGGAGCGAGATTTATTCCACAGCCATTATCCACATAACTTGAGTAATAATTTCTGGTATGTTGGATTGCATATCATAATCAATGCATTGCATAGTTTTAAAAACTTGTTTTTATAGTGTCTATACTATTCAGACGCACTGTAAAAAGTGCAAATAACACATAAAAATAATTTCTCACTACATAGCGACGAAACTGTAGATTACAGAAATCCGAAGTTATCAAGAGTATCCGATGCAAAATGTATTTTAGTATCTGACGTATTATCAAAGATGCGAGGTAGTCTCTGTAAATGGATGAAATGACAATTTATCATTCATTTTCTCTTTCATAAAAAAATGTATGCGAAACGTAGCAGTGTTTGTGTAGGTGAAACTGCACTTGGGGTGTCTTAATACAACAAGCTGTTTTCGCTTGAGTAATAGCAATGATACTCGTATAGCAAACTTCTGGAAACAAGAGAGGATACAGCCTCAAATAACTCAGAATCGATTTCGATCAAGCTATCTGTGGTGCTAAAGAAAAAAACACTTCGGTTGCGTGGGTGCATAAGATAACGAAGGATTTCTGCTGTGGGAAAAATGTTTGCTGATTGATGAAATAAAGAAAAAAAAAGGAAGGGCTTCCCGAAAAGTGACGATGGAAAAGGACGATGATGGCTGGGAACCTGATTGATTGCCACCCCAAAGATTGGTTTGTGCAAAGAGGAGTCTTGAAAGCACGGAAGGAACGATAACAATGATCAGCTCTTGGACCAAAGTGATATTTACGACAGCGTGTTCAGTCTGATATTTATATTCCCATGAAAAATAATGTACACGCATATTTTCCTTTTTTTTACTTCCATACGCCAATTTATGGGTGATTTGTTTCCAACAGAAATGTGCAGTTTTTTTATGTCACAGAAACGTTGTAGAGAAATAATGTTGTTTTTCACGCATATGTTTTCAATGAGTTATTATGTGGATAAAATGTTCAGTATTTAAAATTTCAGCATCAGTGTTTATATCGAGAACCGAAAAATTTCCAAATTACTCAAATGGAAAATTATCGTACATTTTTGGTGATCATGATAGATACTTCGCTACTTTTATCGGAAAGAAGATATTTTAGGAATTCAAAATAGGAACCTTTCCTGTTATCTGCCCGCCAGTCTTTGCGTTTGATCATTGTTACATAAAATGACACTACTTGACTTCCAAACAACAACGCCTGCAAGCAGTTTCCGATTTTGTGTGTATCGTTCCGTTTTGTTTACATGAAACCTGATCACACCCAACATGAGAAAAAGTAGTTCACGATAAATGTTATGGGAATTGATTTATTGGTATATAAAATGACACTGAAAATGGCAAAAACCTACTTATTCACTTTTTAATAAAATTTAAACTGTTTAAGAAATATACACTGAGTGGCCACTTTATTATGACCATCTGACAGTTTTAAGTAAATGAGCTATGCCTGCACACTGCTGCCGCCAGAGGTCGAGGCTAGTATAAAAGGTGAAAGCTTAGGGCTTGCGACAGTAGTAGAAGTGATTTTTGGGTGACGAGATGGGTAAAAAATGCGATTTGTCGGACTTTCAACGTCGGATGATTGTAGGAGCTCGTAGCCATGGAGCAAGTGTCACCGAAACCGCCGCATTCGCGAAATGTTCCAGAGCAGCTGTTGTTAAAGTGTTTGAAGACTGGACTGTCAGCCAAAAAACTGGGTCTCTACGTGCAACGTGTGGTCGTCATCGACTAGTGACTGTTCGGGCGGAACTGAGAGTTGTAACGTACCAGGAGATGTGACGTACCTGCCAGAAGGACGCACACGACATAAAGGCAGATAGGAATCAGAATAAAACGTCCACGTAGCTCAATTGGTAGAGCAACTTATTCCGGAGTTAGGAGACCCGGCTTCGAATCCTGGCGCGGATAAAAATGACTGAGAAATTCACTACGTTATAGAGTGTCCAGACTGGTAACAGTCAACAGAAGGGCAACAGTGCAGCAAATTACAGACCATCTTAATCAAGGATCCCCTCAAATGATCTCTGCACGCACTGTTCACCGTACACTGCATCGGATGGGATATGGCAGCCGAAGGCATGTTCGAACGCCTTTGCTGTCTGTAGTTAACAAGAGAAAACGTCTCCAGTTAGCACAGAAACACAAGGATTGGACAGTCAATAATTGGAAACAAATTATGTGGTCCGATGAATCACGTTTTCAGTTGCACCATGCCGATGGCCGAGTGAGAATTTGGCGGAAACACCACGAAAGCATGGACCCCAAATGCATTGCTACAACCCTTGAAGATGGTGGAGGCAACGTTATGGTTTGGAGAATGTTTTCCTGGCATGCTTTGGACCCTTTAATTCGTGTTGATCAACGTCTGACTGGCACATCATATCTAAACATCGTTGCGGACCAAGGGTATCCTGTCATGTGGATGGTTTATCCCAATGGCGATGGCTACTTTCAACAAGATAATGCGTCCCGCCATAGTGCTCGTATTGTACAGGATTCGTTTCAGGAACATGCCGGTGAGTTCACTGTGCTTAGGTGGCCTCCATAATCTCCAGATCTCAACCCCATTGAGAATTTGTGGGATGAAGTTGAACGAGCCATCAGACAGCTGGATCCAAAACACTGCAATCTCACACTCCTGGAAAGTGCTATTCATCAAGCATGGTCTCAGATTCCACAAACCACCTAACAACATCTCGTGGAGTCCATGCCACGAAGAATCGACGCAGTATTAAAGGCATAAGGTGGCCCAACGAAGTACTGGTGGGGTGGTCATAGCTGCAAATTAGGTACCAATATCACTCTGCGGACCAATACGTATAACCGATTGTCTATTTGTGATCGTTTTCGATAAATCAAGAAAATTCATTTTGAAGACACAATTCCAAAGCGCGTACAAACGGCTAAAATAACATTATTTCCGAATGACCACACATAATTTCAAAGCGCAGACAAACTGTCAAAAGATCGTGAATACTGCGCATAGATGGTACGCATAGAGAAGCACGTGGTTACCGCGTATCTGCTGCCGAGGGCTCTGTGTTCTACTTTCGAAATCGGGAACTACTTGAAAGCGTTCTAATTCGGAAGTCAAATAGTGGCGGGCAGATAACAGGAAAGTTCCCACCGGTTACCCCCGGTAATAAATAAGGGCATCTTCCTCCCCCTTTCTAACTCGTTTCCTATTCCTAAAAGGTTGTCTAAGACTTGGGGACAGACACTCCCTTCCTAAAATCATCTACATATGATCTGATCTGATCAGGAAAGGTCCCAAAATAGTATAACTATACTAACAATCCGAAATCCCTTGGCGTAGAATAGATATACAACTTTCTAAGCTTTCGCACATCAACCAGATGGCTTTTTCAAGGAAGGTAGACAGCTAACTGTAAACTGGATAATAGAGCGTTTCAACAATTTGAACGCGGCTACTTGACTAGACAATAAATGAATAGGCACAAACGTGATAATTCGAAAAAACGAGTTCACGTTGGTTGGGCACGCGGTACCATGGTAGAAAAAGCAGCATTATACTCTGTATTTGAAGAATTGATTCCAAGTATGTGTCAACTCCAGAGAAAAGCTATCATTGCAAGCCTCGCAGCTGGTCAATATTTCCAAGGTTTCGAGAATGGCAGTAGATTTGGGTGTGGAGTATGAAGCTAATTTCTTTACATCACTCTATATGTGCATGAGCATGACAAATCGTTAATAAATTCCCTCACTATACCAACTCCTGTCCGTTAAATATGTCAACACTCAAGCTTTCTGCTTTAGTCTCTACAAGACGAAGTTTCTAACTAACGGGAACTTTCCTTTCATCCTAGAGAAAAATCAGGCAAAAGACTATTAAGCAGGAATCATGAACCTTTAAAACAATACAAAAAGGACGGAAGAAAATCTTGGAATTTAAGACAAAAAACGAACACAGAACGAAACAATCAAGCAACAAACAATATACAAGGGCCAATAACAAGTTCAACAATATACAAGGGCCAATAAAATGTTCTACCACGTGGTCTCCACTTACAGCTTTACGTGTAGATCAAAAGAGGACGCTGGAGTATGCTTTGCGAAAGGAACTGGACTTAAAAAAATATAATGTTAGGTGTGCAAATTAATTGTCGGCCAAAGGCACGATAGGGAAATAATCAGGGAAATAATCCCCGTTGTGTTGGATACATTTGAGCCATTGGTCAGGGAGCTGCCGAATACCACTGCGGAAAAAAGAGGGCTGTTTCGAGTTGATAAAGTCATCAATACTTATGTGGACCTCCTCGACAGAAGTGAAATGCGTATCACTCAGGTGATGTTGCAGGGAGAAGAAAAGGTGTTAATCAGACGGGGCGAAGTTTGGAGAATACGCCGGGTGGGACAAAATCTCCCATCCCAGATCGGTGATCGTACTTAAAGTCGTTTTCGCGGTGTGAGGTCGCGCGTCATTCTGAAGCAACAGGACGGACTTTCTGCCCTTGCCGGTGTATGGCCTTTTCGCCTCCAGTTCATCACTCGCACGAATGAGTTGCTGACAATAATGCTCAGCATTGACCATTTCACCAGGTTTGAGCAACTTATAACGTACGACATCGTGCTGATCCCACCATATGCACAGCAACAACTGCTTGGCATAAATATTCCGTTTGGCGGTACTGATGGTCGGCTGACCTGTATAAGCCCATGATTTGCGCCACTTAGGATTATCGTAGAGGATCCACTTCTCATCACAGGTCAAATTCTTGTGGAGGAAATCCTTCTTCTTGAATCTGGAGAGCAAGGGCACAGAAACATCGTTGCGCCTAGACTTGCTCGCAGCTGTGAGTTGGTGGGGCACCCAACGGCCCTCCTTGTGAATCCGTCCAAGCTTGTGCAGGCGCTTTGCAATGGTTTGCCGCGTTACTCCGAGTTCTTAGGCGAGCTCTGACTGTGTGCGACAGGGATCCACATCCGACAGTTGTTCCGGTTCCTCATCGTCAACTTTCTGTGGCTGTCTCGGACGGTCTGCATCACGGAGATCGAAATTCCCTAGCTTAAACCGCTGGAACCACTTCTCACACGTAGTGTAGTACATAGTATCCTTACGCAAAGCAGCACAGATCATTTGCTGGGCTTCTGCAGCAATTTTTTACAGCTGAAACGCGAACAGGAGGCAGTGGCTCAAATGATGCTTCTCGAACGACATTGCTTTCACCTTCAACTTTCGTCCTTCTGTCACTACAGCTGTGAGCGGTTACGGTTGCCTGGAAAGCTGTTGGATGGCGCTGCAATCAGCCATGATCGCACACAGCTATTTTAATTTTGTCGACGTTCTATGATCGCTTGCAGTTAGCGGCCGGGAATCAAGTTGCACACCTAATATGATGTCTGCCGAAAAATTACCGATCTCTAAACACATAATTTTCATTCTTTTAGAAATGTACTACTTATTTCGAAAAAGTTTCCACTTTCTGTTAAAAATACGCGTGTTTATCATTAATTTTTAATGTTTGCTGATAGATAGCGCTATAAGTTGAGTCCGGTTTTAAGATTGTTTTAAAAATTCCTCGATTTCAACACATATCAACTTTATTTGAACTCTTCCAAAACTTCCACTGTTTCAACGTACATCTATTAATCATATGCAGCTAAACATTTTAAAAAAGTTTTGAACCAATCAGAAACCAACTATCGAAACCAAATTGCAGCGTTTCTGTGCTACATGGGAACTAATCAAGCATGTGGAGTGTTCTCCAACATGTGTCGTTCGACGAAGCGTTGCCACTTTACCACCACAGCACAAAATTCGGATAAAAATTCAACCTTTTTCGTTTTGACAGAACACTAGGTGGAGCGCCGAAAACTCGCGCATAGATCTTAGTTTTCTTTTCTTTTTTCTTTTTTTTTTTGGTTTGGGGGGGGCTTAATGAATTCGTGAGCAATCTTTTGGGTCATCCGTTCTTAATTTAGGAACATTGGTTCCAGGAAAAGGAGAAAGCTCGTGCCGTAAGACAAACACAACATCCATGCCCCACTGGATTCGAACCCATCACGGAAGAATATTCAGAAGCCAGAGCGTAGACCACTACACCACTGGGAAGGCCATAGATCTTATGTATGCATGTAATGATAACTTAAATTGCAGAAATATTGCTTTGTTAAATTCTATATGAATGCAGAAACCGTAAGGTGCCATGAAAATACTTTTTTAACCAAAGATCTACGTTTCCGGGTTACCTTAAATACGTTAGAAAACGGGTTTTCATAAGTTACAAATGGTGTTTCGAACCGTTGCCATGGGAGTAGTGATAGCCCCCGCAACCCCTACAGCTAAGTGGGTCTTTAACCTCAGTAGAAGGATTTTTCAAACTTTTGTGGAAACTTCGTATGAAACTGGTTAAATAAATAGCCATTAATCTTTTATAGCAACTTTGAATGAAGTATTAAAAAAAACAATTTTATTGGTAAATGAGTGAAATTTTCAAGCTATTATAAATACTGGGTGACGGGGTTTATTGGACTGGGTTTTTGGGTCTATTTGGTGCAGATATTCTAGAGGACTTGAGGACCGTTTTCACTACCATAGCAATAGTTCCGATACATGTATATAAAGAAGAGAATGTGAATGAAATATCAATAGGATAAGTGACATTTTTATATCAATGAGAATAAGGCGTTATATATTACACTTGATTGTACCTAACTACGCATCCTTCAGAATATAATGAGCTAAAAAGGTGCTATTCGAGAACAAAAAATAGAAACCTATGTAATTTTTTTATAACAGAGTTAAAAGAAAAGACTTCTACAATGTGCAAAACATTGTGATACTATGTTAAGTATTATTTTTTTGTATTCAACAGTAAATAATTAAAGTAATTTCACTCTTTTTTGCCACAATATTCTTAATTATTACTTTTTCATTCACTTATGTTCTGTATTTTCGTATCAGTTGGAAAAGGTCATTAGACATTGTCACACGGTCGTTACGTGTTTTGTGTGTGTGATCGTGAGGCATTTCAAAGCGGCTGGCCTTAGTTCTTTAAAAGAATTGCATTAACTTTGACGTAAGTGTTTTGTAATATTTTGTATCGGTGTAAACCTACATAGGACAATCATCTTAATTCCAACGTGTACATTTGGGTTACACGCAATGAAGTGTAACAATTTTAGTTTTACGAAAAATACGTATAGATCCAAAAGAATTTGAACTATTAAAACGACCGTAAAACCTAGTTAATAATATGGAATTTAAATATTTCAGTAATTGACAGCTAATAGATTTCACAAAAGTGCCTCGAATATATTATTTTGTAAGGTGGCCCCGAGTTTCATTAGTACTCCACTGACCGTTTCTATAAAGTTTATCAACTACACATCCTGATGTTTTTTAAACTTACGTTTTTAACGATTTTGCAACAGACTCGTTAACCATTTTTGAATGTTGAAACGACCAATTAGTGTACGTGCGTTGAGCTAAGACATGGCATGGCAGTCTGCAAGATTGATATTCGTTATTATCTCTTGCTTTTGCTTAATCTCGGCAAATCCGCTTCAGAAGCACGATTGTCGATTTGCTCGGCAAACGGAGATCAAGCTGTAGGAGCAAGCATGTGTCGTGAGTAGATCATAAAGTTCAGAAATGATGCTTGCATAGTGAAGGACAAACAGCGTAGTGTATGACTGAAGGGGATGCAGAACACAGATTTGCAAGATGTTCTGGACGAATATCCCGTCCAGTCGAGTATAGAACTAGCAATAGAGATAGGTGTGAATCACTCGACCGTGGGTCGACGTTTTGCATGCCATGGGGGTTCAAAAAGTGAGAAAGTGGATTCCCGAGTTCCTTAATGGACTCAGGCTGAACACAACTATTTCGTTGCTTTCCAGATATCGAGCACAGAACTTCCTGAGGAAAATCCTTATGGGTGATGAAACATAGGCTTTCTCTGATAATCCGCAAAACAAAGGTCATGAGCTGACCTCTTCCAGACAACGACTTTAACACCGAAGCTCATGATCAGCAGTAAGAATACTCTTTGCTGTATCAGGTGAGACATGCAAACTGTGGTGTATTACGACCGCCTACCACCAGGTCTAACTGTGACTGTGAAACAAAGTTATGAACAACTCCTTTTGAAGGAGGAATTGTAAAAAAAATGGTCGTTTCAGGGCATGCTAGTGGAAAGCATCATAACGCACGACCCCATATCTCTACAGCGACACAGAAAACAATCATGCAGCTGGAGTTGAAAGATATAACTATCATGCAGCTGGAGTTGAAAGATATAACTATCATGCAGCTGGAGTTAAAGGATTCAATTATCATGCAACGGGAGTTGAAGGATTTAACTATCATGCAGCTTTAACTAATCTTTCTGAACGAGGAATTGCAACGAAAACGGTCATTTTCAGGGCATGATAGTGGAAAGAAACATAACGCAGGACTCCATATCTCTGCAGCGACACATGAAACTATCATGCAGCTGGAGATAAAGGATTCAAGTATCATGCAGGTAAAATTGAAGGATTCAACTATCATGCAGGTAAAATTGAAGGATTCAACTATCATGCAGCTGGAGTTGAACGAGTTTTTAAGGATTCGCCGCCAATCTATGTTTTGGACCTTCTCTAGCTGCTGAAGTTTCAAGAGGGTGGACGGAGAAGCTGCAGCACAACTTCCGAGTGTGTCGTACGAGTACTCAGTGGGTTTGAAGTCTGAAGAGCAAGAAGGCCACTCCATACGTTCTAAGATCTATTCTTGGATAAACCTTGACAAGCCTTTGTGTGTGTGTTCATTAAAGGGTGATAGGTGTTTCGAATGAAGTTACTTGTTGAGGCGTTAATCGTCGAAGATTTCCCAACAGCTGTTCAGGTATATACGTGTATAGTGTGGAAGAAATATTCCCACAATGCGTGGTTAATACGTCATGATAATTAACACAGCAATCAGGCATCTCTGAATTTACTGGAGTGGGAAAAATTTCAAGTTTTCTGATGTGATTGATATAACCTGTGAACCAGTAATTACAGTCAACTCAGCGATGCTTCATTGCCGTGTTAATTCCCAACAGCGTTTGCGAAGATGGTTCTGCTCTTGTGTGTTCACATAGTAGTTAGTACAGAGCTCTTTTGTGTAATTTTGAGTTTGAACTCGGCTTGAAAATACACTGGCGGAAAGTGAAAAAAGAACACCAAGAAGGAATTGGTGGACGATCATGAAATTTACATATGTTAATGGGGCCGAGTTTACGTAGGTGCGATATTAATTTCAGGACCAACCGGTGAGCGGTTACGCCACAGCACAGCATAATATGCAAATTATCGTCGGTGGTATTCAAGGAGTACGGCTAAGTGAATGTAATCAGTCGTCGGCGTACGGACACCTGCAAAGACCCTGAAGAAGCTACAATGCCTGGACATGGAAGGCGTGTACGATTTCAGCAGTTATCGTACTTTGAGCGAGGTCGTCTAGTCGGACTCCGCGAGGCCGGGTGGTCGTATCGTCGTATTGCGGAGCGAATTGGACGGGAAGTATCGGCGGTGGTACGATGGTGGCGCAGATGGTCAGAGAAACATTCCCACACGAGAAGACGCGGAACCGGGAGTCACAGACGGACTGATGAGCGGACCGATCGACACATAAGAATAGCGGCGTTGTCAAGCAGAACATCCACTGCGACGCAAATCCGAGCTGCCGTTGCACCTGAGGTGACTGTGCGAAAAATCCGCAACCGTCTACTGGATGCAGGACTATGTGCACGTATGCCTCTGATTCCAGCCCACCGTCAGGAACGGCTGCAGTGGTGTCGCCAACGTCTGCACTAGAGAACGCAATGACAATATGTCGTGTTCAGCGATGAAAGCAGATTCTGCTTGGGAGCCTCCGATGGCCGTATACGTGTTCGCAGACGCACATGGGAGCGTCTCCACCCTTCTTGCATCCGCCAGCGACACACAAGGCCTACACCTGGTCTGCTGGTGTGGGGAGCAATCAGTTATCACTCCCGTACACAACTAGTGTTTGTACCAGGTACGTTAAACAGCACCTCCTACATCAACAACATCATTCAGCCCATTGTTGTGCCATTTATAAGGTCGGTCCATCGTGGTGTTTTCCAGCAAGATAACGCACGCCCACACACGGCACGTGCAACGCAACATGCACTTCAGGGTGTGAGACAAATTCCATAGCCTGCACGTTCACCGCATTTGTCCCCCATTGAGTACGTGTGGGATTTTATGGTACAACGACTTATCCGGTCTCCACGGCCAGCCACGACCATCCCCGATTTACGCGTCCAGGTTGAGGATGCTTGGAACTCAATACCCCAAACTTACATCCAACATCTGTACGACAGACTCCATGACCAGAATTGCACAGTGTGACGCAGTTCATGGCGGTTCAACCTCGTACTAACCATGTTACATGGAAATGTTATTTCTCAGTTTACCAGCAAATACAGCTGTATTTTGCCATAATGATTTGATCACGTTATCCTCTGTATTCCGTTATTATGCTGTATACATTTCGTTGGTATCAGACGTCTCCTTCTTGCTGATCTTTTTTCACTTTCCGCGAGTGTAGTTGTTCACTAGGCTACCATGCAACTGTGATCTTGGGTGTGGTGTTTTTGCGGTGAGATTTTTCCAAAAATAATAGGGATGTCAAGGAGGTACAAAGATGCGCCATTAAATTTTGCTGTCGACTTAAGGAATCTGTCGGAGAGATTTACATCTTATGCAAGAGGTTCATAACGATTGATGTCTAGGAATAACAACAATTTGCAGATGGTATAAAGAATTTACTGATAATCGTGAGGTGCGGCTTTAATCGCGTATGGAGGAAGACCTTAAACGAGTGTCACAGAGGTAAATATCAGTACAATAGGTGTTATTATACGGAAAGACAGACACCTATTAATTACAGATGTCGAAGATTTTGACCATAGTTTGAAATCATCAGTTCACGGAAATTCAACCGAGCATTTGGGCATGAAACGAATTTGTTCAACTTGGGTTCCCCATTTGTTTTCATGCGCGGCCTAATGTGAGGCCGTGCATGACCGGTTCTGTCGTTTCTTATTTAGAGAAAATGAATATTAAGTTGATGCCCCAACCTTCATATAGTCCAGACTTGTCACAATGTGACTTCCGGTTGTTCCCCATTTTAAAAAAGAACATTACGGGGACAAAATTTGAGACTGATCAACAAATAATTACAGCTGCGCATGGGTGCTTCAACAGCATTTCAGAAGAACAATTCCAGAAGACATTCAAAAAGTGGGAAGAACGTTTGGACACTGTATTCGATGCAACGGACAGTATTTTGAAAAGATGATCACTTCCTTGTTAATTAAGATTCGCATATATTTTTTTATAAGCACTTTCTCGGTTGTTTTGGGGCAATCCTTTTTCATAAAAATTCAATTACCAATAGTGGAAAAAAATGGAAAAACTGCTGTGATAGAAAAATTCTGATTCCATTTTTGAATTCAACGTGAAAAGTTACGCTTGAAACCCAATAAATGTTCCATGAGACAGAAACTGTTTTGATGTAGAACTACGTCTACCTTCTCGGATAGTACGGGGCGACCTATGGCCGACAGCCTGTGACGAAAATAGGTCATATTTGAAATCACTGTAGCGTTAAAAATACTGCCACACACTAATCGTGCTAGTAGATTCTTAAACAGCATGAAGTCCAATTAGCGTACTGCGCAATACATCGTGTGCGCGACGCTGCCTTCGCCTCCTGTGCGCCGGGGAGATGATGCAATACTTCTGGGTGTGCCGCTGCGTTAGACTCAGTCTATCTCGGCAACACGACTGTGCGTGGTACTGTTTTAAAACTCCCGACGAGGTCTATTCAAATATACGAAGAACATTTCACAGTGGCTTGAACTGAACATTTAAAAAAATTGTTTTCTTGTGAACCGGTGAACACTTTTGACAACATCGTGGTTTACTTGGACAATTATCAGTGCAAAACGGCTGTGCATGAGATTGTTTCAAAGCTCTTGACAAGATCTGTTCAAATATATAAATAAAATTTCGCAGTGGTTTGAATTGAACATTTAAAAAAAATGTTTTCTTGTGAACCGGTGAACACTTTTGACAACATCGTGGTTTACTTGGACAACCATCAGTGCAAAACGGCTGTGCATGATATTGTTTCAAAGCTCTTGACAAGATCTGTTCAAATATATAAAGAAAATTTCGCAGTGGTTTAAACTGACATTTTTAAAAACTGTTTTGTGTGATCGGGTTAACATTTCCGACAATGCCGCGGAATTCGCAGAATGAACTCAAGCAAATCCCTTCAATGGACCAGTGGCCCTAAATTAGGGACGGGGGAGTTGCTCACGGTAGTCCTTAAACCTCCAATCAAAAAAAAAAAAAAAAAAAAAGAATGCAAGCAAAAGTGGAGAAAATCAAAACGAGAGGCAAGTGATGGGGAATGTAAGAAGCCCAACAAGACTGCAGTCCAATGAACTAGAAAGTATCGAGATCGGCTGAAAGCAGCCGCCACCAGACAAAAATCCATCACACCGATCATAGTACTACGTTTCAAACTGACGGTTCAATCAAAACTGAGCCTTCCTGTTTTATTACGTTGTTAGTTGCAGAATACAATTATTATGATTGAATTACAGAGAAATTACGACGTTCTTATTCAAAACTGAAATTACTATCCGCCTCTTTTTCATTTCCTTTTTCAAAGATTTTGTCGAAATAGTCGGAAATAGATTCCCGTATTATTTTCTCGTCATGTAAGAAAACAAGAATTCAATTTTCTTGTTACTTTGTTATGCTGTTATTCCTTCTAGAAATAACTCAGTTTTTTTTCATTTCCGGACGTGTATTGCGAGAGAAACGCATCAACGAACTCTGCCTCCTAGGTGGCGAACAATTTTCCCAACAAGTGGTCAACTATTTTTATTCCCTGCTTCTGCCTACGTTAAGTCAATAACGGCATGTGTCATGCAGAGAAACCGACTTTTCAGTCTTCACCTCGGCGTTTATTTCTAACCCCCTAGAAGAGAAGAAAAACAGAATAAACGGAGACTTCTTTTTGCCGTGTTTGTTGCTAAGATTTCGGGAACTTTCCAGAAAGGGAAAATTTAATTTTGTCATATTTCACTTTTATTTCTTTGAATAATATCGTGCCACTGAAGCGCATTTTTATTTTGAAAGATTTTTTTATCGTCAAACCTTTAGTCACTTACAAGAAATCAGAAACGAGCAGAATAACCTTTGAAGAGATCATGATATATTTATATTTTAAAGAACTCTGGCAAATTTTCAAATTTTTGAACGGATGCTTTCGTAACTATAACTAAAGAATTTTAGAAATGCCTGGTTTTATCATTACAGAGATTTTTATTATGCATAAAATCTTCTAAATCACTGAATAAAAAGGATTTCTTACATGTTAGATCATGTGAGAAGGATATTTTATTTTAATGAGAATATTTCTGGAAAATGAAAGTTTGTTTATATATGGGCTACTTTTAGGGCAATCATTGCGTATGCTATAGAAATCTTACTGTATAGACATACTGCATTACCTGTACATTAAAAAAGGTGGGTTACATAAAATATGGTTCATAAAAATCTTTTTTTCGAAAAATACAATAGCAGAACGGAATTTTTTAAATAACTCAATTTCTGCGTGGATTTGTAACTAAAGAAGAAAACGAGTAGCATAAAAAGAAAAGTTTTCCGCGGACCTGAAAGTAGAAATTCATGAATTTCTTGTGAATATAATTTTTTCTACCCTACTAAGTTTCCCATGTGCATTGTTGTTATGTATGTTTAGTCAAACATCAACTTATCCGATAATTTCTGCAAAGATAACTGTTACGTACCTGTCAGCAGGACGCACACGACATAAAGGCAGATAGCAGTCAGAACGAACGTCCGCGTAGCTCAATTGGTAGAGGGACTTATTCCGGAATGAGGGGACGCGAGTTCGAGTCCCGGCGTGGACAAAAATGACGGAGAAATTTACTTCGTTGTAATGGCGCCCGAACTTTCCGGATGACCTGGCCGCTCAAAATCTCGCAATGGTGTGATGTTCTTTCCACACCGCGAGAGAGGAAAAAATAAGAGAATCCCTTCTCCAGCGCTTCGAAATATAAATGTGTGTGACGTTGCATTCCACACACCAGATTCACTGGGAGTTCTCAAGTGCACGATCTACAGCGGATGGCTGCCTGCAACGATTCATGGTCACGGCTGACCCGTGGGTCATGCCCCCGGCCCTCTTTCGGGGAGGGGGGGAGATGTGACGTACCTGCCAGCAGGACGCACACAAAATAAAGGCAGATAGCAGTCAGAATGAACGTCCGCGTAGCTCAATTGGTAGAGTGATATATTCCGGAATGAGTGGACGCGGGTTCGAGCCCCGGCGTGGACAAAAATGACGGAGAAATTTACTTCGTTATACAACGTATAATAACACTGGTCGACAATGATTTTTGAAATGGATAATTTTGGCTTATTCTTAGTATGTTTTGATGCCCATTCCGACAATGAGGTCAGAATTTCACCCACTGGCGCTATTTTGTTTGTAACCGAATGACTTGTTTTTAAGCAGTTTATAAATTTTTCACAAAGCATCCCGTTATATGGTTTGTTTTCTTAATTTTTAAAATCATTTTTTTTTCATTTCAATCCATTTAAAATGAGGAAAACATTATGTTAAATGCAGTAGCTATTCCCTATGAATTATTTATTTATGTCTAATGAAAAACTTGAAAATATTTTTTTTTCCTTATTTCCCAAAACCAAAATTATAAATTCTCTACTTTTTTCAAAATTATATTACTATTTGAGAAAACACGATATTACCAGTTTCTTTTGAAAAAAAAAGCAGAAAGATTAGCCTTCAGATTTATTTGTAACGGTAGTGGGGACAAAATAAAACATGAAAGTTTATGTAATGATGTTAAGTTTTGGGGAATTAGGAATTAAACGTCAAACACTCACAGGTAAAATGCTGAGATTTTTGATACTTAGAAAATTTTTCCCAAAATGGAAAACATCCAGCTTTTAAAATTTTAAAGTTTCAGGTTGGTTGTTATCTAGAATGTTTCTGTACCTTTAGACCAGAACAGCCTTTCTCTTTTTGGGGGGAAGGGATGTAAATTGATCTTCGTAAGCTGTGGGAAAAAATAAATGAAATATCTATTCTCGAAAATATTACTCATGACGATAAATCAAGGGATATCTATATGGCTTTAAATTTAAAAAATCAGACAAAACTAGAAATCATAATGAATACTCCATTTGTAAATTCCATTTGGAAACAACATCAGATTAAATTAAGTTCACACATCCGCTATCTAAATTTTGAAATTTCGCACATTATTCCTAATCGTAAAGAGTTATATAACATATATTTATCAAATGACCCATATTGTAAATATTGTGGTCTCTTGGAGACCAGTGAGCACATTTTTGTTGAATGTGATATTGCAAAAAATATTTGGACATGGCTAAAGAACTACTAAAATTTAAAGTAAGGTTTCGACAGTAAACAAATCTTATATCATGCACCTTCAAAACACAGTAATTAAAAAAAAGCATTGCAATTCATTACCTAACAGCAATTACAAAATATAATATCTGTAAAAAATACAAATTTAATGCCATTTTATCAGAAATATTGAAATTCGGAGCAAATAAAATTAGCAATAAAATACGATTTTTGAAGAGTTCTAAAATTTGAAAGTAGGAAACATGGTTTAAATAAAACATTTTAAAAATAGATAGTTTTGAAACCAATAGTTTATAGAAAAGGTAAGGATATTCTTAATAAAATATTGGAATAAAATGTTGAATAAGTCACGAATTCCTAGTAGGATCCAGGGTTAAATTTTAATTTTTCTTATGTCGGAAACTATTTCTCTTCCTGTGGCGATATTGTTTTCGTACTTTCTTTCGCTGTTATTTGCTTTGTTTTTTTCCTTTTCTCTCATTTTTAAAGAATCACTTTCGTATGGGTCTTTTCATAGTGCTTCCTGATTGGGCGATTCTAAATAAATTGTATAAAACCTGCTCCGGGTGGTTTTTCCCCATACAGCTCCTGCCCTTTCCCCGCTAAGATGTTGTAACAGATCTGTATGAAAGATGTGGAAAAATATTGCTACGATTTATAAATGAGATTTTATCTCTTGGATTCACATGAAATTTAGTTTGATTAGTATACCTATGAGAAATATTTTAACTTGGTGTTATGTGTTTTGTTTTTTAACTCAAGAACTCGTTTATAGTGTTTCTTACCTATCTATTATGCAAAATGCTAGATTAAATAAATTTCGCATTTTTAGATAAATGTTATGAAAGTGAATAAAAGGTGTCTTTAAATGTGATTCAGGAATATAAAAAAAATCCTTAACAATTCTTTTTGAATCTCTCATGGTCGGCTTTCATTAAAATCGGGCATGAGACATAAAATAAAGGAACTAAAAGCCAGTAGAGGAATCTACTGCGTAGGACTAATTAAAAGAGAGGCGTAACACCGGAAATGGGGAAACCAATCAGTCACCATGCGATATTCAAGAAAAAACGATTTTGCATAGTGTGACTCACTAGATCTTCACTTGAGTGCTGGTTTTCAGGTGAACAAAAACATTCCATGTGTGAGTTTGTCTCATGTTTTATTTTTATTTCTTGGTCTATAAAAGTGTAAGTAGTGATTGTTGTTCATACTTCCCTGTGAGATATACGTGTAAATACACAAATGAGCCATTACTCTATGAACATCCACAGTCTAGAGAAATGAGCGCGCCTGGAGACCGCACGGTGGCGCAGGTGAAGTTCACAGAGCAGTATACATACAATCCGAGGACCGGCTTTCGGTTAGTATAGTGTTAGGAGTCAGACTGGGAAAAGCTGCCGATTTATCGGAGTTTAATAAAGGACAAATTGTGATGGCTCGGCGCCTCGGAAATACGATCTCGAAAACGGGGCGACTAGTGGGTTGTTCACGTGCCGCTGTGTAAGTACGTGTATCAAAAGCTGTGCGCCGATGTCAAACCAGGAACCGTAGTCAAGCCGTGTGTCATCCGCAGCTCATTGATGCAAGAGGGGAGCGGAGATTGTCGCGCATTGTTCACAGCGACCGCCGCAGGGTCACAGTAAGACAAACCTCCCGCAACTACAACAGAGGTGATCAGGGCAATATGTCACAGCACACAGTTTATCGCAGCCTTCTGCGCATGGGCCTGCGTAGCCGAAGACTTAGCCGAGCCCCTATGCTCACTGTATCTCTTCGTCAACAACGCATGAAATGGGCACAAAATGATCGAGATTGGACAGTGGGTGATTGGAAGAAAGTGGCCTGGTCGGACGAATCATGATTCCTGGTGCATCACGTAGACAGCAGAGCACGGATACACTGATTACCAACGGATGCTATGGCATCTGGATGCACTATTGAGCGGAAAAACGCCGGCGGGGTCGGTTTTATGCTGTGGGCAATGTTTTCTTGGGACACTTTAGACCCTATTATCCCAACAGCACAGCCCCTGATAGCTTTCAGGTATCTGAACATCGTTGCGGACCAAGTTCATCCATTCATGGCAACTGTGTTCTCTTCTGGTGATGGCTATTACCAACAGCATAATGCGCCATGCCACACTGCCGAAATCGTCAAAACGTGGTTCGAGGAACATGCTCAGAAAGTCACCATGGTGACTTTCTGTTAATGCCCCGACCTCCAAATTCACCTGGCATGAACCCAATCGAACATTTGTGTGCGACTTGGAAAAGCGAGTTCGCGCTAATTCACCACTACTCCGATATGTTAGGAAACTGGAGGACCTGCTGCTGACATTACGGTACCAGATACCCCAGGATACCTATCGCCACCTCATCGGACCGATGCCTTGCCGAGTGACCGCTGTTTTGAACGCCAAAGTGGGTCCTACAGCTTATTAGGTAGGTGGTCATAATGTAATGTCTCGTGCGAGTAAGTGGTACATACGTTTCATAAAAATGCCTCGTAATTGTGTAAGTCACGCAAACAATTTTTATTACGTGTGTGATGAATTAACTTTCAAGTCTCAAATAAGAGACATTACTTCTTTGATGCAGGAATCGTATTATCTCTGCTTTGGTGTAAAATTGGAGATATGGACAAATCTTGGGTCCCACATATCTGTTCTGCTTCGTGTGTAACTTTGTTTAGTACTTTGCTGAATGGGAAATCTCCTCATATGCCATTTGCAGTTCCAATGGTAAGCAGAGAACCAAGGACCACTCCTTTTGTAACACAAAAATAAGCGGAATTACAAGTACGCGTTAGAATTTTGTTACGTATTTTAAAATTCCTTCGGCCATCAGCCTTGCTCTTCGTAGTTCACAACTATTAATTCCAGTGATACCAGCAGCATAGAGTTTTGATTCAGAAGAACATGCTGATGATGCAAGTCCCAGACTGATCAAGGAGTTGATGAAGAAGAAAATGACCCAGATTTCCTAGGAAAGAAAACAGAACCTCACAAAATTAATCAGGCAGAACTTACTGATCTGATTCGTTATCTAAATTTATCTAAAATGCAGGCGAAATTGTTGGCTTCAAGATTGAAAGGCTGGAATCTTCTTGAAAAAGGAACTCTAGTTCCGTCAAAGGCAGCACGAATTACACGGTCGAGTCACATTATTGTGACCACCCGCTAATATCCAGAGTAGCCGGCGTGTGCTAGACGGTATGGAAGTGACTCAATAAGGTGCTAGAAGGTGTTCACAGATATGTGGAGCCATGCACTGCAGTGCATCAGACAGCTGCTAGAGGGTGCGTGGTTGAGGGCCCATAGAGCGAACAACATGGTCGAGGTGGTGCCACAGATGCTCAATTATTTTCAGTCTGCTGAATTCGGAGGTCAGGAAAGTACTTTGAAGTCTTAATCGTGCTCTTCCAACCACTCTCGGATATTTCTAGCTGTGTGACAAGTCCCATTGTTAAGCTGAAAGATCCCAACCGCCCCAGGTAGGACAATCAGCATGTATGGATGTACGTGGTCTGCAAGGATGGATAAATAACGAATTCGGTTCATAGTGCCTTCCACAAATAAGAGTGGATCCAGGGAATGCCACGAAAAGATTCCCCATATCATAACGCTACCCCTACCAGCTTGCGTTCCTCCAGCAATAGTTGAAGAGTGTTTGTTCTCCGATATTTCTCACCTTATACGCCAAAGTCTATCCGTTCGATCAAGCAGAAAACGTGACTCATCGGAGAAGGCAATCCTTTGCCAATCAGCGGAGGTCCAATTCCGACACTGCCGTGCAAATGTAAGCCTTTTCTGCCGACGCATCTTCGTTACCATAGGTACAGTGACCATCCGTCTGCATCGGAGCCCCATACGCAACAGGGCTCTGTGAACTGTAGTTTTAAACACACTTCCAGTAGCCCCTGGTTCATTCGGCCAGTGAGTTGCTCCACTTTAGCGTGTCAATCAGCCCTCACGCACCTTTGACGCCGACGTTCACCTCTCACATAAATGGCACGTGGTGCTCCGCAGTTTCCACGTCGCTTATTAGCAATGGTTCCATTTCTCCAATCACAATACACTTTAACCACAGCATCACGCGAACAATTCACAAAGTGCGCTGTTTCAGAAATACTGCCACACTTAATCCGAAAGCCGATAATCATTCCTTTTTGCAAATCTTATAAATCGTTCCTTTTATCCATGACAGCAACGAGTGATATGTTTTCAGAATACCTACAGCACACCTGATGTACACTCCAAGCCAGCTCGCCACACGTGCCTTCTTTCATGGGCTACGCGCTGTTGACGTCAAAAGTAGGAGGTGGTCGCAATAATGTGACTCGACTGTGTAGAACATTCTGTTCTCCATGCAAGCTAACTTTGCGTACTGCAATCATGTGGACTTTATTAGATGCATTAGGAGAGAAACACAATCATGAGAAATTTAGACATTTTATAGATTGTCAAAAACAAGTAAGCCAAAATAGAATGGGAATAATTTCATAATAGAATGGGAATCTATCTATCCCCCTTTCTTACGCAGTACACACGGAGTCGTATGACAATATGAAATTGCTACTGACAATAAAATAGTATCAGAAGTACTTTTGATACATTTTCGAGATCTAAAGGTTATAGCTCTTGTACCAGGACTTCAGTCTGGCTACACACTTCTGCTGCTTTTTTATGTGAGTGGGACAGCAGCGACAGAAAAAACACTTTATCAAAAATCAATGACCAAAGAGAAGAAAACCTAACACCTGGAGAGAAAATGTCGTCTGTCAGCCTCTTGTAAACCCTGAGAAAGTGTACCTTCCACCTCTGCATATCAAACTTAGTTTGATGAAGAACTTCATCAAAGCGATAGATCGTAATGGCCAAGGTTTTATTTTCTTAAGGAGCAAGTCTCTTAGAATAAATGATGCCAAAATCAAAGCAGGGATATTTGTTGGACCACGAATAAGGGAGCTCATAAAGGATCCAGAGTTTGAGCGAGGCTTGAACGAGTCTGAGGCAGCAGCATGGGAATCATTTCAAAAAGTCGTGAGAATCTGCCTGGGAAACAAGCAGGCGGTGAACTACAAAAGAATGGTTAGCGAACTTCTTGAAAACAACAGAGCCTTGGGAAACAATGTCTCGGAAAATCTAATTTTCGGATTCTCATTTAGATATTTTCCACAAAATTCTGGACATGTAAGTGTCGAACACGGTGAACGCTTCCGCCACGGTATATCAGCGATGTAAACTCGCAAGGAAGGAAAATGGAACACAAAAATGCTTTGATGATGAGGAACAGTACACCAATTAAGTAGTAAATAGTAATACTATACTAGTGATTCGATTTATTGGCGTAGGAAATAAACACATAAGCGTTTCTAAGCTTTTGCACATCAACCATATGGAGCTTGAACGTGGAAACGCTTTACCTTATCTGGGTGTTTTATTGAGGAAATCGCCTGACAGCCGCCCCGGTACACATGTCTACTATAAACCCAAATCCGTCCCCAACCTGATTCTTTGCAGCTCTTTCTGTCCCGCGGAATAAACAACGGCTATCTTCCGTTGTCGAGTTCGACGAACCTCTGCCGTTTCCTCCGATACCCATTCTAGTCAACACAAAATTGAAATCGTCATAAAGTTGGCCACTGTTGCAGGATATTCATTGAATCAGATACGTACCTTTATCCAAAAAGCCAGGGTTAAACATTCTAATCTTCCTGTGTCGCAGCTACGTTATTTAGGCTCAATTCCCTACATACCAAGCGTGTCTTACAATCTCGAAAACGCTCTGAAGAAGATGAACTACGGCGTTAGCATAAGGTTTCCTGCATCTTTATATACTATGCTAAGGAGAAATAGTGAAACACCACCTCTCTCTCCTGCAAAGCAGGCGTTTATGCGATCCCCTACAGTATCCGAACGGCTACAAACGTTACTACATTGGAATGACCAAGCGTTCGTTTGGAATCAGAATAAACGAACATAAAAGGGTCACAAAATACGGTAAAGTAGCCCCGGTACTATCCAGAGAAGTCAAATTCAAGTCCACTACTCCTATGTGGGATGATATAAAGAAATTACCTAGCCACTCTACCCTTAAAGGTACAGTCATTCGGGAAACCTTAGAGATCATTATATGCGATGATCAATGATTGTGTCTCACTTGAGTTGCCACGAATTTGGAACTAATTCTTCGAGTAACGCCTTTTCCCTACCAGGATGCCGCGCGTGCAACCAACGTGATGCCTCGAATCTTTAAATGAATATAACGTCGCATCTATTTATTGCCAAGTTCCCGCGTTCAAATTGTTAAGCGTTCTATTGTTCAGTTTGCAGTTTCTGTCTAACTTCCTTGAAAAAGCCATCTGGTTGATGTGCGAAAGCTTGGAAACTCTTATGTGTTTATTTCCTACGCCAATAAACCGGATCACTAGTATAGTGTTTCTATTTACAAAAATGCTTGATTGCAGATTATTGCTGGACACTAAAAGGAGACGTTCCTCAAGTCATATACAGCAGAAAATCAACTAAAAGTGTATTTCAGGTGATTTAATTATGCATGTATTATACTGATTATGTTATCGGAAAATATACAAATGCAACAAATGTTTAAATGCGTGTTACTGAAAAACCCTGCGATCCTCAGAAATCTGACAAAAGATTTGAAATCAGCGTAAAAATACTATAAGAAACACCCTATCAGATCAATATGAAAAGTAAAATGTAGTCGTCCAGCGTTGTCCGTAACCAAACACAGTGTCTCGTAGATGGGATTTAACTTTGTCAGGAGTCTAATTTGAGATTGGTATAGGGTCAAGGTGAAAGTCGGTTACATAGGAAATTGCGTTTAAATGCAAAAGGAATGTTTCAGTGGCTTCTGATCATTTGTCCTAAATAGGTCCGGGTTCGAATCGCCCGGTGAGGCATGGATGTTGTGTTTGCTTTTATGTCTTACGGCGCAGGCTCTCTCCCTTCCCTGGAACCAGTGGTCCTAAATTAGGGTCGGGCGACTGCTTATAGCCCACTGAGCAGCTCAAGGTGGTCATTAAAACCCCCAATCAAAATAAGAAAAAAATGTTTCAGTTGGAACAACTCTCATCACGTTGAAATTTTCAACTCAGTAAAACGCTCTCCTACTTCCAAAAACGAGTCACAAAATGATCAGCCTTTGCTATTCCAAGAATAAATTTATGACCCAGAACAGAATATTATTGAAATGTTTTTTCGTCTCATCCCAGCATTTTGTATTGTGAACGCCCAACAACTGCTTTGACTGGTTGGATCGATCACGTTACTCAGACCGATGAATAGTGCATTTTCAGGAAGGTTAAGGAAAAATAGCCTAAAATGTTTATATATTTTATACTGAGAACCCTTTAAAATGCCAAATTTCATATACTTAAACTTTGATTGCAGATGCACAAATTTTACAAAAAAAAAGACCGTCTGTTTACTACAGGGTGATTCACTCTGGATTGAACACATAAATATGTGGAATATAAGAGGTGGGGAATATACGATTATCGTGAAGTCTGAACGGAGCGGTTATTTATTCCCTGACGAAGCAGTCGACACGCATTACCTGTGAATAAAATGTCTCCCCGGCAGCTGGGTGACGCCGCAGTGACAAACCATCTGTGTAGTAGTGGTGGTGGGGGAATAGCGTGTCGCCGCAGACAGTGAAGTCGAAAGAAGATGGTGTACTTAGATGAACAGTGTGCGTTCATTGTGCGTCAGTACTGGGTAACCGGTTCCTTCAAACAATGTCAGAAGCAGTTTTTGAAGAAATTTGGTGGGCGTTAACCACCCAACAGAGCCACCATTTCGAAATTCCGAAGAAGCTGTATAGAATAGGAATCTTGGTGAATACCGACCAATACTTGAAAATCTTTAACGAGCTTGTAAACCAGCTGGATGAATCAGGAACTTGCAGATGGTTACTTTCAACAGGACAGTGCAACGTGCCACACCTCCAATAAGAGCATGGCAGAAATTCGCAGCTTTTTTCAGGATAGGATTATCTTCAAAGACTTGTGAGTCGCTGGTGGCCTCGTGGGCAACATTCGTGACTGCCGCGAAAAGGACCTCAGGTTCGATCCCAGGCAGGTATGCACCCTCGATCAACTAAATACCCGCGGTGCGTCGGATGGGCACGTTAAGCCGCCGGACCCCGGGTACTGGCACCCCGGTAATAAATAAGGGCGTCTTCCTCCCCATTTCTACTTCGCTTCTGTGTCACTTTCCTATCGGGCACTCTAGCCCAAATCTCCTAGCTTCCTATTTTCTAAGGGTTGTTTAAGACCTGAGGTCAGACACTCCCTTCCTAAAATCCTCTACATATGATAATTTTTCAAAGACCTGTGGCCGCCTATGTCTCCTAAACTGACACCTCCATATTTCTTTCTCTGTTGAATTAAAAAACAAGGATTATGCCAACAAGCGTAGGTCGATTGAAAGACAACATCACACGTGAAATTGTTACCATCGAAGTCACTACGCTACATCGCCCATTAGCCAATTTGGAGTGTCAAGTGAATATGTGCCTGGACGCTGGCGATGGGAAACTTCCAGCATCTTCTACGAAACAATATTTTTTGTCATGGATCAAGGTACGGTTTACATTAATTTCATTTAAATGTGCCTTTGCAATCTTGAGTTATTTAAAAAAAAATAAGTTTTTACTCCCGAGTGAATCACCTTGTATTAAACATGTATTTTCCATGGCTCAAACGATAAATAATTCCTTTTTTTCCATGGAAAATCGCTTACAGCCTAAACATCAGTGTCTGGGTATTAGGCTTAGCTATGTAATGACATTTATTTCATCTCGTTTGTATACCTAACAAATGCAAAGATGGTCACGTTCTGCGTTAAAATGACAGCTTCACCAACCACAGCATGAGCATTTGACAGTGTTCTATTTTGATAATTGTTCTTAGTCGTAGTTACGTGGTATTTATTTTTATCCAATCTGTCCAATTACAAAAGTAATTCTGGATTACTGCCATCTGAGACGCAGAGCAACGAAGCAAAAACGTTACTTCTTTATGAGGCAAGACCAGTTAAGCGGTCGAAAAGCACAACAGTTCCCTTTGTTGCAGTAAGGGTAAGAACGTCCTTCGGGAATGATGTACCAAATCATGCCCTAAATCTCAATTCCTCTGATGAGTGATTTCGAATTCTGCCAAACAAGATTCTCTTGAGAACGCTTTCAGAATTGTAGATTATACTCTCTCCTTAACAATACCATAGAAAAGCGCAGCGGTATTCAGTGTCGGAATTATGCAGAAAGTTTTTACACTGATTGAACATGTGGACCGAAGGATTCCCTCGAGGAGTTGATTTGCTAAATTTTAGGGTTATACCGGACATGACTAGCATCCTACTTAACTCTAAAACAAAGTTCACAGTTTTTAAATTTCAACGTACGTCATACATAAAAAAATAACGTAAACCGTATAGCACGTTCAACTCAGATTGATGCCACCGAACTATAGAAAGTGAAAGATTTTTTTCCGGAAATCGAAAGAACAGTATTTACTAGAAACGAGAAGACAAAAAGGAATAATAACAAACCCTGCCATAAAATGTTTTGGTGTAATGGGACCCATTTTAAAGATAAAACAACATGTGATAACACAGAATGTACTGCTTATCAATAATTTATTGCTGCAGTCCTTGTGGCGCAGTGATCTAAACGATAAATAAATAAGAAGATTTAAAAATATAAATTATGGCATCAAATTCTTGAGTGTGCCTTTAAGTTAAAGCGGAAGTGTGGTAATATAAAATGTATTGCTTATCAAGCATTTATTGGTACTACTCAGTGACGTAGTGATCTAAAAGCTGGCTTTTAACCGTTTCGTCTGAGTGATATCAAACATTTATTGGTACCGTTCCGGTTGCGCAGTGATCAAAGTGCTGGCTTCTAATCGTTTCGTCTGAGTGATATCAAACACTTATTGGTACTGCCCTGTGACGCAGTGATCTAAGCGCTGACTTCTAACCGTTTAGTCTGAGTCCTTCCCCAGTGTCGCAGTGTGTCGCAGTATTGGACCTGCCCCAGTGTAGCAGTGATCTAAGTGCTGGCTTCTAATCGTTTCGTCTGAGTGGCATCAGATATTTATTGGTCCTTCCCTGGTGGCGCAGTGATCTAAGCACTGGCTTCCAATCGTTTCGTCTGTGTGATATCAAACATTTATTGGTACCGTCCCCGTTGCGCAGTGATCAAAGCACTGGCTACAGGTCGTTTAGTCTGAGTGATACCAAACTTTTATTCGTCCTGCCGCAGTGTCGCAGTGATCTAAGTGATGGCTTCTAATCGTTTCGTCTGAGTGATATCAAACATTTGTTGGTACTGCCCTGTGACGCAGTGATCTAAACGCTGGCTTCTAATCGTTTTGTCTGAGTGACATCAAACATTTATTGGTCCTGCCCTAGTGGCGCAGTGATCTAAGAACTGGCTTCCAATCGTTTTGTCTGTGTGATATCAAACATTTATTGGTACCGTCCCCGTTGCGCAGTGATCAAAGCACTGGCTACAGGTCGTTTCGTCTGAGTGATATCAAACATTTATTCGTCCTGCCCCAGTGTCGCAGTGATCTAAGTGATGGCTTCTAATCGTTTCGTCTGAGTGATATCAAACATTTATTGGTACTGCCCTGTGACGCAGTGATCTAAGCACTGGCTTCCAATCGTTTTGTCTGTGTGATATCAAACATTTATTGGTACCGTCCCCGTTGCGCAGTGACCAAAGCACTGGCTACAGGTCGTTTCGTCTGAGTGATACCAAACATTTATTCGTCCTGTCCCAGTGTCAGAGTGATCTAAGTGATGGCTTCTAATCGTTTCGTCTGAGTGATATCAAACATTTATTGGTCCTGCCCTGGTGACGCAGTGATCTAAGCACTGGCTTCCAATCGTTTTGTCTGTGTGATATCAAACATTTATTGGCACCGTCCCCGCTGCGCAGTGATCAAAGCGCTGGCTACAGGTCATTTGGTCTGAGTGATATCAAACATTTGTTGGTACCTGTGACACAGTGATCTAAGCGCAGGCTTCTAATCGTTTCGTCTGAGTGACATCAAACATTTATTGGTCCTGCCCTGGTGGCGCAGTGATCTAAACGCTGGCATCTAATCGTTCTGACTGAGTGATATCAAACATTTATTGGTACAGTCCCGGTTGCGCAGTGATCAAAGCGCTGGCTACAGGTCGTTTCGTCTAAGTGATCATGGATTTGAGTCCCGTATGTGGCATGGGTGGTTGCTTGTCCTGCAGCACTAGTCCTTTTCCTTTCCTGAAACCAGTGGCTCTAAATTATAAACGGATGAACGTTTAGAGCACTTAAAGGTTTAGAAGAGGATGCCAGGGGATTTGGACTGACGTGCCCGACAGGTAGAAGAGGGGAAGAGGAAGACTCCCTTATTTATGACTGCGGGGTCAGTGTCTGGGTCCGACGGTTTAACGTGCCCATCTGACGCACGGTGGATATTTAGTGGTCCTGTCTGATATCGATCCTGAGACACTTCCGTGGCAGTCACGAACGTTCGCCACTAGGACATCTTGGGACCCATAGCCTTTAGCGTTGCTCATGGGGATAATAAAAGCCAGAAATTAAAAACAAAAGATCAAAATATACAGTGGAACCTGGGTTAAGCCGCCCCGGTGGCGCAGTGGTCTAAGGCGTTGGCCTCTGATCATTCGTCCGTAAGGTGTCCGGGTTCGAATCCCGGTCAGGCATGGATGTTGTGTTTGTCTTACGGCACTGGCTCTCTCCCTTCCCTGGAACCAGTGACCCTAAATTAGGGACGGGCGACTGCTTATAGCCCATTGAGTTGCTCACGGTGGTCGTTAAACCTCCAATCAAAGAAAAAAAAAAAAGAAAGAAAGAAAGAACCTGGGTTATACGTTTTCCTTGGGGATAGCCTTAAAAGCGTATAAATGAAATTGCACAATGTTAAATACTATTGTAAAATTTTGAATGACTCTGGAAAGAAAAAAAGGGACCAAAATTCGTTATTCTAGATTACGCTAATTTATAATGTATGACATACATACATGCATATATTCATATATAAATAGATGAACATACTTTTTTTGCTATCTTAAGCATATGTCTATTATGACATTTGGTATTTTTTTAATCCTAATTTCATTACAAAAGCTAAGTTAAGAAATTTTGTGCGATTTCAAAGTTTTCAGTGTGCCAATAAATGAATAAATAAATTGAATGCCTGCAAAAAGAGAAGGGGGAAAAACTCGTAATTGTAGATTGAGCTAATTTTTAACACTAAGATAGCCCCCTCCCCCACGGTGGCGCAGTGGGCTAAGCGATGGCCTCTGATCATTCGTCCGAAAGGGGTCCGAGTTCGAATCCAGGTCAGGCATGGAGGTTGAGTTTGTCTTACGGCCCTGGAACCAGTGACCCTAAATTAGGAACGGGCGACTGCTTTATAGCCCTTTGAGTTGCTCTCTGTGGTCGTTCAAACTCCAATAAAAAAAAAAACCCTAAGATATATCTACATACATGAACATACTTTGTTTGCTACCGTAACTATGTCTATTTTGAAATATGTATTAATTTTTATTCTAATTTAATTATAAAATGTAGGTTAAGAAATTCTGTACGATTTCGTATCTTCAATCTATGAAAAAAACCCCTCACCCGTGAAAAGCTATGTAGTAAATCCGAATACTATTTAATTTTATATTTAATACCCGTATTACGCATTATTTACGCATAGACATGGATCTTTTCAGAGCAGTTTGTCCACTAGTCGATTTAGTGCCGAGTAAAATATATTCCAATCTTTGCCTGTTTCAAATTTCTTAAATTCAGAGAAAAATGAGAACTGTGAACGTTGTTGAGTACAGAGCTGCATCATCTGTTCCATGGATGAAAAACAAAACTGTGTCTCGGTGGCGCAGTGGTCTAAGCAATGGCTTCTGATTATTCGTCCTAGATGGGTCCGGGTTCGAATCCCGGTGAGCCATGGATGTTGTGTTTGTCTTACGGCACTGGCTCTCTCCCTTCCCTGGAACCAGTGACTCTAAATTAGGGAAGGGCGTCTGCTTATAACCCATTGAGTTGCTCAAGGTGGTCGTTAAAGCTCCAATCACATGTTTGTCGAACAAATCTTTCTCTATACAAAGGAACTACTCAACATAGTCTCCGTCACAAGCGATTCATTTGCGCCACCGTTTAACCCAACTCTCGAATCCTTTTTGAAAAAATTCAAATGTAGACTGTCGTACCCACTTATTCACAGCCACTTTCATCTCGTCTGTGTCATCAGATCCTTTCCCCCGGAGACTGTCCTTCATTGGACTGAACAGGTAGAAGTCGGAGGGCACCAGATCTGGGCTGTACAGTGGATGGGGGAGCTATGTCCAGCCATTTTTGCTGATCGCCTGATTTGTTGCCAAAGAGGAATCTGGTCTCGCATTTTCATGGTGAATGTGAATCCTTTTCAGATTCTTGTTAGGTCTCTTCCTCTTTATGGCTTCTCTAAGCTTCTTGAGTGTCTCAATGAACGGCTCGCCTGGTGACGTACGGCCACGTTCCAGAAAATCTAGGAGAATGACACCCATGGATGGGGGTATCTTTACCATCCGGAAACAAAGAATCACACAATTCAATATGAATTGATTCTTTGTTTTCGTATCGTAAAGATACGCCCACGTTTCATCCTCTGCCACCAGATCGAAAACAAAACGTGTCTTCATTGGCTCCAAGCGCTTCCAGCAGATGAGGGCAGACTTCCACCCTTCTCTCCTTCAAATCGGGTGTCAACTACTGAGGTACCCACTTTGCACACACTTTCCGATATCCTAAGTCTTCCACCGTCTTCTGTATGGCATGGTGACCCCAGTTCAGTTGTACGACAAGCTCACGGATTGTGACTCGTCTCTCCGCGTGAATCAATTCATCCACACGCTGACGATTCGTGTCAGTGATTTCCCACTGCGTGGTTTGTCTTCAATGCTGGTTTCTCCTTCTTTAAACTTCTTCATCCATCTGTGCACATTGCTGTTGTCAATGGTGTCATCTACGTAAACATTATGTAGCCTTCTGTGGATGTAGGACAGCCTGCACCCTTTCTTCGTCAAGAATTCAATGAGGGACCGTTGCTTCTGCTTAGAATCCAGTATTTACCTGCAATAAAAAAGAAGGGTTACTACAGAGAAAGAGTTACTCTACCAACATGTGCAATTTGAACGACCTCTGTCAGTTAATAAAAACGGTATGCCCACTTTTGCATTACTTTCGGTACTACCCTCGTATATATTAGCAAACGAAATTTAAAAAATAAAAATTTATCTAACAGTCTATTAGACTAGAGAAGACTACGTTTTCTTTAAAGACTACAGTCAGAAGCTCTGAGGGCAATGAGCATTCAGTGTTCCTAATTTAGAGCACTCTTTCCAGCGAAGGGAGAGAGACTGTCTCGTAAAAAAAGCACTACTCATTCCTCACCCGGGTCTCAACTGGACGAATGACACTACGTTAACGCCTCAGACCGGACAGCCATTTGGCTAGCAATCATCCGAAAGGTCAAAAGAATTTTCTTTAATCCGTCTTTTAGATGTAGAGCTTGCGAATAAACACTTGCCCCTATAGAAATGCTGTACAACATTAGAGGCAAGAATTCTATCTAAATATTTTTCACTGGTATAAGGCGCAGAAGAAATTCTTTCAATCCATATTTTGAAGCAAAATAACGAGGTTAGGTGCAGATGTACACGGTAGTATCAGAATAAATTGATCACCTACCTAATAATGGGAATAACCACCCTTGGTCTGGATAACGGCGTCGAAAAGGCGTGGCATGGACGCAATGAGGTCCTGGAAGGTTGCCCGAGGCACGCTTGCTCATTCGGATTGCAGTAGAGTACGAAGGTCCCGGATATGACGTGGGGTTCGCACGTCGATCCTGTCGATCCAAATAGTTCCACAAGTGCTCTATAGGATTGAGGTCGGGCGATTTCGCCGGACAAAAGAGAACGGAGACATAGCTTTCGAGTTCCTGGAACCAGTCACGTGGCCCCTTAGCGACGTGGCACGGCGTATTGTTGCGTTGGTGGACACCATGACCACCAGGGTGAACGTGCAACATGTAAGGATGCATGTGGTCAGCGAGGATGGACAGGTAGCCATTGGCGTTTAGGAACCCATTTCAGGCCGCCCCGGTGGCGCAGTGGTCTAAGCGATGGCCTCTGATCATTCGTCCGAACGGGGTCCGGGTTCGAATCCCGCTGAGGTATGGATGTTGTGTTTGTCTTACGGCACTGGCTCTCTCCCTTCCCTGGAACCAGTGACTCTAAATTAGGGACGGGCGACTGCTTATAGCCCATTGAGTTGCTCACGGTGGTCGTTAAACCTCCAATCAAAAAATAAAAAAAATAAAAAAAAAAAGAACCCATTCAGTGATACCAGCGGTCTCAGGTCATACTAGGAAAACATCTCCCAGACATACACACTGCAACCGCCTGCCTGTAGTTGACCGAAAAGCGTCTCCCTGTTTTGGTTCTCGTACGTGCGATCCGCCACCTCCCGTCACTTCTGTGGAGTACAAACCTCGATTCGTCGGAGGAGGCAACTTTTTCCCACTCTTCTACTGTCCAATGACGGTAGTCCTATGCGAACTGCAGACGTCGTTGCTGATGAAATTGGGTTAATATGGGCGCCTTGATGCAACGTCGACTCCAGAGACCCATGCGTAACAGAAATTGCTCTACTGTTATCACTGACACGTACCTGGGTGCCCCAGCGTTCATTTGCGTGGTCAATTGCTGCACTGTTGCGGGTCGATTGACATTGCCAGTCAACGGGGGCGACGTTTTCTTCTGGAGTCGATGGCTTTTGGGGCTCTACAGTTATAACGTCATGAGGTACTCGGTGTGCCAACGATCCATTCTTTGTACACCCTTATTACAGCACCTCACTAACAGCCCACGAAGTCTGCTGTTTCTGCAATGCTTCCACCCTTGGCGCGGTAGCCGATGATCATTCCTTTTTGAACGTCCGTAAAATCACTACCTCTACCCATTGTGCTCACGTGATGCACTATGGCTCATCTCTCCTGGCCGGCCGCTTACATCTCCGTATGATCGACCTTGTCACGTGCGCTCTGTGACTCATCTGGGTGGGTACACTGTGATTCCGGGGGTGGTCATATTTATCTGATACGACTATGTACATATTTCTGCTCTTTAGCGTGAGAGATGCGCACTGGGGAAAAGTTGAACAGTACACGAAACATTTCTCCTAAGAGAAACCGTCCTTCGCAAAATGTTTTAAATAAGATTTTTACCAGAGTAGATAATCGGAGAAAAGGAGTATTTGATTTTATGCTCCTTCTGGAAGAAAAAAAAATATTTCTTAAAATGCACAATGCGCGTAGATTTATTTGCGGTAAAGTGGTACTAGGTACAGAAACAAAACAGAAATACATTTTCAAGGGGAAATACGGACCTACGTCTCCTAACGGGATTAGGAAAACATAAGAAAATTTACGTACAATTTCTTCACAGTGCGAAATATTTGACGCAAAAAGAATTTTTTTAAGTCGAAATGTTTGAAGTAGAGATATCGAGAGAAGAATAACTTGACGCCCATGGAGGGAATGCTGTATGCCATTTGAAGGAGAAAATATGTTCAAAATTACTTTCGTTCTGACTTCGTAGTACAAGACGTACCTTAGTGGCTACGCATGCAGCCAATTTCCTTTTTTTTTTTTTTTTTCTTAACCAGGGTTTTTGTCGCCATAGGAAATGTGCATGATATAGAAATTGGATACACATCTAAAGCCGAAGGCGTAATTTGTTCTCTTCCCTTTTTGTCTGTTTTTATTTAACGACGCAAAAATGAATTTAGCGAAATGATCCATTTAAACATCAGTATGTTCTTAAAATACAACACATGAAAATACAACACACGTAAAAATTGGAAAGGGAGTGAGACAAGGTGACACCATATCTCCGAAGCTCTTTAATGCCACATTGGAGGGTGTTTTTCAGTCGCTGAGCTGGGAAAACAAGGGGATAAAGATTAATGGAGATTATCTAACCCACCTTCGTTTTGCTGATGACGTAGTCATTTTTGCAACTACCCCATCAGAGCTGCAGAGTATGATCCAGGAACTTGCTGACAAGAGTAAAGAAGTGGGATTAAAAATGAACTTTCAGAAGACAAAAGTGATGTTCAATGCTTTTACAAGAAATGAAGATTTATCGATTGATGGAGAAAAGCTGGAGATAACAGACACGTACGTTTATCTTGGACAGCAGATATCAAGTGAGGGTCACATTGATGAAGAAATTAATCGGCGTACAAAACTTGCCTGGAGAGCTTTTGGAAGAAACAGCATAATTTTCAAGAGCAATATGCCATTATGTCTTAAAAGAAAAGTGTTTGATCAATGCATCCTTCCAGTGCTTACGTATGGTGCAGAGACGTGGACCTTAACTAAAAGAGACATACAAAGGCTGCAGACAACTCAAAGAAGCATGGAGAGGTGCATGCTTGGTGTAACCAGGAGAGATAAGAAGAGGAACTCGTGGATCCGAAAAATGACAAGAGTGGAAGACATCATGATCAGAGTTAAATCCTTGAAATGGCAATGGGCTGGACATACTGCCAGAAGGACAGATCATCGATGGACAGCCGAAATTTTAGATTGGATTCCAAGGGACAGGAAAAGACCCAGAAGAAGACCACATAGGAGATGGGTGGATGAAATTCGAAAGTATGCAGGGGTGACATGGAGGAGACTGGCACAAGACAGACCGTTGTGGAGGAAACTTTGGGAGACCTTCGTCCAGCAGTGGATTGATAATGGTTGACAATGATGATGATGATGATGTTCTTAAATTCTATAAAAAATGCTTCAGTTCATTTCCCTGAATTTTCAGGAATAAAATTTTTTTTTTCGCCGGTGTTGCTTTATAATTTCGTTAAAAAGATGTGCGCAGCGACCTTGGTGGCGCAGTGGTCTAAGCGCTCGTTTGTGACCGTTCGTTCGAGATGGGTCCGAGTTCGAATCCCGGTGAGGCATGGATGTTGTGTTTGTCTTACGGCACTGGCTCTCTCCCTTCCTTGGAGCCAGTGACCCTAAATTAGGGAGAGAGAGACTGCATATAACCCGTCGAGTTTCTCACAATGGTCGTTAAACCCCAAATAAAAACAAATTGCACTTTAGAAAAGAAAGCATTAAACTTTACGTATTGCATCTGTATTTCACGAAAATGCCCAGGAAAAGTGTTATTTTACTAAAATTTGTAAAATTCTTTTAAAGATCGCCTTATTTTAAAATAATTAACTCTAAGACGCATCTGATCAGTGTGAGTTCTTCGAGTGCGGAAACTTCGTTACACGAAGTCAAAAAACAAGTGGTAAATTGAGACAAAAAGTGAATAATGTTATAATCTACGTTACTGATATACCCGAGGTTTGATTTATTATCGCTCGGGTTCCTAATTAGGTTCACACGGCGTAATATTGGGAGCCAAAGGGGTGTCGAATGGATTGTGATTCTGCGATTCCCTGATTTAGGGCTGACGCAGCTTCAGGATCCACTGACGGGGCGTTGTGATTCACACAGCAGATTTTCCTTTGGGAATCAAAGGGTCCGCTGTGTGCCGCAATGTTTTCGTGAGCGTCTAGTTTTAAAAAAAAAAGCATAAGTGAAGTGATTTTCTAAGTCCCTGTCGTAAAATTATATATTCTTCAAAAATCCAGGATTGAGCACACAATATTTAACTAACAAAACACTCGTGATAGAACGGAGACCAATTAACAAAGTAAACAATTTATTGGTTATGATTTGGCATAATATAATAAAGATGCACTCACGATACTAGCAAAAAAATGATTTACGACTCTCTGACAGGAACCTGTACTCAATTAACTACTGGCTTACGAGAACCGTAACTCTGACGGAAAACTTTCGTATGGACTGATCCGATAAACATTTTATGAGGGGACACCAAAAGAAATAATAGGATGGATTTCCTACCTTAACATCCGAATCTGACCTGGCGATCCCATGGCTGCTGTGGCTTCATCAAGGGTATGACGTCCTGGCGGTTACATATAAATGAAAAGTTCTTTGAACAATGTGGGCTATGCCTATAGGTAGTCGCATCTTAAATTATCTGGGTTCGCGCCACTGACCACTCCTGTCCCGGGAGAATTCTCATCCGGAAACCTCGGTTGAGATCTTCCATCCGCAGCTTGGAATATTGTATGCAGCTTACGGTTGTCCTGCCGTAATATTTGGCAGCTCCTAGGTGACAGTCATGGAGGAAAGTGCACGCGATGCGCGCTGCGAAACAAGCAAAGGTAAAGTGCTTCGTGGCACAAATAAAGAGTGAAGTGACGAAGTTCTTCTCTTCCCTTGTAAAAAGTTTTTTTTTTTTTTGATTGGAGGTGTAACGACCACCGTGAGCAACTCAATGGGCTATAAGCAGTCGCCCGTCCCTAATTTAGGGTCACTGGTTCCAGGGAAGGGAGAGAGCCAGTGCCCAGTGCCGTAAGACAAACACAACATTCATGCCTCACCGGGATTCGAACCCGGACCCCGTTCGGACGAATGATCAGAGGCAATCGCTTAGACCACTGCGCCACCGAGGCGGCGTAAAAAGTTTTCAACGATCCCCAAGAAGACCCAAACTACCTTAAAATATCGCATCATCCAGTCACTTGCTGGCAAACGCAAGCCTCCCTGAATTAAATTACCCAGTGTAATACCTATTGGTCAGAGAATTAACATTTTGTTCTTCCATTCGTTAGGGGGTCAAAATTGCTACTCGTTCCCGGAAAATTCTGAGAACCGTTCAAGTTACGTTTGCCGTGTGATACAACCACCGGGCCATAAATCCTTACCCAATTAAGCTGTTAGTTCCGGTTCCAAAAAGTCTACGGTCTACCCAACGCGCATTGTGGATGCTATACACGGTGGGCACTTCTATTGCCCCAGTAAAGCATACTAAAAAGTCAGCTCGCCGATGGATATCGCCAGCGTTGTCTCCTTACAATGTCGGTCCGTCCATGGTGACGCCAAAGCTGTCTAGCTAATCTTACGCTGCGCCGCCCCCGGTGGCGCAGTGGTCTAAGCGATGGACTCTGATCACTCGTCCGAAAAGAGTCCGGGTTCGAATCCCGGTGAGGCATGGATGTTGTGTTTGTCTTACGGTACTGGCTCTCTCCTTTCCCTGGAACCAGTGACCCTAAATTAGGGACGGGCGACTGCTTATAGCCCATCTGAGTTGCTCACGGTGGTCGTTAACCGTCCAATAAAAAAAAAATATTACGCTATGCGACGCCTTGCGCTGGGAGAGTGGGGATGGAGAGGAAAAAAAAAAAAAAAGAATCACCCAAAAGTATATGACAAAATAAATAAAAAGTAAATAAAACGTACTCTTTCCTCAAAAAATACACGAATTAATAAAAATGAATAAATAAATGAATAAATAAAATAATAAATAAATAAATAAACTAGGGAATGGAATTTCAACCTAAATGTGCACCGCTCGCGACTGAGTGCTGTCACAGATTAATTACCGAGATTAACGAGAATCGATAAAAAATGAGTTTTTAAACTTTAAAAAATCAATCTCATAGTATATTTCAAAATTTGATTAATTATTTTAGATGTACGAATGCTGGAAACAATGTGCGAATGACACATGAGCGTATGATTAATTAAATTTTAATGCACTAATATTATACTTCCATTGAGCTCCTTTTCTTTCATTTGGCATCATATGCGCATATCCTATCATTTATCATAAAACCGATTAAAAAAAAAACCTGAATTTGTTCGAAATGTATGTTCCTAAATATGTGAGATGTTCAATTCAGCAAATGCCAATATTCATGGTTTTTGTTAACGCTTTGGAGAAATGCTTTCTTCATTCTCTCAATGCAATGCCTGTCATATTTATTATGAATACGTATCTACTATTCTCTTGCATTACCACGGGAAGTTTTCACTTCAAGGAAATGGAATATTTTCACGTTAAAGCAGCTTCACTGTAAACACTAGAACACATATCTAGCGTAAGGAGAATTGGCAACTGTCCACACACAACTCACACGCGTTTAACCAGAAAAAACTTATTGGTTTCGAAGCAAATCCCACTAATACACTGGTGTGCAAAAATTAAGGACGAAGAGGAGAAATTAGCGGAACGAGCAGGCAGAACGGACCGAAAGACAACTCAGGAGATACACTAGGGTCCGGTACGGTAGGGCACGCGCATATATGCAGCATGACGTAGGGGAGGGAGTGTCGGAAGGGTATAAAGCATAAGGACGGTGTACGCTCAGCAATTCGGTAAAAGCTATTGCACGGTGTGCATCGGTTTGAACGGCGTCGAGTTGCTGCCACCGTGTGATATGGCCAACAGGCAATCCAGTAGACGACATCTGGATGACTTTACTCGAGGTCACATCGTTGGGAAGTTGGAAGAAAGTCGAAGTGTGACTAGTGTGACCGAGGAGTTCGGGATCGCTCACAGCATCGTTTCACGAGCTTGGAGAGCATTTCAAATGACAGGAACAGCTGTCCGAGAGTTTAGCAGTGGTCGTCCACGAGCAACCACGGCGGCGTACGACCGGTATATTGTCCTACAGGCGAGAAGAGACAGACGGCAGACAGCGGGAGAAATCGCAAGGCACATGCAACAGATAATTGGACGTCCGTTATCGCGTTTCACCGTGGCCAGGAGGCTGTACAAAGGTGGTCTATTTGCACGATGACCAGTACGGTGTGTGCCATTAACGCCTGCTCATCGGAGACGGCGGTTTCTGTGGTGCCAAGTACACAAGAACTGGACACATCAGCAATGGGGTCGAGTTGTCTTTACGGATGATAGGCGATTTAGTCTGACGAGCGATTCTGGACGTATACACATCTGGAGAGAGCAGGGAACATGCAATCACACCTCCAATATCATCGAAAGGGGCCGGTTTGGAGGTGGCGGAGTTCTCGTTTGGGGCGGTATCATGCTTGGTAGCCGTACTGATTTCCACATCTTCCAAGGAAGTTCAGTCACTGGTGTCCGCTATTGTTCCGAGGTTCACCTGTCTCACGTGCGTCTGTTTAGAGGTGTTGTGGGTCCTGAGTTCCTCTTCATGGGCGACAGCGCTACACCTCATCGTACAGTGGCTGTCGCAGAGCTGTTGGAGAGTGAAGATGTTCAACGCATGGATTGGCCCGCAAGGTCCCCGGACCTAAATCCAATAGAACACGTGTGGGGCTTTATCGGGAGACGATTGGCAGCACGTCACCAGCCACCAGCAACGATTCCGCAGCTGCGATTGGCACTACAAGAGGAATGGGCCGCGATGCCTCAACAGCTCCTTGACAACTTCGTCCTCCGCATGGACAGACGTTGTAAATCCTGCAACGCAGTTCGGGGTGATACTAAAGACTGTATTTTTCTTGGAGCCGCCTGTCACACGGACGTTTCTGTCTTCTGTCCAGTTGTGCTCGAAGCTATTTTTTCAATAAAGTGCCTTTGTGTCCTTTGGATTCTTTCTTTGGACGGTTTTGCTCAATTGTCCCATATTATAACATCTTGGGGATCTTATGGTATGATTTGAGTCGATGTGGAGCACTTCTGCACAACGTTACATTCAAAAAACCGTCTCGTCCTTAATTTTTGCACGCCAATTTATGTGGTTCAGTCGGCATTCCCCAATAATTACACCTCTGCTGTTAAGGATTTTGAACTTAACGAAATATCACGCGTGCATTATTAGGGGTATGCAAAAGTTTCTGCCGTTTTAAGGAGAAAGGAGACAGGAACAATCAGGAAACCAGTACACATTTATTCAACGAAATATTGACCGCTATCATCAATGACCTTTTGCCATTTTTCAGGCATCAAATGAATGCCTTTGTGATAGAAGGCTTTGGGTTTTGAGCCGAAGAACGCAGTGACGAAATTTTTCACCGCTGGAACTGTGGTGAACCGCTGTTGGGCTAGGGCATGTTGCACAGAGCGAAACAGATAAAATTCTGAGGGTGCAATGTCCGGGGAGTAAGCTGGGTGCGGTAAAACCTCCCAGTGTAACTGTTCAAGGGTTGATTTCGTGGTGGCACCGACATGTGGTCTGGCATTATCGTGTAGCAGGATGACTGGGCGGCGTTCTTCACCTGTCCATGGGCGTTTTCGCTCGATTGCGGCGCTCAGTTTCATCAACTGATTGCTATATCGTTGTGCAGTGATTGTTTCGTCCGTTTTCAACAGTTCGAAGTACAACACTCTAGTGATATCCCACCACACATACAACAGCACCTTTTCCCCGTGCATATCCTGTTTTGCAGTGGATGTTGATAGCTGGCCTGAGTCGACCCAGGATCATTAGCCTACGGAGTTGTTGCAATAGACCCATTTTTCATCCCCGGTAACAACCTCCCACAAGGAATTCTTCCCTACAAACCTCTCCAGTAACGACATGCAGTTGCCCAATCATTGACCAATATAACGCTCCGTTAAAGTATGCCTAACCCACTTACCAATCATCTGGCTCTTCCCCAAGGCCTGTAGACGCCGTACCACCGTCGAGTGAGCCACTTTCAAACGTTTCGCCAGTTGCCTGGTCGATTGTGTGGCATCCTCTTGCAACAGCGATTCCAGCTTCTCGTCTGCAAGTTTCTGCTGTCTATTTGCACGTGGCTTGTCTTCCAAGCTTAGATCACCTTTCTTAAAATTGACAAACCATTTTCGACACGTCCGCTCACTCATAACCGTTTCGCCATAAGTCTGACATATTGAACCGTATGCCTCACTCGCACTTTTCCCTAAATTAAACATGAATAACAAACAGTGCCACAAATGAATTTTATCCGACCGCCATGCTTGACTTCATGTACGAACTGACCGCACGGGTCACCTGGCTGGTTAGACGCCTACAGCGCCCACTAGCGTGGGCGGCGGAAACTTTTGCATGCCCCTAATAGTTTAGAAACATTACTAGATAATCTACTAAGAAAGATTGCCTATAAGAATAGTCTACGAAAAGATCGAAACATTTCCTTAGAATAATCTAAGAAAACATTGGGCAAGACTAGAGTAAGAAACAGTGTGCACACTGAGCTCTTATCTCAACAGTCTTACTACTTGTCGTTTGATCGATCGCCACCTCTGTTTCCGATATACGTATTTGAAAATTTCTGTTTCCTTTTCATGAAAAATCATTTTTACATAATTTCAATTTTTCCATTGTACAAAATTATTTCGCTAGGAGGCGGAGAGTTATAATATGTTTCCTTCTATATCTCTTCTTTTTAACTGTTCGATTTAAAAATATCTTTGTCTCTGATATCCTCCTGCTGGTAGAAGAAACTTTTTGTGCACCATTGTTAATTTTTATAATATACTTTTCACTCGCTGGTGGAAGAAAGTAGCTGTTTGTATTTCTGCATGCTTTATCGATTGTACAAATCCGGTTAATTTTTTTTAACCTGCTCCATTGACTATGAATAACTTTGCTAAATTTGTTTCGCGTTGGAAAGGATTCAAAAGGCGTGCTCATTACAATCGAAAATATTTTTGTTGTTTGTGAATGTGAGGCGTTAAGACTTTCTATATTATATCTAAAAAACCTCTCTAGTGGTGCAGTGGTCAAAGCGATGGCTTGTGACCATTTCTTCAAGGAGAGTCAGGGTTCGGATCCCGGTGAGGCATGGATGTTGTATTTGTCTTACGGCACTGGGTCTCTTCCTTTCCTAGAACCAGTGACCCTAAATTAGGAACGGGGACTGCCTATAGTCTATCGAGTTGCTCACGGTGGTCGTTAAACCTTGAATAAAAAAATTATATCTAAAAATCCATTTAATTGCATTTCATTTTCCAACTCAGCGGCGAAAATTCTGTTCCAAGTTTTATCATACCATAAACCTCTTTCTATAAAGGTACTTTAAAGTAGTCATTAATGGCACATGGGATTACAGGGTGATTCGTAAAGACGTATACAGTTTCCAGATGCTGTAAAACAGTAACAGTTAAAGACGCGGACCACAACTGCGAACCGTTAGGTAGATGTACTAACAGAGTTTGTGTCCTGCTACTGAGGGAAGTGACGTAGACGATAGCGCTCCTGTCACGTGACTAGCCAGTCAAAATGGCAGCTTCTGCAGTGGAGAAAGCGTTTTGTTTTCTTGAATTGAGCAAAACGGAATCTGTAAGAGTTGTGCAATGGCATTTTTGATCACTATTCGGAAAAGAACCTCCAACCAGAAAATCTATCTACGATTGGCATAAAAAAAATTGAAATTACGGGCTGTTTGTGCAAACTTAAAAGTCCTGGACGACTGCGTGTATCGGAGAAAGTCGTCGATAGTGTTAGCACCACCATTCAACGAAGCCGGGGAAAATCAACGCGGAGGGTAAGTCGTGAAGTGTAGATTTCTCACCCCACTGTTTGGAGAATTTTGAGAAAGAAGCTGAAAATGATTTCATACAAAGTGCAGAAGTTGCAAAATCTCACTGCACTTGATTCAGATATCTTACCTCGCGTTTGGGCGGAACCGGATTACCGGGTGGATGTGTGTCGTGTGACTAAGGGTGCACACATAGAACATCTGGGACTGTCTCTAAATAAAATTTGAAACATTCCCCTACAATTCTGTTACAGGTAACATAAAATACCTTACATTGTTATTGTTTCACAGTGCGTTGATACTGTATACTTCTTTATGAATCACCCTGTACTTTAAATTCTATTTGCCATTCTGTTCCTCTTACAATGTGGCGAGTTTTTTTTTATTTATAAAGCCTCATTTCACGCCCTGTATCTTTAAATGCCAATCTTTTTTCGCTGGCTTTAATTTCATGACTATCATACAAATTCAGCATTTTGATATCTAATTGGGCGAAATTGTCTTGTTGATCAAAAAAGGCTAAGTTCAAACTGCAACGTTTCATGTGTTGACGTACATCACGCGTAACTCGAATTAAATTTGTGAATTCACAGCATTTTGGCATATTGTATTTTATCTTTATCGTAGCTACTACGCCTAATCCTTGTAATGTCAAAAGAATATTCCTGGTTTCAGAGCAAACATCGCACAGCGAATACGTTCCACCCCAAGAACAAAGCTGGCACTAAGCCAAGTAGGAATAAACATATTCCTCCCAGTTAATCAGAGAAGGAATTCTTTGAAATGTGACCTCACATACTCTCTCTCTCTTTTGGGTAATAAGTAATGCTAAGGGCTCCCCTTAAGTTCTGCGCAATAAATACGGTTAGTACATGACGCCCGTAAATGAGGCAAGATTTAACAAAGGTGCGAATAAATACACTTTCCAAATAAGGAACAACATTTCCAACCTCAAAAATAAGATATCAGAAGTGAGATATGCAAGATGAAATTTATCTAGATCTCTCCGAACGAAGTAATACTCGCGACCTGGGCAAGAAAGAAAATATCTGAAAAATTATTAAAATACTTACTTAAATCACATCAACAATGACGGGAAAAATAAGATATGTAAAGCAATTTCTTGACATCATTTTTTATTATTTCTTTGATCACGACATCTTTTGTGAACATTCGTTCATCATCCAGAATCTTACCTTGATGTGGAGTGTCAAAAACATACACGAAACAACCTTGCGTCAGAGTGAAACAGATGAGTTCCAAATGCGAAAGCATATTTCATGAACCTTACAACAATGAACATTACAACAATAAAAAAATAACAGTATACTGGTTGAGGTAGGGATTCGACAATTAAAACAGGCAAGTGGCCTAGTGGTCAACGTCCGTGACTGTCGCGGAGGAACCTCATGTTCGATTCCGGTCAGATACGAACGCTCGAACCACTAAATATCCGCCGTGCGTCGGATGGGCACGTTAAGACGCCGGACCCCCTTCCCCCGATAATAAATAAGGGTGTCTTCCTCCCCCTTTCTACCTAAGGGTGTTTAAGACCTGGGGTCAGACACTCCCTTCCTAAAATCCTTTACATCCGATCTGATCTAAAACAGGCAAGTGTTGCTTCCACTGCGCCACAACATTGGAACAAATGTTCAAACAAAGGGAAATTATATCTTTTTTAGATTAAATAGATATATTCCAAAAAAAAAAACCGAAATTATCCAAAAGATAGTTTTCCAGATGCACTTCAAAAAATGTAAACAGCCGCCATCTTAGTTGGAAGGATGACTTGGAAGAAATGTCAAAATGACGCAACGCCGGATGTCCCGTACGGCTGGCATGAGCGCCCCGCCGATGCCACCGAACACCCAACCCTTCGCCGGCACACGCACCCGGATGGGCGGCCGGACGCGAATTACTGTACGTCCACTGGATTAAACTCAAACTCTGATCCGTACTGGTTGCCGGCTAGCTTGTGACTGCCCGAAGGAACAGCGGGTTTGTCAAGGTCGACACGTGTCTCAGCCAGCCTGCCGCATGTTTTTCAAGGTCAAAGTCGACGGGTCTTAGCGGCAAGTGAGTGGAAGCAAAAGGATTTGGTACTTGGAACGAATCTCTACAAATGCTTAAATTAGTGAAATTTCCATAATTTTGATTGTCATGCGAGAACGGAAAAATTTGTCTTAATTCAATTTTTTTTTACATTATATGTAGCTGTACTAGAGGCAACGTTTCAGCAACATAGAGATTTTATTGTAATTTATTTGGGTCACTCAGTCAGTTTTCTAAGGTTTTGTAGAAATTTGCAGTTCAGTGATATACTTACCAGTGTGTCTCTGGTTTTTCTTATTATTAAATTTCTTTGCGGCATATGGAAGAACATGGAAAACCCATGTGGTCCCATATGAAACACAACGCGATGCACTTGTCGACCCTGAGCTTGGAGACCCTTATTTAGGGAACCCAATTTCCTTGTCGACACCAATAGACAACATTTTTGGGGATGTATTAATTATGCAGATTTTGGCCATTTAAATTATTCCCACTACGGCGAATAAGTCGTAGTAGTGGTTCGCGGCTACCTGTTAAAGGCGCGGTAATAATGGTAGGACAATGTGTATTTCAAATTTATGATATGTGGGTGGGTGTCTTCCTGAAAGCAGTTCATTGGACCACTGTTTGTGAATGCAAAATTTAACCCTCTGAACGGCTTGAACGCGTGTGACACGTTCTCTCCCAACTCCTCTGAAAGCGTTTTGACCGCATCAGGCATATCTTCCCTGAAGCTTTCCTGATACGGCTTGCAGGCGTGGAATGCGTTGATTGTTAACCAATGGATTAACGGCTTGAACGCGTGTAGCGCTTTTCTACACTACGCTACGTTTTTTGAAGACATTTTAGGAGGGAAGTGTCTGACCCCAGATCGAAAACTACCTTTAGAAATAGGAAGCTAGGAGATCTGAGTAAGTGAACTCAATAGAAAAGATAAACAGGAAAATGAGTGAAAGGAGATGGTGACATGTCTTTCAACTGTGAACCGTGACACCTGTCCGGGGAGATCAGGAGCAGCGATTTTTAGGACATTGTAGTCATCACACTGTAATCCCTATTTTGTGCTCAACAAGTTGCTTCTCCTATGGCCTTAACTTACATTCCTTTTAAATGAAAGTCGCTTTTGTATAGATGTGGGTGCAATACATACTTTTGTGCTTAGAGAGCACCTGTTTTAAGATTAACCTAGCATTGCACACTAATAGAAAAAGCACCATTCAGTTTTTCCTGAGCAAAATAACCTTTCTCCCCATGAGTACCAAAGCTTCGGTAGGAAGGTTGAGTTAGCTATATTTTCACAATCTTTATGCTTCCATTTTTAAGAAATTTATAACAGGTTCTGCATGGAATTAATGCATTGGGTTATGAAAGTGGGTAGTACAATCCATAAAAACATCTATAAATATTAATTCCTATCCATGGATATCCTAAAAATAGAATTTTCGCACATACCATAGTTATTCCCAGGAAGTGTGACAAGCCATTAGAAATCACCTAAAGCTTACACAAATTCATCTGTTTCTTCATCTTTAAGTTGTTTGGTGCCATTTTGGTTATAAGCGTTCCCTCAAATAACAAAAAAGGTTAAGACAATTACGAATATTAATCAAGAACTTTAAGTAGAATATATTATGACTTAAAGGAATTTCAGGATCGTGTATAGGAAATGCTAGAATAAATCTAGTTCGGAAAAGGGGATTTTAAGTGCATGATTCGAAATGGGAGTTACATTTCTGGCATGCATATTTGGCAATATAAATTTTAATATACAGAGCTCTGCATTGAATGAATGATGAAATTTGTACCGGGCGTGTTTCTCTTGAAGAAATATATGTGATTCGGAATTACGCAAGTTACCAAATCCCCAGTTTAGTGTTGTGCAGTGAAGTTGACCGTAGAAACGTGTGAAAATTTCTCAATGCAAGACCAGTTTTCGTGGTGACAAAATATGTCTCTTTTTTTTTTTTTTTTTTTTTTTTGAAACGCCAGATATTTGAGATACGGCTGCTGCGGATCTCAGTGGCGTTTTCAAAGCGTCTGAATCAGATTTCATGAGCCGGTTGGAGGGTTTTTATTCTTCAGTAATTATCTGATAATATTTAAAAGAAGTACTAAGACGTATCTTTTAAGATTTCGAAAAATCAGTTCCACTGCAAACTTCTCTCTCTCTCTCTCTCTCTCTCTCTCTCTCAGTTTTGTTTTTATTTAGATTTGTATGACGTCTTAGTTCATTAGAATGCTACTTCCTTTCTCTGTCTCTCTTTTGGGGAGGAGCGGAGGGGCATCTGACAGCACTGGGTAAAATTAATCTCCATACAGAAGTTCAAATCGAAGTTATTGATTTCCCCTATTTCATTACATCATTCTTCAAAGAACTGAGCTGATTGTGACAATTCCATTGTGATGCCGCGAGAATGAACATATTCTTAGCTAGTTTCTCCTGTTGTTGAAGTCGAGAAAGTTTCTCAATACACTGCGCAAAGTGACAGCACCACTGTGAAATATTTTCATCAAGAAACCAGCGGACCGTGGGAACAGCAGCCATTATTTCTTCCCACACTTTAATGCGCGTACTTTCTGTATCTGCTTTATTGATCTTTGGTGTGAAGATAATATATAGATAATGCCAAAGTTTCGGAAATTTTAGCCGTCCTACATCCATTCTTATCAGAGCTTAATGATACAAATTTATTATTATTAGAGCCGTTGATAGATCTGTATTTTTAACACACTCAAATGGAGCAAATGTTCGATAAATAACTCTGTCCGCAAGCAAAGTAAATTTCCGGATTTGTGAATATTTTGTTTCGAGGTAAAAATTTCGACAAGCATGCGTTTATGAATACGAAAATTATGCAAAAATACAAACAACTAATAAAAATAAGCAGTACTCGGACTGCAGGCCCAAAAAGAAGGCAATTATGTCACTGCAAACTAGAACAAAAAATCGACATCAGTCACATGGTATCAATGACAAACGTATCACAATCACAATGCCATAACGGATAACAGTAAAGCAATGCAAGAATGCATTCGGAACAAAAAATATAGGGTAATTAATACAGACCCTTGACGTGGACCAGGAACATCAAACAGAGGTCATCGCTCTTTCCACGTTTATAAGTGAGTCACGAAAAAAATTATCATTGGCCGCCACCGGGATATCGAACCCAGGGTCTTCCAGTTACGCGCCGGATATGCTTCCACTACACCACAGCAGCCTCGGATTCCTCCAGACTCACATACACTAACTGCCAAGCCACTTGGCAGTTTGCTTCTTGGAGCCCCGCACAATGCTGGCGATTCACTAAAGATGGTAAGCAGCAACAGAACAAATAACAAGGAGGCATGACCTCTGTTTGATGTTCCTGGTCCACGTCAAGTGTCTGTATTAATTATTCATTCGCCTCTTAGTTATTTGTTCAGTTGCTGCTTACCATCTTTGGTGAATCCCCAGCATTGTGCGGGTCTCCAAGAAGCAAATTGCCAAATTTGCTTGGCAGTTAGTGTATGTGAGTCTGGAGGAATTCGAGGCTCCTGTGGTGTAGTGGAAGCATATCCGGTGCGTAACTGGAAGACCCTGGGTTCGATTCCCGGTGGCGGCCAATGAGAATTTTTCCGTGACTCAGTTATATAAACATGGAAAGAGCGATGACCTCTGTTTGATAAATATAGGGTACATGGATAACGGAATCAAGAAGAAATACAACAAATTCGCAGAAAACAGTCGCACAAATAGTAGTAGCACGAAATCGCCAGTGGAAAAGGCTTCAGCAATACACAGGTAAAATGATCAGGAAATTTTGTACAAATTACATTGGAAACACTCAATTGACGTAAAACAAGTTAGTAGAATCATGCAATGCATTCATATGTTACGCTTTCTAACATACCAGAAATCATTGCTCAAGTTATGAGGATAATGGCTGTGGAATAAATCTCGCTCCTGTGGCCTGACCTTTGACCCCATTTCGATGATATCAAACAGAATTGATTCAGTGTACTAGAGATGAGTTCGGGCTCAATTTTAGGAGTCCGGGCCAGGCCCACTTTCTTTGATTACATGTGTTTGCTGAGCCCGGGCAGGGCCCGGATTCTTGGGAAATTTTGTTTATCAAGACTTGCATTTATGCATTATACACTGGCCAAAGGTATGGCCCAAGCAAGGATAAGTTTAAAAAGTTTAGTTCAGTTAATCCACTTCACAATATTATGTTTTTAGAAATACTACGCATAAAGCCAAATGTTCTAAAATGTCGATTTGAAAATAAATAAATAAACAACGTGCCCTTTGGCCGTATCAGGGTAATCAGTAGTTTTGGTAAATTCAACATTCAATTCAATTCAATTCAATTCAACATTTGATTGTCTATCAGGGGAATCAGTAATTTCGGTAAAAGCTGAAGAAAAGAAAATCGTTTAGAAACCAAAAATACCATTCGTTATTTCTTTTTGATTTCTAAATTTACTTCTATTTAGAATAAATTGCATTATAAAACGTAGAACGCTGTACAGACAGTTGCAAGTGTTTGAAATTTTGGCTCTAGAAAACTAATATTTTCAATATAATTTACATATATGTTAATTGGTAAAGGTAGTTTAGAGTGATGTAGTAGAATATAAACAAAAGCATGTAGGGGAACTTCCAAAATAAAAAAAAGAACGTAAAAGCATTCCAGAGCAGATTATTCTGCTTTTTGTAGCATTAACAAAACTTTGCGCTTAATAGTATAATAATCACAATATTATCATATGTGTGTGCAGTTTCCAGATCAAGTTCATCATGTAAAAAGAGAGAGAGAGAGAGAGAGAATTTCATCTAATGCCTCAGCGCTTTAACTTGATCTTATTTTTTCTAAAACTCGACCTGTTGCACTAAAAACCAATGTCACCCCAAAAATCGCGGGTGAGGAAATTTAAAAAATAAATAACAATACTTCTAACTGCACAATTTTGGAAATTAATACATCATTTTAAAGATAAGATTCTTGATTTTTAATAAAATACAAAAAATGGGAATGTGATTTTTTCCCAGTTTTTCGATACCAGAAATCCTTAACCTACTAATCTTTGCTTGGGCCATAGCTTTAGACAATGCATAATGCAAGTCTTGCTAAGTAAAATTTGTCTTGCAATGGCAGCTAGCTTAGGGAATTGAAAATCCTTCCACCAGGGTAACAAATCCACAATAAAATTCAACACGTGTAATTCAACCGGGCTCGGAATTACACGTGTCGAATTAATTACAGTAATGAAATTCAAGACGTGTAATTCCGCGCCCGGGCACAGCCAGGGCCCAAGCTCATCTCTACAGTGTACCTCCGGAACAATATACTAAAGTTTTGTCGCAATAGAAACATGTTTAGTCAAGTTATGAGGATAATGGCTATGGAGTAAATCTCGCTCCTGTGCCCTGACCTTTGACCTCATTTCGATGATATTCAACAGAACCGGTTCAGTATATCTCCGGAATAACATACTGAAGTTTTGCTGCAATCGAAGCATTTTTACATAATTTATGAAGCTTCAGAGCAATGGAATAGATCCCGCTCCTAAGTCCTGACCTTCGACCCCATTTAGTCTATTTTCAACAGGGTTCGTCCCGAGGTAGTCCCCTACCACATACTAAAATTTCATCGAAATCGAACCATTTTTACGGGTTATGACGCGTAAGGGTAATGGAATGGATCCCGCTCCTATGTCCTTATCTTTGACTCCATTTCGTCCGTTTTCAATAAAGTTCGTCCCCAGGTTGTCCCCTACCACATACTAAAATTTCATCGAAATCGAACCATTTTTACGCGAGTTATCGTGCGGACGGAAAGACAGACGGACAAAGCTGGAGCATATACGCTTCTTCAACCTACGGTTGGATAGCTTAAAAAAAGAGCCAAGAACACCCCTATTTCAAAACACATATGAGATGAGCATCCAGGCAAAAAAAGCTTTATAGAATACTAGCTTGGATAAGAGTTAACAAACGACAACAATACAGCCGCAAGGTGCAGGCATCATGAGGTCAATTTGCACACCAAACTACAAAACCCCTTCTCTGAATCATCGTAACGATCAACAGAATTATGGATGAAGGTTAAAAACTAATCAAGATATCACCTTGGTGCGAAACTTGAATTCTCATCGCACGAGTGCCGTCCGAGTATATAAATTACTGCATTTCTGTTGGAGAAATAGTGATTTTAAATGCATGCTTATGATTTCCTTTGAGTGTACGTCGTGTCGGACGATAACGATTTCAACAGTGGAGGTTGTGAGTACGCACCACAGCGGAACGGCGGAACACGTATCCATCATAATGATTTCACATTACGCAAAATTTAAAGAAAAGAAAACGTATTTTAATCGCTCAAAAGAATAAGTGTATCAAATAATGGAACAGTTCTAATAAAACACAAAATCATAACGAGGAACTGTACCCCAACCATAACCAACGACGAACATTGCTTATGTCTGAAATTCCAGAACATAAACTGCTTCCAATCTAAAGTTAATTTCTTTGGGCATAAACTGCCATCAATCAACCGTTAATTTCTTTTTCCGAAAACGGAAGTAAGTCGGAGCCATGTAATCTTCAATTATTTTTCTCGCTATGTCTCCTCTGCCCCGTATGACCGATAAATATCATTTTATTACATAAATGCTGTTTTTAGCACGTCTTTTGTAAAAAAAGATCTTGCTTATGTTACCGGTTTGTCTGTCCATCCCCACGCTATCTCTGCAACTATTAGTCCGATTTGAAAAATTCTTTTTGCATTGGGAAGCTTGAAGTATGTGAATGGTGATCCTTTATTTCGTTTTTTTTTTACGATGTACAATTTCGCCGCTAGAGGGCGTAAATGCAGATGATGTCGAATTCAAAAATACGTTTTGTTCCACAAATTTGTTTCTAAACATTCGATTGAAAGAATTACTTTATCTTTCGATTCCATGTTTGCTGAAGAGTATTTTAGATATAGTTACTTTTTCAAATTACGCATAGATTTTTCGCTAGGGGGCGTAAAGCTAAATTACATTTTTCCCGATTACTCTTCTTCTACAACTCCGATTTGAAAAATGCTTGCTTCAGCGGATGCACCTCATGATGGAAAATCTTTTGCATATAATTTCAAAATTTTGGTAAAGAATACTTTAGCCACCAGGGGGCGTAAGTGTTAATTTTTGTTTCTGATGTGTTTGCCATAAAATCTGAGCTCCTAAAATATCGATTGAAAAATTTCTTTCGTGGACAGATGCCATTCACATCGATAAACCTTTTTGGAATATTTTCTTCTTACAATATTCCATAGTTTCTCCGCCAGGGAGCGTAGATGTATATTTTATTTTTCTCAATATCTCTACTTCTAGGAGTCCGATTTGAAAAATTCTTTTTTTGTTGGATAGTGTTTTCAGTGTGACACGTTTTTCATATAATTTCAAAATTTTCAAGTAATTCATAAACTTTCCGCTAGGAGGCGTAGAGGAAAATTGCGTTTCCCCCTATATCTCTGCTTCTAAATCTCCGATTTGAAAAACATTTTCTGCACCGGATACAGCTCCTGATGGGAAATCGTTTGCACATAATTTCTAATTTTTGTAAAAAAAAAAAAAAAAAATGGTTTGGCTGCCAGGGGGCGTAAACTTTAATTTCCGCTTCTGACGTATTTGCAGCAAAATATGAGGTTTTAAATTCTAGATTGAAAAAAACGTCGTTTGTAGACCGATGGTACTCATGTCGACAAACCTTTTTAGAAACATTTTCTTCTTAAAATAGTGCATGGGGGGGGGCGTAAATATATATCTTATATTTACGCCCTTTTTAGAAACATTTTCTTCTTAAATAGTGCATGCAGGGGGCGTAAATATATATCTTATTTTTGTCAATATCTCTACTTCTAGGAGACCGATTTGAAAAATTCCTTCCTTCTTTGTTTGATGATGTTTCCAATGCGAAATGTTTTTCCTATAAATTCAAAATTTTCAAGTAAAACATAGACTTTCCGCTAGAGGACACAAAGGTAAATTGCGTTTTCTGCGTTATTTCTGCTTCTAAAACTCCGATTTAAAAATTTCTTCCTGTATCGCATACAAGACCTGATGGAAAATATTTTTCACATAATTTCTAATATTTGGTAAAGAATGGTTTGGCCACCAGGGGGCATAAGTGTTAATTTCTTCTTCTGATGTATTTGTAGGAAACTCTGGGCTCCTGAAAACTCGACAAACATGTTTTTTCTTGGACCGATACCGCTCATATGGAAAAACCTTTTGGAATACTTTCTTCCTTAAATAATGCATGGTTTTCCCACCAGGGGACGTAAAGTCACGTCTTATTGTTGTCGATAACTCTGTTTCTAAGGGTTCGTAAGCTCACGATTCCGTTTACAGCAATATCTGAGGGATTAAAGACCCCGATTGTAAAACTTCTTTCTTCCGTCAGATACTATTATTTTCCATACCGGTTCCATTGACTTTGAATAGCTTTGATAAATTTAATTTGCGTCAGAACGGATTCAAAAGACGTGCTTATTACACTCGAAAATTCGGTGTCATCTTTCTTGTTAAGATTGGAAATGGACGAAAATTTTCCCAGAATTAGGTGTTGGACAGAGCGAAAATTTCTCCGATAATCGTAAAACGGAAGCAAATATTTTCGACAACGGAAGCTGAAGTGTATCGAAGATTTCTTCCGCAATTGTTCTTTTGCTTGTTTGTTGGTTGTTTTTGTTTTTGTTTTTTGCGGTTCTCTTCCTGCGCTGTATTATTTTATAAACATCATTTAATTACATAAAAATTTGTATCTAAGATGGAAAATGGAGAAAAGAAAATATTCCGAAACGGAAGTCGGACGGAGCGAAGACTTCTCCCGTAAACGGGATTTTTTTCAAGCAATGTTCCATCTCTCCTTTATTGTTGTTAAATATAGTTTTGTTCCATAAATCGTTGTGTTTCAGTTTAGAAATGGAAGCAAAGTTCTAGACACAAAGGCCAGAGTGTTCTTGATCCTGGTTATGATTGTAATCGCTGTAGTACCTAAGTTAGGTTAGGTTTTTTTGTTTTTGACGTAGGACTACGTCCAACTCCGCGGAAAATATGGGGCGACTTACGGCCTAACGCTTGTGACTAAAATAGGTCCCAATTGAAATCATTATAGCGTTAAAAATACGTGCCTCACACTGGTCGTGTTAGTATATTTGTAAACAGCATGGAGTCTAATTCGCCTGCTGCGCAATACATTGCGCGCGTGACGCTCCCTGTGCACAGGGGTGATGATGCAATATTTCTGGGTTTGCCGCCGCGTTCGACTCAGTCTATCTCGGCAACTGTGAGCGCAACACGATTGTGCGTGGTATCGTTTTAAAGCTCTCGACGAGATCTATTCAAATATACGAAGAACATTTCGCTGTGGTTTGAACTGAACATTTTAAAAATTTTTTTTTTTTTTTTTTTGTGAACCTGTGAACACATTTGACAACATCGCGTTTTATCTGCACAACCGTTAGTTCAAAACGACTGTTCGTGGTAAAGCTCTAAAGCTCACGACGAGATCTATTGAAATATATAAAGAACATATTGAAGTGGTTTAAACAAAAATAAAAAAAAATGTTTTCGTGTTAACATTTTCGACAATGCCGCGGAATTCGTAGAATGAACGCAAACAAAAGTGGAGAAAATCAAAACGAGAGACAAAAGCAAGTGATGAGGAATGTGAGAAGCCCAAGATGACTGCAGCCCAAAGACGTAGAGAGTATCGAGAACGCTTGAAGGCAGCAGCCGCCGCCAAACAAAAAATCAAACGCTACGTTTCAAACTAACTCCTCAATTAGAACTGAGTCTACCTGTATTTGTTTTTAGGTAAATAAAATACACTAGCGTGCAAAAATTAAGAACGAGACGGTTTTTCGAATGTCACGTACGTATAGAAGTGCTCCACATCGACTCAAATCATACCATAAGATCCCCAAGATTTAAGAACATGGGACAAGTGAGCAAAACCATCCAAACAAGGAATCCAAAGGATACAAAGGCACTTTATTGAAAAGGTAGCTTCGAGCACAACTCGGCAGTAGACAGAAACGTCCATGTGACGGGTGGCTGCCAAGAGAAATCAAGTCTTTAGTAAGGGAAATGATCACCCCTGACTGCGTTGCAGGGTTTACAACAGACGGTTGTCAAGGAGCTTTTGAGGCATCGTGGCCCATTCCTCTTGTAGTGCCAATCACAGCTGCGGAGTCGTTGCTGGCGGCTGCTGACGTGCTGCCTAGCTTCTTACGAGAAAGTCCCATCCGTGTTTGATTAGATTTAGGTCCGGGGACCTTGCGGGCCAATCCATGCGTTGAATATCGTCACTCTCCAACAGCTCTGCGACAGCCACTGTACGATGAGGTGTAGCGTTGTTGTCCATGAAGAAGAACTCAGGACCCACAGCACCTCTAAACAGACGCACGTGAGGCAGGAGACCCTCGGTACAATAGCGGACACCAGTGACTGAACCTCCTTGGAAGATGTGGAGGTCAGTACGGCAACCAAGCATGATACCGCCCCAAACGAGAACTCCGCCACCTCCAAAACGGTTCCTTTCGATGATGTTGGAGGTGTGATTGCGTGTTCCCTGCTCTCTCCAGATGTGTATACCTCCAGAATCGCTCGTCAGACTAAATCGGCTCTCATCCGTAAAGAGAACTCGACCCCATTGCTGATGTGTCCAGTTCTTGTGTTCCTGGCACCACAGAAACAACCATTTCCGATGAGCAGGCGTTAATGGCACACACTGTACCGGTCGTCGTGCAAATAGACCACCTTTGTGCTGCCTGCTGGAAACGGTGAAACGCGATACCGGACGTCAAATTATCTGTTGCATGTGCCTTGCGATTTCTCCCTCTGTCTGCGGTCTGTCTCTTCTCGCCTGTAGGACAATATACCGGTCGTACGCCGCCGTGGTTGCTCGTGGAGGACCACTGCTAAACTCTCAGGCAGCTGTTCCTGTCGTTTGAAATCCTCCCCAAGCTCGTGAAACGATGCTGTGAGCGATTCCGAACTCCTCGGTCACACTAGTCACACTTCGACCTTCTTCCAACTTCCCAATGACGCGCCCTCGGGTAAAAACATCCAGATGTCGTCTACTGGATTACCTGTTGGCCATATCACACTGTAGCAGAAACTCGACGTGGTTCTAACCGATGTACATCGTGCAATAGCTTTCACCGAATTGCTGAGCGTACACTGCCCGTGTGCTTTTACCCTTCCGACATTCTCCCCCAATCCCCTTACGTGATGCTGCATATATGCGCCTGCCCTACCGTACCGGACCCTAGTCTATCTCCTGATTGGTGTTTCGGTCCGTTCTGCCTGCTCGTTCCGCTGTTATGCTAATTTCTCCTCTTCGTCCTTAATTTTTGCACACCAGTGTATATGGTGGTAAGTTTCTTTCCTTTCTTAATCTCTGCCCATGCAAATTTTTATTGTTTTTCACTTGTAGTATTTATCTTGCCCGGTAACGGATTGCAGATTATTTTGTGGAACCATGACATTTCTCGCAATCTGATCAGGAACTTTCTGCAATCGGTCTTGGGGTGACTTATAGTATAGATCGGAGAGTGTTTCCAATGTATAGCAGCAGAGCGATCAGTAAAACACGACATATTTAGTGGCACCATTAAACCTTAAACATTTTTTAATGGCAATGAGTGAGCAGCGAATTAAGTTTTCGATGGCTTGACTTCACCTTTAATCTGATGTACTGTGACATTAAGAGAAGGAATGTGCGGTAGTGCTTATATTAACCACGCTCATTACGGTGACTAAACATGCCTTACAAGGACAGCCCTAAGAGTCAATTAGTCCGATGATATCTGACCCAGTTATGAAAGTGACTTTTTATAATCTGAAGGGGAAAATCGAACCAGAAATAGTCTTGCTCTTTTTTTAGAAGAAATAGGCTGACCTTTCCCCATAACAACCGCCTGAAGGCAAGAAATATTGTGGATGGGGGAGACAAAGGACTCATTGTCTCATTCATTACATATGGACAAGTGAACACGACAGGCCCCGTGTAATGGTGAGGACATGTGGATTATAATCCATTTATCGGATGACAAGGGGTGTGTGCATGTTTCGCTTGATAGGAATGTCTTTTTTATTTTCTGCTTTCAGTTGTTTATGCTTTGATCATGTGACTTCACGCCCAATAACGTATAGGTTATTTCGTTTGGGGATCTGCTAATTTTTTTAGAATGAATTTATCTCTTGTGATTAAACGCCCTAAAAAAAGCCATTGTTCCACTTGCTTGCATGAAGCACTTGGTTCTACTGTATATACATTCGTAAACTGCAAAAAATGATATTTATAATTTCGTCTTTGAGCACGATGCCTCCTAATCCTTTGGGAAAACCCTTTTTACAGTAGTAACTTATTTACTGAGATCAAACTGTGTGTGTGTTAGTCTAATTTCACGTTTTATGCAAGCTTCATATTTTCACTGTAGACTGGCAATTGCGTTTGTGAGGCGTGGCCTTTTCGATAGTTTCCAGTCTTACAGTCGGAAGTACGTATGTATACGAAGCAACACATAACAGCAAAATGTCACGATTAATAAAAACTCATAATAATAAATCGCCACCCTTTTATTGTCAACAATTTTGTCCCTAGAACATTATAGAGCAAAATTGTGTATTTTTGGCTGCAAAACTACGGCGATCATTTTCTACTCAATGAATGCGAAAATGGATAGAGGAATTTAAATGAAAAGAGAGAGAGACTGTATTTGAGAGACAGAGAGATTATATTTGAGAGAGAGAGAGACAAAGCGATTAATTTGAGATAGAGAGGGGCTACATTTGAGAGGGAGAGGGAGACAGACTATGTTTCAGAGGGTGAGTTTATATTTGAGAGAAAGACTATATTTAAGAGAGAAAGAGAGACGGTATTTGAAACAAAGAGAGAGAGAGAGAGAGAGAGAGAGAGGGACTGTATTTGAGAGGGACATTATATTTGAAAGAGAGAGAGAGGGGGCTGTATTTGAGAGGGAGATTATATTTGAGAGAGAGAGAGAGAGAGAGAGAGAGAAACAGAGACTGTATTTGAGAGAGAGATAGAGAGAGAGACTGTATTTGAGAGGGAGATTATATTTGAGAGAGAGCGAGAGAGATTGTATTTGAGAGAGAGAGAGATAAACTGTATTTGAGAGGGAGATAATATTTGAGAGAGAGAGAGAGAGAGATAGAGATAGACTGTATTTGAGAGGGAGATTATATTTGAGAGAGAGCGAGAGAGATTGTATTTGAGAGAGAGAGAGAGAGAGAGATTGTATTTGAGAGAGAGAGAGAGATAGACAGTATTTGAGAGGGAGATTATATTTGAGAGAGAGAGAGACTGTATTTGAGAGGGAGATTATATTTGAGAGAGAGAGAGACTGTATTTGGGAGGGAGATTATATTTGAGAGAGAGAGAGACTGTATTTGAGAGGGAGATTATGTTTGAGAGAGAGAGAGAGACTGCATTTGAGAGGGAGATTATATTTGAAAGAGAGAGAGACTGTATTTGAGAGGGAGATTATATTTGAGAGAGAGAGAGAGACTGTATTTGGGAGGGAGATTATATTTGAGAGAGAGAGAGTGAGACTGTATTTGAGAGGGAGATTATATTTGAGAGAGAGAGATAGACTGTATTTGAGAGGGAGATTATATTTAAGAGAGAGAGAGAGACTGTATTTGAGAGGGAGATTATATTTGAGAGAGAGAGAGACTGTATTTGAGAGAGAGATTATGTTTGAGAGAGAGCGAGAGAGATTGTATTTGAGAGAGAGAGAGAGATAGACAGTATTTGAGAGGGAGATTATATTTGAGAGAGAGATAGACTGTATTTGAGAGGGAGATTATATTTGAGAGACAGAGAGACTGTATTTGAGAGGGAGATTATATTTGAAGAGAGAGAGAGACTGTATTTGAGAGGGAGATTATGTTTGAGAGAGAGAGAGACTGCATTTGAGAGGGAGATTATATTTGAGAGAGAGAGACTGTATTTGAGAGGGAGATTATATTTGAGAGAGAGAGACTGTATTTGGGAGGGAGATTATATTTGAGAGAGAGAGAGTGAGACTGTATTTGAGAGGGAGATTATATTTGAGAGAGAGAGATAGACTGTATTTGAGAGGGAGATTATATTTAAGAGAGAGAGAGACTGTATTTGAGAGGGAGATTATATTTGAGAGAGAGAGAGAGAGAGAGAGAGAGAGACTGTATTTGAGAGGGAGATTATGTTTGAGAGAGAGATATGTATACTGCATTTGAGAGGGAGATTATATTTGAGAGAGAGACACTGTATTTGAGAGAGAGAGACTGTATTTGAGAGGGAGAGAACATTTCAGAGAGAGAGAGGGACTGTATTTGAGAGGGAGATTATATTTGAGAGAGAGAGACTGTATTTGAGAGGGAGATTATATTTGTGAGAGAGAGAGAGACTGTATTTGAGAGGGAGATTATATTTGAGAGAGAGATATGTATACTGCATTTGAGAGGGAGATATTATAGACTATTTGAGATATATATATATATATATATATATATACTGTATTTGAGAGGGGATATTAGAGACTTTGAGAGGGAGATTATATTTGAGAGAGAGATATGTATACTGCATTTGAGAGGGAGATATCATAGACTATTTGAGATATATATATATATATATATATATATATATATATATATATATATATATATATATATATATATACTGTATTTGAGAGAGATATGTATACTGCATTTGAGAGGGAGATATTATAGACTATTTGAGATATATATATATATATATACTGTATTTGAGAGGGGGATATTAGAGACTATTTGAGAGGGAGATTATATTTGAGAGAGAGAGAGAGTGTGTGTATTTAAGAGGAAGAATATATTTGAGAGAGAGAGAGAGAGAAAGTCACTGTATTTGAGAGGGAGATTATATTTGAGAGAGATATGTATACTGCATTTGAGAGGGAGATATTAGAGACTATTTGAGATATATATATATATACTGTATTTCAGAGGGATATTATATTTGTGAGAGAGATATATACTGTATTTGAAAGGAAGATATTAGAGACTATTTGAGAGGGAGATTATATTTGAGAGAGAGAGATAGAGAGATATATACTGTATTTGAGAGGGAGATATTAGAGACTGTATTTGAGAGAGAGAATATATTTGAGAGAGAGAGATTGTGTTTAAGAAGGAGATTATATTTCAGAGAGACTGTATATGAGAGGGAGATTATATTTGAGAGAGACTGTATATGATTGGGATATTATATTTGAGAGAGAGAGAGAGAGTGTGTGTTAAGAGGGAGATTATATTTGAGAGAGAGAGAGAGAGAGAGAGAGAGAGTGTGTGTTATTTAAGAGGGAGATTATATTTGAGAGGAAGAGAGAGAGTGTGTTATTTAAGAGAGAGGTTATATTTGAGAGAGAGAGAGAGAGAGAGAGAGAGATACTGTATTTGAGAGGGAGATTATATTTGAGAGAGAGAAAGATAGAGTGTGTGTATTTAAGCGGGAGATTATATTTGATAGAAATAGATGCTGTATTTGAGAGGGAGATATATATTTGAGATATATATATATATATATACTGTATTTGAGAGGAAGATATTAGAGACTGTATTTGAAAGTTTGAAAGAGACTGTTCGAGAGAGAGACACTGTATTTGAGAGAGAGAGAGAATGTTCCAGAGAGAGAGAGAGAGACTGCTCGAGAGAGAGAGAGACTGTATTTGAGAGAGGGAGACACTGTATTTGAGAGAGAGAGAGACTGTTTTAGAGAGAGAGACTATTTTAGAGAGAGAGAGAAACTGTATTTGAGAAGAAGATTTTATTTGAGAGATGGAGAGGCTGTTCGAGAGAGAGAATGACTGTATTTGAGAGAGAGACTGTGTTTGAGATTGAGATTATATTTGAGAGAGACTGTATTTGAGAGGAAGATTATATTTGAGAGAGACTGTATTTGAGAGGGAGATTATATTTGAGAGGAAGATTATATTTGAGAGAGACTGTATTTAAGAGGGAGAATATATTTGAGAGAGACTGAATTTGAAAGAAAGAGAAATTATATTTGAGCTTTGCCGACGTAGTTTAATTGGTAGAATGTCCGCCTCCGGAGAAGGAAGATGCGCATTCGATTTCCAACACCGGCAAAAAGGTCTGTTTTGCTATTCCTGCTCCCGAACGTAAATGTTGGATAGCATTTCCGGTGCGAAATGTTTTCCATAAAATTTCAAAATTTTCAAGTAACTCATAGACTTTCCACTAGGGGGCGTAAAGGTAAATTGCGTTTTCTCCGATATTTCTGCTTCTAAAACTCTGATTTTAAAACTTCTTCCTGTATCGCATACAGCTCCTGATGGGAAATGTTTTTCATATAATTTCTAATACTTGGGGAAATTGGTTTGGTCACCATGGAATATAAGTATTAATTCTGCTTCTGATGTATTTGCAGCAAAATCTGAGCTTCCGAAAACTTGACTGGAAAAATTCCTTGCTGGACTGATACCGCTCACATTGAAAAAACTTTAGAGAGTACTTTCTTCGTAAAATAATGCATGTTTTCCCCTCCAAGGGGCGTAGATGCATATCTGATATTTGTCGATATCTCTGCTTCTAGGTGTCCGATTTGAAAAATTCTGTCTCTGCTGGAGAGCGTTTCCGCTGCGAAGTGTTTCTCATATAATTTCAAATTTTTATTAAGAGTGCCAAAAGAGGGAGTACGTTTACGATTCCGTTTACAGCAATATCTGCGGGATTAAAAACCCGATTGAAAAACATTTTTCTTCGGTAAGATACTACTGTTTTCCATGCCTGTTCCATTGAATTTGAATAGCTTTGATAAATTTAATTCGCGTCAGAATTGATTCAAACGACTTGCTCATTACACCCAAAAATTTGGTGTCACCTTTCTTGTTTCTTTTGCGTTCTTATACGAAGCTTTCATCGCAGACCACTGGTCCTCATCCATTATAAAACCGCACGAACTTTTTTGGTTACCTGATATATTTGTTTATGACCTATTGGGAATTATAATTCGATGGAACCTTATACTTCTGCAGCAACAGGTAATTCATCTCGTGGCGTTATAAATTCTTAAGATATTTATTAAAAGAAAACACATATTCTAAAGGCCTCTACTCAAGATAAACTACTCCTGAAATATCTGTCTTGTGCTAAAGTGGGACAGTGTTTTCCCAAGTTCATGACGCTTGAATAGATTAATAATTCTCCAGGAAGTACTACTAAAATATTTCACGATGACAGCATACTTGCAGTTATTGGCGGTAAATTCCTTTTGAATATTATTCGCTCGGTTTGTTCCATTGCTGTACATCTTTCCAGATATAAATTTTTATGCATGGCATTAAAGGATTTTACAAGACCGATAAATCTCAAGTCTGCACGGAAAACATTGTATTCATAAATATCCCGTGCTAAGCGCCCATGTCTAAAGATGCAAGTGTAAATTCAAAGGGCAATTTAGTTTATCTTTTCACGAGCCTCCACCATAGAGTGTATAAAATAAAGGATATAACGATAAATATACGCCAAGACCAAGCGGTTCTCTCTTAACAGTTTTCCTTTCCGGCTGTGTGTTTCCCTTTTATAGCCGGAGAAATCCCTAGCATCGCGGTTTTCCTACGTTACGAAAAGGAATCTGAGAGATATCGATGCAGTAAATCATAAATTTGTGCTTATCTACTTAGGGTATGTAATATTTTACGTATGGTGGATTTAGAGAGATTGTCTCCATTTTTCCCAAAATAAAGTTCAAGCGCTTATGTAGTATTTGGCTCCAGTTGTAATAAATGCTAATTATGGGTTGTCTAAACTCAATAGGATTACATTTTTGACGAACTTTAGTAGTAGCATCTATCATTCAAAAAAGATATGTACATAAATGATAATTAACATAAAATTCAAGCATGAGCAAAGCGACCAAGTAGGGAATAAATCTTAAACACTGGAAAGCGGCCATTTTTCAAATTAATTCTAGTATAGAACAGTAGTGCCCGAACGTCCTGCAACAGTAGAACGAAAGTCAAATTTTTGATGTTAGAAGTCAAGTTACACAGCGTAATGGTAAAATCAGGTAAAGGAAATTTTATGTTGAATTCAAATATTTTTACAGAATGTCATTACCTGTAATACAAGTGAAGCTACAAGCAAAAGTACAGCGTCTAGTCATAAAAAGCAAAAAATAGTGGAATTGTGAAATTAGTGTACAATGCATTTAACGTAAAATTACTGTAGAGTACATTATTGAAATTTGCAGAACACTTGAAATAACGTACCAACAAACAAAATACGCTTTAATATTTAATTTGACAGCCACGATTTTTTAGTAATAAAGTGCTACTTCTTGGCATGGAACTAATGAGCTTCTATAGTTGTCCATTAGTGATAACACGGTGCCATATGGCCCTTACAGACTCAATTAAGCTCTTTAATTGAGTCTGTAAGGGTCCTATAGCACCGTGTTATCACCATATTATCATATATACATAACACCGTGTTATCGCAAAACACTTGAAATAACTTACCAACAAACAAAATGCGCTTTAATATTTAACTGCATAACCACGGTTTCTTAGTAACAAAGTGCACCTTCTTGGCATGGAACTAATGAGCTTCTCTAGTTGTCCATTGGTGATAACACGGTGCCATATGGCCCTTACAGACTCAATTAAGCTCTTTAATTGAGTCTGTAAGAGTCCTAAAGCACCGTGTTATCACCATATTATGATATATACATAACACCGTGTTATCGCAAAACACTTGAAATAACTTACCAGCAAACAAAATGCACTTTAATATTTAATTGGATAATCACGGTTTCTTAGTAACAAAGTGCACCTTCTTGGCATGGAACTAATGAGCTTCTCCAGTTGTCCATTGGTGATAACATGGTGCCATACGGCCCTTACAGACTCAACTGTAAGGGTCGTATGACACCGTTTTATCACCATATTATGATAAATACATAACCCCGTGTTATCGCAAAACACTTGAAATAACTTACCAACAAACAAAATGCGCTTTAATATTTAACTGGATAACCACGGTTTCTTTGTAACAAAGTGCTACTTCTTGGCATGGAACTAATGAGCTTCTCTAGTTGTCCATTGGTGATAACACGGTGCCATATGGCCCTTACAAACTCAATTAATGTCTTTAATTGAGTCTGTAAGGGTCGTATGACACCGTTTTATCACCATATTATGATAAATACATAACCCCGTGTTATCGCAAAACACTTGAAATAACTTACCAGCAAACAAAATGCACTTTAATATTTAATTGGATAATCACGGTTTCTTAGTAACAAAGTGCACCTTCTTGGCATGGAACTAATGAGCTTCTCTAGTTGTCCATTGGTGATAACACGGTGCCATACGGCCCTTACAAACTCAATTAATGTCTTTAATTGAGTCTGTAAGGGTCGTATGGCACCGTGTTATCACCATATTATGATATATACATAGCACCGTGTTATCGCAAAACACTTGAAATAACTTACCAACAAACAAAATGCGCTTTAATATTTAACTGCATAACCACGGTTTCTTAGTAACAAAGTGCTACTTCTTGGCATGGAACTAATGAGCTTCTCTAGTTGTCCATTGGTGATAACACGGTGCCATATGGCCCTTACAGACTCAATTAAGCTCTTTAATTGAGTCTGTAAGAGTCCTAAAGCACCGTGTTATCACCATATTATGATATATACATAACACCGTGTTATCGCAAAACACTTGAAATAACTTACCAGCAAACAAAATGCACTTTAATATTTAATTGGATAATCACGGTTTCTTAGTAACAAAGTGCACCTTCTTGGCATGGAACTAATGAGCTTCTCCAGTTGTCCATTGGTGATAACATGGTGCCATACGGCCCTTACAGACTCAACTGTAAGGGTCGTATGACACCGTTTTATCACCATATTATGATAAATACATAACCCCGTGTTATCGCAAAACACTTGAAATAACTTACCAACAAACAAAATGCGCTTTAATATTTAACTGGATAACCACGGTTTCTTTGTAACAAAGTGCTACTTCTTGGCATGGAACTAATGAGCTTCTCTAGTTGTCCATTGGTGATAACACGGTGCCATATGGCCCTTACAAACTCAATTAATGTCTTTAATTGAGTCTGTAAGGGTCGTATGACACCGTTTTATCACCATATTATGATAAATACATAACCCCGTGTTATCGCAAAACACTTGAAATAACTTACCAGCAAACAAAATGCACTTTAATATTTAATTGGATAATCACGGTTTCTTAGTAACAAAGTGCACCTTCTTGGCATGGAACTAATGAGCTTCTCTAGTTGTCCATTGGTGATAACACGGTGCCATACGGCCCTTACAAACTCAATTAATGTCTTTAATTGAGTCTGTAAGGGACGTATGGCACCGTGTTATCACCATATTATGATATATACATAGCACCGTGTTATCGCAAAACACTTGAAATAACTTACCAACAAGCAAAATATGCTTTAATATTTATTTGGATAACCATGGTTTCTTAGTAACAAAGTGCACCTTCTTGGCATGGAACTAATGAGCTTCTCTAGTTGTCCATTGGTGATAACACGGTGCCATACGGCCCTTACAAACTCAATTAATGTCTTTAATTGAGTCTGTAAGGGTCGTATGGCACCGTGTTATCACCATATTATGATATATACATAGCACCGTGTTATCGCGAAACACTTGAAATAACTTGCCAACAAACAAAATGCGCTTTAATATTTAATTGGATAACCACGGTTTCTTAGTAACAAAGTGCTACTTCTTGGCATGGAACTAATGAGCTTCTCTAGTTGTCCATTGGTGATAACACGGTGCCATATGGCCCTTACAGACTCAATTAAGCTCTTTAATTGAGTCTGTAAGAATCCTAAAGCACCGTGTTATCACCATATTATGATATATACGTAACACCGTGTTATCGCAAAACACTTGAAATAACTTACCAGCAAACAAAATGCACTTTAATATTTAATTGGATAATCACGGTTTCTTAGTAACAAAGTGCACCTTCTTGGCATGGAACTAATGAGCTTCTCCAGTTGTCCATTGGTGATAACATGGTGCCATACGGCCCTTACAGACTCAACTGTAAGGGTCGTATGACACCGTTTTATCACCATATTATGATAAATACATAACCCCGTGTTATCGCAAAACACTTGAAATAACTTACCAACAAACAAAATGCGCTTTAATATTTAACTGGATAACCACGGTTTCTTTGTAACAAAGTGCTACTTCTTGGCATGGAACTAATGAGCTTCTCTAGTTGTCCATTGGTGATAACACGGTGCCATATGGCCCTTACAAACTCAATTAATGTCTTTAATTGAGTCTGTAAGGGTCGTATGACACCGTTTTATCACCATATTATGATAAATACATAACCCCGTGTTATCGCAAAACACTTGAAATAACTTACCAGCAAACAAAATGCACTTTAATATTTAATTGGATAATCACGGTTTCTTAGTAACAAAGTGCACCTTCTTGGCATGGAACTAATGAGCTTCTCTAGTTGTCCATTGGTGATAACACGGTGCCATACGGCCCTTACAAACTCAATTAATGTCTTTAATTGAGTCTGTAAGGGTCGTATGGCACCGTGTTATCACCATATTATGATATATACATAGCACCGTGTTATCGCGAAACACTTGAAATAACTTGCCAACAAACAAAATGCGCTTTAATATTTAATTGGATAACCACGGTTTCTTAGTAACAAAGTGCACCTTCTTGGCATGGAACTAATGAGCTTCTCTAGTTGTCCATTGGTGATAACACGGTGCCATATGGCCCTTACAGACTCAATTAAGCTCTTTAATTGAGTCTGTAAGAATCCTAAAGCACCGTGTTATCACCATATTATGATATATACGTAACACCGTGTTATCGCAAAACACTTGAAATAACTTACCAGCAAACAAAATGCACTTTAATATTTAATTGGATAATCACGGTTTCTTAGTAACAAAGTGCACCTTCTTGGCATGGAACTAATGAGCTTCTCCAGTTGTCCATTGGTGATAACATGGTGCCATACGGCCCTTACAGACTCAACTGTAAGGGTCGTATGACACCGTTTTATCACCATATTATGATAAATACATAACCCCGTGTTATCGCAAAACACTTGAAATAACTTACCAACAAACAAAATGCGCTTTAATATTTAACTGGATAACCACGGTTTCTTTGTAACAAAGTGCTACTTCTTGGCATGGAACTAATGAGCTTCTCTAGTTGTCCATTGGTGATAACACGGTGCCATATGGCCCTTACAAACTCAATTAATGTCTTTAATTGAGTCTGTAAGAGTCCTAAAGCACCGTGTTATCACCATATTATGATATATACATAACACCGTGTTTTCGCAAAACACTTGAAATAACTTACCAGCAAACAAAATGCACTTTAATATTTAATTGGATAATCACGGTTTCCTAGTAACAAAGTGCACCTTCTTGGCACGGAACTAATGAGCTTCTCTAGTTGTCCATTGGTGATAACATGGTGCCATACGGCCCTTACAGACTCAACTGTAAGGGTCGTATGGCACCGTGTTATCACCATATTATGATATATACATAACACCGTGTTATCGCAAAACACTTGAAATAACTTATAAGCAAACAAAATGCGCTTTAATATTTAACTGGATAAACACGGTTTCTTAGTAACAAAGTGCACCTCCTTGGCATGGAACTAATGAGCTTCTCTAGTTGTCCATTGGTGATAACACGGTGCCATACGGCCCTTACAGACTCAATTAGCTCTTTAATTGAGTCTGTAAGAGTCCTAAAGCACCGTGTTATCACCATATTATGATATATACATAACACCGTGTTTTCGCAAAACACTTGAAATAACTTACCAGCAAACAAAATGCACTTTAATATTTAATTGGATAACCACGGTTTCTTAGTAACAAAGTGCACCTTCTTGGCATGGAACTAATGAGCTTCTCTAGTTGTCCATTGGTGATAACACGGTGCCATACATCCCTTACAGACTCAATTAATGTCTTTAATTGAGTCTGTAAGGGTCGTATGACACCGTGTTATCACCATATTATGATATATACATAACACCGTGTTATCGCAAAACACTTGAAATAACTTACCAGCAAACAAAATGCACTTTAATATTTAATTGGATAATCACGGTTTCTTAGTAACAAAGTGCACCTTCTTGGCATGGAACTAATGAGCTTCTCTAGTTGTCCATTGGTGATAACACGGTGCCATACGGCCCTTACAAACTCAATTAATGTCTTTAATTGAGTCTGTAAGGGTCGTATGGCACCGTGTTATCACCATATTATGATATATACATAGCACCGTGTTATCGCAAAACACTTGAAATAACTTGCCAACAAACAAAATGCGCTTTAATATTTAATTGGATAACCACGGTTTCTTAGTAACAAAGTGCACCTTCTTGGCATGGAACTAATGAGCTTCTCTAGTTGTCCATTGGTGATAACACGGTGCCATACGGCCCTTACAGACTCAATTAAGCTCTTTAATTGAGTCTGTAAGAATCCTAAAGCACCGTGTTATCACCATATTATGATATATACGTAACACCGTGTTATCGCAAAACACTTGAAATAACTTACCAGCAAACAAAATACACTTTAATATTTAATTGGATAATCACGGTTTCTTAGTAACAAAGTGCACCTTCTTGGCATGGAACTAATGAGCTTCTCTAGTTGTCCATTGGTGATAACACGGTGCCATACGGCCCTTACAGACTCAATTAAAGTCTTTAATTGAGTCTGTAAGGGTCGTATGGCACCGTGTTATCACCATATTATGATATATACATAGCACCGTGTTATCGCGAAACACTTGAAATAACTTGCCAACAAACAAAATGCGCTTTAATATTTAATTGGATAACCACGGTTTCTTAGTAACAAAGTGCACCTTCTTGGCATGGAACTAATGAGCTTCTCTAGTTGTCCATTGGTGATAACACGGTGCCATATGGCCCTTACAGACTCAATTAAGCTCTTTAATTGAGTCTGTAAGAATCCTAAAGCACCGTGTTATCACCATATTATGATATATACGTAACACCGTGTTATCGCAAAACACTTGAAATAACTTACCAGCAAACAAAATACACTTTAATATTTAACTGGATAACCACGGTTTCTTTGTAACAAAGTGCTACTTCTTGGCATGGAACTAATGAGCTTCTCTAGTTGTCCATTGGTGATAACACGGTGCCATATGGCCCTTACAAACTCAATTAATGTCTTTAATTGAGTCTGTAAGGGTCGTATGACACCGTTTTATCACCATATTATGATAAATACATAACCCCGTGTTATCGCAAAACACTTGAAATAACTTACCAGCAAACAAAATGCACTTTAATATTTAATTGGATAATCACGGTTTCTTAGTAACAAAGTGCACCTTCTTGGCATGGAACTAATGAGCTTCTCTAGTTGTCCATTGGTGATAACACGGTGCCATACGGCCCTTACAAACTCAATTAATGTCTTTAATTGAGTCTGTAAGGGTCGTATGGCACCGTGTTATCACCATATTATGATATATACATAGCACCGTGTTATCGCAAAACACTTGAAATAACTTACCAACAAGCAAAATATGCTTTAATATTTATTTGGATAACCATGGTTTCTTAGTAACAAAGTGCACCTTCTTGGCATGGAACTAATGAGCTTCTCTAGTTGTCCATTGGTGATAACACGGTGCCATACGGCCCTTACAAACTCAATTAATGTCTTTAATTGAGTCTGTAAGGGTCGTATGGCACCGTGTTATCACCATATTATGATATATACATAGCACCGTGTTATCGCGAAACACTTGAAATAACTTGCCAACAAACAAAATGCGCTTTAATATTTAATTGGATAACCACGGTTTCTTAGTAACAAAGTGCTACTTCTTGGCATGGAACTAATGAGCTTCTCTAGTTGTCCATTGGTGATAACACGGTGCCATATGGCCCTTACAGACTCAATTAAGCTCTTTAATTGAGTCTGTAAGAATCCTAAAGCACCGTGTTATCACCATATTATGATATATACGTAACACCGTGTTATCGCAAAACACTTGAAATAACTTACCAGCAAACAAAATGCACTTTAATATTTAATTGGATAATCACGGTTTCTTAGTAACAAAGTGCACCTTCTTGGCATGGAACTAATGAGCTTCTCCAGTTGTCCATTGGTGATAACATGGTGCCATACGGCCCTTACAGACTCAACTGTAAGGGTCGTATGACACCGTTTTATCACCATATTATGATAAATACATAACCCCGTGTTATCGCAAAACACTTGAAATAACTTACCAACAAACAAAATGCGCTTTAATATTTAACTGGATAACCACGGTTTCTTTGTAACAAAGTGCTACTTCTTGGCATGGAACTAATGAGCTTCTCTAGTTGTCCATTGGTGATAACACGGTGCCATATGGCCCTTACAAACTCAATTAATGTCTTTAATTGAGTCTGTAAGGGTCGTATGACACCGTTTTATCACCATATTATGATAAATACATAACCCCGTGTTATCGCAAAACACTTGAAATAACTTACCAGCAAACAAAATGCACTTTAATATTTAATTGGATAATCACGGTTTCTTAGTAACAAAGTGCACCTTCTTGGCATGGAACTAATGAGCTTCTCTAGTTGTCCATTGGTGATAACACGGTGCCATACGGCCCTTACAAACTCAATTAATGTCTTTAATTGAGTCTGTAAGGGTCGTATGGCACCGTGTTATCACCATATTATGATATATACATAGCACCGTGTTATCGCGAAACACTTGAAATAACTTGCCAACAAACAAAATGCGCTTTAATATTTAATTGGATAACCACGGTTTCTTAGTAACAAAGTGCACCTTCTTGGCATGGAACTAATGAGCTTCTCTAGTTGTCCATTGGTGATAACACGGTGCCATATGGCCCTTACAGACTCAATTAAGCTCTTTAATTGAGTCTGTAAGAATCCTAAAGCACCGTGTTATCACCATATTATGATATATACGTAACACCGTGTTATCGCAAAACACTTGAAATAACTTACCAGCAAACAAAATACACTTTAATATTTAATTGGATAATCACGGTTTCTTAGTAACAAAGTGCACCTTCTTGGCATGGAACTAATGAGCTTCTCTAGTTGTCCATTGGTGATAACACGGTGCCATACGGTTCTTACAGACTCAATTAAAGTCTTTAATTGAGTCTGTAAGGGTCGTATGGCACCGTGTTATCACATATTATGATATATACATAGCACCGTGTTATCGCGAAACACTTGAAATAACTTGCCAACAAACAAAATGCGCTTTAATATTTAATTGGATAACCACGGTTTCTTAGTAACAAAGTGCACCTTCTTGGCATGGAACTAATGAGCTTCTCTAGTTGTCCATTGGTGATAACACGGTGCCATATGGCCCTTACAGACTCAATTAAGCTCTTTAATTGAGTCTGTAAGAATCCTAAAGCACCGTGTTATCACCATATTATGATATATACGTAACACCGTGTTATCGCAAAACACTTGAAATAACTTACCAGCAAACAAAATACACTTTAATATTTAATTGGATAATCACGGTTTCTTAGTAACAAAGTGCACCTTCTTGGCATGGAACTAATGAGCTTCTTCAGTTGTCCATTGGTGATAACACGGTGCCATACGGCCCTTACAGACTCAATTAAAGTCTTTAATTGAGTCTGTAAGGGTCGTATGGCACCGTGTTATCACCATATTATGATGTATACATAATACCGTGTTATCGCAAAACACTTGAAATAACTTACCAACAAACAAAATGCGCTTTAATATTTAATTGGATAACCACGGTTTCTTAGTAACAAAGTGCACCTTCTTGGCATGGAACTAATGAGCTTCTCTAGTTGTCCATTGGTGATAACACGGTGCCATACGGCCCTTACAGACTCAATTAAAGTCTTTAATTGAGTCTGTAAGGGTCGTATGGCACCGTGTTATCACCAATGGGAAACTAGATAACCTCATTAGTTTCATACCGTACACTTTGTTACTAAGTAACCGTGGTAATCAAATTAAATATTAAAGCGTGTTTTGCTTGTTGGTAAGTTATTTTAAGTGTCCTGCAAGCTTTGAGTAATGTATTGTACAGTAATTTTACGTTAAATGCATTGTACACTAATTTCACAAATTCCACTATTTGTTGCTTTTTATGACTAGACGCTGTACGTTTGTTTGCTCGTAACTTCCCATCTTTTACTGGTAATAACATTCTATAAAAATATTTGAATTCAGCATAAAATGTTCTTTAAAATGATGTATAATATGTATTCCTGACTTTACCATTATGCTGTATAAGTTGACTTCAAACATCAAAAATTTGACTTTCGGTCACTGGTGCAGGAGTTCTGGCCACGATTGTACATACACTGAGGTGACAAAAAAACGTGAAATGGCGCTACCATTTCCATTACATGCCACCACACCCATGAGGTAAATGGTATTATCCGCAAACGACGTACAGTACATATAAAGGCAGATATCTCCGCTAGCTCAAGTAGAATTGGGCCGCGGGTGGCCTAGTGGGTAACGTTCGTGACTGCCACTGAAAAGACCTCAGGTTCGATCCACTAAATATCCGCCGTGCGTCGGATGGGCACGAAAAGCCGTCGGAACCCGGGTACTGCCCCCCCCCCGGTAATAAATAAAGGCGTCTTCCTCCATTTCGATGATTGTCGGCCCAGGTGAGATGTGTCATTCCATCTCGAAAATTACCAAGAAATTTGGCTCAACAATTTCAAGGGTGTATCTGGACTAAACCAACACAGGGAAAACATCCTGATTGCAGGACCGGTGTCGCCGCAGAAAAGCCCAAGGTGATCGTGAACAGTGGCGTCTGGCACACAACGTAAGGGCAATATTGATGGCACACAACGTAAGGGCAATATTGACGCAAATCACAACGCAATGCAATGCTACATCCAGTAGTACCATCAGAGTTCGGATAGTGCAAAGTTCCTTGTTGTTCTATGGGGTTCCGTATTCGACGGCCTAACCGAGTGCCATTGCTAACCAGACGATAAAAGGTAGCGCTCCTCACCTGGACTCGGGAACAACGCCATTGGACGTACGATGACTGGAAAGGTGTGAGCCTGGTCCGACAAATCGTGGTACCAACTGTTTCGGGCAGATGGCCGACTCCTGGTGTTGCCACAACTCCACGAGGTAATGGACCCCTCATGCCTAAAAGAAACAGTGCAAGCCGGAGGTGGCTCTGTTATGGTGTGGGGTGTTTTCAGCTGATACGCATTAGTAGTACCCTTCATACTTCTGCAGACCGCTCTGACTGGTGGAAGCTACGTAAGCATCCTTGGTGAACATTTGATCCCGTTCAGTTAAACCTCCAATCAAAAAAAAAAAAAAAGATCCCGTTCATGCCATGCAACCACTCCCACTGTGCGATCTCTTTTAGCACGACAATGCGCCATCGCGCACGTTCACAGTATCCCAGTCATGGCTGGAGGAACAAACTACAGACTTGGCCTCCTGCTCGTTCGCCGAATTTAAACGCCATCGAAACCATTTATGCCGTCATGCCAGGAATCTTCCTCCGGTGAATATTGCGGAATTGTGGGATATTCACAATTCCGCAATATTCACCGGAGGAAGATTGTGGGACGCTCTTCGCGAAGCATGGTGGGCACTGTCTTTCCAGTATTACAGGGGGCTCGTGAATTCCATTCCCTGCCATTATCCGATTCCGAGGAAGACCAACGCAGTGTTTAAGGGGTTTCCCAGTTGTTGTTTTTTTTTTTTTGTTACTTTAGTGTATATGGAAAGGCTTAATCATGTTATTTGTTAAAATACAAAATCTGGAAAAAGAAATTTGAGTTCCAAATTTTAAGCATAACCCGAAAAAAAATCGGCCTTAACTTACACATTTTGAAATCACCCAGTCGATAACTACGTCATTCTCCCTACGTTTCATTTTTGATATATTCAGGCAAACATTTGAGTCTCAGTTTTGTACTTATGACGTATATTCTACTTTAACTTTCATTTTTTACGCTTTCCAACCGTAGGTTGAAGAAGTGTATATAGTCCAGCTTTGTCCGTCTGTCTGTCTGTCTGTCCGCACGATAACTCGCGTAAGAATCGGTCTATTTCGATGAAATTTTAGTATGTAGTAGGGAACCACATGGGGACGACCCCTATTGAAAGTGGACGAAATGGGGTCAAAGGTCAGGATATTGGAGCGAGATCCATTCCATTGCCCTTATGCGTCATAACCTGCGTAAAAATGCTTCGATTTTGCGACAAAACCTCATCATGTTGTTCCGGAGATGTAATGAACCGGTTCTGTTGAATATAATCGAAATGAGGTCAAAGCTCAGGCACAAGAGTGAGATTTGGTGCACAGCCATTATCCTCATAACTTGGGTAATGATTTCTGGTATGTCGTACAGCGTATCCAAATCAGTACACAGCATGATTTTACTAACTTGTTGCATATAATATCTTTCCTTATGTAAAGTTTGAGTTCATTCCCTTTAAGCGTTTCAACCTTAACATTATATCTTTCTCACTTCCTAAATGTTATGTGCCTACAGTCTCGAGGTCAGGTTGAATGACATGTGTATGTTTTGTGACAAGATAAGAATGATATACACTATATTGACAAAAGTCACCGGACACCCTTTCAAAAGCAAATGAACCGATCCGCTGCATTGTTAAGATGCGTGGTACAGCTGCAAACGGTATAAAAACAAGCCTGCAGCTGACCGCCATCATATAGCACTGTGAGGTTGAGTTAAAATGTGGCGGGGGTGGGGGGGAGAGAACTGACTTTGAGAAAGGAAAAACTGTATGGTGTTATATTAGGGGTTGTCTATAGAAGACACCGAGGAGCGTTTAAACATCCCCAAGTCAACTGTTTTGGATGTGCTGAATGAGTGGAAGGCACATGGCGTGACTGAAACAGCAAAACGTACCGACAGATTAAAGGAAATCAGTAATAGAGGACGTCGAAGCCTCAGGAGGGTCGTTACAGCTAATCGACGGAGTACTGCACAAGACCTCAGTGTACAGGTGAGTAACAATGCTGAAACCTTGATATGTACACGTACCATTCGCAGAGAACTTCATTCCATGAGTTACCCTGGTCGTGCGGCTGCTCATAAGCCTTTCATCTCCACTGGGAATGCTACTCGTCGTTTAGCATGGTATAATGAACATTTATCGTAGACCGCAGATCAATGGAAACGTGTCCTATAGACTGATGAATCCAGATGCACGATCGATCAGTCTCATGGCCGTGTGTGGGTATGGTGGCAGCCGGGGGAACGCTGTTTACCACAGTGTACTGTTCCTACCGTCAAGTTTGGAGCTGGCAGTGTTCTCGTGTGGGGCTGTTCTTCGTGGTACGGTCCCGGCCCATTGGTTATCGTGGACAAACCTGTTAATCAGCAAGTCTACCTCGTTATTCTGGATAATTATGCCCTACAAACTCTGTGGCTATACTATGGAACCGTGCCTTGTTGGTACCAGCAGGATAATGTAAGGAACCATAAAGCAAGGACTATAACGGCGTAGTTTGACGATAATTCCGTATCGTGTGTGGACTGGCCAGCACAGAGCCCTGATCTTAATCCCATAGAGCACCTATGGGATGAATTAGAGCGCCGTATAAGAAGTTTGGAACCAAGGCCCACTACTAAGCAACAGTTAGCGGTAACATTATGTACTAAATAAGCGCATGCCTATCGCTGTGTTCCAAAACCTTGCCAAAAGCATGTCTCGAAGGGTTTGTGCCAAAAGTGGACAAACACCGTACTAATGTATGTCAATAAATGCTATGTTGTGTTTCTCTACTAGGTGTCCGGTGACTTTTGTCAATAATGTGTATATATAATATGTGGAGCGAACAGTGTTAGGGGTGGATAGATTACTGCAACATTGCATTGTACCTTCAAATCTAGATGTATGCACTGCTGGCCATTAGAAGTGCAACACCACAAAAGACAAGAGATATCAAAGCGATATTTATTGTACGGAAAGCCGATGATACAAGGATGAATCGGTTACAAATACAGCACGGTGAGACGAGGATAACACATAACAATCAGTATGTATTGTAGCTACTCTGGACTGCAATTACAGCGGCTACACGACCCGGCATCGGGAGGAGGAGGAGGCGTTGGATATGTGTTTGGCGAATGTCCGTCCACGGAGATTCGATATGATGACCCTGTTCTTTCGCTGTATCCGGGGGCAGTCGCTGACGGGCCAGTCGTCTGGCGATCATGGACAACATGTGTTCAATGGGTTACATATCCGGGTACGGCGCGGGCCAAGGAAAGCTTGGCACGTGGTGGCGATTCAAGAAGTCTTTTACGTTGTGTGCCACGTGCGGTCGCACATTGCCCTGTTGGTAAATGGCACCAGAGAGTCTCTGAAGATGTGGTACAAAAGCAGGCTCCAAGACCTCGATGATGTGACGATAACTGTTCAACGTACCGGTAATGCGAACAAGAAGCGAGCGGGAATGGAATCCAATGGCACCCCATACCACGACGCTGGGTGCGGGGCCGGTATGGCGCAGCATAATGCAGGATCACTTAGGTGGGCGCCTTGGTCCCGCCAGACACGGATTCTTCCAACATGGTGCTGAAAACTGAAGCGTGATTCGTCGGAAAACACGATGCCTTGCCGTTCTCTCTTCCATGTGCAACATTATTATCAACATTGCAGTCGCAGACGCCGGTGTTGTGTACAGTCAAAGGTAACCGAAGCAATAGGCGTCATGCAAACATGCCTTGCTGCTGTAGAAGACGTCGAACCGTCCGTGCGGAGACTGGGTTTTGTGACACACACCCGAACTAATGAGCTGCGGTGTTCGATGTGGCTAAGCGATCCGTTAGAGTGATGCGCACCAGATGTCGGTCTTCTTGTTCGGTTGCGAGTCGGGGCAGTTGAAATCCTGCACGTCGGCGTGTTCATTCCTTTGCTACCCACTGGCGCCATATCCTCCCCACTGTGGCCGCATGCCGTCCCACACGATCACAGATGTCTCGGAGTTATAATCCGCAATCAAGATATGCTACAATTCTCCCGCGATCGAAGTCGGAAACCTGCTGGTATAGGGGATTAAGATTAGGGCTCTGTGCTGGCCAGGATACAAACGATACGGAATTATCGTCAAACCACGCGGTAACAGTCCTTGCTTTATGGCTCGGTGCATTATCCTGCTGGTACCAACAAGGCTCAGTTCCATAGTATTGCCACAGGGTTGGTAGGGCATAATTGTCCAGAATATCGTGGTAGACGTGCTAGTTAACAGGTTTGTCCACGATAACCAATGGGCCGGGACCATACCATGAAAAACACCCTCACACGAGTACACTGCCAGCTCCAAACTTGACCGTAGGAACAGTACACTGTGGTAAATAGCTTTCCCCAGGCTTCCGCCATACCAACACACGGCCATCAGACTGATGGATCGTGTATCTGGATTCATCAGTCCATAGGACACGTTTCCATTTATCTACGGTCCAGGACAAATGTTCTTTACACCATGCTAAATGACGAGTAGTATTCCGAGTGGAGATAAAAGGCTTATGAGCAGCCGCACGACCAGGTAACCCATGGAATGAAATTCTATGCGAATGGTACGTGTACATACCGAGGTTCCAGCATTTTTACTCACCTGTACACTGAGGTCTTGGGAAGTACTCTGTTGATTAGCTGTAACGACTCTCCTGAGGCTTTGACGTCCTCTATCACTGATTTTCTTTCTTCTGCCGGTACGTTTTGCTGCTTCAGGCACGCCATGTGTCTTCCACTTATTCAGTACATCCAAAACTGTTGACTTGGGTATGTTTAAACACCTCTCGGTTTCTCTGACGGACAACCCACTAATATATAACACCCAATAATTTTTCCTTTCTTTAAAGTCAGTTCTCTCCCACCGCGACATTTTCACTCAACCTCACAGTGCGACATGATCGCGGTCAGCTGCAGACTTGTTTTTATACGGTTGCAGCTGTACCGCGCATCTTAACAACGCAGAGGATCCGTTCATTTGCTTTTGAAGGGGTGTTCGGTGACTTTTATGAATATAGATTATGTAGCAACGAAGGAAATGCTGCATTTGGAGGCGTCTGGCTTAATGTTAATATTGAAAATCGAAAAGGAACGGAAAACATAATATCAATACCCCATATTCAAACTCATGAAACCTGTGGGTAACGACAGTCCACAACCAATCTGCCTTTAGGAACTGTGACTTGTCTGGTAAAGAAGCATAAAGCAGTTGGAATATCATTGTAATGAACGATAAAAGAATCAATTTTTGTTTCTATCTATCTCTCTGGTGAACTACCAAAGAAAAGTAAAAGTTCAGACGATACCCAAAATCACATATAGCAAAACAACGATCAATCAAAGCATTTTCCTGCTCCTTTGACTTCCCATCTAAGCCATAGGAATAAAGCTGTTTTTGAATGGCTGTTCTTTTGTCCGCAACATTTGCTGAAAGCTATGTTGTTTATTTTTAAAAAGGTTCCCTTCAAGGTAAAAGAAAATGCCAAAATTGAAAGTAAAAATTTATTTCAAACCTAGTAAATTTATGCGTCTGTTCTTGCTTTTATTTACATTACTGCATTTTGATTGATCTGCGGTATTTAGAATCGTTAGTGAAGCTTAAAGGTTGTGTGTAATGTAATAAAAATATAAAGGTTCATGCTTTTCTAGGATATAGAAACTTGTTCGGTATTCTGAGAATTTTCTTCTTTTTTTTTTCAGAGAGCCTCTTTTGTTTGACATGTCGGAGATCATTAAAACGGGATTACTTACACCAAAGTCTGAAATATTTTAGCTTTACTGAAATACTTGAGATGCTTTAAAGTTTTCATTTATGGATAGACAATTTTCTCTTCTAATGAGTTCATTTTGTTCATTGTTTGTTAATCCAGCTTAAAATATTCGCAAAGTAAATGCATGCTTTCTGGTGTTTTTGTCCTTTGAATAACTTGCTTTTTATTGAAATTCCGTTAAAAACCAACTGTTTCGATAGCGAAGCTTGCCTGAAGGATGCGTGGCTTTTTCTTCATCGCGCAGATTATGCCGATGAAATGCATTAAAGTGGAAGGAAACATTTTGTTCTTTTTCTGGCTTGTTTAACGTTACAGAAATTCTTAACACCACTTGTCCTTTGAAAGAAATTTATATCCCCGTTAGATTCTTTTTTGTTTTTTGCATATGCACATGGGTTCTAAGTAGGTGATTAAAATGAAAATGTTAAAATTGACTATGCAGTTCTTTGTAGCCAACACACGCAGGAACTTACTTTGCCACGCCACACAAAATATAAGACGAAACTTCTGGGCACATAATCTAAATCAGCCGCGGATGGCTTAGTGGTTAGCAGTTCAGACTATCGATGCAAGTTCCTCAGGTTCGAACCTGGGCTGATCTTTCAGAGATGGTGTTATTTACTAACAATCGCTGAATATCGGACGAGCACGTTAAGTGACGGCCCCCAGGCTGGACTCACTGGTTAAATGGGTATCATTTCCTATGCCCCTCCTGAAATTCTCTCACCCTCTATGTGCAATATCGTACTTGTACGGTGGCGCCATCTACTGTACTCTAAACTCACTACAAACTGTTCTGTCAAAGTCGCTAGACTTGCTCTCATTTCTTCCGTTTCTGTGTCCCGCCCAAAAGGCGATCTCGCTGTAGGTGGCTGAAACATAAACTCTACTACCTGTGGACGGAAGTCTTACAAGAAAATGACAAAAAAAAAAAAAACATAATCTAAATCAGAAGCTGCTAGGAAGAGAACAGTGCTACGGAGTTGCTACCACAGAGTAATTCTTCTCGCTTCATTTCGAAATCTGATCATTTAACTTATTCAAGGGTGATTGTGAGATGAGAAAAAGAACCCTGACCTCAATGATACTTATATTAATAATGCATATTATTTCTATATTGTGCTCTAATACGTAATGTATAATTCAAGTACACATTGTTTATATATTACACACACATTATATTAACTAGCTGCTCAATAATTAACCACTAATACCTGTGCAGTTTAACTTCGCACCTTTATTGTACCAATATTTTTTCCCAGTATGTTTGAAATCTTTCGACAAATGTATTTTCAACTTTATTTGTGATGTGAGAGATCTCTCAAAAATTCTGAAATTCGACTTCAAAAATGCTATATTTGAAGTCGAATTTATGCACTTTTTTAAATTTTTAGTCACCTTAAAAAATGAAATTTTTGAAGCAATTTGTGCAATTTTTGAAATTTTTAAAGTGAGCTCAAAAATGAAATTTTGAAGCAATTTATGCATCATTTCAAAAATGAAATTTTTGAAAAATTGCAATATTTGAACTCGAATTTATGTAATTTTTGAAATTTTTAAAGTCACTTCAAAAGTGAAATTTCTGAAGCCAATTTATGCAAACTTCAAAAACGAAAAATTGCAATTTTTGAAGACGAATTTATTCAATTTTTTAAAGTCGAATTTATGAAATGTTTGCAACTTTTAAACTCAGTTCAATAATGAAACTTTCGAAGCTAATTTATGCATCACTTCAAAAATTAAATTTTTGAAATATTGCAATTTTTTAAGTCGAATTTATGTAATTTTTGAAGTGGAATTTATGAAATATTTGAAATTTTCACTTCAAAAAATGAAATATATGAGGGCAATTTATACATCAATTCAAAAATGAAATTTTGAAAAATTACCAATGTTTGAAGTTACGTCAAAAGGGCAATTTTTGAAGTCGAATTTATGCCATCCTTTTCAATTCTCTGCGCATAATTCCCTGAGATATGAGTAGAGAACAGCTTTCATTGAATGCCTTGGTCAATTGCTGCACACAGGAAGTCCTGTTTCTCCATACAAGCCTTCTCAGTCGACTGCGACCTTATTTCTGACAGATTGTCATCGCACCACATTACGTCTCTTCTCGAAAGGTAAGATATATCCGGATTAAAAACCCGGATATATCTCACCTTTCGAGAAACCAGTCAGTTTTCAAAACCGTTGCTCTAGCCAGACGGACTCTCACTATAAGCCCTTTTGTCGAACTCCGAAAGAACCTTTGTTTCTGCTATCGCGATGAACACTATTGACGATTAGTTACGAGCAGCAGTTTTAAATAGTTGGCGACATCACATGGTGTCGGAGGTGAACGCGTTATTTTGCATATACGCCGCGCAGGTGGCGTTTACGTACGTCTGCATAAATGTTATTAAAAAGTATTATTTTGTGCATCATATTCAGGTAACAAAATGCCCTTCATTTTGTTCCCCAGGTGTATGAAGTCAATTCGTTTACCTCCGCTCAACTTTAGTGGACGGTGTTTGTAGTATGTAGAGATGCCCGGATTCGTTTCAGGGCTATGACAAAAAGCCGGGAAACAGATTCGGGCCCGACACGGGCGCAGGCCGGTTTTTATATCCAATCTTTCACTATAACCTGGGCCCTTAATTGCCAGGACTAAAGTTAAATTTCCCTTTCTTTTTATTAATTAATTTTATTTAACACTGCTAACTGAAATAAGTAATGCAATGGTTATAGCCTAAGCATACAGTTGGATTGCACAACTGTATGCTTAGGCTATAATCTCTCGTTTGCTCTTTGCCTAAAATTCTTAATTATTGCGTGTTTCGCATGCATTTCGTAAATCAAAAACGCCTGTAATTGTTTTAAGTAACAGCTACGTATTATTTCTTAGATACGATGAATAGTATAAAGTTTTCTGGCGAATAAAGTTTAAAATTCTACTAGCTTCATTATGAACAAGAAAGATGACACCGAATTCTCGGTTGTAATGAGCACGTCTTTTGAATCCGTTCTGACGAACATTAAGTTTATCAAAGCTATTCAAAGTCAATGGAACCGGTATGGAAAACAATAGTATCTGAGGGAAGAAAGAAGTATTTTCAATCGGGTTTTTAATCCCGCAGATATTGCTGAAAACAAAATCGCGAACTTACGCCCTCTGGTTGCAGACATGAGCGTTAAAAAAATTTGAATTTATATGAGAACCATTTCGCAACGGAAACCGCTCTCCAACAAAAGAAACTATTTTTCAAATCGGGCTCTTCGAAGCAGAGATGCCGCCCCGGTGGCGCAGTGGTCTAAGGCGCTGGCCTCTGATCATTCGTCCGTGAAGGGTCCGGGTTCGAATCCCGGTCAGGCATGGATGTTCTGTTTGTCTTACGGCACTGGCTCTCTCCTTCCCTGGAACCAGTGACCCTAAATTAGGGACGGGCGACTGCTTATAGCCTATTGAGTTGCTCACGGTGGTCGTTAAACCTCCAATCAAAAAAAAAAAAAAAAAGAAGCAGAGATATGGACAAATATAAGATATACGACTACGCCCCTGGCCGGAAAATCATGCATTATTTTAGAACGAAAGTATTTTCAGAAGGTTTTCTGATGTGAGAGGTATCGGTTCAAAAAAAAAAAAATTAGTAGAGTTTTCAGGAGCTCAGATTTTGCTGCAAATACATCAGAAGCAGAGATTAACACTTATACCTCCTGGTGGCCAAACCATTCTTTGCCAAATATTATAAACTATATGAAAAACATTTTCCATCAGGAGCTGTATGCGATACAGGAAGAATTTTTCAAATCGGAGTTTTAGAAACAGAAATAACGCAGAAAACGCAATTTATCTTTGCAATTCCCCTAGCGGAAGTTTATGATTTACTTGAAAATTTTGAAATTGCATGCAAAACATTTCGCATCGGAAACACTATCCAGCAAAGAAGGAAATTTTTCAAATCGCACTCCTAGAAGTAGAGATATTGGAAAAAATAAGATAAACATCTACGCCACCTGCCGTACATTATTTTAAGACGAAAATGTTCCTAAAAGGTTTGTCGACATGAGTAGTATCGGTCGACCAACTATTTTTTTTCAATCGAGATTTTAGAAGCTCAGATTTTGCTGCAAATACATCATTTTTTACCAAAATTAGAAATTATATACAAGGGATTTCTCATCAGGAATTGTATCCGGTGCAGAAAGAATTTTTCAAATTGGAGTTTTAGGAGCAGAGATATTGCGGCAAACGTAATTGACCTGTACGCCCCATAGCGGAAATTATATGAATTACTTGTAAATTTTGAAATTATATGAAAAACATGTCGCACCGGAAACTATCTAATAAAGAAAAAAATTTTCAAATCGGACCATTAGAAGCAGAGCTATTGACAAAAGTAAGATATACATCTACGCCCCCTGGCGTAGAAACCATGAAATTCTTTAAGAAGAAAATATTCCTTAAAGGTTTACTGACGTGATTGGCATCAGTTCACGAAAGAATTTTTTCAGTCGAGATTTTAGTCTCATATTTTATGGCAAATAGATCAGAAACAAAAATTTACTCTTACGCCCCTGGTGGCCAAAGTATTCTTTAACAAAAATTAGAAATTATGTGCAAAAGATTTTCCATCAGGAGCTGTATCTGCTGATGAAACAAAATTTCAAATCGGAGTTTTATAAGAAGAGATATCTGGGAAAACGTAATTTACTTTTACGCCCCCTAGCGGAAAATCTATGGGTAGCTTGAAATAGTCAAAAAAAAAAAAAAAGTGTTCGCCATAAATTGAATGGAAAGGTGAAAAAAAAAATTCAATGGGATTTTTTGAAGCAAATATATGGAATAAAGTGTGTTTTAAATTCGACATGATCTGCATTTACGGCAAAATTGTACATCGTAAAAAAAAAAAAAAAAAAAAAGAGCAAAAAACGAAACGAAGGATCATCATTCGCATATTTCAAGCTTCCCGATGAAAAAGAATTTTTCAAGTCGGAGTAATAGCTGCATAGATATGGTGCCTACAGACGAACGAACAAACCGATAATATAAGCACGGTCCTTTTTTACAAAAGACCCGCTAAAAACGGAAATTTTTGGTCATTCAATGAAAACATGAAGGCGAGCTGAGGTAAACGAATTGACTTGATACACCTGGGAAACAAAATGAGGGGCATTTTGTTACCTGAATATGATGCACATAATAATAATAATTATTTCTCTCTTTTTTTGGGGGGGGGGTGTCAACATTGACGGGATGCTCTGAAATTCTTATGATGAAAATATAAATAGGAGTAAAACAATATGCTCCATTTTTAACCCGTCTTTTGTAAAAAGAGATCGTGCTTACGTTATCGGTTTGTCCGTCCGTATGTCTGTCAGTCTGTAGACACGATACCTCTGCAACTAATTGTCCTTGCATTAGGAAGCAAAAATTCTCTTTGCATTAGGAAGCAAAAATTCTCTTTGCATTAGGAAGCGTGAAATGTGCGAATGATGACCCTTTATTTTGAAATTTTAGGATGAACAATTTCGCCACTAGAGGGCGTAAACGCAGATGATATCGAATTCAAAATACATTTTATTCCATACATTTCCTTCTCAACATCCAATTAAAAAAATTATTTTGCCTTTCGATTCTACTCATGGCGAATATTATTTTAGGTACAGTCACTTTTTCAAGTTACGCGGCGATTCTCCGCTAGGGTGCTAAAATAAAACTGCGTTTTGCCCGATATCTCTGCTTCTAAAATTCCGATTTGAAAAATTATTTCTGCAGCGGATACTGTTCCGGATGGGGAATCTTTTTGCATATAAATTCTAATTTTTTGACCTAAAACGCTTTGACTACCAGGGGGCATAAAGGTTAATTTCTGCTTCTGATGTATTTGCAGCAAAATTTGAGCTTCTAAAATCTCGATCGAAAAATTATTTCGTGGACCGATACTACTCACATCGACAAACCTTTTCGGAATATTTCCTTCTTAAAATAATGCATGGTTTCTCCGCCGGGGGCGTAGATGTATATCTTATTTTTGTCAATATCACTGCTTCTGTAATGGTCCAATTTGAAAAATTTCTTTTTTTGTTGGATAGAATTTTCGGTGCGACATGTTTTTCATGTAAGTTCAAAATTTTCAAGCAATTCATTGACTTTCCGCTAGGGGGAGTAAAGGTAAATTACGCTTTCCCCGATATCTGTGCTCCTAAAGCTCCGATTTGAAAAATTCTCCCTGCACCGGACACAGCTCCCAGTTTGAAATGTTTTGATAGTAATTTCTAATTTTTTATAATATATGGTTTGCACAACAGGAGACGTAAGCATTAAATTTTGCTTCGTCGGTATTTCCATCAAAATCTGAGCTCCTAAAATCTCGATTGAGAAAATTTTTTCTTGGACCGATACCGCTAATGTCGATAAACATTTAAGAATATTTTCTTCTTAAAATCCTGTATGGTTTCTCCTCCAGGGGACGTAGATGTATATTCTGTTTCTGTCAATATCTTTGCTTCTAAGAGTCAGATTTGAAAATTCCTTCTTTGTTAGATAGCGGTTCCAGTGGAAAATGCTCTCATATAATAGTGTATTTTTAAGATCCATGGATCCGGCAGATTTGAGGATTTTTAAGAGATATCGAAATTGGTATAACATTAAAGTTCGACATGCTAAAAGAGATTATTATTTGAACAGTGTTTCTTCTCCTACAGACAGTAGGAGGACTTGGCGCTCTGTAAATGATCTCTTGGCCAGATCCGGAGCTGTTGCTAAAACTACTGTATACAGGTTGATCATAATGGTGACATGGTGTCAGACCCACAGAGGGTTGCTGATTTGTTCAATAATTACTTTGTGGAGTTACCTGGAAAACTTGTCTCGGGTTTAAACTCAACAGATAGTGGCTTTCGTGATTATCTTGAGGACCATAGACCTTCTTCATTCTATTTCACTTCTGTTGCAGATGATCTTGTTCGGGTTTTAAATGGATTAAAGCCTTCGGGGAGCCTTTAAATGGATTAAAGCTTTCGGGGAGCCTTGGTGCTGATCTAGTTCGGGTTTTAAATGGATTAAAGCCTTCGGGGAGCCTTTAAATGGATTAAAGCTTTCGGAGAGCCTTGATGCTGATCTAGTTCGGGTTTTAAATGGATTAAAGCCTTCGGGGAGCCTTTAAATGGATTAAAGCTTTCGGGGAGCCTTGATGCTGATCTAGTTCGGGTTTTAAATGGATTAAAGCCTTCGGGGAGCCCTGGTCCAGGTGGTGTTCACCCTAAGGTGGTCAAATTTGTCTCCTCGTGCCTAATTGTTCCGTTGACTCGTATTTTTGATAATATTGCCTTAACTTACATTGTTCCACCACCCGTGACTCTTAGCCGAATTACTGTATTTCATAAAAATGGTTCGGAAACAGATATGGCAAATTATCGGTTGATTGCAAATATTTCGGTATTTGTAAAAATTTGGGAGAGACTAATACTAAATGGATTGAATTCATTCTTGGATAGAAATGGGATTTTATGTCCCAACCAGCATGGTTTTCGAAAAGGTTTTTCGACGGAGACTGCTGTTTTGGAAGTTTTGAATTATTTACATGCCAGTTCGGATATTTGGGGACTCTGTTGTCCGACTTTTCTTTGATACAGTCAATCACGATGTTTTAAGTTAGAGAGGATTGGGATAAGGGGTGCTGCATTGCAGGTGTTTCGGAGTTATTTGATGCGCAGGAGACAGTACGTTCAGATCAATGGATACTGCTTTGAAGTAAGACCTGTTTCTTATGGAGTCCCTCAGGGCTCGATATTGGGTCCTATTTTGTTCCTTACCTGTATAAACGATATTTTTCAGGTCCCGGATAAAACTCATATGGTACTGTTGGCTGATGATGTCAGTCTTTATTTTGGAGGAGACTCCTTAGATGAACTGATTCCTCGGGTAAATCTTGAAATTGTGTAATTTATTCGTTAGTTCGCATGTAATTTTCTAACATTAAATGTCGCTAAGACGGGTTGTGTGCTGTTTTCCTGTATTAGGCAGGGTCATTGCGATTTGAGTCCGGTATGTTTGTACGACAGGCATTGGAATATCGGGCCTCAAAAAGGTTCTTGGGCCTCAAAAAGGCTTTGCATAAATCTTTAAATGGAATGACCAGGTGGATAAGTTGGCGTCTTGCCTTAGATCTAGGGTTTGTATTGTTATGAGAATCTCGGGTTTCCTGTCGGTTAGAGTTCTGTTGATATTGTACTATTCATTTGTTTATCCTGTGCTGTCGTACTGCATTTTGATTTGGGGTGTAACTATAAAACGTAATCTCACTCGTCTGTCTATTTTGCAGAGAAGACATGTTCGATTGTTGAACTCTTCGGCTCATTCAGAATTTTTATTTCGTAATTATCGTATATTGACTGTCGAGAAGTTTCACAGATTTAGACTAATGTTAATAATTCACGAACGTATTAATACAGGAAGCCACGCATTCATATGATACTAATACAGGAAGCCAAGCATTCATATGGTACTACTACAGGAAGCCACGCATTCATATGATACTCGCAGGTGGTCAGAGTTCACTGTCCCTTGGGCGCGTACGGGCATGCTGTTTAACAGCACTGGTGTATTGGCATGCGAGAATGGAATATACTTCCATTGACCATTAGATCTGAAATCCAATTCCCTATTTTGAGGCGACTGTTGAGGAGTTTGTTTTTTTTATTGAAAATTGTATATAAAAAGTGGAAGGTTGGGGGAGGGAAGGAGATTTTTTATTGTCTTGGGCTTTCTGGATGTTATTTAGTGCATACTTTAATATCATATTCGTTGTCTTTACTGAAATTAGATTTTTTTTTTTTTTTTAAATTTCAGAGGAGATCAGGGGCTTGTCAGGCTAAAAGTTTAGCCTTTTTCCCTGGCCCCTTGCTGTACATTTGAAATTGATATTGAAGGTGTTTTAATCATATTGACAACATTTGAGTGCGAATTTGTTTCTGTATTTTATATTGTAAAGTATTTATCTTCGTTACATGGGAATTTTATTGCTAAAAACTGGAAAATTGTCTTACTTATATTGGTTTTATTGGTGTATTATATATTCTTGTTATTATTAACCATAGATTACGTGACATATTGTTCGTTCTTTTGGGTGTTGTATTGTGATATTGTACAGCAAAAGAATTCTAATAAATAAATAAAATAAAAAAAAAATATTGAAGTAATACATAGAGTTTCCGCTAGGGGGCGTTATGGTAAACTGCGTTTTCTGCGTTATTTCTGCTTCTTAAAATTCCGATTAAAAAACTTCTTTCTGCACCGGATACAGCTGTTGATAGGAAATGCTTTGTCTATCATTTCTAATATTTGTTAAAAGAAGGCTTAGCAACCGGGGGGGGGGAGGTAGGGGTAAGCGTTAATTTCTGCGTCTGATGTATTTGCAGCTAAATCTGAGCTCCTCAAAACTCGATTGAAAAAATTTTTCGTTGGCCGATACCGCTCACATCGAAAGACCTTTTGAGAATACTTTCTTCTTAAAACAATGCATGGTTTTTCCGCCAGGGGGCGTAAACGCATATCTTATTTTTGTAGATATATCTGCTTCTAAGAGTCCGATTTGGAAAATTCTTTATTTGTTGGAGAGCGTTTCAGTGGGGAAATGTTTCTCATATAATTCAAATTTTTCGTAGCGCACAAGTCTGCTACCAGAGGGCGTAAGTTCACGTTTCCGTTTACAGTAATGTCGGCTTGACTAAAAACCCGATTGAAAAACTTCTTTCTTCGGTCAGACACTATTAATTATGCAAATTGTGTGCGTATTTTCTTTCCAAAATAGTGCACAATTTCGCCGCTAGAGGCGCATACGCTTACTCTGTTTTTCTCAATATCACTGCATTTACGTGGGTGATATAAATATTCTTTCAATACCGGATGTCATTTACCTTGTAGAACACTTAAGGCTAGTATATGAGGATTTTGTAGTTAATATTTCTGTCGGTAGATGGTGTTTCGGCAGTTTGCAGCTGTATCGCCGCTTCTAAAAACTGTATTGAGAAATTTCTTCTTCACTGTATGCCATTCGTTATAACAGAGATGTGGAGCATTATCCTCTTTAAGTAACGCAAAGATTTCTCACCATCTGCGTAAAGGTCAAACGCTTTTTCCATGAAGAGTAATTTTCGCCTATTTTCAACTTTTCCGCCATGCAAAATTCTTCCGTTGACAGATGTAAACTTATATAATGTTTCCTTTTTAATATTTCTTCTTCTAACTGTTCGATTTGAAAATATCTTTGTCTCTGGTACCTTCTTTGTAGTATCAGAAACTCTTTGTTCCCCTTTTTTTAATTTTCGTAACATGCTTTTTAGCTGCTGGGGGAACTAAGTAGATGTTTCTATTTGTGGGTGTTTTATCAATTGTTGGGACCAGTTGATTATTTTCCAAACCGGTTCCGTTGCTTTTGAATACCTTTGATAAATTTAATTCGCGAAAAAGACTTGCTTATTACATCCGAAAATTCGATGTCATCTTTCTTGTTTCCTTTTTCACATAGGAAAAATGTGCACAAGTGGTCAAACCAGGGCCGTGACTGGGCCAGTCATAAATAAGGATATAACAGGCCCGGGATGGAACCAGGCCTTAAAAAAGAAACTTGTACTCACCTCTGGTTTATAGGAAGTCCTGCCTAAACCTCATCTGCGGGAGGAATTCTTACGAGAAGTGGCCGGTCTCACTACGTTACGTTCCCTTTATTATTGAGGTAGTTTAGCTCAGTATAGAGAAGGTTTGTTTCTCCAGAGGAAGCCTTGCGGGTTTTTTTTTTTTCACTATAAGTGAAGGAGAGCAAGGGATGAAAATCTGAAATTGGCAGAGCTGGGTTATTCTAAATAAAGGCCATTGCTGACTTTTGGTCCATAAGCGACATCCCCTATTTAAATTCCATTGCATTTTTCAGGCAGTCTTCACAAGGAAATCTGATTGCATATTGGTTGTGCAATTATTAATGCTTTTCCGTGCCGTGTTCTGAAAATATCTTTGCTTTTCTGAAAGAACTTTAGCGCATTGTCTCTCGACATTAGAAAAATCTGTGCTCTCCTCCCAGGGTGTCTCAAAAGTACTTGACACATTTAAAAAAATTATTAAAAGAACTATTTGGGATACGAACATAATTTCTGCAGATCTGTTTAACTTAGAAAAAAAAATAATCCAGTTTCCGATTCGGTTGATCGAATCGTAAAGTTAGTTGAAAAAATGTTTACTCCAGTAGAGAAAGCGATATGTGTTGGTTGGTTTTCGGAACGAAATCTGTTATCCATATGCTAAAAAAATATCAGAATTTGATGGTCTGAGTATCCACATCACTTCATCGGACACGTCCAGGATAATCCTAAAGTGAATGTTATGGTGTGGCTTATTGCCTGATCGCGTGATCGGAACTTTCTTTTTTAGGGAATCCATCGTCATAAAAGAATTTTACTTGAACATGATTCAAATATTTGCGGTCCCTCAAATTTGCCATTTATATCCTAAAAATCATTGGCAACAACATGGTGCATTGGTGTATGGTTGTGCGAAATTTTTTAAACAAGGAATTCCCAAATCGGTGGATTAGAAAAGGTTGAGCCATCTCACTCCTCTAAAGATATCACGCCTCTAGGCTTCTTCTTGTGAGGATATGTGAAACACAAAGTTATTCCTCCAAAGTGCAAAGTGTGGACAAACTGAAAATTCGCATAGTTACTGCAATTGGTCCTGTTACAGAATCCACTTTGGTACGTACATGGGAAAAGATTGAAATTGAATATCGGCTTGATGTACAGCACGCAAAAAAAAAAAATTGCACATACTGAAGTTTATTAACTATACGAAAAATAACTTTTGAAGAAAGTTTACAAAATCTGAAAAATAATCTGTTCCTATCGCGAATAGTTTTTTTTTTATTTAATTTTTAAAATGTGTCAAGAACTTTTGGGACACCCGGTGTATTTCTCCAAGATGTCATTTGTAACTTAGGTTACTGAAGTTTAAGATGATTAATTTGGGATAAAGGACCCACAGCTGCTCTTCGTTTCAAGTGAATAATCTTTGCCTTTGCGATTAGTTTGTGTCAAATTTTTAAGAAAGAAGTTTTCTCTCTTGACACTGGAACGGGATAACAGCACAATATTCCACATTTCTGAAAGATAAACAACAGCTAAATGTCTGGTGTGCAGAATGATAGTATCTACTTTATCATTACCTTGTGTTACTTCCATGGCAATATTGAACAGAAACTATCTGGTTTATTTAAAATTTGTGATAATGTAGATACTTCGCTTTCAAAAATATCAATTATTCTTTGCCTGTTCTTCCTTCCACTTTTCTCTGACAATTTATTCTCCAGTTCGAACAGACAACTAAATCACTATTTCCGTAATGCTCGTGTTTCGGCTTTCTGAAAAGATTGTTTTGAAAACTATGGGAAAGAGTTTTGACTGAGGAGTGGAAAATAAAACCTGCATATTAAAACTAATCCAGAACTTTTGAAAGTAATATCATACAGAGGATGCTCACACATTTTTGGAACGATTTTCCAGCAACATAATTAATATTCAAAACAAAAATTATTTTTTTTTCTTAAATGTTAATAGTCCTTTCTCTGTACAATGAGCCTACATCTGGATTTCAAAGATAACAGGAAGTTTAATTCCCGTACATTTCGGGGTGGTGAGGATTTAGCACTAACTCGCTTTTCCAAGTCCAACCACAAATGTTCGATAGGGTTAATGTCAGGTAAAATCGGAGGAGTCCAGGGCAATAACAGAAAGTCACGAGCGTGTTCCTCAAAGTATTGTTTGACAGTTCTGACAGTGTGGCATGGCGCATTATCCTGTTGGTAATGGTCATCACCAGCAGGAAACACAGTTGTCATAAATAGGTGAACTTGGTTCGCAACGATGTTCAGATACATGACAGCTGTCAGGGATTGTGCTATTGGGATATTGCGGCCTAAAGTGCTCCAAGAAAACATTGCCCACAGTATAACAACGCCACTGTGGCCTCTTTCCTTCCAATAGTGCATCGAGGTGCCATAGCTTCCGTTAGTAATCGGCATAACCGCGCTCGGCCGTCTACGTGATGCACCAGGAATCTTGATTCGTCAGACCAGGCCACTTTCTTCAAATCATCCGCGGTCCAATCTCGATGATCTTGGGCCCATTTCATGCGTTATTGACGATGATATGCAGTGAACATGGGGACCCGGCTAGGTCTTCGGCTACGCAGGCCCATGCGCAGAAGGCTGCGATGAACAGCGTGATGGGATATTTTCCCCTGATCACCACTGTTGTAGCTGCGGGTGATGTGTTGCGTTGTGACCCTGTGGTCGCCGTGAACAATGCGCGGCAGTCTCCAACCCCTCGAGCATCAATGAGTTGCGCACGACACACGGCCATTACCGAAAGCCGGTTCTTGTGTTGTATATACCCTATCTACCAACAAGTAATTGGACACCCCTGCAATCGACGATATCTGCGGTCCTGATACACGTCACTGCCGCCGCCGTTAAATAACGTGTGGGAAACAACAACGCAACCAGTCGCATGCAAGATGCCACGCAGTTCGGAGATATGATTTCGAGAAAGGTGCAATCGTCGGGTATCACAGAAATGGCCGATCCATACGCGACATATCCAGCGAGTTGAAGTACCCGAAATTGACAGTGGCCTACGTGATTGGCAAGTGGAAGATGAGAGGTGACTGTCGAAATGTGACCCGACCCGGCAGACCCACAAAACTGGAAGTTAGAGACTGACGGGTGCTGGCCAGAGAAATTCGGAAGAACCACACCAAATCGATGGGCCACATCCGCGAGGAGTTTCAACAGGCATCCGGGAGTGTTCTTTCGATGAATACCATCCATAAGGAAGCCCATCTGCTCGGTTATCATGGACGTGCTGCCGCCCACAAACCTTTGATCACCAAGTCCAATAGCGCTGCTCGGCTAACGTGGTGCAAAGAACTTCGACAGTGGACCGTTGAACAGTGGAAACAGGTTCTCTGGAGCGATGAATCAAGGTTCACCCTCCACCATTCGCATGGCAGGGTCTGGGTTGGGCGTCTGCCTGGAGAACGCTCTCCTGCCGGAATGTATTGTGCGAACTGTTAATTTGGCGGCGGGGGAATTACGTTATGGGGGTGTTTCTCCTGGTATGGCATGGGACCCTTAGTCGCAATTCCTGGTAGACTCAACGCCGAGACCTACTGCACCATTTTGGATGACCATACGCTTCCTACGTTGTGGCAGTTTTACTGGGTGGACCCATGTTACTTTCAGGATGACAATGGCACCTGTCACGTTGCGAGGTCCACCATAGCTTGGTATGGTGACAATGGGGTTAATCAAATGGACTGGCCTGCGCAGAGCCCGGACCTTAACCCTATCAAACACCTCTGGGACGATTTTGGAGCGTCGACGTAAGGGGTGCCCCCACCGTCCAAAATTGGTGAAGGAACTGACCTGTCTTCTCCAAGCCGAGTGGAAGAAAATACCGCTAGCCGTCGTACAACGCCTGGTAGAGAGTGTGTCCCGGAGGGTCGCAGCTGTAATCGCCGCTCGTGGATTCTCCACCAACTATTAAAGATGAATAAACTTCGTTTTCCTTTGCTATCACAGGTGTCCAATAACTTGTTGGTAGATAGTGTATATACTGCTGTGTTAACTTCACCTGCGCCAGTGTTCAGTCTTCAGGCGTGCTCATTTCTCTATGCTGGGGATGGTCAAAATGTAATGCCTCGTCGGTATATGTATTGCACGATATACTTATGAGTAGAAAGTAGAATTATTTTTCTTTTCATGGGTGATTTGATTTTCCATGCGGGGGTGTTGATTAATTTTTTCTATCTCGACATCACAAGTCTGTAGTTTTAAATTAATAAGAATAGTATAGTTGAAGAAACGTCTAAAGTTTTCTTCCTGCAGACAAAAGTGTCTGCTCACCGTTGAAGATTTTCGTAGGAATTTCTTTGTGAAACTTCTAAATTTCAGAACTTTTATTTATTTTTGGTTTTCAACTCGCACTCAATAAATCAGAAGCATTCCTTTTGTTACATCTTTCTCTTGGAAAATCCAAAGTTACGTGACATGCGCTTGAAATTTAAAAAATGTTGTGCATGGTTTTCTTATCATACCTACATGTCTGCTTGAAACATTCAGAAAATAGTACATGGTGCCTGTTTTTTTTTTATAATTCAATTCCTTTTCAGGTTTGTAAAAATTAAATCTACGATGTACATTTTAACTTGGCAGAGTTATGTTCTGAGGTTTTACTTGCGGCAGTGTATTTTGGGATTTATCATTACCGCTGTCAGAAGAGAGAAGGTTATTGCAGTATTTCTTCGACGGTGAATGGCAATGAATATTAATCAACGTCAACTGCACGCGACGTAACAATGATGCTGTTGTTTTTGTTTTTGTGGGACTCAAAACTGCTAAACTTTAAGGAGCAAATGCCTAAAATGAGCATTAAAGACAGATGATTAATCATTTACTTCATAAATGTGCTAAATTTGCGCCATATGTTTAGAACTCAAGCGGATGTTTTTTCTTTTTTTTTTTTTTTGCAACCCATGTTTCATACGTTTGTTCTTCACACATTTCCAAAGAATCCAGGCGGCACTGAGTCCGAATTTTTCTTTAAAAAAATTTCCTGATAAAGCGATATTTTAAACTTCTACGCATTAAAATCAGTATCGGCATAAGTTATATCTTGGACACGTGTGTGTTTTTGATTCTCCCCACCCCCTCACGCATTCCACTTCCAGAAATTATCTTTCAATTTTCTTAAAATACACTGCCGGACAATTGCTAAGGACGGATGACAATAGCAACGATAGCAACCATAAAATGGAAGGCAGGAAAATGTGGAAATTAGCATAAGTGCGGGATACAGTAAGACGTGTTGTGCGTATGCAAATTTTGGATTGCCGAACTTGTTCGTGACGTCATAGCGCTGATAAGAGATATAAAGGATTTGCCGCGTATTGACCGTTGTTGTTCAAACGCAAAGTTGAAAGGGAAAGAATCAATTGACGAACTTCCAATTTTCAGTATGTCTTCCCGACATCACCTAGATGATTTTACGCGTGGCCGTATTATTGGCAAGATTGAAGAAATGCGAAAAATAACAGATGTTGCCAGGGAGTTTGACGTCAGCCACAGTGTTGTTTCAAGGCTTTGGAAATCATTTCAAACAAATGGAGAGTGTAGCAAACGTCACGGGGGAGGTCGTGTTCGCAGTAAGACACCTGCAGAAGATTGGTAAATAGTGCTATCAACAAAATGACACCGGCGCAGCACAGCTAGTGAAGTAGCAAATCAGTTTATGGCTGCTACTGGCAAGCGGATCTCCCGAAAAACTGTTTCCAGACGTTTGCATGAAGGAGGACTATACGCCGCCGTCCTGTTGTGTGCATCGCATTATCCAGACGTCACCGTACCGCCCGTTTGCAATGGTGCCATCAACATCGCAATTGGACTGATAACGACTGGTCTGCTGTCCTCTTCTCAGATGAGAGTAGATACAGTCTATCGTCTGATTGTCGACGACAACTGATCTGGTGTGATACATACAGGGAAGGGACCGATATCCGACATGTAGTGTCATGGTATGGGCTGGCATCATGATCAATGGCCGTACGTCCCTCTATGTGCTTCCAACTGGGACTATGACTGGCCAACGATACATTAATGATGTTCTGCTACCTCATGTTCGCATGTTCCGTGGTGCTGTCGGTGATAGATTCATTTTCATGGACGACAACGCAACATGTCATCGAACAGTCGCTGTCCAGGAGTGTCTTGAGAGCGAGGATATTCAACGCCTCGTATGGCCAGCACGTTCTCCAGATCTGAATCCGGTTGAAAATGTGTGGGATGCTTTGGGGAGGAGTCTTGCTGGTCGCTAATGCCCTCTAATAAACAAGGACACCCTCATCCGTGCACTGACAGAGGAATGGGAAAAATTACCCCAACAGCTGCTTGATAATGTTGTGCAAAGCATGACACGACGTGTGGAATCTTGCATCGCCCTCCATGGTGGCCATATCCCGTATTGACATCTTACGCCGGAACGCCTGCGGACGATAACTGCATTTTTTTTCACGTTTACGTATTCTGCACAAAATGGCCTGTTTGTCCCTTGAAAACGTTTCAAAGCCTTCTGGATTTCAGAGCACAATAAATTTTCTTTCTTGTAATGTCCTGGCATTCTGACATTATTTTATTTCACTTGGCATCCAACCACACTTACTTTTTTATGCGGTATATAGCCGTTTATGATCCGTCCTTAGCAATTGTCCAGCAGTGTATTATATTGAAAATGCAAAATGCAAAACCTTAGTCACTGATATTTGGAAATCACTAGTAGAGTACGCCCGTTGAAAAATGTGATGAAATTTGATTGGATTGAACATATGAACGTAATCAGAATTTTCGGACAATAACAATTTCAACAGTGAAGGGATTTAGTAAACTGTGTAGCGGAAGGGCGAAGCGTGAATCTATCACGTGACTTCCCATCATGCAAAAGGAAAAAGAAGCAAAACGTAACGTAAGTTGATCGCCTAGACAATTTGTGCACCTAATGTACAATAATAAACTGCTTTTAATATGGTAAACTGGATGAAAGTCCGTCAATAATGACGGGGAAAATGAAATTTATGGTACAGAAATTATTGCCATTTATTTAAAGTTTTTGATTTCCACGTCAATAGATGGCGACGTTGGCTCACAGCTTTCTGAAAGTTTCCCAAGCAGTCGGTTATGGAATTACATACGACGGGCTGTCCGTTATGTGTTTTGTAAAACCTTTAGTCCCTATTTCGTCAATACTTCCTGGAACACAACATTTTTCGTATACACTGATATTGGTTCACAGTCATTAATACATGTATTAATGACTGTGAACCCTGTATCAATTTCCCATGTTCTTTTCCGTGAACTATTTTTGCCGGCTCAGCTCCATGCAGAGCGGCATCAATAATGTTTTCTTGTTCAACTTCATAAAGCATTTTGCATGCGTCAGCAAAAGGATTATTTTGAGACATGAAAGTGCTTAACTCTTGGATTGCACTGGGAGTTTCCCTATTCCTCATTCTTTGATCACCAGCCTCTTCCGGGTCCAATACATACAGTTGAGCAAACTTTCTCTGGTCCCTGAGCCGCGGATGGTCTAGTGGGGAACGTTCGTGACTGCCACGGAAAGGACCTCAGGTTCGATCCCAGGCAGGTACCAAAGAATCTAGGCGGCTCGATCCACTAAATATCCGCCGTGCGTCGGATGGGCACGTTAAGCCGTCGTACCCCGGGTACTGGCCTCCCGGTAATAAATAAGGGCGTCTTCCTGGTCCTCATTGCTGGCACTCTAGCCCAAATCTTCTAGCTCCCTATTTCTAAGGGTTGTTTAAGACCTGGGGTCAGACACTCCCTTCCTAAAATCCTCTATACATATGATAATGATCTCTGGTCCTCATTTGCTGGGTGCAAAGAAAGCTCCTGCTCGATGGTCAATTTGTCCGTTAATTCGGAAACAACAGGGACCGTGTCCAGGAGGCGAAGCAATGTTAGCTCCCATAGACGCAAACGCCAAAGCGCTATTTATTGATCTTATGTTGTCCATGAAATTTTTAATGTTGATGCTGTTCTTTCGTTAACTGCTGAATAACAGGGGCAGATCTTATAGCATCTAATTTTAATTTGACTTTATGACAGCATTGCGTAAAAAGTTTGCCAGATGGCTGTTTTGCCGCAAAATGTTTTGCATGACAAAATTCGCAAATACTGTCCATGGAACCACAGTTATGAGCGCCTATACATTTGGTTCTACAACGTTAACTGCGTCAAGAACAGCTTAGTTTCTAATTCGTGGATTTTGTCGGCGGATTGTAACACCACATCTCTGGCGTTATATTTGCGATTGTAACATGTCTGCCATCTGATGCCGTTCGCGACCTTGTGCGATTTGTTCTGACGTCATGTTTGCAATTCGGTGTCGTTCCCGACTTTGTTCAATTTGCTAGGCGATGACGATTCCGATCGCATTCTCTTTGCACAGCAGAATGCGGCGGTTTCGGTGACACTTGCTCCATAGCTCCGAGCTCCTACAATCATCCCACGTTGAAAGTCCGTGAAATCGCATTTTTTTACCCATCTCGTCATCCAAAAATCACTTCTACTACTATAGCAAGCACTAAGCTTTCCTTTTTTATACTAGCCTCGCTCTCTGGCTGCAACAGCATGAAGCCATAGCTCACTTGCTTAAAACTGTCAGATGGTCATAATAAAGTGGCCACTCAGTGTATATTCGAGTAGACAATGTTCGGCCATTTGTGGCCCGGAATGTCCAAAATCCTCTTCCGTGCACAGCAGATACCACATCTTCCCTGGCCTGCACGTTCGCCGGATTTATCATCAATCTAAAATCTCCGAGAGATAGTAACTAACAGACTGGCCCGTCAAGCGTCTCCACCAGTCACCACAAATGAAATCTTACGTCCCATTGAAGCTGTCTGGCAGGCTATTTATTCCCAAGCACAATATCAAAAACATCTTTCAGTCAATGCCACACTGTGTAAAAGGTGTTACAGTTGCTCGAAGTGGCTTCACACGATACTGCGTTTTGAAGTATAAAAATCTTTTATAACTCTACAAATGTAATCAGTTATCTCCTGCAACATGATGAATCTATGATATAAATTTCATTTAAATAGTGCGATGATTCGTTCTTGGTGTTGCAGTTTTCACAATCAGTAATGTGCATATCAAATTAAAGTTGCGGTTCTGCATTGTTCGAAATAAAAATAAGTACATCAGGAATAGCTTTAAGTGGCTTCTTCACAACGGAAAAGCTGGGTGCAGACTCTTCTCTTCCAAACCGCACGATATTAGATTGAATTTCAAATTTCTTTGGCGCCCTTTTGGCGCAGTGGTCTAAGCGATGGCTTCTGATCATTCGTCCGGAATAGATCCGGGTTCATATCCCGGTGAGACATAGACGTTGCGTTTGTCTTACGGCACTGGCTCTCTCCCTTCCCTGGAACCAATAGCCCTACTTTAGGGGAGGGCGACGGCTTATAGCCCATTGAGCTGCTCACGGTGGTCGTTAAACCTCCAATCGAAAAAAATAAAAAAGTTTATTTAACCCTTTAAGTGCCCGGAACGAGTTAACTTGGGTTTATCAAAATGGGCTGAAGTCGGCTCAGACGAATATATTCGCTGTCTAAGATGTGGGTGAAATGAGGCTGGTGCAAATTCCTTCGATTTATGTTTAGTGGTCTTAAAGGAGTGACCTGAAATACCAGAGCCGGGTGGCACAGTGGTCTAAGCGATGGCTTCTGTTCATTGGTCCGGAAGGGGTACGGGTTCCAATCCCGGTGAGGCATGGATGTTGTGTTTGTCTTACGGCACTGGCTCTCTCCCTTCCCTGGAACCAGTGGCCATAAATTAGGGACGGACGACTGCTTACAGCCCATTGAGTTGCTCACGGTGGCCGTTAAACCACCAACCAAAAAAAAAAAAAAGTGATTGACAATGACCTTTTCTTACTGCTTAGTGTGTGTGATGTGTGTGATTGGAGGTTTAACGACCACCGTGAGCAACTCAATGGGCTATAAGCAGTCGCCCGTCCCTAATTTAGGGTAACTGGTTCCAGGTAAGGGAGAGAACCAGTGCCGTAAGACAAACACAACATCCATGCCTCACCGGGATTCGAACCCGTACCCTGTTCGGACGAATGATCAGAGGCCATCGCTTAGACCACTGTGCCACCGGGGCGGCTCTTACTGCTTAGATGCTGATAGTACCCCAAAAAGTGGTGACGAACCTAAGAATGGAAAGAGATGATGCTTGAGGTGTTTTGCCCTGTCCAGTGGCATGATATCAGTGTCAGGGAGACTGGATCTTCCCCATCATATCATCGAGCAGGGAATAAAGAACTAGAAGAGCGCGCTTATCACAAGTGACAGGTTAATGCTCAGATGAGAGAATAAAAGGAATTTCTTTGTCTTAGCTTTCGTGAAATAGGTCGTTATGTAAGCATCTCTATCTGGGGAGAGCAGTAATTTTTTTTTCTGCATCATTTGCTTCTAGTACATCGGCCGCTTCTTAAGGTTAAGACATACGTGCATGTTTTGAGAAGCTGCCACTTGTCACAATACATGAGGCCAAGGCGTTAGTCCTCCTGACGCGGACATCGTGACACTAGGAAGAAACATATGACTCAAATAACGTATCTCAGATTCAATGCTTATAGTCTTTTCAGCAGTAATCAGTCAAACAGAAATTGAGAGAGTGTTCTGGTAATTTTTGTAATTAATTTTTGCTATACATCATTCGCATGCCAAGATCTTTGTTGGTGTGAAATAAAACGAGTAATTCGAGAGTACACATTTTTTTAGCTACAGCACTTTGCATTTATTCGTCCTACTCACCAACTCACCGAGTTACAGTCCGGTACATACTGAGTGGAATCTAATCGTAATACCAAACAGCAAGGTTTACTAATTCCTGACAATGTACTTACGTAGGTAGGTGGATTAGCGAATGTTATTGTCGTCAAACAAATGAAAAAGAAAAGATATGTGAGTCATACAAATAAATATTTACTAAACTATGGCGGTGGTAGTAGCGAGCATTTCAACTATTCAGTTTTTCGAAATCAATGCTTCTTCTTCTCCTTATTAATATTATATATTATCCAGATTTAGACGAACGTAAGAGACGACTCTGACACCGATGAAATGTGATGTAGGTACAAAAAAGTCCATCTGCGCGTTCGCAAGCTAAAATCTAACCTCTGGATAGTCATAGAAGTAAATAATTACTAAACTTTGGTGGTGGCAATACTAAACATTTTGGCTGGTCAGTTTTCCAAAAACAATATTTCTTCTTCTTTATCTTCTTCATATATATTATCCAGATTTTTTTTTTCAATGGAGATTTAACTACCACCGTGAGCAACTCAATGGGCTATAAGGAATTGCCCGTTCCTAATTTAGGGTCACTGGTTCCAGGGCAGGGAGAGAGAGAGAGAGAGTCAGTACCGTAAGACAAACACAACATCCATGCCTCACCGGGATTCGAAGCCAGACCCCTTTCGGACGAACGACCAATCCAGATTTAGAAGAACGTAACAAAAGACTCTGGTACTGATCAAATGTGATATACCTACGAAAATTAATTGCGCATGCGCAAGATAAAATCTGACTTCACTGCAGAAAGAAAAGGTGAATCGCAAGTGTGTTAGTGAGGGGGATGGGCGACTTTTTGTCTAGGGTTTGTCATACAACGTGTCATGCATCATTTTAATGCCCTCGTCAATATTCCTTGAGGAAGACGAGAGGAAGCCGAATTTCGCTACGACGATCTTTCGAGAAAAATCAACCTAGGTGGCTCACTGACTACTTCTGTTACCCATTTTCGTTACGTCGAAATTATTTTACCTTTGCTAACGTCATCAAAGATGCATAGCATCAAAAGATTAGTGTCAATAAATCTTTGCTTCCATACGAGGAGCACATAACTTCTTTACACGTCTCCTGAAAGAAAAGATATCTACATCAGGAACACAATTTTTTCGCGCTTCCTGAAAGAAAACATTTTCACATGAGGACTACAATACATTTTTCACGTTTGCTGAAAGAAAAAAATTCACATTAGAAACGCGTAACTTTTTTACGTTTCCTGAAAGAAAACATTTTCATATGAGGAAAACAACTCTTTTTTAACGTTTCCTGAAAGAAAACATTTTCATATGAGGAACACAACTCTTTTTTCACGTTTCCTGAAAGAAAACATTTTCATATGAGGAACACAACTCTTTTTTCGCGCTTCCTGAAAGAAAACATTTTCACATGAGGACTACAATACATTTTTCACGTTTGCTGAAAGAAAAAAAAATTCACATTAGGAACGCGTAACTTTTTTACGTTTCGTGAAAGAAAATATTTCCACATGAGGAACACAACTCTTTTTTCACGTTTCCTGAAAGAAAACATTTTCATATGAGGAACACAACTCTTTTTTTACGTTTCCTGAAAGAAAACATTTTCATATGAGGAAAACAACTCTTTTTTAACGTTTCCTGAAAGAAAACATCTTCATATGAGGAAAACAACTTTTTTTTCGCGCTTCCTGAAAGAAAACATTTTCACATGAGGACTACAATACATTTTTCACGTTTGCTGAAAGAAAAAAAAATTCACATTAGGAACGCGTAACTTTTTTACGTTTCGTGAAAGAAAACATTTTCACATGAGGAACACAACTCTTTTTTCACGTTTCCTGAAAGAAAACATTTTCATATGAGGAACACAACTCTTTTTTCACGTTTCCTGAAAGAAAACATTTTCATATGAGTAAAACAACTCTTTTTTAACGTTTCCTGAAAGAAAACATTTTCATATGAGGAACACAACTCTTTTTTCACGTTTCCTGAAAGAAAACATTTTCATATGAGGAACACAACTCTTTTTTCACGTTTCCTGAAAGAAAACATTTTCATATGAGGAAAACAACTCTTTTTTAACGTTTCCTGAAAGAAAACATTTTCATATGAGGAACACAACTCTTTTTTCACGTTTCCTAAAAGAAAACATTTTCATGTGAAAATGAAACTATTTTCTTTCAGGAAACGGGAAACAATTGTGTTCACGTTTCCCGAGAGAAAACATTTTCACATGAGGAGCACAATACATTTTTCAAGTTTCCTGAAAGAAAAAAAAATAATTTTTAGAACGCATAACTTTTTTACGTTTCGAAAAAGAAAACATTTCCATATAAGGAACACAACTTGTTTTTCACGTTTCCTAAAAGAAAACATTCCAGCATGAGGAACACAACGTTTTTCAACTTTCCGCACAGAAAACATTTCACATGAGGAACGCATAACTTCTTCACGTATCCTGAAAGAAAACATTTTCACACGAGCAACACTTTTTTATTTTCGCGTTTCCTGAAAGAAAATACCTCAGTAAATCAAACCTGTTAAACCACCAAATGAAGAATGCTTTCTTTAGTATTGCAGAAAAAAATAATGTGTGCGAAATCCAATTGGCTTGTTCATAGTAAATGTTCACTCTTTTACAATTCCTATGAGGAAAAGCTTTTGTGTATTTAGTCTGGAAATGAAGAACTTTTTTAATCTCGTTGTAACATTTTAAGTTTCTTCAAAACCATGTTTAACAATATTTAATATTTTTAATCTTTCAAAATCTTAGTTTATGAGGATTACCTGAGTTCCTTTTTGTATTTTATGAATATTTTCCTAATTAGAAAAACATCTCTCTTTTATTTTAGGTGCTGAATTCGATGATTTGGACATTATAGTCCCGAGGTATCGACCAGAAAGAATCAACGCACTTTGTCGCCTAACCAATTTTAGTCGAACTGAAATCAAATTAATATATCAAGGATTCAAGCAAGTACGTTACTATGCTTTTTATAAATGTCAAAGCGTATTAATTTTCTCTTTTTTTTTTTTTTTGGAATTTTTGAATTGATACAACCCTTTCTAATATAAGGTACTGCTGTTTAATATTTCAGCACCGTCTGCACACATTTCTACGACCCACTCAAACATTCTCATCAGCATTCTCAAACTCCGATCTGTGTCTGCGGATAAATGAAAAAATTAGGACAACTTACTAAGTTTTTTTTAAATTAATATTGAATGCAATTTTTATTGTTATATTATACAAGGTCTGTCCGGCAAGTAATGAGACTCATTCAATAATAGACGTTTAATTAAAGTTATACTTACAGAACATTAAAATTCCTCGAAATAACAGTCTTGAGCATCAATACACCGCTGCCAGCGGTTCTGCCAAGCCACGCCGCGTAGCTTGCCACGTCGCGGCAGTTTGTAACAGTTCCAAAATGGTGTCCTTTCAGGCTGGATCTGAGCCGGGGCCAAGTCCGGACGGTAGGGAGGTTGGGGCAGCGTTGGCACGTTGTGTTTCGCTAGAAACTTCCTCACTCTCAGTGACGCATGGCTCGGCGCATTATCGTGGTGAAGAACCCAAGTGCTGGTGATCTCCGGGCAGACGCGCGCAACTCTGTTCTTTAGCCGTTGAAACACTTCCACGTAAAATGCAGCGTTGACCGTTTGTCCGTGTGGTACAAACTCTTTATATACAACACCTTTACAGTCAGAGAAGAAAATGAGCCTTCTTTGGTCGAGAAGACTCGGGAGTGTGCCACTCTGTGCTCTGTCTTTTCCTCTCCAGATCGTACTCAAAGACCCACGTTTCATCACCTGTTATCAGTTCCTCCAAAAAAAAAAAAAAACCAGGTTCAGTCCCCACACTGTCCACAAGCTCACGAGAAATCGACACACGGTTGTTTTTCTGTTCATCGGTTAAAACCTTTGGAACCAATTTGGCGCAAACTTTCGGCATCGGCAATTCTTGCGTGATGATTTCATGCACAATGGATTTCGCGAGTCCCACGTGCTCTGCTACCAATCTAACACTCAGACGTCGGTCAGAGTCCAAAACCCCTTTCACCTTTTCCACATTGGCCGAAGTGTGAGACGTTGAAGGACGCTCTCTCTTCCCTCTGTGAACGTTTTGTGCCAGCGAAACACTTGTGATTTCGATAAAGCATCCTTCCCGTAGGCTTTCTGTATCATAACAAGCGTCTCGGTCGCAGATTTTTCAAGTTTAACACAAAACTTTACCGCGTATCGCTGTATTCGACACTTCTGCATTTTGACCGTTACGCGACGCTCACATAGCTATCCAGTTCGCAAGCGATCCTCATTCTCTAAATGCTCAGAGCCAACTGACGAGACATCGATCGTTTACCTAACATATCCCGCCACTCGTCACGCCCGGAGACTCCGCCCTGCAGCCCTTCTGATTAGCCCAGGAAAAGTGGTCTCATTACTTTCCGGACAAACCTTGTATTATATTGTTGTTGCAATTCACTTCATTTGTTTATTTTGAAAGAAAACGCGTGTTATCAAGCTTTCATTTTTAAATGACACGTTCACCGATTTAGAAGAGCTAAAACCTCTCGCTACTAGAAATGACGTCTTGATATTTTCAAATAAATGGCAACGAAAATGCATTAAAAAAGAAACTAATATTATAGAATAAAGAATATTAAAAAATTGTTACGATTTTTTTCTGAAATAGCATTTGTTTTTGACCAAAGCGAAAAAGCTCCCGTTTGTTCAGAGCATAACTAAACTTATTGTAAAACATTTGAATTCCCTATTTTTTTGCATTAGCTCTCGTTTTGCGGGTGACAAGGATTTAGACCTAAAAATAATTACAGTAATAAGGGCTCTATATGATGATATCGCAACCATGATGATATTAAATTAATTGAAGGAGATGAATTTATTCTTTCGGCTCCATTACGTGATATTGGTTTGGAAATCGGTTAACATTTAACGGTGTTTGATTGAAAGTTCAGTCAGATTATTCTGAATTGAATGAGTTTATCATTAAAAGTGTTCCTTCGAGTTTGCAAGGTACACCGATGCAAAACTAGATTTTGTATGACTGTGGTAAGAATAACGAAGAAGCGAAAGAAGAAATGCTTTCGAATTTCGGTTTGGGCTGTACTGTCGATTGTAGATCCACAAACCTTTTCATCGTAAACGTTTGCAAAAAAAGGAAATGATGTCCGTTTTTTAAGGAGAGTGGTAAACACTGTCTTTTTTTGGTATTGAAAAATATTCTTTAGTTTATGAAAGAATGGCAGTTGTAGGAGATGATAATTAATAAGGAGAAACTATACCCCAAATATAATTAAAATAGTATAACTGCACTAGTAATCCAAATTCATTGAATGAAGGTTTCAAAGCCTTTTCGCACATCAACGCGATGGCATTTTACAGGCAAGTAGACAGAAAACTGCAAAAGGAAGATTAGAGACTTTCGACTGACATGTCTCCTCACGTGGTTAATTTGTCGAAGATAATCGAGTCGCAAAGTCTATGCAGCTTCATGTACATTATATTAACAAAAGTCACCGGACACCTAGAAGGGAAACACAACATAGCATTTATTGACATACATTAGTACGGTGTCGGTCCACCTTTGGCCTTAATGCATGCACTGACCCTTCGAGACAGGCTTTCGACAAGGTTTTGGAACACAGCGATAGGTGTGCGCTTCCATTCAGTACATAATGCTACCGCTAACTGTTGCTTTGTAGTAGGACTTTGTTCCAAACTTCTTATGCGGCGCTCTAATTCATCCCATAGGTGCTCTATGGGATTAAAATTAGGGCTTTGTACTGTCCAGTCCACACACGATACGGAATTATCGTCAAACCACGCCGTAACAGTCCTTGCTTTATGGCTCGGTGCATTCCTTCTGGTACCAACAAGGCTCGGTTCCCCATGGTATTGCCACAGAGTTGGTAGGGCACAATTGTCCAGAATATCGAGGTAGACTTGCTGGTTAACAGGTTTGTCCACGATAACCAATGGGCCGGGACCATACCAGGAGAAACACCCCCACACGAGTACACTGCCCGCTCCAAGCGTAACCGTAGAAACAGTACACTGTGGTAAATAGCGTTCCCCCGGCTGCCACCATACCCACACAAGGCCATCAGACTGATGGATCGTGTATCTGGAGTCATCAGTCCATAGGACCCGTTTCCATTTATCACCATGCTAAACGACGAGTAGTATTCCTAGTGGAGATGAAAGGCTTATGAGCAGCCGCATGACCACGGTAACCCATGGAACGAAGTTCTCTGCGAATGGTACGTGTACATACCGAGGTTCCAGCATTTTTACTCACTTATACAATGAGATCTTGTGCAGTTGTCCGTCGATTAGCTGTAACGACTCTCCTGAGGCTTCAACGTCCTCTATCACTGATTTTCTTTGGTCTGCCGGTGCGTTTTGCTGCTTCAGGCACGCCATGTGTCTTCCACTTATTCAGTATATCCAGAACAGTTGACTTGAGTATATTTAAACGCCTCTCGGTTTCAATTCTAGGCAACCCTCTAATATAACACCCAACAATCTTTCCTTTCTCAAAGTCGGCTATCTACCGCCGCGACATTTTCACCCAACAATCTTTCCTTTCTCAAAGTCGGCTATCTACCGCCGCGACATTTTCACCCAACCTCACAAGGCGATATGATCGCGGTCAGCTGCAGGCTTGTTTTTTTACCTTGTGCAGCTGTACGTCGCATCTTAAGAACGCAGCGGATCGATTCATTTGCTTTTGAAAGGGTGCTCGGTGGTTTTTGTCAGTATAGTGTATATAGGGTGTAGAAATTTTAATCTAGAACTAAAAACCAGATATCTGAAAGAACATATTGTAAGAATGTAGGCATTGTGATTGTCGACACTTTTATCTTTTAACCCTGTCGATTGCGACCACCACGGAAAGTAAAATATCCGAAATATAACAGAAATGTGAAATGATGTTTAAGATGTGCAACCTACAAAAGCAATGCCAAAATGTAGTAATAAATACTGTCAAAAACAAAACAAAGATTAAAAAAAACGCGGTCGGAGCGTGAATTTTTCAAAAGTTAATAAAAATGTCAAAACCGAAATAAAATAAAAGTGAAGAAAAAGGCAAAATTCCACATTTCGTTGTTGCATTGAACAATTTTGACTCTGTCGACATTTTAATTGTCTACATTTTGATCTTGTCAACATTTCGTAACACACGTCTCATATTCATAAGGGTCACATAGCAAACTAAGAAAATAATTTTGCACTTGTGTTCGGTCACAAGATATGAATTACAAGGCTCTTTTGAAGTTTTTAACCGCCGTGCACATATTTATCAGGTTTGCACGACAAGCAAAGTTAATAGTGTTGCGCTTTCATTCAGGCACCAAATATTAATCATTAGTCTCTAGGCCTAGGCCTTTTAAGAATTTTTCAATAAGCGTAACACTCTTGACTTGTCTTGCAAACATTATGAATATGATCACGGAGGTATAAAAATGACTAAAAATGTCTATGCCAAGGACCTATTAATTAATGTTTTGTGCTCGAAAAAAAGTGCATCATAATGAACTTGATTTTCTATGAAAACCTTATGAATGTGATCACGTCGGTATAAAAATTAGTCCAGTGGCGCAGTGGTCTAAGCGATGGCTTCTGATCATTCGTCCGAAAGGGGTCCGGGTTCGAATCCCGGTGAGGCATGGATGTTGTATTTGTCTTACGGCACTGACTCTCTCCCTTCCCTGCAACCAGTGACCCTAAATTAAGGACGGGCGACTGCTTATAGCCCATTGAGTTGCTCACGGGGGTCGTTAAACCTCTAATAAAAAAAATTAGTAGGAAGGCTAAATTGCATGAAAAAGGAAGTGTTTTTTTTTTTTTTTGGTTGAAGGTTTAATGACCACCGGTGGCGCAGTGGTCTAAGCGATGGCCTCTGATTATTCGTCCGTAAGGGGTCCGGGTTCGAATCCCGGTGAGGCATGGATGTTGTGTTTGTCTTACGGCACTGGCTCTCTCCCTTCCCAGGAACCAGTGACCCTAAATTAAGGACGGGCGACTGCTTATAGCCCATTGAGTTGCTCACGGTGGTCGTTAAACCTCTAATAAAAAAAAATTAGTAGGAAGGCTAAATTGCATGAAAAAGGAAGTGTTTTTTTTTTTTTTTTGGTTGAAGGTTTAATGACCACCGGTGGCGCAGTGGTCTAAGCGATGGCCTCTGATTATTCGTCCGTAAGGGGTCCGGGTTCGAATCCCGGTGAGGCATGGATGTTGTGTTTGTCTTACGGCACTGGCTCTCTCCTTTCCCTGGAACCAGTGACCCTAAATTAGGGACGGGCGACTGCTTATAACCCATTGAGTTGCTCACGGTGGTCGTTAAACCTCCAAAAAAAAATGACCACCGTGGGCAACTCAATAGGCTATAAGCAGTTGCCCGTTCCTAATTTAGGGCCACTGATTCCAGGGTAGGGAGAGATCCAGTGCCGTAAGACAAACACAACATTCATGGCTTGCCGAGATTAGAACCCGGACCCTTCTCGGACGAATGCTCATAAGCCAGCGCTTAGACCACTGCGCCACTGGGTCGAAAAATGACGTGTCGGATTGCAATGCTATTCGAGAGGAAGGTAAAGGTTACCAGGGACAATAAATGATTAAACATTGAGACTGATATGGGAAATATTTATTGAGCTACACGCCAATAAGATGTGTCCCTCAGAATGGCGTCGGGACGCTATCTTTGCTCACACAGCATGCCAGACGTCTCGGCATCAAGTTTTACAGATTCCTAATGGTGCCCTGCGATAAGCCATCCCATGCAGGTTGAATCTTCTCACGCTGTTCGTGCAGATTCTGCGGTAGAAGCGGAGTGTGGATAGCGCGTCCAGTAGCATCCCACACATTTTCAATCGGCTATAGGTCTAGCGATGCGGCTGGCCATTGAAGTCTAGCTCTCGAGACCGCAGCAGTATGCGGAGGAGCGATGTCCAATTGGAAAATCGCACATGAGTGAGCGTTCAGAAAAGGTAGGGCTACTGGTTGCAGGAACACATTAACGTAACGTTGGGCTGTCAAAATGCCTGTAATGAACACCAAAGGTTATCTGGCATCTCAGGCAGTTGCAACCTAAGCCATGACACCAAGCCTTTTGGACGTGTGACGCTCGACAATAAATCGTTCATCTTGGCGATGATCAAGGGTGCCTCTAAAAACGGATTCGTTGGTCGTCTCCTCCAAGACAAAAGCGGGACTCGTCACTGAAGATCACTCGCTGCCATTCTTAGTGGCTCCTGGACAATCTGGCACGACACCATTGCAGTCTTTGGCGACAATGAACTGGTGTTAAGGGCAGTCCTAGTAACGGTCTGCGTGCGTGCAGTTCTACGTCGTGCAGCCGTCTGCCAATGGTGCTGGCACTAATCGGACAATGCATGGAGGGCACCACTGCTCGTGGAATATCTGCAACCGTGGCTGTTGGGTCGCTCCGCGCATGTTGGGCAACCCGTCGGCCCTCTCTCTCTGTGGTTCGCCTAGGTCTCCAAGACCCTTCCTGTCGCTGCTGCGTGCCTTGGTCTATCCACTGCCGCTAACAGCGTGCTGTGGTGATATCCCCACAAACGGTATGACGCGCAATACGACAATAAGACCATCCCGCTTTCCGGAGCCAGACGATGAGGCCGCTCTCGAATTCCTCCAACTACTCGCTTTGTTTCAGAACTTTTCTCCGAGGCATGCTTCACTTGCAAAAGATGCACGAAACACAACAGCATGAGTCCAAATGCCAAGCACGCGCAACAAGACGACATTACATAGCCGGTTAAGCACAGTGCTACGACCTTTCCTTCCTCACTTGCGTTGCATGAGCGGCCGAGCTTGGTATCTGAATAATTTCCATGTCTCACGACGTCAAACCCACCCACCAAGTTTCATTCCTGTCGGTTGCTTCCTTCTGGGTGCAAATATATATATTTTTTTTGACGTAGAGTGTATATATAGCCCTTTGTGTCCAGTTTTGCGTACGGCCACTTGTGCAAACTTCACGAAACCCGGCTATAATCTGAAGTAAAAAGAAACTGAAAAACAAATATTTGGAAAACACAAACTGTAAGGATTTATTCTGTGACTGCAGACATTTTTTGGACCCTGTCCACATTATGACCGCTACTTTAGGAACAAGATAATTTTATGAAGAAAAGATAAACACACATCATTAGTGGAAGTAATGCGAAGCACGAACTATTCAGACATAGTATGGTGCATCATATCGTAGACATATCAGAGGGAACAGTTGCATGTACGTTTCTATTGGGAAGTTGGGCTTTTCTTTGCTTTTATAACAGTTTGTATTTCATGTGGAATAAATTAAAAGAAATAGTGTACAGTCTTCAGAGGACTGTAGTACCATTCCTCATGGAAGAAAATTTTAAGCTCCTTGAAGGACGATGATGGAGGAAGTTTTCTTTTCTTATTCTCCTCTCCTATTCTACCCACAATGGCTCAACAGTCTTATAAGTCTGGTAATTGCGTTGGTCTTGGGAGATGTTTAACTTCAAATATCTGGATGCGTATATTGGAAGAAGAAAGCCTTATCATCTTGAAAGATGGTATCGTTCGCTGGAAACAATGTTTCCATCATGGAGTGAGCGAAGGGAAAATGTAAATGAGGATGCCTTAGAAAAAATCCAATATCTGCAATCATTACCTATCCAGATTTTGTACTCTTGGCACTATTGCATCTCCCATTTTTGTACGAGGTTTGCACCGAAAGTAATGCAAAAGTGGGCGTAACTTTTATTATAAACTGAAGAGGTCGTTAAAATGGCTGCTGTTGGTAGAACAAGCCTTTCTCTATACAAAGGTACTACTCAACATAGTCTCCATCACAAGCGATGCATTTGTGCCATCGTTGAACTCAACGATCGAATCATCTTTGAGAAAGTTCAGGTATGGTCTGTTGCACCCACTTCTTCACAGCACTTTCGCCTCGTCTGTGTCATCAAATCCTTGTCTTCGGAGAATGTTCTTTATTGGACCGAACAGGTGGAAGTCGGAGTTTGCAAGATTTGGGCTGTACGGTGGATGCGGGATCACCGATCAGCCTAATTTTGCTGATAGCCTGATTTGTTACCAAAGATGTGTGTGATCTCGCATTGTCATGGTGAATGTGGATCCCTTTCAGATTCTTGTTTGGTTTCTTCCAATTTATGGCTTTTTTAAGTTCCTTGAGTGTCTCAATGTACCGCTCGCTGGTCACGGTACGGCCACGTTCCAGAAAAACAAGGAGAATCACACCTCGCCCCTCCCCCTAATGTCTCTATGACTTTCTGTGCTGATCGCTGGGTCTTGAACTTCTTAGGCCTTGGTGAAGAGGTGTGACGCCATTCCATGGATTGATTCTTCGTTTCCGGATCGTAAAGATATGCCCACATTTCATCCCCTGTCACCAGATCGAAAACAAAATGTGTCTACATTGATTTCAAATGCTTCCAGCAGATCAGAGCAGACTTCCGTCCTTCTCTCTTTCAAATCGGGTGTCAACTGCTGAGGTAACCACTTTGCACACATTTTCGTATATCCTAAGTTTTCCATCATCTTCTGTATGGCATTATGACCACAGTCCAGTTGTGCAACAAGCTCATTGATTATGACTCGTCTCTGTGTGCGAATGAATTCATCAACTCGCTGACGATTCGTGTCAATGGCCGCATATGATGGTCTCCCACTGCGTAGGTTGCATTCATTGCTGGTTTTCTCTTCTTTAAACTTCTTCATACATCTGGGCTCTTGTAAATAGTGTCATCTCCGTAAACATTCTGTAGCCTTCTCTGAATGTCGGTCAGCCTGCACTCTTCCCTCGTCAAGAACTCAATGACGGCCAGTTGCTTCTGCTTGTAATTCGTTATTTACCTGCAATGAAGAAGAAAAATTACTGTAGAGGAAGAGTTAATGTACCAACATGAGCAATTTGAACGACCTCTGTCAGTTAATAAAAAGCTATTCCCACTTTTGCATTACTTTCGGTGCAACCTTCGTATTAGCATTAGTAACTAGACGCTTGGAAATAGCTACTCTGCCATAACTTTCAACTTTGAGTTTCCGGTGAACTGTTTTGCTAGATACTGGTTTGCATAGACTCACATTAGCTTCTTCAGTTATTTTTGTGGCAGTAGTTTTTTATTAGTTATACTGGGTTAAATTTAAGGCAGTAGTTTTGTACCGGCTTCATTGTCCTGCGATCTCTTTCAGTTCGAGTAGTAGTTTATCGTTTGGCTATAAGCCGTTTCAGCTCCGATTTTCTGACACAGTTCGTCTAAACTTGGCGAATGAATTCATAACTTTCGATACAGTTGCTGTTGGTACATTTAAAAATTTGCCGTTTCAATCTGCCCTAACTGAACCGGCTCCAGTAACTGTCTTTTATTGGAATTCAGTTCCATCAGTCATTTTGCGTCGTGTGCAAGTTTTGTCGCCTCTAAAGAAGCTACTGCTGGCATCCTCGGACCTTGACAGTTCTACCTGCAAGAAAACATACACCCAAACAGACTGATCATAAGTGGACTATTACAAAATGTAGTACTTTTATGGCAGGTGTTTCTGTTATTTTATCAACCATTTGTACATAATTCATATTTTCTCTTTTAACTGCACATCATATTTCAATTCGACACGAATAAGGAACAGATTTTTTTGCAGAGCGTCACAAAGTAGGAGTACTATAGCGTTACAAACCTAATCACCGTGCAAGTGAGACTCTCTGGTTCATTTAGAATTTTACAAAACCTATTCGCTTTGAAATGTGACGCACTCACTCGTTTAGAAAATTACAAAACCTAATCACTATGGAAATGTGACGAACTGAGTCATTTAGAATTTTACGAAACCTAATCACTTTGGAATATGACGCACTCAGTCGTTTAGAAAATTACAAAACCTAATAACTATAGAAATGTGACGAACTGAGTCATTTAGAATTTTACGAAACCTAATCACTTTGGAATGTGACGCACTCAATCGTTTAGAAAATTACAAAACCTAATCACTATAGAAATGTGACGAACTGAGTCATTTAGAATTTTACGAAACCTAATCACTTTGGAATATGACGCACTCAGTCGTTTAGAAAATTACAAAACCTAATAACTATAGAAATGTGACGAACTGAGTCATTTAGAATTTTACGAAACCTAATCACTTTGGAATATGACGCACTCAGTCGTTTAGAAAATTACAAAACCTAATAACTATAGAAATGTGACGAACTGAGTCATTTAGAATTTTACGAAACCTAATCACTTTGGAATGTGACGCACTCAGTCGTTTAGAAAATTACAAAACCTAATCACTATAGAAATGTGACGAACTGAGTCATTTAGAATTTTACGAAACCTAATCACTTTGGAATATGACGCACTCAGTCGTTTAGAAAATTACAAAACCTAATAACTATAGAAATGTGACGAACTGAGTCATTTAGAATTTTACGAAACCTAATCACTTTGGAATATGACGCACTCAGTCGTTTAGAAAATTACAAAACCTAATCACTATAGAAATGTGACGAACTGAGTCATTTAGAATTTTACGAAACCTAATCACTTTGGAATATGACGCACTCAGTCGTTTAGAAAATTACAAAACCTAATCACTATAGAAATGTGACGAACTGAGTCATTTAGAATTTTACGAAACCTAATCACTTTGGAATATGACGCACTCAGTCGTTTAGAAAATTACAAAACCTAATCACTATAGAAATGTGACGAACTGAGTCATTTAGAATTTTACGAAACCTAATCACTTTGGAATATGACGCACTCAGTCGTTTAGAAAATTACAAAACCTAATCACTATAGAAATGTGACGAACTGAGTCATTTAGAATTTTACGAAACCTAATCACTTTGGAATGTGACGCACTCAATCGTTTAGAAAATTACAAAACCTAATCACTATAGAAATGTGACGAACTGAGTCATTTAGAATTTTACGAAACCTAATCACTTTGGAATATGACGCACTCAGTCGTTTAGAAAATTACAAAACCTAATCACTATAGAAATGTGACGAACTGAGTCATTTAGAATTTTACGAAACCTAATCACTTTGGAATGTGACGCACTCAGTCGTTTAGAAAATTACAAAACCTAATCACTATAGAAATGTGACGAACTGAGTCATTTAGAATTTTACGAAACCTAATCACTTTGGAATATGACGCACTCAGTCGTTTAGAAAATTACAAAACCTAATCACTATAGAAATGTGACGAACTGAGTCATTTAGAATTTTACGAAACCTAATCACTTTGGAATATGACGCACTCAGTCGTTTAGAAAATTACAAAACCTAATCACTATAGAAATGTGACGAACTGAGTCATTTAGAATTTTACGAAACCTAATCACTTTGGAATATGACGCACTCAGTCGTTTAGAAAATTACAAAACCTAATCACTATAGAAATGTGACGAACTGAGTCATTTAGAATTTTACGAAACCTAATCACTTTGGAATGTGACGCACTCAGTCGTTTAGAAAATTACAAAACCTAATCACTATAGAAATGTGACGAACTGAGTCATTTAGAATTTTACGAAACCTAATCACTTTGGAATATGACGCACTCAGTCGTTTAGAAAATTACAAAACCTAATCACTATAGAAATGTGACGAACTGAGTCATTTAGAATTTTACGAAACCTAATCACTTTGGAATATGACGCACTCAGTCGTTTAGAAAATTACAAAACCTAATCACTATAGAAATGTGACGAACTGAGTCATTTAGAATTTTACGAAACCTAATCACTTTGGAATATGACGCACTCAGTCGTTTAGAAAATTACAAAACCTAATCACTATAGAAATGTGACGAACTGAGTCATTTAGAATTTTACGAAACCTAATCACTTTGGAATGTGACGCACTCAGTCGTTTAGAAAATTACAAAACCTAATAACTATAGAAATGTGACGAACTGAGTCATTTAGAATTTTACGAAACCTAATCACTTTGGAATGTGACGCACTCAATCGTTTAGAAAATTACAAAACCTAATCACTATAGAAATGTGACGAACTGAGTCATTTAGAATATGACAAAACCTTTTCACTTTGAAATGTGACACACTCAGTCGTCGTTTAGAAAATTACAAATCCTAATCACTATAGAAATGTGACGCACTGAGTCATTTAGAATTTTACAAAACCTAATCACTAAATAGGCTGCAATGGAATACCGTCCTAGCACGATTTATTTTAAAAGATGAAATACTATACACAGGTTAAAACGTACGTTAGTACTTTCAAAGTGACACTCACTTCATCTTCAGATGTACTGAAACAAACGACATCTCAATATCATATATATACACTTGTGCACTATGGGTTCCCTACTACTTGGTCACGTGACATGACGTGGCTGTTCTGAAATTTGAATGCAAATCATGATGAGGATAATTTATAAGTACGAGATTACATTAGAATTAAAACATGTCATGCTACTCGATATAACAATCCGTCTCGTAATACATGAATAACTTGTTCCGAATCTCCAGATAACTCAGAAGGGGTGTAATCATTGCAGCATTGGTCTCCAAAGGTTGTGATGTATACACTCTCTAAGCATAGTAGTTGAGTGGGTAGAGGCGGGGGTTGCCATTCACTTGTGCACCATGGGTAGTAGGGTACCCGTGGTGCACAAGGGTATATATATGATATTGAGATGGCGTTTGTTTCAGTACATCTGAAGATGAAGTGAGTGTCACTTCAAAAGTACTAACGTACGTTTTAACCTGTATATAGTATTTCATCGTTTAAAATAAATCGTGCTAGGACGGTATTCCATTGCAGCCTATTTAGTTCTGTTGCACAGAGTCATCTAGCTTGTATATAAACCTAATCACTTTGGAATGTCACGCACTCAGTCGTTTAGAAAATTACAAAACCTAATCACTATAGAAATGTGACGAACTGAGTCATTTAGAATTTTACAAAGCGTAATCACTTTAGAAATGTGCTACACTCAGTCATTTAGAATTTTACAAAGCCTAATCACTTTAGAAATGTGATACAGTCAGTCATTTAGAAGTGTACAAAACCTAATCACTTTAGAAATATGATACAGTCAGTCCTTTAGAAGTTTACAAAACCTAATCACTTTAGAAATGTGATACAGTCAGTCCTTTAGAAGTTTACAAAACCTAATCACTTTAGAAATGTGATACAGTCAGTCCTTTAGAAGTTTACAAAACCTAATCACTTATATACACTCAGTCATTTAGAATTTTACAAAGCCTAATCACTTTAGAAATGTGATACAGTCAGTCATTTAGAAGTGTACAAAACCTAATCACTTTAGAAATATGATACAGTCAGTCCTTTAGAAGTTTACAAAACCTAATCACTTTAGAAATGTGATACAGTCAGTCCTTTAGAAGTTTACAAAACCTAATCACTTTAGAAATATGATACAGTCAGTCCTTTAGAAGTTTACAAAACCTAATCACTTTAGAAATGTGATACAGTCAGTCCTTTAGAAGTTTACAAAACCTAATCACTTATATACACTCAGTCATTTAGAATTTTACAAAGCCTAATCACTTTAGAAATGTGATACAGTCAGTCATTTAGAAGTGTACAAAACCTAATCACTTTAGAAATATGATACAGTCAGTCCTTTAGAAGTTTACAAAACCTAATCACTTTAGAAATGTGATACAGTCAGTCCTTTAGAAGTTTACAAAACCTAATCACTTATATACACTCAGTCATTTAGAATTTTACAAAGCCTAATCACTTTAGAAATGTGATACAGTCAGTCATTTAGAAGTGTACAAAACCTAATCACTTTAGAAATATGATACAGTCAGTCCTTTAGAAGTTTACAAAACCTAATCACTTCAGAAATGTGATACAGTCAGTCCTTTAGAAGTTTACAAAACCTAATCACTTTAGAAATATGATACAGTCAGTCCTTTAGAAGTTTACAAAACCTAATCACTTTAGAAATATGATACAGTCAGTCCTTTAGAAGTTTACAAAACCTAATCACTTTAGAAATGTGATACAGTCAGTCCTTTAGAAGTTTACAAAACCTAATCACTTATATACACTCAGTCATTTAGAATTTTACAAAGCCTAATCACTTTAGAAATGTGATACAGTCAGTCATTTAGAAGTGTACAAAACCTAATCACTTTAGAAATATGATACAGTCAGTCCTTTAGAAGTTTACAAAACCTAATCACTTTAGAAATGTGATACAGTCAGTCCTTTAGAAGTTTACAAAACCTAATCACTTTAGAAATATGATACAGTCAGTCCTTTAGAAGTTTACAAAACCTAATCACTTTAGAAATATGATACAGTCAGTCCTTTAGAAGTTTACAAAACCTAATCACTTTAGAAATGTGATACAGTCAGTCCTTTAGAAGTTTACAAAACCTAATCACTTATATACACTCAATCATTTAGAATTTTACAAAGCCTAATCACTTTAGAAATGTGATACAGTCAGTCATTTAGAAGTGTACAAAACCTAATCACTTTAGAAATATGATACAGTCAGTCCTTTAGAAGTTTACAAAACCTAATCACTTTAGAAATGTGATACAGTCAGTCCTTTAGAAGTTTACAAAACCTAATCACTTTAAAAATATGATACAGTCAGTCCTTTAGAAGTTTACAAAACCTAATCACTTTAGAAATATGATACAGTCAGTCCTTTAGAAGTTTACAAAACCTAATCACTTTAGAAATGTGATACAGTCAGTCCTTTAGAAGTTTACAAAACCTAATCACTTATATACACTCAGTCATTTAGAATTTTACAAAGCCTAATCACTTTAGAAATGTGATACAGTCAGTCATTTAGAAGTGTACAAAACCTAATCACTTTAGAAATATGATACAGTCAGTCCTTTAGAAGTTTACAAAACCTAATCACTTTAGAAATGTGATACAGTCAGTCCTTTAGAAGTTTACAAAACCTAATCACTTTAGAAATATGATACAGTCAGTCCTTTAGAAGTTTACAAAACCTAATCACTTTAGAAATATGATACAGTCAGTCCTTTAGAAGTTTACAAAACCTAATCACTTTAGAAATGTGATACAGTCAGTCCTTTAGAAGTTTACAAAACCTAATCACTTATATACACTCAGTCATTTAGAATTTTACAAAGCCTAATCACTTTAGAAATGTGATACAGTCAGTCATTTAGAAGTGTACAAAACCTAATCACTTTAGAAATATGATACAGTCAGTCCTTTAGAAGTTTACAAAACCTAATCACTTTAGAAATGTGATACAGTCAGTCCTTTAGAAGTTTACAAAACCTAATCACTTTAGAAATATGATACAGTCAGTCCTTTAGAAGTTTACAAAACCTAATCACTTTAGAAATATGATACAGTCAGTCCTTTAGAAGTTTACAAAACCTAATCACTTTAGAAATGTGATACAGTCAGTCCTTTAGAAGTTTACAAAACCTAATCACTTTAGAAATGTGATACAGTCAGACATTTAGAAGTTTACAAAACCTAATCACTTTAGAAATGTGATACACTCAGTCATTTAGAAGTTTACAAAACCTAATCACTTATATACAGTCAGTCATTTAGAAGTTTTCAAAACCTAATCACTTTATAAATGTGATACAGTCAGTCATTTAGAAGTTTACAAAACCTAATCACTTTAGAAATGTGATACAGTCAGTCCTTTAGAAGTTTACAAAACCTAATCACTTTAGAAATGTGATACAGTCAGTCCTTTAGAAGTTTACAAAACCTAATCACTTTAGAAATGTGATACAGTCAGTCATTTAGAAGTTTACAAAACCTAATCACTTTAGAAATGTGATTCAGTCAGTCATTTAGAAGTTTACAAAACCTAATCACTTATATACAGTCAGTCATTTAGAAGTTTTCAAAACCTAATAACTTTATAAATGTGATACAGTCAGTCATTTAGAAGTTTACAAAACCTAATCACTTATATACAGTCAGTCATTTAGAAGTTTTCAAAACCTAATCACTTTATAAATGTGATACAGTCAGTCATTTAGAAGTTTACAAAACCTAATCACTTTAGAAATATGATACAGTCAGTCCTTTAGAAGTTTACAAAACCTAATCACTTTAGAAATGTGATACAGTCAGTCCTTTAGAAGTTTACAAAACCTAATCACTTTAGAAATGTGATACAGTCAGACATTTAGAAGTTTACAAAACCTAATCACTTTAGAAATGTGATACACTCAGTCATTTAGAAGTTTACAAAACCTAATCACTTATATACAGTCAGTCATTTAGAAGTTTTCAAAACCTAATCACTTTATAAATGTGATACAGTCAGTCATTTAGAAGTTTACAAAACCTAATCACTTTAGAAATGTGATACAGTCAGTCCTTTAGAAGTTTACAAAACCTAATCACTTTAGAAATGTGATACAGTCAGTCCTTTAGAAGTTTACAAAACCTAATCACTTTAGAAATGGGATACAGTCAGTCCTTTAGAAGTTTACAAAACCTAATCACTTTAGAAATGTGATACAGTCAGTCATTTAGAAGTTTACAAAACCTAATCACTTTATAAATGTGATACAGTCAGTCATTTAGAAGTTTACAAAACCTAATCACTTATATACAGTCAGTCATTTAGAAGTTTTCAAAACCTAATCACTTTATAAATGTGATACAGTCAGTCATTTAGAAGTTTACAAAACCCAATCACTTATATACAGTCAGTCATTTAGAAGTTTACAAAACCTAATCACTTTATAAATGTGATACAGTCAGTCATTTAGAAGTTTACAAAACCTAATCACTTTATAAATGTGATACAGTCAGTCATTTAGAAGTTTACAAAACCTAATCACTTTAGAAATGTGATACAGTCAGTCCTTTAGAAGTTTACAAAACCCAATCACTTTAGAAATGTGATACAGTCAGTCCTTTAGAAGTTTACAAAACCTAATCACTTTAGAAATGTGATACAGTCAGTCATTTAGAAGTTTACAAAACCTAATCACTTTAGAAATGTGATACAGTCAGTCATTTAGAAGTTTACAAAACCTAATCACTTATATACAGTCAGTCATTTAGAAGTTTTCAAAACCTAATCACTTTATAAATGTGATACAGTCAGTCATTTAGAAGTTTACAAAACCTAATCACTTATATACAGTCAGTCATTTAGAAGTTTACAAAACCTAATCACTTTAGAAATGTGATACAGTCAGTCATTTAGAAGTTTACAAAACCTAATCACTTTAGAAATGTGATACACTCAGTCATTTAGAATTTTACAAAACATAACCACTTTAGAAATGTGATACACTCAGTAATTTAGAATTTTATAAAATTCATCATTTTGGAAATGTAACGTTCTTAGTCATTTAAAATTTTTCAGAAATTTGAGAGAGTATTTTTTATGAAGCATCTAACAGAAGTTGATGTCAATTCAAAACCTTGCCCGTGTCCAGGAGCTTTAAGGAGAAAGAGCCTTTAATGCTTTTAAAAATTTCGTTTTGGTGTGTGTCCTCCAAAGGAAATCGTTAAATAAACACGACAAATGAAATTCCGCCCTACATTTCCGCGCTTTATGTGAAGAATCGAAATACAGGAGAAAGACCAATAATCATTACATTTCAGAGAAAGCGAAAAAGGGCGGTAAGATTTCGTTTGATCGATTTTTTGAAACGACTCGAAATCAGTTTCTTAACGCATCGTCGATTCCGGTGCCATGGTGATTTGCTTGTGCAAGAAAATATCCGATTGGAATCAGTTGCTCTTGGTGACGACACTGCTAATCTCCCGGGAAAATCAAAGGAATATCTGCTTTCGTTTCAAAAGCTTGAATAAACAAGAACTGGACAGAAGATTCAGCCGACGCCGTGTCTGGGTGGAAAAGAAATTTATTTTCCCTTAATCTAATTTGAAAGAATTCAAAACAAAATCCATTCTCAACACTGAATCGAAAATGAGAAGAACTTTAATCGAAGCTGCAATGCGTGAAATCTACACAAAGAACATTGGAGTGGGAAAAATAAAAATATATTTTTCTACAACTGTGCTCCGATGAAATGAAAGGAATCAAATTCAATTAGAAATCAGGATCAAGAAATTAAAAAGGATTAGATCGTCTAGAAAATATTTCGATATCTGAATGTGCTTCCGAGAATATTTTGCAAATAAAGTCTGATTTTAGATAATTAATTTCTCACATCCCACAGGAAAACCAAAACACAGTGACACGCTAAAATAAAAAATTCACTGCATTTTGCCATTTCTGTCGAAACTTAAAATAGCGTTAAGAAGGTAACGGAGAAATAATCACACTATCTTTACACGTTTCCTGAGCTCAGAAAATTTTTGTATTTTAAATACACCGATCAGCCATTACATTATAACCACCTCCAACCAACAGAAATGAGCACGCCTGGAGACCGAACGGTGGCGCAGGTGAAGTTCACAGAGCAGTATACATGGGTTATCCAAAATAATGGAAACACTTCGCTGAAAACAGTTACTTTGGTATGTGCTGCTTTTTTGAGTAAAACAAACATGTAGCTACACTTTTCTTTTATAAAAAAGTGTTGCTTATATTCTCAAGGGTCTGTGTGTTTGCATAATTTCGTTCCAGGTGAAGGCACAGTGAGTGACCCGAAGGAGTTCCAAAGAGGGCAGATTGTAGGAACCCGTGTGGTTGGTGCGCCGTTAACCACAGTGGCACAGGTATTGGGGGTATCGAGAGGTACCGTGTCGAAGGTCATGACAGCATACAATGTTCACGGCACAACAACATCTGCGAGACACAACTGTGGAAGGAAAACCAAACTCAATGCGAGAGACAGGAGATCATTAAAGACGATTGTGACCGCAAGGAGGAAGACCACAGGGACGAAAGTAACTTCTGAGCTTAATGCACATCTCCAAAACCTAGTGTCGACCCATACCGTGCGAAGGAAATTACATAAGCACAATATTTATGGCAGAGCTGCGATTGCAAAACCCCTGGTGTCACAGGTGAATACGAAACGGAGACTACAGTGGTGCCAGGAACATGAAACGTAGACTGCGGATCAATGTCTGGTATTCCGATGAATCAGGTTTCTCACTATTCCCCACCACAGGACGGGTTTACGTGTGGAAAATCCCCGCAAAAGCCTACAAACCAGAGTGTCTCCTTCCTACAGTGAAGTATAGGGGCGGTTCCGTAATGGTTTGGGCCGTGATCTCGTGGTTTGCAGCAGGTCTCGTTATCACCTTACACGGAGAGATCACTAGCAGTGACTATGTCACTCTTTTGGTCGACCATGTGCATTCAATGGCGGATACATTGTTTTCGTCAGGGAATTGCACCTTTCAAAATGATAATGCCCCGATGCACAGAAGTTGAACTGTTCAATCATGGTTTGAGGAGCATTAGAATAAAGTTGCACACCTTCCCTGTCCTGCACAATCACCGGACTTAAACATCATTGAGCCCATGTGGTATGTGATGGAAAACAGGGTGCGATCCCGTTATCCTCCTCTGGCGTCTCTCAAGCAATTGGAGTAGTTTCTGCAGAACGAATGGTACAACATACCACTTACCGCCGTCCAGGACTTGTATGCGTCCATTCCATGAAGGATTCAAGCAGTTTTAAATGCCAAGGGTGCTACCACACCATATTAGGTGCGTAACACTTATTGTTTCAAGGTGTTTCCATTAATTTGTACAACCCCTGTATATACAATCCGAGGACTGGCTTTCGGTTAGTAGAGTGTTCGGAGTCATAATGGGAAAAGTTGCTGACTTATTTTAGTTTGATAAAGGACAAATTGTGATGGCACGGCGCTTTGGAACCACGATCTCGAAAACTGCGCTGATTGAGGCTTGTTCACGTGCCGCTGTAATAAGTACGTATCAAAAGTGGTGCACAGATGGCCGAACACCGAATCGTCGTTCAGTCGTGTGTCGTCCGTAACTCATTGATGCTAGAGGGAATTGGAGACTGTCGCGCATTGTTTACAGGGAATCCAGAGCCACAGTACGATAAATCATCCGGATCTACAACAGTGGTGATCAGTGCAATGTGTCACAGCACACAGTTCATCGCAGCCTTCTGTGCATGGGCCTGCGTAGCCGAAGACCCAGCCGGGTCCCCGTTCTCAGTGCACGTCCTCGCCAACAACGCATGAAATGGGCCCAACATCATCGAGATTGGGCAGTGGATGATTTAAAGAAAGTGGCCTAGTCTGACGAATCAAGATTTCTGGTGCATCACGGAGACGGCCGAACGCGGATACGGCGATTATCGACAGAGGCTATGGCACCTGGATGCACTGTTGGACGGAAAGGGACAGTGGAGGCGGTGATATGCTGTGGGCGATGCTTTCTTGGGACACTTTAGGCCGCAATAGCACAATCTCCGACAGCTGTTAGTTATCTGAACGTCGTTGCAGACCAAGTTCACCCATTCATGGCAATTGTATTTCCTGCTGGTGTAGGTCGTCACCAACAGAGTAATGCCCCATGTCACACTACCAGAATCGTCAAGGAGTGGTTCGAGGAACGTGCTGGTGACTTTCTGTTAATGCTCTGGCATCCAGATTCACCTGACATGAACCCAATCGAACATTTGTGGTTGGACTTGAAAAAGCGGGTTCGTGCTAAATCACCACCACCACGAGTGGCCGCTGTTTTACTGGCCACTCGGTCCTACAGCTTATTAACTAGGAGGTGGTCTTAATGCAACGACTGATCGGTGTAAGAATGAATGCCGCATGCTTCGGATATTGTCATCGTGTTGAAATATGGCATCATCATTTCTAATAAATAGAAATTCGAACAAAAGAGGGTCGTAGGAGAAGCGTCTAAAATAGTAAAAAAATCTACATATTGAAGTAAATACATGTTCTTAAAGTAAATTTAAGGAACGCATAAACATTAATTTAATGTACAGGGTGATTCATAAAGAAATATACAGTTTCAACGCATTGTAAAACAAGAACAATGTAAGATGTTTTATGTTACCTGTAACAGAATTCTAGAGGAATGTTTCACGTTTTTTTTAGAGGCAGTCACAGATGTGTGCACCCTTAGCCATACGGCACACATCAAGCCGGTAAGTGTAGTGATAGCGGCGGTGATACGCTATTTCAGCTCCGCTACATCAACAGGAAGGGAAGGGGTGAATGGGCGAATAACTTGTCCTTTTCGTCCCCTCCCCACAGGAAAAGTCAAGGTGTTAAGTCATGACTTCGGGGTGGCCATTGGGTCAGTGGCATGTTGTAGTCCGCGGCTCGTCCAATCCATCGGTGAGGAGGATGTTCATCGAGATAATATCGCACGTCGCCTAGCCAGTGCGGTGGTGCACCATCTAATTAGAGAATAAAGTTGTCACTGTCGTACTGCAACTGTGGCATCAACCAAAGACTTAAAATATCCATAAAAGAGCCTCCCGTGACAGTTTTCTTGAGAAAAAGAAGGGGCCGTACACTTTCTTTTTAGGACACAGCACAGAACACATTTACCTTAGGGGAATCTCGCACGTGTTGCACTGTAAATCTAGGATTCTCCGTTCCCCAAAAGCGAACATTGTGCTTGTTTGCCTGACCACTCGGGTGAAATGTAGCTTCATCGGTGAAAACTAAGTGATCGGCAAAATCGTCATTTTCAAAACGGTGCTGCTTTTCGGCACAAAATTCAAAGCGCTTTGTCTTGTCAAAGTCAGTGAGATTTTGCAACATCTGCACTTTGCATGGAATCATTTTCAGCTTCTTTCTCAAAATTCTCCAGACAGTGGGCTGTGAAATCTGCACTTCACGACTCACCCTCCGCGTTGATTTTCCCCGAGCTTCGTTGAATGGCGGTGCAAACACTATCGACGACTTCTTCCGATACACGCGGTCGTCCAGGACTTTTAAGTTTGCACAAACAGCCCGTAGTTTCAAATTTTTTATACCAATCGTGGATAGATTTTCTGGTTTGAGGTTCTTTTCCGAATCGTGATCAAAAATGCCGTTACACAACAGTTACAGATTCTGTTTTTTCTCAATTCAACAACGCAAAACGCCTTCTCCACTTCAGACGCTGCAATTTTGACTGACTTGTCACGTGACACGCGCGCTGTTGCCTACGTCACTTGCCTCAGTAGCGGGACACAAACTTTATGAGTACATCTACCTAACTAACGGTTCGCAGTTGTGGTCCGTGTCTTTAACTGTTACTGTTTTACAGCATCTGGAAACTGTATACTTCTTTATGAATCAGGGTGTATTATAAATTAGTAAAACTCTGCTAGTAATCCGAATTTTTGGCATAAAATATAAATCCAAGCTTTGTCACAAATTTTTGAAGAACAATAGACTGAATTACAGAGCGCTTCAACAACAGAAATGCGGTGACTTGACTAGATGATAAACGATTAGATGTGGATTCAGTTATTTAATCAAAAACACGAGGCGTCATGTTGAATGTGTACGGGATCTGTTGGAAGGATAAAAAAATGATTCCTTGAAGAACTGGTTCCAAACTCGTGGAAACGCTAAAGCGATATTATCATTTCAAGCCTCGCTGTTTGTGATCTCCAAAATTTCTCGAATCGCACTAGATTTAGGGGCGCAGTAGGACCCTAATTTCTTTACATCATTTTACTTTGGAGCAGTGAGTGTGAATTTGACTTCTCTGGATAGGGAACTGTAGTTACTAAACCGACCTTTGTCTCTCTTTTATGCTCATTGATTCTAATTCAATTTACGCTTGGTCATTCCAATGTAGTATCTCATGGAACCGTCCGGATATTGTAGAGGAAAGGCGAAACACCTGTCTCGTTCCAAAGAGGGTGCTTTTCATTATTTCTCTTAAGCATGGTAAATAAAGATATCGGAGTCCTTATATCAACACAGAAGTATATCTTCATGAGTGCGTCTTTGAATTGACAGGAATATTTGTATGTAGGGAATTAAGCCTAGGTAGCGTAGCTTCAGCATAGAACGATTAACACGACTGGTTCTAGTTTTTCGATAAAATTATATATCCAGTTCGTGATGTATCCTGCCGCAGTGACCAATTCGACGAGGCGTTTTGGTTTGCATTATCTAGAAAGAATATCGGATAAACGGCGAAGGATCTTCTAATTCGAGAAAGGAAGAAAGCTCTTTTGTAATCAGTTGGACAGAATGAACTGCGGAGAATCTTTTTGGGGACAGACGTGGATTTATAATAGACTTGTGTGCAAAGGGGTTGTTCGGAGATTTGCTCAGTAAAAGGTAAGGTTGTGCACAAGTGTGGCGCAATTGTCACACATGTGTTCTAGATCCAATTGATCGTTGCAAATATATTATTGATTTTGTTGGAGGACAAGCGGGAGAGTTTCCTTCCTTGAGGCTATGTTTATAATATGTAGTCCTCATATCGTAGACTGGTTGTAAGAACCCTTGGGATTATATTGGTGAATACACACTCTTTGTCCAAGAGAAACTCCGAAGCACCCTAAGAAATTCCTTCGATCCTGATGAAACTGCGCGTTCAAGTACCTCAGGGCCGAATACATATCGTTAAAAAATAACGACCAATTAAGAAATACCATACTCTAGAGCGCATGGGAGACGTGCATCGAAGAGCGTATATCAAAAGCGAACCTCCCACGCAGGAACAAGTGTGACAGCGGATTGCAATTGCACTAACGTCTACGGAATGTGAGAATGCTTAGACATCGGATTCGTGCACAACATGAGCAGTTGAGTGATTTTGAGAGATGACGTATAACTGGACTGGGAGAGGTGGGCTGATCAAGTCGGCGTATTTGTCAGGCACTTGGTCGGAGCGACTCGGCAGTCGGACGATGTAGGCGCCAATGAGTCGAGGATTGCACATCCCAGCTGCACGCCGGCAGTGGACGGCTGAGGGCAACGGCAGAACGCGAAAAAATTTTTCAATAGCATAATACCCGGTCATTTGCGGCGGGGCTCAACCAGGCCTGCCTCCGTAATGTCGACACCCTTCAATGGCTAGCCCGATCGTCCGACCTCTAACCGATCGAACATGATTGGGACATGATCCAACGCCACCTACGCCCCATACCGGAATGTCAGCAAACTATTACACACCGTCAGGCAGGCTATATTCAAGACAGTAACCGTGAACTGTATGTGTCTATGCCACGCCCGGTAACCACTTGATCCTAGCCAGTGGTGGCGCTACAATGTACTGTCTTGTTTCACGCGTGTAGCTGTTTTGTCCGAATAAATGGCCCAAACTGCTCTGGAATTGCAATCACTTCATTTCCTATACGTGAACATTGCCCATACCAATTTTTATTTCTATTGAGTGTATCGTTCTGGGTGCTCCTTTTTTTTTGTGGGCGGGAGAAATAAATAGTGTGTTTTAATCGAACCACTTAAACAGGAAAAGATCGTATGTAAAGCAATATTGCCAGACCTTTTGTTTTTTTCTGCCTGGTAACAAAAATTCTACCAAAACAGAAAATTTCCAAGGTATTCCATCCATCGTGAGGACGAAATGAATGTGGTCGAAGTGAAGGGTAAACAAAATGATCTGTGGACTAAGTGATCAGCGGCAAAAGTAAACGGTATAGAAAGCGAACCGTGGAAGAAATGAACAGTGGGCTAAATCAACGGTGGACAAATTGAACCGTGGACAAAATGAACTGGGACGAGTGCATGTGGACGAAATGAACAGTGGTCTAAATCCACAATGGACAAAGTGAACGGTGGACAACGTGAGCCGGGGACGAAATGAACTGGACCAAGTGAATGTGGACGAAATGAACTGTGGGCTAAATCAACAGCGGACAAAGTGAACCGTGGACAAAATAAACTGGGCCAAGTGTACGTGGACGAAATGAATGGTGGACAAAGTGAATCGTGAAAATGATGAACTGGGCCCAGTGTACGTGGACGAAATGAACAGTGGGCTAAATCAGCATTGCAGAAAGTGAACCGGAGACGAAATGAACAGTGGGCTATATCAAGAGTGGACAAAGTGAAATTTGGACAAAATGAATTGGCCAAGTGCTCGTGGACGAAATGAACAGTGGGCTAAATCAAGAATGGACAAAGTGAACCTTGTACAAAATGAACTCGCCAAGTGCTCGTGGACGAAATGAACAGTGGGCTAAATCAAGATTGGACAAAGTGAACCGTGGACAAAATGAACTGGGCCAAGTGCACGTGGACGAAATTAACAGTGGGCTAAATCGACAGTGGACAAAGTAAGGGATGGACAAAATGAACTGTGGAAGAAATGAACTGGACCATGTGAATGTGGACGAAATGAACAGCAAGCTAAGTGAACCGTGGACAAGGGCTAAATGAACAGTGGACAAAGTGAACCGTGGACAAGGGCTAAATGAACATTGGACAGAATGAACTGGGTCAAGTGCACGTAGACGAAATGAACAGTGGCCTAAATCAAGAGTGGACAAAGTGAACCGCGGACAAAATGAACTGGGCCAAGTGCACGTGGACGAAATGAACAGTGGGCTAAATCGACATTGGACAAAGTAAACGATGGACAAAATGAACTGTGGAAGAAATGAACTAGACCATGTGAACGTGGACGAAATGAACAGCGGGCTAAGTGAACCGTGGACAAGGGCTAAATGAACAGTGGACAAAGTGAACCGTGGACAAGGGCAAAATGAACATTGGACAGAATGAACTGGGTCAAGTGCACGTAGACGAAATGAACAGTGGCCTAAATCAACAGTGAGCAAAGTGAACTGTGGACAAAATGAACTGGGCGAAGTGCACGTGAACGACATGAACAGTGGACAAAGTAAACGATGGACAAAATGAACTGCGGAAGAAATGAACTGGACCATGTGAACGTGGACGAAATGAACAGCGGGCTAAAGGAACAGTGGACAAAGTGAACCATGGGCAAGGGCTAATTGAGCAGCGGACAAGGGCTAAATGAACATTGGACAGAATGAACTGGGTCAAGTGCACGTAGACGAAATGAACAGTGGCCTAAATCAACAGTTAACAAACAGATCTGTCGACAAAATGAACTGGGACAAGTTCACGTAGACGAAATGAACAGTGGACAAAGCAAAAAGAGACCCAGAAAATTCAACATGAAACCTCACAGTTCAAAGAAAACTGAATATGACACCTCAAAGTTCCCAGAAAATTCATTATGATACATATAATTGTTCAGTAAAAGTTTTAGTAATCCGGCTTCGTTTCTTTTAAATTGCTTAGCTTCGTATATCATCAGTTTTGGGATGTACTGACGTGTGTGGTAGCATTAACAGTACATCTTCTTAACAAGAAAAAGTTGAATGCTTATTACAGTCAAACCTATATCACAATGAAACAAAATGTAGGTACAGTCAACAGTTGATGTAGGGCCCCTCGATTTTACACCACCTTTGCATAACGTCACACATTAGATCTAAACGCTTGTAATCTATATAAAACATCCTTCGGTCATTTGACATATCACCACACGCTTGGCATCTGCCAACCGCCAATGTGAACAGACAATTTACTGAATGTAAACTCTACTCCTTGATATGGAGTTTTATCCCCATCTGCTTTGGTTACAGCTTTACTTTGGTGTGGCATGGTATCACATGTTTATTAAGTTTAATCTGCTCCGGGATCAAAAGATCCCCGGATTCAGCCGAACTTGCACGTTGTTGCTATTACTTCTTCACTGTCCTTTCGAACATGCCCGAGATTTTTGATCTCTTTTAGATCGGATGAGTTTTCAGGCCAGTTGAAATGTGGAACGTCTCTCTCACGTTCTTCGAACCAATCCAGCGAAATTCTAGCTCGATGAACGCGAGAGTTATCGTCTTGAAACGCAAAATCTACTATGTGTCCTGAAAGAAGAAAATTTCGTGCAGGTGAAACAATTCAGAAGGTAAGTAAGTTGCAAAGCACGATAATGAACGAGCCATGAATATTCAATTGTAAAGTAAAAGACAAACTTTATATACAATTAAAATCACTAGCTACAATAGGTTAAAATGCCACATGTAAGATCCCTCTGGCTTGCCTCAAGCCCATCAACAGACAAAATGCAGATAGCATTGCGTCGACGTACCACTAAATACAAGAGGAAGAACTCCCAGGATGCATCAGTAGTTACGTAATATGTGAAGTTTGTAATTCATAATATACATATATATGAACAAGACACTATTCGGCAGCGGCTACGGATTCTGCTTTATCAGGGTTAAATACACTGAAGTGCCAAAAAAACTGGTACACCAGTCTAATACTTGTTAGGTCCCCCACGGGAGCACAGGATTGCAGAAATACGACGAGGCATGGATTCCACTAGCTTCTAGAAATATGCTGTAGGCAATGCACACCATACTTCCTGCAGAGCGTTCCACAATTCGGGTGTATTCCGAGTTCTCGGATTCCTGTGTTCGATAGCGTGTTGCATGGCATTCCAAATGTGTTCTATCACGTTCAGATATGGGAACTTGGGTGAGAATGGCAACACCCCAAACTCAGATGAATGCTCCTCTAACCATAATGTGGCGTCCTGACACTTGTGTGGAGGTGCATTGTCCTGTTGGAATAGGCCCAATCCATCAGCATGAATGCAGGACATGAATGGGTGTACCTCGTCAGAAATGATGCGTACATATCGTTGGCCGGTCCCAGACGTTTTTAGACGTACCAGGGGTCCCAGTGAAGTCCAGATAAACACACCCCATACTATTACGGATCACCCAAGTCTCTGTTGACAGGCGAGATCCATGGCTTCACGAAGTTTGTGCCACACACGAATCCTTCCATCTGCCCGATACAGTTGGAAACGCGACTCGTCAGACAAGGCTACTTGTTTCCAGTCATCAAGTGTCCAGTGGTGGTGTTGCCGTGCCCAAGCGAGGCGCATACCTCTGTGTCGTGCACCCATCAAGGGGACTAGAGTTGGGCATCGGCTCCCAAAGCCCATATCGTGCAAGGTACGTTGCGCAGTCCGGACGCTGATGCTTGTTGAGTCTCTAGCATTTAATTCCGATGATACCTGCGACAGTGTTGCACGCCTTTCGCGTGAAACGATTCTTGACAGCAGACGATGGTCACGTTCACCCAATGTCATTTTGTGGCCACACTGGTATCGTAGGTTGGAGGTTTTGCCGGAATTCTTGTAGTAACGGTACGCCCTTGCAATGGTCGTCCGTGAAAATCCGAACTTCCTTTCTATCTCCGAAATACTACGGCCCATCTCACGAGCGCCAACTATGACACCGCTTTGAAAATCGCTTAAATCGTTATTACTTGTCTTTCATGCCGAAAACAGCTCTGACAGCTGGCAAGGATGTCCATCACTTTATATACGCACTGGCTGACGCAACCGAGTACGCGCATAGGTGACGTTGCTATGTATGTTGCATAAACTCGTCTGTACCAGTTTTTCTGGCAGTTCAGTGTGCATTTTGGCATAAGACCTCCATAGGTATCATCCGTTGGTGGTTGCTATTATGCAAAATGCCTGTCGAGGGCATCAGATTGATATCGGCGTCAGGACAACTAACTTAATTACGTTTGCTAAATCAAACCGTGACACCGCAAATACACTGCCGGACAATTGCTAAGGACGGATGACAATAGCAACGATAGCAACCATAAAATGGAAGGCAGGAAAATGTGGAAATTAGCATAAGTGCGGGATACAGTAAGACGTGTTGTGCGTATGCAAATTTTGGATTGCCGAACTTGTTCGTGACGTCATAGCGCTGATAAGAGATATAAAGGATTTGACGCGTATTGACCGTTCTTGTTCAAACGCAAAGTTGAAAGGGAAAGAATCAATTGACGATCTTGCAATTTTCAGTATGTCTTCCCGACATTACCTAGATGATTTTACGCGTGGCCGTATTATTGGCAAGATTGAAGAAAGGCGAAAAATAACAGATGTTGCCAGGGAGTTCGACGTCAGCCACAGTGTTGTTTCAAGGCTTTGGAAATCATTTCAAACAAATGGAGAGTGTAGCAAACGTCACGGGGGAGGTCGTCTTTGCAGTACGACACCTGCAGAAGATCGGTACATAGTGCTATCAACAAAAAGACACCGGCGCAGCACAGCTAGTGAGGTAGCAAATCAGTTTATGGCTGCTACTGGCAAGCGGATCTCCCGAAAAACTGTCGCCAGACGTTTGCATGAAGGAGGACTATGCGCCCGCCGTCCTTTTGTGTGCATCCCATTGTCCAGACGTCACCGTACCGCCCGTTTGCAATGGTGCCATCAACAACGCAATTGGACTGATAACGACTGGTCTGCTGTCCTCTTCTCAGATGAGAGTAGATACAGTCTATCGTCTGATTGTAGACGACAACTGATCTGGCGTGATAGTGGTACTGCATATTGTCCAGCAAACATACAGGAAAGGGACCGATATCCGACATGTAGTGTCATGGTATGGGCTGGCATCATGATCAATGGCCGTACGTCCCTCTATGTGCTTCCAACTGGAACTATGACTGGCCAACGATACATTAATGATGTTCCGCTACCTCATGTTCGCATGTTCCGTGGTGCTGTCGGTGATAGATTCATTTTCATGGACGACAACGCTACATGTCATCGAACAGTCGCTGTCCAGGAGTTTCTTGAGAGCAAGGATATTAAACGCCTCGTATGGCCAGCACGTTCTCCAGATCTGAATCCCATTGAAAATGTGTGGGATGCTTTGGGGAAGAGTCTTGCAGGTCGCCAATGCCCTCCAATAAACAAGGACACTTTCATCCGTGTACTGACAGAGGAATGGGATAAATTACCCCAACAGCTGCCTGATAATGTTGTGCAAAGCATGACACAAGGTGTGGAATCTTGCATCGCCCTCCATGGTGGCCATATCCCGTATTGACATCTTACGCCGGAACGCTTGCGGACGGTAATTGCATTTTTTTCAGGTTTACGTATTCTGCACAAAATGGCCTGTTTGTCCCTTGAACACGTTCCAAAGCCTTCTGGATTTCAGAGCACAATAAATTGTCTTTCTTGTAATGTCCTGGCATTCTGACATTATTTTATTTCACTTGGCATCCAACCGCACTTACTTTTTTATGCGCTATATAGCCGTTTATGATCCGTCCTTAGCAATTGTCCAGCAGTGTATTAACATGAAGCATGGCGTGTACAGCATACCCCTGACGTCAAGCAATTTATAAACCAGTGACAAAATTTATATAGGCTCGACACTTCGCCCTGTTGGTGTACGTGTAGCCGAACACCAATGCGAATCAGGTCTTGTGCTACCACCACCGCACTCGTCAAACTGGTGGCTGGGGGCCAAAACACACCCCTTTGGAAAGAGATTAAGATACTTGCTCCTGCTTCTAATAAATTTACTGTTTTATTTACCGAAAAGTAATACATTTGCAGTTTGTCGAACAATTGCTGTAATGACGATTCTCAATAAATATTACCACAGCTATGGAGGTCTTATGCCAAAATGTATATGTATAACCCTGATAAAGCGGAATCCCTAGTCGCTTACGAATAGTGTCTTGTATATATATATATATAAACTCACCAACCCGCTTGGCCAGCGTGGTGAGTTATGGCCAAACACCTCCAAAATGACTCTACAACTTAAATCTTGGCCCTCAGTCTCCGGCAGCTGGAATGTACCTGGCCAAGGCAGCGGCCAGTGCGACATGAAGGCAGAGGGTGCTAAGAATCCCCGGAGGACCGGACTAGGCTGCCATTTGATGCTGACCTTGGCTACCTATAACGGACGCTCCCTATCTTCTGATTCAAGGCTTCTTGAATTGGAAGAGGAACTACAAAGGATCAAGTGGGACATCGTGGGGCTAAGTGAGGTAAGGAGAAAAGGAGAAGATCTCATTGAACTGAAAAGTGGACATCTCTTCTATTATCGTGGGACAGATACTGGCAGAACTAGTGGTGTTGGATTTATAATAAACAAGAAACTGAAGGATTAAGTGGTAGAAGTTGAAAGTTCCTCTGACAGAGCTGCACGACTCGTTATCCAACTATCGAGAAGATACCAGGCTCAGATTATTCAAACTTATGCACCCACCACAAGTCATCCTGAAGAAGAAATTGAAGAATTTTATGAGGAAATTCGTCATCTAAATAATAAAGGTAAGCAGCACTTGAAGATAATTATGGGAGATTTCGATGCAAAAATAGGGCAACGGCAACAGAATGAAACTTCAGTAGGTAAATTCGGTCACGGCAACAGAAACCAGCGTGGAAATACTCTCGTTGAGTTTGCAGAGGCAGAAGGATTTTTCATCTTGAACTCCTTTTTCAAGAAAAAGCCGCACAGGAAATGGACATGGAGATATCCAATTGGGACGACTAGTGAAATTGATTTTATTATGTGTAACAAAAAAATTCGTCATCGAAGACTGCAGTGTGCTGAACAAGTTCAACACAGGTAGTGACCATAGATTGGTGAGATGTAAGATGCACCTCAACACTAAACCGGAACGTGGCAAGCTCATAAGACGAACAAAATGTATTGACATAACCAACCTTAAAAAACTCCATAATACTTTCAAGTTGGAACTGAAGAACAGATTCTCTGCTTTAGAAATCCTAACATCGGAAGAAGTGGATATTTCGGAAGTTAACAGAAAAGTAACCAAAGCTCTAATGGAAACAGCAACAAAATTAGCTGGGTCTAAGAACAAGTTGCATGTGAACAAATTATCAGGAAAAACCAAAATGTTGATGCAAAAGGAAGAGAGATGAGGACAACTAAAGAAGATGTGACTTCCAAAGTGGAATATATAGAGCTATGCAAGACAACACGAAAAAGTATCACTGAAGACGTAAGGAAATTCAACTGTGAGCTAGTGAGGAAAGCAATTGAAAACAACCAAAGCCTTAAGATAGCAAAGGGACATCTCAGTAAGGGAAGAAAACAGATTATGGCTCTGAGAAAAGAAGATGGTTCTATAACAAGAAATAGAGGCGAAATTTTGACAAGAGTGAAAGATTTCTACTCCAAATTATATGAAAGGGATGATACATGTACTCCAGACATCATGAAAGGTACCAGAGTTCTTCCAGTCCTCCCAGCAGAAGTTGCTCATGCAATCAAGAACATGAAGCCGGGGAAAGCTCCAGGAGAAGATGGAATTACTATAGACATCATACAAGAAGCAAGTGGAGAAATTGAAACAGTACTCGCCCAAATTTTCACTCGATGCCTTAATGAAGGAAGATTCCTGAGGATTGGAACAACGCTACAATGATCCTGCTACATAAAAAAGGTGACATTGAGGATCTCAGGAACTACAGACCTATCAGCCTCCTATCAGTGGTTTATAAAATCTTCACTAAAGTTCTTTCACACCGCTTGAAGGTAACACTGGACATGGCTCAACCGAGAGAACAAGCTGGATTCAGGAGTGGCTACAGCACAATAGATCATATCCACGTACTGAGAGAACTAATTGAAAGAGCGAGGGAATATGAACTTCCATTGTGCATGGCTTTTATCGATTATGAAAAAGCCTTTGATTCGGTGAAACCATCAGCAGTTACCACGGCTCTGAAATCCTGCGGTATTGAAGATGCATACATTAATATTATTAATAACATATATGAAAATGCAAGTGCAAAGATTCGGCTGTTTGAAAATACAACACACATAAAAATTGGAAAGGGAGTGAGACAAGGTGACACCATATCTCCGAAGCTCTTTAATGCCACATTGGAAAATGTCTTTCAATCACTGAACTGGGAAAACAAAGGGATAAAGATTAATGGAGATTATCTAACCCACCTTCGTTTTGCTGATGACGTAGTCATTTTTGCAACTACCCCATCAGAGCTGCAGAGTATGATCCAGGAACTTGCTGACAAGAGTAAAGAAGTGGGATTAAAAATGAACTTTCAGAAGACAAAGTCCCAGCAAAAACAGTATTGCTGGGCCAACAGTGAGCCATTGCTGGCAGCCAGCACTGCCAGCAATGGCCCAGCACTATGTTGCCGCTGCCGAACCGTCAATAAAATGTCCGGGCGGCCAACAGAAGGGCCAGCAGTTCAGGCCAACAGCTGGCCAACAGTTGGCACCTCATCAGTTGTCATATGCCACAACAGGGACATCAGTGGTCCATCACAGGCAGTAGCTGCCATAAGTGGCCCTTTAGTGGCCCTGCAAGTACTTGCCAGAAATGATGGCTAGCCTAATGTGGTCCGCTAGTGGGCCGTTAGTGGCAGCCAGCAACCACGTGACGTAACTGGTGGCTTTGCCGAATCTTGTCCGCCAATTTCCCAGTAGTAGCAATAATAAAAAAAAAAAAAAAAGCAAGGATAACCGCTGTTTCCTAAAGCTACAATTTTTTCTACCCTTACGAAGCTTGTAAATTAACGCACTGCGCTGGGGAACTTTTCTCGACAGACCGGAAAAACGACGTTTGCATTTGACTAGATTCGATCCTGGGCCGTCTTCGTGGAAGCCGCGCTCGCTACTGACCGGTCTAATTCACGACGCTCAGGTACGTGCTGGAAGCTATCTGTTTGGTATGCATATTGTAATCGAAAGCATTCCCTCTTTCATTTTATAATATTGCGAGGTATTTTTCATAAAAGTCAGTTTCATATAATTGATAAATTAATTTTTTCAACGTAACGATAGTTTTTTTACCCTAAGGGGACTTCACTCATTTTCAAGGCGTGTACATACTTAAGAGTCGCGTTCCAAAGTTTTGTACTGTCCTTGCCGTCTTGAAAAAAGATTGTTGAATAAATATATATTTACCCGGGTTCATGTCAAATTCTGTTACATTTTTAACGTTGTGTCTTTCCTTTCCGTTGTCCGAAGCTACATTTGTTTTAAAGAGTAAAAGATATTTTATTTTACTTCTCGTTATTTTTAGAAGCGAATTCCTCCCAGTCTTGTGTATTCAACCCATGGATGAGTACACCACATACCGTTGCTTTTTTTTCTTTCAAATAATTAATAAATTTTGTACGCGTATAATTCTTTTTTTTCCCAACAAACCCTATTTTAATGGTTCTCCAGGATATGTGTTTCAAGCGGTTTCAAATTTTTCTTGTTATTTATCCACTCCATTCCATGAATTGTTATTGATGGGAATAGAGTGGGTGTATTTCATGGCTGTAATCTAGTATTTCACGGCTTAATCTGATATCTTCGTCGACGTAAAATTTCATTAGGAAATTAATTCGCCTCTCCACATATGGATTTTTTCTTAACATCCACTAAAATAACACGATGGCGATAGCGTCGTCTTCAACTAACTGGTACCATGAGAGACACAGCAAGTGTTGCTTCCGCGCATGCGCAGTCCCGATGCCTTCCACCTGCTGTTGGGGTTGCATTGGTTGCCAGCAACGGCCACTAGTGGCACTTGCTTGGAGGCCCACAATTCACGGCGATGCTGCAGGGCCATCAATGGCTCGCCAACTGATAGCGCTGCCACCAACGGACCACTACCGGGCCGTGAGCGGCAGATTTCAGCCAGCAGTGACCCATCACTGCCAGCAGTTTCCCAGCACTTGTGTTTTTGCTGGGGTGATGTTCAATGCTTTTACAAGAAATGAAGATTTATCGATTGCTGGAGAAAAACTGGAGATAACAGATACATATGTTTATCTTGGACAGCAGATATCAAGTGAGGGTCACATTGATGAAGAAATTAATCGGCGTACAAAACTTGCCTGGAGAGCTTTTGGAAGAAACAGCATAATTTTCAAGAGCAATATGCCATTATGTCTTAAAAGAAAAGTGTTTGATCAATGCATCCTTCCAGTGCTTACGTATGGTGCAGAGACGTGGACCTTAACTAAAAGAGACATACAAAGGCTGCAGACAACTCAAAGCAGCATGGAGAGGTGCATGCTTGGTATAACCAGGAGAGATAAGAAGAGGAACTCGTGGATCCGAAAAATGACGAGAGTGGAAGACATCATGATCAGAGTTAAATCCCTGAAATGGCAATGGGCTGGACATACTGCCAGAAGGACAGACCATAGATGGACAGCCGAAATTTTAGATTGGATTCCAAGGGACAGGAAAAGACCCAGAAAAAGACCACATGGGAGATGGGTGGATGAAATTCGAAAGTATGCGGGAGTGACATGGAGGAGACTGGCACAAGACAGACCGTTGTGGAGGAAACTTGGGGAGACCTTCGTCCAGCAGTGGATTGATAATGGTTGACAATGATGATGATGATATATATATATATATATATATATATATATATATATATTCTATTAAGATGAGACCTAAGACTTTCGTTTTAAATTCTAAAGTTTTTCCTTAGTTTTCAGTTTTGCTCTTCAGTATATATATATATATATATATATATATATATAGTATGACTCACGAACTTCCCATATTACGTAACAACTGATGCCTCCTGGGAGTTCGTCCCTCTGTAACGTACCAGGAGATGTGACGTACCTGCCAGAAGGACGCACACGACATAAAGGCAGATAGGAATGAGAATAAAACGTCCGCGTAGCTCAATTGGTAGATCAACTTATTCCGGAATGAGGGGATCCGGGTTCGAATCCTGGCGTAGACAGAAATGACGGAGAAATTCACTTCGTTATACCTCTTGTATTTAGTGGTATGTCGGCGCAATGCTATCTGTATTTTGCCTGATGACGGGCTTGAGGAAAGACAGAAAGATCTTGCATGTGTCATTTTAACCTATTGGAGTTGGTGATTTTAATTGAATATAAATTTCGTCTTTTACTTTACAATTGAATATTCATGACTCATTGATTATCGTGCATTGACAGCTTACTTACTTTCTGAATGTGTCCTTCTTTTTCCAAAAACTAGATAAATGACAGTAATGCGTTAATGTGATACATAATCCATAGATTTCATGCGAGTGGACAACTCAACGAATGGTCCAACTCCAGTACTTGAAATACAGCCCCAAAGCATGAACACTTGCACCTCCTTTTCGAACAGTTCTTTGGACTCATTCTAGGCTACATGCTTCAGCAGCCTTCCTCATGTCCCTGGAGCACCCATCATTAGAATGCAAGCAAGATCTGGATTTGCTGACCATATTATTCGTCGCTACTGTTCAACGATACAGTGACGACGGTGATTTGCCCAAGCAAGGCGGTTTTTCGTCTTCAGCAGTTGTTAACTTTGGACGCATCCGGGCAACGCAACTGAAAATGCCCAAGTCATGCGCTTCGCGCCGTAGCATTCTTTATGAAACTGGTTTATCGGGCTCAGAACTGTACTGTTAAAGCAGTTTTTAACCAGTATGGAAAGGTGCAGCGGTTGATAACCGCCCCAAAAGCCTGCTATCCCAATTTGCCACCACAAAGCTTCTACCGTAGTTGCTCCGCCTAAAGTGATAGCTTCCATACTTCTTCTACTGGATACGGACAGTATTGACTGTTGACTCAGAAAATCCAACTTCGCCACCTCTTGCAAGGAATGACCATGTTCTGTGTCAAAAACAACGGCCCCATTTTGCCACTCATCAGCGTCACCTGTACTGCACACAGATGCGCCTGTGAAAGGTAATACAGAATGCTACAGATGTTTTAAACACACACCTTATACAGGGTGATCTATTTAAACCAGTACCCTGAAAAAACCTTACATTTTTGCAAGGGATCGCGCAAGGAACTTCTTCTTTTTCAATAGAAGCAGCAACTCCTGGAGAATGAAAACCGCCACCGTGAAAAAGATTGTAATCCGTAACTGTAACTCAGCTCGTGATTTGTTTGTTGTTGCGTTGTCATTCACTTGCGTGCATTCGGAAACATGCAGTACTCTGTTCCAGAGCGTGTTTTTTTAGTGAAATCGTATTGGGTAACCAATTCTGTCATCAAAACGCAACGAGCATTTCGAAGAGAGTTTGGAGTTCAAAAAGTTCTAAGCAAGTCAACAATTCTGTCGATTGCAAAAACCTGGAGCAAACCGGTTCTTTTCTCAGCGGTAGCGGTAGACATCACCCTCCGATGCCTCAAACGCGCGTGGAAGATGTTCGGCAACGTTTACTTCAATCTCCGACGAAATTGTTGCGCAGATTAAGCCAACAGACAGGATATTCATACGGAACTTGCCAAAGGACAGCAAAAAAGCGAATATTTGACCATTTAAAGTGCACGTAATCCATCAGCTGCAGGAACCGGACAAGAGAAAGAGAGTTAGTTACTGAAAAATGGTTTCAAATTTTTCTTAATTTGCTATCTGATATTCTCTCCATCACATGGTTTACGGATGAAGCCTGGTTTCATCTGTCAGGCTACGTCAATTCGCAAAACAGCAGATACTGGGCTGCCGAAAACCCACACGTTATGTGTGAAACACCGATGCATTCACAAAAGGTTGGTGTATGGTGTGCGGTTTCGTCTACGAAAATTATTGACCATATTTTTTTCTGTGAGACTCTCAACACTAACGTTTATTGTCGCATATTCAATGCACTTGTGGAACAACTTGATGACATTGAATTGACAGAGGGCTACTTTCAGCAGGATGGCGCTACGTGTCCCACATCGAAAGTCTCAATGGAACTCATAACCAGCTTCTTTGATGACAGATTAATTTCAAAAAACATATGGCCTCCCCGATCTCCGGACTTAACTTCCCTTGACTTTTTTTTTTATGGTGCTACTTAAAGGATAGAGTGTACAAAACCCATCCAAAACATTGGATGCATTGCGTGAAACAATCACGACTGAAATTGGAAATGTTACTGCTCGTACTCTACACGAGACATCACTGAACATGGTGCGGCGTGTTCAACTGTGTTTACAAGAAAATGGAGGACAATTCCAACATTTGCTTTGATAAAATGATTCTCCAATACCACATGTATAGTTCTCAACTTACTGTATGATTTTGTTGTTATTTATAAAAAAGTTATAAGTAAATCACATGTTATTGGTTTAAATGGATCACCCTGTATATCCATAATCGCAATACAGCAGTTTCACTCTCCCTATTTATTCAACTCCATACGTTCATCGACTTTATATTTATGTACATGTTTCAATCAACATTCCGTAATTTTTTGACGTAGGACTACGTCTACCTCCGCTGATAGTATGGGGGCGGGGCGACTTACGGCCCACCTCCTCTGACAAAAAATAGGTCCCAATTGAAATCATTTATAGCGTTAAAAATACGTGCCGCACACTAATCGTGTTAGCATATTCGTAAACATCATGGAGTCCAATTCGCGTACTGCGCAATACATCGTGCGCGCGATGCTCGTCTCGTTCGGTGTGCGCGGGGAAGATGGTACAATATTTCTGGTGGTGCTGCGGCATTTGACTCAGTATATCTCGACAACCGTGAGCGCAACGCGACTCTGCGTGGTATCGTGTTAAAGCTCTTGATGAGATCTGTTCAAATATATGACGAACATTTCGCAGAGGTTTGAACTGAACATTTTAAAAATAGTTTTTTTTTTTTTGTGAACCGGTGAACAGTTTTGACAATATCGTGGTTTATCTGGACCACCACGAGTGCAAAACGATTGTGCGTGGCATCGTTTATAAGGTCTCGACGAGATCTATTCAAATATGTAAAGAACATATCGCAGTGGTTTAAACTAAAATTTTTAAAAATTGTTTTTTTGAGCGAGTTAACATTTTTGACAACGCCGAGGAATCCGCTGAATGAACACAAGCACAGTGGGGAAAATCAAAACGAGAGGCAAGAGCACGTAATGAGGAATATAAGAAGCCCAAGAAGACAAAGCACTACGTTGGGTAATTTGTGTATCGATTTGCTTTGTTTTTGCAATGTATCCAGCATTATTTGTAAAAATGTTGTTAGTTTCTTTTCATATCATAACCCTGTGTTGGCTATAACAAATCAAATAAACGCTTTGAAACCATACTCGACTAGCCCATTTCAAATGTCCGTTCTGCAAGTCGTAGTCCTACGTTTCGAACTGACGACTCAATCAGAACTGAGCCTCATCATCATCAACCATTATCAATCCACTGCTGGACGAAGGTCTCCCCAAGTTTCCTCCACAACCGTCTGTCTTGTGCCAGTCTCCTCCATGTCACTCCCGCATACTTTCGAATTTCATCCACCCATCTTCCATGTGGTCTTCTTCTGGGTCTTTTCCTGTCCCTTGGAATCCAATCTAAAATTTCGGCTGTCCGTCGATGGTCTGTCCTTCTGGCAGTATGTCCAGCCCAGTGCCATTTCAGGGATTTAACTCTGATCATGATGTCTTTCACTCTTGTCATTTTTCGGATCCACGAGTTCCTCTTATCTCTCATGGTTACACCAAGCATGCACCTCTCCATGCTACTTTGAGTTGTCTGCAGCCTTTGTATGTCTCTTTTAGTTAAGGTCCACGTCTCTGCACCATACGTAAGCACTGGAAGGATGCATTGATCAAACACTTTTCTTTTAAGACATAATGGCATACTGCTCTTGAAAATTATGCTGTTTCTTCCAAAAGCTCTCCAGGCAAGTTTTGTACGCCGACCTATGTATATATATATATTTTTTTTTTTTTTTTTGTCGGGTGTGTTTATAGTACAACGCCAATATGCCTTTCTCAACACAAAAGAGTACAGACACTTTCAAGCTGTATGAGAATTCCTTTACCGTTTTTTAGGACCATGTTTAAGTTCTGACAAACCTTGATGTTAAAGACAGAGATTCAGTTAGATATGCGAATCCTTGTTTTCTAACATTTAGAATATCATCTGAAGAAATCTCGCAGTATAGCGATATTTCAAACGTGCTCGTTAAATTAGATTGTGTTCTAAAAATAATTGGATTTAAATCTAAAACGCAGATAAAACTAGGCGAGGCATTTAAAAGATACTGTGATATCTACAATGATTTTATGTAATGCTGTTAATTTTTAAGTGATAAAGATTTAATAACCTAACATGTATTTTTATTCATTTTTTTATAATTGTGTTTCTACTATCCAAGTTGAAAATACTCCAAATACGTGGCGACATTAAATAAATAAATACATCGCTCTTAACCACGTTCTAGAAACACACAGCAACCGAAAAATTGTTTTTCAGCCGCCGCTGTGGAATTGAACCAACAGAACTGTCCATATCTAGCTGTTTTTCAGCGGCGGCTGAAAAACAATTTTTCGGTTGCTGTGTTTTTCTAGAACGTGGTTAATAGCGATGTATTTATTTATTTCCTACTATCCGAAACACATTTCCTCATTTAATCCTACCAAAAACTTCCGAGAAGGAGAAGGACACTTCAAACTACAGTGCGTATTAAGTAAAAACTGGAGTTTTTTGTTTTGTTTTTTCTGTTTAACATGTTTTTAATTTAATACTAAGTATGATTTTTGTTGAACCATAATTAAACAAATTTGGTTTAATAATTGGAAAATTCGATGTAACACCCTAACCTTGATGTAGCGTAACAAACGATGCGGTACATCAAAGGTTGACTGTATTATGAATATCGGCACAAACCAAAACGAGAAAGGTTGCCAAAAAAGTCAAGTTTCTTCTGTCAAAATGCCCAGTCCCATTTTGGCTAATCCTCTTCACAAATCTTTTAGAATGTGTTTGATCATATGAATGAGTGTAATTGATATTTCTGACGACTAACATCTTTGCAGAAACTGTGTGCGTGTGTGATATTAGAAAACTCCCCAAATAGCCTCCAGCGAAAACATGGTGCGACTTGAACCAACGCTAGTGAATAAACGGTTCACAGTTGCATTTCCATTTGATCACCCTGCCAAAATAGTGGACGCTTGTCATCGGATGACAAATCAGTGAGCTGTTGTGAAGTTCAGTGTTCGACTAAACTGTAAATCACATGCTCAGAACACTCTTTGTCGGTGAGAGTTCAATGCGATATCATTGTTCCCACCATTTCGACATTCTTTTCCAATTTGCCGATGATGTTGCAGACTGCAGGACTACCAATCAAGCTTTCATCCTTGTCTGCGGGCTAATCAAGCAATTAAGATGTCAGGTTCGCTCAGCGAAGTGTCTGTCAAACAGAAGGGCTATCGGATTTCATTCCTTAATCACGAAGCTTTAACAAGCCTTTCTTCTAGTCCTCTTCCTGAATTTACTCTTGGCAGCACTCAACGAAAGTACCTTGAAACGAAGACGCCGGAATAATTTCTAGAAATAAGAAATCTGTTGTGATGAGATAAGGGGACAACAAAGACAAGAAATTTCGATACCAGTTAATGCAATTACGTCTAACCAATAACTTCGTTTCTCCAAATACTTTTTAACACATATTTCTTGCATTAGTTTGTTGCAGAATTTGGCAGGAATGCATTACAAAGTAATGGAAGTGCAGATTACAATTAACGTGTAATACATTACAAGGTAATGCAGTAACAGGTAATGCGTTACAAGGTAATTCTAAGTATGGTTTGCACAAGGTATTGGAATTCAGTTGTAATGCATTACAATGAAGAGGATATAATTCAATTATTTTATGTCATTCAAACGCAATGGAATTATATTTGGTAATGAAATTACACAATTTGCAAATAATAATTACACACTAATAGTTTATAGAAATGTACGTGTGCCAAAAGCTATGTCTAGAAGAGTCGGCCATGTAGCATAGCAGACGGAGGCCTAAGTGTTGTGTAGAATGTCCTAAAAGTGGGAAGAATGGGTTAGACGTTATGTTCTTGTTCTTTGTTGAAGATTAAGATAAATTGTTCTTTGTTGAAGACTAAGATAAATTATTCTTTGTTGAAGACTAAGATAAATTGTTCTTTGTTGAAGACTAAGATGAATTGTTCTTTGTCAGCACGTCTTTTGTAAAAAGGTCGTGCTTATGCTACCGGTTTGTCCGTCCGTCTGTACCCACGCTATCTCTGCAACTATTAGTCTGATTTGAAAAATCCTTTTTGCATCGGGAAGCTTGAAATATGCGAATGATGATCCTTCATTTCGCTTTTTTTTTTTTAGGATGTACAATTTCGCCGCTAGAGGGCGTAAATGCAGATGATGTCTAATTAAAAAATACGTTTTATTCCACATATTTGCTTCTAAACATCCGATTTAAAAAAATCTTTTATCTTTCGATTCCATTTATGTCGAAGAGTATTTTAGATCTAGTTATTTTTTTAAATTACGCATAGATTTTCCGCTAGTGGGCGTAAAAGTAAATTACATTTTTCCCGATAACTCTTCTTCTAAAACTCCGATTTGAAAAATGTTTTCTTCAGCGCATACACCTCCTGATGGAAAATCTTTTGCATATAATTTCAAATATTCGTTAAATAACACTTTGACCATCAGGGGGCGTAAGTGTTAATTTTTGCTTCAATGTATTTGCCATAACATCTGAGTTTCTATATTATACATTGAAAACATTCCTTCGTGGACTCATGCCACTTACATCGATAAACCTTTTCGGAATATTTTCTTCTTAATATATTCCACAGTTTCTCCGTCAGGGGGCGTAGATGTATATCTTATTTTTGTCAATATCTCTACTTCTAGGAGTCCGATTTGAAAAATTCCTTCTTTGATGGATAGTGTTTTCAGTGTGACATGTTTTTTCATATAATTTCAAAAATTTTTAAGTAATTCATAGACTTTCCGCTAGGGGCGTAGAGGTAAATTGCTTTCCCTCTATAGCTCTGCTTCTAAATCTCCGATTTGAACATTCTTTCTGCACCGGATACAGCTCCTTATGAAAAATCCTTTGCACATAATTTTAAATTTTTGTAAGAAATGGTTTGGCCACCAGGTGGCGTAAGTCTTAATTTCCGCTTCTGATGTATTTGCAGCAAAATATGAGCTTCTAAAATCTCGATTGAAAAAAGTCGTTTGTTGACCGATACTACTCATGTCCACAAACCTTTTAGGAACATTTTGTTTTTGAAATAATGCATGGTTTCTACGCCAGAGGGCGTAGATGTATATCTTATTTTTGTCAATATCTCTACTTCAAGAAGTCCGATTTGAAAAATTCCTTCTTTGTTGGATAGTGTTTCCGATGCGAAATGCTTTTCCTATAAATTCAAAATTTTCAAGTAAATCATAGACTTTCCGCTAGGTGGCACAAAGATAAATTGCATTTTCTGCCTTATTTCTGCTTCTAAAACTCCGATTTGAAAACTTCTTCCTGTATCGCATACTAGACCTGATGGAAAATATTTTTCACATAATTTCTAATGTTTGGTAAAGAATGGCTCGGCCACCAGGGGGCATAAGTGTTAATTTCTGCTTCTGATGTATTTGTAGCAAAATATGGACTCCTGAAAACTCGACTAAATTTTTTTTTCTTGGACTGATCCCGCTCATATGGAAAAACCTTTTGAGAATACTTTCCTCCTAAAATATTGCATGGTTTTCCCACCAGGGGACGTAAAGCCACATCTTATTTTTGTCGATATCTCTGTTTCTAAGGGTCCGATTTAAAAAATTATTTCTGTGTTGGAGAGCGTTTCCGGTGAGATTTCTCATATAAATTCATGTTTTTCTTAACGCACAAGTCTGCAACCAGAGAGCTTAAGCTCACGATTCCGTTTACAGCAATATCTGAGGGATTAAAAACCCTGTTGAAAAACTTTTTTCTTCCGTCAGATACTATTGTTTTCCATACCGGTTCCATTGACTTTGGATAGCTTTGATAAATTTAATTTTATCAAAGCTATTCAAAGTCAATGGAACCGGTATGGAAAGCAATAGTATCTGACGGAAGAACAAAAGACGGATTCAAAAGACGTTCTTATTACACCCGAAAATTCGGTGGCATCTTTCTTTTTGAAGACTAAGATCACATGCAAAGGCATTGATCTTTCCTTCAGTTCCGTACTATTCTGTAACCGAAGTAAACATCCCATTCGTACTTACTTCATATGTATTATTTCGTTCAAATCACTTTTTTTACGGAGAAGACGGGGAAACTACTCATATCATACACGTACAATCACCAATACCTACATACACGTATTTGAGGTCCGAGAGGTGGAACAATTGTCAAATAACCTACACAACGTGTAAGGGTGTACTGTTTGCTGGTTTGTTCACGTTGTACTTTTACCCATAAGTTATTGGTCAATTACCAACATATAGTTAGTCATTACGATTATAATGGGTAACTGCTACATGTCCTTACAATTACCATGCAATTCTAATGACCAGTTCACCGTAATGGTAACGCTAAGTTCTTGTTCCTATTACCATTACGCTGTAATGCATTACCAATTAATTCAATTACGATTTTGCCCAATTCTGGTTTGGTGACGCCATAAAGGCAGAGATTGGAATGATGATTGGGGAGAGGACTGTTGTCAGTCACTATTATTTAGGGGCGACGCAAAGTTTGGAATGATGTTGCTGCTGAAGTTGAAAATGCGCTTCAAGAGATTGTACAGAATGGAAATACAGATTTTCAAAATGGAGAAAATTTATTTTTTAGTTTGAGGGCCAAAGGAGTACCTACGAAGTATTATGTAGGTGGTCATACTTCTGTGATCAATCAGGGTACATCCCCCTCCTCCTCCCCCCCCTCCGCTCCCCGGGCGTCAGCAACCTACTCTGCGTAAACGGTATGCTACCTTCCACAGTTTGTCATTTATCGCTTTCGAAGTTAATTCTCAACTTTCTGCCCCTCTTTCAGTGCATTCCTTATTGCAAAATTTCTTTCAGGGTGACGACGAAATGAGCGACCTAACGAAACTTTCGAAAGCTGGCTTGTTGTTGGTGTCTATCTAGTTGGTGCCTCCGCAACAACAGACGCCAGGGTAGTGGAAGCTACTGTGTCTAGCGTTATGACAGTATACAGTGCACGTGGCAAAACCTCGTCTGTGAAACACAAGCGCGGCCGGAAAACGATCCTGACTGATAGAGACAGAAGAGCATTAAAGATAATTGTTATCCGTTATAAGAAGACGACGGCACAGAAAATGAGTGAGGAGCTCAATGTACACCTTCAGACCCCAATATCAACCAAAACAGTGCTTATGAAACTGCATAAACAAAATATTCAAGGCATAACTGCTATTGTGAAACTTCTAGTGACACGGATGAGTGCACCACGGCGACAGCAGTGGTGCTAGAAGCATACAACGTGCACTGCCAATGCATGGAAGCGTGTGGTCGGATGAACCCACATTCACACTGTTCCCCACTCAGGACGTGTTTACGTCTGGAGAACACCGTCAGAGGCGTGCAACCCAGACTGTATGCTCCCAACAGTACAGCATGTTTGTGGTTCTGTCATGCTTTGGCTGTCCATACACTGAAGAGCAATTGAATTAGAGATAGCTGTCTAGTAACGTGTAGCACCACCTTTCGCCCTGATGACGGCGGCGATTCGTCTCGGCGTGGACTCGACAAGACACCGGAAGCGTTGGGAATCCATATGGATCCACGACCACTGAGCAAGCTCCCACAGTTCACGAAGATTTGATGGAGGGGGTCAGTGCCTCGAACATCCCTTTCGATGGCATCCCAGATGTGCTCGATGGGATTGAGGTCAGGTGACCTAGCTGGCCCAATAAGCGAGGTCATGTCGGTGGAGTGTTCATCCAACCATTCGGATACAATTCGGGAGCTGCATTGTCTTGTTGCAGGATAAGGTCCCCAGTGGGATGTTGAAGACGCACAAACGAGAGCAAATGGTCGTCCAGGATATCCCGGTAACGTTGACCTGTGAGGGACGATGTCCCACGTACCAGGGGTCACATTTTAGTCCACGTAAACAGTCCCCAGACGAGAATGTTACCCCCACCAGCTTGAAGAGTACCCTGCTGGCAAGAAGGATCCATCGCTTCATGTGGTTTGCGCCGTACTCGTATCCTGCCATCCGCATGTACCAACGTGAATCTTGACTCATCAGTCCAGCCAACATTTTTCCACATGTCTAGGGTCCAGTGGCGATGTTCCAGCGCCCATGCTAATCTTTGCACCCTGTGATGTGCGGTCAGCAGTGGTACCCTCGTGGAACGATGGCTTCTGTACCCCATAGCGAGGAGATGGTTCTGGATGGTGTGGCTGCTTACACGTTTTTGTGCACCAGCGTTAAATTGCAGATTGATTTCTTGCACTGTGGCTCGTCTATCCGCTGTTACAATGCGAGCTAGCCGACGATGATCCCGCTGATCCCAGATTGATTTCTTGCACTGTGGCTCGTCTATCCGCTGTTACAATGCGAGCTAGCCGACGATGATCCCGCTGATCCACACGCCGTTGGATTCGATGTACTCACGGTGCACCCGTGACACAGTGGCTCGTGAAAATTCCAGTGGTTACACGACTTCCGAGATGGAGTGACCCATTCGTCGGGCTCCGACAATTTTGCCCACGATCAAATGCGCTTAGATCCTTCGTCTTACCCATACTGCGTCCGACTCTTACTGATTCCCGTCGCATCACCCCTTATATTGTTGGATCGCTGCATACGTCATGTCGTTTCCGTTTACAGCGCTACATTTGCATAACGCCAGCTGTCTCTAATTCAATTGCTCTTCAGTATATTGGTTTTTAGCAGTTCCGCTTCTGTCATGGTCTGGGGAGTGATATCGGCAATGATATCGTGGTATTCAGCTGGTCCTTTGATCACTTTGAAAGGACAGACGACTGGCAGGGCGTATGAAACATTTTGGCCGACCAGGTCTATCCAATGGCTCAGGCATTGTTTCTTGCAGAGGAATCCATCTGTCAAGACAACGCTCCAATTCACAGATCTCGGAATGTCCAATCATGGTTTGAGGAACAAGAGGACGAACTTTCACACCTTCCTTGGCCTCCCCAATCACAAGATCTAAACATCATCGAGCCACTGTGGTCTGTGTTGGAAAACGGAGTAAGATCCCATTATCGTCCTCCTGCATCTCTCAATGAACTGGAGCAGTATCTGCATGAACAATGGTGTAACATCCCACTATCTAGTATTTGTATGTTTCCATTCCAAGGAGGATTCAGGCGGTTTTGAATGCTAAAGGTGGTATTCCACCGTATTAGGTACGTCAAACCTTTTTTCCCTAGGCTCTCACATTATTCCGCTCAATCCCTATAACTCAGTACAACTTAGCATTTTATTCACCTCAATAGATTTGTGGTCTGATGATCTTCGAACATTGTGTAAAAACACAAATTTTCCTGAAACGGGGTATCGAACCTGCGCCTACTCACCCCGTAGCCAGTTGTTCTAACAGACTAAACTACACCACAGTTTTATCGTCTTGAGAGGTGCTTCACCTGTGCAGTACATCACATCATCTCCCTCTTAATTGTTTTTTTTTATTTTGAAGCGAAGAAGGAATTTTCATCAATTTCAGACGATGTATGGAACAAACAATACAAATTTTTGGAAGACCCCAACGCCCAGTTAATCCATTTTCCACAATCAGGCGCCAATACGAAAACACAAATTTTTCGGTGACGGGGATCAAAATCGCGCATCCTCGCTCCGGGACCAGTTTTCTTAACCGACTAAGCTACACCGACTGAATGTATCGCTGCAGATTTGTCGCCTTGACATGTGCTTCACCTCTGTAGCACGTCACAGCTGTTGCTTAGGTTATAATATAAGCAAATTACATACACGTTTGGTGTGTTTTCTCGCTATAACGTTGAGTTGGCCTTATAAACAGCTCACGGCGAAGGACTCAAGCAAGTACGAAGCGTAGGTAGTGGCAATATGGCAAAGACATGTGATTTAAGCACCTTTGAATGAGGCGTGATAGTAGGCGCACGGCGGGCAGGTACAAGCAACCTCAGAAATAGCAAAAGTTTTCGATGGTACAAAGACAACTGCACCGAGGATGCACAACGTGCAGTGAACAAACAAAAAAGCAAGTAATTAGCGGTCATTCTGTAAGCTAAGGGATGGAGGGCATCGGGTAAAACGACTGGTCGATGTACGAGGGCAACAGCGGCCAGAGGGACGAGGTGAGGCAACTTGCCAATGTACGAGGGCAACAGCGGCTTCAGAGTACGAGGTAAAACGACTTTTTGTTGTACGAGGACAATGGTAGCTAGAGGGGACGAGGTAAAACGACTTCTTGTTGTACGAGGACAATGGTAGCTGGAGGGGACGAGGTAAAACGACTTCTTGTTGTACGAGGACAACAGTAGCTGGAGAGGACGAGGTAAAACGACTTCTTGTTGTACGAGGACAACGGTAGCTATAGAGGGCAAGGTAAAACGACTTCTTGTTCTACGAGGACAACGGTAACTGGAGGGGGCGAGGTAAAACGACTTCTTGTTCTACGAGGACAACGGTAGCTGGAGGGGACGAGGTAAAACGACTTCTTGTTGCACGAGGTCAACGGTAACTGGAGAGGATGTGGTAAAGCGACTTCTTGTTGTACGAGGACAACGGTAGCTGGTGAGGACGAGGTAAAACGAATTCTTGTTGTACGAGGACAATGGTAGCTATAGAGGGCGAGGTAAAACGACTTCTTGTTGTACGAGGACAACGGTAGCTGGAGGGGACGAGGTAAATCGACTGGTCAATGTGCGATGGCAACGGCGGCTAGACGAGATTAGGTAAAACGATTGATCGATGTACGAGGGCAACGGCGGCTGCAATGGACGTGGTAAAACGGCTGGCCCTTGTACCATTACAACGGTGGCTGCAGAGGATGAGGTAAAACCACTGGTCGATGAACAAGGGCAACAAAGGCTGGAGTGGACGAGGTAAAATGACTAGTCAATGTACGAAGATATAATACTGGTACATTTGAGCAGAAGCATATTTCTTGTTCAGGTGGCAAAAATCTATTCACTTCCTATGTTGTAACAGAATTTCACCCAAAGGAAGTAGTAATTCATTGATTTTCGAAAACATAAGTTCGAGGCGAAAGAGGTTGCGTAAAGAATGTCTTGGCGGATTTTCGGGCTTTTTTGTCTAGAACTGAGGTTTTTTTTAATGTTATACTGGAAAAATAATTACATTGCAGATCTCTTAATTCGTACTGGGAATCAATCAGATTGAACCAGTTTCTACAACGCAACTCATGTTTCATTATATGACTGGAAGAAAGGATGACTTTGCAGAATATTTAATTAGCCTTGAGAATTTGTCACTTGGAACTACACTGCTGGCCACCGAAAATGCAACACCAAGAAGGAAGCATCCGATTGGCCTGAAATTCGCAGCATGCGTCGCCCGCGAGAGGACAAACGATTAGCACTGCAGGGCATATGCAAATCATGTGCGCCCGGCACGCCACCAAGAAGCACTATAAGAAGGATGCACAGAAGGCGGGGTGTAAGTAGTGTAAGTGTGCTGTGCTGCCGGACTTGTGCGTGGGAGGCTTCCTGATGCCTCGTCGCAGAATACGGCAGTCATTCCAGCACGTTTCGGAGTTCGACAGAGGAAGAATAGTGGCTTATCGCGACAGCGGTTTATCGTACCGAGACATCGGCGCCCGTGTGAGGCGACATCCAGCCACAGTGAGACGAGTATGGATTCGGTGGACGCAGGAGGGACGGCCAGCCCAACGTGAGCGATTGCTGCAGCCGCGGCACACCACCGAACATGAGGACTGGCATTTGGTGCGGCGGGCATTGACGGCTCGCACCACCACATCACGAACGTTAGCGCAGGAATTAAGGTTTGTTGCGCAACAACCTACCTGTCAGCACGTACCGTTCGAAGTCGTCTGCAGGAGCGGGGACTTGTCGCACGGCACCCATTGCTCCGATTACCATTGACGTTACACCACCGGCGAGTACGGCGGCAGTGGGCCGTTGAATGCCGCACCTGTACAACGGAATGGCACGACATTACCGCTTCTGCCTGCAACACCACGATGGTCGGATCCGCGTGTGGCGGCACTGTGGCGAAAGACTGTATCACGCCTGTATTATGCATTGCCCTACCGGTCCGTCGCCTGGCGTTATGGTTTGGGGCGCAATTGGATATGACACCCGCACTCCTCTGGTACGCATCGCCGGTACACTCAACAGCCACCGCACCGTATCCGACGTTTTGTAGCCTGTAGTCCTCCCTTACATGCACGACCTGCCTGCGGCCACGTTTCAACAGACAATGCGCCCCCGCACGTGGCACGCATCGTGCAAGAATTCTTCACGGCCCACCAGGTGTCAGTGCTGCCGTGGCCCGCCTGTTCTCCCGATATGTCGCCCATCGAACACGTCTGGTCGCTGATCGGCATTTGAGTGGCCCGGCAAGCACCACCCGTGATGAACTGTGGCAACGTGTGGAAGCAGCCTTGACCGACATACCCCAAGCCCGCATCCAAAGCCTCTTTCGTTCGATGCCGTGGCGTGTAGCGACAGTTATCGCCAGCCATGGGGGCCACACGAACTATTGATGTCTGCGTGTTCCGCAAGTCGCACGGGCCTGTAAGCTCAATCGGTTTCATCTTTGTATCTGCTGTTATGTGTCCAGTAAATCTGGCTTTGCTATCTCGTGTCCTTCTTGGTGTTGCATTTTGGGTGGCCAGCAGTGTAGTTTCCATAATTATGCTCCTATTTCTTGCCATGATTGCAAGAGAGGTTCACTTTGCAGATTACGAAGATGAATATAAATGCTTCTGTGCTTCTTCAAATAGAAATTTGGGCTTCATGCGCAGTTTCTAGTGAAAGCCATAGCATTGCCTTTTGTTCCCCTTTTGCTTTATTTGTTTTTATTGCATTTATTTCCCACTTATGATACTTTACGGCTGTTAGAACAGGTTGAAAGACTGGCATATACGCCAACTGACAATGAATAATGCAATGAATTTGAGCAGGGGCATATATTTCCTCCTCCGGTGCTAGAAAACTATTCTGCTGCTGTTGCTATAACATAATTACATCCAACGGAAATAATAATTTAATTATTCATGGCAAATTAATTTCCAGGATACAGTGGTTGCGAAAAGACTTTCTTGATAAAGTTTTGAAAATTTGGAAAGTGTTCAAGGAATGCGCTGGTCCAGAAATTGTTCTCTTTTTAAACTAGAGAAAATTCTGAAATTCGTGATCCCGAAATCATTCATGCAAGCAATTATGAATTGAAAGAAGCCTAAGATTCAGGCATTCGAATGAGTTTATGCGAATGTATGCGTAATTCCCGATTTTATACTTTCAAAAATATATGTTAAAAAAATCAAAAGCGAATGAAAATCAAAAATATTGGCGTTTTCCAGAACCACAGCGAACAAACACATTTCCAGAAATTAAAAATTTGGAATCAAAATTCAGCCTTCAAGAGAGACACCATCTTTTCCGCCGCTTCGTAAAAATACCTGTCACTAAGTTTCCAGCAAAAGTATCAACTTTGTTTCGGCAGAAACTCGGTCTCAATCAACTCAATAAAACTTAGACGGAAAATTAAAGCTTGAATTGGTTCAAATGCAGACTGCCTTGCAATTTTAATTTTTTAGTTGCCTCAGCAATTTTAATTTTTTAGTTGCCTTAGACGGAAAATTAAAGCTTGAATTGGTTCAAATGCAGACTGCCTTGCAATTTTAATTTTTTAGTTGCCTCAGCACTGTGTTAATGACACCTTTGAATCTTAAATGATAATTTTTTTTTAAGAACTATCAAAGAGAAATAACCTGCTTGCTCAGTTGCGCCCGTTTTATTTTCTCTAATTTGAAGGATCATCTTTTGTTATTTTCAAACGTTACTGCTGAAATGTTAATGCCCATTATGTTAAAAAAATCGAAAGCGAATGAAATGTTTATTATGCTGATGTGATTTTAGTTCTTTCAGTTTGTATTAAATGTGTACATGGCTACAGATTTTTCTTTTTAAAATGTCGCATATTCTAGGAAAGCTGCACTCAGAAAAAGCAAACTTACCACAATCATAAAACTAATTTTTATAATTTTTCAAACAAGTTAGTAAAATCATGCAATGCATTGATTATGATACGCTTTCCAACATACCAGAAATCATTACTCCAATTATTACTCAAGTTATGAGGATAATGACTGTAAATAAAATCTCACTCCTATGACCTTGACCTTTGACCCCATTTCCATGATATTCAACAGAACCGGTAAAGTGTACTTCCGGAACAACATGATAATGTTTTGTCTCAATCGAAGCATTTTTACGTAAGTTATAACGCATAAGGGCGACGGAATTGACCCTGATTCTATTGTCCTGACCTTTGACCCCACTGCACCCATTTTCAGTAGGGTTCGTCCCCATGTGGTTTCCCTACTACATACTAAAATTTCGTTGAAATCTAGCCATATTTACGCCAGTTATGACGTAAAGGTCAATGGAATACATCCCACTCCTATGTCCTGACCTTGGAGCCCACTTCACCCATTTTCAATAGGGTTTGTTCCCAGGTGGTCCCCTACCACATACTAAAATTTCATTGCAATCGAACCATATGTAAGCAAGTTATGGTGTATAAGGGCAATAGAATGGGTCCCACTCCTATGTCGTGACCTTTGACCCCCTCAACCTCATTTTCAATAGGGTTCGTCCCCAGGTGGTTCCCTACCACATACTATAATTTCATTGAAAGCGAACCATTTTTACGCGAGTTATCGTTCCGACAGGTGGACAGACGGACGGACGGACGGTAAAAGCTGGAGCATATACGCTTCTTCAACCTACGGCTGGAAAGCGTACACAAATGCCTTCTGTTCATCTGATTTTTACTTTTAAAACGGTGCCTACGGCTAAAAATAAATGTTATAATTAAAATTTTGAAAACGTCTTTTCGGGTTCTTTTATAGAAATGACCCCGTCACTTGTGTCTTTCAGAGACGCCGCCACGTGGCGTCATGTGAAGACATTTTGTGCGTTGGAGAGGCAAAACTGTATTTCTTTTGAGGAAAAAGCTGCATATTGTTTCCTACGAATTCAACATGGCAACTTATATTCGTTCCTGACTGGCCACACCCACTCAACCATCTATGTCTCACCTGTAATGTAAAATGAAACTACTTTACTTTTGTTACGACGCGACTGGCATACAGAGAACCAGGTCGTAACATTTTATTTGGCTGTAGCGATACCTCTGCCGCCAAATAAAATGCGAGGCAAGAAATGAAGGATATTGTGGTTTCATTGATCGCAATGGCTATCCCTGACCTGAAGTCTTTCCTTGTCAGCTAAAATCCCTTCCTTCGCAGGAAAGAGGCTTATGTTCAAGGAGTTGGCCCGAGCTTTCAATAATTTAGGTGTGTATCCCGGCTTGTGGGCCAACGAAATTGTTAGAGCGACTGAAAATCAGCTTCATATCGGGCAAGTACACATGCATGACTCAGAAAACTTGGACATTACACCACTCTGGAACGGGAATCGAACCCGCAGCTCCCAATCAGATTTATTTCTGTAGAGGTATTTCTTCAGGGAATTCGCCCTCTGCTCGTCTGCTGCTAAGATGAAGGATCATACATGCTTCGATCTGCGCACGCGCGGAGCTTTTTCACCTGAGTCTTGATGCACATCCCCAGCTTCTTGGAGGTTCTTCGTCCTGTGTGGTGTGACGGTAACATACCTGAACGTAAATCCGTAGCAGCGGGTTCGATTTCTGTTCCAGGGCGAAATAATTTTCAAGTTTTTGAGTCATGCATGTGTACTTGCCTGTTTAATTTGGCATCCGTCTGCTTGCACATTTATTTATTTTTCATCAGCTTCATGTATTGCTTGTGTTACCGAGGACGATATGTACTTCATTGATTTGCTATTATCACAAAGGCGGTGGCTACGCGCCTCTGAATTATAGGGGCTTGTGTGATGGAATACAGTTGAATTTCTGGGCACACCTCCAAACGAAAGGCCTTCGTAACTCTATCGTACATGCTGACAAGTCAAGAGCAATATATATGTTTTATTTATTTATTTTATATATATATTCACCTTTTCTATCACCCCTTGGATTTATCAGCTGTAATTAAACAGCCTGCTTTGATGAATGCCGCTAGATGGCGACACATCAGTTGCTGAGCCCATCAATATGGATTTGTCTAGTCAGATGCTGCCTGATAAACCTAGAATAGCGCTGTGAATTTTATGCACCGTAGCTTAAAGCGAACGCACTCGGCTAGTTATCGAGAGATCTGGGGTTCGATCCCAGCAGTGTCGGATATACAATTGTTCAGTTGCTATTCGTTGTTTATAAAATAACGTGGACAGAGCGATGACATCGTATATTTACATATATAAGTCAAGAGCATTGAGATCAACGAAGCCGCTATGTTTTTCATTCTTACATGGGAGGTGAAAGATCCCTTCATTCCCATCAGAGTTATTATCCCGCTGCTTCCATAAGAATACATACACTAACTTAAAAAAGGTCACCGGACACCACTTCAAAAGCAAATGAACGGATCCGCTGCGTTGATAAGATGCGCGGTACAGCTGCAAACGGTATAAAAACAAGCCTGCAGTTGACCGTGATCATATTGCACTGTGAGGTTCAGTGAAAATATCGCGGCGGGAGAGAACTGACTTTGAGAAAGGAAAGATTGTTGAGTGTTATATTAGTGGGTTGTCCATATGAGAAACTGAGAGGCGTTTAAACATACCTAAGTCCACTGTTTTGGATGTACTGAATAAGTGGAGTACACATGGCGTGCCTGAAGCAGCAAAACGTACCTACAGACCAAAGAAAATGAATGATAGAGGACGCGAAGCCACAGGAGAGTCGTTACAGCTAATCAACGGAGCACTGCACAAGACCTCAGTGTACAGGTGAGTAAAAATGCTGGAAACTCTGTATGTACACGAACCATTCGCAAAGAACTTCATTCCATGGGTTACCATGGTCGTGCGGCTGCTCATAAGCCTTTCATCTCCACTCGGAATGTTACTCGTCGTTTAGCATAGTGTAGAGAATATTTATCGTGGACCATAGATCAATGGAAACGGGTCCTATGGACTGACGAATCCAGATACACAATCCATCAGTCTGATGGCCGTGTGTGTCTGGGTACGGCGGCAGCCGGGGGAACGCTATTTACCACACTGTACTGTTCATACGGTCAAGTTAGGAACTGGCAGTGTACTCGTGTGGGGGTGTTTTTCGTAGTATGGTCCCGGCCCATTGGTTATCGTGGAAAAACCTGTTAACCAGCACGTCTACCTCGATATTCCGGAAAATTATGCCTTACCAACTTTGTGGCAATACTATGGAACAGAGCCATGTTGGTACCAGCAGGATAATGCACCGAGACATAAAGCAAGGACTGTTATGACGTGGTTTGATGAAAATTCCCTATCGTGTGTGGACTGGAAAGCACAGAGCCCTGATCTTAATCCCATAGAGCACCTATGGGATGAATTACAACGCCGCATAAGAAGTTTGGAACCAAGGCCTACTACTAAGCAACAGTTAGCTGCAGCATTATGTACTAAATGGAAGCACATACTTATCGCTGTGTTCCAAAATCTTGCCGAAAACATGTCTCGAAGACTCAGTGCAAGCATTAAGGCCAAATGTTGGCCGACACCGTACTAATGTATGTCAATAAATGCTATGTTGTGTTTCTCTTCTAGGTGTGCGGTGACTTTTGTCAATATAGTGTGTGTGGCTTTTTGTGCATAAAATTTTTTTTTCTACTCCAACACACGAAATATCGCTTCAACAGCTATTTCAAAATTCAATAAAGATGTATTTCAGTCTACATTAATGCTTGATGCAAGCCAGATCTGTTGCCGTCTCTGCCCAATAACGCTATCAACGGGTGATGCAACCGAACAGGCAGCGCCCAAAATTTTCTGCTCTCTGAAATATTCACACAGAGGCCTGGTTTTGCCAAAGCTACGGCAGAACAGTTCCTTTACCATTCATCATCTCAGAAGAACAGGCCGTAAACCTGGCCCGATGGATAAGCGTTCTCTTCTAGTCCTCGATTCTCTGTTCCATGGACGAAGACAAGAAGATATTGAAAGACTAATCCCCCTGATATGCCACTTGGTAAAAATAAGGGATTTAAGCTTCGCCTTTAAAAGTTTCTGGCCATTATTATAGCACCTTTTTTTTTTTTTTTTTTGCAGGAAATCTGTCAAAAAGAATTAGTGTCCATCATCCCCACTAAGTGATCACTTTGAATAAGGGGAAAGCAACGCCTTCTGATGCATAGATTCACTCGTTCGGTCCACTTCTTAGACACGAAATATTTTCGTTTCAGCCATTTTTGTAACCCCGAGTTAATTCGTTCCGCTCGATTAAAGATTTAAATAATGGGATCGTAGACCCTCTTTTCATCCTGAATTTTGCAAATGAGAATATTTGAAATTCCTAACCTTCATATACTTCAAACATAAATCATCGCTCTTTCCACGTTAATAAGTGAGTTTCGGAAAACCTCTCATCGGCAGCCACCGGGAATCGAACCCAGGGTCTTCCAGTTACGCGCCGGACGTACTATCACTGCACCACAGCGGCCTCGAATTCTCCACACTCACATATGGTTAACTGCCAAATTACATGGCACGTTGCATCATGGAGCCATGTGAGTCTGGAGAATTTGAGGCAGCTGTGGTGCAGTGGTAGCTTGTCCGGCGCGTAAGTGGCAGACCCTGGGTTCGATTCCCGGTGGCGGCCGATGAGAAGTTTTCCGAGACTCACTTATTAAAATGAAAAGAGTGATGATTTCTGTTTGATGTTACTAATCCACGTCGAATGTTTGAATTAACTTCATTTACGTTTTTGCTATATCAGACTCGGATTATTGGTTGTCAAGATCAATTTTCTGAAGGACATAAATTTGTCTCTCTCTTTCTCATTATAATATGGAAAGAGATAAAATAATAGCAACATTATCAGCGCCTATTTGTTTTGGTTTATTACCGTAAGATGTTATTAATTTCTTCTTAATTCACAATCGTCATTTATTATGATACTTTATATGTGAAATTATTTTAGGTGAAACATGTTTCTACCTTCTCTCCACAGATGTGTCCGACGGGTATTGTAAACGAAGATACATTTAAGGATATTTTTTCATCATTTTTTCCACAGGGTGGTAAGTAAGATACTGTAATTTCAGCATGAAAATATTATCAGTTGTTAAGTGAAATCATCGATAAAGAGAATGCATGAAATTCTTTAAAAATGTGTTTATTTATTTGCACAATTTAACGGCCTCTACAACCGAATTATAGAGATGACAAAATCATAGCCATGAGGAAAAATATTGTGTCCATGCAAAAATTATGAAATTTGAGGAATAAAGCGAGAAAAGCAAAACATGCAGATATTAGGTATGGTTAACAGAAATAAACTGTGCAGCAATCAGCACACCGTAAAGCTTGCTAATAAGCACCTTTAATAGTTTATTCATTGCAGAAATATAATATACGTTTTACACAGTTGAGCAGAAGGTAAAATCTAAAGGCATATGACTGACAGATGTCAGGTTTGTATTCTGGGACGTGGAACCTGAAGTTAACAGAGCGTACTCTGACTCCAAGTAAAGAAGATATGATTTGCAACACCCATATTATTGTTTATGCCCTTGTAAGATACTGTCAGTAAGGCGAGATCTCATCTTCTTTTAAGGTCATTGGCATCACATCCTTTTCTTAAAAGAGAGGTAGAAATATCTCCCACATACTTAGCATATCTCTCAAAGTTCAGATAATACAGGAAACTGTTCTAAACAACTTAACTTTGTTTTGCAAGCCGTGCCTACCAGGGATTGCAACTAGATGAAGCCTATACTGAAAGAGGTCTTAAATAGGTGGAACAGAGTTTAGTGATGCTAAGAAAATGTCACGCAAATTGCTGGAGTTTCGTATAATGGAACATGAATTTTTCGTTCTTGTGTCAGCAATGGCGCTAGCTCATGAAGTTTCTTTAAGTTAAATAATGTATTAAATATGACACACTCAAATCGGTAACGCAATCTTTGATAGCACGTAATGGCCGTTCCATAAAAACTGAGTGTAATTTTTTTTAGTTGGCAACAGTGAGAAGGGGAGAAATAACACGCAGACAACTAACTGAATTAAGGAAGTATTTATGGCAACGGTTATTAGCCGTGTCAGACGATTCTGGTTTTGTTATTGCGCAGTTGTGTAAGATACGTTTCGCCATACAGCTATGGAGGTGAGTGATTCAGAGTTAAGAAGTGAGCTGCGTTGTGTGGTAAAATGTTTCTGTCGTTAGGGTAAAACGGCTCCAGAAACAGTTGATTTAATGAAAAAATCTTACAAAGAAAAATGTTTGAGTGAGTCAACAGTAGAAGAGACATATAACGAGCTCGTATTTAGCGAGCTATTGGATTTAAGGTGGACGTCAAGTAATTTTGCTTCCTATACTTCTAATGGAAAAACTTTTGTACAAATTTCTTTCACAAATAGTGTGTTCTCAAGGATGAAAATTTGAACATCAATTAAAATAACTTCATATTATCACTTGGAATACTTATTATTTTCTAAAACCTAATCATAATTATATTAAAAATCAATAACTTTTCCTTCGGTGGTGTTGAAACCAGAAAAAAGATGGCGCGACCTGTACTTTGATGACGTCAGTAGACAAACAAATGTTGGATTGCATAATTATGGTTATGTTTTAGAAAATATTAAGTATTCCAGGTTATAAAATGAAGCTTTTTTAATCGATGTTTAAATGTTCATCCTTGGGAACCCATTAATTATGAAGAAAATGTGTTCATAAGTTTTTCCATTAGAAGTATATACTTCTAATGGAAAAACTTTTGTACAAATTTCTTTCACAAATAGTGTGTTCCCAAGGATGAAAATTTGAACATCGGTTAAAATAACTTCATATTATCACTTGGAATACTTATTCTTTTCTAAAACATAATCATAATTATATTAAAAATCAATAACTTTTCCTTCGGTGGTGTTGAAACCAGAAAAAAGATCGCGCGACCTGTACTTTGATGACGTCAGTAGACAAACAAATGTTGGATTGCATAATTATGGTTATGTTTTAGAAAATATTAAGTATTCCAGGTAATAAAATGAAGCTATTTTAATCGATGTTTAAATGTTCATCCTTGGGAACGCATTAATTATGAAGAAAATGTGTACATAAGTTTTTCCATTAGAAGTATGGGAAGCCATATTACTTGACGTCCACCTTAACGAGCAAAACAAGAACTCTGGTTTGGTATAATACTAAATCAAAACTGCTTAAACTAAATCAAAACGTTTAACCATCGAAATTGAATGAAATCCCCGTATGTAACGAGTGAGAGAAAAGCTAAGATTATCGCTAGGGCTAGGATTTTTATGACCTAAAAATGTCTACAAAATGACCTATAAAAATGCATTTATGACCCAAAAAATTAAAACAAATGCCGTATAAAACAACAAAAGTACCAATAAATGCACATTTATTTCCTTGCAAAACTAATCAAATTAAAAACAGAAGAAGAGCTGCATGAAACAAAACAAAATGAATCTGAAAAACAATTTAATCTGTTAACTGTTGCTGTGTCAACTGAAATTCTTAATTTTACTAACCAACACAGGACCTATATACGGTAAAAACAAAATGACAGTAAATACAACTTAATTGTTTTACAGTTTCTGTGCCAAATTAAAAATTTATTGCTAAAAGAATGCTTTGTAAGAAAAAAACCCTTAAAAGTACAATTTAACTTTTTACACTTTCTGTGAAAAATGATTTTTTTGTTAACAAAAAATATGTCCTACAAAAGAAAATAAGAAGAAGACCAAAATGCAAATTGCATTTTCTGACAAATGAAAGTTTTAATTTTACAAACAAAAAAACTTATTTGAATATTTTTAATTTGCCATGAGAAACAAAGTTTTTATTTCATCAGTCTAGAATCGCAATGCACAATTAAAACCATGTGCAAATTTTCAAAAGAGAATGATTTTCTACTGTCTGCCAACAAAGCTTTAAACATGGAAAAGCTCCTTTCCACTTCTACCTACACCACAGGAGCATACTTGAAAAAATATTCATCACTTTGTTTAAAGTCTTCTGAAATTTCACCAAGGGAAAAGTTTCTCCCCGATAGCACATTTGCAATTAAACCCAGCTGTTTATATCCTACATCTTTTTTTAACTTGCTCAATTTTCTTTTGCACAACCTTTCCCACTTTTCCAGTCACAATGTTTAGACCATTCACAACTTTATTCATCAAATCTATTTGATCCACTAATAGCATTGCTAACTTCTCAAAGGAAGTAATGGCACCAGGCAGAAATCCAAAATTTGACTTTATGTAGGAAAATTCACTTACAATTTCAGGATCAGGAACTTTAATTGAGGCCCCTTCATTACTGTCCAACGAGTCCATGATCTTCTTCACCACTGTGAAGCTGTCACAGTATAGTTGCATGCTTCAATCCAAGTCCCCCATCTGGTTAAAAAGGGAGCAGACGGCAAAGGAACGTTTGGCGCCTCCGACTTGAATGATGCCACTCGAGATTGTGACTTTAAAAATACTTACTTCAAGCACCCAATCAGTTATTCAACTTCGATGAACTGTCCTCGTATCTCTTTAGCAACTCTATGACAAGCATGTGCTGGACATGTCACCAATTTTGAGTACATCTTTCAGCGTACCTGAACTTCGAAATCACGATGAAAAAATAAGTTTTCAATCTGAAACTGCTCAAAACAAAATCGTTTTATTCGTATTTGCTGCCCAAAATAATACGCAATTTGCCCTATAGGTAAATCTGTTTTTTTCGATATACCCGATATATAATCTGGGTTTTCTCGATACCTTTGCTTCTGAAAGCGTGACTTAAAGAAGCCTTCCAACACCAAATACCATTCACGCCCTGGAACATTTTGCGGATACCATAGGATTTTTTTGTAGTAGCAGATATATTATTTGTTCTGACGCTAGGGGGCGTTAGTGTGCAATCCTTTTGTGTAACTGAATGTACGCTTCTAAAAATTGTATTAAATTTGGTTTTTGCTCTATGCCACTCGCTGTGATAAAACGTGAGCGTGACATCTTTTAATAAGAGCATATTTTCCCCGCATGAGAGCGTACATGTAAAACATATTCTTCGCTATCTCTGCTTCTAGAGGCTTATTTGAAGCATTATCTTTCCATCGCGCAGCTTCTGCTGTAAAGAACGTTTTACTCATATTTCTGACTGTTCCATAATTTATACTTCTGCTACCAGAGGATATTAGCAAGAAATTGCATTTGTAAGAGAATGTCCGATTCCAAAAATCCTTGGAAAAATTCTTTATTGGTATAATACTTTTATTGTGAAACCACTTTGACCAAATGTGTTTCTTGAAAACACATAGCTTTCCCGCTAGGGGCTTAAATTTTTTCATGCCCCCCCCCCCATAAATTCCTTTCTAAATTTCCAAATGGAAAAATTCCTGCTGCCTTGGATATCCTCGGCTATGAGAAAGATTTTCTCTAAAAGTTGTGATTTTTCGTACAGCATATTCCGCTGCTAGAAGGCGAAAGTATTTGTTTGTGTTTCCGGTTTTTTTTTACTGATTGTAGAAATGGGGTCGTATTGGGGGGGGGGGGGCAAGAGGTGGGGGTGGGGTTACCGATTCACTACCTCACATTTCGTATTTTAAATGACGCGCTGTTATTTCACTAGGGGTTTAAATGCATTGACTTCTTCACTGACCCCTCCCCCCCGAAAATATACCTTGAACAATTCTCTTCGTGCGCCAAGCTTTCAAATATCGTTACATCCGAGACATCGGTGTGATACACTGTTGTGCAAAAATTAAGAACGAACAGGAGAAAGCCGCCCCGGTGGCGCAGTGGTCTAAGCGATGGCATCTGATCATTCGCTCGAATCCCGGTGAGGCATGGATACCGTGTTTGTCTTACGGCACTGGCTCTCTCCCTTCCCTGGAACCAGTGACCCTAAATTAGGGACAGGCGACTGCTTATAGCCCATTGAGTTGCTCACGGTGGTCGTTAAACCTCCAATCAAAAAAAAAAAAAAGAAAGAAGAGGAGAAAATAGCATAACAGCGGAACGAGCAGGCAGAACGGACCGAAAGACCACTCAGGAGATAGACTAGGGTCCGGTACGGTAGGGCATGCGCATATATGCAGCATGACGTAAGGGGAGGGGGATGTAAAGCACACGGGCGGTGTACGCTCAGCAATTCGGTGAAAGCTATTGCACGGTGTACATCGGTTTGAAAGACGTCGAGTTGCTGCCACCGTGTGATATGGCCAACAGGCAATCCAGTAGACGACATCTGGATGACTTTGCCCGAGGTCGCGTCATTGGGAAGTTGGAAGAAAGTCGAAGTGTGGCTAGTGTGGCCGAGGAGTTCGGGATCGCTCACACAGCATCGTTTCACGAGCTTGGCGAGCATTTCAAACGACAGGAACAGCTGTCCGAGAGTTTAGCAGTGGTCGTCCACGAGCAACCACGGCGGCGGACGACCGGTATATTTTCCTACAGGCGATAAGAGACAGACAGCGGCAGAAATCGCAAGGCACATGCAGCAGAAAACTGGACGTCCGTTATCGCGTTTTACTGTGACCCGGCGGCTGCACAAAGGTGGTCTATTTGCACGACGACCAGTACGGTGTGTGCCAATAACGCCTGCTCATCGGATACGGCGGTTTCTGTGGTGCCAGGAACACAAGAACTGAACACATCAGCAATGGGGTCGAGTTTTCTTTACGGATGAGAGCCGATTTAGTCTGACGAGCGATTCTGGACGTATACACATCTCGAGAGAGCAGGGAACACGCAATCACACCTCCAACATCATCGAAAGCGACCGGTTTGGAGGTGGCGGAGCTCTCGTTTGGACCGGTATTATGCTTGGTAGCCGTACTGACCTCCACATCTTCCAAGGAGGTTTAATCACTGGTGTCCGCTATTGTACCGAGGTTCTCCTGCCTCACGTGCGTCTGTTTAGAGGTGCTGTGGGTCCTGAGTTCCTCTTCATGGACGACAACGCTACACCTCATCGTACAGTGGCTGTCGCATAGCTGTTGGACAGTAAAGATATTCAAAGTATGGATTGGTCCGCAAGGTCCCCGGACCTAAATCCAATCGAACACGTGTGGGACCTTCTCGGAAGACGTTTGGCAACACGTCACCACCCGTCAGCAACGATTCCGCAGCTGCAATTGGTGCTACAAAAAGAATGAGCCGCGATGCCTCAACAGCTCCTTGACTACCTCGTTCTCAGCATGGACAGACGTTGTAAATCCTGCAACGCAGTCAGGGGTGATCATATCCCTTACTAAAGATTGTATTTTTCTTGGAAGCCGCCTGTTACATGGACGTTTCTCTCTTCTGTCCAGTTGTACTCGAAGCTACCTTTTCAATTAAGTGCCTTTGTATCCTTTGGATTCCTTGTTTGGACGGTTTTGCTCACTTGTCCCATATTCTTACATCTTGGGGATCTTATGGTATGATTTGAGTCGATGTGGAGCACTTCTGCACGACGTTACCTTCGAAAAACCGTCTCGTCCTTTATTTTTGCACGCCAGTGTATTTGTTGTTTCTTTTTTCATTAAGTCGTCCCAAATAAAAGCAAATAGGCATTTTTTTCGGTAAACATTGGGGGCACGGGGTGTAATTTTTTTTGTCCGTCATAACTCCGCAAAAAAGTTGTTACTAACAGATTACAGAAACTAAAAAATCATACATACCGTAATTTTCAGACAAAAATCTGCGTCACTTACGCCATTGCGGTGCTGACCCCGAGTTTTTTTTTTTTTTTTTTTTGCTAAACAAAAGATCATCAACCAGCAAGTCTCTCTCTCACTAAGTAGTGTTAAGGGAATCCATGATCTAGACCGACATTATGGTCAATGTCCGTACCGAGTTGCAACTCGTGGAACGAGGATCCATGACAGATGAACAGTACTGTAATGATACCATCCTCCGCCATGTTTGCCTGCACCATGGAGCTATCGGACCAGAGTTTGTTTTTATGGACAGTAAATTTCGCTCCCATCGTCTAGTTGCTGAAGCTGAACTACTTGAGGAAGAAGACATCCATTGAATGGAGTGGCCAGCATACTCCCCTGTTCTCAACCCAGTAGGATGTGCTTCGGAAGCTTTGCGGTGACGTCTAGTTAATAGGACACCTCCACCAGGAAGGATTCTTGAGCTCCGAAGAGCACTGATAGAAGAGTGGAAAGGTCTGCCGTAGGAACTGCTTAACAATCTTGATTATGCCACATCATTGTCAAATGTGCATATCTATTAGAGAAGGGCATAACCCATATTTATTTACCTATAAGTGTTCCTGGAAAGTACATCTTTGCGTTACTTTTAAGAGTTACAAGCGGTTGAACCTGCTTCGCATACCGAGGATGTTGGAAACTTTGTATCATGTCATGGTCAGATCTATGGTAACTAATGTTGTGTTATTAAATGACATGTATTACTGCATGCAAACATCAGTGATTAACCTACGTATGTATGTGCAACCCGGAAAATGTTGTTCCTGTTTAAGTTTTGGACATGTGTGTATGTAACGTTATTTGTCACAAATCTGATTTAAAAGCAATTGGCATAAATGAAATTAAATTCTTAGCACATATACCAAATGACCTGAACTATTGCATGAAAGTAACTGACAGAAGAAAATTTCAAGAAAGATGAAACAGTTTTTTTCAAAACTATTTTTACTGAAAAAAAACGTTGTAAATCCTCTCGAAAGAATGCAACTTCTTTTTATTAATAAAAAGGGAAGTTCTAACAGCATTTCATTGCGAATGTCTGGAAAATTGAAAAGCTTTTACGTAAGTTTCACAGAACGGTTTGCGTTTTGTATACTTAGAGAATCTCTCGAAAAGAAATAACAAGATCAGACGACATTTCAATATTATCAAATGAAGTCTTTGTGTAAATATACTTTCAACGAAACAACGTCCTTGAAAGCCCGTGGAACTTTACCGTACCAAATTAGTAAAGTAAAAGTACATATTCTTTTCACTGATGGCGACGACGAAAATGCAATTATTGTTGCAAAACCCGAGGCACTGCGTAAACTCATTGGTAGAAGCTGCTGTATGTGAACAAAAATATAAAACTGGAAGCATTTTGAAGTGGAAAAAAAGAAAGAAAAAGAAAAGATACAGCTTTGCAAATATTTTTTCTTTCTTTCTTTTCTAGATCAATTATTTCTTTTGTGTTGGCTACTTGCAACACAGAATTTTTCATTCTGCATCAGGATGGGGAATGAGAAATTTAGTTGAAAAAATCAAATCATCCTTATCCTCCACACACAACAAAAAATTGGATTACTTGAGTTCCTCCCAAACTCCTAAAGCTAAAGATTTCGCCATTCCATTCATCAATATTTCCAGCCGGACCCTTTCCCAAGATGAAACAAAAGTTTTGGAGCTTGGACCAAAGTACTGCTTCCGAACGAGATCGAACCCAAAAAGCGTCGTTTCCGAATTCGAAAGTGTAATATCACGAGTTCCAAACGACTCAAAAGATGAACTACGCCAGCTATGTTCTTCTAAATTAAGATCTTGGGTACGATCCTACTAATATGTCTAATAAATTTAGAATTCCGATGCCACTTTCGATCCTTAGAAATGACCCGTCCATAATGTTGACTCTAACGGACAAATCTGGCCAGATAGCAGTTATGGACACAGCGGACTACAATAAAAAACTTGAAGATTTTATCGCTGACTCTGGTTCTATAGCCCTTCAAAGGAACCCTCTAAATTCTTGGATTGCGCAGGTACAAAGAGCGGTCCGGTTACCCGCTATTCCAGAAGATCTCAGAAAAGCCGCCAGACTACCACCAGGACCTCAGATCCCAAAGCTCTTCGGAAGACTCAAGCACCATAAGCCGGGAAACCCACTGAGACCCATCGTATCCAGAAAGTCTGCACCAACGTACCATTTAGAGAAAGCACTATCCAAATTCCTGCGTAGTTTTCTTCCTGAATCGAACTTTGTAATAAATTCCACTCAGGATTTTATAATGAAAGCCAAGCAACTCACTGTTCTACGAGGCGACATTATCGGCAGCTTCGACGTGGTTTCCCTTTACCCTTCAATCCCCGTTCCGGAAGCCGTCAGAACATTAAAGGAGGCCATATCAAATTCAGCATTTTATATGCAGGAGTCATGCCTCAGCATCTTCAAATTAATAGACTTGGTCACTAATACTAGCTTCTACAATTTCCAAGGACAAGTATATAAACAGAATAATGGCGCTCCGATGGGATCCTCACTTTCACCCGTCCTTGCAGAAGCAATACTTCGCCCAATTGAATGGAATATATTTTCCAGCATTACCCCACGGCCTACCACTTGGCTGCGTTATGCGGACGACGTGTTTTTTGTATGGCCTCACGGAAAAGAGACTCTTCCGATGTTCCTCGATAAAATCAATGATATGCATCCAACGATCAATTTCACGATGGAGCTTCAACACAACAACGCTTTACCTTATCTGGATGTTCTTTTGAGAAAATCGCCTGACAACCGCCTCGGTACACAAGTCTACTACAAACCCACGTCCGTCCCCAACCTGATGCTCCGCAGCTCTTTCTGTCCCACAGAATACAAAACAGCTATCTTCCGTTCTCGAATTCGAAGAGCCTTCGCCGTTTCCACCGATACCCATTCTAGACAACACGAAATTGAAAGCGTCATCAAGTTAGCCACTGATGCAGGATATTCGTAGAATCAGATACGTAAATTTATCCAAAAAGCCAGGGTCAAACATTCTAATCTTCCTGTGCCGCAGATACGTTATTTAGGCTCAATTCCCTACATACCAAAGTGTCTTACAAACTCAAAAACGCCCTCAAGAAGATGAACTACGGCGTCGGCATCAGGTCTCCTGCATCTTTATACTATGCTGAAGGGAAGTAGTGAAAAACTACCTCTCTCCTGCAAAGCAGGTGTTTATGCGATCCCTCTACAGTATCCGGACGGCTCTAAACGTTACTACATTGGAATGACCAAGCGTTCGTTTGGAGTCAGAGTCAACGAACATAAAAGAGACACAAAATACGGTAAAGTAGCCACGGCTCTATCCAGAGAAGTGAAATTCAAGTCCGCTACTCCCATGTGGGACGATATAAAGAAATTAGCTACCTACTCTACCCCTAAAGGTACAGCCATTCGGGAAACCTCGGAAATCATTACCAACAGCGATGCTTGCAATGATTGCGCCTCATTCGAGTTGCCACGAATTTGGAACCAATTCTTCTAGTAAAGCCTCTGCCTACCAGGATACCGCGCGTGCAAACCAACGTGATGCGTCATATCTTTAAATGAATATAACGTCGTATCTATTGCTGTCAAGTCAAGTTTCCGCGTTCAAATTGTTAATGCGTTCTATTTTTCAGGTGCAGTTTCTGTCTAACTTCCTTGAAAAAGCTATCTGGTTGATGTGCGAAAGCTTGGAAACGCTAATGTGTCTACTTTCTACGCCAATAAATCGGACCACTAGTACAGTGGTGTTACTATTTACTAGGATGGGGGATATTAATATCTTTCACGCAATGTTTTGCCGTTTTCGTATCTCACTCGTAGGAACGTAGACAAGGGGGCAGGGGGATATATCCCCCGAAATTCACCAAATTTTAAATTAAGTATTAAATTGCAAATAATGTAAATAAATATTGTGAAAACCCTCCAGTCCGAGAATGGGGCAGCTGGTGGCCTAGTGGTCAGCGTTCGTGACTGCCGTGGAGATAACCTCAGGTTCGATCCTGAGCAGGTACGAACGTTCGAACCACTAAATACCCGCTGTGCGTCTGATGGGCACGTTAAGCCGTCAGACCACGGGTACTTGCCCCCCCCTCCCGGTATTAAATAAGGGCGTCTTCGTCCCCCTTTCTACCTCGCTTCCGTGTCACTTTCCTATCGGGCACTCTAGCCCAAATATCCTAGCTTCCTATTTCTAAGGGTTGTGTAAGACCTGGGGTCAGACACTCCCATCCTAAAATCCTCTACATATGATCTGATCAGTCCGGGAATGATGTCAGCGATATGACCAATTACACCTAACACCGTAGAAAGGCCCTTCCTCTCATTAAGGCGGCTGAAGAGTTTCTTATACGAAACTCTACTTCACAGAATAGACATAATGGACTGGCTTTAATGTCTGTTCAGAGAGAAGTTATGGCTGATCCCGAAGAATTGCTACTAGAAAAACCTCGAAAATGAGAGATTTGTAATATACACTCAGAAAAAGACAAATTTGAATATACACTATATTGACAAAAATCACGGGACACCTAGAAGATAAACACAAAATAGCATTTATTGACATACATTAGTACGGTGCCGGTCCACTTTTGGCCTACACGTGTCTTCACAAGCTCCGTGTTTGAGTGCTTTACGAACTTGGTTTGTGTGCCCCATCATTGTTCTTCTGTGTGTGGGGCAAAGTTAAAGGTCTGTGCTTTCGTTTAACATCCCTCACGAGTTGGTGAGTGCATATTCTTTTTCATTATCAGTGTTTTAATTTCAACACCTAGCTGGTCCTTTTCTTCGTTAAACCTTCCCATTGATTATGGCATCTGCCGATGAGAGCGTTGTTCCCGCCCGCATCGCTGCAGCTCCTCGCGTCGCCTCTTCAACGACAGACACAGCCGATCAATCATCTTAGCTTGCTAGAGGAGAGCCTCTTAATTTTTCTCCTGTCATTTGCACGTCTTCTCCTGCTCAGGTGTCCGACTCTGTCATTGATAACGTGGATGTGACGTCCCTGGCCTAAGCTGACGATGATGAATTCATGGACGTTTCTGATGGCGTTGCTAATCTGCCCTCTACAGTTTCTACTGCTTCTGCTTCCAGTACATTGTCTCATGCTGCGTTATGGCCTTCCAGAGGAGGGGCTTCTGCACGCATGTCTTCTGCGGCTATCACTGGTATTCCACCTGCTTCCTCCTCGTCTCGTCTGCCCCCTATGGATTCTTACGTTACTCTCAACGTTAACACCATCTTATTAGACATTCCGGAGAACTCTCCTGCTGGTCAACGTCTATATTGGACCCTCGAGTTGGGGGTTTGTTTTGATGCGCTGCCCAACACTACTTTGAAACAGTACAGCTCCGCTCTCAAGAAGATGTTTCCTTCTGGTGCCATCACCCACCTCACGCGAAAGCCACGAACTGTGATTGTTTATTTTTCGTAGAAAGAATATGCCGAACTTGTTTTGTCTCGGGGCCTATCAATTGGCGATCGTCACCTCTTGGCCGGTACCTCTGGAGATCTCCGATGATATGCTGTATGCTGCACTTAGTCGATGCGGCAGAGTGGTCGGCCCAGTGAAGTCTCTCTCCTCTTCCCCCTCTGACCCCGATGATAAACATATCTGTGGCTTCCGTAGAACTTCTCGCATCATCTTCCAGTCGGAAGAGCATATCATAAAGTTTCCACGGTTCCTCGATGTTCGTTGCGGTAACGAGCGCCGCCGGATTGAGATCCTCACCTCTGCTCATTGCTTACGCTGCAAGGCTAAATGCTCCCATGCAGAGCCACTGACTCCTGCAGCTCCAAGGCAGCTTTCTACCTCTTCCTCCGATTTTGTTGCGATGCCTCCTCCTGCATCTGCACCTCCTGGACCTAGTTCTGATGAAAATCTGATTAAAGCCTTCGATCAACACGCGTCTTTCGATGTTGCTTTTCCCCCTCCATCGGATTTTCCTCCGTTTGACTCTTCCTTGCCTTCCCGTGTTCTCTCTCCGTCACAGGACATCACGGCTGATCCTCAAGCTTCATTCACCGTCGACACTTTTGCTCCCTGCGATGAGGTGGACCTTTCTTCTGATTCCACATCTCGTGGGTCATCGATTCACGGCAAACGTCGCTCTACTACCAGTACCGAGGCCCGGAGGAAAAAGAAGAAATCACCTTCTCCAACTGGCCGCCCTCATAATTCCACCCGTCTAACAGGCTCCAAGTCTCCCCTGTTACGTTCTAGCTCTTTCTCTTCAAAGTCCAAGGGTCCTCTGCTGACGATTGAAGATTTTTCGACTCTGCTTACCAATGCCCCTCTTCCTTCAGAACCTGTCTCCTTTGAAGCTATTTACGAGTTTCTCACTCATAACACAAATCGGGAGGCTTCTCTCATCTTTTTACAGCAGTTTGAAGCAGTTCTTCCAGAGGTCTTCGACTAAGCAACCTCCATCCTCAAATTTCTCCAGCATAATGCCAAGGAACCCGACTACGTCTTGTAGTCTCGTTGTATCATCAATCGCCTCGATGCATTCCAGAAAGCTGCCATAGCTGCCCTTCATCGGACGTCGGACTTACCCATTCAAAGTCGCCACTCTGAATTGTAGGTGGTTTGCTAACCCCTTCGCTAACGCTCTCGTTCTGGAAGATCTCTCGCCTCTTGGGGCCGACTTACTCCTTCTGCAAGAGATGAACTGCCTCTCCTCGACACTTTTTCACAGATGGCGCACTTGGAACTTCACCTTTCACCACGCTTTCCGTTACTCGGTGGTCTCGCTATTGGTGTTAGTCATCAGTTTCGAACCACCCTGTCTTCACTCTCCGTCCGCAATCTCTGCCGATATCTTCTACAGCAAATCTCCTTCACTCTAGCTGGAATTCGTTTTCATGTCTTCAACATCTACGTACCATGTTCCTCTACGCACCTATCCCTGCTGTTCACGAGCCTCCGGGGAGCCATCTCTCAGGTTCCTCCCTCTGATCGAGTGCTTCTCCGGGGGAATTTCAACTGCACTCATAACCCGTCTCTTGATCGCCTGCCAGTGTCTCGTGAGCGCCGCACGGACCTAGTCGCGCTACTCCAAGGTCTTGTTGCGGACTTTTCTCTAGTTGACGTCCACCGGCATCTTCAACCTGCGGCCATCTCTCACACCTGGCGTTCGTCTGGGATGCGAGCTCCCCTGACTGCTCGCTTGTATCGCTATTATGCTTCGCCATCGCTCCTTCCGGCAATGACAGATTATCTCAATCACCCCACAGCGTCCCCCGACCACTGCGTGGTGACACTAACCGTGTTCGCCGCGTCGCCGCCTTCTCGAACAGTCCGTCCATGGAATTTTGATACTACCCTGCTTGGTGATTCCGAGTTCTGTTCTTTCATCTATGCCTTTCTCGATGCCCGTCGGGAGGGCCTTCAGTCTGCTCCATGTGCGCTTTTGTATTAGTTGGAGACCAATCAACAGCTCATTCTCTACATCCTCCAGCTATCTTTTACAACGAAGACCTTCCGATTGATGCAACTCGATCATGCTCGACAGATGCTTTTCCTCATCAGTTTAGCTGATCCGTCCTTCTCTGTTACCCAAGCTGAGCTCAAGGCGCTACTGGAACCCCTCGTACAGCAAGCCCTCATCCGCCTTCGTCTACAACATCTCAACCTAGTGGATTGCTCATACGACTGCCTCACATCAATGGAATCAGATCGCCGTACGTCTGCTTCTTTCCGTCACCTTCTTATCCCGTCTGGCACCATCACCTCCGATCCAGATGTCATTTGCTCTCGGGTACGTCGGTTCTTCGCCGATAAATTCTGTGTAATCCCTCTTCCATCCTCCTCTGCTTCTGCTCATCTTCACTTCAATTTACCTCAGCCCCCCCCCCTCATCTTTCTGCCTCACTTCTTCTCCCTCCTACTTCTTGTGAGCTCTCCAATTATTTTTCGTCTCTTAACCCTCCCGCTGTTCCGGGTCCGGACGGGCCTCCCTTTGCTTTTCTACCGTACTTTCTCCTTCGCGCTCTTGCCTTTTCTCCTGTGTGCTCTCTCTGCTGCTTTTCACTGTTCTACTCTCCCGAGGAGTTTCACAGATTCGCATATTGTTCTTTTTCCCCAAGAAAGGAGACCCTCTTGACTTGGGGGATTGGCGTCCTATCACCCTCCTTAACCTAGACTACAAACTCTATAATAAACTTCTCTCCCGCCGGCTTAACTCTGTTCTCCCGTACATTCTTTCTCCTAATCAAACTTACACCGTTCCCGGCCGTTCTATCTCTCATAATGTTCTGCTTCGCCGCGACCTTCTTCACCTTGTTAATTCACGCTCTGAACCTCTTGCCCTTTTCTCTCTTGATCTTCGCTCTGCTTTTGATAATATTTCCCATACTTATCTTTCTAACACTCTTCTCAGCTTTCGTTTTCCTCCCTCCTTTATTTCTCGCCTTATCTCTCTCCTCAGGGACGCCGTTTTTCACGTTAAGACGGCCTCCTTTCTTACTGCGCCCATCTCCTTCTGCCGTGGTGTACGACAAGGCTTCCCGTTATCAGGGCAACTCTTCGCCATCGCTATGGAGCCGTTCCTGCGCTCCGTGGAGCACTCTCTCCAGGCATCTTTACTACCACCAGTTGCAAGCACTCGGCACCACTCTATCTCCTACACCGCTTACGCTGATGATATCACCGTGTGCATCCGTGCTGATTCTCAGTTCTCTCAGCTCCGTCATCTTTTTTATACCTATGCCTTCTGCTCTGCTGCAGAACTCAATGCCGTCAAATGCACTGGACTGTGGTGCGGTGCGTGGTCTGGTCGTACAGACTCCCCGTGGGGGCCTACCTGGTCCTCGTAGGCTCAGCGCTTCCTCGGGGTGTTTCTCGGCTTCTTCATCAGTCACCCGCAGTGCGCTTCGTCCACGTCTCATTCGGGCAGCTTCTTATTGGCGCCGTGCCCAGTTCTGCACGTCGTTTTATCAACGAGCCAACCTTGCACGCACCCATCTTATTTCTCTGTGTCAATACTCCTGGATTACCTCATCTCTTCCACTTTACTGCCTCCAAGAAATCACCAGTTGCCTCACCCGTGTCGTGTGGTCCGGTCATCACTGGGTCGCTGTCACCAAGCTATGTCTTCCTCCAGCTCGTGGTGGAATTGGGCTCATTGATGTTGAGCTCTACTGTCGAGCCAGCCGCATCGTCATGTTCCTCCATCTTTTCACTGCTCCTGTTCCGTCTGCCGTCGTTGTGCGCGACGTCCTCATCTCCCCGCACAACTCTCATTTTGCTTTTTCCTCTCTCGTGCTAATTGATTGCTTTCCTTCTCTTCCCTCCAAATACCTCCTGCTTATTCTGAGGCCCTCACTTCCCTGTGTTCTCTCCCTATTATTCGTTCCCCTCCCTCTTCTACTCTCGACCTTCTCTCTGAACCACTCTTCTTCTACCCTCATCTTCCCTGCCGCGTTCTTCTCTTGGCTTCGTGCTCGGGTAGTAACGGTCCGCGACCTTACTAACCCTGACCTCTCCTGGCGCTCGTTTTCTAGCCTCCCTCGTGCTATTCTATCCTCTTCTTCAGCTCGCTACGTCTACGACTCTCTCCACTCTGCTATCGTTTCTCAGTTTCCTGATCTCGCAACTCCTCTTGGCCTTGTCTCTGTACTTTCTGCTACGTAACCACTCCCCCTTAATCCCTCTATCGGTTTCTCTCCTTCTCTGCTTGCCCTTCACCTCTCCCTATCCACGATGTCCCTTCTACTACTGTTTCTACTGTATGGGCTGCTGCTCGCTCCCCTCTTTCGTACCCGTTTGAACTCAATACCCACTGGCTCTTCTTTCATAACCGGCTCCCCTTTGCATCCCTTCTACACCGTATGACACTTATCTCTTCCCCTGTTTGCTCTTTCTGAGCGCAGAAGGCGGGCTTTCCGAACGTCTACCTTTACTGTCCCGTGGTACTACCTCTGCTAGATCTGGCGCTCTCCATCGCTCTTCGCTCCTGCACCGTCGAGCTCACTTTTGCAGCATACCAGCATCTTCTCCTCTGCGCTCATCCGCCTGTGCTCTTTCCACCAGTGTGTTCTTACGTGTTTGTGTTAGTGAAACACGTCATCTACGTGTATTATCAGCAACTTCGCAGTCTACCTCCTCCTGCGTCTTCCATTCAAACCAGTGCTGCCCTACTCGGACATTTCCGCAATCTCCTCCTCTCTCGCTTACAGCAGGAGTATCAGTCTGCCATCTCCACATGCCGTGAAAGCTCCTTCCATGCTACGTGGTCGCCAGTGACCCCGTGGTTCGCTGTCACACCACGTCCGTTACATCTCACGGTGAGTTAAGACTCTGCATTAACTTTTCGATGTTCTTTCGCACTGCTGTGCCCCGCCAGTGATCAATTTGTTCTTCTTCAAGCATTGCTCTGTTTGCATCACGTTGTAAATTTGCCATTACTCAATCAATGTACATGTATATATTATCGCTTTTATCAGTTTGTATCATTCCTTTCTTTGGGACGATTCCATGTTGCTCGTCTACTCTTTTTTGTTACATTAAAACGATTCTGAAACCACCTTTGGCCTTAATACATGCACTGACCCATTGAGACATGCTTTCGACAAGGATTCGGAACACAGCGATAGGCACGTGCTTCCATTCAGTACATAATGCTGCTGCTAACTGTTGCTTAGTAGTAGGCCTTAGTTCCAAACTTCTTACGCGGCGCTCTAATTCATCCCATACTTGCTCTGTGGGATTAAGATAAGGGCTCTGTGCTGGTTAGTCCACAGACAAAACGGAATTATCGTCAAACCACGCCTTAGCAATCTTTGCTTTATGGCTCTGTGCATTATCCTGCTGGTACCAACAAGGCTCCGTTCCATAGTATTACCACAGAGTTGGTAGGGCAAAATTGTGCAGAATATCAAGTTAGACGTGCTGGTTATCAGGTTTGTCCACGATAACCAATGGGCCGGGACCATACCACGAAAAACGCCCCCACAAGAGTACACTGGCAGCTCCAAACTTGACTTTAGGAACAGTGCACTGTGGTAAATAGCATTTCACCCGGCTGCAGCCATAACCACACAAGGCCATCAGACTGATGGATCGTGTATCTGGATTCGTCAGTATATAGGACCCTTTTCCGTTGATCTACGGTCCACAATAAATGTTCTTTACACCATCCTAAACGATTCCGAATGGAGATGAAAGGCCTATGAGCAGCCGCACGACCACGGTAACCCGTGGAATGAAGTTCTCTGCGAATGGTACCGGCCGGTACATACCGAGGTTCCAGCATTGTTACTCACCTGTACACCGAGGTCTTGTGCAATACTCTGTCGATTAGCTGTAACGACTCTCCTGAAGCTTCGACGTCCTGTATCACATATTTTCTTTGGTCTGCTGGTACGTTTTGCTGCTTCAGACACGCCATGTGTCTTGCACTAATTCAGTACATGCAAAACAGTTGAATTGGGTATGTTTAAACGCCTCTCGTTTTTGTCTTATGGACAACCCGCTAATATAACACTCAACAATCTTTCCTTTCTCAAAACCAGTTCTCTCCCGCCGCAACATTTTCACTCAACCTCACAGTGCGATATGATCGCGGTCAGCTGCAGACTAGTTTTTATACCGTTTGCATCTGTACAGCGCATCTTAACAACGCATCGGATTCATTCATTTTCTTTTGATAGGGTGTCCGGTATCTTTTATCAATATGGTGTATTTGACATTTGTACTCATCAAGCACGTGATTAAACATTTTACTTAGTAAGGTAGGTTTTCCTAATTTACTTGGAAAATTGTGTATTATTTAGTATAACATACAAGATGTCCCAGCTAAAAGTAGCACGAGCTGAATCGGTGAAGAATGAATGAATAAAACAGTACAAATTTTGAAGATGACAATCTGATTTTTGGCGTAAATGTGACAAGGATGGTAAGTCAGATAATATCCGAAAACTTGAAAATTTTCATCGTCCTGGAGCGGGACTCGAACCCGCGTCTCCCAGAAAACGCCCTGGTATGCTAACCACAACATCACCCAGAACGACCAAGTTTCAAGTTTCCGATCAATTTGAATTTAACCATCACAGGATTCGCTAGTCGAAGCAACCGGCATTCATGTTTAGCGAATCTGGAGGTTAACAATCTTATCCCGTGTTTTTTTTTTTTTTTTTTTTTTTTTTTTTTGATTGGAGGTTTAACGACCACCGTGAGCAACTCAATGGGCTATAAGCAGTCGCCCGTCCCTAATTTAGGGTCACTGGTTCCAGGGAAGGGAGAGAGCCAGTGCCGTAAGACAAACACAACATCCATGCCTCACCGGGATTCGAACCCGGACCCCTTTCGGAAGAATGATCAGAGGCCAACGCCTTAGACCACTGCGCCACCGGGGCGGCTATCCCGTGTTTGCCCGGAGAAGCAGATAAATCATGAAAGAAATACGGGATTACGCCATATAATACAAATTTTGCTTCGACTAGCGAATCCTGTGATGGTTATGTTCAAATTGATCAGAAACTTGGTCGTTCTGGGTGGTGTATAGGTTAGCATACCCGAGCGTTTTCTGGGAGACGCGGGTTCGAGTCTCGCTCCAGGACGATGAAAATTTTCAAGTTTTCGGATATTATCTGACTTACCATCCTTGTCACATTTACGCCCAAAATCGGATTGTCATCTTCAAAATTTGTATTATATGGCGTAATCCCGTATTTCTTTCATGAATAAAACAGTGTATAATAGCATTGCTGTTCATATATTGCAAGGGATATCAACACTATGGTTACAACAATCTTGTGTCGTCACAATAGTGCTGAAAATGTTCGCCCGCCTGGTACCTGCGCAGTGTGGTTCTCTTAAGCATATCGTGGTAGACATTGTGTTACTAATCCGCCGTGATGCTGTTGATAACTTTTGTGATATTGGTCTTCAATTCATCTAGTGTGTGTGTAGTAGTTTCATGCACTTTATTTTTAAAGTTCTGCCACAAATAAAAGTCTCACGCACTGAGGACTGGTGAACGAGGGTGGCAACCGCTCTTTGAACACTGTTCGCTCAGCACCGAATACCGAATGCACTTGATGCAAAAATTATCGTGCGGTAGCGCTGTGTGCCCCGTCTTGATGAAAGTATGCTTACAATTTCTACTCTTCAGTCAAAAGCTAAACAAACATGTTGAATATGTCGTTTATGTACCCCTCTGAATTAACAGTGTTGTTGAAGAATATGACACAAATGATTCTGCTTGCGGACAGTGCGCACCATACCCCAATCTTTTCATCGTACTTTGGAGCTTGAAACAAATCCCTGGGATTCAAAGAGGGCAAATATCGTGAGTTTTGGCTATTCACATAACCCGAGAGGTGGAATCAAGCCTCGTCCGACATGAAATGCATGTGAGGATCCATAAAACCATTGGCGCCGACTGCATGGGTGTTCCGGGGCACAGGCACCCATTAATATTCACCAGTGGAATCGGAGCACCCATTAATTAATCATTTAACCACTGCAGTGGCAAGTTTTTTTTTACAAAACGTTTCTTAAATTTCAAGGCTTTTCGAGTTAAACGAAAAACTTCCGCGCGATGTTCGTTTGGACAATTTTCATCAAACGGAACTGGTCCTGGAAATCACGTTTTAGACCAGATCGTGCTGCACGAAACTTTTTCAGGAGTGCCATTGAAAGGGTGCTGCAGCAAGGTAATTTTTCGGGAGTGCAACTCATAGTGTGCAGCAAAGACATTTTCTGGTAGTGCAACTATTTTCTGGGATCACCACTGGTAGGGTGCAGCGAGGTAATTTTCCGGGAATGCCACTGATAGTGCACAATAAAGAAATTTTTAGGAAGTTACACTGATAGATTGCAGCAAGAAATTTTTCTGGCAGTGCCACTAATAGGGTGCAACCAGTAAATTTCCCGGGAGTGCTACTGAAAATGTTAAGCTCCATAGGCTTTTAAAAAATACCTAACTGGGGCATTTTAGAAGTTTTAGAAAGTTTACACTTGTATTGCTTCCGTTTCAATACTTCTATAAAAAATTTTTTTTACAAAATGAGTGTGTTTATGAGTATGTACAACAGCTGATAGTTTATGTCACCTTTTGTAACAATACGAGTGTGTCAATTTTTGTTACAATATTAGTATGTCACCTCTTGTAACAATATGAACATGTCATCTTTTGTAACAATATGGGTATGTCAATTTTTGTAACAATATGAGTATGTACAACAGCTTCTTTTATAGTTACCAAAGCAAAAATATGCTATATATATATAAAAATTAATGTAAGTGCACCTGTAAAGAAAACATCTGTATATTTTGTATACGTATTTGAATTTATTCTTTGATGAATTTCAAGGTCACAAAAATATATTACGAATGTTGGTCGTACGTCAGTATGTTGAGATCCAATAAATTAGCGGTATCGTTTAACTGTGATTCATATAATTCCCCAAAACCAAGCAACTCTTCTCAAACACTGAGAAAACAAGAAAATTTTATATTTTGTTTAAATCTTTTTTCCTTTGGCTATAGTCCTAAAAATTTTAAATTCTTGATAATTCGAATGATTATTATTGACTTTGCTTCTCTATTTGAAATATGTACTTATAAACTTGTAGAGTACTTGCGCTGCTAGGACGCGATTTAAAGGAAAAATAGTAAAAATAAGTAGAGAAATAGCCACCCAAAGAAAGAAGTTTTTTATTTTTAATCTTTTCTTTTTCGGACTGCGTTTGAAATCGCGCTTGGGGAGTAAAAAACGTTCCTTAAATCCTCTAGTATAAAAGTTTTAAGAATACATTCAAGATACTCCACGAGCACAAAAAATGTTAATTTTTGTCATATAAGTTTTGCTATACCACCTCCCTATTTCCCCGTTTATTTAGTAAATATTGACGATTCTGCTTGGATTTCACGTTGTAAACTCGAGCACCCATTGGATATTTGGGAAGTCGCCAAGGGGCTGCGAGATTAGGCTAGAGTCCACCCTGAAATTTTTCTTACCCACCCTGCCGCCCACCCAGTTCAAAATGTGCATTTTACTATTTTTTAAACTTTGAAGTATAATCTGAACTTTGCCAAGTAATAATAAATACGTTGTTTACTTCTCCATAGAAAAGTTATGAAACTGGCATCCATAGGGGCATGAAAATTCAAATTATTCTCCATTCCTCCAAATCATTAGCTTAAGCGGTTTTTTTTTAATTTGACATGTTAGTATTTCAGGAGCGAATGAGGTGAGTGGCTACAAATTCACTGAGGGAAGCCGTTATTAATGACTCTGCTGATTGTTTGTGTTAGTAAGTAGGGGATTCCAACTCAGAAAGTGGGGTGTAAAGCTATACCAGCGCTCTTAAGCCTGCCCCAAGGCAGTGCAGGAGCTGAACGTGGCTGACGACTGCTGTGGAAGAGATGAGTGCAAGACAAGGTTGCTGGCTTGACGAAAGGGAGTTAAGGAGGGAGGGAGGAAGGTAATAAGTCTGCGTGGTGTTCTTATTTCCCCTCAACCCTGGTCTACAAAAAAGTTTGCTTTCAGACACTTCCCCTAGGCATAACATTTTCTTTTAACAAGTGAATCCTACTTCTGCTGGTCGTAGTGGTTCATGTTTGTTATTCGAGTATGTAACTCTTGTGGTTTTACTAATTTCATTTAAAATGGATCGATGGAACATTAATAAAAAACACCCCAAACTTTGGATTCCTTTGTATATCCAAAAAATACAAAAACTTACAATTTCAAAATTAATGAGTGTTATTGGGGGAGGGGGATGCACTAATTCCTTTGCAAGCTGTTGTACAAATTGTTAAAAATTATATTTTTCAGTGCTTCGTAAATAGATTTGTTATCAAACTACCCTAGCAAAAATAATACTCGCCCACCCGTCGCCCATTCTGGTTTCGAAATCTAGCGACGTCCTTGGTAAAACCTTGTGCAATTTAGTTTTGTATCTACTGACAGTATCCCAGTCGTTTAGCGGTATCTGCTGGGAGAAGCCCTTCAACACTCATTAATTTGTGCAGTTTCAACAGAAGCGCATGAACTACACGACTTTGTTGCGACAGCCGGCATATAGACTTCCTTGGACTCACGCTTTTTCTTCTGGCAATATCGTCCACTACTTCAGGTGTGCGCACAGAGTACTATCTCACATGTGTCCGATTTAGCACACTTTCTTCTCCCGAAATGTCTTGACCCACGGTTGAATAAACCAACTGACGTTGTTGGAAATTTCGCAGCAAATGACTCTCAAGAGGCCTTGAAGGATTTCAACGAAAAGTAGTACTCCACCACAAACAACTTTTCTTGTAGACTCAATGGCATTCGGAACAGCTCAAAAGTCACTCAAATAACAGCAGGAATCTCAGCTATAAAACCTGTGAAACAAACGCTTACATTAGAGGTCTTCACTGTCCTAATTTAGTGAGCCCGGCCCGGCCCGAGCGTTTAAGGCCTGGCCCGTTTCAAATATCAGGCACTCGGCCCGGCCCTGGCCAGTCGATTGCAGCTCTTATTTTGGCTCGGCCCGACCCGGCCCGTCAACTGCAGCTCTTATTTCGGCTCGGCCCGGCCCGTGATGTTCCATTTGGTATTATTTTGTCTTTCTATTGTATTTTATTAAAATGTAAAAAATTAAATAATGAAATGAGATATTATTGAAAATATTAAGGTGAATGTAAGCCTAAAACTATTAACAAATATATACCTTAAAAAAGAGAGGAAAGGGAAGACTAAGCGTGTTCAGAATCTCTTTTTCTCTGAACTACGTAGTAAGAGGAAGCACTACAAATGTCAATCCCTATACAGATTAGGGATAGGAGAAAAAAATAGATGTCATCCCACTGTCTCATACACACACACCTTCACCCAAATGCAGACATCCTCCGCCCCTTACTCTACACAACACACACTCGCTGGGGTCGAATCTTTTTTGTTATCAATAAGCCCCAAAACGGTTTTACCTTCTGAACACCTACAGATTTGTTAAAACACTGTGAGTAGTGCCTTTAGGAACAGTTAGATAAAGTGTTAATGGGAACAGTTAAACACACCAAGAAATCGGGGAACACGACTTTTTTTCTTTCTTTGCCATTGCGATAAAAAGGATGGGGCGAATTGGCCCGGCCCGGTCGCAAGTGTCTGGGAAAAAGCCCTGCCCGGCCGGTTACTTTGTTCTCTAAACTAAAATAAAGCCCGATCCGGCCCTCTAGTTTACATTAATTACAAACGTTTACATTAAATACACCTGCAAAAACAACGTTTACATTAATCTATGGGCCTCGTGTTACTTTTAGCTGGGACACACTGTGTATGGGGAATTTCTAAGGAATTTATGATTTTATATGACTATGTACTTTGCAGAGCCTATATAACTTTGAAATCCAGTAATATTTCCTTAATTTGTTATGCAGTATTATTTTAAAATACGTACATGAAAATATTAAATAAACCGAATTGCTTAATATATACCGCATCAATCACAATATTTATATCGCTTTGTCCAAATTTGATTTCAGACCTCCTCACAAAAAAATTCTTGGATACGCCAATACATAATATTGTAAAATTGTGAGTGCTACATGATAAAACCGAAAAACATGGTTTAAGTGATTTATTATCTCTCCCTTTTTTTTTTGTCAATTTTTTTTAACAACATAATTATTTGACTTTTTTAGATCCATTTGTTTTCTATTTCCCGGTCGTTTGAAATTTGTAAAAGCACTGTGGGTAAACCTACAAGGATTTTCAATTCAGATTCTTTAATTTTTTTACTTCTCATGCTTTTTTCCCCACTGTGTTTATGTCTTCGACAATTTTCTCATCCAGATACTTTTAATTTTTTTGTATTGTGTTTAAACCTAGAACGTTTTTCTCATTCAGACATTTTCACGTTCTATGTTTACTTTTGCACTGTGTTTAAGCCTTAGATAATTTTCTCATTCAGGCAATGTAAACTTTATTTCGACTGTTTGCGTCAATTCTTCAACAATTTTGTGTGATACAGAATAAGTACCAGTACCCTATCACATGAGCAGCACGAAAATCTGATTTCAGATTTGGGGTTGCGGAAATAAAAGTTGAGGAACAACTGGTATATTTACTTCTCTTTATATATTTTTTTATTTTTTATTTTTTTAAATATTCCTTATTTTTATTTTAAAAGATACTCCCTCTCCATACATTTTTAATGGGGAGCATATATAACGAAGTGAATTTCTCCGTCATTTTTATCCGCGCCGGGGTTCGAACCCGTGTTTACTCATTCCGGAATAAGTTGCTCTACCAATTAAGCTACGCGGACATTTTTTTATTCTGATTCCACTCTGCCTTTATGCCGTGTGCGTCCTTCTGGCAGGTACGTCACATCTCCTAGTACGTTACATCATCTTCCCCTTATTTTTCTTTTCGAAGTGCTGCTCTTATTTTTCCTATCTCGCGGTGTGGAAATAACATCACACCATTGCGAGATTGTGAACGGTCGGGTCATCCGGATAGTTCGGGCGCCATTATAACGAAGTGAATTTCTCCGTCATTTTTATCCGCGCCGGGGGGTTCGAACCCGTGTCCACTCATTCCGGAATAAGTTGCTCTACCAAATTAAGCTACGCGGACATTTTTTTATTCTCATTCCACTCTGCCTTTATGCCGTGTGCGTCCTTCTGGCAGGTACGTCACATCTCCTAGTACGTTACATCATCTTCCCCTTATTTTTCTTTTCGAAGTGCTGCTCTTATTTTTCCTATCTCGCGGTGTGGAAATAACATCACACCATTGCGAGATTGTGAACGGTCGGGTCATCCGGATAGTTCGGGCGCCATTATAACGAAGTGAATTTCTCCGTCATTTTTATCCGCGCCGGGGGGTTCGAACCCGTGTCCACTCATTCCGGAATAAGTTGCTCTACCAATTAAGCTACGCGGACATTTTTTTATTCTGATTCCACTCTGCCTTTATGCCGTGTGCGTCCTTCTGGCAGGTACGTCACATCTCCTAGTACGTTACATCATCTTCCCTTATTTTTCTTTTCGAAGTGCTGCTCTTATTTTTCCTATCTCGCGGTGTGGAAATAACATCACACCATTGCGAGATTGTGAACGGTCGGGTCATCCGGATAGTTCGGGCGCCATTATAACGAAGTGAATTTCTCCGTCATTTTTATCCGCGCCGGGGGTTCGAACCCGTGTCCACTCATTCCGGAATAAGTTGCTCTACCAATTAAGCTACGCGGACATTTTTTTATTCTGATTCCACTCTGCCTTTATGCCGTGTGCGTCCTTCTGGCAGGTACGTCACATCTCCTAGTACGTTACATCATCTTCCCCTTATTTTTCTTTTCGAAGTGCTGCTCTTATTTTTCCTATCTCGCGGTGTGGAAATAACATCACACCACTGCGAGATTGTGAACGGTCGGGTCATCCGGATAGTTCGGGCGCCATTATAACGAAGTGAATTTCTCCGTCATTTTTATCCGCGCCGGGGGGTTCGAACCCGTGTCCACTCATTCCGGAATAAGTTGCTCTACCAATTAAGCTACGCGGACATTTTTTTATTCTGATTCCACTCTGCCTTTATGCCGTGTGCGTCCTTCTGGCAGGTACGTCACATCTCCTAGTACGTTACATCATCTTCCCCTTATTTTTCTTTTCGAAGTGCTGCTCTTATTTTTCCTATCTCGCGGTGTGGAAATAACATCACACCATTGCGAGATTGTGAACGGTCGGGTCATCCGGATAGTTCGGGCGCCATTATAACGAAGTGAATTTCTCCGTCATTTTTATCCGCGCCGGGGGGTTCGAACCCGTGTCCACTCATTCCGGAATAAGTTGCTCTACCAATTAAGCTACGCGGACATTTTTTTATTCTCATTCCACTCTGCCTTTATGCCGTGTGCGTCCTTCTGGCAGGTACGTCACATCTCCTAGTACGTTACATCATCTTCCCCTTATTTTTCTTTTCGAAGTGCTGCTCTTATTTTTCCTATCTCGCGGTGTGGAAATAACATCACACCACTGCGAGATTGTGAACGGTCGGGTCATCCGGATAGTTCGGGCGCCATTATAACGAAGTGAATTTCTCCGTCATTTTTATCCGCGCCGGGGGGTTCGAACCCGTGTCCACTCATTCCGGAATAAGTTGCTCTACCAATTAAGCTACGCGGACATTTTTTTATTCTCATTCCACTCTGCCTTTATGCCGTGTGCGTCCTTCTGGCAGGTACGTCACATCTCCTAGTACGTTACACATACGTGAAGTAAAATTTTAAAGTACAATCTCTATCTTTCTCTCCTTGAATAACGACACTTTAGACTCCAGCTGTCTAACATGCGTCAGAAATAACTGGACATTTGAAGTATTTTTCAAGCATTTGCTTGTTTTTCCCACTCACTGGCGGTCTGCATAGCTCAACGCAAGAGCTTATTTCGAAATTTTGTTGCCTTGTTATCGTCCTCATTCAGCTCCGTTTTCCATTTCTCTTTTTGATTACCATTTGATAATTCTCTTCAGTTTCGATCGTAAACATTTACTTCAGACTACCTATTTTTATCATATATTTTATACATAAAAAAATACTACCAAATTTAATTTTTGTGCCATGCTCAAGTCTTGGATTTTCCGAAAGTGTGTTTTGTCGTACACATTTTATTTGGACGCCATTTCAAAGTCTTTCCACTTAATGTGCGATCTGCGCGTGCTTACATAATTTTCAAAGTTCTTAAGTTTTATTCACGGGGGAAAAAAAAACAACCTCATATGGAGAAACATTTAGTTCTTTACCTATAATTTATGCATATCACACGAAACTCGTTGAACATACCTCGGGACTTTAAGTTCAGTGCAACCAGAATACAATAAACGCCACGAGATAGAATTTTTGCTCGTTACAATTACTCGTTATATCAGTGAACGGAAAAACATTCTTGTTTCGCATAGTAAAATTACAGATGTAATAAATAAAAATGCGTACTTGAGAGTGGAGACTACATAAAAAATGTTTATTAAAACACATTAAAATCAAGGAACAAGAAATTCCAAAAAATAGTACTCATAATCTAATCATTAATAACTCCGCATTTAATAAAAATCATTTGTAATTAAGACATATTTTTCCTTGAATTCAACTTGAAATCACTTGGATTTCCTCATATATAATTAACACCGTCTTTTATTACATAATAAACAGCATTTGAAATGTTGTTTTTAAAAAAATTGGAACAACCGGTTAACGTTTCATTGGCATTATGAGCTTGCCTGTAAGTTGGCACGGATTTCATATCGATTGTGTCTTTAACCCATGCAACATTGTCTCCCACATTATCTTCTTCGTTTATTTTTTTTTTAGACTGGGGGCTTAAAGACCACCTGGTCGCCCCGGTTGCGAGAAGTCTAAACGTTGGCTTATCACCAATCATCCGTGTAGTTTCCGGGTTCGAATCCCGGTGAGCCATGGATGTTGTGTTTGTCGTACGGCACTGGCTCTCTCCCTTCCCTGTAACCAGTGACCCTAAATTAGGGACGGACGACTGCTTATAGTCCATTGAGTTGCTCACGGTGGACGTTAAACCCACAATAACTAAAAAAAAAAAAAAAAAAAAAAAAGACCTCCTGATCACCGTACCTAATTTTTTGGAGCACTGGTTTCAGGGAAAGGATTGAGGCAGTGCCCTAAAGCAAACGTACGATATCTATGCCTCGTCCAGGATTTGAACCCGGACCCATTTTGGAGGAATGGTTAGGGCCAGAGCCTCGTACTACTCGTCTACCTGTGCGTGACTATCATTTCCCGTTAAATGATCATATGTAGAGGATTTTAGGAAGGGAGTGTCTGACCCATGGTCTTAAACAACCCTTAGAAATAGGAAGCTAGGAGATTTAGGCTAGAGCGCTTAATAGGAAAGTGACACGGAAGCGAAGTAGAAACGGGGAGGAAGACGCTCTTATTTATTACCATGGGGCCAGTACCCGGGGTCCGACGGCTTAACGTGCCCATCCGACGCAAGGCGGATATTTAGTGAATCGAGCGTTCGTACCGGCCTGGGATCGAACCTGAGGTCCTTTCCGTGGCAGTCACGAACGTTGCCCACTAGACCACCCGCGGCCCCATTTTCCGTTAAGAATAGTCTCTATTATGTCCCTTTCAGCTGGAATCCGCACGATAACCAAAGTGTAGTAATATCGTCAATATGACTACGTGCCCTGCTTTGCATGTAACCCAAACTTTTCAGCCTTTCAATTGCAGTTATTGAACATGATAACATATCCTACCCACTTACTTTGGCATAAATAATGTTGTGTCCCCTTTTAAAACTTCAAGCAATCCACTATTAAGAGAATATCCAATTTTTTCAAAGATTTCTGCATGTAGCTTTTAGTATGCGGTCATTGGTGCGGAAGCCAACATTCCTCTGCACTTTGACCAACCACACCAGTAGAGCTCGACCAACGTCATCTGTTTCACATTTCTTCATTTTGTCCTTCCAAGTATTGTTGGTTACTTGCGCAGATGAAATTGCTTCTATGTTTTTCCATAAAACTGAAACATGACAAACTGATTTTTTTACACACTTCAGTATTTTTTTAAGCCCCCGTTTTACTTTGGAAAAATCTGAACTTTTGGCGAACTGATCAGGACTTCGATTGAAACTAAATTCGTTTTGGTCACACACAACTCCCTGTGGAAACCTTTTGAATATACACTATCTACCAACAAGTAATTGGACACCTGTCATAACAAAGGAAAACGAAGTTTATTCACCTTCAATAGTTGGTGGAGCCTCCACGAGCGGCGATTACAGCTGCGACCCTCCGGGGCATACTCTCAACCAGGCGTTGTACGACGGCTAGCGGTATTTTCTTTCACTCGGCTTGGAGAAGACAGGTTAGTTCCTTCACCGATTTCGGACGGTGTTGGCACCCCTTAAGTCGACGCTCCAATTCGTCCCAGAGGTGCTCGATAAGGGTTAAGGTCCGGGATCTGCGCAGGCCAGTCCATTCGATTAACACCATTGTCACCATACGAAGCCATGGTGGACCTCGCAACATGACAGGTGGCAATGTCATCCTGAAAGTAACATGGGTCCACCCCGTGAAACTGCCACAACGTAGGAAGCGCATGGTCATCCAAAATGGTGCAGTAGGTGTCAACGTTGAGTCTAATTGGAATTGCTAACAAAGGGTCCCGTGCCATACCAGGAGAAACACCCACGTAGCATAATTCCACCGCCGCCGAACTTTACAGTTGGCACAATACATTCCGGCAGGAGGCGTTCTCTGGGCAGACGCCAAATCCTGACCCTGCCATCCGAACACTAGAGGGTGAACCTTGATTCTTCGCTCCAGAGAACCTGTTTCCACTGTTCAACGGTCCACTGTCGACGTTCTTTGCAACACGTTAGCCGAGCAGCGCTATTGGACTTGGTGATCAAAGGCTTGTGGGCGGCAGCACGTCCATGATAACCGAGCAGAAGGGCTTCCTTACGGATGGTATTCATCGAAAGAACACTCCCGGATGCCTGTTGAAACTCCTCGTGGATGTGGGCCATCGATTTGGTGTGGTTTTTCCGAATTTCTCTGGCCAGCACCCGTCGGTTTCTAACTCCAAGTTTTGTAGGTCTGCGGGGTCGGTGCACATTCCGACAGTCACCGCTCATCTTCCACTTGCCAATCACGTAGGCCACTGTCGATTTTGGGTATTTCAACTCGCTGGATATGCCACGTATGGATCGGTCATTTCTGTGATACCCAAGGATTACACCTTTCTCGAAATCAGAGAGCTCCGAAGTGCATGGCATCTTGCATGCGACTGGTTGCGTTGTTGTTTCCCACACGTTATTTAACGGCGGAGGCCGTGGCGTGTATCAGGACCGCAGATATCGTCGATTGCAGGGGTGTCCAATTACTTGCTAGTAGATAGTGTATTTTCTGCTTCAAATAATAAGTTTTTCCTCCAGGGGGCGTAGTTTTATTTTTTATTTTTCCGGATATCTCTGCTTGTGGCAGTCCGATTTGAAAAATTCTTCCTTCGTCGGGACAGAGTTTCTGCTGGAGAATGTTTTGCATACAATTTAGAGTTTTCCTTAAAACACAAGTTTTCCACTACAGGGCATAAGTTGACGTTTCCGTTTGGAAACTATTTGCAACAATAACTGCGCGTAAGTTGACGTTTACGTTTACAAATATTTGCAACAATATCTGCGCATCTAAGAAGTTCTTTTTTTGCTGAGATACCACTAAGAAAACATTTTACGTACATTTCCTGCCCAAAATAACATGCAACTTCAAGATAGGGAGCGCAAATCTATTATTTTTTTGGATTGGAGATTTAACGACTACCGTGAGCAACTCAATGGGCTATAAGCAGTCGCCCGTCCCTAATTTAGGGTCACTGGTTCCAGGAAAGGGAGAGAGCCAGTGCCATAAGACAAACACAACATCCATGCCTCACCGGGATTCGAACCCGGACCCCGTTCGGACGAATGATCAGAGACCATCGCTTAGACCATTGCGCCACCGGGGCGGCGCACAAATCTTGAATCTCTTATTGTCGATACCTCTGCTTCTAAAAGACTGATTAAAAATTCTTTTAACGCCAGAAAGAATTTATCTTGTGAAACGTTTTGCATATATTCTTGGAGATTGTATATTGTTCAGAGTTCTAGAACTAGGTGACTTTACTCTGCATTTCTGTTCACAACGGTAGCTCCGTTTCTACAAGAAAATGTTGAAAAATTTCTTTGTTTTCTGCATGCAATTCGCTACAGAAAAGACTGGGGATATCACACTCTTTAAATACTACGCAGCTATGGGGCGTAAAGATCAAAACTTTATTCTTGCCATCTTTGCTTCCAGAAGACGTATTTGAAAAATTAGTTTTCCGTAGCAAAACTCTTGCTTTATGAAGTATAATTTTCGTACATTTTCTACTTCTCTATTGTTCATATATTTTCTGCCAGGGGGAGTGAGCGTATAGTTCTATTTGTGAAAGAGTTTATTTGATTCTAAACTTCCCACAGATAAATGCTTCTATGGTTGGATAATCTTCATTATGAAGAGGAATTTGCAAGCAATTTCTTCCTAAGTATTAAATAGGTGACCAGATTTTTTAGAACAAAATTGAAGACAAAATGATACGTTGTCCTCAATTTCAATGCAAAATTGAAGACAGTTTCGTTTCAAAATGAGGTCATGATTGATTATAACATATGACACATTATGCTAAAGAACGAAGGTTAGCAAAAAACGTTATGAAATGTACCACAATTGTTCAATTTCATGGAAAAACATACGACGAATTTAAAGCATGATTTCCAGTGAAATAAGTACAAAATAGCAATAAAAAAATATCATGCACAATATTATTCCTGATAAATTTTAAATGTTACTCAGAGGAGGCAGCACATGCAAACAAAGCTACATTTAGATATTATGCTGAAATTTCATTGTAATTCGGTACAAGAAAAAACATCTGAAGCCAGAAAATTAATATGCACTGAACACACGCAAATCACGGGATGCTTGTATGTTATCTCTATGAGAAGGAATATTCCAAATCCAATAACTTCATTTAAGGAAACAGTTTTATGAAAATATGAATAAAAGTTGTAGAACCCTTAGTTGAGTAAGACGGTGACTCCCCATCCGTTATAGCTCTGTCATACCTGTCGTAACAGTGTGTTAATGCTGTTCAGCTTTCAACATAACAGAATGTCTGACGCCAAGCATAGAAAACTCAGTGAGATGTGGAATTATTTTCCCGTCGTTGATGAAACTTCTTCTTCTTCGTGTGATATTTGTAAGCAAAAGCTTTCTTACAAAAGTTCGACTCGCCTTTCCGTTACTGCTTGCTTACCAATTTCGTAAACAGTGATTTTGTCAATGGTACTAGTAAGACGGTGAATTGCCATCCCGTTACGGCTCCGTCATCACTGTCGTAAACAGTGATTTTGTCACTGGTATTAGTAAGACTGCGACTCGCCATCCTGTTTCAGCTCAGTCATCACTGTCGTAAACAGTGATTTTGTCATTGGTATTAGTAAGACTGCGACTCGCCATCCTGTTTCAGCTCAGTCATCACTGTCGTAAACAGTGATTTTGTCACTGGTACTAGTAAGACGGTGACTAGCCATCCCGTTACGGCTCCGTCATCACTGTCGTAAACAGTGATTTTGTCACTGGTATTAGTAAGACGGTGACTCGCCATCCCGTTACAGCTCCATCATCACTGTCGTAAACAGTGATTTTGTCATTGGTATTAGTAAGACTGCGACTCGCCATCCTGTTTCAGCTCAGTCATCACTGTCGTAAACAGTGATTTTGTCACTGGCACTAGTAAGACGGTGACGCGCCATCCCGTTACGGCTCCGTCATCACTGTCGTAAACAGTGATTTTGTCACTGGTATTAGTAAGACTGTGACTCGCCATCCCGTTACAGCTCCATCATCACTGTCGTAAACAGTGATTTTGTCACTGGCACTAGTAAGACGGTGACTCGCCATCCCGTTACGGCTCCGTCATCACTGTCGTAAACAGTGATTTTGTCACTGGTATTAGTAAGACTGCGACTCGCCATCCTGTTTCAGCTCAGTCATCACTGTCGTAAACAGTGATTTTATCACTGGTACTTGTAAGACTGTGACTAGCCATCCCGTTACAGCTCCGTCATCACTGTCTTAAACAGTGGTTTTGTTACTGGTACTAGTAAGACGGTAACTCGCCATCCCGTTACAGCTCCGTCATCACTGTCGTAAACAGTGATTTTGTCACTGGTGCAAGTAAGGCGGTGACTCGCCACCCGTTACAGCCCCGTAATCCCCGTCGTAATAGGTGATTTGTCACTGGTACTAGTAAATCTTTGACTCGCCATCCCTTTAATTTGGTAATTTTGCCACTGTTTAAAGTCACCGTTACTTCCGTGGAACTATCTAGGTTGTCACCGTGACAGGAAAATCACTGCTGAGCCCACCTCTAGTCATTAGACTAAATAATATCGCACTGGGTGATACCAATGCTTTACGTATTTGTTTAGCGATAATGATGATGACTAAAGGGTGAGTTTTGCTGATCCCGTAGACTCCGTGGAATTTGAAAGAACAGGTAGGGTTCAGAAATCTTATTCATCCTCGACGGGGATTTCGGGCGATCGTAGTGATTTGGATGTAAGGGCGTTATTTTCGTCAAAGGGTTAAAATAATATTCAGATATGTCTAACCTCTGTGACTTTTCCGAATGCACCATAGGCATGGGTCAAAAAATATGATACGTGTACTCTATTCAGCAGAAAATGTCACTAGTCAGAGTTTTTGTCATTTCTCTCCTCAGTAACAAGACTGCCCTCCTCATCAACTTCTTGCATTCCCCAATCCTCCCATGGCATTCCCATTTCCCACCTTAACGTTTCACGCGCGTGTTCTATGCTCTATATTCTAGGAATGGCCTCTACCATTTCATGCCCGCCTCCAATCCCACTAGCACACCCAGGACGTCGGGCAACGCGCTGGCTCCCCTGGCGTAGCTGTTAGCATTCGCGGAACAGGACTTCCACTTTTTATTCTTTGCCTTAAATGGCTGGAACGAATTAACTCGGGGTCACCATACTGGACTGAAATCAGCTCCAACGTATATATTCGCTGTCTAAAAACAGACTGCAACAAGTGCACATGCGCATCATACGACCTGCTTTCCTCTTAGCTTTGTTGTCAGCAGAAAACGGTCATTTTCGAGGATGATTGACACTAATCCTTTCTGACTGATTACCTACTAAAAGGGCTATAACAATGGCGACAAACCTAAAAACGGTCATTTTCGGGGATGATTGACACTAATCCTTTCTGACTGATTACCTACTAAAAGAGCTATAACAATGGTGACAAACCTAAAAACGGCCATTTTTGGGGATGATTGACACTAATCCTTTCTGAGTGATTACCTATTAAAAGGGCTATAACAATGGTGACAAACCTAAAAACGGCCATTTTTGGGGATGATTGACACTAATCTTTTCTGACTGATTACCTACTAAAAGGGCTATAACAATGGCGACAAACCTACGAAAGGAGAGAGAAGATGTTTCAGTCTCTTGCTTCCGCCGATGGCATGATGTCCGTGTCAGAGGGACTATCACTTCTCTATCATGCTTTGAGTCAAGGAGCAGATAATGTAGAACTAGAGGGGATATCTTCTCACGAATGACAGGTTTATGGTCCGTGCCGCTGAGATGAGTGGGAGAAAGTAATCGTCTTGCCGTAGTTTTCATAAAACCGGGCAGGTTTGTCAACAGTTCTGTTTGGAAAGTGCAGAAAATTTCGTCCACTATATGGTTCAAATACTTTGGTCGGTTGGAGGATTACAAGACACTAGTCTATTCTCAAAAACGCAGAACTAGAACTGTTGATGATGTGTAACAAAAACTTCATTAGTCATATATAATGACTAATTACGTTCTTGTCTAACGAATGTCACGGAATAAAACCAGGAATTAAAAAAAAATTATGACAACAATTAAAACCGGTGGGTTTAACTTTGCTGAGAATTTAAAAATAGTATTGCCTTGTAGCGTCATTCGTCAGCTATAATTTTTGACTCGTCATTGGCGAGTGGACGAGTGTAATTTTGGACTCCTGGACATAGGGATAAAGAAATAATTAGTCATATCTAGGCTCAGTCGATCGATTACTGTGTCCAAGATCTGACACTGATTGTGCTGGTTCGTTTTCCGTTATGAATATCTGCGGAGTTCTGTGTTGTTGGCTTTCATATAACTTTTACGTTTTACTTGATTTTTGCATCCTTTGTTTTTTTATTGAGTTTTTATATAGTTTTCACATTTTCATTAAAATTGCTTCAAACACACTGATATTTTCGAACAGTCATACTTTCCTATAGGGGAGGTACCAGAAAGAAAAGAAAGCATAATATTTCAGATGAAGTGGAGAACATTTAAACTCAAAGGGGCATAATTTCAAGTCTCGCCCCCCCCACACAAGATAATAAAGCTTGCTGTATTATTTTTGATGTACAAAATACAAACCCCCTTTCTGAAGTTTCATTTTCAGTCACTCGCTTCCTTAAAATGTTATGTATAATTTATAGTTAATTATCCATATTCCCATTCCAAAGCATTTAACTAAGAACTTGGGGCAACAATATCCTTTCAGCAGGAGCTCCTGCGCGAATGCTTAAAGGCTACCGTCATTAAACAAACGCCTAAGCAGAATTTAAGACGGACTTCTATCGATCGATATCGTTACATTTTTTATGTATGAACACGCATGGGAAGAGGATTCTATTGTTTTTAGACCAAGGAGTTTAGCTCGAAACTCTATGCAAGTGGACTTCGTAAAGGACTCTTAAATTCTGCAGAACAAAAAAGAGCCTGCGAAGTCAAGTACACTGGCGAACTGGGAAAAGGATTCCGGAACAGCAGCACCGTGTGATTAATTTGAAATGGAACAAGGTCTAATGTTTTACCTTCCGCTGGGAGTAGGCTGAAAGCAGATGGCTAAACACATCAGCTGATAAAATAAAAAAACAATGGCCTGCCTTAGATCACTTATTTTGTCAGAACACTGACACCAAACTCTACTGGGACTAAGGTCGTTTATTAGGAGCGGGCACGTGAACGCAGACGTACATCTGCTTTAAATTTTTCTTAGAAGAGCCATTTTAAAATACATTATAGCAAACTTCCTTCGAAGATTTGACTTTCTTGTAAAATAAATACTGCGCATGCACGAGAGTTAACCAGAAACAAAAACGTCTAAGGATAATAAGGTTCTCATAGGTCTGAAATAATGCATGGACGGCTCTGTTGGAACTAAAACACGCCTGCGCTTAAACAAAATGTAACGTTGTCATGTACAACGCGAGATATAACTTTATGCCACGTGACCACTGTTTACTTCATCTGTTCTACTTACGTTTTCGAGATATTAGTCTATCTTAAACTAGTTCTTTATAAAAACCGCCCTTTGGCGAGTGAAAGTTTGGCAGATCTTGTATGATCAGTTTACACCTATGAAAACCGGATTATCTTTACAAGTTTTGCCTTTATCTGTTTTGACTTTCACTTTTACCCCGTTCCTGCGGGCCACATCCACTTTGACTGCGTGCGTAGCATATACACACGACCGTGTGTATGCTAACAGGGCGGCATCCACTTTTGATCACCCCTATCAAAAGTGAATGCGGCCCGTTGACATATGATTTCCGAGAGGGCGTGATTAGTCGGCCCAAGTAGCATATACGCGGTCATATCGGAATAATATGACCACCCCTAGGAATCACAGTGTACCCTCCCAGACGAATCACAGAGTGCACGTGACAAGGTCGACCACACGGAGACGTAAGTGGCCAGCCAGGACAGATGATCCATAGTGGGTCACGTGAGCAGAGGGAGTGATTTGACGAACGTTCAAAAGGGAATGAATAGCGGCTACCGCGCCAAGATTGGAAGCATCTCAGAAACAACAGACTGCGTGGGCTGTTCGCGAGGTGATGTACTAAGGGTGTACCAATAATGGACCGCTGTCCCACCAAGTACCTCCCAACGTCATAACTGTGGAGCCCCAAAGACCATCTAACCCAGAGGAGAACGTCGCCTTGTAAAGGGCAATCGACGCGCAACAGTGCAGCAATTGACCACACAAACGAACGTTTGGACACCTAGGTATGTGTCCCCAAAAAACAGTAAAGCGAACCCTGTTACGCATGGGTTTCAAGAGAAGACGCAGTGTCAAAGCGCCCATGTTAACCCAGGTCCATCGGCAACGACGCCTGCAGTTCGCATTGGACAATATAGAAGAGTGGGAAAAGTTTGCGTTTCCCGACGAATCGAGGTTTCTACTCCACAGAAATGACGGGCGGTGGCGGATATGGCTTCGGACACACAAGAACGAATATCTGGACATGCTTGGCAGTCAAGTACAAGGCGGCAGTGTGCATGTCTGAGAGATGTTTTCCTAGTATGACCTGGGACCACAGCTATCATTTTATGGGTCTCTGAACCCGAATGGCTACTTGTCCATCCTCACTGACCACATGCATCCCTTCATGTTGGACGTTTACACTGGTGGTTTCTACCAACAGGACAATGCACCCTACCTGTCGCTAAGGAGGTGCATGACTTGTACCAGGAACACGACAGCGATGTCTCCGTTCTCCTTTAGCCAGTGAAATCGCCCGACCTCAATTTCATGGAGCATTTGTGGGACTATCTTAATCGTCAGGTTCAACGCGCCGGCCCACAACCACGTCATCTCAGAGAGCAACGTGCTCTACTGCATTCCGAAATGACACGTGTGCCTCAGGCAACCTTCCCGGGCCTCATTGCGTCCATGCCACGCCGTCTCGCCGCTGTCATCCGGGCCAAGGGTGGTTATTCCCATCATTAGGTAGGTGGTCACATTATTCTGATACAACTGCGTGTAAATCTAAAGCAGAACGTCGATTATACATCAATGAGTCTTATGATTTAATCGGTGATATGTTTCTAGATTTGGGATCTTAAGGTTAAACGCTATTAAGGCTATTTACGCACTTTAGAATTATGTTTTTATTTTGGAGGGGTAACTTTTATTAACATAAATGACTTAATGGGCACCTTAGCCAGGAGCCACCCACGTATTCGGCACTTGTAACATCCACTATCGGCAGAAATGCACGATAGTAAAAGGCAGAGCAAGTTAAACAGTTTTGCAGTTTTCTTCTTGAAATGAAAAATATCCGATGGAAAAAAGGTTTTTCAAATCGGAGTTTTAAGAGCAGGGATTAGAGGGAAATACTATGTAACTTGACTTGTATAGTCATTCGAATGTGAGGTGACCATTAGTGAACACTCTGGGCATGCGGGTTGAAGCACGTGGAGTAGGATTTGCTCTAATGCCGATTTTAAAGTTATACAGCAATTTATCGCTCGTTCAATCCCCCGTTAGAGAAAATCGGACGTTCCACAAGAAGGCAGGTTTGATATTTGTCTACGAGAAGCTATATGTTCCGAATTGATGAACCATGCGTAACAGAAAAGCATATCGATCAAAAGGCGCCTCTTTCCACACAGCACAGAATATTTCATATATGTTACAACAGGGTTGTCCAACATTTTTGTGTAAAGGGCCCCTTAAAAGTTTTTCACGGAATTCGCAGGCCAACGGTTGATACGAATTCCGTAAAAATATATATATATGTAAAATTAAAAGCAAAAACATTAGAAATGAACCGTAAAATTAGACGTAGACATTTCCAAAAAGTTTTACATTAAAAGTAATTTATTACCTTTTCTTTCGTTGTTAAACCAAACGTTTAGTTAATGTGAGGTCTGACAAAACTTTTGCTTTCACAGATAATCAATGCCTGCCCGTACACTTGACGTAGCGGTGCGTAGAATTCCAGTAAAATGTTCGTCTGTCAGATGGGACCTTGATTTTGTTTTTATAGCTTTCATCCTAGAAAATAGGTGTTCGCAGCAATATGTGCTACCAAACACAGCAATGCAGCAAAGGGCGTCTTTTGAGACATTTGGATAAGAATCTGAGGGAACATAATTTTTATAAAATGTTAAAAAATCATGATCTACGAATGCCCTCTTCACGGCAGTGTCATTTTTGATCTCGACTAGTTCCATCCGCAACATATCAAGAGCATCACTGACATCTGTTCCAAATGGATCTGAAAATAACTTCATTTTACAACCGTGTTCTCTGAAATCCGAAAATCTTTCTGTGAATTCAACTCTAAGTTTTAAAATCAGTTCAGAGTACCTTTTATGGTTCACTGTCTCAGACGGCCTTCTTGATAGCGCCGTGAAATGGATTACTTTTTTACACTCAACTGTTGCTGAAACAGTTGCAACTTCTACATGAAAGCTTGGATATGCTTGAATAATTTACAGGCAAGTTGATCTCTTCCTTGTTATTCCACATTTAAGTCTGCAAGATATTTAGTGATATCTACCAGGAATGCCAAGTCATTTAACCACTCATAGTCATTCACAAAACTTGCATCTTTCCCTTTTTTTCCAATAAAGATCTTTATTTTTTCAAGCAATGTCCAGAATCTGCCCGGCGTCGCCACCATGCTGAGCCAGCAAACATGGTTGAAGTAAATTACCTCACCATTGAATGATTCTAATTCTATATGAAAAGTTTTGAACTGTCTGTGATTGTGTCCCTTGGACATTATAAAATTGATTGTTGGAATAACCTTTTCCATTACGTGTTGCATATCCATGGTCTTTGCACACAGTTGCTCTTGGTGAATGATGCAGTGGTATGTGATAACATCATTAGGCACTGATTTCAGCATTAGATTTTCAAAACCATTATGCTTTTCTGTCATTGCCGGTGCTCCATCTGTTGTAATTCCACAAAGTTTATCGTCCGGAAGACTGAATTTCGCCAAGACATGTTTTACCTCATCAAAAATATGTTTTCCAGTTGCTGTGCTTTTCGGTGGACATAAGTCCAATAGTTCCTCAAGGATTTCAAAAGTTGCGGTGACTCCTCGTACATAGATTGCCAGTTGTGCTGTATCGCTTATATCTGTACTTTCATCGAGCTCACTAAGCTGTACAGTTTATTTTACTAAACTGTAAAATTGGTAAGATTTCAGCCTTTTAATGAGAGCATTTTCAATGTTGGTTGCTAAATCTTCTACTCTTCTAGTAACTGTCTGGTGTGAAAGACTCGTTTTGTCTACCATCGATTTTTTCTACCATCGACTTTTTATCATGACATGCTACAGATGTAAATATGTGCACAATCTTTCCCAAATTCCCCATCCGATAACGGTGGTCTTCTCTTGGCTATTTCTCCGGCTATCAAGTAACTGATCTTGGTAGCCTCCTCAGAACTTTGGTTTGCAGCTTTAAATAAAGATTGTTGCCCGATAATATTGTTTTTTAGAGAGTTCACTGGATCGATTCATCCTTTGCCTGTTAGATTGTCATACACTGCTGGACAATTGCTAAGGACGGATCATAAACGGCTATATAGCGCATAAAAAGTAAGTGTGGTTGGATGCCAAGTGAAATAAAATAATGTCAGAATGCCAGGACATTACAAGAAAGAAAATTTATTGTGCTCTGAAATCCAGAAGGCTTTGGAACGTGTACAAGGGACAAACAGGCCATTTTGTGCAGAATACGTAAACGTGAAAAAAATGCAATTACCGTCCGCAGGCGTTCCGGCGCAAGATTTCAATACGGGATATGGCCACCATAGAGGGCGATGCAAGATTCCATATGTCGTGTCGTGCTTTGCACAACATTATCAAGCAGCTGTTGGGGTAATTTATCCCATTCCTCTGTCAGTGCACGGATGAGAGTGTCCTTGTTTATTGGAAGGCTTTGGCGACCAGCAAGACTCCTTCCCCAAAGCATCCCACATATTTTCAATGGGATTCAGATCTGGAGAACGCGCTGGCCGTACGAGGCGTTGAATATCCTCGCTCTCAAGACACTCCTGGACAGCGACTGTTCGATGACATGTTGCGTTGTGGTCCATGAAAATGAATCCATCAACGACAGCACCACGGAACATGCGAACATGAGGTAGCAGAAAATCATTAATGTATCGTTGGCCAGTCATAGTCCCAGTTGGAAGCACATAGAGGGACGTACGGCCATTGATCATGATGCCAGCCCATACCATGACATTACATGTCGGATATCGGTACCTTTCCTGTATGTTTGCTGGACAATATGCAGTACCACTATCACGCCAGATCAGTTGTCGTCGAAATCAGACGATAGACTCTATCTACTCTCATCTGAGAAGAGGACAGCAGACCAGTCGTTATCAGTCCAATTGCGATGTTGATGGCACCATTGCAAACGGGCGGTACGGTGACGTCTGGACAATGGGATGCACACAACAGGACGGCGGGCGTATAGTCCTCTTTCATGCAAACGTCTGGCGACAGTTTTTCGGGAGATCCGCTTGCCAAGTAGCAGCCATAAACTGATTTGCTACCTCACTAGCTGTGCTGCGCCGGTGTCTTTTTGTTGATAGCTCTATGTACCTATCTTCTGCAGGTGTCGTACTGCGAACACGACCTTCCCCGTGACATTTGCTACACTCTCCATTTGTTTGAAATGATTTCCAAAGCCTTGAAACAACACTGTGGCTGACGTCGAACTCCCTGGCAACATCTGTTATTTTTCGCCCTTCTTTAATCTTGCCAATAATACGGCCACGCGTAAAATCATCTAGGTGATGTCGGGAAGACATACTGAAAATTGCAAGTTCGTCAATTGATTCTTTCCCTTTCAACTTTGCGTTTGAACAACAACGGTCAATACGCGTCAAATCCTTTATATCTCTTATCAGCGCTATGACGTCACGAACAGGTTCGGCAATCCAAAATTTGCATACGCACAACACGTCTTACTGTATCCCGCACTTATGCTAATTTCCACATTTTCCTGCCTTCCATTTTATGGTTGCCTATCGTTGCTATTGTCATCCGTCCTTAGCAATGGTGCGGCAGTGTATTTGCCGGCATGCTTCGCAGAATAATGTCTCTTGATATTATATTCTTATACAACAGAGATTCTCTCTTGGCGTATCAGACACAATATGTCCCCGTGCTCAATGACAAAAACATCATCGATCCAAGCACCCTTAAAAGCTCTACATTCAAAATCGGTTTTCCTTTTCTTGCGTGTATTCACTGGAGCCGCTATGTTTGGTGCGATGTATTTTAACAAGAACTTCGCTGGATATTTAAGTAATAAACACACTGATGTTTAGCTAGCACAATTACTTCTGTGAGAAAAACTTGCAATTGTAAAGAGGGTTTCCTAATGAAAAACAAAGGAGGCAATCGTCATGTGGACCTCAGCTCTGCGTGGAACAGTTGGATATTTGGCGTCTGCTTGGTTGGAGAAACTAACGCTTTCAGTGACTGTGCGGACCTTTTCTCCTCCCCTCAACTTTTCTCTGGGCTATTTGTTTGCTCATTTGTGATAGGGAAAAGGCTTCCCGCGTGAAAAGGGCTGCCGCAGGAAAGGGGTTTAAAACTGTTCCCGCGGTTTTTCCTTATTTCTGAAATATTTAATTTTTGCTTTTCTTTTTTAAATCCTGAATTTTTTTAAATTCCGAACAGTAGCAGGCGGGCCGGATTAAAACCTTTGGCGGGTCGTATGTTGGCCAACTCTGTGTTACAAGTACGTATCACTGAAACATTGAGACTTTTCAGATACGTTGCGCAACGTAACAGTAATGTTTTAGAAGCCATACGGTTACGTCAAAATGTCTTCAAACGATACGTAACACTGAAATATAACCGATATGTTACAGTGAAAGGCCTTTGTAACTTCAACATACCAACTTTATGTTACTGTTATTTAATTGAAATATATTTGTTACATCATCATATTACTGTACGTATTTATTACATTTAACATTACAGTTTTAATAAACTTTGTAAAATCACAATAAAAATATCACCCTCGATAGCTGTTTCAAAAGCAACAACACTCGTATTACGAGTTGTTTATGTTTTCACGGGTTCAATGCAGTCCGCTGTCCATTAGGAACAGTGGGGGCGTTTATATATTGATAACAAAAGAAATAAAAATTGGTCCCAAATGAGGGTGTCAAGTATCTATTATACATGTGGAATAGACTGTATTTCAACAAAAACAAGGAAGAAAATCAAATTCGTCATTTCTTTAAATACCTACCAATATGAAATTTCTCAGCTTCAAGTAAAAAAAGCATGCTGATATACTAGTATACTAATACCACAACACAGCCATCTACTTAGATTTTATAAAAGGCTTTTTAGAATTTAAAAATTATAATAATCAACTACTTTCAGATGATCGTGAATCACAAAAAGAAAAAAAGGATGGAATATTAAATCAACTAACGAGCTAACTCGAGTGCGATAGTATCACCAAATAATATTCCAGTAGCACGTGGAAATACGACTACGAGAGTGCTTCGGTGAAATGGCATAAATGCGCATGCGCATCCACGCCGTTGCCAAACCAAAAAATCTTAAATATCGCCGGAATGTAACATCAAGGTAGCTATTATGTACATACAATGGAAACTATAAAACAGTAGCATCGGTGAATGCTATTTTTAACGCAACCGTAATGTAAATAGAGTTATTTTCCAAAATAGATGTTGCTGAAACGTAATTGTAAAATATCTCTGAAAGTGTAACGAAAATGAGAGATTGTAACGCTATTGATACATATCTGAAACGTTTTGTGCTTTTTATGAGTTCTATCGTTATTTATGGAACATAACTAAAAATGGCACACAGAAACTGCGAACAACTCAAAGAATCGTGGAGAGACACCATTGGTATATCCCAAACAGATAGAAGACTCAACTCATGATCATAGTAAAGACGCTTAAGTGGCATTTGCCTAAAAAAGCGAACCACTCTTGGGTAACCGAAATATAGGTGTTCCGAAATTATCTTTACAATTTTGACTCTCAATAAAACAGAAACGGAATAAGAAAACAAAAAAAAAAACGTTTATTGTATATTGAACAGCACGTTCTAACGTTTGTTTGTATGTTAATAGAGCTAAACATGCGCACCATTCTTTGCACGAATAAAGTTGAGACGGTGCTCGACCTCCTGCCATGTTCTCCCGAGCATGTCTTCAGGAATTGTTGTGAAGGCAGCTGTAATCCAGTGCTTCAGATCATCCACATTGGGAACCTTTATGGAGTACACAATATCCTTTGCATAGCCACACAGCAAGAAGTTGAGGGGTTCAGATCCGGTGAACGTGAAGACCAAGGAATTCGATCATCCTGTCCAATCCATCACTCCGGAAAGGTTTCATCAAGAAACTCACGAACACGAAGTGCCCAGTTCAGGGGTGCTCCGTCCTGCTGAAAGATGGTAGCCGGTTGCAGGCCCTCCAATCGGGAGGTAACAAACTCACTTAACATGTCAAATAAAACATTGGATGTGCCGGCTGTGTATTCGGCGAACAAGAATGGGCTGATGATGCGGGAGACTCAATCACACGTTAACGTTACGGCTGTCACGTTCAATTTTACGGACGGCGTGTGGATTTTCGGATCTCCAAATTATGCAGTTATAACACCACATACATGAAACGTTGATAACACCACACACATGAAACGTTGATAACACCACACACATGAAACGTTGATAACGCCACACACATGAAACGTTGATAACGCCACACACATGAAACGTTGATAACGCCACACACATGAAACGTTGATAACGCCACACACATGAAAAGTTGATAACATCACACACACGAAACGTTGATAACACCACACACATGAAACGTTGATAACACCACACACATGAAACGTTGATAACGCCACACACATGAAACGTTGATAACGCCACACACATGAAACGTTGATAACGCCACACACATGAAACGTTGATAACGCCACACACATGAAACGTTGATAACGCCACACACATGAAAAGTTGATAACGCCACACACATGAAACGTTGATAACATCACACACGAAACGTTGATAACACCACAAACATGAAACGTTGATAACACCACACACATGAAACGTTGATAACGCCACACACATGAAACGTTGATAACACCACACACATGAAACGTTGATAACACCACACACATGAAACGTTGATAACGCCACACACATGAAACGTTGATAACGCCACACACATGAAACGTTGATAACGCCACACACATGAAACGTTGATAACATCACACACACGAAACGTTGATAACACCGCAAACATGAAACGTTGATAACACCACACACATGAAACGTTGATAACACCACACACATGAAACGTTGATAACACCACACACATGAAACGTTGATAACACCATACACATGAAACGCTGATAACGCCACACACATGAAACGTTGATAACACCACACACATGAAATGTTGATAACACCACACACATGAAACGTTGATAACACCACACACATGAAACGTTGATAACACCACCACACATGAAACGTTGATAACACCACACACATGAAACGTTGATAACGCCACACACATGAAACGTGATAACGCCACACATATGAAACGTTGCCTCGTCGCTGAATAAAACACGTTTCACGAAGCCTTCCTGGTTATCAATCCTGTGGATCATATCAACAGCAAAATCGAAACGTTTCGGTTTATCTTAGGGGAGCACTGACTCTGTCAAACGCACTTTGTAGGCAGCCAGGTACAAGCGCTTGTACAGTACTCTGTGTATCGTTATAGGTGGAGGCCGTACGAATGGACTTCTCGAGACTTCGTTAAAACTCTGTCAAACACGTTCCGTTTCTCAACAAACGCATATAGCGCATTAAACCCGTTTATTTTTTGTGGTGTAGTAAGTACAAAGATTCGTCAAGCTTTCACACTCCACTGGGAGGCTTTCGCACTGCCCAAGAGAATACAAACTTTCTGCGTTTAGGGCACGGTTCAATAGAACGTAAAACGCATGCAAACCCGACTACCTAAATAAAAAAGAAATCGATTATACACTACTGGCCACCCAAAATGCAACACCAAGAAGGACACGAGATAGCAAAGCCATATTTACTGGACACATAACAACAGGATTGACCGCATAACCGACGTAACTCTTCGATTTTTTCCGCTATCCGCACATCGGAGGGTTGCTCACGTCATCATCAAAGGGTTCCTGCCCGTCACGAAACCGTGCATCCCATTCGAAAACTGTGCTGCGCGATATTGCTGAGCGTTTTGACGAAGTAAATTTCTCCATAATTTTACACCAGGGGCGGGATTCGAAACCGCGACTCCGGAGCTCGAATACTATCCACTATACTACACTGGCATGTGCTCTCACTGCTACCTGCCTTTATCTCATGCGCGTCCTGCTAGGCAGGCACGTCACAGTCTCCATACGCTTCTTTTAACGTTCTGTACGTTTCAATATTTTCCAACAAAAAACTGATCTTTAGTGTCTGTTTTCCCATGGCTGAGAACGCTTGTCATATGACTTCCTTAATATCCGTCTGCCGCCTATTGATACTGGTTTAAACCGGTTTTCTGCTGTTCGCTGATTGGTCAAGGACTGCTGTATTCTACCATACACGTGATATTTTTATCTCACTACTGTTACGTCAGTTATGCGGTCAATCCTGGAACTTTCCGGACATGGGTTGTACAGAACTGGGTACCAAGGGCACGTTTTGAAATAACACTTGCGTAGGTTGTACAACATATGTCAATCCACGGCCACCTTGATGAAGAATTTGACAAGTTATTAATATCCCGCAATGCATTGATTATGATACGCTTTCCAACATACCAGAAATCATTACTCAAGTTATGAGGATAATGGCTGTGGAATAAATCTCGCTCCTGTGTCCTGACCTTTGATCCTATTTCGATGATATTAAACAGAACCGGTTCAGCATACCTCCGGAACAACATACTAACGTTTTGTCGCAATAGAAGAATTTTTAGTCAAGTTATGAGGATAATGACAGTGGAATAAATCTTGCTCCTGTGCCCTGACCTTTGATTCCATTTCGATTATATTAAACAGAACTGGTTCAGTATATCTCCGGAACAACAACGTTTGTCGCAATCAAAGCATTTTTACGTAAGTTACGACCCATAAGGGCAATGGAATGGATCCCGCTCCTATGTCCTGACGACCCCATTTCGTCCATTTTCAATAGGGTTCGTCCCCAGTGGGTCCCTACCACATACTAAAATTTCATCGAAATTGAACCATTGTTAACCGCACGATAACGCGTGCGGACAGACAAACAGACAGACGGACAAAGTTGGAGCATATGCGCTTCTTCAACATACGGTTGGAAAGCATAAAAAATCGAAATTTGGCTGGGCTGAATTTCTAAGGAACAGTATAACGAAGTAACTTTCTCCGTCATTTATGTCCACGCCGGGGCTTGAACCGGGTCCCCTCATTCCGGAATAAGTCACTCTACCAATTGAGCTACGCGGACGTTTGTTCTGACTGCTATCTGCCTTTATGTCGTGTGCGTCCTGCTGCAGGTACGTCACGACAGTTATGACGTAGAAGTCTTTTCGTACTTCTACGTTATTTTAAAAACATAATCGTAAGATGAAAAAGTTCCTAAATTAAACCTAAACGGCCAGACGAAACATGCAAACAACAGAAGTCAAACTTACGGAAAAGATTCTTTATTCAGGATGTAGCAAACACATCGTAACACAGCACAGCATATTGCACTAAACTCTCCACACACCACACAGCTCTTAACACAACGCTCAATTTGCAACACTTCTCCAAGCAACGCTCTCTTTTACAACGTTCGCTTTACAACGCTCCGTTTTACAACGCTGGCTCTACAACGCTCGCCAAGCAACAGTTTAGTTTCGTTTTTATCTCTCGTTCTGATCTTATATCAGGCATACGTCACGTTCATTTAACCTCAATTATGTTACCAACAGTATTCGTTTGAGAGAAAAGATATCACGTTAAGAGTGAAGAATAACTGAGAATAAACTCAAGATTTACATAGGGAAAGAAACTAAAAAGGACAGTTCATTTAGAATATACGTCACACAGTACAAGTTCAAGAACAATTTGCCATTATGTGTCTTAAGAAGGGTTTGATAGTTGAATTATTCCAGTTCTAACTTATGAATAAAAGAAACGAACCTTAACTAAAAGAGATATACAAAGGATACGGACAAATGAACGCAGGATTGAGAGATGCATGCTTGATGTAACCAAAAAATATAAGAAAAATAACTCGTTGGGTCAGGAAAGGGGTAAAAGTGAATGGCATGATGACGAATACCGTCAAGTGGCAATGGGCTGGACGTACTGCTAGAAGAACTGGCCACCGTCGAAAAATTAAGATACCACACTGGATAGCAATGAACAGAATGAACAAGAAAAGACCCAGAAGACCACGTGAGTGTTGGAGGCAGGAAACTGGAAAGAACGCCAAAGTGCAAACAAAGAGAATTGCTCAACACATATTCATGGAATAGACTTGGGTACTCTTTCATCGAGCAGCGAATTAAGAGTGGTTCATGATGAAGTAGTATCGTTTTTTAGATGTACCCTTTCTGAGAAAATATTCATTTATGGCATATTGATATTCAGAACTAAATCTACATTTCTTAAAAATCGAATTTAAAAAAGTGATATTAATTGTCCGTGCCTTTTTACGCTTTGTAATATAAATTTCTCCCCAAGGTGGCGCAAAACTTCCTTTCTTGTTTGATGATACCTTTCTTCCCGCAGGTCGAAATGGAAATATGCATGTAATGCCCTCTATTTCTGAGCATGGACAATGTTAAAGTAAACTATTTTCCCACATTTCTAAATATAGCTCATCTCCTTCTAAGGATCAGATTTTTAAAATTCTTTTTGCATCCGATTGCTCCGATAATGTCCATGCACTATTCTGTATTTTCGATACGAAACTTTTACATTTGGTGACGTAAGCTGATAGCATGGATTCAAGTTAAAAATACCTCGAAATATCTCGAAAATCGATCTGTCCACGTTATTTTATAAACAACGAAAAATTATTCTTCGAACCGCTGGGTTCGAATCCCAGATCTCTCGATAACTAGCCGAGTGCGTTCGCTTTACGCTACGGTGCCAACAATTCACGTCGCTATGTGTGTTTATATGTCAGTATCTGACTACACAAATCCATATTGATGGGCTCAACAACTGATGTGTCGCCATCTGGTGGCATTCAACAGAGCAAGCGATTTAATTACAGCTGATAAATCCAGAGGGCGATGGAAATGGTGAATATATTTCAAATACGTGGAAATAATGTAGATAAACGATGTCATCGCTCTGTCCACGTTATTTTATAAACAACGAAAAATTATTCTACCGACACCGCTGGGATCATATATTCACCTCGAAATATCTTTGGGGTAGTGCTGAAATTATTTACAGAAGACGTGTTTAAACGCCACCAGTGTTTTTAAAAGGAGTTAGAAAACTTGGCACGCAAGAAGCCGTAGAATTTTTGCCTAGAGTGTTGCGAGAATTCCTTTTGGACATTGTATAACCCTCTGCTAACAAAGAGAGACCGATGTATCTCGACGAATTCGAATCGTACTGTTAATCTCTAGATCAGGGATTATGTCGTACATAACCTCCAGTGCTCCGAAATCCGATACGTTTGCGGTCATCACAAATGTCACGGACGAAACTGAGATTGATCGCACCCTGCGTTCGTCCATTACATTTGATAGAACGAAGTGCGATGGCAACGAAGCCATTATTTCTGCGTTCTCGCAGCCTGGGCATAATGGATGCAGTAATCAATCATCATGGGCCGTGTAACAAGTCGCACTGAAATAAACCCCGATGTCTCTGTCCGATGAATTTCTGGTTTTGTGTAACAAGCAACACCGCAATTGATCAGAAGATCGAAAATAAAAAACGGAAATTGATTTTGCCTCATAATGACGAAAACTGCACGCCACCAATTTTCTGTTTCGTGGTGATTTCCGCGAAACCTATAACACTCGTGTCGCCTGTTGGACTCAATTGGAATAATAATTTTGCATTTCAGCAGGTCGTTCACAGAAAGAAGTACGAAATAATTTAGTCCGTCCGTCGGTTTGTAGACATATTTCTTTATATAAAGGCCATTCCGTAAAAAAACAGTAAAATCACACAATATGAAGAAGTTTAGGTACAGCAAAATATATGTTATTCATAATGAACACGTCCCAGTTGAGCCCATTCCTACGGATTTGTGAAGTCAGATACTGACAGATAAACACACATAGCGCCGTGGATTGTTGGCACGTAGCGTATGGTGACGTCTCAGTTGCTGAGCCCATCCCAACGGATTTGTGAAGTCAGATGCTGACAGATAAATACACATAGTGCCGTGGATTGTTGGCACCGTAGCGTATGGTGACGTCTCAGTTGCTGAGCCCATCCCTACGGATTTGTGAAGTCAGATGCTGACAGATAAACACACATAGCGCCGTGGATTGTTGGCCACCGTAGCGAATGGTGACGTCTCAGTTGCTGAGCCCATCTCTACGGATTTGTGAAGTCAGATGCTGATAGATAAACACACATGGGGCCGTGGATTGTTGGCCACCGTAGCGTATGGTGACGTCTCAGTTGCTGAGCCCATCCCTACGGATTTGTGAAGTCAGATGCTGACAGATAAACACGCAGAGCGCCGTGGATTGTTGACACATTAGCGTAAAGCGAACGCACTCGGCTAGTTACCGAGAGATATGGGGTGCGATCCCAGTGATGTTGAAATACAATTTTTCGTTTCTGTGTGTTAGTTAAAGAAAAACGTGGAAAGGGTGATGCCTTTGTCTATTTACATTGTCTCCACGTACTTGGAAGATTTTCACCATATGTTATTCTTTCTGAAAGTATCTTCCCTTGTATGATATGCAACGGTCCCATCGTTCAGTTCACTTTTAAACGCATGCGGCGAAGGCATTTTGTGGAAGCTGCTTCAGCAACCTCTGTACAGCCTGAATAACGTCAGCATCTGTGTTGAATGTTACGCCACGGAACTTCTCCTTTATTGTTGGAAACAATCAGAAGTCGTACGGGGCGAGATCAGGACTGTAGGCAGGCGGTGGGATGATTTCAATACTGAATTTCGTAAGAAACTGTTGAACCACAAGTAGCCACATGTGGACGGGCGTTATCATGGTGTAGGGTCCACTTGCCCACCAGTTCCGGTCGCTTAATCGATATGTGCTGTCGCAGAAGCTTCAAGACTGAAATGTAATACTCAGCATTAAAAGTAATTTGTGGGGGAACGGGATGGTGGTAGACTACACCTTTATGATCAAGGAAAATAATCACCACCTTCCCAGCTGATTTGGTTTGGTTGACTTTTTTTCGTAGGAGGCGAGCCTGTGTATTTCCAGACACTCGTTGAGCGCTTCGTGAGGGGGTCGAAATAGTGTACCTATGCTTCATCGGCAATCATTACTGTGTTTAGAAAGTTCGTATCCTTTGCAATAATTTGTTTCTACTCATGACCCAACTGAACTTTGGCTAACAATTGTTCTCTCGTCAGGTGGTGAGTTACCCATCTGGACCACACACGATGCAGCCTGTAATTTGTCGCGTAGAATGCGGAATGCCGACGGTTTTGAAATATTAGTTGACGGCGCTATGTCTTCACACGTCATTCCTTGATCTTTTTGCGGGATTGAAAAGCAGTGTTAACTATACGCTCCGTAACAACACTTTCAGGTCGGCAAGGCCTAGGAGCGAGCTCTCCCGACAAACGCCCTTTTTTGAAATCATGGTGCCGTCTAAAAATCCTTGACTGTCCCAAACATTTATCTTTGTAAGCTTTTTGCATTAAATCAACTTTTTCTGGAGCCGTTTTACTCAAACGATAGCAAACGTTTTTCGCAGAACGCATTTCACTTCTTAACTCTGAATCACTCACCTCAATAGCTGTATGGCGAAAAACAGACGTACCATAAAAACTGCGCAATAACAAAACCAGAATCGTCTGCCGCAACTAATAACTGTTGCCATAGATACCTCCTTAATTCAGTTAGTCGTCTGCGTGCTTATGTTTCCCCTTCGCACTGTTGCCAACCCCTAAAAAATAACTCTCGGTTTTTATGGAACGGTCTTAGTATAAAGAAATATACTAGATATCTGAAAGGAAACTCCTTCATGATTTTTTTTTCTGAAGGCACAGTTTTTTCAAGTTACGTGGCTTTAAGTTCATTTTTGGTAAATTTGTCGGAATGCTGTTGTTGTCTAATAGGTGATTTAAGGAACAGTTTTAAAAAATTTCTCCGAATGCAAGGTTTTTCCACTATTCTGTGTAAAGTTCCTCTTTTATGAATTACTCTTAATGCACAGTTTTTCCACAGGTGCGGTAAAATTATTTTTTAACAATTATTCTGAATGCAGGATTTTCTCACTAGGTGGCGTGAATTTCATATTTTCTCGAATTTTCCACCTATAGGTGTCATCCAGTTCAGTTTTTGTTTGATACCACATCTCCGCTTCTAGAATTTCGAAATGACAAATTCGTTTCTCATTCGGTACTTAAAACTGCATCCAAAACATTTCATGCTTTACTAAATACATCTTTCCACCTCTAGATGGCGCAAAAGTGCATTCCTGCGAGTTTACGTAAATGTAAATTTGCACTAAACGTTCTAACGCAGATTCTAAACATAAAAATTATTTTTGTACACAGTACACGGTCGTATCAGAATAATATGACCACCTACCCAATAATGAGAATAACCACCCTTGGCAACGGCGAGACGGCGTGGCATAGAAGCAATGAGGCCCTGGAAGGTTTCCCGAGGCACACGGGCCCATTCGGACTGCAGCAGAGCACGAACGTCCCGGATATGACGTGTTCTGGGCCGGAACATCAAGCCTGTCGATCCAAATAGGTCGAGCGATTTCGCCGGCCAAGAGAGAACGGAGACATCGCTGTCGTGTTCCTGGAACCAGTCACGCACCCACTTAGCGACGTGGCAGGGCGCATTGTTATGTTGGTAGACACCACCATCACCACCAGATTAAACGTCCGGCATGAAGGGATGCATGTGGTCAGCGGAGACGGACAAGTGGCCATTGTCACAAGTACGTCACAACGTCGAAAATGCTAGGCAATCAAATATTGCTTGCTGATTTGAGTCTTTCGCGCGCTTTACGTGTTTTAGTAAAAATGGAATATACAGGGTGATTCATAAAGAAGTATACAGTTTCAACGCACTATAAAACAAGAACAATGTAAGATATTTTGTTACCTGTAACAGAATTGTAGGGGAATGTTCCAAGTCTTTTTAGAGACAGTCACAGATGTTCTATGTGTGCACCCTTAGTCACACGACACACATCGAGCCGGTAATCCATTTCCGCCCAAACGCGGGGTAAGATAACTGAATTTTAAGAAAGAAGCTGAAAATGTATGGAATCATTTTCAGCTTCTTTCTCAAAATTATCCAGACAGTGGGCTGTGAAATTTGCATTTGACGACTCACCCTCCGCGTTGATTTTCCCGGGCTTCGTTGAATGGCGGTGCAAACACTGTCGACGACATCTTCCGATACACGTGGTCGTCCAGGACTTTTACTTTTGCACAAACAGCCCGTAGTTTCAAATTTGTTATGTCAATCGTAGATAGATTTTCTGGTTGGAGGTTCTCTTCCGAATCGTGATCGAAAATGCTGTTGCACAACAGTTACAGATTCCGTTTAGCTCAATTCAAGAACACAAAACGCCTTCTCCACTGCAGACGCTGCCATTTTGACTGACTGGATACGTGACACGCGTGCTGTCACCTACGTCACTTCTCTCAGTAGCGGGACACAAACTTTCTGAGTACATCTACCTAACGTTTCGCAGTTGTGGTCCGTGTCTTCAACTGTAACTGTTTTACAGCATCTGGAAACTGTATACTTCTTTATGAATCACCCTGTATATAAGGGATGATTATATTTCTACGCTGACCTACGGTACCAATTTTAAACAGCAATTTTCCTAATACATCGGAAATTATTGCCTGCGAATAAAATTAATGACTCAGCTTGAATACATAAATCCAAGACATGATGAGGATGACATCTGCACGTAAAATAAGTACACTTGCTCCTAGAGCACGCACAAGACGTTACGTACATCAACTAAAAACAAGATGAGATTTTCAAAATATAGTTAAAATAAACATTGAGCATCAGAGAAACACAAACACATTGTATCGAGTGCATCACAGCGTAAGAACAGAGCAACAGAACACCTCGAGTTTTTCAATAACACAGTTGGTGCTCCGAAACTGATCACGTGACACTATGTCAGCACTTAACGCAGAGAAGTCAAAAAACAATAAACACGTTTTTCTTTCTCCATGTGTGACGACACTGCGAGACGAATATCTTACTTTCCAACAGTACGAAGCGTCTAGAGTACACGATTTAGGAAATGAAAAGAGGAGGTTTTAGCTCGTTTCGAGGCGATAAACCCGATTATGACATAAAAAATTGGTGGCTGGCATTTGCGAAGGAAACGGAGCCCAACAATGGCAACAGGTTACTACTGGAATGTGATAAGATATTCCCCAAATTTTGTCTAAAAGCGGAAGACGAATTCATGTAAACCGATATGCAACCTTCAGCGGATGACGCAATGCGGGTACAGGGGTTGGACAACGAAACTGAAAAACCTGCGCAAATAGCACCCCATGTGCCACTTAACTGTACGCGCTACCTGGCGGCCAGCCGGCATCTGTTCGCAGTTAATAAGAGAGAGCGAAGTGTGAAAGTTGCATTAGCAGAGCAGTAGCACAGCTGGATGTCAAAACGTGCGATCCACACAACATAATGGAAGACATATCCGAGTTCCAAAGAGGATAGATTGTTAATGCGCTTCTCGCCGGTGCATCCATGTCCAAGACAGCAAGTCTTTGCGGATGTGTCGCGAACCACTGTATCCAGGGTCATGTCGGCATACCGGCAAGGGGCAAGAACCACATCCAACAGGAGTAACTGTCGAGGTGAGAGGAAGCTGTCTGACAGGAACGTCAGAGGGCTAACACATATGGTAGCCAAAAAATCATAGTACCACAGCTGCCCAACTCACCGCAGAGTTGAATACGCATCCCGACTCCCTGTTTCCGTCAAAACTTTCCATCGGGAGCTTCACCGGGTCACCTTTCACGGCCGTTTTGCTATTGACAAACCCTGGACCACCAGTGTGAATTCCAAACGTGGGTTGCACTGCCCTTGTGCCATAAAAATCCACCAACCAACTAAACGTCGGTTGCAACGGTGCCAGCAGCGCAAATCGTGGACGTTGGACAGCGTGAAATGTGTATTGTTATTCGATAAATGATAAATACACAGTTGACGTGGACCAGGAACATCAAATAGAAGTCATCGCTCAATCCACGTTTATGAGTGAGTCACGGAAAATAAAAGTGGAAAGAGCGATTACTTCTATTTGATGTTCCTGGTCGACGTCAACTGTGTATTTATCATTCATTCGCCTACTAGTTATTTGTTCAGTTGCTCCTGTTCATCTGTGGTTAATCCCCAGCATTGTGCGGGGCTCCAAAGAAGCAACCCTGCCATGTGGTTTGGCAGCTTGTCGTTTGTGAGTCTGGAGAGTTTCGAGACCGCTGTGGTGTAGTGGAAGCATATCCGGCGCAGAACTGGAAGGCTCTGGGTTCGATTCCTGGTGGCTGCCGATGAGAATTTTTCCGTAACTCATTTATAAACGTGGAAAGAGCGATGACTTTTATTTCAGAGATACTTCTATTTGAGATGAGAATTTTTTCATGACTCACTTTTAAACGTGGAAAGAGCGATGAATTCTATGCTAGGTTCGATTCCCGTTGGCGGCTGATGAGAATTTTTCCGTGACTCACTTATAAACGTGAAAAGAGCGATGACTTCTATTCAGAGATACTTTCTATTTGAGTGACTTCTATTTGCCGATGAGAACTTTTCTGTGACTCACTTATAAACGTGGAAAGAGCGATGACTTCTATTTCAGAGATACTTCTATTTGAGTGACTTCTATTTGCCGATGAGAATTTTTTCGTGACTCAATTATAAACGTGGAAAGAGCGATGACTTCTATTTGATGTATTGTTATTCGACTAATCATCCTTCACTGTCTTCCCCACAAGCGGGCGAGTTTACGTGTGGAGACATCCCTCACAGGCTTCCCACCCGGACTGTTTATTGACCCCAGTGAAGCACGGAGGTGGATAGGTTATGGTTTGGGCGGCAATATCGTGGCCGTCTGTCGGCCTGCTGATTATTATTGAGGGTCATATTATTGCTAAGTACTATTGGACAATTCTGGAGGACCAGGTGCTCCCAATGGTTCAAACATTGTGCCCTGACGATGGTGCCGTCCGTGTATCAGGATGATAACGCGCTGATACACAGAGCCAAACTAGTGGAAGAGTGGTTTACTGAGCATGAAAGTGAGGTTAAACATCTGTCATGGCCTGCACAGTCACCAGATTTGAGCATTATTGAGCCACTCTGGGGTGTTCTGTAGGAACTAGTCAAGAAACGTTTTCCTCTACCTGCATCACGTCGTGAAGTAGCCACTTTTCTGCAAGAGGAATGGCTTCAAATCCCTATGGCCACTGTACAGGACTTGTATCGATCCTTCCCAAGACGCATTGCAGCTGTATTAGCCTCCAAAGGTGGCCCTACACCGTACTAATAAAATGTTGTGTCTTAAACCCATGTGTTTCAGTCTTGTTGTCCACCTCCTATAAGTTACTCTACCTTATAGCAAACAACTTTTTTTCGAACTCACGTCTTCCCGCTTCTGAGCCGGTTATTGTCCTTACTGCACTACTCCGACATTGGGTTATCGCTGCAACTTGATGTTTTGATTCTTGCGTCACCTCAGTGCTACGTCACATATGTCTCCCCTCAACCATTGCTGCGCTTCCTTTGACTCTCAAATACAGACACCTCAAGCAGTAATAGGGTCTCGAACACAGACACTGACGCGTTGAATGGCAACAATTCGTGTTTTCTGACGACTCATTATTCATCTTGACTCACCATGATGGTCGCATACGTGTTCGGAGACATCGTGATGAATGGCACCTTGCAGCGTCATACCAGCCCAACAAGAAGCGTCACGGTTTGGGGCTCCATTGTGTTCAATTCGCTATCTCTCCTGATAAGAATTGAGGGAACCCTCAACAGCAAGCTTTATTTCAGGGACGTTTCAGAAGCAGCGGTGGCACCACTTATTCAGAGTTGTCCTGGCAATGTTCCCTCGAAGACGCACGCACGCGCGCGGGCGGCGGCGCAGCGATTTAATTTCCTCCGCGCAGTTTAGATTAAAATTCCCAAATCTCTAATTAATTTTCATAAATCGAAAATCAGTTACTTGCAATAATAATAACCCAGCGAAAACAGTCTTGCTGGCACAGCACTATGTTGCCGCTGCCAAACCGTCAGTAAAATGTCCGGGTGGCCAACAGAAGGGCCAGCAGTTCAGGCCAACAGTTGGCACCCCCATCAGTTGTCATATACCACAACAGGGCCATCAGTTGTCATATACCACAACAGGGCCATCAGTTATCCATCACAGGCCCTAGCTGACACAAGTGGCCCTTCAGTGGCCCTGCAAGCACGTGCCAGAAATGACTGTTAGCCTAATGTGGTCCGCTAGTCTGCCGGCAACTACGTGACGTAACTGATGGCTTACCGAATCTTGTCCGCCAATTTCCCAGTAGTAGCCATAAAAAAGAAAAGTCAAGGATAACCGCAGTTTCCCAAAGCTACAACTTTTCTTTTCACCCTTACGAAACTTCTGAATTATAGCACTGCGCTGTGGACATTTTCTCAACAGACCGGAAAAACCCCTGTTTGGATCTGAGTGGAAACGAACCAGGGCTGTCGGCGTGGGAGGCGAGCTCTCTACCGACGGGACTTATTTGCCACGCACGAGCGTATGCTTGAAGCTGTCTCTTACCCGCGCAATGTGTAATCGAATGGCTCTCTTTCATTTTACAATATTGCGAAGTATTTTTCATAAAAGTCAGTTTTATATAATTCATAAATTTATTTTTTCAACGTAACGATAGTTTTTTTTTTTACCTTAAGGGAACTTCACTCATTTTCAAGGAGTGTACCAACTTAAAGTCGCTTTCCAAAGTTTTATACTGTCCTTGTCGTCTTGAAAGACGATCGTTGAATAAATATGTATATTTACTCGGGTTCATGTTACATTCCGTTACATTTTTAACGTTGTATCTTTCCTTTTCGTTGCCCGAAGCTACATTTGTTTTAAAGAGGAAATATATTTTATTTTACTTCTTGTTATTTTTGGAAGCGAATTCCTCCCAGTCTTGTGTATTCAACCCATGGATGAGTACATTATATCCACAAAGGGTTGCTTTTATTTTTCTTTCGAATAATCAATAAATTTTGTACGCGTATAATTATTTTTTTTTCCAAGAAACGTTTTTTTCATGTTTTTCCAGGACATTTGTTTCAAGTGGTTTACAATTTTTTCTTGTTATTCACCCACTCCATTCCATGAATTGTTATTCATAGGAATGGAGTGGGTGTATTTCATGGTTGTAATCTAGTATTTCGTGGCTTAATCTGATATCTTCGTCGACGTGGAATTTCATTAGGAAATTAATTCGCCTCTCTACATATGGATTTTTTTTTCTTAACATCCACTAAAATAACACGATGGCGATAGCGTCGTCTTCAACTAACTGGTACCATGAGAGACACAGCAAGTGTTGCTTCTGCGCATGCGCAGTTCCGTTGCTTCCACCTGCTGTTGGGGTTGCATTGGTTGCCAGCAACGGGCCCGCTAGTGGTACTTGCTTGGAGGCCCACATTTCATGGCGATGCTGCAGGGCCATCAATGGCTCGTCAACTGATAGCGCTACCACCAATGGACCGCTATTGGGCCGTGGGCGGCAGATTTCAGCCAGCAGTGACCCATCACTGCCATCTGGTGGCCAGCAGTTTCCCAGCACTTGTGTTTTTGCTGGGAAATAAATGAAATTCCGGCTCTCAAAAGTCAAAACAGCACTTCTCTTAAATGCCGTTCGCGTCCTTCTAAGTTCGCCTCATTGCCCTCTTTATTCTCAAAGGCTCCTTATAACGTAGCCTCGTGCGAGAAGATACTGAACGCGAGAATGCGGATTAGGGATTATCCCACGCCGAGAAAGAGGCAGATGTTGAGTAGAATGAAATGTTTTTAATTTTTTTTAAAATTTAAAATCATTTGCGGAAGGAACGGTGATAAAAATGGGGGAATTAGAAGTAAGAAGGGTTCCAATCCAAGTTCCGACTTCTACTGCATTAATGAGAAAAGCTGAGACGATATAATGTTTTGCCCAAGTGGTTTTGATACCTGCCGAGCTCATTGGGTTGGGCACGCATTGCCCATGACCACTTAGAGGGAATATTGTGTCCTGGTGGTATATTTCAACAAGACGATGCTTGGCCACATATAGCCCGGAATGTCCAAACCCTCTTTCCATGCGCGGCAAGCACCGCTTCTTCCCTGGCCTGCACGTTCACCGGATGTGTTCCCGATCGAATATGCTTGGGACATGGTAGCGGAGCGAGTGGCCAGTCAAGCGTTTCCTGAAGTAACCACAAGTGAACTGTGGTCTCGCATAGAAACTGGCTGTTCCCCAGGATGATATGAAAAACCTCTTCCTCTCAGTGCCATTCAGTGTAGAGACTGTTATTGTTGCTCGCGGTGGCAAACACAATAATGAGTTTTGAAACGAAAAAATTGTGTCAGTTTTCTCCTGTAACATGAGGAATCTGTGATAGAAATTCAGCTCGAAAAACGCGATTTTTTTCTTGGTGTTTCAATTTTTACAAGCAGTTTTGTACTTTGTGATTTTATAGAAGATGAACTAAAAATTTTCTAGGTAAAAAAGTACTAAATCCATTACCAGTAAGTAAGTGAACTCGCAAATTTAAAAATACACGCTGTTCCAATTATGAGGTTCCTGATGATGGACCTTCCACAGAAGAAATACGGACCAGACAACTTTAACATCTCGCTAGTGAAAATTGAGCTTTCTCAAAATAAAGACATGAGCTTGGTTTTCATACAAAGTTTCGACAACAGCGAACGTAACAAATGCATTTTGTGCAACAAGGGAATTAGCTAAATGTAGCTGCTGGTAAATGCAACTTAGAGTCCACCAGAATTATTCAAAATGGTTAGGAATAATTGAATTACGAAACTGACATATTGATGAAGTTGTAAATAATGTTTTATGGAATAACTTTTGGCTCTTTTATTTCTGCAGCAGAAAACGCTCGGTGTGGAATGAACTTACATATTCATGAATGATCCATATTCAACGAACGCGTCACGCTTTTTATTGCTTTCCATTTTCTTGAAGAAAATTATTTTCTGTTCTTCTGCAGCGGACAATTACTTTAAGACTTCGACGCTGTAAGGCTGGTATGACCTTGACTTCTTCTTATTATTGTTCTTTTCTTCGCACTTCTTTTGTGTTCTGTGGAACTCGCAGTGGACGACATAATGAAATTTCAACACAAAACTTCACTGAATCGGATCCTAACACCGCAATTCTCTGCTCACAAAATTATACAAGGTTATTTTCTTTCGTTCCTTTCGGTCTCAGTAAAAATATTTACTCTTTTCGGAAAGATGGTCGCATTTTACTAAAGATAATTTTTAAGAGATATACACTATACTGACAAAAGTCACCGGACTCCACTTCAAAACAAAATGAACGGATCCGCTGCGTTGTTAAGATGCGCGGAACAGCTGCAAACGGTATAAAAACAAGCTTGCAGCTGATCGCAATCATATCGCACTGTGAGGTTCAGTGAAAATGTCGCGGTGGGAGAGAACTGACTTTGAGAAAGGAAAGATTGTTGGGTGTTATATTAGAAGGTTGTCCATAAGAGAAACCGAGAGGCGTTTAAACATACCCAAGTCAACTGTTTAGGATGTACTGAATAAGTGGAAGACACATGGCGTACTTGAAGCAGCAAAACGTAGCGGCAGACCAAAGAATATTGGTGACAGAGGACGTCGAAGAATCAGTAGAGTCGTTACAGCTAATCGACGGAGTAAAGCACAGGACCTCAGTGTACAGATGAGTAAAAATGCTGGAACCTCGGTATGTACACGTACCAATCGCAGAGAACTTCATTCCATGAATTACCGTGATCGTGCGGCTGCTCATAAGTCTTTGATCTCCACTGAGACTGCTATTCGTCGTTTAGCATGGTGTAAAGAACATTTATGGTGGACCGTAGATTAATGGAAACGGGTCCTATGGACTGATAAATCCATATACACAATTCACAAGTCTGATGGTTGTGAGTGTGTATGGCGTCAGCCGGGCGAACGCTATTTCCCCCAGTGTACTGTTCCTACGGTCAAGTTTGGAGCTGGGAGTGTACTCGTGTGGGGGTGTTTTTCGTGGTATGGTCCCGGCCCATTGATCATCGTGGACAAACCCGTTAACCATCATGTCTACCTCAATATTCTGAACAATTATGCCCTACCAACTCTGTGACACCGATCCTTGTTAGTACCAGCAGGATATAAAGCAAGCATTGTTACGGCGGGGTTTGACGATAATTCCGTATCGTGTGTGGACTGGCTAGCACAGAGCCCTGATCTTAATCCCACAGAGCACTTATGGGATGAATTAGAGCGCCGCATAAGAAATTTGGAACCAAGACCTATTGCTAAGCAACAGTTAGCGGCAGCTTTATGTACTGAGCGGAAGCGCATACCTATCGCTGTGTTCCAAAACCTTGTCGAAAACATGTCTCGAAGGATCAGTGCATGCATTAAGGCCAAAAGTGAACCGACACCGTACTAATGTATGCCAATAAATGCTATGTTGTGTTTATCTTCCAGGTGTCCGGTGACTTTTGTCAATATAGTGTATTTTCCCCCATTTTCTTATAAGAAAAAAAATCTTAGTATGCGAAACTTATGAAAAGCTTTCTATGTAAAAATAACACAAATTCGTAATATGTTTTCTGTTTTTTAGCACGTCCTTTGTGAAAAAAGATCGTGTTTCTCTTATCGGTTTGTCCGTCCGTGTGTACCCACGGTGTCTCTGCAACTATTAGTCCTATTTGAAAAATTCTTTTTGCATTCGGAAGCTTGAAACATGGGAATGATGATCCCTCATTTCGTTTTTTTTTTTTACGATGTACAATTTTGCCGCTGGGGGGCGTAAATGCAGATGATGTCGAATTCAAAATTACGTTTTAATCCACATATTTGCTTCTAAACATCCGATTGAAAAATTCTTTTATCTTTCGATTCCACTTATGACGAAAAGTCTTTTAGATATAGTTTCCTTTTCAAATTACGCATAGATTTTCCGCTAGGGGAAGTAAAAGTAAATTACATTTTTTCCGATAACTCTTCTCCTAAAACTCCGATTTGAAAAAAAAACTATCAGCGGATACATCTCCTAAAGGAAAATCTTTTCCATATAATTTTGAATTTTTCGTAAAAAATACTTTGGCCACCAGGGGGCGTAAGTGTTAAATTTGACTTCTGATATATTTGCCACAAAATCTGAGCTTCTAAAATATCGATTGAAAAAATTATTTCGTGGACTGAGGCCACTCCCATCGATAAACCTTTTCGGAATAGTTTCTTCCTAAATTATCCTTCAGTTTCTCCGCCAGGGGCGTAGATGTATAACTTATTTTTGTCAATATCTCTACTTCTAAGAGTCCGATTTGAAAAATTTCTTCTTTGTTGGATAGTGTTTTCCGTGTGACATGTTTTTCATATAAGTTCAAAATTTTCAAGTAATTCATAGACTTTCCGCTAGGGGGCGTAGAGGTAAATTGTGTTTCCTCCTATATCTCTGCTTCTAAATCTCCGATTTGAAAAATTCTTTCCGCACCGGATACAGCTCCTGATGGGAAATCGTTTGGACATAATTGCTAATTTTTTTAAAAAAAATAGTTTGGCCACCAGGGGGCGAAAATCTTAATTTCCGCTTCTAACGTACTTGCAGCAAAATATGAGCTTCCAAATTCTCGATTAAAAAAACGTCGTTTGTATACCGATACTACTCATGTCGACAAACCATTTAGGAACATTTTCTTCTTAAAATGGTGCATGGGTTCTACGCCAGGGGGCGTAGATATATATCTTATTTTTGTCAATATCTCTACTTCTAGGGGTTCGATTTGAATTCTTCCTTTTTTGTTGGATAGTGTTTACAGTATGACATGTGCTTCATATAGTTTCAAAATTTTCAACTAACTCATAGATTTTCCGCTAGTGGGCGTAAAGCTAAATTGCGTTTCTCCCTACTATATCTCTGTTTCTAAATCTCCGATTTGAAAAATTCTTTCTGCATCGGATACAGCTCCCTGATGGGAAATCGTTTGCACATAATTTCTAATTTTTGTAAAAAAAAATGGTTTGGCCACCAGGGGACGTAAACCTTAATTTCCGCTTCTGATGTATTTGCAGCAAAATATGAGCTTTTAAATTCTCGATTGAAAAAAACGTCGTTTGTAGACCGATACTACTCGTGTCGACAAACCTTTTAGAAACATTTTCTTCTTAAAATAATGCATGGTTTCTACGCCAGGGGGCGTAGACGTATATCTTATTTTTGTCAATATTTCGACTTCTAGGAGTCCGATTTAATAAATTCCTTCTTTGTTGGATAGTGTTTTCCATGTAATTTCAAAATTTTCAAGTAATTCACAGACTTTCCGCTAGGGGGCGTAAATGTAAATTGCGTTTCCCACTATTTCTCTGCTTCTAAACCTCCGATTTGAAAAATTCCTTCTGCACCGGATACAGCTCCTGATGGGAAATCATTTGCACATAATTTCTAGTTTTTGTAAAAAATGGTTGGCCACCAGGTGGCGTAAGTCTTAATTTCCGCTTCTGATGTATTTGCAGAAAAATATGAGCTTCTAAAATCTCGATTGAAAAAAAGTCTTGTGTTGACCGATGCTACTCATGTCGACAAACGTTTTAGGAACACTTTCTTCTTGAAATAATGCATGGTTTCTACGCCAGGGGAGTAGATGTATATCTTATTTTTGTCAATATCTCTACTTCTAAAAGTCCAATTTGAAAAATTCCTTCGTTGTTGGATAGTGTTTCCGATGTAAAATGTGTTTTCTATAAATTCAAAATTTTCACGTAAATCATTCAAGACTTTCCACTAGGGCGCGTAAAGGTAAATTGCTTTTTCTGCTCCTAAAACTCCGATTTGAAAAATTCTTCCTTTATCGCATACAGGGCCCGATGGAAAATATTTTTAACATAAATTCTAATGTTTTGTAAATAATAGTTTGGCCACCAGGAGTCACATAAGTGTTAATTTCTGCTTCTGATGTATTTGTAGCAAAATCTGGGCTCCTGAAAACTCGACTAATTTTTTTTCTTGGACCGATACCGCTCATATAGATAAACCTTCTGGGAATACTTTCTTCCTAAAATAATGCATGGTTTTCCCACCAGGGGACGTAAAGTCACATCTTATTTTTGTCGATAACTCTGTTTCTAAGAGTTCGTAAGCTCAAGATTCCATTTACACCAATATCCGAGGGATTAAAGACCCGATTGAAAAACATCTTTCAAATTTTGAAGATGACAATCCGATTTTTGGCGTAAATGTGACAAGGATGGTAAGTCAGATAATATCTGAAAACTTGAAAATTTTTCATCGTCCTGGAGCGGGACTCGAACCCGCGTCTCCCAGAAAACGCCTAGGTATGCTAACCACTACACCACCCAGAACGATCAAGTTTCCATTCAATTTGAATTTAACCATCACAGGATTCGCTAGTCGAAGCAACCGGCATTCATGTTTAGCGAATCTGTAGGTTAATAATCCTATCCCGTGATTGCCCGGAGAAGCAGATAAATCATGAAAGAAATACGGGATTACGCCATATAATACAAATTTTGAAGATGACAATCCGATTTTTGGCGTAAATGTGACAAGGATGGTAAGTCAGATAATATCTGAAAACTTGAAAATTTTTCATCGTCCTGGAGCGGGACTCGAACCCGCGTCTCCCAGAAAACGCCTAGGTATGCTAACCACTACACCACCCAGAACGATCAAGTTTCCATTCAATTTGAATTTAACCATCACAGGATTCGCTAGTCGAAGCAACCGGCATTCATGTTTAGCGAATCTGTAGGTTAATAATCCTATCCCGTGATTGCCCGGAGAAGCAGATAAATCATGAAAGAAATACGGGATTACGCCATATAATACAAATTTTGAAGATGACAATCCGATTTTTGGCGTAAATGTGACAAGGATGGTAAGTCAGATAATATCTGAAAACTTGAAATTTTTCATCGTCCTGGAGCGGGACTCGAACCCAATGCCGGTTGCTCCGACTAGCGAATCCTGTGATGGTTAGATTCAAATTGAATGGAAACTTGAAACTTGGTCGTTCTGGGTGGTGTAGTGGTTAGCATACCTAGGCGTTTTCTGGGAGACGCGGATTCGAGTCCCGCTCCAGGACGATGAAAATTTTCAAGTTTTCAGATATGATCTGACTTACCATCCTTGTCACATTTACGCCAAAAATCGGATTGTCATCTTCAAAATTTGTATTATATGGCGTAATCCCGTATTTCTTTCATGATCTTTCTTTCGTCAGATACTATGGTTTTCCATACTGGTTCCATTGCCTTTGAGTAGCTTTGATAAATTTAATTTGCGTCACGGATTCAAAAGACGTGCTTATTACACCCGAAAATTCGGTGTCATCTTTCTTGTTGGTATACTGATTTCCCTCACTGGCAAAACTTTAAGTTGACAGCCGTTTTAAAAGTTTTGTGTGATAAATCTACTGTGAAATTATTTGCTTTGTGAAGCAATATCTTTCCGTGACTTTTCACATGTTCGCTTTATTTCATTTTGTTTTCTCAGATTTGGTGTGTTTATATTGTTTCTCGTCAGAGTAAAAGAATATTTAGAAAAATACACATTACGATAATGTTAAAGCTTGGCTTTAGCGATTAAAAAGTACAGGATGATTCACTTGGAACTCAGCACTTATTTCTTGTAATAAAATTTACCTATCTTTCCTGGTAATCTCTGCTTCCTGTGGTCTCACAATTTCGAATAAACGCACAAGTGGCTTCACCATGGTTTATCAGTTTTCCACAAAGAAGCATTTGAAAAATTCTTATGAAGTTGCAATACACCTTGGAGTTTCTAAATATTTTAAATTTTTCCAGGAGCGCAATTTTAGTGTTTTTCATTTGCTTTTCTGGAAATGCAAGATGAGTCAAAAGTCTCAGGACACCCTTGTATTTCAGAAACGGGGGAAAAATGTAATATCTGAATACCTCAGCAAAGAATCGGTGAGGGAGGCCTATCTTTTAAGCTATTTCCGAAACATGGCCGCCATCTGGAAATCCTCCATATTGGATCAAGGTCAATTTTTTCAAATGGTAAAGGGGGTCATGTTGTATATCATACAAGACCAGACTTTTCTCAGAAATTGATTGCCGTAATCAGATTTGGCATATGTGTTATGGTTCACAAGTTATCAACACAAAAATTTGAAATAACCATTGCTTTTTGCAGGTAACTGATGATGCATTGACGAAAGAAGAGAGGATTGAGGCGATCCTAATGTCTGGGGAACGCAGCTGTCGTATCATAGTCGCAGACTTCAACTGCCGACACCCAGAAAGACCACCAATTTCAGACAGCACTGTCGCATACCTGATATCCAAATTCCGAGAAAATGGGACTGTGGACGACAAGCCATGTAGTGGTCTGTCGAAAACTGCTACCGACGAGGAAACCTCAACAATGGTCTTGGCATCCTTTGCAAAGAGCCCACAACGTAGTACACGACATCTTGCAGCAGAATGTGTTATCAGCCGGTCAACCATTGTACGGATTCTTCACACCTGTCACTGGCATCCGTTCAAGATCCAAATGCAGCAGCAACTATGAGAGGATGACCCTAATAGACGTGTCGAGTTCTGCGCCTGGGCTTTAGACTAACATCAACGGGTTCCCTCATTCGCTCAGGGCATTTTCTTCAGGGACGAGGCCAATTTTTATGGCATGGTGAGGTTAACCGTCCAAACTACAGCTACTGGAGTGACAGGAACCATCACTGGACGGAACCATCTAACGTCGTTAGTAATGTAAAGGTTGTGATGTGAAATATGGGGCACCCGTGTAATCAGACCAATTCTTATGGACAATAACCTAAATCCTCAGCTCTACCTAGAAGTGCTACAGGAAACAGTTTTCTCTTCCCTTTTGATGGAAGATGGCAGTTTCCCCTGTTGTTTCCAACACCACACTATACGAAGCAATTGTTCGTCAGTAGCTAGATGTTCTATACCCTGGTCATTGGATTAGCCGGCGTGGTCCTGCGGAATAGCCACCCAGATCCCCAGACCTCACACCACTCGAGTTTTATCTGTGGGGTCATCTGAAACACCTGGTGTATGCTGGGAAATTTCGCGACAGGCACCACCTTCAGCAACGCATCCTGGTGGCCTGTAACCGCATTTCTCCTGATATTCTAGTGCGGGTGCATGACGACTGGATCAAGCGCCTTTAGCTCTGTGTTCAGCAACAGGAACAATTCACTGAACACATCAAATAGCTGCGCATCACAGGGTACTTTAGAGGTTGTTATTTCAACTTTATGTGTTGATAGCTTGTGAACCAAAACACATATATTAAATCTGATTACGACAATCAATTGCTGAGATAATTCTGGTCTTGTTTGATATGCAACATGACCCTCTTACCATTGAAAAATTTGACCTTGATCCAATATGGCGGGCATGTTTCGGAAATAGGCCAAAAGATAGGTCCCTTCACCGCTTCTTTGCTGTGGTATTCAGATAGTTCATTTTCTCTCCCTTTTCTGAAATACAAGGCTGTCCTGTGACTTTTGACTCACCCTGTATAATGTTAAATTGGTCTTTATCTCAGTAACTGGACTGATGGGAGTTTTACAGATAATTTAAGCTTCTAGACCAGTCGTTTGGCCTCGCCAAAAGGTATAATTCGTGCACACGACGTGCACATCGAATTAAATTTTTCTCTGCCGCTTGAGTAATCCAAAGATTTACTGATAGCAAAATTAATGGAATTTGCAAAGCTCCAGGGAGAAATTGCGAGCGATGTTAAACACAGCTCGCAATACCGTTTGCGGATTGTGGCAGGGATTCCTAGATTTAATTCCAGCACGTTCAAATCAAACACAAGTGAGAGAAACTCGCACACACGCTATTAACACTGACGCTCTTTTTAACTAGTCATGATCCAAATCTATCATGCGCTAGGATAGGTCGTACTAAACATTGTTAAGCAGTGAACGCTTTGGAAATAATAAGATTACGCACGTCTTAATAACTTGTTGAAATATGCATTTTGTTCTGCAATAAAAATTGATAAACACGGTGAAAAAGAAATTCAATATACGTGTAATAATGCATTTCGAGTTGACTACTGATAAATTTAACCAAAAATTAACTACTCAAATGAGTTTTAAGATCCCGTGAAGATGCCTGAGGCAGAGATAGAAACTGTTCACGGGTCAGGGGGTCAACAATTTCATGCGGGTCAAACGGGTCGGATCATGGGGTTCCTGACCCCCGATATCGAAATATTTCAAAGAAAAATACGCACTATGGAATTTTATGCTCGATACTGGTGCCAGCGAAGTGAAAAATGATTTGTCATGAAAGATATCGTCGTCTCTTTCTTAAGGGCGTGATTAAGGGTAGGTCTGGCAGGGTTATAGACTAGGGGTCCACCATTACCAAGGGGCCAAGGAGACCAGCCGCTAAACCGCAAATAATACACAGCTTATAAAGGGTCGAGTCACATCAATGTGACCACCAGCTAATATCCAGAGGAACAGCCGTGTGCAGCTCGGACAGCTGCTAGACGGGCTGGGAGTGACACAATATGATGCTAGAAGGCGTTCACAGGTATGTGGAGCCATGCTGACTGTAGTGCATTTGGCTGCTGCTCGAAGCTGCGTGGTGGAGGATCTATAGAGCGAACAACACGATCGAGGTGGTCCCACATATGCTCAATTGGGTTTAAATCTAAGGTATTAGAGGTCCAAAGAAGAACATTTCTAGCTGTGTGACGCATCGCATTGTCGTTCTGGAAGTTCCCATCCGCCACAGGGAAGACAAATCAGCATGTATGGGTGTATGTGATCTGCAAAAACGGATTCATGACGAATTCGGTCCATAATGCCTTCCATAGGTATGAGTGGACCCAGCAAATGCCACAAAAACATTCTCCAGATCATAATGCTGCCCACCACCAGCTTGTGTTCTTCGATGTTTCTCGCCTTGTACGTCAACATCCATCCGTTCGATGAAGTAGAAAACGTGACTCATAGGAGAATATAATCCTTTGCCAAATCAGAGGAAGCCCAATTCCGATACTGCCGTGCAAGTGTAAGCCTTATCTGCCGATGTGCATTCGTTAGCATAGGTGCAGTGACGGATCCGTCTGCATCGGAGCCCCATACTCGGCCAGATTCTCTGAAATGTCGTTTTTGACACACTTCCGGTAGCTCCCTGTTTCATTCGGCCAGTGAGTATCCCCACTGTAGCGTGTCGATCGGCCCTCATGCACATTCGAAGCCGACGTTCACCTGCCACATCAATGGCACTTCGTGCTCCGCAGTTTCCACGTCGCTTATTCGCAATGGTGCCATTTCTCCAATCACGATGCACTTTAACCACAGCAGCACGCGAACAGTTCACAAACTGCGCTGTTTCAGAAATACTGCCACCCTTGTCTTGAAAGCCGATAATCATCCGTTTTTGCAAATCTCTTAAATCGCTTCTTTTACCAATGAGAGCAACTAATGATATGTTTTCAGAATGCCTACAGCACACCTTATATACCCTCCAACCCTGCTCACGATACGTGCCTTCTTTCATTGGCTACGCGCTGTTGTCGTCAAAAGTAGGAGGTGGTCACAATAATGTGACTCGACTGTGTGTATTTATATATAGAGAGAAGTAAAATATTTTTAGTTTTGCCTCGTACGATTTCCACTCGATCACCAACAGTGGCTAGAAGACGAACAGATTTCAAGGCAGTGACTCACTAACAGTAAGCGTTTCATGTCGGTGTGTACAGCGGGGTCGGGGAGGCAGTTTCAGCTTCTTCACTATCATCCAGTCACACCTTCCTGCTTGCACTTGGAACCGTTAATGGGCGAAATCCACTGTCACTCTACATTGCATGACGAAAACGATGCACCAAGAAAAGTATACTATGTTAAATTATTAAGAATATCGAGACAAAATCTAGGAATCTTAAGCTTTTTAATCATGTTCTTGTGAGAGCAGTGGAAAATATAGTGACTTATAATGAAAGCTTTGGGCTTCTGACAGTTCGTTCGGGAGGGTCCGGGTTCAAAACCCGGTTAGGCATGGATGTTGTATTTGCCTAACGGCACTGGCTGTCTCTTCCCTGGAACCAGTGACCCTAAATTAGGGACGGGTGACTGCTGCTATAGCCAATTGAGTTGCTCACGGTGGTCGCACACAACCTCCAACAAAAACAAAAAGGAAGAAAATTCTGCAGATAATATACCGGGTGATCCAAAAGGCTTACACATTTTAAAAGCTTAATAACTCGCGGAGTTTTGAGAGCAGGGCAACGCGGTTTGTGTAGAAATGATCAGAATGACAGTGGGTTTTTTATGAAATCACATAAATGTTTGCTCAATTTACTTACATTTTTCATCGACAGATGGCGCAGCAACCACAGGTTGGAAGTGTCGAGAAAAATAGACACCTGATTGCACCAGATTAGACACCTCATTGTACCAGGTGTTCAATGTGATGGACGTCCTGTTCCAGCACTGCCTGCAGACGAGAGAAAACACCATTCACGGCATTGGAGAGCATGTCCAGTGGTATAGCTCCCACATGGTGTCGAATGGCATCTTTCAGCATGACCAACGAAGTGGGGCGATATCTGTACTTGTGATTTTAGGTAACCCTCCCCCCCAGAGCCAGAAATCGCAGGGTGTCAGGTCTGGTGACCGAGGAGGCCAGACCTTCGGAAAGTGTCGGCTCAACACACGATTTGCGCCAAACGTCTCTTAAAGAAGCTGCTTAACGGAACGTGTGATGTGGCGTGGTGCTCCATCCTGCATAAATGTGCATAGATTCACTGCATCCCGCTCTTGCAAGCTAGGGATAATGTACGTTCGTAATATGTTCTCATAACGTGCACCTGTCACTGAGACGGTTTCGAAGGAGGTGCCGCGGACCTCTTAAAAAAAAAGGACCGATAATGAAGGAAGCTGTGAATCCACATAACACTATCCCTTTCGGCTGATGAAGTGGCGCGTCAACGACTGCTCGGAAATGTTCCGTGGCCCAGATGCGGCAGTTGTGCGTGTTTAGCGCTCCTTTTAGAGAAAAGTGTGCGACATCAGTCCATAAAACGTTCATCAGCTAGTTCTCGTCGACATCCATTTGTCGAAAAAACTACGCTGCGAACTCCTGACGCTGCACGTAATCGCCAGCTTGCAGTTCGTGGCGCCGTTGCAGTTTGTACGGGCATCTGTGAAGAATCTGTTGTAGTGTTCGCCATACAGTCCCGTATGGAATGCCTGTTTGCCGAGAAACATGGCGAGCACTGGAGTCGCCATGTGCGGATGACATTGCAATCGCATCCATTTCCTGCGTAATCGTCTCTGCTGCAACAGCACGTGTTCATGGTCTACCGCTTCGTGGGCGTGCTGCCAAAGATCCCGTTTCCTCGAATGTTTTAACCATTCGCCTCAGCGCAGCACTTTCCATCGGTCCTTTCCCCACTGCGATCACATTTCAGTGACCGGTAGGCTCTCAACGCATCCTCGCACATTCAGCGTTGCAATAGAACAATTTCACCAAGGGCGCTTTGTCCGGTAATGACAGCATACTGACACGGACCTCTGTGACTTCTGGTTGCACTCACACACAGTATTTGTCATTTTCTTGTAGGACTTCCGTCCACAGTGAGTAGAGTTTAGGTCCCAGCCACCTACAGCGAGATCGCCTTTTGGGCAGGACACAGAAACGGAAGGAATGAGAGCAAGTCTAGCGACTATGACAGAACAGTTTGTAGTTAGATTAGAGTACAGTAGATGGCGCCACCGTACAAGTACGATGTTGCACACAGAAGGCTGAGAGAATTTCAGGGGGGGGCATAGGAAAGGATACCCATTTAACCAGTGGGTCCAGACTGGGGGCCGTCACTTAACGTGCTCGTCCGATATTCAGCGATTGTTAGTAAATCACACCATCTCTGAAAGATCAGCCCAGGTTCAAACCTGAGGACCTACCATCGATTGTCTGAATCGCTAACCACTAAGCCATCCGCGGCTCAACTTGTGGTTGCTTCCCAGCTGCTGCTTTTATACCTACTATCTTAGACCTGTTCGCCTACGGCGCCATCTGGCGATGAAAAATGTAAGTAAAATGAGTAAAAATGTATGTGATTTCATAAAATAACCCGATGTCATTCTGATCAGTTCTAAGCAAACCGCGTTGCCCTACTCTCAAAACTCCGCGAGTTATTACGTTTTCAAAATGTGCAAGACTTTTGGATCACCCAGTATTATGTAGATAATTTACACGTGTTAATTATTATCACAAGCATGTTGCTACTGTTTCGCATTTTAACGGACTTCAATAATGATTGTCCGTCATAAGTTCTTTGGGAGCCCACTCAGATCTCTTAGCCTTGGTAGGCCACTGAGATGTCTTAGCCTTGGTAGCCCACTTAGATCTCTTAGCCTTGGTAGCCCACTTAGATCTCTTAGCCTTGGTAGCCCACTGAGATGTCTTAGCCTAGGGCCCCATTAAGGCCTAAATTCGGCCCTGTCCTTCTTCAACCAACGAAGATTTCCCCTGATGGACGATACGGCGAGACGCTAAATACACCAACATCATATCTTAAAAGAATACTTCCTTTGCGTTTATTTTCAGTGCGTTGGCCGGAGCAAGATACAGGCAAACGCCTGTCGCCTGCTTCACGTGACACATTGTAAGACTGAGAGTTACATTTCACATCGCATCTTTCGCATTGAACATACAGAGGTTTTCATTTGACGTGCTGACATCCCGTTTCTTTGCATGTGGTGACGGATTTAACGCTTTATTTGTTAACATGGATGAATTTTATGTTAAGGAAACTGAAAAGGCGTTGAGGGCCAACAAATCCATGCTTGTTGAAAACAAAAAGGGGAAGAGTGAATGCTGGAGGTTGTTTCGTCACGTTAAGACACCAGGATATGTTTCACAGTAACACCAATTTTCACAAACTTGTTATGAGTTGAAAGTTTCTAAAATATGAGTGTTAATTTCGTGAGTGTTCTTTCCTTCTGAGGAGCAACGGAGAAATCGAAGTCCATATCTTGTAACTATCAACTCGTTAGAAGATGGTGAAAATTGGTGTTGCTGCGAAACATATTCTGAAGTTTGATATGTCAGCAAGAAAACATAAGGAGCTCTGAAATTAAACATACTATAAATTGCTTAATCCAAAAAGTTAGACTGTAGCACCACAAAAATTTAGTGGAGGAGCCTTTAGGTTCATACGGAGGGACTTTTTGACTCTCGCCAATGTGTTAGAGAACATGTGTAAAACAGTTAAGTTATGTGAAAGGCCACAGTTTCAACACTTTCTGCAAGTCAGTGAGTAAATTATACGTTCCTGTATTACATTTGAATGATTTCTATATAACGTCCAATACAGAGTCTGAAAAGACTCTGTGTGTGTGTGTGTGTGTGTGTGTGTGTGTCATCATCATTGTCAACTATTATCAATTCACTGCTGAGTTGCTGGGTGCAGGTCTTCCCAAGTTTCTTCTATAACTGTCGGTCTTGAGCCACTCTCCTCCGTGTTATTCCAGCATGTTTTCGAATTTCATCCAGTCACATCCTTCCGTGTTATTCCAGCATGTTTTCGAATTTCATCCAGTCACCTCCATCCGTGTTATTCCAGCATGTTTTCGAATTTCATCCAGTCACCTCCTTCCGTGTTATTCCAGCATGTTTTCGAAATTCATCCAGTCACATCCTTCCGTGTTATTCCAGCATGTTTTCGAATTTCATCCAGTCACCTCCTTCCGTGTTATTCCAGCATGTTTTCGAATTTCATCCAGTCACCTCCTTCCGTGTTATTCCAGCATGTTTTCGAAATTCATCCAGTCACATCCTTCCGTGTTATTCCAGCATGTTTTCGAATTTCATCCAGTCACCTCCTTCCGTGTTATTCCAGCATGTTTCCGAATTTCATCCAGTCACCTCCTTCCGTGTTATTCCAGCATGTTTTCGAATTTCATCCAGTCACCTCCTTCCGTGTTATTCCAGCATGTTTTCCAATTTCATCCAGTCACCTCCTTCCGTGTTATTCCAGCATGTTTTCGAATTTCATCCAGTCACCTCCTTCCGTGTTATTCCAGCATGTTTTCCAATTTCATCCAGTCACATCCTTCCGTGTTATTCCAGCATGTTTTCGAATTTCATCCAGTCACATCCTTCCGTGTTATTCTAGCATGTTTTCGAATTTCATCCAGTCTCCTCCTATGTTGTCTTCTTTTGGATCTTCTTCTGTCCTTTGATAACCCGTCTAAAACTTCGTTTGTCCATCGGTGGTCCGTTCTTCTGGCAACGTGTCCAGCCTATTGCCGCTTCAGGGATTTTATTTTGATCATGATGTCTTCCATTCTTGTCATTTTCCTGATCCACTAGTTCCTTATCCTATTTTTCCTGGTTACACCAAGCATGTATCTCTCGATTTTCTTTCAGCTGTCTGCAGTCTTTGTATGCCTTTTTTAGTTAAGGACAACGTATCTGTTTCGTACTGTATCCCTATGGTTGGATGATCTGTATCCAATGTTTGGATGGTTGGATGAACACTCCACCGACGTGACCTCGCTTCCTTGGCCAGCTAGGTCACCTGACCTCAATCCCATCGAGTACATCTGGGATGCCATCGAGAGAGATGTTCGAGGCTCTGACCCCCTCCATCAAATTTTCGTGAACTGTGGGTGCTTGTTCAGGGGTCGTGGATCCGTATGGCTTCCCAAGGCTTCCGGTGTCTTGTCGAGTCCATGCCGAGACGAATCACCGCCGTCATCAGGGCGAAAGGTGGTGCTACACGTTACTAGACAGGTATCTGTAATTCAATTGCTCTTTAGTGTATAGACATCGTACATCCAGTTGAGCAATATTTTAGATACCTTGTTTCTTACTGTAGCAGAACATATAACAGCTGGTGCATAAAATGCGGGAGAGGGGGAAAAATATATTGTACCACAATAACCAAATTCCATGCGATATGCTATCCACAATATAAGATCTCGCTACAGAACTTCAAAATCAGTTCCTTTGACAGACGATTGAAATTTAAGTTTTGATCAAACCTCTAGTACACTGTAAAACATTTCCGTGAATATTCAGTGATTCGCCCGGATTAAGACGGTTTACAGATCGTAAGCACGCCACCTGGCGGTCAACTATAAAAATCGGTAGATAAACTACATGTGTCACGCTGTTTAAACTGTTACTGTATTTTAACATTGAAACTTTGGCAAACGTTCTTCTTAAAGTGGTTATATACCTGTTTTTTCACGTGCAATCAGTCGACTGGCAAACACCTCTGTGGGCAAAACGTTTTTATTTCCCGATCAGTAAACATATCTATTATTTATTCCCAGTCATTAGACATGTTAATGAAAATTACGGCTTTAAACGTTTTTATTTCCCATTACACATGTCAATGAACATAAAATGTATTATTATTTATTTGTCATTAGACATGTTAATGAACATTATGGTCATTAGACGTTTTTATTTTCCGGTCATTAGATATGTAAATGGATATTACGGTATGGCACTGTAAAATTACGGTTTACTGACTGACCAGTCAACTGCCAGTGTATCTACCGTAATTTGATCCAGCGATTTTGTACAGTGTATTCCCGCGAATCTCTCTTATTACAGGAATGTTTTCGTCATATAGATACGTATAAAGTGAAACGGAGTTTTTCCGTTAATGTACGACAGGAATTGTGCAGGGGTTTCCGAAAATTCGGAATTTTCCGTTTACACATCTTAAAAGCTGCAATTTACCGTCAATAGACGAAAGGAATTGCGGAAATGTTTCTGAAAATTCTGAATTTTCCTGGCGTACGAAAAATCCGTGAAAATCAGGTTGCTTTCTGTCATATCACGGAAAAGGTTGTATGATAAATTTGTTCCGTTAATTCACGAGAGGAATCACGTAAATTGGCTCATGAATTCGAAAAACGTTTTTACAGTGTGAGCTATGAGTAGTTGCCCGTCCCTAATTTAGGGTCACTGGCTCCAGGGAAGAAAGACAGCCAGTGCCGTAAGACTAACGCAATATCCATTCCTTACCAGGATTCGAACCACGACACATCTTGGGCGAATGGTCAGATTCCAAGGCTTTGACCACTGCGCAGCTGGGGCGGCCATGACATAGCAGCGTTATACTCATTTCAGTGAGAGCATATCTGTGCATGGGCAATGATACATTAGGTATAGCGGCCTGTTGTCGTGCACGACAATACACGGTCGCACAAGACTTAAAATGTTTGGCTGTTCATTGGACAGATCATTGGGTGGTGCTGCTTGACCCACCGTATTCACCGGAACTGAAATCCTGTGATTTCATCTGTTTTGGCTACTTGAAATGGGAAATGTCCGGTACTGACTACAACAAAAGTGATTTGAATCTCCCAAGAACGGACATTTTCCGCAGATATAATGATGTTGATGATTTTAACGGTGTTTGTGAACTGCCATAGTTTGGAAACGTATTATTGATAACAAGTGGAATCACTATTATCGAATATAGTAATTATTACTTTTCCATTACAGTAATTTGAATATGTTCTGTTACTTTCCGAACGCCCTAATACTTCTTCAAATCTCAAAATATCTCACAGAGATATTTTCAGTTTCTCGAGTAAATGGATAACGCAATATGAATTATGTAAATAAGTCTAAAATATATTTCAATGCCGACTGTATGCTCTGCAGAAATTCAGTAGCAGTGAAAATGGTTTTAGTTCAGTGAGTAAAAAAAATGAATTTGTAGAGATTACTTTTCACGTATTACCCCAGACACAGCAGCGTGAAGTAGAGCATAATAAGAATCCTAGATATTCTAGTCGGCTGATGGAAGAACAGCCATTTGAAAATGGGATTTTACTGCCAGCACGGAAAATATATAAAATAAATTATTTCGGTATTCTCTTGGCAATCGCTGAATGAAGCATTATCTAATGTGAAATATGGAAATATCGTTTTACAAACATGGAGATCATTTTCGTAACAGAAATAGTCACGAAATGTCAGCGGAAACTCCTCGTAAAAATATTGTGAATAGAGAATAAAGGTAGTATAAAATTTTTGAAAAGTAAGTTTCTAGGAAGAATATTTTTGATGAGTAGCTTATTTGATCTAGGAATATACTGTATAAACAGAAATGTCAGTGCTTTACTTTACTACCTAAAAGATACAGAATAGTATAAACAGAAGGAATGATGTCGATGAAACTACACTGTGAAAAATAAGTGGTGCGAATTCAGGGAAAGTTACTGAAAATAACGGGCAGCAAAGTTGCAAATACGCATCATCTTTCTTTTTACGAAATTTCCGTTGATTTCGAACTTCAGTATTTTGATGGAATTTTCGTAGTTAGATCCGTTTCCACTTTTTTTTTTTTTTTTTTTTTGTGGTCGTAGGATAGTATGGGGCGACTTACGGCCGACCGACTGTGACAAAAATAGGTCCCAATTGAAATCATTATAGCGTTAAAAATACGTGACGCACACTAATCGTGTTAGCATGTTCGTAAGAAGCATTGAGTCCAATTCGCGTATTGTGTAACACATCGTGTGCGCGACGCTCCCCTCGCTCCCTGTGCGCGGGGGTGTCGCCGCGTTTGACTCGGTCTATCTCGGCAACCGCGAGCGCAACATGACTGTGCGCTCTCTCGTTTTATAGCTCTCGGCGAGATATATTCAAATGCATGAAGGAAATTTCGCAGTGGTTTAAACTGGACATTTAAAAAATTGTTTTCTTGTGAACCGGTGAACACTTTTGAAAATATCGCGGTTTAACTGGACAATCGTGAGTGCAAAACGACTGTGCGTGGTATCGTTTCAAAGCTCTCGACGAGATCTATTCAAATATGTAGAGAACATATCACAGTGGTTTAAACTACAATTTTTAAAAATTGTTTTCGTGTGAAGGGATTAACATTTTCGACAAGGTCGCGGAATTCGCAGAATGAACGCAAGCAAAAGTGAAGAAAATCAAAACGAGAGGCAAGAGCAAGTGATGAGAAATGTAAGAAGCCCAAGAAGACATACCACGTTGGGTAATTCGCGCATCGAACTGCTTTGTGTTCACAAAGTATTTAGTATTATTTGTAAAAAATATGTAAGCTACTTTTCATACCGTAGACCTGTGTTGGCTATAACAGATTAAACAAACGCTTTGAAACCTTACTCGACTAGCTCATTTCAACTCTCCGATCTGCAAGTCGTGGTCCTGCGTTCCAAACTGACTGCTCAATCAGAACTGAGCCTACCTGTATTTTTTTTTTTTTTTTTTTTTGTATTTTTACTAAAATTTTAGAAAAATGTTCAATTATGACTTTTTCAGCCCTCTTTCTTTCCCGGGGTACTGACGTAAGGAGCTCTTTCTTTTCGTCTCTAGGTTCGATTTCAACCAGCGAATTGATGAACGGGGAGCGCGTGTCTTACTGTTGAACCAGAAAGCCGCGTAACGGCTGCTCACTTATAAGGTACAACTCTAACTGTTCGATGATGAAATGTTCTTTGTTATTAATTTTAGTGAATTATTCATTATATTTTCTGTTGGAGCTGATTACTTTTGCCAATACCTTTCTAATAATTTTATTTTTCTTTCTGTACGGGGACATATTAAAAATTACGTATTTTTTTCATCGGGATTTTTCGAAGCAACAGAATCCCTCGCAACTCGAGATCATTTTAAACTGACAATGCTTTTCCATTATCTTTAAGAAAAAGTAAAACGTACTGCCATATAGTATTATTTCACAAAACTCATAAACATAAAATTTACCCTGCACTGCTATGTCTTAAGGGGTGTACATACAGACTGATACGTAGACCATACAATCAATGTTATGGTTAATCAAACCTTAAATATTCCAGCGAATCGCTCCAATTATCGGAATTTTTCCTTCATATGGATACTTATTTTTCCGTTAATATAAGAAAGGAATTGTGGATAGGTTTCTGAAAATTCAGAATTCTCTTGGAGTATGAAAATTCAGTGAAAATCAGTTGATTTTTCTCATTTCACGGAAAGGGTTGTTTCAGAAGTATGCTTCGTTAATTTATTGGAAACACGGAAAATGGCTGGTGAATTCGAGAAGATTTTTAAGTGAACTAGAAATGTTTCAGCACTGTTTAAAAGCTCGCGCTCGGCTAGATTTCAAAATTACATAATGTACTTAAAAATTTTAATCTGAAGATCATCCACCTTTATTTATGATGTTCACATTAGTTTCTATAAAAAATCCAGTGAGAATTCAAAACAGATGAAAAGACAAGCTTTTCGAAAATACAAGAAATATCAAAAAGCATTGAAAACCTGTTGAAAAAGTCTGCGTCACTTTTATTAGAATAGTTTTTGCGCATCGTGTAAATTCTAACCTCAAAGAGTTGCTGCAGTACATAGGATAGGCTTTAGATTTATTGTGGTATACCATGATATCTATCGCAGACTGATCAGAAACTTTCTTCAATGGCGTCTAAATGCAGGCTGACCCAGTGGCGCACCCAGGAATTCTTGTTGGAAGGGGCTATGTATATATAGTATACGTACACAATGTATATATACAGTATATATATATATTTAAGACATAATGGCATATTGCTCTTCAAAATTATACTGTTTCTTCCAAAAGCTCTCCAGGCAAGTTTTATACGCCTATTAATTTCGTCATCAATGTGACCCTCACTTGATGTCTGTTGTCCAAGATAAATGTAAGTCGGTTGAACCATGTCCAGTGTTACCTTCAAGCGGTGAATATATATATATATGTTGGAGGACTCTGGCACAAGACAGACCGTTGTGGAAGAGGCTTGGAGAGACCTTCGTCCAGCAGTGGATTGATAGTGGTTGACAATGATGATGATATATATATCTATATCGAAAGGAATATAAAGTGGTAGTCGTTGCTGTGAACAGCATGGCATGTCGTCGTTCTGTCTGTGGTTGGGACACCTAAAAGATGAACAGGCACAACCAACCGGCTAATTAGGGTATTTTGATTTACGAGTTTGAACCAGTGGCGTAACTACCACCCCCGCAGCCCCTGCAGCAGAGGGGGGCGCAGGTAGCTAAGGGACGAACTGCAGCTGACAGTTATAGTTTTATGAAAAAATCTGAACACGCACAAAAACAAACAAACAAATAGTTTACCCAAAGTTTCGTATTTTCCTTTAAAATATATTTAGCTTTGTCTAAATAAATATAAAGTTTCACTTTTAAAATACTGGATGCCCTACAGATTGGAGCTATTACGCCCCTTTGCTCCGGGTTATAATACGATTGCTCTCCAATCGCCCTCTCCCTATGCTACTGAGGAAAAATGCGAGCCACATGGTGATTCGCCATTCAGGATATGGGAAAACAGTCACTTATGTACACGACAGGCGCCAACACATTTATTCACGACAGCCACAGATTTACCGTGTATAAGAGGGTGATTTCTTCAAGTGATCTATTTTACTTTTGGACAAAACAATTAGATATTGCTATTGCTTTTAGTTTTTCCTTATAGTAAGCATGTCTACCTCACTTAGTGTGTGGAAACTTTCATATACAAGCGAACGACATCCATTTGCAAAATGTCACAAAAGCGTGTAAGTGAAGCACAATATCGGCGAAACAAAAGATAAAGAAAACGCGCAAAGAAACTTACAAAATTAAACCAGTTCTTAATACACACAATTGACGTGGATTAGGAACGTTAAACAGAATTCATCGCTCTTTCCACGTTTATAAGTGAGTCACGGAGCGTTGCGTGACTCACTTATAAACGTGGAAAAAAGCGATGACTTCTGTTCGGCCAGTTCTTTTTGCGCAGAGTCAATTAAGCTCAAGTGCCGTTTCTGATGAATAGAATGATGATTTATTTAGCACGTCAACTATTTAAAGTTAAAAAGCAAGAGCTTCAGAAACAAGTAAAAGTAAAGTGAGTGGTTGTTAAGTCGTATTAACTTTAACCACCTAAATATGTTTTATCGATTTCTTTTCTTACGATGTCATGCGTTAATCCTGATTGGTTGATTAATAATAACCTTTCATTGCGTATTTCTGTTCCAAAAATCACTTAAGAATTTAAAACTACAGGGTTCTAGGTAACCCTCTTACTTTTCCAGACACTCTCCCTGTCTTCCTGACCACCAACACCACCACACACATACACACACACACACTGTGAAAAACACATCCTCCTTCGTGTTTGAAATAGTGGGAAAATTACTGTCTGTTCTTAGGGGTGCTGAAGTATATCTTGCGTGGGGGGCGGGCGTACGTTGTGCTAGTTACGCCACCGCTTTGAACTCTGCCATAATGCTGCTCAAGTAACACGAAGCATTTGTTATACGAAAGGGAAAGGTTCTGTGGAATACAGTACAGCAACCAGATAGTTCAAGAAATTGGCTCAGGTGAGAGAAACCTCTTCGATCAGCCAAGGTCAGGTAGGCAGCAAAACGTGGATTCGGAGGCTGTGGCCTAGGCCGTTGAGGCAAATCCGACAACCAGCACTCTGAGATTATCAGGCGAGCTTCGGCACATCACAGACCTTTAGGACTACGACAAGATCTGCAGGAGCTGCCGCATTGCCTCTCACGAACTGACGCCAGCTGAAGCAAACTGCTGAGTGGAAGTGTGCACGACACTCCTAGAAATCTCGCGCGATATACGTTTCATAAAAGAATTTGTTACGTGCGATGGGAAGTTGATCTATCTCCGTAATGCTGACAAACAACGGCAATGGATTAGCCCGAGACAGTTTCCTGAACCTGTTGCCAAACGTGGGCGTTTCGATCACAAGGTGATGCTCTGCTTCTGGTGGAATTTCGAGGGGATAATCCATTACGAATTTGTTACAGACGGTCGGACCATCAACGCCAACCTGTACTTTGAACAGCTGGGGCGAATGTATGCCGTTTTGGACGAGAAGTACCTGTCACTGGTGAACAGAAAGTGCTCGTAAGTCTTTCATCTCCACTCGTAATACTACTCGTCGTTTAGCATGGGGTAAAGAACATTTATCATGAACCGTACATCAATGGAAACGGGTCCAATGAGATAATGAATACAGATACACGATCCATCAGTCTGATGGCCGTGTGTGGGTATGACAGCAGCCGGTTGAACGTTATTTACCGCAGTGTACTGTTCCTAAGATCAAGTTTGGAGCTGGCAGTGTACTCGTGTGGGGGCGTTTTTCGTGGTATGGTCTCGGCCCATTGGTTATCGTGGACGTGGTATGGTCCCGGCCTCTTGGTTATATTGTTAACGAGCACGTCTACCTTGATATTCTGCACAATTATGCCCGACCAACTTTGTGGCAATACTATGGAACCGAGCCTTGTCGGTACCAGAAACATAATACACCGACCCATAAAGCAAGGATTGTTACAGCGTGTTTTGACAATAGTTCCGTATCGTGTGTGAACTGGCCAGCACAGAGTCCTGATATTAATCCCATAGTGCACGTATAAGATGAATTAGAGCGTCGCATAAGAAGTTTGGAACCAAGGCCTACTGCTAAGTAGGCTAGGTTCCAAACTGTCCATCGATGGTCTGTCCTTCTGGCAATAGCGGTAGCATTATGTACTGAATGGAAGCCCATACCTATCTCTGTGTTCCAAAACCTTGTCGAAAGCATGTCTCCAAGGGTCAGTGCATGCATTAACCCTTTAACGACCATGACCTAAACATTTTCTATCAGTACAAATATCATAACGCCCGAAATTGTCTGTTAGTTCACCACTTCTTTGTTTAATAACAACAATAGCGACTGAGATTAACTCCTGCTGATACCTCATAGGTCGAGAAAATTTGAAGAACAGGTAATGGTAGTAAATCTGACTCATTCTAGACAAGCGTTTTGGGCGGCTATAGCCGTTTGTATGTACGGGCGTTCTGGCAGTTATATATATATTTTTTTTATTGGAGGTTTAACGACCACCGTGAGCAACTCAATGGGTTATAAGCAGTCGCCCGTCCCTAATTTACGGTCACTGGTTCCAGGGAAGGGAGAGAGCCAGTGCCGTAAAACAAACACAACATCCATGCCTCACCGGGATTCGAACTCGGGCCCCATTCGGACGAATGATCAGAGGCCATCGCTTAGACCACTGCGTCACCGGGGCGGCTGGGAGTTATGGTCGTCAAAGGGTTAAGGCCAAAGATGGACCCACACCGTAGTAATGTATTTCAATAAATACTATGTTGTGTTTCTTTTCTAGGTGTATGGTGACTTCTGTCAATATAGTGTAGGTCTTGAGAAAAACGGTAACCCCTCCCACACACACATTATGAAAACAATCATTTCGGAGAAACTCAAAATGTGTATTTCTATTAAAATCTACTTTTTTTTTTTTTTTTTTTTTTTTTTTTGCGATCAGAACGTTTTTACTTTCTCATTTTATTTTCACACTACTTTATATGCTTCTTTATTTTTGTAGAATGAGGAAGTAAAAAAAAAGTGTTGTGGGGACGGGGTGGGGGACGGGTTATGGTGCAACAAGAGACATTATATTTCAAGGATGGGGTCAAAAATGTGAGGTAGGGACCAGAACTGGGGTTTTATGGAGCTCTCCAGTAACTCTAAATGCACTACTGGTTAATAGGGGAATTTTGTCGGAAAATTCCTTTTCGTTTCGTCAAATATCTGTGCATTTTGGATGCAACCGCGCGCGTTCTCCTTCTTTTAAATCAGAGTATCACCCCAGCAATTTAAATTATAGACTCCAGTAAGTCGCCTTAATCTTCTCAAGTTTAAAATTAAGAGCTTTCGGGTGCAATCAGTGGAGTGCATTAAAGAATCAATTTAAACAGAAGCTATCTCTAATGATACAACATCTATTTCTCCGTAATTTGCATAAATGATCTTGTCGCATCATTTTGATCTCGTAATCAAATAGAAAATCAGAATACACATATAATTTCATGAAAATCCATTACTGATGAATCTGCTTCCTATGAAATCAGCCTGATACTGATTGGCTCCACTGGTGGTAAGAAATGCGCCATAAAACCACTTTAAACTGAATGGGAAAATAATAATTCCCTTGAAGTTATTAATGATAGGGTTGCCACAAAGAGAGTATCTGAGATTATTAGGGAAAATATGCTTTTACCAGAAATTTCAGTGCGGTGTCTTTGAAAATCATTAACACTTGAAAAACATTTCCAGGGTGTGAAAACAACAGCGCTCAATGTTGATTAGTGTTCATTTCTGCAGAATAATCATTGAGAAAGTCTCGCTTCGTGATAGCGTAAATCTGCAACGGGCCGCAAATCGTCTGTTTACAGGCGATAATAGCACTCAAGAGAATGCATTAGTGTCTAAGAGATCCTGATAGTGTAATGGTAATGACCCAATACTTCAACGCCATCAGAGCTTTGGTAATCTATAGCTTATGCAGATGCAATAGATTCGCCCTTATCCTCTCCCAGTCGGGAGCTCAACCGCTTTGCAATTGTAATTGAGTGTGCGATTGTGAAATTGACACGCTGGCAAAGAGAATTATCACCTAACCACGTGATAAGCGTTTCCTTCCTTCCTGTGTACACAATGGTGGGAATATATATAAACACACATGTATGTATATATATATATATATCATCATCATCATCATCATCATTGTCAACCATTATCAATCCACTGCTGGACGAAGGTCTCCCCAAGTTTCCTCCACAACGGTCTGTCTTGTGCCAGTCTCCTCCATGTCACCCCTACATACTTTCGAATTTCATCCACCCATCTCCCATGTGGTCTTCTTCTGGGTCTTTTCCTGTCCCTTGGAATCCAATCTAAAATTTCGGCTGTCCATCGATGATCTGTCCTTCTGGCAGTATGTCCAGCCCATTGCCATTTCAGGGATTTGACTCTGATCATGATGTCTTCCACTCTTGTCATTTTTCGGATCCACGAGTTCCTCTTCTTATCTCTCCTGGTTACACCAAGTATGCACCTCTCCATGCTTCTTTGAGTTGTCGGCAGCCTTTGTATGTCTCTTTTAGTTAAGGTCCACGTCTCTGCACCATACGTAAGCACTGGAAGGATGCATTGATCAAACACTTTTCTTTTAAGACATAATGGCATATTGCTCTTGAAAATTATGCTGTTTCTTCCAAAAGCTCTCCAGGCAAGTTTTGTACGCCGATTAATTTCTTCATCAATGTGACCCTCACTTGATATCTGCTGTCCAAGATAAACGTACGTGTCTGTTATCTCCAGCTTTTCTAAATCAATCGATAAATCTTCATTTCTTGTAAAAGCATTGAACATCACTTTTGTCTTCTGAAAGTTCATTTTTAATCCCACTTCTTTACTCTTGTCAGCAAGTTCCTGGATCATACTCTGCAGCTCTGATGGGCTAGTTGCAAAAATAACTACGTCATCAGCAAAACGAAGGTGGGTTAGATAATCTCCATTAATCTTTATCCCCTTGTTTTCCCAGCTCAGTGACTGAAAAACACCCTCCAATGTGGCATTAAAGAGCTTCGGAGATATGGTGTCACCTTGTCTCACTCCCTTTCCAATTTTTATGTGTGTTGTATTTTCAAACAGCCTAATCTTTGCACTTCCATTTTCATAGGTGTTATTAATAATATTAATGTATGCATCTTCAATACCGCAGGTTTTCAAAGCCATTGTAACTGCTGATGGTTTCACCGAATCAAAGGCTTTTTCATAATCGATAAAAGCCATGCACAATGGAAGTTCATATTCCCTCGTTCTTTCAATTAGTTCTCTCAGCACATGGATATGATCTATTGTGCTGTAGCCACTCCTGAATCCAGCTTGTTCTCTCGGTTGAGCCATGTCCAGTGTTACCTTCAAGCGGTGTGAAAGAACTTTAGTGAAGATTTTATAAACTACTGATAGGAGGCTGATAGGTCTGTAGTTTCCGAGATCCTCAATGTCACCTTTCTTATGTAGCAGGATCATTGTAGCGGTGTTCCAATCCTCAGGAATCTTTCCTTCATTAAGGCATCGAGTGAAAATTTGGGCGAGTACTGTTTCGATTTCTCCACTTGCTTCTTGTATGATGTCTACAGTAATTCCATCTTCTCCTGGAGATTTTCCCCGCTTCATGTTCTTGATTGCATGTGCAACTTCTGCTGGAAGGACTGGAGGAACTCTGGTACTGGTATCTTTCATGATGTCTGGAGTACATGTATCATCCCTTTCTATATAATTTGGAGTAGAAATCTTTCACTCTTGTCAAAATTTCTGCCTCTATTTCTTGTTACAGAACCATCTTCTTTTCTCAGTGCCATAATCTGTTTTCTTCCCTTACTGAGATGTCCCTTTGCTATCTTTAGGCTTTGGTTGTTTTCAATTGCTTTCCTCACTAGTTCACAGTTGAATTTTCTTACGTCTTCAGTGATACTTTTTTCGTACTGTCTTGCATAGCTCTATATATTCCACTTTGGAAGTCACATCTTCTTTAGTTGTCCTCATCTCTCTTCTTTTTGCATCAACATTTTCGTTTTTCCTGATAATTTATTTACATGCAACTTGTTCTTAGACCCAGCTAATTTTGTTGCTGTTTCCATAAGAGCTTTGGTTACTTTTCTGTTAACTTCAGAGATGTCCACTTCTTCCGATGTTAGGCCTTCTAAAGCAGAGAACCTGTTCTTTAGTTCCAACTTGAAGGTATTATGGTGTTTTTAAGGTTGGTTATGTCAATAGATTTTGTTTGTCTTATGAGCTTGCCACGTTCAAGTTTAGTGTTGAGGTGCATCTTACATCTCACCAATCTATGGTCACTGCCTGTGTTGAACTTGTTTAGCACACTGCAGTCTTCTATGACGAATTTTTTGTTACACATAATAAAATCAATTTCACTTGTCGTCCCATTTGGATGTCTCCATGTCCATTTCCTGTGTGGCTTTTTCTTGAAGAAGGAGTTCAAGATGAAAAACCCTTCTGCCTCTGCAAACTCAACGAGAGTATTTCCACGCTGGTTTCTGTTGCCGTGACCGAATTTACCTACTGAAGTTTCATTCTGTTGCCGTTGCCCTATTTTTGCATTGAAATCTCCCATAATTATTTTCAAGTGCTGCTTACCTTTATTATTTAGATGACAAATTTCCTCATAAAATTCTTCAATTTCTTCTTCAGGATGACTTGTGGTGGGTGCATAAGTTTGAATAATCTGAGCCTGGTATCTTCTCGATAGTTGGATAACGAGTCGTGCAGCTCTGTCAGAGGAACTTTCAACTTCTACCACTTTATCCTTCAGTTTCTTGTTTATTATAAATCCAACACCACTAGTTCTGCCAGTATCTGTCCCACGATAGTAGAAGAGATGTCCACTTTTCAGTTCGATGAGATCTTCTCCTTTTCTCCTTACCTCACTTAGCCCGACGATGTCCCACTTGATCCTTTGTAGTTCCTCTTCTAATTCAAGAAGCCTTGAATCAGAAGATAGGGAGCGTCCATTGTACGTTGCCAAGGTCAGCATCAGATGGCAGCCTAGTCCGGTCCTCCGGGGATTCTTAGCACCCTCTGCCTTCATGTCGCACTGGCCGCTGCCTTGGCCAGGTACATTCCAGCTGCCGGAGACTGAGGGCCAAGATTTAAGTTGTGGAATCATTTTGGAGGGTTTGGCCATAACTCACCACGCTGGCCAAGCGGGTTGGTGAGTGTGGGATAGAATTTCCTCTAATCCCGATGGTATAGTTATACCGCTATAGGCGGTCGTCAGAGCCCCTTTAGTGGGAACAGGATGCACCACGAGAAGGCGGGGTTGACATTTGTCAAGGAGAGGCTGTGATGTTACGCATCACCTGACCTTGCATCCCATATATATATATATATATACGCACACATGTATGTATATATATATATATATATATATACACACATGTATGTATATATATATATATATATATATATACGCACACATGTATGTATATCATCATCATCATCATTGTCAACCATTATCAATCCACTGCTGGACGAAGGTCTCCCCAAGTTTCCTCCACAACGGTCTGTCTTGTGCCAGTCTCCTCCATGTCACCCCTGCATACTTTCGAATTTCATCCACCCATCTCCCATGTGGTCTTCTTCTGGGTCTTTTCCTGTCCCTTGGAATCCAATCTAAAATTTCGGCTGTCCATCGATGATCTGTCCTTCTGGCAGTATGTCCAGCCCATTGCCATTTCAGGGATTTAACTCTGATCATGATGTCTTCCACTCTTGTCATTTTTCGGATCCACGAGTTCCTCTTCTTATCTCTCCTGGTTACACCAAGCATGCACCTCTCCATGCTTCTTTGAGTTGTCTGCAGCCTTTGTATGTCTCTTTTAGTTAAGGTCCACGTCTCTGCACCATACGTAAGCACTGGAAGGATGCATTGATCAAACACTTTTCTTTTAAGACATAATGGCATATTGCTCTTGAAAATTATGCTGTTTCTTCCAAAAGCTCTCCAGGCTAGTTTTGTACGCCGATTAATTTCTTCATCAATGTGACCCTCACTTGATATCTGTTGTCCAAGATAAACGTATGTGTCTGTTATCTCCAGCTTTTCTCCATCAATCGATAAATCTTCATTTCTTGTAAAAGCATTGAACATCACTTTTGTCTTCTGAAAGTTGATTTTTAATCCCACTTCTTTACTCTTGTCAGCAAGTTCCTGGATCATACTCTGCAGCTCTGATGGGGTAGTTGCAAAAATGACTACGTCATCAGCAAAACGAAGGTGGGTTAGATAATCTCCATTAATCTTTATCCCCGTGTTTTCCCAGCTCAGCGACTGAAAAACACCCTCCAATGTGGCATTAAAGAGCTTCGGAGATATGGTGTCACCTTGTCTCACTCCCTTTCCAATTTTTACGTGTGTTGTATTTTCAAACAGCCTAATCTTTGCACTTGCATTTTCATAGATGTTATTAATAATATTAATGTATGCATCTTCAATACCGCAGGTTTTCAGAGCCATTGTAACTGCTGATGGTTTCACCGAATCAAAGGCTTTTTCATAATCGATAAAAGCCATGCACAATGGAAGTTCATATTCCCTCGCTCTTTCAATTAGTTCTCTCAGCACGTGGATATGATCTATTGTGCTGTAGCCACTCCTGAATCCAGCTTGTTCTCTCGGTTGAGCCATGTCTAGTGCTACCTTCAAGCGGTGTGAAAGAACTTTAGTGAAGATTTTATAAACTACTGATAGGAGGCTGATAGGTCTGTAGTTTCCGAGATCCTCAATGTCACCTTTCTTATGTAGCAGGATCATTGTAGCGGTGTTCCAATCCTCAGGAATCTTTCCTTCATTAAGGCATCGAGTGAAAATTTGGGCGAGTACTGTTTCGATTTCTCCACTTGCTTCTTGTATGATGTCTACAGTAATTCCATCTTCTCCTGGAGCTTTTCCTCGCTTCATGTTCTTGATTGCATGTGCAACTTCTGCTGGAAGGACTGGAGGAACTCTGGTACTGGTATCTTTCATGATGTCTGGAGTGCATATATCATCCCTTTCATATAATTTGGAGTAGAAATCTTTCACTCTTGTCAAGATTTCGCCTCTATTTCTTGTTACAGAACCATCTTCTTTTCTCAGTGCCATAATCTGTTTTCTTCCCTTACTGAGATGTCCCTTTGCTATCTTTAGGCTTTGGTTGTTTTCAATTGCTTTCCTCACTAGTTCACAGTTGAATTTCCTTACGTCTTCAGTGATACTTTTTCTTACTGTCTTGCATAGCTCTATATATTCCACTTTGGAAGTCACATCTTCTTTATTTGTCCTCATCTCTCTTCTTTTTTGCATCAACATTTTGGTTTTTCCTGATAATTTGTTCACATGCAACTTGTTCTTAGACCCAGCTAATTTTGTTGCTGTTTCCATAAGAGCTTTGGTTATTTTTCTGTTAACTTCAGAGATGTCCACTTCTTCCGATGTTAGGCCTTCTAAAGCAGAGAACCTGTTCTTCAGTTCTAACTTGAAGGTATTATGGTGTTTTTTAAGGTTGGTTATGTCAATAGATTTTGTTTGTCTTATGAGCTTGCCACGTTCAAGTTTGGTGTTGAGGTGCATCTTACATCTCACCAATCTATGGTCACTACCTGTGTTGAACTTGTTTAGCACACTGCAGTCTTCTATGACGAATTTTTTGTTACACATAATAAAATCAATTTCACTTGTCGTCCCATTTGGATGTCTCCATGTCCATTTCCTGTGTGGCTTTTTCTTGAAGAAGGAGTTCAAGATGAAAAACCCTTCTGCCTCTGCAAACTCAACGAGAGTATTTCCACGCTGGTTTCTGTTGCCATGACCGAATTTACCTACTGAAGTTTCATTCTGTTGCCGTTGCCCTATTTTTGCATTGAAATCTCCCATAATTATTTTCAAGTGCTGCTTACCTTTATTATTTAGATGACAAATTTCCTCATAAAATTCTTCAATTTCTTCTTCAGGATGACTTGTGGTGGGTGCATAAGTTTGAATAATCTGGGCCTGGTATCTTTTTGAGAGTTGGATAACAAGTCGTGCAGCTCTGTCAGAGGAACTTTCAACTTCTACAACTTTATCCTTCAGTTTCTTGTTTATTATAAATCCAACACCACTAGTTCTGCCAGTATCTGTCCCACGATAGTAGAAGAGATGTCCACTTTTCAGTTCGATGAGATCTTCTCCTTTTCTCCTTACCTCACTTAGCCCCACGATGTCCCACTTGATCCTTTGTAGTTCCTCTTCCAATTCAAGAAGCCTTGAATCAGAAGATAGGGAGCGTCCATTGTAAGTAGCCAAGGTCAGCATCAGATGGCAGCCTAGTCCGGTCCTCCGGGGATTCTTAGCACCCTCTGCCTTCATGTCGCACTGGCCGCTGCCTTGGCCAGGTACATTCCAGCTGCCGGAGACTGAGGGCCAAGATTTAAGTTGTGGAATCATTTTGGAGGGGTTTGGCCATAACTCACCACGCTGGCCAAGCGGGTTGGTGAGTGTGGGATAGAATTTCCTCTGATCCCGATGGTATAGTTATACCGCTATGGGCGGTCGTCAGAGCCCCTTTAGTGGGAACAGGATGCACCACGAGAAGGCGGGGTTGACATTTGTCAAGGAGAGGCTATGATGTTACGCATCACCTGACCTTACATTCCATGTGTGTGTATATATATATATATATATGTATATATATATATATATATACACACACATGTATGTATATATATATCATCATCATCATCATCATTGTCAACCATTATCAATCCACTGCTGGACGAAGGTCTCCCCAAGTTTCCTCCACAACGGTCTGTCTTGTGCCAGTCTCCTCCATGTGACCCCTGCATACTTTCGAATTTCATCCACCCATCTCCCATGTGGTCTTCTTCTGGGTCTTTTCCTGTCCCTTGGAATCCAATCTAAAATTTCGGCTGTCCATCGATGATCTGTCCTTCTGGCAGTATGTCCAGCTCATTGCCATTTCAGGGATTTAACTCTGATCATGATGTCTTCCACTCTTGTCATTTTTCGGATCCACGAGTTCCTCTTCTTATCTCTCCTAGTTACACCAAGCATGCACCTCTCCATGCTTTTTTGAGTTGTCTGCAGCCTTTGTATGTCTCTTTTAGTTAAGGTCCACGTCTCTGCACCATACGTAAGCACTGGAAGGATGCATTGATCAAACACTTTTCTTTTAAGACATAATGGCATATTGCTCTTGAAAATTATGTTGTTTCTTCCAAAAGCTCTCCAGGCAAGTTTTGTACGCCGATTAATTTCTTCATCAATGTGACCCTCACTTGATATCTGCTGTCCAAGATAAACGTACGTGTCTGTTATCTCCAGCTTTTCTCCATCAATCGATAAATCTTCATTTCTTGTAAAGGCATTGAACATCACTTTTGTCTTCTGAAAGTTCATTTTTAATCCCACTTCTTTACTCTTGTCAGCAAGTTCCTGGATCATACTTTGCAGCTCTGATGGGGTAGTTGCAAAAATGACTACGTCATCAGCAAAACGAAGGTGGGTTAGATAATCTCCATTAATCTTTATCCCTTTGTTTTCCCAGCTCAGCGACTGAAAAACACCCTCCAATGTGGCATTAAAGAGCTTCGGAGATATGGTGTCACCTTGTCTCACTCCCTTTCCAATTTTTACGTGTGTTGTATTTTCAAACAGCCTAATCTTTGCACTTGCATTTTCATAGATGTTATTAATAATATTAATGTATGCATCTTCAATACCGCAGGTTTTCAGAGCCATTGTAACTGCTGATGGTTTCACCGAATCAAAGGCTTTTTCATAATCGATAAAAGCCATGCACAATGGAAGTTCATATTCCCTCGCTCTTTCAATTAGTTCTCTCAGCACGTGGATGTGATCTATTGTGCTGTACCCACTCCTGAAACCAGCTTGTTCTCTCGGTTGAGCCATGTCCAGTGTTACCTTCAAGCTGCGTGAAAGAACTTTAGTGAAGATTTTATAAACTACTGATAGGAGGCTGATAGGTCTGTAGTTTCCGAGATCCTCAATGTCACCTTTCTTATGTAGCAGGATCATTGTAGCGGTGTTCCAATCCTCAGGAATCTTTCCTTCATTAAGGCATCGAGTGAAAATTTGGGCGAGTACTGTTTCGATTTCTCCACTTGCTTCTTGTATGATGTCTACAGTAATTCCATCTTCTCCTGGAGCTTTTCCCCGCTTCATGTTCTTGATTGCATGTGCAACTTCTGCTGGAAGGACTGGAAGAACTCTGGTACCTTTCATGATGTCCGGAGTACATGTATCATCCCTTTCATATAATTTGGAGTAGAAATCTTTCACTCTTGTCAAAATTTCGCCTCTATTTCTTGTTACAGAACCATCTTCTTTTCTCAGTGCCATAATCTGTTTTTTCCCCTTACTGAGATGTCCCTTTGCTATCTTTAGGCTTTGGTTGTTTTCAATTGCTTTCCTTACTAGTTCACAGTTGAATTTTCTTACGTCTTCAGCGATAATTTTTCGTACTGTCTTGCATAGCTCTATATATTCCACTTTGGAAGTCACATCTTCTTTAGTTGTCCTCATCACTCTTCTTTTTTGCATCAACATTTTGGTTTCTCCTGATAATTTGTTCACATGCAATTTGTTCTTAGACCCAGCTAATTTTGTTGCTGTTTCCATAAGAGCTTTGGTTACTTTTCTGTTAACTTCAGAAATATCCACTTCTTCCGATGTTAGGCCTTCTAAAGCAGAGAATCTGTTCTTCAGTTCCAATTTGAAGGAGGTATTATGGTGTTTTTTAAGGTTGGTTATGTCAATACATTTTGTTTGTCTTATGAACTTGCTACGTTCGAGTTTAGTGTTGAGGTGCATCTTACATCTCACCAATCTATGGTCACTGCCTGTGTTGAACTTGTTTAGCACACTGCAGTCTTCTATGACGAATTTTTTGTTACACATAATAAAATCAATTTCACTTGTCGTCCCATTTGGATGTCTCCATGTCCATTTCCTGTGTGGCTTTTTCTTGAAGAAGGAGTTCAAGATGAAAAACCCTTCTGCCTCTGCAAACTCAACGAGAGTATTTCCACGCTGGTTTCTGTTGCCGTGACCGAATTTACCTACTGAAGTTTCATTCTGTTGCCGTTGCCCTATTTTTGCATTGAAATCTCCCATAATTATTTTCAAGTGCTGCTTACCTTTATTATTTAGATGACAAATTTCCTCATAAAATTCTTCAATTTCTTCTTCAGGATGACTTGTGGTGGGTGCATAAGTTTGAATAATCTGAGCCTGGTATCTTCTCGATAGTTGGATAACGAGTCGTGCAGCTCTGTCAGAGGAACTTTCAACTTCTACCACTTTATCCTTCAGTTTCTTGTTTATTATAAATCCAACACCACTAGTTCTGCCAGTATCTGTCCCACGATAGTAGAAGAGATGTCCACTTTTCAGTTCGATGAGATCTTCTCCTTTTCTCCTTACCTCACTTAGCCCGACGATGTCCCACTTGATCCTTTGTAGTTCCTCTTCTAATTCAAGAAGCCTTGAATCAGAAGATAGGGAGCGTCCATTGTACGTTGCCAAGGTCAGCATCAGATGGCAGCCTAGTCCGGTCCTCCGGGGATTCTTAGCACCCTCTGCCTTCATGTCGCACTGGCCGCTGCCTTGGCCAGGTACATTCCAGCTGCCGGAGACTGAGGGCCAAGATTTAAGTTGTGGAATCATTTTGGAGGGGTTTGGCCATAACTCACCACGCTGGCCAAGCGGGTTGGTGAGTGTGGGATAGAATTTCCTCTAATCCCGATGGTATAGTTATACCGCTATGGGCGGTCGTCAGAGCCCCTTTAGTGGGAACAGGATGCACCACGAGAAGGCGGGGTTGACATTTGTCAAGGAGAGGCTGTGATGTTACGCATCACCTGACCTTGCATCCCATATATATATATATATATATATATATATATCATCATCATCATCATCATTGTCAACCATTATCAATCCACTGCTGGACGAAGGTCTCCCCAAGTTTCCTCCACAACGGTCTGTCTTGTGCCAGTCTCCTCCATGTCACCCCTGCATACTTTCGAATTTCATCCACCCATCTCCCATGTGGTCTTCTTCTGGGTCTTTTCCTGTCCCTTGGAATCCAATCTAAAATTTCAGCTGTCCATCGATGATCTGTCCTTCTGGCAGTATGTCCAGCCCATTGCCATTTCAGGGATTTAACTCTGATCATGATGTCTTCCACTCTTGTCATTTTTCGGATCCACGAGTTCCTCTTCTTATCTCTCCTGGTTACACCAAGCATGCACCTCTCCATGCTTCTTTGAGTTGTCTGCAGCCTTTGTATGTCTCTTTTAGTTAAGGTCCACGTCTCCGCACCATACGTAAGCACTGGAAGGATGCATTGATCAAACACTTTTCTTTTAAGACATAATGGCATATTGCTCTTGAAAATTATGCTGTTTCTTCCAAAAGCTCTCCAGGCAAGTTTTGTACGCCGATTAATTTCTTCATCAATGTGACCCTCACTTGATATCTGCTGTCCAAGATAAACGTACGTGTCTGTTATCTCCAGCTTTTCTCCATCAATCGATAAATCTTCATTTCTTGTAAAAGCATTGAACATCACTTTTGTCTTCTGAAAGTTCATTTTTAATCCCACTTCTTTACTCTTGTCAGCAAGTTCCTGGATCATACTCTGCAGCTCTGATGGGGTAGTTGCAAAAATGACTACGTCATCAGCAAAACGAAGGTGGGTTAGATAATCTCCATTAATCTTTATCCCCTTGTTTTCCCAGCTCAGTGACTGAAAAACACCCTCCAATGTGGCATTAAAGAGCTTCGGAGATATGGTGTCACCTTGTCTCACTCCCTTTCCAATTTTTACGTGTGTTGTATTTTCAAACAGCCTAATCTTTGCACTTGCATTTTCATAGATGTTATTAATAATATTAATGTATGCATCTTCAATACCGCAGGTTTTCAGAGCCATTGTAACTGCTGATGGTTTCACCGAATCAAAGGCTTTTGAGAGGCTGTGATGTTACGCATCACCTGACCTTACATCCCATATATATATATATATATATATATATATATACGCACACATGTATGTATATATATATATATATATATACACACATGTATGTATATATATATATATATATATATACGCACACATGTATGTATATATATATATATATACACACACACATGTATGTATATATATATCATCATCATCATCATCATTGTCAACCATTATCAATCCACTGCTGGACGAAGGTCTCCCCAAGTTTCCTCCACAACGGTCTGTCTTGTGCCAGTCTCCTCCATGTGACCCCTGCATACTTTCGAATTTCATCCACCCATCTCCCATGTGGTCTTCTTCTGGGTCTTTTCCTGTCCCTTGGAATCCAATCTAAAATTTCGGCTGTCCATCGATGATCTGTCCTTCTGGCAGTATGTCCAGCTCATTGCCATTTCAGGGATTTAACTCTGATCATGATGTCTTCCACTCTTGTCATTTTTCGGATCCACGAGTTCCTCTTCTTATCTCTCCTAGTTACACCAAGCATGCACCTCTCCATGCTTTTTTGAGTTGTCTGCAGCCTTTGTATGTCTCTTTTAGTTAAGGTCCACGTCTCTGCACCATACGTAAGCACTGGAAGGATGCATTGATCAAACACTTTTCTTTTAAGACATAATGGCATATTGCTCTTGAAAATTATGTTGTTTCTTCCAAAAGCTCTCCAGGCAAGTTTTGTACGCCGATTAATTTCTTCATCAATGTGACCCTCACTTGATATCTGCTGTCCAAGATAAACGTACGTGTCTGTTATCTCCAGCTTTTCTCCATCAATCGATAAATCTTCATTTCTTGTAAAGGCATTGAACATCACTTTTGTCTTCTGAAAGTTCATTTTTAATCCCACTTCTTTACTCTTGTCAGCAAGTTCCTGGATCATACTCTGCAGCTCTGATGGGGTAGTTGCAAAAATGACTACGTCATCAGCAAAACGAAGGTGGGTTAGATAATCTCCATTAATCTTTATCCCTTTGTTTTCCCAGCTCAGCGACTGAAAAACACCCTCCAATGTGGCATTAAAGAGCTTCGGAGATATGGTGTCACCTTGTCTCACTCCCTTTCCAATTTTTACGTGTGTTGTATTTTCAAACAGCCTAATCTTTGCACTTGCATTTTCATAGATGTTATTAATAATATTAATGTATGCATCTTCAATACCGCAGGTTTTCAGAGCCATTGTAACTGCTGATGGTTTCACCGAATCAAAGGCTTTTTCATAATCGATAAAAGCCATGCACAATGGAAGTTCATATTCCCTCGCTCTTTCAATTAGTTCTCTCAGCACGTGGATGTGATCTATTGTGCTGTACCCACTCCTGAAACCAGCTTGTTCTCTCGGTTGAGCCATGTCCAGTGTTACCTTCAAGCTGCGTGAAAGAACTTTAGTGAAGATTTTATAAACTACTGATAGGAGGCTGATAGGTCTGTAGTTTCCGAGATCCTCAATGTCACCTTTCTTATGTAGCAGGATCATTGTAGCGGTGTTCCAATCCTCAGGAATCTTTCCTTCATTAAGGCATCGAGTGAAAATTTGGGCGAGTACTGTTTCGATTTCTCCACTTGCTTCTTGTATGATGTCTACAGTAATTCCATCTTCTCCTGGAGCTTTTCCTCGCTTCATGTTCTTGATTGCATGTGCAACTTCTGCTGGAAGGACTGGAAGAACTCTGGTACCTTTCATGATGTCCGGAGTACATGTATCATCCCTTTCATATAATTTGGAGTAGAAATCTTTCACTCTTGTCAAAATTTCGCCTCTATTTCTTGTTACAGAACCATCTTCTTTTCTCAGTGCCATAATCTGTTTTTTCCCCTTACTGAGATGTCCCTTTGCTATCTTTAGGCTTTGGTTGTTTTCAATTGCTTTCCTTACTAGTTCACAGTTGAATTTTCTTACGTCTTCAGCGATAATTTTTCGTACTGTCTTGCATAGCTCTATATATTCCACTTTGGAAGTCACATCTTCTTTAGTTGTCCTCATCACTCTTCTTTTTTGCATCAACATTTTGGTTTCTCCTGATAATTTGTTCACATGCAATTTGTTCTTAGACCCAGCTAATTTTGTTGCTGTTTCCATAAGAGCTTTGGTTACTTTTCTGTTAACTTCAGAAATATCCACTTCTTCCGATGTTAGGCCTTCTAAAGCAGAGAATCTGTTCTTCAGTTCCAATTTGAAGGAGGTATTATGGTGTTTTTTAAGGTTGGTTATGTCAATACATTTTGTTTGTCTTATGAGCTTGCTACGTTCGAGTTTAGTGTTGAGGTGCATCTTACATCTCACCAATCTATGGTCACTGCCTGTGTTGAACTTGTTTAGCACACTGCAGTCTTCTATGACGAATTTTTTGTTACACATAATAAAATCAATTTCACTTGTCGTCCCATTTGGATGTCTCCATGTCCATTTCCTGTGTGGCTTTTTCTTGAAAAAGGAGTTCAAGATGAAAAAACCCTTCTGCCTCTGCAAACTCTACGAGAGTATTTCCACGCTGGTTTCTGTTGCCGTGACCGAATTTACCTACTGAAGTTTCATTCTGTGGCCGTTGCCCTATTTTTGCATTGAAATCTCCCATAATTATCTTCAAGTGCTGCTTACCTTTATTATTTAAATCACGAATTTCCTCATAAAATTCTTCAATTTCTTCTTCAGCATGACTTGTGGTGGGTGCATAAGTTTGAATAATCTGAGCCTGGTATCTTCTCGATAGTTGGATAACGAGTCGTGCAGCTCTGTCAGAGGAACTTTCAACTTCTACAACTTTATCCTTCAGTTTCTTGTTTATTATAAATCCAACACCACTAGTTCTGCCAGTATCTGTCCCACGATAGTAGAAGAGATGTCCACTTTTCAGTTCAATGAGATCTTCTCCTTTTCTCCTTACCTCACTTAGCCCGACGATGTTTAATTTTCACGAGCAATATGCCATTAAGGTCAGGTGATGCGTAACATCACAGCCTCTCCTTGACAAATGTCAACCCCGCCTTCTCGTGGTACATCCTGTTCCCACTAAAGGGGCTCTGACGACCGCCAATAGCGGTATAACTATACCATCGGGATTAGAGGAAATGCTATCCCACACTCACCAACCCGCTTGGCCAGCGTGGTGAGTTATGGCCAAACCCCTCCAAAATGACTCCACAACTTAAATCTTGGCCCTCAGTCTCCGGCAGCTGGAATGTACCTGGCCAAGGCAGCGGCCAGTGCGACATGAAGGCAGAGGGTGCTAAGAATCCCCGGAGGACCGGACAAGGCTGCCATCTGATGCTGACCTTGGCTACGTACAACGGACGCTCCCTATCTTCTGATTCAAGGCTTCTTGAATTGGAAGAGGAACAACAATGGATCAAGTGGGACATATATATATATATATATATATATATATATATATACACATGTATGTATATATAATCGATTGATGGGGAAAAGCTGGAAATAACCAATACCTACATTTATCTTGGACAGCAGATATCAAGTGAGTGTCACATTGATGAAGAAAATAATCGGCGTATAAAACTTGCCTGGAGAGCTTTTGGAAGAAACAGCATAATTTTCACGAGCAATATGCCATTATGTCTTAAAAGAAAAGTGTTTGATCAATGCATCCTCCTAGTGCTTATATATGGTGCAAAGACGTGGACCTTAACTAAAAGTGATATACAAAGACTGCAAAAAACTCAAAGAAGCATGGAAAGATGCATGCTTGGTGTAACCAGGAGAGATCGTGGATCGGAAAAATGGCAGTAGTGGAAGACATCGTGATCAGAGTAAAATCCCTGAAATGGCAATGTGCTGGGCATATTGCCAGAAGGACAGACCATCGATGGACAGCTAAAATTTTAGATTGGATTCCAAGGGACAGGAAAAGACCCAGAAGAAGACCACATGGGAGATGGGTGGATGAAATTTGGTAGTATTCGGGAGTAACATGAAGGAGACTGACACAACACAGACCGTTGTGGAAAAAACTTGGGGAGACCTTCGTCCAGCAGTGGATTGACAATGATTGATGATGATGATGATATATATATATAACGTGGTATCGTTAACTACAATATCATTGAAGATTGACTCCAAATTCTCGAGCATAACATGCATGCCTTTTGGTGACTCGCATTTGAATGCCTGGAAATAAATAGGAATGCAAAGTCTCCAGCCATTTTGTTTCTACCCCTTTGCCATGCAGTAAGTTTAACACTTTAAGATCGTCATACCCGACGTCGGAACGGAAACGAACTTTTTGCATGGGAACACTTGTGGAAGCACAAATTTGTAGGCGTCGGGAATCGAACCTGCATCATTCGGCTCCGAAACTAGAGGTTTTCCCAATTAAGCTACACCGACCGAATTTATTGCTGCAACTTTGCCGTCTTGACATGTGCTTAACCTCTGTGTAGTGCGTCACATATACCAATGAGACATTTTATTATGACCACCCCCAACCTAGAGAAATGAGAGCGCCTGGAAACCGAACGGTGGCGCAGATGAAATTCACAGAGCAGTATACACTGAGTGGCCACTTTATTATGACCACATGGCAGATTTTTAAGCAAATGAGCTATGCCTGCACGCTGTTGCCACCAGAGGGCGAGGCTAGTATAAAAAGGGAAAGCTTAGTGCTTGCGACAGTAGTAGAAGTGAATTTTGGGTGACGAGATGGGTAAAAAATGTGATTTGACGGACTCTCAACGTAGGATGATTTGTAGAAGCTGGGAGCCATGGAGCGAGTATCAGCGAAACAGCCGCATTCGTGAAATGTTCCAGAGCAGCTTTTGTTAAAGTGTTTAAAGACTGGACTGTCAGCCAAAAAACTGGGTCTCTACGTGCAATGTGTGGTCGTCATCGACTAGTGACTGCTAGGGCGAATCGGAGAGTGTTCAGACTGGTAACAGACAACAGGAGGGCAACAGTGCAGCAAATTACTGACCATCTCAATCAAGGATCCCCTCAAATGATCTCTGCACGCACTGTTCGCCGTACACTGCATCGGATGGGATATGGCAGCCGAAGGCCTGTTCGAACACCTTTGATGTCTGCAGTTAACAAGTTCGCACAGGAGCACAAGTATTGGACAGTCGATAATTGGAAAAAAATATGTGGTCCGATGAATCACGTTTTCAGTTGCACCATCGGCATGGCCGAGTGAGAATTTGGCGGAAACAGCACGAAAGCATGGACCCCAAATGTGTTGCTACAACCCTTCAAGCTGGTGGAGGCCACGTTATGGTTTGGGGAATGTTTTCCTGGCATGTTTTGGACCCTTTTATTCGTGTTGATCAACGTCTGGCTGGGACATCATATCTAAACATCGTTGCGGACCAAGTGCATCCTGTCATGTGGATGGTTTATCCCAATGGCGATGGCTACTTTCAACAAGATAATGCGTCCTGCCATAGTGCTCGTATTGTACAGGATTGGTTTCAGGAACATGCCGGTGGGTTTGCTTTGCTTAGGTGGTCCCCACAATCTCCAGATCTGAACCCCATTGAGAATTTGTGTGGTGAAGTTGAACGAGCCATGAGACAGCTGGATCCACAAGATCCCTGCAATCTCACACTCCTGGAAAATGCTATTCATCAAGCATGGTCTCAGATTCCACAAACCACCTATCAACATCTCGTGGAGTCCATGCCAGGAAGAATTGACGCGGTATTAAAGGCAAAAGGTGGCACAACGAAGCACTGAGGGGGTGGCCATAATAAAGTGGCCACTCAGTGTATATACAACCTAAGGACCAGCTTTCGGTTAGTAGAGTGTTAGGAGTCAGAATGGGAAAAGCTGTCGATTTATCGGAGTTTGATAAAGGACAAATTGTGATGGTACGGCGCGGTTTGTGAGTTGTTCACGAGCCTCGGTGACTGTCGCTCATTTTTCAGAGCGACCGCAGGGTCACATTAGGGCACGTCACCCGCAGCAACAACGTTGGTGAACAAGGCAATGTGCCACGGCACGCAGTTCATCGCAGTCTTCTGAGCATCGCCCTGCGTAGCCGAAGACCCAGTCGGGTCTCCATGCTGGTTGCATGTCATCGCCAACAGCGCATGGAACGGACCCAAGATCATCGTGATTGTACCGTCGCTCATTGGTAGAAAGTGGCGAATTAAGATTCCTGGTGCATCACGTAGACGGCAGAGCGCGGATATGCCGGTTAGCAACGGAGGCTATTGCACCTGGATGCACTGTTGGACGGAAACAGGTCAGCGATGGAGGTGTTATGCCATGGGCGATGTTTTCTTGGTACACTTTAGGCCTCATTATCCCAATAGCTCAATCCCTGACAGCTGTTTGGTAGCTGAACATCGTTACGGACCAATTTCTCCCATTCATGTTAACTGTGTTCCCTGCTGGTGATGGCCATTACCAACAGGATAATGCGCCATGCCACACTGTCAGAAACGTCAACGAATGTTTTGTGGTACATGCTGGTCTGTTAATGTCCTGGCCTCCAAATTCACCTGATGTAAACCCAATCGAACATTTGTGGTTCGACTTGGAAAAGCGGGTTCCCTCTAAATCCTCACCACACCGTAATGTAAGGGAAACAGGAGGACCTGCTGTTGGCATTATGGTGCCAGATACCCCGGGTACCTATCGCAACCTCTTCGAATCGATGCCTCGCCGATTGGCCTCTGTTTTGCGGGCTAAAGGGGGTCCTACAGCTCATTAGGTAGGTGGTCATTATGTAATGGCTGAATGGTGTATATCCTCCCTCCTCCCTTGCGAAAGAGCTGGGACGGTATCATAAGTTTCCGGGTCAGCCGGGAAACTATGATTGGAGAAGCTCGCTAAAGAAGAAGGAATTCCGATTAATTCCAGACGATGTGTGGAAAAATTATCACACATTTTTCGAAGAACCCGATGGCCAGTAGATCAGTTTCCATAACTGTACGCCAATGTTGAGAAATACAAGTTCGCCAGTGGCGGAGATCGAACCGCATCCTTCTGCTCCGGAGCCGAATGCTTTCCCAATCAAGCTATACCGACGGGATTCATCGCTGCAACTTTGCCGTCTTGGCACGTGCTTCACTTCCGTAGCGCGTTACACATGTCGAAAGTTTGTCCCCACATTATGTCGGAAAAACACGCAGAATCGGAATCATTCACTTGGAAGAATTCGACCGCGCTGGGAGTAATAGGGGAGACCGGGGCTAGTTGATACACGGGGGAAGTCGTTACATCGAGATTCTGAACCCCTCTGCCTGGTGACAGTACATTACTAAGCACTGGAATGTGCATGCATGCATGAGCAACCAGTAGACGTAGTAAGTTAGAGTGAGTGCCTAGGTGAATGTGTCGTCTGAAAGATTTGTGTTTTTTGATAGCAAAAGTAAATAACAGAAGATTACTTATCGTGCTTATTCGTCTTTGACGAAGCAAGGTATATTTAATATTTTATAGCCATTGTTTTAACGTTGTATAACGCCTCTATTCTCCATTGTTTCTAGTTTCTGAACACAGCTATAACCCCTTAGGATTTTCCGTAGAATGTAACGGCGGCATTTGGGGCTAGTTGATGCACTTGCGCTGGGGTAAGCTGTTACAGTGTAATGGACTCCCAAGTACCTGCAAGGCGTGAGACACTCAGAAGATCTTAGACCAGTACCTAAAACAGACACGAGAAATACGACCGGAAACGAGTAAAGAAGAGAAAATCAGCAATTTTGACTGACACACCAGAAAAAAGAAGCCATCAGAGCAGAACTGAGAAGTGAGGATAGGAAAAGAAATAAAAACAGATGAGCCTAAGGCCAATAAACAAATAATTATCAGCCAAAACAGTAGCGTTAAATCAACAGAAAGATTGAGAAAGAAGATGGAAACACGAAAGAGAGCACTACACCAGCAATGAAATTCAGACACAGGAAATAGAGACGCGTTTTGCGTTAACTGCCTCCAACCGTAATCAAAATCCGAAGCAGGTGAAAAATGGTTTGAATGCCTGAAAACTGTGCTGAAAGTAAAGATCTTACATTTCACATTTGCGGTGGCGCAGTGGTCTAAGCGATGGCCTCTAATCATTCGTCCGAAAGGGGTCGGGGTTCGAATCCCGGTGAGGCATGGATGTTGTGTTTGTCTTACGACACTGGCTCTCTCCCTTCCCTGGAGCCAGTGCCTCTAAATTAGGGACGGGCGACTGCTTACAGCCCATTGAGTTGCTCACGGTGGTCGGTAAACCTTCAAACAAAAAAAACATTTGCAGAAATTGCGATTGAGGAACTTAAAGTGGGTTAAATTTTTTCTAAATATGCATTTTCATTTCAAAATACCCTCTTTAATGCCATATTTACTGAATCATTTTCATTACTGCAACTTTTTATTAAATAGTATTTTCTACTGATAATATTCTCCTTTTTTGAACTTTTTTTACAAAACTGTAATTTTGTAACAATATGCCACAGTCAGTGTATGAACACATCCCGCCAAAGGGCTATCTGTAAAAAATCGCGCGTCCTTAAAATACTGTATATTATTAACATTTGTCTAGCAATTTCGTTCAATTCTTAATTGCTATTAATAGCTGAGTAGCGCTGCGTACGCACGCAAAGTTACAACTGCCTGATCATAACAAAAACAAGATTACACCTGGTTTCCGGATGTAAAAGCACGTCTTTTGAATCCGTTCTGGCGCAAATTAAATTTATCAAAGCCATTCAAAGTCTGTGGAACCGATATGGAAAACAGCAGCACCTGACCGGAGAAAGAAGTTTTTCAATCGGGTTTTTAATCCCGTAGATATTACTGTAAACGGAATCGTGAACTTACGCCTTCTGGTTGCAGACTTGTGCTTCAAGAAAAATTCGAAATTATGCAAGAAAAAAATTTGAAATTATACAAGAAAAAAATTTCGAAATTATACAAGAAAAAAAATTCAAAATTATACGAGAAACATTTCACAACGGATACGCTTTCCAACAAAGAAATTTTTTTTCAAATCGGACTCTTAGAAGCTGAGGTATCGACAAATTATAAGACACGCATCTGCGCCCCTGGCGGGAAAAATATTGGCCACCTACTTACCTAATAATGGTTATAACCACCCTTGGCCCGGATGACAGCGGCGAGACGGCGTGGTATGGACGCTATGAGACCCTGGAAGGTTGCCCGAAGTACACGTGTCCATTCGGATTGAAGTAAATGTGGTTGTGGGTCGGGAAGTCGAACCTGTAGATCCTGCTCAATGGGATTGAGGTCTGGCGATTTCGGCGGCCATGGGAGAGCAGAGATATGCTGTCGTGTTCCTGGAACCAGTCACATACTCTCTTAACAAAGTGGCAGGGCGAATTCTCCTGTTGGTATACACCATTACCACCAAGGTAAACGTTTAATAAGAATGATTGCTTATGGTCAGCGAGTATGGATAGCCATTGGAGTTCAGGGACCCATCCAGTGGTATCAACGGTACCAGGCATACCAGGAAAACATGCGCCGGCCTGTACTTAACCGAAAAGCGTGTCTGGGTGTTGGTTCTCGTGTGTCTAACGCCGTATCCGCCACCGTCCATCAATTATGTGGAGTAGAAACCTCGATTCGTCGGATAAAGCAGCCTTTTTCCACTCTTCAACGACGGTAGTCCCATTCGAACTGCATGCACCGTCGTTGCCGATGAACCAAGGTTAACATGGTTACCTTGACGCAGCGTCGACTCCAGAGACCTATGCGTAATGGGGTTCGCTCTACTGTCGTCGAGGACATGTACCTGGGTGTCTCGGCGTTCATTTGCGTGGTCAATTGCTGCACTGTTGCGTGTTGGTTTCCCTTCACCAGTCGACGAAGACTGCTTCCTTCTCTGAGGTCGTTGGCCTTTGGGGCTCCACAGTTATGACGTCGGGAGGTGCTCGGTGTGGTAGCGGTCTGTTCTTGGTACAGCCTTACAGCACCTCGCGAACAGCCCACGAAGTCTGCTGTTTCTGAAAATCTTCCATCCTTGGCGCGGTAGCCGATGATCGTTCCTTTTTGAACGTCCGTCAAATCACTACCCCTGCGCATTGTGCTCACGTTAGGCACTGTGGTTTATCTGTCCTGGCCGGTCCCTTGTGTTTCCGTGTGGTTGACCTTGATTTTTTTTTTATTGGAGGTTTAACGACCACCGTGAGCAACTCAATGGGCTATAAGCAGTCGCCCGTCCCTAATTTAGGGTCACTGGTTCCAGGGAAGGGAGAGAACCATTGCCGTAAGACAAACACAAAACCATGCCTCACCGGGATTCGAACCCGGACCCCGTTCGGACGAATGATCAGAGGCCATCGCTTAGACCACTGCACCACCACGGCGGCTTGTGGTTGACCTTGTCTCGTGCACTCTGTGACACGCCTGGACCGGAACACTGTGATTCCGGGGATGGCCATATTATTTTGATAGATCTGTGTACGTTGTTTTCTACTCACACGAGAGAGGGAAATAAATGTTTTGCTGTAGTTTTCGTAAAATCCGGTCGCTATATGAACATTTCTGTTTGGAAAGTAAAGAAAAATGTGGGCACCATTTGATTCAGGTATATCGTCCGCTTGAAGGCTCAATATGCTCTGTGGACGAATTTTATGCAATAGCGCATGCATGTAAACAGTGATTCTCCAATTTGCATCATGACGTAGCAGTATACGTAGAAACTCTGAGTCAGCATCTAGATATGACTCAAATTCTTTATTGGGTAAAACAGTAAGTACAATGAATAAGATTACACTGCTAAAAACAATTAGGCGCTAATGCAGTTTGGACTTATACTGCAAAACACGAAATGTTCCTATAACTAAATAGTAAACTATAGGAACGTGAATGAACAAAATGTGACCACAGAAATTAACGAAATCGATTTTAGTGACATTTGCACAAATAAATGAAACTGGTGAAGGTATGACATAACAATAAGCATATCAAGAAGTGAAATTACGTGTGCTAAAGGATCTCCAGAACGGCGTTTGGCTTCTTCTAACGACTAGCACTACGGTACACCGGTTTGGCATGCACTGAGTAAGGTGATTATGAGTTTTTGTGGATTCTACTCCAGTAAACCTGAAGAGCAATTCCCAGTTGCTAAATAGCTCATGGAGGTGAATGTCCAGATGCAAGACCTCTTGCCAGTACATCTCAAACACGATCAATGCGATTCATATCTGGGGATCATGCACGCAACTCCGTACGCTGGATACCCTCCTCAGAAAGGAAAGGGTTCACAAGCTGTGATCGGAAAAGTCAACAGTTGTCTTTCATAAAAATGAATGCATTTCCAATAGGTGCAGCAGCGTAAGGAATAACAATGGGTGGTAGGATTTCATCCCTATACATCTGGCCCGTCAGTGTACATTTCCTGATGACATACAGGTTGGTACGACCATTCATGGAAATGCCTCCCCAAAACATCAGTCCACCTCCACCATATGGATGCCTGTCTTGCACAAAAGAGGAATATTCCGTGTTTCTTGCTCTCTTTGTATGAGCACTTACCTCTTGTCAGGCTAAAAGGTGAAATGAGACTCATCAGCGAAGAGGTAAGATGATACACGATAAGTCGGTTTCAAACAGAAGTAAAGAAGATTGCAAAATGATAAAAGATAGACTAACAACAGTACGCAATGTAAATACCGACGGCACTGTTACACGATGTATTAATGTTATAGGGAAATGTAAAAAACTACGATGTTTTAAGAATTTTTGTTATGAACTTGACTTAACCACAATGTTTCTAATTCTTACCTTCTCAGAATCCGAAATCCGGTACATAAAAAGGTGTATGTTTGTTTTATTACTGTTATTAATTTAGTTTACGTCAGTGTCATTTTATTAAATTTCCTCTTTTTAATATGAAGAACCTCTTTAAACCTCCACTCTCGTTTACCTCCAGTTTAGCACAATGAACAGTATAGCTGTTTAAAGAAATTTGACTTTACATATGCAAAGAACACAAAGCTGATAAATTTTGTGTATCATTTAATTAATAATATATACCCGGCTCGACAATGAAATTTTCTCACTCAGATAAAGTCGGCCTATCAGCATGCAAATGGATAGGTATGTAAGTGCAGACAGGTGGGGTATGTGAATTATTGGTGTGTGAAACCAATCACGTGAGAAGTGAGAGCGCGACACCTAAGATATATCGTCTCCCGTGCTCCATGTTGTAAGAAACAAATCAACGCAGTCTTGAATTGAAGGCTGCTACAACTTAGCCAAAGTAAGAAAATGTATCGTAGATCTCGTCATTAATGCTGCCGCTAGCTGGCCATAGCCTCAGTGAAGCTGGTTAGTCGATTCACCGAATCACTACCCATGTGGATTTGGCTGCTAAAACAGTTGAACGTTGTTGTCAACAATGGTTGCAAGGAGGCACTGCCAGCAAGCGGTACTTTGGAGAAGGTGCAGAAGATTAAGTGCTGCCATATGTGCAGCTCCCCCCCCCCCCCGGTGCAACCTTTCAAATGAACAGTTCACAACCACACGTGGTGCGGAACGTCTTGCAGGTCTTGGAAATACGACACGTACCACGTTTTCCTTAGCCAGCGTGTTCGCCTGATTTGTCTCCCATTGAGATATTATGGGATATGGTCACTCGACCCCTTGCTTGTCAGGTTTCACTGCAAGTTACCCAAAATGAACTTTGAGTATGAGTCGAGACGCAATAGAATGGCCTCCAGCAATACCACATCCGGAACTTCATCCAGTTGATGCCACGCAGTGTACGAGCAGTGGGGTACACAAGGTATTGAGTATCGTGTGTTCCACATCACGTACAGGTCTGTACTTTTTATCACTTACGTCTTGCATCATGAGTAATGTACCCTATAAATCTCACTTCAATATCCCAGGTCCTTCTTTGTGTTGCATTTTCAACAGACAGAAGTGTGTGTTCCAGCGAGGTGTAGTAACTCCACTTTTTAGCACCACTTTTGTAAAAAAGAGATCGTGTTTATATTACCGGTTTTTCCATCCGTTTGTCCATCTGCCTGTGGACACCATATCTCTGCAACTTTTAGTCCAATTTAATTTTCTTTCTAGCGTTGCGAAGCTTGAAATGGGCAAAAGATGAACCTTTCTTTCGTTTGGTTTTTTTTACGATGTACGATTTCGCCGCTAGAGGACGTAAATGCAAATGATATCGAATTCAAAATACATCTATTCCATATATTTGCGTCTAACCATCCAATCAAACTTTTCTTTTTACCTTTCGATTCCATCTATGTCGAAGACTATTTTACGTATAGTCAGTTTTGCAAGTTAGGCATAGATTTTCCACTAGGAGGCGTAAAACTAAACTACATTTCCTCCGATATCTCTGCTTCTAAAGCTCCGATTTGAAAAACTCTTCCTGTGTCGTATACAGCTCCTGATGGAAAATATTTTGCATAGCTTTGGTAAAGAATGGTTTGGCCACCAGGGAGCGTAAGTGTTCATTTCTGCGTCTGATGTATTTGAAGCAAAATCTGAACTCCTGAAATCTCGATTGAAAAAACATTTTGTGGACGGATACCGCTCATGCCGAAAAACCTTTTGAGAATACTTTCTTCTTAAAATATTGCATGGTTTTCCTGCCAAAGGGTGTAGATGCATATTTTATATTTGTCGATATCTCTGCTTCTAAAAGTCCGATTTGCAAAAGTCATTCTTTGTCGGAGAGCGTTTCCGCTTCGAATATTTTCTTATATAATTTCAAATTTTTCTTAACGCAAAAGTCTGCTACCAGAGGGCGTAAACTTATGTTTCCAGCAATATCTACGGGATTAAAAACCCGATTGAAAAAGCATCTTTCTTCGGTCAGATAGTACTATTTCCACATTGACTCCATTGATTTTGATTAGCTTTGATAAATTTAATTAACGTTAGAACCGATTCAAAAGTCGTGCTCATTGCAATTGAAAATTCAACGTCATCTTTTTTGTTTATGGTACAGATCGCAAAGTCAAAATGAGAAAAACTCTTAGAATTTGCAGTTATGGGGTTCAGAATTTTGTGACACACGTGTCCAGATTACAATCAAGACTTCGTTGTCATAGTTCTTGTATTCATTCCCCGCAATGTGGAGTAATTGATTCGATTTTCAGAGATAGAAGGGGTTTTTTTTTTTTTAAACCATCAAAAGCAGATAAAATTATTAGCAAAATAAAAGGCATTCTTTGTTTTGATTTTACTGTTGTATATTTTTCTTTGTACAAGGGTTGTCCCAAAATTACTGACAATTTTTTTAATACTGTATATGCGTACTTTAATTGCCAAGGAAGTGGTCATCTTTTTTTGTGTTTTAAATGGAGGTTTAACACCACCGTGAGCAACTCAATGGGCTATAAGCAGTCGCCCGTCCCTAATTTAGGGCCACCGTTCCAGGGAAGAGAGAGAGAGAGAGAGCCAGAGCCAGTACCCTAGGACAAACACAATGCCCATGCCTCAGCGGGATTCGAAACCGGACCCCTTTCGGACGAATGATCAGAGGCCATCACTGCGCCACAAGGGCGGCGTCACCTTTTTTTCAAAATCTGTTCATTGCACCGAATACAGGCGTCCCAACGTTCCTTCCACTTTTTGAATGTCTTCTGGAATTATTTTTCTGAAATCCTATTGAAGCATTCCTGCCCGGTTGTAATAAGTTATTGATCAGTCTTTAATTTTAGTCCGCGTAATGACTTTTTTAAAATGGGGAACAAGCAGAAGTCACGTGGTGACAAGTCTAGAGTATTTGCAGGTTGGGGCATCGACTTAATATTCATTTTCTCCAAATAAGAAACGAGAGCGCTGCCCATGTGCGTCCTTGCATTGTGCCAAGCGAAAACCCAAGTTGAACAAACTTATTCCATGCCCAAATGCTTGGTTAAAATTCTGTGCAGTGATGATTTTGAAATGGGACTCATATCTTCGATATCTCTAATTGATAGGTGCAAGTCTTCCCGTATAATAACACCTATTGTATTGACATTTATCTCTGCAACACTCATTGAAGGTCTTCCTCCATGCGCGACTAGAGCCGCCGACCCACGACCATCCATGAATTCTTTATGCCATCTGTAAATTACAGATTTCTCAAGATATTTTTCTTTATAAGCCAAGACGGAACGACTCTCGGACAGACTTCTTAAGTCGACAGTAAAATTTAATGGCCCATCTTTGTTCCTCTCTCACATTCATTTTTTTTTTCGAAAAAATCACAGCGCGAAAGCACTTGTTAGGGGTTCACGAAATAAAGCTTATTAAACTGCTCACTAGTGACGACGCATGCGTGATAGACAGATGTGGCCGGTTGCTATGGTTACTACAACGACTCCCGTTTTTTTCTAGACTCGTGTCAAGGACAAACGCAGTATTGCACATTTTTTATAAAAACATACCCAGCTGTTTGTGTTTAAGCTATGTGCTATGCGCTCGAATGTGTGAAGGAATAATGATGAATTAAAATTCACTTTCCGGATAGACGCTTACGATATCAATGCGAATACACACCAAAAACGCTGACTTGACCTGAACAGAAAAGAAAAGCTTTGTTTCGCTAAGAAAAATATATTTCATTTAACCCTATATTGATGATTGTCGTAAGCGTTCGCGTATAACGTTTTCTCTTTTCTCCCATTAAATACCTGAGACGACTAATGTCTCCCGTCTTAAGTAAAAAAATAACAAAAGGAAGTCATAGTTTCACTCACAGGCTATTAGTATTCGAACACATTACTGAAACCGTCAGGTGTGCTCTTGCCCCTTGAGAGAAACTCACATGTGTAATTTCACGAACATCCATTCAGTTAGACGTGTTCTGATAGCTGTCATTGTGGAAATTTATGCAATCCTAAAATGATGCCATATGAGCCTATCATTCTGTGTTGAACTGCCAACAACTCTAATTTGAATCGTATGCCCACATTTCTGAATCCGCCGGGATTGTGGTTTAACGCAATTAACCTATATCCACGGATGGTACTACAGGTATTACTCCAACACAGTAATAGATGTTTGCTGAATAGAATATCTATCATAGTCGCAAGTGTTGTCGCATGAAAGTAGTAATTGTGATGAAATAGAAGATTACGCATTTTTTGCATTTGGTATGTTACAGAAGACGTTCGCATATTTTTAGAACGATTTTCCAGCAGTATATTTAAGGTTTAAAATAAAATTACTTCTTTCTTACATGTCCTAACTGATAGTCCTTCCTGCGGATGTGAACCTACATCTAGATATCCAAGATAGCAGGACATTTCTTAAAAATGGTAATGGTATTATGTTCCACTCCTATTCCACTGTTTTCCATAGTCCAATCATTGTTTTAGGACTGCGTCTAAAAAGCGCTCTCTCTTTACCAGTCTCAAGGCGCAATAGTCCATTGGAGACACAACAGAGAACATTGAAGGAATGTAATAAAAAAAGAAAGACTAGATACCCGTCTTTTGTTTTCATGTTTTTAAGAATTATAGTGGTGGATTTGGATATACACTACATTGGCAAAAGTCACCGGACACCTAGAACAGAAACACAGCATAGTATTTATTGATATACATTAGTACGGTGTTGGTCCACCTTTGGCCTTAATCCATGCACTGACCCTTCGAGAGACATGCTTTCGATAAGGTTTTGAAACACAGCGATAGGTATGCGCTTCCATTCAGTACATAATGCTGCCGCTAACTGTTGCTTAGTAGTAGACATTAGTTCCAAACTTCTTATGCGGCGCTCTAATTCATACCATAGGTGCTCTATGGATTAAGATCAGGGTTTTGTGCTGGCCAGTCCAAACACGACACGGAATTATCGTTAAACCACGCCGTAACAGTCCTTGCTTTATGGTTCGGTGCATTTTCCTGCTGGTACCAACAAGGCTCAGCTCCATAGTATTACCACAGAGTTGGTACGGCATAATTGTCCAGAATATCACGATAGACATGCTGGTTAACAGGTTTGTCCACGATAACCAATGGGCCGATACCGTACCACGAAAATCACCGCCACACGAGTATACTCCCAGCTCCAAACTTGACCGTAGGAACAGTACACTAGCGTTCCCCCGGCTGCCGCCATACCCATACACCGCCATCAGACGGACGGATCGTTTATCTGGATTCATTAGTCCATAGGACCCGTTTCCAAACATCTGCGGTCCACGATAAATGTTCATTACACCCTGCTAAACGACTACTAGCATTCTGAGTAGAGATAAAAGGCTTATGCGCAGCCGCACGACCACGATAACCCACGGAATGAAGTTCTCTGTGAATGGTAAATGTACATACTGAGGTTCCAGCATTTTTACTCACCTTTACAATGAGGTCTTGTGTAGTACTCCGTCGATTAGCTATAACGACTCTCCTGGGGTTTGGACGTCCTTTATCACTGATTTTCTTTGGTCTTCCGGTACGTTTTGCTGCTTCAGGCACGCCAGGTGTCTTCCACTTATTCAGTACATGCAAAACGGTTGACTTGGGTATGTTTAAACGCCTCGCGGGTTCTCTTATGATCAACCCACTAATATACCACCCAACAATCTTTCCTTTTTCAAGTCAGTTTTCTCCCGTTGCGACATTTTCACTTTTACCACACAGTGCAATATGATCGCGATCAGCTGCAAACTTGTTTTTACACCGTTTGCTGCTGTGTCGCGCATCTTAACAACGAAGCGAATCCGTTCATTTGCTTTTGAAGGGGTGTCCAGTGACTTTTGTAAATATAGTGTATGACTGGCTGCGTTATCATGATGGATTTCTACAATTTGTAGGCTGTGTGGATAAAGGAATAGCATTTCTTTTTTAATATAGGACTTAAAAAATTATTTTTGTAATATGTAAACTTCATTATAACATTCTTTAAACTTTCTTAACTTTAATTTCCCATTGTATGAGAAACCAGCAATAATCATGAATCCTTTACTGAAGCTTTCTTTGGATTCTTGGAACCAAGATTATAAGTCTTTTCTTACTCTTTTGAGATAATATATCGACCTAATTGTGTTATACACTATCTACCAACAAGTAATTGGACACCCCTGCAATCGACGATATCTGCGTCCTGATACACGTCATGGCCACCGCCGTTAAATATCGTGTGGGAAACAACAACGCAACCAATCGCATGCAAGATGCCACGCAGTTCGGAGCTCTCTGATTTCGAGAAAGGTGTAATCGTCGGGTATCACAGAAATGGCCGATCCATACGTGACATATATAGCGAGTTGAAGTACCCCAAATCGGCAGTGGCCTACGTGATTGGCAAGTGGAAGATGAGAGGTGACTGTCGGAATGTGCCCCGAGCCGGCAGACCGACAAAACTGGGAGTTAGAGACCGACGGGTGCTGGCCAGAGAAAATCGGAAGAACCGCACCAAATCGATGGGCCACACCCGCAAGGAGTTTCAACAGGCATTCGGGAGTGTTCTTTCGATGAATACCATCCGTAAGGAAGCTCATCTGCTCGGTTATCTTATCATGGACGTGCTGCCGCCCACAAGCCTTTGATCACAAAGTCCAATAGCGCTGCTCGGCTAACGTGATGCAAAGAACGTCGACAGTGGACTGTTGAACAGTGGAAACAGGTTCTCTGGAACGACGATTCAAGGTTCAATCTCTGCCGTTCGGATGGCAGGGTCTGGGTTTGGCGTCTGCCTGGAGAACGCCTCCTGTCGGAATGTATTGTGCCAACTGTGAAGTTCGGCGGCGGTGGAATTATGCTATGGGGGTGTTTCTCCTTGTATCGCACGGGACCCTTGGTTGTAATTCCTGGTAGACTCAACGCCGAGACCTACTGCACCATTTTGGATGACCATGCGCTTCCTACGTTGTGGCAGTTTTACGGGGTGGACCCATGTTACTTTCAGGATGACAATGCCACCTGTCATGTTGTGAGGTCCACCATGGCTTGATATGGTGACAATGGGGTTAATTGTATGAACTGGCCTGCGCATAGCCCGGACCTTAACCCTATCGAGCACCTCTGGGACAAGTTGGAGCGTCGACTTAAGGGGTGTCCCCACCGTCCGAAATCGGTGAAGGAACTGACCTATCTTCTTCAAGCCGAGTGGAAGAAAATACCGCTAGCCGTCGTACAACGCCTGGTTGAGAGTATGCCCCGGAGGGTCGCAGCTGCAATCGTCGCTCGTGGAAGCTCCACCAACTATTGAAGGTGAATAAACTTCGTTTTCCTTTGCTATCACAGGTGTCCAATTACTTGTTGGTAGATAGTGAAGTAGTTTAGGAAGATCCATGCTTCATCAATAGACACAACAAATTTCTATCTGTCTCCGGCTAAGTGGTTTTCATAAAGAGGTCTACACCGTGTCCCTGCGCTAAGTTCTCTGCCTATGCAAAAGGCAGTGAATATTATATACTTTTTTCATTTTTAAAACTCAAATCTTTATTATTTCAGTGAGAAAAAGCCTTCATAGCTGGGTAATATTTTCTTATTAATGCCTGCACTTAGAAAATAAACATTTTACATAGCACAGCAGCATACGAAATCTTTGAAAGCACCAAGTACTCCATTATCAGGTAGTTCAATAAATTCATAACCAAACATAAATATATTGGAAACGCGGGTTCTTGATAAAAGATTCAAATATGTTTCCAATATATTTATTGTATATCTTCTTTTTGTTTCCACGTGCTCGCGTAATTTAAAAAATGCTTGTTGTTTTTTTCCTTTGTGTTTATATTTAGGTTTGGTTATGTAATTATTAAAGTACCTTACGATGGAGCACTTGTTCCTTTGATAGATCTCGTACGTTGCTGTGCTACGTAAAATGCTTATTTTACGTGCAGGCATTAATTATAAAAATATTACCCTGCTTTTTCTCACTGAAATAACGTTTAGCGAACGATGAAATCTTATTTAATTAAAATTTTGGTTTGTTACCTTGTTTACATTTGATACAGAAATTTTTAACGACTTAGCGATCGTTCTTTGAGGCCGTGGAATTTCTTTTAGGACCAGAGACCTTACTTTTAAAATAGTCGTAAAAGTACGTATCTTCTTTGGATATCCGTTTGGTGTTCTTTTTCCTTTTAAAAGCACTGCTGGACGATTTTTCCCTCTATTATTAATAATACTATTTATTTTACATTTAGAAACGCTGATTTCATGATTTTCACAGCGTTTTTTAATTACAGAATACGAATATTACTCTTCGTAAAGAGCAAAAACATAACCTTTTATCTACAGCTTGTTTACGTGAGCCATTTGCTTAGCAGACGATACTTAACTGCAGCAGATGTTTCTTTCGTGTTCATCTAACACGCTGTTGCCAGTTTCAATTCTTTAAACTTCTTTTGTTTTCTCTAATTTGTTATCAAAAATGTTATAAAAATGTGTGAACTTTCTCTGTGGCTTACTCACTCACCTTAGTGTTTAGCATTTTTTGGAAAGCGCTGAATTTCAATCTAATGGCTCTTAAGAGAACCAAAACCGGAAAATTGGTAGAAAAAATTGGAATGTTTTGTTTTGGGGATTGATATAGTTCAGAATTATCTCTCTCTATAAATATGTGTCACATTAATTAATCCGCAAAGTAGAAAATTTAAAAAATTCCCGTTTCCATATGCCACTTACAGAATCGGAGGCATTTAAATGGCCTTGCAAATTATTAGGTGTACAAATAAGTTTTAAAGCGTTTCAAGACGAGGCAACATGTAATTTGAGAGAAAACAACAATACCTTTACGAATCAAAATATGCGCCGTCATTATCTATCACCTTCCGCCATTGGTCGGGCAGCTGACGGATTCCAGACATGAAGAATACTTTGTCGTGTGACACGATGAAGTCATCAACCCATTTTTGCACTTCGTCACATGTCCGGAACCGTACAGCAGACAAACCATGCTGCATCGATCGGAACAAGTGATAGTCTGAAGGGAATATTTCGGCACTATACGCCGGTTGCTCCAAACCTTCCCAGCCAAGCGTCAATAACGTTTCCTCGACCGATTTCGATACATGCAGCCTAGCCTTGTCATGCAGCAATTTTACGGGACGCAATCCTTTGCCTGTGTTTGGACAGGTGTGACACATTTCCTGGTTCAATCGCAGCAATTGTTGCTTGTAGCGATCAGCAGTAATAATTTGATCCTGTCCCAATAGTTCATAATAGAGCCCACCTTTCATATCCCACCACATGCACCGAAGAACATTCTTGCAATGAATATTACGTTTCTGTGTCGACGTCGTTGCTTCACCGGGGTCTACTCAGTGCTTTTTGCCCTTGGAATTGTCGTACAATATCCACTTTTCATCACCCGTAACGGTTTTTCACAGGAAAGATTTTTTGTCTTGTTTATTCAACAGATTCAAACACTTCATTACACGCTCATCCTGTTCCTCTGGCTCAGGTCATGTGGCACCCATTTTCCTTCCTTCTGAATCTTTTCCATTGCGCGTAAACGATTGGAAATAGTTTGTTGAGTTACCCCCAGTTGTTCAGCCAGTTCGTTTTGCGTTTGAGACGAATCTTCATCCAGCAATGCTTGCAGTTCCTCATGTGCAACCTTCTGTTGGGCGCTGCTACGTTCTCGAATGCTAACATCAAAATCCCCTGTTTTAAACCTTCTAAACCAAAATTCACAAGTGCTTTTCGATACAATATTCTCCCCCAGAACATAACAGATCGATGTACATGCTTTAGCTGCACTTTTTCCTTGATGAAATTCGTAACGAATGGAGTGTCGAATAAATGCAGTATCGCTTACCATCTTTTACCTACCGATGTGCAAGTGCGTTTGACTGATGGCCAGATCAGATCAGATCATATGTAGAATATTTTACGAAAGGAGTGTCTGACCCCAGGTCTTAACAACCCTTAGAAACAGGAAGCCAGGAGATTTGGGATAGAGTGCCCGATAGGAAAGTGACACGGAAATGAGGTAGAAAGGGGAGGAAGACGCCCTTATTTATTATAGGGGGGCCAGTACCCCGGGTCAGACGGCTTAACGTGCCCATCCAACGCACGGCGGGTATTTAGTGGTTCGAACGTTCATTCCTGCTCAGGATCGAAGCTGACGTCATCCCTATGGCAGTCACGACCGCTGACCACTAGGCCACCCGCGGCGCATGACTGGTGGCTAAACTTCTGTGTCACGTTTTATACTTTATACTCTGTACCAGTTACCGTCACTTGACAACAACGCGGGGGAATGTCGGAGACGCAATGGAGCCCTGGAAGGTTGTCCGAGGCACACGTGCACATTCGGACTGTAGCAGAGCACGGAGTTCCCGGAGATGAGGTGGTTATTGGTCAACACACCGAACCTGTCGATCCAGATAGTCACACAAGTGCACTATGGGATTGAGTTCGGGTGATTTCGCTGGCCAAGGGAGACCGGACACATCGCTGTCATGTTCCTGGAACCAGTCACGCACTCCCTTAGCTACATAGGACGGCGCATTGTCCTGTTGGTAGACACCATCACCACCAGGGTAAACGTCCAACATGAAGGGGTGCATGTAGTCAGCGAGGATGGATAGGTAGCCATTGGTGTTCACACATCCTGTGGTACCAGAGGTCCCAGGTTACGTCAGAAAAACAATCCCCCAGGCATGCACACTGCCACCTCCGCCCTGTACTTGACCGGCAAGCGTGTCCGAGTGTTGGTTCTCGTGTGTCTGATTCCGTATCCGCCACCACCTGTCCCTTCTGTGGAGTAGAAACATTGATTCGTTGAAGAAGACAACCTTTTTCCACTCTTCCATTGTCCAATGATGGTAGTCCCATGCGAACTGTAGGCGTCGTTGCCGATGGACCTGGGTTAACATGGGCGCCTTGACGCAGCGTCGAACCCGAAGACCCATGCGTAAAAGGGTTCTCTCTGCTGTTATCTGGTAAACGTACCTCGGTGCCCCAATGCCCATTTGCTTGGTCAATTTTTGCTGCACTGTTGCGCGTCGATTGCCGTTTACCAACAGACGGAGGCGACGCTCTCCTTTGGGATCGATGGCCTTTGGGGCTCCCCAATTATGACGTCGTAAGGTACTCGGTGTACCGGCGGTCCATTCTTGGTACACCCTTACTGTAGCACCTGAAAAACAGCCCACGATATTTGCTGTTTCTGAGATGCTTCTAGCCTTGGTGCGGTAGCCGATGATCATTCTTTTTGAACGTCCGACAAATTACTACCTCTTCCCATTGTGCTCATGTAACGCACTATGGCTCATCTGTCCTGGTCGGCCGGTTATATCTCCGTGTGGTCGACCTTGTCACGTGCACTCTGTGACGCGCCTGGGCGGGTACACTGGGATTCCAGGGCTGGTCATATTATTCTGTTACGACCGCGTATTTCAAAAAAAATGTTTTCGTTCAATGTGTCCTATTCATAATGGGTAAAATGGCCAGACAAAGTAGCTGTTCTGTGCCCGAACGGCTAAGCGATGATGGCCTTTACATTATCGTTATCGTTCAATCGATGACCTTTACATTATCGTTATCGTTTAATCGATGATGACCTTTACATTATTTTTATCGTTTAATCGATGATGACTTTTGCATTATCGTTTTCGTTTAATCGATGATGAACTTTACATTATCGCTAACGTTTAATCGATGATACCCTTTACATTATCGTTAACGTTTAATCGATGATGCCCTTTACTTTATCTTTTTTCGTTTAATCGATTATGACTTTTGCATTATCGTTATCATTTAATCGATGGTGAACTTTACATTATCATTATCGTTTAATCGATGTTGACTTTTGCATTATCGTTATCGTTTAATCGATGATCTCCTTTACGTTATGGAATCTGCCACATAAAATCTAGTGACACTATTGTGTACCGCTTTATTACCGTTTATAACCGGATAAATATTCTGCAGCACAACGCTTATGTAATATTTCACGCACGATCAGAATTAAGTTTCGGTCATTTTGAAATTTCAAAAGCAAACAGGTATTTATGATCTTCCAAGAATGTATTTACGCTAGAATAATAATCACGGTTAATTAAAAGACGGAACCTTTTATGAAACCAATGTCTTCAAAAGCAAATAATAGCGCTTTATAATGGTGGGAGAAAAAACTGTGCTCAAAGTCAATACTCGGACTTTAACGACTCGCTGTACAAAGGAACTGAAAACAAAGCGAAGAGGCATTTACTGGCAAGGGGGAAAAAATGGATTCGCGTCTTCGCGCTAATTACTTTAAATTTTTTTATCATTGCTTTTCTTGTGTTAATGGGAGGTAAATAATGGCTCTGCTTGTATTAAGTGCAGGGTCGTAAAAGCGAAAACAACGAACTGTTTCTCAAAAAGCTTTTCAGGCTAAAGAATTTTACGTAGCAAGAACTAACAAAATAAGAAAAAACACACGCACGCGTTCTCCTCTAAAACAGATTTCTTTCCTTGAATTTCATCTGACGTGATTAAAACACTAAAAAATAATTTTGTAGATAGGAAAGGCATTAGGTTTTTATGAACCATATTACTGAGTATTCTCGTGGGTACAGTAAGCTAATTTTTGGATTTGATCCAGGAAATGGTGTTCATCGAAATGGGTTTGAAAGATGAAGCACCCAAGAAAGTTTCAAAGCAGAATGTACAAAATCAGAAGCTCAGAATGTACAAAATCAGAAGCTAAGTAAGATCTCTTAAGGTAAGCAGTGGAGAAAGGAAACCGCCATGTCGTGCGAGAGAAAATTGTGCTTCTTCTTTTCCCGTAGCTTGCTTATAACGTATCATATTTTCCACGTATGAAAAAAAGGACGTGCTGTCGGTATCTCTTTGTCCGTCTAATCATATCTCTGTAATTATTATTCGGATTTGAAAAATTGTTCCTTCATTTTAAAGGTTGAAATTTAAGAACGATGATTTTATTTCAGTCTTAGCTTCCACGCGTAACTTCTCTGTTAGAGGGCGCATGTTGATGCTATCGAATTCAAAATAAATTTTATTCCATATCATTTCTTTTAAATATCGGACAGAAAAAAATATTTTTTCTCTTTAGATACCATTTATAACTATTACCATCTTGGGTACACTATTTTCTAAATAATACCAAGTTATTCCGCAAGGGGTCGTAAAGTTAAATTGCGATTTATCCGATATATCTGCTTCTGAAAGACGGATGTGAAAAATTCTTTGGAATTAGATACATGTAAAATTTTCCATATACAATATCTAATTTTCGGTAAAGAACGATTTTGCCGTTAGGGAACATAAGTACGTATATATACACGGTCATATCAGAATAATATGACCACCCCCGGAGTCACAGTTTTTACCCGCCCAAGAGCGTCATACTGTGCACGTGACAAGGTCGACCACACGGCGATATACGCGGCCAGTCAGGACAGATGAGCCATAGTGCGTAACGTGAGCACAATGAGCAGATGCAGTAATTTGACGAATGTCCAAAAAGGAATGATCATCGGCTACCGCGCCAAGGGTGGAAACGTCTTAAAATCAGCAGACTTCGTGGGCTGTTCGCCAGATACATACCAGGCGAACAGGTGCATACCATGTAAGTGTATACCAAGAATGGACCGCTGGCACACCGAGTACCTCCTGAGGTCATAACTGTGGAGCCCCAAAGGTCATCGTCCCCAGAGGAGAACGTCACCTCCGTCGACTGGTAAAGGGCCATCGACGCGCAACAGTGCAGCAATTGACCAAGCAAATGAACGCTGAGGCACCCACGTACGTGTCCCCGATAAAGGTAAAGCGAACCCTGTTCCGCATGTGTCTCCGGAGCGGACGCTGCGTGAAGACGCCCATGTTAACCCAGGTCCATCGGCAACGACGCCTGCAGTTCGCATGGCACTACAGTCATTGGACAGTGGAAGAGTGCGAAAAGGTTGCTTTCTCCGACGAATCGAGATTTCTACTCCACAGAAGTGACGGGCGGTGGTGGATACAGCGTCAGACACGCAAGAACCAACGCTCTGACACGCTTCTCTGTCAAGTACAGGCCGGTGGTGTCAGTGGGCATGTCTGGGGATGTTTCTTGGTATTACCTGGTACCACCGATACTAGTGGATGGGTCCCTGAACTCCAATGGCTACCTGTCCGTCCTGGCTGACCACATGCATCTCTTCATGTAGGACGTTTACCCTGGTGGTGATGGTGTCTACCAAAGGGAGAATGCACCCTGCCACATCGCTAAGGGTGTGCGTGACTGGTTCCTGGAGCACAACAGCGATGTCTCCGTTCTCCCTTGGTCGGCGAAATCACCCTACTTCGGTCGTATAGAGCACTTGTGGAACTATTTGGATCAACAGGTTCGACTTGCGGACTCACAGCCACGTGATCTCCGTGCTTTGCTGCAGTCCAAATGGGCACGTGCGCCTCAGGTATCCTTGCAGGGCCTCATTGCGTCCATGCCACGCCGTCTCGCCGCTGTCATCTAGGCCAAGGGTGGTTATTACTATTATTAGGTAGGTGGTCATATTATTCTGACACGACCGTGTACATCATATTATTCTCTCCATATATTTTTGTGCAGCGAGTTATTCCTCTCATTATTTTTCCCTTTTGTGTAACTATTTGTACTTCTCATATGTTGCCATCCTTTTTTTGCGAAATTAATTATACTTGTCATTTTTCTTTGGATCTTCCTTTGCGTAATGACTTATGCCTGTCACTACTCTTTCGATCTATCATTGCATGACAAGCTATACTTTTCATTACTCTTTCAACTTTCGTTGTGTACCTAGTTATACCTCTCATTAATTTTTCCATCTTTCTTTGTGTCATGACTTGAAAATCTTATTGTTCTCTTCATGTCTAGTTTTGTACCCAGTTATTCCTCATTATTATCTGAATCTTTTTTTGTGTAACTACACTAGTGATCAAAATTGTGGTAACCCTTAGGAAAAGTTTTATTTTTAAGGTTTGATGGCGGAAAACATCAATGAGTTTTAAACTAATACAATTTATATATCATACGAAAGCTAATTTAATGCAGAATGTAATGCAACAAAATGTGCTGAATTATCTTGGTTCTATTAAAAGTTATAGCCAAATAACCAGAAAGAGAAACCAAAACTGCCTTATGTAACAAGAAGCAGATTTCCTCAACTCAAAATTGACCAATGAGACTGATTGTTCTGAGAGCCAATCAGGTATTATTATGACACAGCATAGAACGAACAAGATGTTAGCGTGATTCAGCTCTCATTTGCAGGCATCATACCTGATAATAGCACCCCTATTCAGTTGTGTGAGTGTCATAAATTTTGCTACTGGTTTTTTCACGGATTTTTCAACTTGTTGAGAACTTAGTAAGCTGTGCGATTTAGTCCGATGCCAAACAAAGTGAAACAAGTTGAAAGGTCACCTAGAAAGCGATTAAAATTACAAACTTTGCATGAATAAGACTACGCTTATGAGGAAATAATAAAAAATGAAGGTGAAAATCTAACCAAAGAAGGTATTTCTGAACTGTGAAAGAGTTATCAGAAGACTCAGTAAATTCATAATCTAACTGGTAATGGGAGATAAAGGCAAACAAAAGCATGTGGTGACAGAAGACAATCACCTGAGTCAGCTAAAAATGAATTGTCTCAATGTGGTTTGAAGATGAGTGCTAGGACTGTTATATGCAGGCTCAAAGCCGTTGGTTAAATTCTAGAATTCCAAGGAAAAAGTCATTTCTATCTCCCAAACAAAGAAGGAAGAGATTAGAATGAACTAAAAACCATATTAATTGGTCTGAGGAACAATGGGACAGAGTAATCTGGAAAGATGAGATCAGAATATTCATATTTGGTAATGATGGCATAAAGTATGCAAGAACAAGAAATGGAGAAGATTTGCTGCCTGAACACATTACAGCTACCATGAAGCATCCAGTTAGCGTTATGATCTAGAGTTGTATGACAGCATAAGGTGTAGGCAGAATTAGTGTGATTAATGGTATTTTAATTGCAAAGAAAGAGAAATTTATATACTTGAGCCAAAACTGAAGCCTTCGGCACGTGATCTTTTCCAAGACAATGAAGCCTACATTATTTCAACAGGATTCAGTTCCTTGCCATATTGCTTTTATGTGGAAAAGTGGTTTCAGGAAAGTCATATTACACTGGTACAATGCCCATGTAATAGCCCTGACCTGAATCCAATAGAAAATCTGTGGAGCCGATTAAAGAAATTTGTTAGACAGAAATACCAAGGAATAAAGCACAACTGATAGAAGCAATCATACAGTCTTGGTTCCACATCATAACACCTGATGAACTAAAGCGCTTAGTTAACTCCATGACATGCCGTTATAAGACTGTAATTACGACTAAGTACTAATAAGTGAGAAACTATGAAATGGGCATTATCAAGGTTTTCTGTGCATAACATTTTTTAAATTTAATTTTTTTATTAAAGTGTACCTCATTACATTCTTCATTAAATTATCTTTCTAATGACATATAATTTTATACATTATTCCGGAAAAGACTGATGTTATGAGATATCAAATTCTGAAATACAAATTTACCAAAAGATTTCCACAATTTTGGCCACTAGTGTATTTGTTATTCTCGTTACTTTTTCCATCCCTCTGTAAGTAATTAGTTGTACTTGATATTCCTTCTATCGTAAATAATTCTACCTCTCGTTTTTCTTTTTGTCGTAACTAATTCTACCTCTCCTTATTCTTTCTATCGTAACTGATACTACCTCTCGTTATTCTTTCTATCGTAACTAATTCTAAATCTCGTTATTCTTTCTACCGTAACTAATTCTACCTCTCGTTATTCTTTCGATCGTAACTAACTGTACCTCTCGTTTTTCTTTCGATCCTAACTAATTCTTCCTCTCCTCTCGTTATTGTTTCAATCGTAACCAATTCTACCACTCGTTTTTCTTTCCATAATAACTAATTCTACTTCTCGTTATTATTTCCATAGTAACTAATTCTACCTGTCTTATTCTTTCTATCCTAACTAATTCAACCTCTTCTCTTGTTATTGTTTCAATCGTAACTAATTTTACCACTCGTTATTCTTTCCACAGTAACTAATTCTACCTCTCGTTATTTTTTCCATAGTAAGTAATTCTACCTCTCGTTATTCTTTCCATAGTAACTAATTCTACCTGTCGTTATTCTTTCCATCGTAACTAATTCTTCCTCTCGTTATTCTTTCTATTCTAACTAATTCTACCTCTTTTCTTGTTATTGTTTCAATCGTAACTAATTCTACCTCTCGTTATTCTTCCCATGTTTCTTTTTTTTTCAACTGCTTATACATCTTATTATTTTTTTCCATATCTCTTTGTGTACCTAGTTGTATTTCTTATTATGCTTTCGATTTTTCTTAATACTGAACCGAATTTCAGCTAAACTCAAACAATTCGTAATATAGTCGCACCTAATACTGCAAATAAATTTTGTCATTAACGGTCTAAACTTAATGGGTGTTCCAGTTTTCATCGTTTTTATTGCAAAGTATCGTCTTAGCTGTTTTTAGGCTGATAACAACTTCACTAACGTAGATGTGTATTGTCAGCAAATGTAGCTGACATGCCAAAGTGAGCTTCCACCTACACTACGCTGCAATACATTTTTGTTATCAGCCTCATATTGCAGATGTACTCCACAGAATTCCTTCTCCAACATGTCAGCTGTTTTGGGTTCTGGAAGTGTGTGTGGCAAAGAGGAAAAAACAAACCTCATTTGCTTCATCATCCTCCTCCTCCAGTCTGTGCAATGAACGAAGAGAAACAAATGTAAAAAAAAAGATCAAAACACAGTGAGTCTCCCTTTTGAACCTGGAAACTTTCCAATTCCGATCAAAACTGACTCGCTTTGAAAATATGATTACGAAATCTTGGCAAAGTACCATTAAAAAATCGTGTAATCCCTCTTGCATTGCAATCGATTGCAGAAGAGAAACATTTAACGAGCTGAATATGATAATCGTATTCCTGAAAAGGAAGCATTTCCAGCGGAAAACGTTTGCCTCTTAAGTTAAGAGGCGTGCGTTGTTCCATTTTCTCGGCAGACACATTTGCACACACATAAAAGACAAGAATATCAAAAAATGAAGTTGGGAAACATCCCCAGTCTAAATTCGACCAATATCGTCTTAAACAACGCTTCGGTTTTTGTAAAATGTGGCTGGGGAAGCTAGTACATTGAAGGACGTTTTGTCAAGTGCTTTTTTTAAAAACCCAGGGAACGTAGACATTAAGTTATTTAAAAGCGTGGCATTAGTTTCGAAATTGAAACAGTATTTCCATTAATTTCTATGGGAGAATGTATCCCCCGTCTAAGCTAAAGGACTGAAGAGGCAGATACAAGCCTCTGGTGAGGAAATCAAGAATTAATAATGAAACTTCTATCTTGAGAAAATTTCGTAGTTGAAACTTTTTCCGATTGATTACTTCTTCTCATTTATTCTACGTAAACGGGGAACCAACCTATATCTACAAGGTGATTCATTTGGGGCTGAACACTTTTTATGTGGAATATATGAGATGGGGAATACACGATGAGCGCGAAACCCGAACGGAGCGGTTTTTTATTCTCTGGCGAAGCACTCGACATACATTACCTGTGAATAAAATGTCTCCACAGCAGCTGGGTGGCGCCGCACTGATGTGCCACCTGTTTAGTAGTGGTGGGGGAATAGCGTATCTCCGCAGAAAGTTTAAGCGAGAAGGTCTAAATGTTTAGTAGTGGTGGGGGAATAGCGTATCTCCGCAGAAAGTTTAAGGGAGAAGGTCTAAATGTTTAGTAGTGGTGGGGGAATAGCGTATCTCCGCAGAAAGTTTAAGCGAGAAGGTCTAATGAAGATTGTGTACTCACATCAAACAAAGATCTTCGCTCTTTCCCCGTTTATAAGTGAGAATTTTTTCGTGACTCACTTATAAACGTGGAAAGTGCGAAGATCTCTGTTTGATGTTCCTGGTCCATGTTAAATGTCTGTATTAATTATTCATTCGCCTTCTAATTACTTCTTCGGTTGCTGCTTACCATCTTTGGTGAATCCCCAGCATTGTGCGGGGCTCCAAGAAGTAACCTGCCAACTTGGCTTGGCAGTTAGCGTGTGTGAGTCTGGAGGAATTCGAGGCCGCTGTGGTGTAGCGGAAGCATATCCGACGCGTAACTGGAAGACCCTGCGTTCGACTTCCGGTGGCGGCCAATGAGAATATTTCCGTGGCTCACTTTATAAACGTGGAAAGAGCGAATATCTTTGTTTGATGTTCCTGGTCCACGTAAAATGTCTGTATTAATTATTGTGTACTCAAATGAAGAGCGTGTGTTCATTATGCGTCAGTACTGGGCAACCGGCTCCTTCAAACGGTGTCATAGTTTCTGAAGGAATTTAATGGGCGTAAACCACCCACCAGAGCCACCTTTTCGAAATTGGCGAAAAAGCTGGAGATAACGGGAAACCTGATGGATCCGCATACGAGCAGACGACCCCAGATGGCGAAGGACACAATAGAAGACGTGAAGCAGCGGTTATTGGCATCCCCACGAAAATCTATTCGGCGGTTATCCCAAGTGACTGGACAATCGTATTCGACATGTCAAAAAGCAGCCAAACATGCGAATAGTAATCTGTACGGTATCACGGCTGTGGAACAGTTACAGCCACCACCGGATGTTGCAAGGTGATTGGCATATTGCCAATGTTAAAAGAAGCTTAATTCGTGTATGAGTCAATATAAACAACACTTGCCGTTTCTACACGATATGAAAAAATCGATGATGGTGACCTTAAAAACTTTCATTATAAAAGGTTAAAAGTTAAAATACATAGGCGTACAAATACAATGTTCGTAACGGGTAAACGATTGCCTTGGCAAGAGCAGTCAGCGATGGTAAGTTTTCTTCCAGATTGGGACAATATGACAATACTGGCTTCTCCGTCATGTAAATCAACTTTGTTATTTACAGAAAGTTTATTTATACTTAAGAACTTTGACATTTGTTGCAATGATGATTTCCCTAATTACATCCCTGAGGTTTGAAAGACCCTTATTGTGAAGAAACAGTACCCCCTCCCACAAGGCGTTGACTCTCGTGTACATGTTTTGTGATTGACTACGTCACCTATGTGTCTTTGGTTCTCAAATTTTGAGATGTAATCTGGCATCGTTCATGATACATAACCCTATGTAATCTCTGAGTACGGTTTAATTCATATCTGATGATGGATCTATAGTAGACCCCGAAAGTGCTTATGTATTTTAACTTTTAGCCTTTTAACTTAAGTTTTTAATGTCACCATCATCGATTTTTAGCACGTTTTTTGTAAAAAAAGATCGTGCTTATGTTATCGGTTTGTCCGTCCGTCCGTCTGTACCCACGATATCTCTGGAACGTTTAGTCCGATTTAAAAAATTCATTTTGAATTGGGAAGCTTGAAATATGAGAAAGATGATCCTTCATTTTGTTTTGTTTTTACGATGTACAATTTTGCCGCTAGAGGGCGAAAATGCAGATGATGTCGAATTCAAAAATGTGTTTTATTCCACATATTTGCTTCTAAACATCCGATTGAAAAAATTCTTTTATCTTTCGATTCCATTTATGTCGAAGAGTATTTTAGATATAGTTACTTTTTCAAATTACGCATAGATTTTCCACTAGGGGGCGTAAAACTAAATTACATTTTTCCGATAACTCTTCTTCTAAAGCTCCGATTTGAAACATTTTTTCTTCAGCGGATACACCTCCTGATGGAAAATCGTTTGCATATAATTTATAATTTTTGGTAATAAATACTTTCGCCATCAGGGGGAGTAAGAGTTAATTTTTGCTTCTGATGTATTTGCCATAAAATCTGAGCTTCTAAAATATCGATTGAAAAATTCTTTCGTGGACTGATGGCACTCACATCGATAAAACTTTTCGGAATATTTTCTTTTGAAAATATTCCCCAGTTTCTCCGCCAGGAGGCGTAGGTGCATATCTTATTTTTGTCAATAACTCTACTTCTAGGAGTCCGATTTAAAAATTTTCTTCTTTGTTGGATAATGATTTCAGTGCGACATGTTTTTCATATAAGTTCAAAATTTTCCAGTAATTCATAGACTTTCCGCTAGCGGGCGTAGAGGTAAATTGTGTTTCCTTCTATATCTCTGCTTCTAAATCTCCGATTTGAAACATTCTTTCTGCACAGGATACATCTCCTGATGGAAAATTGTTTGCAAATAATTTCTAATTTTTGTAAAAAATAGCTTGGCCACCAGATGGCATAAGTCTCAATTTCCGCTTTTGATGTATTTGCAACAAAATATGAGCTCCTAAAATCTCGATTGAAAAAAAAAAGGTCGTTTGTTGACCGATACTACTCATGTCGACAAACCTGTTAGAAACATTTTCTTTTAAAATAATGCATGGTTTCTACGCCAAGGGGCGTAGATGTGTATATCTTATTTTTGTCAATATCTCCACTTCTAGGAGTCCGATTTGAAAAATTCATTCTTTGTTGGTTAATGTTTCTAGTGTAACATGCTATTCATGTAATTTCAAAATTTTCAAGTAATTCATAGACTTTCCGCTAGGGGGCGTAAAGGTAAATTGCGTTTCCCACTATTTCTCTGTTTCTAAATCTCCGATTTGAAAAGATCTTTCTGCACCAGATACAGCTCCTGATGGGAAGTCCTTTGCACATAATTTCTGATTTTTGTAAAAAATGGTTTGGCCAGCAGGTAGTGTAAGTCTAAATTTGCGCTTCTGATGTATTTGCAGCAAAATATGAGCTCCTAAAATCTCGATTGAAAAAAAGTCGTTTGTTGACCGATACAACTCATGTCGACAAACCTTTTAGGAACATTTTCTATTTGAAATAATGCATGGTTTCTACGCCAGAGGGCGTAGATGTATATTTTACTTTTGTCAATATCTTTACTTCTAAAAGTCCGATTTAAAAAATTCCTTCTTTGTTAGATAGTGTTTCCGATGCGAAATGTTTTCCTATAAATTCAAAATTTTCAAGTAAAGCATAGACTTTCCGCAAGGGGGCACAAAGGTAAATTACGTTTTCGGCGTTATTTCTGCTCCTAAAACTCCGATTTGAAAAATTCTTCCTGCATCGCATACAAGATCTGATGTAAAATATTTTTCACATAATTTCTAATGTTTGGTAAAGAATGGTTTGGCCACCAGGGGGCCATAAGTGTCAATATCTGCTTCTGATGTATTTGCAGCAAAATCTGGGATCCTGAAAAATCGACTAAATTTTTTTTTCTTGGGACGATACCGCTCATATGGATAAAACTTTTGAGAATACTTTCTTCTTAAAATAATGCATGGTTTTCCCACCAGGGGACGTAAAGTCACATCTTATTTTTGTCGATATCTCTGTTTCTAGTGTCCGGTTTGAAAAATTATTTCTGTGTTGGAGAGCTTTTCCGGTGCGAAATGTTTCTCATATAAACTTCATGTTTTTCTTAACACACAAGTCTGCAACCAGAGGACGTAAGCTCACGATTCCGTTTACAGCAATATCTGAGGGATTAAAAACCCGATTGAAAAATTTCTTTCTTCCGTCAGATACTATTGTTTTCCATACCGGTTCCATTGACTTTGAATAGCTTTGATAAATTTAATTTGCGTCAGAACGGATTCAAAAGACGTGCTTATTATTACACTCGAAAATTCGGTGTCATCTTTCTTGTTATGATACCGTGTAGAAACGGCAAGTGTTGTTTATACTGTCAATGGTTTGCTAAATTTTACGCTGAAAACCCCGCCCTGTTGGACACAACATGGTTTACTGACGAAGCATGGTTCCATTTATCCGGCTATGTAAACTCGCAAAATACACGGATGTGGGCCAGTGATAATCCCCACGCCATCTATGAAGAGCCATTGCATCTAGTGAAAATCGGTGTCTGGTGTGCGGTGTCCCGACACTGTATCATTGGGCCAATTTTTTGAAAGACATGGTGAATACCGACTGATACTTGGAAACTGAAATGAGTTGTGAACCAGCTGGATGATCAGGAACTTGCAGATGGTTACTGGGCGGTTCAACGTACCACATCTCCAATAAGAGCATGGCAGAAATTCGCAGCTTTTTCCAGGACAAGATTATCTCCAAGGACCTGTGGTCACCTAGGTCTCCCAACCTGACACCCCCAGATTTCTTTCTCTGGGTACTTCTAAAAAGCAAGGTTTATGCCAGCAAGGCAAGGTCGATTGACGAACTGAAAGACAATATCACTCGTAAAATTGATGCCATCAACGTACATCGCACATTCGCCAATATGGAGCATCTGGTGAGTATGTGCCTGGACGCTGGCGGTGGACACTTCCAGCATTTATTATGATACATTCCTTTTTGTCATGGATCAAGGTATGTTTTACACTAATTTCATTCAAATGTGCCTTGAGTTAATTAAAAAAATAAGTGTTCAGTCTCGAGTGAATCAACTGTATATTTCTTAGGTTATTGTATAGCGTAAAAGCTATTCGCCGGTGGCGTGTTTGAACTCTCATCCTTCTGCTCCGGAGCCGAATGCTTTCTCAATTAAGGTACACCGACGAAGTTTATGGCTGTAACCTTGCCGCTTTATCATGTGCCTCACTTCTAAAGTAGGTACGTCACGTATTCCTTTACCCCCATGAGAAAGGGATGGGACGGAAGCGTACGTTTTCCGGGTAAGGAGGCAAACCACGCTTGGAGAAGGACACACTAGAAGTGACATACAGAGTCTGAAGACAACGGAAATAAGATGAAATCGGAGAGATGAACGAAAAGATTTATGCTTGGTGTAATCAAGGAATATAGGAAAGGGAACTTGTGGATCAGGAAAACGACAAGAGTAATATCATCATGATCAAAGGAAAGACCCTCAAATAGTATTGAGCTAGACATATTGCTAGAAAAAGACAAGAGTAACTGACATTATGATTAAAGGAAAGACTCTCAAATGCTAATGAGCTAGACATATTGCTAGACGAACTTATAATCTTTGGGTTACTGAAATATTAAATTCGATACCAAGGGACACGAAAGACACATAACAATACCGCCGAGAGAGAGCTGGATAAAATTCGAAAGCATGTTGGAGTCACATGGAAGAAAATGACTCAATGCAGAGAATTGTAGAAGGCACAAAAGGAGATCTGTATCTATCACTGGACTATGAACTTTTGATGAAGATGAAATAAGAAACCCCCAAAACAAAGGTATGTAATAGAAAAGAATGCAAGCAACATCAAATTTTACCACTTTGCGGAAAAAGAGAGAAGTTGACCTCTGACAGGTGAAGAGAGATCTGTTTAGGATATACACCCAGGTAACACACGAGAAGAAATGCTGATATAAAGTTTCCCAAAAATGGTTTTCCATGGAATAGGCAGAACTGAGTAGTCACTGCAGCATTGCCGCTTTGATCACATGTTCAGTGCATGCATTTCTGGATGAGACATGGGTGGTGTATTTGTGGGATAACTCTCTCTCTCTCTCTCTCTCTCTCTCTCTCTCTGTCCACGCCCTGGAACCAGTTGTCCCAAATAAGGGACAAGCAATATATTTATGCCTCTTATAGTTGCTCACGATCGTCGTCGTTCTAAAAGCCAAAATAAAAAAAATAATAATAATAACCCTGCGTTTTCTTCCATTGTCCTGTTTTTATTTCATCTCCACATACACTGGTGTTCAAAATTAAGAGAATTTGCACATTTTGTCCATTTTCACAAAAGGTACGGAACCAGAGGTACAAATTATGCCGCAGAATAAGAATGCAAATTTGCAGAGTCGAATACGTAAGCGTACATGTGCGTGTGGGCGGAGCTGTGACAGCGGAGGGCATGAAAAGCACCAGTGGCTTTTTCCGCGGTAAGTTCGCTCGTACTCCTCGGCGACATTCGTTATGTTCCTTGCAGGCGTTGGTTAAATTTCATAAGCAATCAGGTAAAATGAGTTGCCACGAACGTATTGATGAAGGAATGAGGTGGAGAATCGTCGGTAGATTGGAGGCAGGGCAATCGCAAGTGCAGGTTGCTACAGAGCTCAATGTAACGCCCGGTGTCGTCTGCAATTTGTGGAAACAGTTTAAGGACACCGGATCCATATCGAGAAGGCCTGGGCAAGGTCGTCCAAGGGCCACGACGGCCAATGAAGATCGCTATTTGGCACTTTCAGCGAGGCGCCACAGGACTGCTATAGCTGCACAACTATCTCGTGAGTTGCATGCCGCCACTGAAACCCGAGTTCCAAGGTTTACTGTTTCCTGAAGGCTTCATAAGAGAGGGCTTTTTGCCAGAAGACCCGCTGTTCGCGTCCCACTCACTTCAGCACACAAGAGAGCGCTTTTAGCATTTTTCAGACAACATCAGCCTTGGACCAGACTTCAGTGGGGTAACCTTCTCTTCACAGACGAGTCGCGAATTAGGGTGGACACTGATTCTCGATGTACCTTCATCTGGAGAGAACCTGGGACCTGATACCTTTCCTCCAACATCCCAGAAAAGGACTGCTATGGCAGCGGAGGTGTCATGGTCTAGGCCGGCATCATATTGGATGGCCGCACACCTCTCCATGTGTTTGACAGAGGCTCCCTGACTGCTGAGAGGTATAGGAATGAGATTTTACAGCCCTATGTTCGACTTTTCAGGGGCGCAGTTGGCCCTCGGTTCCTTTTTATGGACGACAACGCTCGTCCACATAGGGCTCACCTGGTCGATGATTATCTTGAAAGTGAGGATATCCGCCGGATGGATTGGCCAGCCAGATCGCCAGACCTAAACCCTATCGAACATGTTTGGGACGCTCTTGGGAGGGCAATTGCAGCTCGCCATTCCCCTTCGGGACCCATCCAGGAGCTGAAAACTGCGTTGCTGCAGGAGTGGGACCGACTGCCACAGGAACTCATCAACTGCTTCGTTTCCAGTATGACGTTGCGCTGTGAGAGCTGTATGACTGTGAGAGGGAACCATACTCCATATTAGAGTCATTTTATGTTCGATCTTGCAACGTGGATTTTGGACATTCCAGCGCTGATGAGCCTTACGGACGATCATGAGTGAGTACCATGACTGTTGTATGGTATAATTTTTTCTCCTACATAACTGTGTATCCATACCAAATTTCATTAAAATGTGTCCATTAGTTTTTCAGAAATTCGACAAAATGTGCAAATTCTCTTAATTTTGAACATCAGTGTATTTTCTTCCCTTCGTCACATCTTTTCCTTCATCTGAATATATTTCCTTTCATTCGTCGTCTTTCCTTCACCTTTATATATTTACTTTCATCCGTCACGTCTTTCCCTCATCTACATATCCTTCCATTCGTCACCTTTTTGCTTCATATCCATATTTTTCTTTCCGTTCCCTGAGTTTTCCTTCATCTTCATATATTCCCTTCCCTTCGTCACGTATTTCTTTCAACACCATGTATTTCCTTCCATTCGTCACGACTTTCCTCTATGTTCTTGTTTCCTTCCATTCGTCACGCCTTTCCTCTATGTTCTTGTTTCCTTCCATTCGTCACGCCTTTCCTCTATGTTCTTGTTTCCTTCCATTCGTCACGCCTTTCCTCTATGTTCTTGTTTCCTTCCATTCGTCACGCCTTTCCTCTATGTTCTTGTTTCCTTCCATTCGTCACGCCTTTTCTCTATGTTCTTGTTTCCTTCCATTCGTCACGCCTTTCCTCTATGTTCTTGTTTCCTTCCATTCGTCACGCCTTTCCTCTATGTTCTTGTTTCCTTCCATTCGTCACGCCTTTCCTTCATGTTTCCTTCTATTTGTCACGTCTTTCTTTCATCCCCATGTATTTCCTTCTATTCGTCGCGTTTTTCCTTCATCTTCATGTTTCCTTTCATTTCCCCAATCTTTCCTTCAACCCCATGTATTTCCTTCCATTCGTCACGCCTTTCCTTCATGTTCATGTTTCTTTCTATTCGTCACGCCTTTCCTTCATCTCCATATATTTCATTTTATTCATCATGTCTTTCTTCATATATTTCTTTCCATTCGTTACGTCTTTCCTTCATTTCCATATAGTCCCGTCTATTCGTCCCGTCTTTCCTTCATCTCCATACAGTTAGTTCCATTTGTCGTCTTTCCTTCATCTCCATACAGTTAGTTCCATTTGTCGTCTTTCCTTCATCTCCATACAGTTAGTTCCATTTGTCGTCTTTCCTTTATGTCCGAATATTTCCTTCCATTCGTAATGCCTTTCCTTCATGTTCATATGTTTCCTTCCATTCGTCAAGTCTTTCCTTCATGTTCATGTTTCCTTCCATTTGTCACGTCTTTCTTTCATCCTCATGTATTTCCTTCCATTCGTCGCATTTTTCTTTCATCTCCATATATTTTATTGCATTTGCCCAATCTTTCCTTCAGCCTCACGTATTTCCTTCCATTCGTCACGCCTTTCCTTCATGTTCATGTTTCTTTCCATTCGTCACGGCTTCCCTTCCTGTTCACAGGTTTCCTTCTATTCGTCATGTCTTTCCTTCATCTCCATATAGTGTATTCCCTTCCATTGGTCACCTCTTATATATAGTCTTGTTCTTTCATCATTACTTATCCCTTTCATTCTCACTTTCTTTATTTTCCTCCCATTCATATAACTTAACGTTTTTCTTTCTTCTTTGTGCCCTTCTTTAGCCATCCTTTGTCGATAGTGCCCTTCTTGCAAGTGTCAGATTTTCATTTTGGGTAGTCCTCTTACGAAAAGTTAAGAATATTTTCACTTTTTCCCTTACAGGATTCCTATGATGTGTTAGCTTCATAAAGTTTTTTTTTATCAATCCGAGTTTATTCCTAAAATTTTCTTCTATGGTTTACACATAACTATGTCTACGGTTTTAAGGAAAATCAGAATCTTAAAGAATAAAGAAAGCAAAGTTTTGGGAATAAATAGAAAGGTGTTTTGAATACCGATGTCGCGACTTCAGACATTTCGACAGATTTCGAAATGATGGTCTACGTGATTACCAGCAGAGTTGGAAACAGGTCAAAAATTTTGGATCCGGACACGATCCGGGCCTAACCCGAAAAATTTGCTTTGACCTGTAAACTTGAATATGGCATCATCATCATTGTCAAACATTATCAATCCGCTGCTGGGTGAAGGTCTCCCCAAGTTTCTTCAACAACGGACTGTCTTGGGCCAGTCTCCTCCATCCACCCACCTCCCACGTGGTCTTCTTCTGGAATTTTCCTGACCCTTTAAATCCAGTCTAAAATTTCGACTGTTCATCGGTGGTCCGTTCTCCTGGCAATAGGTCCGGTAACTTGCCATTTCAGGAATTTTACTCTGATCATGATGTCTTCAGCTCTTGTCATTTTACTTATCCACGAGCTCTTCTTTTTATCTTTTTTGTTACACCAAGCATGTATCGCTCTGTGCTTCTTTCAGTTGTCAGCAGTCTTGGTATGTATTTTTTAATCAAGGTCCACGTCTCTGTCGCGTACGCAAGCAATACAATGATGCATTGATTAAACACTTTCCTTTTAAGACATAATGGCACATAGCTCTTAAAAAAATTGTACTGTTTCTTCCAAAAACTCTCCAAGTTTTATACGCCAATTAATTTCTTCATCAATGTAACCCTCGCTATGCATATCTGTTGCCCAAGGTAAATGTAGGAATTGGCTGCCTCCATCTTTTTCCCATCAATTGATAAATCTTCATTTCTTGTAAAAGCATCATACATGAGTTATGTCTTCTGAAGGTTCATTTTTAATCCCTATTTCTTTACTCCTTCTCAGCAAGTCTTTGAAGAATACTCTGAAGTATTATTTCAAAGACTGAAATGTTGTTTCAAACACTGAAGTGTTGTTTCAAACACTGAAGTTTTGTTTTAAAGACTGAAGTGTTGTTTCAAAGACTGAAGTGTTGTTTCAAATACTGAAGTCTTATTTCAAAGACTGAAGTGTTGTTTCAAAGACTGAAGTGTTGTTTCAAAGACTGAAGTATTATTTCAAAGACTGAAGGGTTGTTTCAAAGACTGAAGGGTTGCTTCAAAGACTGTAAATAAAAGTATTATTTCAGAGACTGAAAATAAAACTGGGTCGAAGTCAGGTCAGGAATACCTTGACCCGGCCCGTTCGACCCGCAGGAAAGTGTCGACCCTGTGACCCATGACCCGTTTCCATCTCTGATTACCAGCAGGAACGTTGAGTCACAGAATTTTTTGTGATACTGATGAAGACAATGACATGGAATTCCCTAATACAACCGTGAAATTTTCAGTAGCTTTCTCTGCGTTGCAAGCTATCTTTCATTTTGTAATAGAACAGGAAGATAATTTGGCACCTTCAGATAATGTAGATGAAGTGGAAGAATGTTTGAGGTACTGTTATAATAGGAAAAGGAAGAAGCTTCCGATAATAATTTTTTTAATTATATCTTTCATTAAATACACAACAAAAAATATTTTCATACGCGCGTGCTGTATTACGGTCCCGGACAATTCGTCCAATGACGATTGGTCCAATGCCGATTGGTCCAATGCCGAATAGTCCACTGCCTATTCGTCGAAGGGAACGGTTGGTCCAATGGCATGATTAGTCCAATGCAATTTCGCACAATGGTACGCTTGGTCCAATACCAATTACAGTCAAACCTCGATTTAACGAACTTTAACGGACCAACAGTCTTGTACGTAAAATCGCGGAATTCTTTAAATCGAGGAAGCCTTTCGAATGAAACATTCAAATTACGCTAGTGTTCATTACACAATACGTAAACAGCTAAGTTTTCTTTGTTTCAGTGAAATTTAAATTATGTACAGTGCTTTTAATTACGAATTTAATATCAAAAATGTTATAATAGGTACACATTTACTTTGCATATTAAATACATGATTCCTAGATATTAGACTTCAATATGTAGCATCAAAATTCAAGTGTACTTTAACATTTCGAGAAAAATACGATAGTTGATTTTTTTCCGAGCATTTAGCTTCTTAAATAATGATTTCAGTAGTCTAAACTGTATGAAACAGAACATTAATTAGTACTAATTAACTTGTAAAAACAGAATATTTGTTGATTACCTTTTTACACTGCAGAAAAGAAATGCTTTAGAGAAGATTGCTTATGTTTCTCTCTGAACGTTTAGCTTTGTATTTATAAAATGCACCTTCAATTTTATGAAGTGCATTAAAAACACCATCATTGATATCGAAGGGCATCAAGTACTTTGTAACACATTCTATACTGTTACCAGCATCACTAAAGCAGCTAACTTTCAGTTCTACTTCATCTTCTTCATCAGAATGTGGTGCATTTAGTCCGATCTGTTCATCGGAAACATCATCAAGGGATTGCATTTGGGCTAACTTTTAACATTAAAATGCTGGTTAACATAGTTTTGTGGTTTAAAAAATAGAAATATGTTCGCTAAATTGAGTAAATGTGTTCGTTAAATCGGGAAACGAAAAGCATTAATTTCGGGACCGTAAAAAATGTACGCAAAATAGCGGAATTCGTTAAATCGCAGTCCGTTAAATAGGGGCTTGACTGTAATTCAATGGTATGGTCCTACCAACGGCCAGTTTTTTTATTTTTAAGAAAAGAATAATAATTTAAATTACTATCCTCTTTACATCCCTTTCAAAAATGATTTCCACATATTTGGTATTTGTAAACATTTTATAAAACCTGGTAAAAGGCACTCAACGAATCATTTTTGTCAGCTCTTTACAAGGCTTCCAAAAAAAGGCGGGGGCCTTTTTTAGAAGATTTTTTAAGTTAAAACTTGGGTATTTGGTATTTGTAAATATTTTAAAAAACCTAGTAGAAGTCACTCAACGGATCACTTCTCAGCTCTTTACAAAGCACTTAGGCCGCCGGCGTACGAATCAATATTTAGTGCCTAATTAAAAGTGCGATATTATTAACTCGACTTGATATGTAAACGTTATGAATGTGGCATCGGTAGAATAAAAACTATTAAAAAGTCCTAGGTCTAAACCCCGTCCAGTTGTCCAATGGTCACTTGGCCGAACCCAACTTCACACTACAAACAGAAAGGGGGAAACTACTCTTTTCTATATTTATTGCAAAAGAGAGACATCGAAGTTGATTTAACGGCTTCATACGACAGTAACTTCGTACGACAGCGAAGACAGTATAACAAGAAAAAAGCTATTCCGAAAACCAAAACCTATAGCCACAATATTACGCATGAAATGTGACATTAGTTAATATTCTTTGGACAACTGGTACTGTCATACAACATCGAAGACAGAATGTGGACGGATGAGATTTTTCGCAGCAGTAGCGCTTCGGACAGATCGGAGGGAATTGGATTAATCGTACCAATAGACCAATCGGCATTGGATCATTCGTACCATTGGACAAATCGGCATTGGACCAATTGTACCATTGCATAAATCGTACCTTTGGACCAATTGTACCATTGGGTGAATCGTACCTTTGGGCCAATTGTCCATTTCACGAATTGTTCCTTTGAACAAATCGGCTTTGGACTAATCGTCATTGGACCAATCGTCGTTGGACGAATCGTACCAGGCCCACTGTATTACACTATACAGTACGACAACACTCACTATAATTTCATCTTCGTTTTTCAAAGTTTTTGAAAAAGTAATGTAATTAATAGCTTAGAATCCCAAGGATTTTTATGTACTTTTTTCTTTAATTGTACTGGGTAATTTAACATATTTCAGAACGTATTTGCTTATCCAAATAATTAAATATCAATGACACGAACTACTTTCAGCGCAAACGAATCTGTGGGATCCTGCGATGTTCATGTTAAAAAAGTTCTACTATGCTTAAATAGTATAGCTATACTAGTGATACGAAATTTCTTGGTGTAGAATAAAAATCAAAGTTTCCGAGCTTTCGCACATCAACCAGATGGATTTTTCAAGGACGGTAGACAGCCTTCCTTGAAAATGCAGTCTACCAGTTTGCTGTCTACCTTCCTTGAAAAAGCCATCTTGTTGATGTGCGAAAGCTTGGAAACTTTGATTTTTATTCTACACCAAGAAATTTCGTATCACTAGTATAGTTATACGATTTAAGTGCAGTTGGTGTATATTTCCTTGTTATTTAATAAGTTCTACTGTGTTGGGAAAGATGTCGTTGAGTTCCTCGGCTTTATTGTTTTCTTTAGACATAATATTGCGAGGATCACTTTAACTTTAAACAATTAAGTAAAATAATTATACTGGTCCTCATGATGAACAGAATGAACGGCGTAAAACTGTTAAACAGGATGACCTACGCGTGTTCCGAAGCCAAAGTTTATATCCAAATGTGGGTTTCTCAAAATTATATTACCTTTCTGTCTCTTCGGAAAATAGCTCGGAGGATATTAATAAATGAAAGTAAACATGGAACATTACTCTCTTGCGACCGAAATGTAAGAGAACGCCACCTAGAAAATGAAAAATTAAAACCATGAAGTGCTTCCACTTCAGTTTCCACGAACGCCATGCTTGATAAAGATGACAATTTTGTATCTACGTTGTGTTTACTCACTTGCACTCTTTTTCGTGGGAGTAACTGAGCCGAAAGTGTCTCGCCGAGTTAAGGTAGATACTTATCTTTTCTTCCTCTCCTCTTTGTCCGGAGCTCTCTATCATCTTCCTCTTTAGTGTCCACGTGGGAGACATCATAGGTAGGAAATTTTATCGCCCTCTTTTATATTTTCCTATATCTGTGGCATTCAAGTGGAGGAATCTGATGCTTTTCACCAGACTAGGAAACTCATACCCTATAAACCCCCCTGCTTGCTGGTTTGCTGCTACTTGTAGTTAGCTGCTGCGACGTACTTTCCCGGAGAAGATAGATTCGGCGATAAAAATATAAGAAAACCGTTCAGAAATCCCGCTATTTAAAGAAACATATCTTTATTGCTACCTTTCACCGCATATGTTCCGGATGGGATTCGATTTCAGAATGCTTCGAGTTCCCAAAGCTTCAGCATTTCATTTAGAAATTTCTGTACACCGAAACAAACGTCGGGGAATAATAATGCAACTTGTACGTTGATTACAATGGAAAGCTGTCATAGACAAAGACGCAATATTTTACCACACGAAATGGCGTTTATGATATATTACAAAGAGTGAGTCAAAAGTTTTGCAATATTTGTATCAACGCATGTGCTGCGGTGGGCATGTCACGTGTTTAAACGACTTCAAGTCGCGCACTGTAGTCAGTCGAAAGGGATTTAAAGTGGTAGTCGTTGTTGTGAACAGCATTACAAGGCGTCGTATGTGGTTGGGACGCTTAAAAGATGAACAGCCACAACCGGCTAATTGAGGAACTTCTGCTTTAAGAGTTTAAACTCGGCCATAAAGATGCTCACGATACATTTGTCATGCGAAAGGAAAACGTTCTGTGGACCACAGCACCACCATCAGATGGTTTAAGAAATTTCGCTCAGGTGACAGAAACCTCGACGATCCGCCAAGGTCAGGTAGGCCGCGAACGGTGGATTCAGAGGCCCTGCGCCAGGCTGTAGACGCACATCTAACAACCAGCACTCTGAGATTATCAGGAGAGCTGGGCATATCTCTGACCACCGTTGTTCGTCACCTTCAGGACCTCGACAAAGTCTACAGGAGCTGCCGCATTGTCCCTCACGAACTGGCGCCAGATGAAGCAAGCCGACGAGTGGAAGTGTGCACAAAACTTCTGGAAAACTCGCCTGATGTACGTTTCGTCAAGATAATTATTACGTGTGATGAAAACTGGGTCGATTTCGGTAATCCTAGCACACAACGGCAGTGGTTGAGCCCTGTCAGAATCCTAAACCTGTTGCCAAACGTGAGCTCTTTGAGCACAAGGTGATGCTTTGCGTCTGGTAGAATTTAGAGTGAATAATTCATTACAAATTTATTCCAGACGGTAGGACCATCAACCCCCAACCTCTACTCTAAACAGCTGTAGAGGATGTATGCCGTTTTGGAGGAGAAGTACCCGGCAGTGGTGAACAGAAAGCGCGCTCTCCTACAACAGGACAACGCTCGGCCTCATACCGCGCGAACTACTAGGGAAAAACTCCAGGAATTTGAGGGCATCAAACTGATGCCACACTCGGTCCGGACCTTGCCCCGTCGGATTATTACTTGATCCGGTCCACGGTCCACTTCCGTCGTTGGCGGCACTTCAACAACCAGGAGAAGGTGGCAGCTAGGTGATGGAGTTCTTCACCTCGAAGGACAAGAACTTTTTCCGCCGCGTAATTGATGAACTGGCAGAGAGATGGCTTAGGACGCTGCAACACAATGGCATATACTTTGAATGCTAGTTAGATTTCGTCGCAAAGGTACGTATGAAGACATAAAGTGATCCAAATTTTTCAAAATTTTGGCATCATTTGTAGATGAAATGTTTAAATATTGTTGGAAACTTCAAACACGTAAAATACAGGGTGATCCGAATGTTTTGTTACTCCCCCATGGTTATTACAGTGGAACTAATTAAATTTCCTCTCTGCCTTCAGATGGCTGACACAAGCAACTATAGTGTGGAAGAACGGTTAGTAGCAAGTGCATGGACGCGTTAACGCCCACAGACTGGTAAAATAATGAGAGAAGTGCAAAGTGACTTTACTGCAAGATTTAACAAAGAAGTCCCAACGAAGCGGACATTACTGTTATGGGAACATATAGTAAGCTGTTCACAACTGGATCAACACTGGATAAGAAAAGGACTGGAAGACTACAATCGAGGTAAGAGAAATGTGCAGCTGTGGCGGCATCAGGGCTGAGATCTCCCAAAAAATCTCTGAGGAAACGATCGGTGCGACTGGGAATCCCAAAGATCACCATGCTGACTCTCATGAAAACAGATCCGCGATTGAAGTCCTGTCGTTCTGTGTTTATCAACGAGTTTACTGGTGCTGATTTGCAGAAACAGAATGCCGCAAGTGCAAGATTGTTGGAGAAGTTTGTGACGCTCCCTCAACGTGGAGCGGTGTTCTTCAGTGATGAATATGCAATCTACCCAAGTAGTCTTCCTAGGAATGTTTATTTTTGGAGCAAAGGAAACCCACATTACTATGAGGCGTTGGAGCATAATCCACCACATGTGATGATTTGGGCTGCAGTGTCCAGTAGGCACTTGATAGGCCCCTATTTTTTCGACGTCGATCAGCATTCTATCTCGCCATGCTGTGGGACTCGTGTGTGTCCCGAGATGCAAAGATCTGGTCTTTTAGCAGAAAGTTGATTCCAACAAGAAGGCGCTCCTGCTCATTATGCAATCTATGTTCGGGAATATTTGGATGAAGTGTTTCCTGATAGGTGGATATGGAGATGATATGTTTACCTGCCTGCTCCTCTTGAATGGCCTCTACGAAGTCCAGATCTCTACCCTTGTGATAATTCCCTGTCGGGTATTATTAAGGACTGTGCGTCTAAGACAATGCACCAGACAACCGACCAGATGCAAAACGCTGTTTGATTTGCATTTACACAAATTGATAAGACTTGTCTCCGCAAAATCTCGTGCAGAACATGAAGACGAATTATTTTGTGTTACGAAAATGGTGGAAGTCATGCTAACCTTCTGGATCGATAACTTCGGAAGTTGTTCTGAAGGGGTAACGAGACATTGGGACCACCCTGTGCACAGTGTAAAATAAATTTTATTAATCAATCTAATCCCTGCCAGCAGCAACACATCTTTGCCAACGAGCACTTTTTGTATGACGTCGTTAAAAAATATCGCGCTTCGGGATGCTATGAATTCAACAAGAAATGTAAAACAGAATTTTTGGTTGTAATGAGCACATCCTTTGAAACATTTCCGGCGCGTGTAAAATATTTCAATGTTAACCTACTACAGAAATAGTTACGATACTCCACGAGCGATTGAAAACTCTGTTACGAAAATTAACGAATTGTGATAAAAAAATGTATCTTAGCTGAAGGAACATATTCGAGACATAGCGATTTTTACATTGAATTGTTAGAAGATCAGATACAGAAGAAAACATGATCTAATTTTACGATCCTTATCGGAAGATTTTGAATAATGGTAAAGTGAGAAATCTGTAAAAGGTGTATTCTTCACAGCAAAAACTACACTGCTGCCCACCCAAAATGCAACACCAAGAAGGACACGAGATAGCTATACCAGATTTACTTGACACATAACAACAGATACAAAGATGAAACGATTAAGCTTACAGGCCCGTCCGACTTGCGGAACACGCATACATCAGTAGTTCGTGTGGAAACCATGGTTGACAATAACATCCGCTACACGCCGCGGCATCGAAAGAAAGAGGCTTTGGATGTGGGCTTAGTGTATGTCGGTCCAGGCTGCTTCCACACGTTGTCACAGTTCATCAGGCATAGCCGCGGGTGGTGCTTGCCGGGCCACTCGGTTGTCGATCAGCGACCAGACGTGTTCGATGGGCGACATATCGGGAGAACAGGCGGGCCATGGCAGCAGTGACACCTGGTGAGCCGTGCAGAATTGTTGCACGACGCGTGCCACGTGCGGGCGCGCATTGTCCTGTTGAAACGTGGTCGCTGGCAGGTCCTGAAGGTAAGGGAGGACTACAGGCTCCAAAACGTCGGAGATGTAGCGGTGGCTGTTGAGTGTACCGGCGATGCGTACCAGAGGTGTGCGGGTGTCATATCCAATTGCGCCACAAACAATAACGCCAGGCGACTTACCGGTATGGCGATGCATAATGCAGACGTCATACAGTCTCTCGCCGAGGTGCCGCCACGCCCGGATCCGACCATCGTGGTGTTGCAGGCAGAAGTGGGATTCGTCGGAGAAGAAAATGTCGTGCTATTCCGTAGTCCAGGTGCGGCGTTCAACGGCCCACTGCCGCCGCACTTTCCAGTGATGTAACGTCAGTGGTAATCGGAGCAATGGGCGCGTCCCCGCTCCTGCAGACGACGTCGAACGGTTCGTGCTGACCCAGGTTGTTGCGCAACACACCCTAATTCCTGCGCTAACGTTCGTGATGTGGCGGAGCTAGCCGTCAATGTCCACCGGCCAACATGCCGGTTCTCTCGTTCGGTGGTGTGCCGTGGATGCGGCAATCGCTCACGTCGGTCCGTCCGTCCCTCCTGCACCAACCGTATTCATACTCGCCTCACTGTGGCTGGATGTCGTCCCACACCGGCGCCGATGTCTCGGTACGATAAACCGCTGTCGCGATAAGCCACTATACGTCCTCTGTTGAACTCCGAAACGTGCTGGAATGACTGTCGTATTCTGCGACGAGGCATCAGGAAGCTTCCCACGCACGGGTCCGGCAGCACAACACACTTCCACTACTTACACCCCGCCTTCTGTGCACCCTTCTTATAGTGTTCCTCGGTGGCGTGCCGGGCGCACATGATTTGCATGTGCTCTGTAATGCTAATCATTTGCATGTCTTCTCGCGGGCGACGCATGCTGTGAATTTCAGGCTAATCGAATGCTTCCTTCTTTGGTGTTGCATTTTGTTGCATTTTGTGTGGGCAGCAGTGTATATTAAGAAAAAATTATTATTACAATATGTCTTTTGGAAGCAGAGATAACGAAAAAAACCGTTTTGACATTTCTGCACCCTAGTGGGTCAACTGTGCACTATTTTAAAAAGATAATATTCATCTTCTTTACTGCGACGAACGGCATATATTAAAAGAAGACAATTTTCGAAAGGATTTTTAGAAGCGGATATACGGCATCAAATGGGAAGGCACACTAATTCCTCCTTGCGCCAGAACTGGGAACTACAAAACCACACCAGTAGAGGCAAGTGTTTCACGACGTTCAAATAATTTTTTAATTAGACTTTTAAAAGCAGAGATATTTACAAAAAGCGACAAGACAGTTAATGTACACAAAATATTTTGACAGTTAGCTGTGTCTGAACGAAAAAGGATTTTTTTGCAGTCGGATTTTCAAACATGTTGCAGCTAATATGTTGAAAACGGAAGCGTGAACTTATGCCCTCTTAGTGGTACTCTTTAGTGTTAAAAAATAATTTAAATTTTATGCAAAACATTTACGGCTTTCCGACAAAGAAAGCATTTATCAAATTGGACTTTTGGAAGCAGAGATATCGACAAAAATATGATTCATCTACTCCCTTGGCAGAACAATTTGGCAGAATTTTAAACAGAAGGTATTTCCAAGGAGCTTTGCGTGGTGAGCGATATCACCTCCTCCTTTCAATCTCGTTTCCGTGATACTTTCCTTTCAGGTACTCTAGACCAAATCTCCTAGCTTCCTAATTCTAAGCGTTGTTTAAGACCTGGGAGGAGACATTTCCTTTTTATAAATTCCTCTACCTAAATCTCTAGTAACGGTTTAAAGTTTTGTTCAAATATCGGTCGCTTATATTGAATCCTACAAGTTGGCCTAGTGGTCAACATTCATGAGTACCAAGGAGGAACCTCAGATTCGATCCCAAACAGGTACGAACGCTCAAACCACTAAATATCCGCCTTGCGTCTGATGGGCACGTTAAGTCGTCGGACCCCGGTACTGCCCCCGGAAATAAATAAGGGCGTCCACCTCCTCCTTCCCTGCTTCCTTGTCATTTTTTCTATCGGGAACTCTAGCCCAAACGTCCTAGCTTCCTATTTCTAAGGGTTTTTAAGACCTGTGGTCAGAAACTTCCTAAAGTCCTTTACATATGATCTGATCAATTCCTCAAGAGAAAATTCTCTTTTGTCTCGTTATTTTTGTATGCAGTACAGTTGTCTATTTTTAACTGAAACCTGAACGAAGGAAAGAGTATGAAAGACAGGAAATATTGATCAAAAGGTCTTATACAAAGATCATTTTTATACGGCGTGAGTGAAACAATAGTTGTCGAACAACTAGCTTGGAATAAACCTAAGAGTAATTCAACTGGAGTAGCATCTCAAACTAAACTGACATGATGTTCTGCTGATGTCAGAAGGGAGATATGTTTCCCCTTCTACTACAATGACTCCCTGAAGCATCCTTCAAATGTATCCGAAGCCAAAATGATTACAAATGGCTAATTAGTAACAACTTGGAGCACTGGTAATCGGTAATTTATTTCCTGTGGCTACATAATGAATGAAAAGCATGATACATATGTATTTTAAGTTGAATGATGTTTCCTTAATCTTCTTTGAGCAGAACACTGATCTGTAAAGTTTCCAGGAATGAAATAGTGCCAGTGTAAGATATACTACAGCAGTAGAATATTTAGGATAGCTACAAATATTATGAATTAGAAGCACTCAGATTAAAACATTTAATGAACTATTTTTGAATTCATCCTTATATTTTTATATTTATGTGCTTTTTATTAGGTATCAGGTACCATATTTTTCGCCTTATAAGTCGATATGGAGTATAAGTCGAATGGGTTAAATTTCTCAATTTCCTTATTTTCATTCATAGATAAGTCGATCCTGAGTATAAGACGAGGCTAGAACAAATACAGTTAGTGTTCAGAAGTCGATATGGAGTATAAGTCGAATGGGTTAAATTTCTCAATTTCCTTATCTTCATTCATAGATAAGTCGATCCTGAGTATAAGACGAGGCTAGAAGAAATACAGTTAGTGTTCAGAAGTCGATATGGAGTGTAAGTCGAATGGGTTAAATTTCTCAATTTCCTTATCTTCATTCATAGATAAGTCGATCCTGAGTATAAGACGAGGCTAGAAGAAATACAGTTAGTGTTCAGAAGTCGATATGGAGTGTAAGTCGAATGGGTTAAATTTCTCAATTTCCTTATCTTCATTCGTAGATAAGTCCATCCTGAATATAAGACGAGGCTAGAACAAATACATTTAGTATTCAGAAATTCTTTAACTGTATTTTTAATGTTTTAGTAAATATTGAAAGGCAGAAAAAAAGAAGAAATTTTCGCATTTTTTACTAGAAAAAAGTTAGATTTCGTAAGCTTCCTTTGTTCTTTCGCTGGCGCTACGGATTTTCGTCTCTCCAATCGAACAGTGATAGAAGCCGCCACGCAAAGTGAAAAAACAAACGCACACACACGCACACAAAGTCAGACAAGTGTGGCAAATAAGAGTGATGCTTGCAGCATGAGTTATGGTTCACTGCATTCTCGAAAGAAATCTTGATTGAAATCAAAAACCAAATCAGCTTTTCATTTCAATCGGTAACATGAAATAAATTAAGATGTGTACAATAAATGACAGCAAAAGTGGATTTTAATTGAGTTGATTGCTTGGCAGAGCAAGAAAAAAACTGCCTTTGTTAGCAGCTGGTCATTGATATTCTTAAAGCGTATGCGCCGCCAGCTGTCGACTCGACAGTCACCAGCAAATTAACTGCATTTGCAAAATAAGTAGAAAACTTGAGTAAGTTCAAAATTTTAATTTAATTTATGAATTTATAAATTTAGTTTATTACGACCCTTTTTAATTTAGCATGAATCCAAAATTTGGTAATTCAACTGATTTCGGAAAACATCTGATAAAAAAACACTGACGATTTAAGACATTCAAAAATACGAATTTCTTTATGACGGAACGAACATTTTCCTCTTTAATTTTGCAATATCTTCTTTGAACTCTCCGCCAACTATTAACATTTTAATACCAAAGAAGAAGCTGTAGGAAATTCTGAGGTATGTGAGTTGTGTCTTTTTCTTAGAGAGGGAGGGAGGAAGGGAAGGAGGCAGAGAGAGAGAGAGAGAGAGAGAGATTTATAAAAAAAATTATCCAAAGAATTTTCAACTGATAAAAGAGACAAAGAAGACAATGGTGCCCCCAATATTTCTTAAGTTGGATGGACTATACGTGCATTGCAAGATAAGGATGTTAACATTTTTGAAGATTCTCTGGAGGCTATTCAGTCTTTATTGTGGCTGCATGCCACGACACTCAGCTACATTCGGTCTGCTTAATGAGGTGCCGAAGGTAGTCATTTTACTATGCCACGACTGTCAGCTATATTTGCATGCCACGACTGTCAGCTACATTCGGTCTGCTTGATGAGGTGCCGAACAGTTAGTCGTTTTAGTAACCATAGCAACCACAACAACTCCGAAGCAATTGCGAAACGCTGTAAAAATATGAGGCTTTTTTCACATCTAATTTCGTTAGAACTTAGAAATGCATTTTCACGCCTAGTTTCGATAGAAAGTCTTTGTAGTTCTGTTATATTCCTGAAATTGTATCTGCTTTTTTGTTGTCTTTAATTTAAAGCTATTTGTCTTGAGAATTATTATCTGTAGCTTGTGCTCGCTTAGATTTTCAATGCTGTTTTTTTTTTTTTGGTGTGTGTGTGTGTGTGTGTGTGTGTGTGTGTGTGTGTGTGTGCGCGCATGTGTGTGACTGAGTGCGAGAGATAGAGGGACAGAGAGAGAGAGAGAGTGAAAGAGAAAGGCAGATATAGAAAGAGAGTGAAAGAGAGAGAGATAGAGAGTGAAAGAGAAAGATAGATAGAGAGAGACTGACAGAAAGAGAGACATAGAGAGAGAGAGAGAGAAAGAGAGAGAGTGAAAATAAAAGGCAGATATAGAAAGAGAGTGAAAGAGAGATAGAGAGAGTGAAAGCGAGAGAGAGAGAGGGGAGGGAGGGGGGAGAGGGGCAGAGGGAGAGAGAGAGAGAGAGAGGCAGATTGGGATGCAATATTTTGTGGTTTACCCAGGGCGCAAAAATGCCTAGTTACGCCCCTGAGACTCTGAATACTGCAATAAGGAATGAAAATTAAAAAAGCACTAGAAGTTTTCCTCTGTAACTGATCGTCTCAGCTGCTTCTTTGTTATTACGAGTTTCACTAGCAAATCAACAGGCACTAACTGAGCACGAGGAATGTATTGCGCAACCGCCAGACACCGCATATGTTGCCACTTCAGGTCTCCGAAATGTACGCCAATAAATGTGCTCGCGTACTTCTCGAACGATCAAATATTTTCAAGTAAAAAAATTGTAGTTCACCAATTTTAGTTTATATAACTGCTCTATTTATGAATACTTAAAGATCGTATTTTGAAATAAGAAAAGACAAATGGAAAGTTATACATAGCTTGTCCCAAAACAACTGACAATGTTTTTTTTATAAAAAATGTGCATTACTGCGTTCGACCTTGGCACAAGGTTCGAAAAAACGGTAGTCGTTTTAGTAACCACAGCAACCAGCCACACCTGTTTATCACGCATGCGTCGTAGGTAGTACGCAGTTTAATAAGCGATGCTTTGTTAACCCCTAACAAGTATTTTCGCGCTGTGATTTTTCGAGAAAATGGATGTGAAGGAGGAACAAAGATGCACCATTAAACCTTGCTGTCGACTTAAGAATATGGAATAAAGAATTTATGGATCGTCGCGAGTCGGCGACTTTAATCGCGCATGGAGGAAAACTTTCAACGACTGTTACAGAGGGAAACATCGCTACAATAGGTGTTAGTATACGGGAAGACAGACACCTACTAGTATTAATGAAATATATCGAAGATATGCTTCACATTTTATAAATCATCAATGCGCAGAATTTTAACCGAGCATTTGTATATGAAACGAATCTGTTCTAATTGGGTTCCCCATTGCATTTCATGCGCGGCGCAATGCAAGGCCGCACATGACCTGTTCTGTCGTTTCTTATTTAAAATACTTTTGGAGAAAATTAATATTAAGTTGATGCTCCAACCTGCATATGGTCAAGATTTGTCATCATGTGACTTCTGGTTGTTCCACATTTAAAAAAAGGACGCATTACGGGGACGACAATTTGTGACTCATCAACAACTTTATTGGAACTGCGCAGGGGTGCGTCAACAGCATTTCAGAAAAAGAATTCCACAAGACATTCAGAAAGTGGGAGGAACATTGGGACCCCTGTGTTCGATGCAATGGACAGGTATTCGATAAAGATGACCTCTTTCTGCCTGGATAATTAAGGTACGCATATTGTTTTCATAAAAAACAATCTCAGTTGCTTTGGGACAAGCCTCGTATATATACGAACAGGACTTTTCCGAATACTCGAAAGAGAAAAAAAAGATTGAAACAGAGGTTGTCCTCGGAAATTCTACGCAGGGGTGAAATGAACACTTTCAAATCGTTTTCACACACAGGTGTAATCCCATGAGCAACTGGCATTTAAGCATTTTACTGTTATGAAACCTGTTTTCATAACGGTAAAATGCTATTTAAGCATTTAATGTTTTATTGCTATTTAAGTTTTTACGGTTTCATAAGAGGAAAATGCTAATATTTAAGCATTTTACTGTTATGAAACCTGTTTTTGTAACAGTAAAATGCTATTTAAGCATTTACTGTTTTAATGCTATTTAAATTTTTAGGATTTCATAAGAGTAAAATGCTAATATTTAAGCATTTTACTGTTATGAAACCTGTTTTCAGAGTGAAAGCACTTCTTAAAAATACGGCAGACCGAAATGTTGTTATTTTATCATTTTTTAAATTCTATTTAAATAAGTTTTTAGAGTACGTATGAGAGAGTCTACTTCAGAAATTAAGAGGCTTTCTGTTTTGAATGAATTGATTTTTTGAGATTTAATATGGTAAAATAGTGTAAATCAACATTACGCCTTGATACTTTTGTCATAAAATGAAGCCGCATTTTGAATTGGGCGCCTAGTGATGAAAGATGTATGCACCTGCAGCTCAACAATGTTTTTCCCAGAAATGAAAAGGGAAAGGGGATTTTGTGTCATGATAAAGTGACTTCTTTTTTAAAAATAGAAGAAAAAAGAAAATCCGAGGAAAACAGATGACACTTTCTTAAGTAACGGCTTTTAAACATCTGGATTCTCAGCAGATTTTCGAAGAATTTCTTGGAAGTCGTTCTATGACGTAAGAGAAATTACTTGCTGCATCTCTCTTCTCGTCTTTCAGAAGATTCCGGTTCTTTTACGTTTTAAGGAAATAAGGAAATGGAGGTGAAACCTTAAAAAGCAAACACATGTCTTCTAAAAATTAAAGTATTTGCAGGAGTTCCATTTCATCGACCGGTTTCCAATTCGTGGTAAGATCCAGCGTCAAGACATGTGAAATTTCTATGACCAAAGTAGGAAACAAAAAGCCGTTAGAAATGCTACTTTCACTGCGAATTACGAACACAGGAGCGCTTAAGGGCACCAGTCTCTTTTTAAGCTTCGCATATTAACTTTATGGGAGGTCTCGATGTACTTAGGTACACGTTTCTCACGATAGATTTGGCCTATCAATTGTAAACTTGGCATGCATTTTCCTAAGGATATTATACAACACCTGAATTAGAATGATAGCAATCGGTCAATTTTAATTTTGTATTAATTAATTAAAATTGCTGTCGAGTTTGCTGACGTTTTCATTAGCAATTTCATTTATTATTTTAATTGAGTATATTATTTAGTCATGATTGTGGTTCAGGTGGTTGTTGATATATACAGTAAAGTATAAAAAAAAATTTCAAGCCATTATCTTCAGTGGTTTATGAGAAAAATGTTCCTAAATGTACAAAACCACAATTTTTCAGGGGAGGCAAAAAACGAAGAAGACATGTGACAAGAAGCCTCCCGCGTCATACTCTTTTTCCTCTGCTTTGCTGAACTTCAGCTTTCTGCTCGCCGTCTTCCTTTGCTTTCTCGCACCTTCTAGAATCTGGTTTTCTTTCTTTCCAGAATGACTACAGGTATTTGACCGTCTCACGCTTGCACAGGTGTATCTGGGCACACCTGTGCAAGCGTGAGACGGCACGCCTACTTGTGAAACTTGTACGCCTAACTTCGAACATTTTTTTCGCTTACAAATTATTTTTTTGTTTAACAAGTGTCGTATACCATTCGATTCAGCAAACTCTGTAGAAAAAAATAGAAATAAAAAAAAATTACCTAATTATTTTTTTTCAGGACTGGTCCCCTTAAAGGTTCATCAAAAAACCCAGCTATGAAGAAAGTAGACCGGGTGATTAAAAAATCCGGTGCAAAAGTAAAAGTCGATTAAAAAAGATCTATGGGTCAGAGAGACATGGTGTTTGCAGATTAATATTCACCAAGGTACGCGCGATTTTGTATGGCATCAGGAAAAAAAAAGTTCAAAATCTCGACAGCAGAGGGCGATGTGGGAGAGAATGCCACATAACCGACGTTTACACATTAGTCGCCCAAAGCAACGTTAGGGTGAGACATAAAAACAATTTCGGAGAAGAGCAGTCACATTTTCAATGTGCGGAAATAATGAAGTGCTGTGATTCTTACTGCAAAACCACACGGTTTTATTAAGCTAATAATTTGCATATAACCTGGAATCTGGCGTGCACCGAGTGAGGTGTGCGCGTTTAGCGCTGATCGTCTATGGAGCAGACATACTGCACATGAATGGCCCCCTAGATCTCCAGATCTCACACCTTCTGATTTCTGGTTGTGGGGCTACTTGAAATCCGGTGTCTATAGAGGTAATTACCAGACCTTACCATCTCTGAAAGACGCCATACGGCAGGAGGTATCAGCCATTCCCGTTAACATGATGTTCAATACTGTATCAGGCGTTATACCACGACTGCACGCAATACTGGAATGTGGCCATGGACACATTAAGCACGTGCATCTGTAGATCATGTTGAAATAAAGTAAGTTTCACGAATTTAACGTACATCTCATTTCACAATTCCCACCTCTCGTTGTTTACTCTTCAGGAGCGCCCTCTATTGTCGAGATTTTGAACTAGTTTTTTTCTTGATGCCATACCAAATCTCGTACAGTGGTGAATATTATTAATCTGCAAACCTCCTGTCTCTCCGACCCATAGATCTTTTTGAATCGCATTTTACTTTCGCACCCAATTTTTGAATCACCCTGTACTTATTCCTTAAACAAAGACAAAGAGAACGTACTTCGAAGTTATTCGTTATTGTACAATGTCTAAACTAAATGTAGTTTATCTCGAAATCTTTCACGACGTCACACCAGCAGAAATTCTGATTGTGAAAAATCATCTGCATTTCGTTTGTGGTATGCTGACTAATGGATCCACCTACTCTCCCTAAAGGACATGGTCACTGCGTATTCTAGAACAAGGGTGGGGAATCTACTAACCGAGTGCCCACGGTTGCTCGTGAAAAAAATTACATTTTTGTCCACTCGAAATTCAGTGCCATGCAGTAAAACATCAAGTGAGGCCTCTTCTTATGGGGTCGTGGCACTTCCGTACAATGCACATTTTGTGTCAGATCCGTACAAGCAAGCATTCCTCCACTTCGTCCTCCGAATGGGAGAGGGAGGCAAATTGATCGCGTGTTACTTCCGTTCAAAGTATTCCCCTAATACTTTCGCAAGGGGAAAGGGAGGCAAACTGATCGTGTGTTACTTCCATACAAAGGGTGAGATTCATTACTTTGTTAGTTTGTTCTTTTAAAATTATGCAGCACAGTGCTCTTGTTGCATCTGGAGATTTTATTTAAACAAAATGGATCTTGTAGTGTTGTCTGAAACATCAAACGACAAGCTTTGCGCTGTCTTCAAGGATTTTCGATACCGCCAATATCGTAAAAATTAATTTTTCACATATTTCATCATATAAAAAAAATCAGCACCCCTCAATATGAAATTGTGCGCAAACTTCAGAATCCATTCCTTCACAGTGTCGCTGGTATTAACAGGGAAACCGTGATAAACCATACACGCCGTCCATTGTTTCTTTATATTTCAGCAACTGGCCAAACGTCTACTGCACAAAATGAAGGCATTTTGTAAATTAAAATAAATGCAAACAACAGACATTGTTCACAAAGAAATGGGAGCAAACATATTACTCCGTTCTCAGCTTTACTGCCAAAAAATTAGTAACTGAGGCTTAAAATACTCCTCCTACAACAAAGGAATGAACCAGCACTTCTCTTTCTAAAGCCCTGGTTCACACAAAGAGACCAAGTCAAAGATGACCCACGGGTATCTTCTGGGTATGAGATTCCTTTTTGTACGAAACAGACACAAAAACGGTAGGGCTGTAGGAGATCTCAAATACGATGGGTAATTAGCATTACATTTGTATGGAAGTGACTCGAAAATTTCGAAGTCCGGATCTGCTAGTAAACCTCTTTTTATATCCTTTCTTCTGCTCCACGCCGGAAATACGATTGTAGATCCCCACATACCTGTAAAAACACCTCTTGGGGTCGATGATGCCAGGTCAGATGGCCATCATTCCTCCATCCAGAGGAAGACCCACGAAGTATTAGATAGGTGGACGAAATGCAATGAGTGCTCAGTGTATATATAAACTGACTTTCTGTGGAAATGACTTCTTAGCGATTATTTAAAATATGGCTTTCGATACCTATATTTAGTCGTGGTCAACTTCTATGATCTTAGCAGTTATTTAAAATACGGCTTTCCATAGCAGATTTTAGTCGTATTCAATTATACCTTAATTTATCGAGATGACAAATGGTTTATTTCGCTTACTATAGGTTCCGAATTAAAAGCAAACAAGAAAGATGACATCGAATTTTCGGGTTTAATGAGCACGTCTTTTGAATCCGTTCTGACGATAATTAAATTTATCAAAGTTATTCAAAGTCAATGGAACTTGTCTGAGAAACAGTTTCTGACCGAAAAAATAGGGATTTCAATGGGGTTTCTAATCCCGCAGATATTGCTGTCAACGGAATCGTGAACTTGAACCCTCTGGTTGCAGACTGGTGCGTTAAGAAAAATTTGAATTTATATGAGAAACATTTCGCAGCGGAAACACTTTAAAACAAACAAAGAAGAATTGCTCAAGTCGGACTCTTCGAAGCAGAGATAAGGACAAATATAAGATATGTACCTACGCCACCTGGCGGGAAAACTATGCATTATTTTAGGAAGAGAGTATTCTCAAAAGGATTTTCAATGTGAGCGATATCGGTCCAAGAGAAAAATATTTTAGTCGAGTTTTCAGGAGCTCAGATTTTGCTGCAAGTGCATCAGAAGCAGAAATTAACACTTATGCCCCCTGGTGGTTAAACCATATTTTACCAAATATCAGAAATTATGAGAAAAACATTGTCCATGCGGAGCTCTATGCCATACAGAAAGAATTTTTCAAATCGGAGTTTTAGAAGCAGAAATATCGGGGGGAAACGCAATTTAGCTTTGCGCCCCTGGCGGAAATACAACAATTTACTTGAAATTTTTGAATTTATATTCAAAACATTTTGCATCGGAAACACTATCCGAAAAAGAAGGAATTTTTCAAATTGGACTCTTAGAAGTAAAAATATTGACAAAAATAATATATACATCTATGCCCTCTTGCGTAAGAACCATACATTACTTTAAGAAAAAAATATTCGGAAAAGGTTTGTCGACGTGAGTAATATCGATCCACAAAGGAATTTTTTTTATAATCGAGATTTCAGAAGCTCAGATTTTGCTGCCAATACATCAGAAGCGGAAATTAAGACTTACGCCCCTGGTGGCTAAACTGTTTTTACCAAAAATTAGAAATTATATGCAAAGGATTTCCAATCAGGAGCTGTATCCGGCGCAGAAAGAAGTTTTCAAATCGGAGATTTAAAAGCAGAGATATCTGGTGAAACATAATTTACCTTTACGCCCCCTAGCGGAAAGTCTATGATTTACTTGAAAATTTTGAAATTATATGAAAAACATTACACAGCGGAAACTCTATCCAATGAAGAAAGATTATTTTAAATAGGACCATTAGAAGCAGAGATATTGACAAAAATAAGACATACATCTACTCCCTTTTGCGGAGAAATCATACATAATTTTAAGAAGAAAATATTCCGAAAAGGGTTATCGACGAGACTGGGATCGGTCCACAAAAGAATTTTTTTAATCGAGATTTCAGAAGCTCAGATTTTTTGGCAAATACATCAGAAGCAAACATTAACACTTACGCCCCCTGGTGGCCAAAGTATCCTTTACCAAAGATTAGAAATTATATTTAAAGATTTCCTATCAGGAGCTGTATCCGCTGAAAAAAAATTCAAATCCGAGTTTTAGAAGAAGATATATCGGGGAAAACGTAATTTACCTTTACGCCCGCTAGCGGAAAATCTATGCATAACTTGAAAAAGCAACTATACCTAAAGTACACTTCGACATAAATGGAATCGAAAAATAAAAAGAATTTTTTAAATCGGATGTTTAGAAGCAAATATACACTGACGGAAAAAATTCCAACACCACGAAAAAATAGTTGTAAAGGAATGAAATGGCGGCAATACATTTGTATGAGTAACATATTTAATCGATTAAGGTTTCAAGATCACAGCTTATTGTAAGCGCGAGAAGAGCCATTTTAAATGTGAAATGCTGGTACATTAATAAACTGTGTAACCGCCAGAATGTTAAATGCAAGCACGCAAACGTTCATGCATTGTGTCATACAGGTGCTGGATGTCAGTTTGTGGGAGGGAGTTCCATGCCTGTTGCACTTGGTCGGTCAATACAGGGACGGTTAATGCTGGTTGAGGGTGACGCTGGAGTTGTCGTCCAATGATGTCTCATACGTGCTCGATTGGTGAAAGATCTGGTGATCTAGCAGGCCACGGCAACATGTCGACACTCTGTAGAGCATGTTGGGTTACAACAGCGGTATGCGGACGACCGTTATCCTGTTGGAAAACACCTCCTGGAATGCTGTTCAGGAATGGCAGCACAACAGATTGAATCACCAGACCGACGTACAACTGTGCCGGTAAGGTGCGTGGGATAACAACGAGAGTGCTCCTGCTGTCATAGGAAATTGCTCTCCAGACCATAACTCCAGGTGTAGGTCCAGCGTGTCTCTGCCGCATACAGGTTGGTTGCAGGCGCTCACCTGGCCTCCTTCTAACCAACACACGGTCATCACTGGCACCCAGGCAGCACCGGCTTTCATCAGAAAATACAACAGATCTCCACTCCGTCCTCCAATGAGCTCTAGCTTGACACCACTGACGTCGCAAACGGCAGTGGTTTGGAGTAAGTGGAATGCACGCTACAGGGCGTCTGGCTCGGAGCTGTCCTTCAAGTAACCGATTTGTGACAGTTCGTTGTGTCACTGTGGTGGCAACTGCAGCTCGAATTGCTGCCGCAGACGCCGTACGATGCGCCACGGCCATACGCCGTACACGGCGGTCTTCCCTCTCAGTAGTGCCACGTGGCCGGCCGGAACCCGGTCTTCTTGAGGCAGTACCTCCCCTTGACCACCGCTGCCAACAATCATGCACAGTGGCTACATTCCTGCCAAGTCGTTCTGCAATATTGCGGAAAGAAAATCCACCTTCTCGTAGCCCTATTACACGACCTCGTTCACAGTCCGTGAGCTGTTGATAATGGCTTCTTCGTCTTCTTAAAGGCATTCTTGACTAACATCAACACACTACGTCGAATCTCAACGATAACTAACGCTCACGAACGTTACAGCGCGTATTTACAGCAAACCTGCTTTGCATGTTCCGAGGGGCGCTATTAGCGCCACACGTATGCGCCGAGCGCGAAATTTTTTATTTGCATAGACGTCATCTTACAGATGTACTCTCACCGCCTACCAACTGTCGTTTATCTAACACAACCCCTTCTTGGTGTTGGGATTTTTTTTTTCGTCAGTGTATATGGAATAAAATGTATTTTGAATTCGATGTCATTTGCATTTACGCCCTCTAGTGGCGAAATTTTATATCGTAAAAAAAGAAATAAAGGATCATCATTCGCATATTTCAAGCTTCCCAATGCAAAAGGAATTTTTCAAATCGGACTAATAGTTGTAGAGATATGGTACCTACAAATGGAAGGACGGACGGGCAAACCGATAACATACGCACTATCTTTTTATTTACAAAAGGCGTGCTAAAAATAGTAAGTGTGTTTTCACAACCATCGCTCGCAGCACATAAATAACTTGCCAATGTTATCTCAAATTATTATGAAGAGTTATCCGATGACTGGATGCTAGCATTCTCACTCCCTTTGCTAATTTTCAGCTAGCGATTTGATAGGTATGATTTGCTTCATATGAGATTTTTTTGTGTGTGTTCAAATTATTGGAAAATAAATTGTGGTATCTTTTTACATCGGGTTTCATTCCAGACAATCCACTTATATCTGTTGCTCAAATATCACATGAAAAGGGGTGAAAAGAAGAACTTCAAGCTTATTATGGCTGAGTACTTTTCATATCTCTTTCCTTTCGGCAGATGTTAATCGAAACTGTCTTATTCTGTTTCTTAGGGAATTATAACAAAAAACGACTGACTACCTCTCCACATGTAAAAGAAATATTTATCATTCTAAACAGCTTTAAAACGTTTTAATCATCTAACAAAACGGTAGTTTCACTCTAAAAGCATCTTTACGAAGTATATTTCATTACTGAATTTCAAACCTACCAAATGCGACATGTTTATTAATTTCCAAACAAGCGAAACAATAAATGTATAACACACTTGATACTATTGTAAGTGTTCGTCTTCCATAGAAGAGTGCGACGGTTTGCATAAAGGCAACTAAGTTATTTTGCTCATTGGTATTCCGGCGATGAAACTGTAGCATTCATGCAACAGTACGCAATTTAAATACACGTAAAAATGAAAACATTAAAAGATCTTTGTGATGATCGTGCAAGCTTTTCATTATAGAGGTGGTTTCCCAGGAATTAAATCAGCATACGATTTCGTGGCCTGCTTTTGAAAAGCTTTCTCGAATGTGATTGCACCAAGACGTTTGTTTTCCTTTAATCAGTGGTACACAAGTTTCAAAGGGTTTTAATTATCAGTCTCGCATTATAATTTTATTTTCGAACTGTTGTTAAACTTAAAATTCTCCAGAAGGTAATGAAGCGAGTACTTTTCTAGGGTTTCGTTGTCACAAAGATTTAAGGTTACTGTTTCCAGCATGCAAAAATATACACTGATGTGCATAAATTAAGACATAAATTCAAATATTTAAATGAAACTTGCACAAATTGTAATAAAATTTTGTATGGGTATACATTTAGATATACCTTGTTTAAATTCTGTGAATACAAAACACAGTAAACCGCCGATTATACAAGGCTCAATGATCTGTGGGGGTAGGATTAGCCGTAATCCTCTGTAGTGCATACACATTTCAGTTTAAAAAAATTATCTATGTAAGTGAATTTGTAAGATAACATAAGTTATTACTGAGTATTTTAAATAACATTGCATCATAAATAAATAGTATTACATCATCCTTCTAGCAGAACTAATTTGTCATCACTGTTGAGGTTTCCCGTTCTGCCACTAGAGTGCGCAGTCAAATGTATTACGAATTTAATCTAGTATATTTTGTTTGTTAAAGATTATGAAATCCTCTTGTGTGACCGGATATGTCTACACTGTAAAAAATTCTGAAATTCACCAGCAATTCTTTCGTGAATTAACGAAGCATTTTTCTGATACAACCTTTTCCGCGAAATGACTGAAAGAAACCTGAATTTCACGGATTTTTCGTACCACGAGAAAATTCTGAATTTTCGGAAACCTTTCCGCAGTTTCTTTCTTATATTGACGGTAAATTACCGTTTTGGAGATACGTTAACGGAAAATTCTGAATTTTTAGAAATCTTTCCGCAATTGCATTGGTATCTTAACTAAAAAACTCCGTTCTTACTTTTTCGTATCCGTATGACGAGAAATTGCCGGTAATAGGAGCAATTAGTGAGAATACTTGAGGTTTCATTAACTTTTAAATTTTAATCGTCTGTCGAATTTTGAAGTTCCGTAGCGAGATCGGATATTGTGGATAGTATATCGCATGAATTTTGTTTACTGTGGCACAGGATATTTCTTCTCCTCTCCCCTATTTTGTGCACCAGCTATTTCTTATACACTGGCGGAAGGTGAAAAAAGAACACCAAGAAGGAGACGTCTGATACCAACGAAATTTATACACATAATAACGGAATACAGAGGATAACATGATCAAAACATTATGGCAAAATACAACTGTATTTGCTGGTAAACTGAAAAATAACATTTCCATGTAACATGGTTAGTACGAGGTTGAACTGCCATGAACTAAGTCACACTGTGCAATTCTGGCATGGAGTCTGTTGTACAGATGTTGGATGTACGTTTGGGGTAGTGAGTTCCAAGCATCCTCAACCTGGACGCGTAAATCGGGTATGGTAGTGGCTCGTCGTGGAGACCGGATAAGTCGTTGTACCATAAAATCCCACACGTGCTCAATGGGGGACAAATCCGGTGAACGTGCAGGCCATGGAAGTTGTCTCACACCCTGAAGTGCATGTTGCGTTGCACGTGCCGTGTGTGGGTGTGCGTTGTCTTGCTGGAAAACACCACGATGGACCGACCTTACAAATGGCAAAACAACGTGCTGAATGATGTTGTTGATGTAGGAGGTGCAGTTTAACGTACCCGGTACAAACACTAGTTGTGTACGGGAGTGATAGCTGATCGCTCCCCACACTAGGAGACCAGGTGTAGGCCCTGTGTGTCGCTGACGGATGCAAGAAGGGTGGAGACGCTCCCCTGTGCGTCTGCGAACACGCATACGGCTATCGGAGGCTTCCAAGCAGAAACTGCTTTCATCGTTGAACACGACAGATCGCCATTGCGTTCTCCAGTGCAGACGTTGGCGACACCACTGCAGCCGATCCCGACTGTGGGCTGGAGTCAGAGGTACACATTCCAGAGGCACACGTGCACATAGTCCTGCATCCACTAGACGGTTGCGGATTGTTCGCACAGTCACCTCAGGTGCAACGGCAGCTCGGATTTGCGTCGCAGTGGATGTTCTGCTTCACAACGACGCTCTCTCCTTATGCGTCGATCGGTCCGCTCATCAGTCCGCCTGTGACTCCCGGTTCCACGTCTTCTCGTGTGGGAATGTTCCTCGGACCATCTACCCCTCCCATTGTACCACCACCGATACTTCCCGTCCAATTCGCTCCGCGATACGACCACCCGGCCTCGCGGAGTCCGACTAGAAGACCTCGCTCAAAGTCCGATAACTGCTGAAATCGTACACGTCTTCCATTTCCAGGCACTGCAGCTTCTTCAGGGTCTTCGCACGTGTCCGTACGCCGACGACTGATTACATTCACTTCGCCGTACTCCTTAAATACCACAGACGACAATTTGCATATTATGCCGTGCGGTGGCGTAAGCGCTCACCGGTTGGTTCCTAAATTATCATCATACCTACGTAAACTCGACCCCATTAACATATGTAAATTTCATGATCGTCCGCCAATTCCTTCTTGGTGTTCTTTTTTCCCTTTCTGCCAGTGTATATTTTGTTACTGTAAGAAACCGGATACTTATTGTACAGATGATTATACGATGTCTGTGGATCAGTCTTTGGACAATATAAGATAAAGACAACAGCTGTTATAGCAAGCATTGGTAAATTTTACATTTAGGAGGTTTTATTGTCAAATCTTATGTATAAAACACAAAACGTCTGTTTGTCTGAAGCAGCAAGAACTATCGAACGCCGAACTGTAGCATCGTGAAATTTGCATAGCTTATTAATACTGGAATTTCTAGGTCAACGCAACTATTTTAAGATCTCTACGTTGTTCGGTTCGCGGGTTATGAATTAATTAATAAGCTAATCAATAAAGTGAGCGTCGTTTGCTACGTCATCGTCATCCTGGTCCATATCTGAAAGCGCGTGACTACATTCATCGCCGCGGCACACCTACAGGTGTTTCTATTTTTTAGAACTGTGCATAAAAAAAATGTAAAAACGAACTTTACGAAATCTTAACGAAACGGACTGAAATGTTTATAAACACCATGAATTGGTAATAAGAGGAGTCCCTCAAAATTTCACGGGAATAAAGGTAGAAACTTTTTAAAATAGGCATGGAATTTTAATTCATGGGTAAACAGAAATATATACGCCGAAACGGTTAATAAAATTTTTAGAGCTATTTTAAAAAGTTATTTACCGATTCAGGCGAAATTCGGAGGTCATGTTCCTTTGACAATTTATGGTGTTCATCAAAATTTCAGCCAGTTTCAAAAAATATTCGCAAAGATACGTTTTTAAATTTTTTTTTATCCCGGAGGTTCGCCCCTCAAAGACGTCTGAAACCCCTGTTCCAAATCTGAAAGCACGTGACTGCATTAATCGCTGCGGCACATTCACAGGTGTTTCTATTCTTTGAGAATTGTGCATAAAAAATGCAAAACCGAGCTTTGCGAAATCTTAACGAAACGGGCTGAAATTTGTATCAACACCATGAATTTATAATAAGAGGAGACCCTCAAAATTTCACCGGAATCTGGTCAAAACTTTTAAAATAGGTCTGGAATTTTTAATTCATCGGTAAACAGAAATATATAAGCAGAAACAAAGATATGTTTTTAACTTTTTTACCCCAGAGATTAGTCCCTCAAAGACGTCTGAAACCGAAAGGACGTGATGCATTTGATCGTCGAAAACAAATTGTTAACGAATTTTGTTCAGTCAGTGTTCTAATGCTGTGTCTCCTGGACGCGCGTTAAATAATTCGTAACGCTTTTCTTCCGTTTGATTCTACAGATTATATACATTCTGTACATTTCGTTGCTTTAATTCTCGACAAATATTTGTGACAGCAATGTACAGCCAAGTTCTGAAGTAACCACACTATGAATAAATAATTTGTAATGACCGAATTTGTGAAATCAGCTTTTTTCTTTCTTGCAAGCATCAATTTTTTTCCCGATTTTTTTAGTGACACATAAGGGAATATGAAATTAATAAGCCTAAATCCCGGGCAATGCCGGGTAATAAAGCTAGTAATACTATAAAAAAGTACTTATAATACATTTTTTTAAAGATAACTGCTGTCAGCTTTAAAAAAATCAAATTGCAAAGCATTTTGTTACTTCGAAAAGATCACGGTGAAAAATGCTCAATTTGGGAAAAAAGTCCTCCTACAGAAAAAAAAAATTACAAACTGGTGCAACCAGGAAAGCTTCGCAGTTGCCAATTTCCACTCTTGGATCAAAGAATGATTTGCTCAGCGACTGTAGTGAGTCGAACAGGAGTGAAAAGTGAAAGGTCATTCGTAAGGAACTCTTTTGCGTGAATGCTGAATGAACTCCCAAGAAGGAATGACTTATGGTATAACTACAGGGTGTCCGAATAACGACTGTGCACTGAATGTACGAATTGTACAAATGTAATGATAAAAAAAATTTGAATGAAATTACAGCAAAAGTGATCCGCCACGTGGAAGTGCTCTGTGTCCGGAAACCTTCATGTCTCCCCACCCCGAGGCGTCATTCCGAGCGAAGGTCATTCCCGAGCGCTTGGTCGACGGAGGCAAACGTGCCAATCGATCACTCGTCTCTGCACAATAACAACAGAGCTGACGGTTGAACAGAGAATGTTTTTGGTGGAACGTGTCCTTCGCCATCACGACAAGTACACGGACGAAGTGCGAAAATAGTTCGTTAGGAAATTTCGCGATGCAGACGTCCCACACCGAAATATGGTACGTCAGTTCATAGCGAAGTTTCGTAAAACTGGCAGTGTTCTGGATGGCCCCTGTCCCTGAAGACCATCCACGGCAGAGGAGACCGTACATCATATCCAGGACAGGATATAGAGGAGTCCACACAAGTACATGAGGTGGCTATCACAACAAGCTAATGTACTGAAGAGTACAGCCCATGATATTCTGAAAAGGAAGTTGTATTTCCACCCGTACAAAGTGTCTGTCGTGCATCAGCTGAAAGAAGCGGACCACGTGACCTGTGTTCGGTACCGCAGGTGATTCCAAGAGTTCCTGTCGGAAGAAGGTGAGGACGTTCTGGATGTGACTTTCTTTACAGATGAGGCATTGTTCCACCTGTCTGGGTACATCAACAGCCAAAACACATCGTCTGTGGGGTATTGAAAATCCTCACGAATTGAAGGAAGTGCCTCTGCGCAACCAGAAGGTCGGTGTTTGGTGTGCCATAAGTCGTACGCGCATTATTAGGCTTATTTTCTTCAGGGAAACCATTACTCAGAAAGGTACGGTGCCCATATGATCCAGCCATTCATATCCGAATTAGCAGAACGGGAATTCAACGAAGGATGGTTCCAGAAAGACACTCCAACAACTCACACATCTGACGGATTAATACAGCTTCTGGAGGAATTCTTCGGAAATCACATCATCTCTTGCGGACTGTGGCCTTCCCGATCACCGTATCTGACAGTGTCTGAATTTTTTCTGTGGGGAGCACTGAAGGAAAGTGTACGCAGGTAATCTGCATACACTTCAAGGTCTACAAGCTGAAATAACGACCCACATCCAACAAATTACACCACATACCCTGAGAAAGTTCTTCACCAACATGCAGAAACGTGTGCAGACATGTCTGGATGTCGGTGGGGCCCATTTCCAACACCTTCTGTAGGAACTACTTCGACATGGTGTTACTTTCAGTGCATAGTTATTTTTCGGAAACCTTGTATTTACGCTGATCATGATGTCATCAATCCTTGCTTTCCGCTGATACACGAGTACTTTTTCCTATCTTTCCTGGTTGCACGAAGCATGCAACAGCCTAGTTCACATTTCCCTTAGTCTTAGCACAGTCAGCATTCATATCGCAATTCCCGTTGTCTTTGCCATATACACTATATTGACAAAAGTCATCGGACACCTAGAAGAGAAATACAACATAGCTTTTTTTGACATACGTACGGTGTCGGCCCACCTTTAGCCTTAATGCATGCACTGAGGCTTGAAGACATGTTTTCGACAAATGTTTCGAACACAGCGATAGGTATGCGTTTCCATTCAGTACACAATGCTACCTCTGACTGTTGCTTAGTAGTAGTAGGCCTTGGTTTCATAATTCTTATGCAGTGCTCTAATTCGTCCCATATGTGCTCTATGGGATTCAGATCAAGGCTCTGTGCTGCCCATTCCACACACCTAACGGAATTATCGTTAAACCAAGCCGTAATAGTCTTTGCTTTATGGCTCGGTGTATTATTCTGTTCGTACCAACAAAGATCGTTTCCATAGTATTGCCACAGAGTTGGTAGGGCATAGTAGTCCAGAATATCGAGGTAAACGTGCTGGTTAACAGGTTTGTCCACGATAACCAATACGCCAGAACCATACAACGAAAAACACCCATGCATGAGTACACTGTCAGCTCCAAAGGAACAGTAGATTATGGTAAATAGCGTTCCCCCGGCTACTACCATACCCACACACTGCCATCAGACTGATGGATCGTGTATCTGGAACCATGTCCATAGGACCCGTTTCCATTTATCTACAGTCCACGATAAATGTTCTTTACACCATGCTAAACGACGAGTAGTATTCCGAGTGGAGATGAAAGGCTTATGAGCAGCCGCACGACCACGGTAACATATGGAATGAAGTTCTCTGCGAATGGTAAGTGTACATACCGAGGTCCCAGCATTTTTACTCACCTGAACACTGTGGTCTTGTGCAGTACTCCGTCTATTAGCTGTAACGACCCTCCTGAAGCTTCGACGTCCTCTATCACTGATTTTCTTTGGTCTGCCGGTACGTTTTGCTATTTCTGGCATGCCATGTGTCTTCCACTTATTCAGTACATCCAAAACACGAAGATTTGAAAGCTGTCGAAGCACGGTAACTTTTCTGGAGCAGCCAAAGCACACACACCACACTTTAAATTTCATTTTAAAAAACATAGGATCTAAAAAACGTCTTTATTTACAATTTTAAAAATATGGTAGATAAAAGCTCTGGCGAGCACTTTCGCGACCACTATGGCCGCTTTATCGAGGCCTCTAAGTGAAATCAAATTAGAATGGCACAAGGTGTAAAGTAGTGACAGATAGGAGCACAAGTTATACACATTATGTAAATGAACACATAAGTCATTGCCATTCACTACGAATTGTTAGAAAATCCTAATAACCATTCAGATTCTTCCTCCCGTGAGTACTGCAAAATCAGGTTTCTCCAGGCAGAGGGAATGTATACAGGCGTGTCCGCTTTACAGCATTTTGATCCAAATTTTATATGTAGACTCAGTTAAAAGCATAGAGCGTTTATTAGAAGCTGTCGATAGTAAGTTCGCATTGTCCCAATCAGGAATTAGGTCTTTTTCAATAACAGTTTTTGACAATGTCGAAGCAGCCGATTCCTTACGGATAGCATATCTGTGTTCAGCCCAGCGAGTACCTAGTCTTCGAAAATTCAAGCCCACATAGCAAAGATTGCATACACAGCAAAGAGACTTATGTGTTCATTTACATAATGTGTATTACTTATGCTCCTATCTGTCTTTATTTAACCTTGCGCCGTTCTAATCTGGATTCACTCAGCATCCTGCTGATGCGGCCATATTGGTCGCGAAAGTGCTCTCCAGAGCTTTTATCTACCATATTTCTAAATTGTAAATAAAGACGTTTTTTAAAAAGAAATTTAAAGTGTGGTGTGTGTGCTTTAGCTGCTCCAGAAAAGTTACCGTGCTTCGACAGCTTTCAAATCTTCTTGTCTACAACTCAGCACGAAATACCTTTAATTCTTACATCCAAAACACTTGACTTAGGTATGTGTAAACGCCTATCGGTTTCCCTTATGGACAACCCACTAACATAACACCCAACAATCTTTCCTTTCTCAAAGTCAGTTCTCTCCCGCCGCAGCATTTCACTCAACCTCACATTGCGAAACGATCGCGGTCAGCCGCAGGCTTGTTTTTATTCTGTTAGCAGCTGTACCGCGCATCTTAACAACGCTGCGGATATGTTCATTTGCTTTTGTCAATATAGTGCATATTCCACCTGCCAAAGACTGAAGGCTAAGTTTTGAGTTGTGGATTTATTTCGGAGAGGCATAACTCACAACGCATGCTGGATATACTTTGCGATATATGCTTTTACAAGCAAATGAGGGTTTATTGATTGATGGAGAAAAGCTGGAGATAACAGATACGTACGTTGATCTTGGACAGCAGATATCAAGTGAGGGTCATATTGATGAAGAAATTAATTAGCATATAAAACTAGCCTGTGGAGCTTTTGGAAAGAAACAGCATAATTTTTAAGAGCAATATGCCATTATGTCTTAAAAGAAAAGGGTTTGATCAATGCATCCTTCCAGCGGTTACGCATGGTGCAGAGACGTAGAGCTTAACTAAAAGAGACATACAAAGGCTGCAGACAACTCAAAGCAGCATGGAGAGGTGCATGCTTGGTGTAATTAGGAGAGATAGGAAGTTGCACTCGTGGATCAGAAAAATGACAAGAGTGGAAGACATCATGATCAGAGTTAAATCCCTGAAATGGCAATGGGCTTGACATACTGCCAGAAGGACAGACCATCGATGGAAAGCCGAAATTTTAGAATGGATTCGAAGGGACAGGAAGAGACCTAGAAGAAGACCACATGGGAGATGTGTGGATTAAATTCGAAAGTAGGCGGGAGTAACATGGAGGAGACTGACACATGACAGACCGTTGTGGAAGAGGCTTGGAGAGACCTTCGTCCAGCAGTGGATTGATAATGGTTGACAATGATGATGATGATATATTTTGTTTTTAAAATGTGCATCCATTTGTCGGATTTCTTCTACTATGTTCATTGCCTTCTACGCATATTTCTTGATTTCTGGCATTTGGCACTTCAGTGTTTAATATTTACCTCATTTTGGATTGGTGATTTTTTGGTCTTGCCGCCCAGGTGGGCGAATGATGAGGCGTTGTGTTCTAAATTTCGTTGGAGGGGTCCGGGTTCGCGAGTGGAGTATGTTTGTTCTCCAGCACTGGCTGTCTTTCTTCCTTGGAACCAGTGGTCCAAATATAAGGCCGGGAGACTTCTTCTATCCCACAGAGGTGCTTCTTGTAGTCGTAAAACCATCCCAAACATATAAACAAAAGTATTCGTGACGTAATACGCCACTGCAAAACACGCAATTAAAGCTGCTTCCAGTTATATCGAATTTCTGATTTAACCCACTGCAGGAAATCGTAAGTAACATCTGGTGACATCTCTTCCATGTACTCCAAACATGGATGTGATACCACCAGGCATTACAAACTAGTCTTTACACTGAAGTGCCAAAAGTCATGGGATAGTTACCTAGTATTGTGTAGGACCTCCTCTAGGCCGGCGAAGTGCAGCAGCTCGACGTGGAATCGATTCCACAAGTGGCCGGAAGACTTCTGGAGAGATGTTAAGCCATGCCGTCTGAAGAGCCGCCCATTGTTCCCTGGTATTTTTAGGTACAAGATCTTGGGTGCGAATGTATCTTTCAACCGTCTTCCACAATTGTTCTGTTGGGTTCATGTCGGCGCCAACATGGTGAGCACACCCTTCGTCGAAACTGTCCAGAATGCTCCTCGAGCCATTTTCGGACAATTTAGGCAGGATGACATGGTTCATTGTCAGCCTGGAAAATCCCATAGTTGTTGGAGTACATGAAATCCACGAAGGGCTGCAAATGGTCACCCAGCAGAGCTACAAAGCGATTACCAGTTAATGACGTGTTTACGAGGACCAGAAGACCCAAACCGTACCACGTAAAGACACCCCATACATGTATGGAACCAACACCAGCCTGCACAGTGTCTTGTTGACAGCTTGGGTCTATGGCGTCATGAGGTCTGCGCCACACCCAAACCCTACCATCAGCTCGTAACAACTAGAAGCGTGACTCATCGGACCACGCCACATGTTTCCAGTCTTCTAGTGTCCAATAACCTTGTTCACGGTCCCAGGTGAGGCGCTGCGTCAGATTTCGTGGTGTTAACAAAGGCACCCTGGTGGGTCTTCTGCTCCCATACCAAATGGACGCTAAATTACGCAACACTGACCTGATAGGTATGTCTCTGGTACATTCTGCATTGAATGTGAATGTTATTTGAGGCAGTGCCGCTTCTCTGTTAGCCAAGACAATCCTGGTCGAAGGATTCAGCACCATTCAGCACCCGTTATCGGCCACTGCGTTGTCTACGGTGTGTGGTAATACCTTCCATGAGGCATTCTGGGTAAACACGTGACACCGTGGGTCGAGGAATGTTGAATGTTCGCACAACTTCGGAAATTGAATGTCCCATCCGTCTGGCTCCCACTACCATTCCTCGTTCAAACTCCAATACTTCACGTTGACCTGCCGTAATCCTACTGGCGGTTGTTCATCATGATTTACCAGATCGCACCTCAGAACTGATAGAAATCGTGGCATGCGTCTAAGTCTTCATACGACGGCTGCGCCAATTAAAAATTTTCATATTGCTATTACATGACTCTTGACACTTTAGTGTATTATGCTACACATATGAACAAAGGTTTGCCTCCCCGGTGGCGCAGTGGTCTAAGCGATGGCCTCTGATCATTCGTCCGAACGGGGTCCGGTTTCGAATCCCGGTGAGGCATGGATGTTGTGTTTGTCTTACAACACTGGCTCGCTCTCTTCCCTGGAATCAGTGACCCTTAATTAGGGACGGGCGACTGCTTATAGCCCATTGAGTTGCTCACGGTGGTCGTTAAACCTCCAATAGCCGCCCCGGTGGCGCAGTGGTCTAAGCGATGGCCTCTGATCATTCGTCCGACAGGGGTCCGGGTTCGAATCCCGGTGAGGCATGGATGTTGTGTTTGACGGCACTGGCTCTCTCCCTTCCCTGGAACCAGTGACCCTAAATTAGGGACGGGCGACTGCTTATAGCCCATTGAGTTGCTCACCGTGGTCGTTAAACCTCCAACCAAAAAAAAAAAAAAAAACCTCCGATAAAAAAAAAAAAAAAAGATCTCACCTTTATGCAGGTTTTTATATTAAGAATGTTTTCATTTTCATTCGGTCTCGCTTGACTAATGCGCATTCCAAATTATATTACTGGTTCCTTTCGAAATAATTACATAATTATTACCGTTGTCGTTAAAAGTTGCCTGTAATGTATCTTCTTTACCTGTGTAATGAAATAAAAGAATAAAACAGGTATCCAATGTTTTCATGTTATTTTGAAATACATTATTTGCTGAATCATACTACTGTCTTTCAACAATCGCATTCTATTCTTTATCCGAGAAAAACCAGCAGCCTCGTTTTTTTCTTTTATTATCCCGGATCTGTAAGAGGTACTAGTGATAAAGGGTGCTGACATTTTTCTTCCCTATAGTTTCTAGTGAGCAAAGCCTCTGAAAATTGATCGCCGGAGCTCCCTCGGAATTCAATTTCTTTCTTTTGTATCACAGGTTGTTTGAAACGTGACGCTTCAGCGCGACAAATAATATGGAACAAAATATCTGGAATTCCAGAGTGTTGTGAAATTCAAAAATTTTCAGTGTTAGGTTCGACCATGCAGCCATTAATTTCGAGTATTTATTACATTACCGACACTCCGCACACACATTGTAAGAGAATAATGAAAGTAAAATGGCAATTTTTTTGAGAGACATCATTAATTCGAACTTCTGTCATATTTTTCAAGCGTGATAAATATATCAAGCAATTTTTGCGAAATATTTCACTCAATAATCATCTCCCACAGCTAGAAAAGCAATTTTGTCATATTTTCCAAGTTATTGGAACGAGCATCATTACAAAAAGAACCACAAGAAGGATATGGTTTTGACTAAAGTTGGTGATGACATTAAAAGTGATAGCAGGAATAAACAAGTTAGTAAAATCAAGCAATGCATTGATTATGATACGCTTTCTAACATACCAGAAATTATTACTCAAGTTATGTGGATAGTGGCTGTGGAATAAAGCTCGCTCCTGTGTCCTGACCTTTGACTCCATTTCGATGATATTCAACAGAACCGGTTCAGTACACCTCGAGAATAACATACTAAAGTTTTGTCGCAAATAGAAGCAGTTTTACGCAAGTTATGAGAATAATGGCTGTGGAATAAATCTTGCTTTTGTGCAATGAACTTTGACCCCATTTCGTTGATATTCAGCAGAACCTGTTCACTAGGCCTCCGAAACAACATTATAAAGTTTTGTCGTAATCCAAGCATTTTAGGTAAGTTATGATGCACAAGGGCAATGGAATGGATCCAACTCCAGTGACCTTATCTTTGAACCCATTTCGCCCATTTTCAATAGGGTTTGTCCCCACGAGGTTCCCTACCACATACTAAAATTTCATCGAAATCGAATCATTTTTATGCAAGTTATGACGCATAAGGGCAATGGAATATATCCCGCTCTTATGCCCTGCCTGACCTTTGACTCCATTTCGCCTATTTTCAATAGGATTCGTGCCCAGGTGGTTCCCTACCAAGTACTGAAATTTCATCGAAATCGAACCATATTTACGCATGTTATGACGCATAAAAGCAATGCAATGGATCCTGCTTTTATGTCCTGACCTTTGACCCCATTCCGCCCATTTTCTATAGGGATTGTTCCCAGGTGGTTCCCTATCACATACTAAAATTTCATCGAAATCGAACAATTTTTACGTAAGTTATGACGCATAAGAGCCATGGAATGCATCCCGCTCCTATGTCCTGACCTTTGACCCTGCTTCGCCCTTTTCAACAAGGTTCGTCCCCATTTTCTACCACATACTAAAATTTCGTCGAAATCGAACCATTTTTACGTGAGTTATCGTGCGGACGGACGGACAAAGCTGGAGCATATACACTTCTACAACCTACGGTTGGAAAGCGTAAACAAGGAAGATGACACCGAATTTTCGGTTGTAATGGGCACGACCTTTGAATCCGTTCTGATGCGAATTAAATGTATCAAAGTTATTCAAAGTCAATGCAACCGATTAGAAAAAAATCACACAACCTGATTTTTACAACAGATAAAACATCCAGAAATAGAAACTGCTACTTACTTCCACCAGCTGCTTGCTGAAAACACGTTAGAAGCAGAAATTAATATTTACGGCCCACTCTGTTGGCCAAACTATTCATTACCAAAAGTTAGAAATTGTATGCAAAACATTTCCCATCTGCGATACAGGAAGAATTTTTGATATTGGAGTTTTAGAAGTAGATATATCGGGGAAAACGCAATTAACCTTCACGCATCTTGGCGGAAAGTCTATGAATTACTTGAGAATTTTGAAATTACATGAAAAACGTTTCGCACCGGACACTCTATCCGACAAAGAAATAGTTTTTTTTTTTTAAATCGGACTCTTAGAAGCAGAGATGTTGAAAAAAAAGAGATACACTTCTACGCCCCCTGGCGGAGAAACCGTGCATTATTTTAAGAAGAAAATATTCCGAAAAGCTCTATCGACGTTAGTGGCATTGGTCCACGAAAGATATTTTTCAAGCAAGATTTTAGAAGCCCAGATTTTTTTGCAAATACATCAAAAGTAGAATTTGACACTTACGCCCCCTGGTGGCCAAACCTTTCTTTACCAAATATTACAAATTATATGCAAAGCATTTCCCATTAGCAGCTATATTCGGTGCAGAAAGAATTTTCCAAATCGGCGTTTTAGAAGAAGGTATATCAGGGAAACACAATTTACCTTTGCGCCCCTTAACCAAAGTCTATAAGTTACTTGAAAATTTTGAAATTATATGAAAAACATTTTGCACCGGAAACTCTATCGAACAAAGGATAAATGTTTCAAATCTGACTCTTAGAATTAAAGATATTGACAAAAATAAGATACACATCTATGCCTTCCGCGGAGAAACAATGCATTATTTTAAGAAGAAAATATTCCGAAAAGGTTTATCAACATGAGTGGTATCGGTCCACGAAAGAATTTTTTCAATCGAGATTTTAGAAGCAAATACATCAGATGCAAAAGTTAACACTTACGCCCCCTGGTGGCCAAAGCATTTTTCACCAAAAATTAAAAATTATATGTAAAAGATTTCCGACCAGGAGCTGTATCAGGTTCAGTAAGAATTTTTCATATTGGAATTTTAGAAGCAGAGATATCAGGGAAAAATCAATTTAATTTTACGCCCCCTAGAGGAAAATCTATGCGTAACTTGAAAGAGTGACTATGAAATTAGTCTTCGACATAATGGAATGGAAATGTAAGTTAATTTTTTCAATCGGATGTTTAGAAGCAGATATATGGAATAAAATGTATTTTGAAATCGATATTATGTGCATTTACCCCCCCCCCCTCTAGCTGCGAAATTGGGCAACCTAAAAAGAAAAAAAAGACTAAATGAAGCATCATCATTCGCGCATTTCAAGCTTCCCAATGCAAAAAGAATTTTTCAAATCGGACTAATAGTTGCAGGGATATGGTGTTCACAGGCAGACGGACGGACAAACCGGTAACATGAGCGCGACCTTTTTTGCAAAAGACGTGCTATTAATTGCTAGAAGCGTTCAAAATGATAGTGTTCTTACCCACTTCTACTAGAGATGAGTAAGCAGTGTTTTCTTCTCCCCGTGGTACATATTCTACATCACTGTACTAATTTTGAATGACATACACTGCTGGCCACCCAGAATGCAACACCAAGAAGGAAGCATCTGATTGGCCTGAAATTCGCAGCATGCGTAGCACGCGAGAGGATATGCAAACGATTAACATTGCAGGTCATATGCAAATCATGTGCGCCCGGCACGCCACCGAGAAGCACTATAAGAAGGGCGCACAGAAGGCGGGGTGTAAGTAGTGGAAGTGTGTTGTGCTGCCGGACCTGTGCATGGGAAGCTTCCTGATGCCTCTTCGGAGAATACGGCAGTCATTCTAGCACGTTTCGGAGTTCGACACAAGAAGAATAGTGGCTTATCGCGACAACGGTTTATCGTACCGAGACATCGGCGCCCGTGTGGGACGAGATCCAGCCACAATGAGGCGAGTATGGATTCGTTGGGTGCAGAAGGGACGGACGGACCGCCGTGAGCGATTGCCGCTGCCGCAGCCGCGGCACACCACCGAACGAGAGGACCGGCATGTTGTGCGGCGGGCATTGACGACTCGCACCGCCACATCACGAACGTTAGCGCAAGAATTAGGATGTGTTGCGCAACAACCTGTGTCAGCACATACCATTCAACGTCGTCTGCAGAAGCGGAGACTTGTCGCACGGCGCCCATTGCTCCAATTACCATTGACGTTACACTACCGGCGAGTGCGGCGACAGTGGGCCGTTGAACGCCGCACCTAGGCTACGGAATGGCGCGACATTGTCTTCTCCGACGAATCCCGCTTCTGCCTGAAACACCACAATGGTCGGATCCGCGTGAGGCGGCACCGCGGCAAGAGACTGTATGAGACCTGCATTATGCATCGCGATACCGGTCCGTCGCCTGGCGTTATGGTTTGGGGCGCAATTGGATGTGACACCCGCAACCCTCTGGTACGCATCGCCGGTAAACTCAACAGCCACCGCTACATGTCCGACGTTTTGGAGCCTGTAGTCTTCCCTTACCTGCAGGATCTGCCAGCGGCTACGTTTCAACAGGACAATGCGCGCCTGCACGTGGCACGCATCGTGCAACAATTCTTCACGGCCCACCAGGTGTCACTGCTGCCGTGGCCCGCCTGTTCTCCCGATATTTTGCTTATCGAACACGTCTGGTCGCTGATCGGCAACCGAGTGGCCCGGCAAGCACCACCCGCGGCTACGCCTGATGAACTGTGGCAACGTGTGGAAGCAGCCTGGACCGACATACCCCAAGCCCACATCCAAAGTCTCTTTCGTTCGATGCCGCGGCGTGTAGCGGCCGTTATTGCCAGCCATGGAGCCCACACGAACTATTGTTGTCTGCGTGTTCCGCAAGTTCCACGGGCCTGTAAGCTCAATCGTTTCATCTTTGTATCTGTTGTTATGTGTCCAGTAAATCTGTCTTTGCTATCTCGTGTCCTTCCAGGTGTTGCATTTTGGGTGGCCAGCAGTGCAGATTCATTTGTTCCTTTTTTAAGGGGATTAGTTTGAGAGCTAAACTGTAGAGTTAGAAATCTGCGAGGGCCTGAGCCGCCACGGCCCTCCAGCCGGGCCTATACTGGAAGATTTAGCCTTTTGCTCCAGGATAAAATAATGAAATTTCGACTCCAAAAAATAAAGACTAACTCGTTAAATAATCGGATCGAAAAGTTCACTGAACAAAGATCCCGTCTGCCACTGGATGCACTGATTAATGACAGCTAAAACCGAGCAGCCTAGGTGTAAGGATGATAGTCTCAAATGCCTCGGTTTATTTCTTTAGAGATTGAAATCAAATGCTGTTTTTGCTTTGCTGGCTTTAGCTACTCAAACACGTGACTTTTTTTCTTTTCCGAAAAATGTTTGCATGAACAGAGTTTTCAGCTTGACGAAACCAAAACCAAAAAGAACGTCTGGTGACAATCGTTGCTACAACGCAGATGAGGAAGTTCCAAATATTTGTTTACGTTTTTGAAGATCAAGAGCTACCTTCTTTACACTGAAAAGCAATTGAATTAGAGACAGCTGGCGTTATGCAAATGTGGCGCTGTGGGTGGCCCTGTAAACGGAAACGACATGACCTATGCAGCGATCCGACAATATAAGTAGTGATGCGACGGGAATCAGTAAGAGTCGGACGCAGTATGGGTAAGACGAAGGATCTAAGCGCATTTGATCGTGGGCAAATTGTCGGGGCCCGACGAATAGGACACTCAATCTCGGAAGTCGTACAGGCACTGGGATTTTCACGAGCTACTGTGTCACGGGTGCACCGTGAGTACATCGAATCCGGTAAAACCATCCCTGCAAGGGCCAACTGCCGTGCACAACAGCGGACGGATGAGCGTGGTCATCGTCGGCTAGCTTGCTTTGTAATAACGGATAGACGGGCGACAGTGCAAGAAATCACTTAGAAATTTAACACTGGTGCACCAAAACGTGTAAGCAGCCACACCATCCAGAACCATCTCCTCGCTATGGGGTACAGAAGCCATCGTCCCACGAGAGTACCGGTGCTGACCGCACATCACATGGTACAAAGATTAGCATGGGCGCGGGAACATCGCCACTGGACCCTAGACATGTGGGAAAATGTTGCCTGGACTGATGAGTCAAGATTCACGTTGGTACATGCGGATGGCAGGATACGAGTACGGCGCAAACCACATGAAGCGATGGATCCTTCTTGCCAGAAGGGTACTGTTCAAGCTGGTGGGGGTGGCATTCTCGTCTGGGGACTATTTACGTGGACGGAAATGGGACCCCTGGTACGTGTGACATCGTCCCTCACAGGTCAACGTTACCGGGATATCCTGGACGACCATTTGCTTCCGTTTGTATTTGTTTACGGATTTGGGGATCCAGGGCTACCTTGTTTATACTTACGCGTAGAAGAGGAAAAAGCCTTTACATTTGTAACAGAAGTATGTAGTCAGGTCAAAACCTCATAAGTAGGAGGAATTCCTATGAGAAGTAGGGCGTCCTTCTAAGTTAGATTCAGTTTACTGAACTAAAAAGAACGTCTGGTTACATTCGTTGTTGCAAATGAGATAAAGAATTATAACGAATTGAATTTCTCCGTTATTTTTGGTCTACGTCGGGATTCGAACCCGAGGCCGCTTATTCCGGAACAAGTTGCTCTACCAACTGAGCTACGCAGACATTGATTCTAATTGCTATCTGCCTTTATGTCGTGTGCGTCCTTCTGGCAGGTACGTCACATCTCCTGGTACGTTACATCATCTCCCCCTTATTTTTCTTTTTTTCTTTCGAAGTGCTGCTCATATTTTTCCTATCTCGCGGTGTGGAAATAACATCACACCAATGCGAGATTTTGAACGGCCGGGTCATCCGGATAGTTCGGGCGCCATTATAACGAATTGAATTTCTCCGTTATTTTTGGTCTACGTCGGGATTCGAACCCGAGGCCGCTTATTCCGGAACAAGTTGCTCTACCAACTGAGCTACGCAGACATTGATTCTAATTGCTATCTGCCTTTATGTCGTGTGCGTCCTTCTGGCAGGTACGTCACATCTCCTGGTACGTTACAGAATTATTTACATGTTTGGGGATCGACAGCTATTTTGTTTATACGTAGTTACGTGTAGAAGAAGAAAAGCCTTTACATTGTAACAGAAGTATGTAGTCATGTATAAACCTCATATGTAGGAATAATTCCTATTCGAAGTGGTACGTCTCTATAAGTTAGATTTCGTTTATTGAACTAAAACGTACGTCTGGTTGCATTCATTGTAACAAAGGAGATGAGGATTTGCTAAGTATTCGTCTACATATTTAGGGATTGAGAACTGTCTTGTTTATACTTAGGTATAGGCGAGGGAAAGCTTTAAAATTTGTAACAGAAGTATGTAGTCAGATCAAAACCTTATGTGTGGAAGAAATTCCTGCAAGAAATGGCACGTCTCTCTAAGTGATATTCCGTTTACTACTTCAATTCAGTAGAGCACCTTTGTTTCCCTAGAGCAGAGGATCTTCAAGCTTTTTCTGAATCGTTGGCAACATGATAAAATGGGATGGGACTCGCCGGAGACATGAAAAGGAAGAGAAGAAACACATTTGTTTAATATGAATATCGACCGTTTCCGAGTGGTTTTGCATTTTAAAACGTATCTCTCGGGTTAAGAAACGGTGCATTTAACATGATATCTGTGTAACAAATAATTCCGGAGTAGGTACCAGATATGCCTACATTATACAGTAGTCTTTCGAAATTTCAGTTATAAAATTTATCCTGCTTAACTCATAGCAGATTTGAGAATTCAAGTCCATACGATATTCAAGGTACCTAGGTTTTAATTTTTCCATTTGGAAAATATATTTTTTCTTCATTTTGGAATTTCCTTTGTGGGCAACACATCACTGGCCATTAGAAAGCGCGAAGTGGGCCACGGGTTGAAGACATCTGCTGCTCTAGAGGAAGCCTTGCGTTATATTAACAATAAACGGCAAAGCATGCTTAATAAAAATATGAAACGGGCCGAGGAGCGCGTTGAAATGCAAATTTTGAGCCGGGCCGGAATCGGGGTGGTTCCCAAAATTTCGGGACGGAGTTTGGCCGGACTTTCAGAAGTATGACCAGTGCACACCTCTACTGTAGAGATCTTCCGAAATGCAGCTAAAACAACTACAGCCAGTGGAAGAATGCCTTTCTTATGAACAGAATATCTCAGCAGAAGGTTCATGATGATATGATGCAGACATTAAAGGATAAGGCTGTTACATATTTCTCATTTGTCAAAGGTTTCGAGGAATTCCGTTGCGGAAGGGAACCTTGTGATGATGCAGAACACTCTAGATGATCCTTCCCACCCACCTTTGATGAAAATACCAACTGCGTGCGTGACTTCGTAATGCAATACAGAAGAACAACTGCTCATTATATATATATATATATATGCATACAACGGCTGTTCTATAAAAACTGAGAATAAAATCATTGAGAATGAAGAAATACAGGTACAGCAAAAATTTATATTATCCTTTCCCAAAGTATCTTCCCTCGGATGATATGCAACGGTCCCATCGATCAGCCCACTTTTCAAGGTATGTCGCGACGGCAATTTGTGGAAGCTGATTTAGCGACCCCTGTACAGGTTGAATAACGTCAGCATCTGTGCTGAATATTGCGCCACGGAACGTCTCTTTCATTGCTGGAAAAGATTAGAAATCGCATGGGGAGAGTTCACGAATGTAGGCAGGTTGTGACATGATTTCAATACTGCTGTTAAGAAACTCTTGAACACAAGCAGTCGCACGTGGGCGGACGTTATCATGGTGTAGGGTCCGCTTGCCCACCAGTTCCGGTCGATTAATCGATATGTATCGTCGCAGACGCTTAAAGACTTAAATGTAATACTCAGCATTGAAAGTAGTTTGTGGAGGAACGGTAGACTACACCTTTATAATCAAAGAAAATTAGCATCATCACCTTCGCGGCGGATTTGGTTTGGCGGACGTTTTTTTGGAATGAGGCGAACCTGTGTGGTTCCAAACCCTCTTTGCGCGGCTCCGTGAGGTGGCCGAAATAGTGGACCCATATTTCATCGGCAGTTATTACTGTGTTTAGAAAGTTCGGATCTCTTGCAACCATTTGTTTCTACTCATGACACCCATGAACTGTGCTTAACAATTGTTCTCTCGTCTGGTGATGAGGTACGCATCTGGAACACACACGATGCAGCAGTAATTTGTTGCGTGGAATACGGAATGCCGTCGTTTTTGAAATATTAGTTGACGCCGCTATGTATTCGCACGTCATTCTTTGATCTTCTTGCAGAATTTCCCAAACAGTGTTAACAATACACTCCAGTCCTGGGAGCTAGTTCTGCCGACAAACGCCCCTTTTTGAAATCATGGTGTCATCTAAAAATCGTTGACTCACCCAAACGTATACCTTTGTAAGCTTTGTTCATTAAATCAAAGTTTGTGAAGCTGTTTTACCCAAACGATAGAAAAATGTTATCGCTCAAGGATATTCTATTCTTAACTCTGAATCACTCACCTCCATAGCTGTATGGCGAAATGCAGACGTGTCTTAAACGACTGCGCAATAACAATACCTGAATCGTCTGCTACGGCTAATAACTATTGCCATAGATTCTTCCTTAATTCAGTTAGTCACCTGCGTGGTTATTTTTCACCTTAGCTCTGTTGCCAACTCAAGAAAAATTACTCTCAGGTTTTATGGAACGGCCTTTGTATATATGCACATGTGTATGCATTTGCGACTATTTCAGTTGGCGGTCTCGATTCAGTCCTGGCGAATTCTTGGTAGATGTTAGAGAAGTTCTCACAAAAGCCACAGACATGCAGATTTGGTACGTACGTAGCCATTTACAGAGCTTCTGATAGTATTGAATTTTAGAGAGTTTCATTCGATCCTTTGATTGGGTGAAAACAAATTATGTGCTATTTTATGTTGTTGTTTTTATGGTGAGGGGAGGGGGAGCGGGATAGAGACTACCGTGAGCAGCTCAATGACCTGTATGCAGCCTTTCGTCATTAATATGTGGCACTAGTTCCAGGGAAGAGATAGAGCCAGTTCCATAAGATATACAGACGGCACCTATGCCTCATTACGAACAAGAACCCGGGCATAACCAACGCCCCCTAAAACTGAAAGCCTACAACTGATTCATTACGTCATCGTAAGTGGACAGCGTGCTTATTTCCAAGACTTGTCAGACAAAGAGAACATGGAGTTTCTGGTGTAGTCTGTACGGGTAGAACAGTAGATGTTCAAATCTAAGCTGTATTTGTGTATACCAAAACCGACAGGGTTTGTGATATACAACTACAGGCGGCTGAGCTATGCCACTTGCCACAACTATTAATTTTTTTGTCGCTAAACGACGTCCATAAACGACGAGCATATGTAAAATCCGTTGTTCAATCTGTTAATACTCGGACTATTCTCGTCGATAAAGGAACATGGAAAAAGAAAATGTGGTCCACTTGTCATGATGTCATAAAGCAGTTGCAAAGCTTTCAGTTACAGGGGGCGTTGGTCCAGCTCGGACGAAAGTTCTAAAGCCAACACCTCAGAATGTTCGACCAGCGGGAGCTGCTATTTGACATTTTGTCTAGTTCACATCAATTATCCTTTTTTATTTGTTTGTTTGCTTGTTTCGGGTTTAATGACAACCCTGAGTAACTTTTAGGAACTATAAACAGTCACTTGTCACTAATTTTAGGCCACTGCTTCCAGCCAGCACTGTAAGACAAATACAATACCAATGTCTGGTACGGGACCCGAACCCTCGCCCATCTCGGACAAATGGTGAAAAGTGAGAGTTTCAGATTATTTGACACTTTGCAAAGCTGTAATTAACCTCATATGCCCTGTATCCAAAGGGAGACAAAATTGTTCTCCTTATCACTTAATTATGTAAGAGAGTTATCCCCGTCTTATCTTGTGCAGTCATAGAGATTTCCAATGCGCATGGGCAAAAATTGGAATTTAGTTGTCATAGTCCTCGATGTATTGGTTTGGTTGATTATTTCCCTATATCTCATTATATTATCATGTTTCGTATGGAAATATGACAGCTTTTTTCTCACCAGTGATGTATCTTGTCCTGTGTGGCCCAAATCAGAAAATTTAAAAATTCTGTAAGAAGTAAAAAAACAAAACAAAAAACGCAAGTATTTACAATCGAAAACGGTTATGAAAACATCGAAATTTATGTGTCACAAACAAGCATCGTACTAACCGATGAAGAAATTAAATTACATTTGAAGGAGTACAATACACAGGGCTTTTACTGGAACTGAACTTCATTTTTTACGCTCGTAGGTTGAAGAAGCGTATGTGCTCCAGCTTTGTCCGTCAGTCCGTCCGTCCGCACGATAACTCACGTGAAAATGATTCGATTTCGATAAAATTTTAGTGTGTGGTACGGAACGACCTGCGGACGATCCTTATTGAAAATGGGTAAAGTAGGGTCAAACGTCAGGACATAGGAACTGGATCCATTCCATTGCTTTATGCATCATAACTTGCGTAAAAATGGTTCGATTTCGATGAACTTTTAGTATGTGGTAGGGAACCACCTGGGAACGAACCCTATTGAAAATGGGCGAAATGGGGTGAAAGGTCAGGACACTGGAGTGGGATTCATTCCATTGCCCTTGTGCATCATAACTTACCTAAAAATGCTTCGATTGCGACACAACGTTATCATGTTGTTCCGGAGGTATAGTGAAACCGGTTCTGCTGAATATCAACTAAATCGGGTCAAAGGTCATTGCACAAAAGCAAGATTTATTCCACAGCCATTATTCTCATAACTTGCGTAAAACTACTTCTATTGCGACAAAACTTTAGTATGTTATTCCTGACGTATAGTGAACCGGTTCTGTTGAATATCACCGAAATGGGGTCAAAGGTCAGGACACAGGAGCGAGATTTATTCCATAGCCATTATCCACATAACTATAGTAATAATTTCTGGTATGTTGGAAAGCGTATCATAATAAATGCATTGCATGATTTTACTAACTTGTCTTAAAATACATGAATTCATAGGACTCACGCACATTCGTAATTTACATAAAAAAAAATTGAAGATTAAGATGAAGAAATTTGTTATTTTCTTCTGCTTCCTCTTCGTCCAAAAGAGCTCCTCTGAATTATCCCCGGTTTTCGAAGTGACGGAAATAATTATTCGGGTGTTTTCTGATCTGACTTCATGAAACCGACTTACGGTCAAGAACCTCACTAATTGCAACTTTATTTTCTTGAACATAATCTTTCTTCTTCTGCACTTGGATTCATTTTATCTTTCCTATTTACTTTTCCAATATTGTTTGTGTTTCGGATGTAACAAACTCACCCTTTGTACTACTGATATACGCACGGTCGAGTCACATTATTGTGACCACCAGCTATTATCCAGAGTAACCGTCGTGTGTAGCGCGGACAGCAGCTAGACGGGCTGGAAGTGAATCAATAAGGTGCTGGAAGGTGTACACAGGTATTTGGAGCCATGCTGACTGCAGTGCATCTGACAGCTGCTGGAGGGTGCGTGGTAGAGCATCCATAGAGCGAACAACACGATCGAGGTGGTACCACAGATGCTCAATTGGGTTTACGTCTGGGGAATTATTGTGCCAGGGAAGTACTTTGAAATCTTCATCGTGCTCTTCCAACCACTCTGGGACATTTCTATCTGTGTGACACGTCGCATTGTCGTGCTGGAAGATCCAATCCGCGCAAGGGAAGACAATCAGCATGTATGGGCGTACGATGTATGCAAGAATAGATTAATAACGAATGGGTCCATAGTGCCTTACAAAGGTATGAGTGGACCCAGAAAAGGCCACGAAAACATTCCTTAGACCATAACGCTGCCCCCACCAGCTTGTGTTCTTTCAGCAATGATTGCAGTGTGTTTATTCTCTGATGTTTCTTGCCTTATTACCCAACGTCCATCCGTTCGATGAAGCAGAAAACGTGACTCATTGGAGAATGCTATGCCTAGCCAATCAGCGGAGGCCCACTCCGATACTGTCATGCAAATGTAAGCATTTTATGACGATTCACCTTCGTTAGCAATGGTGTAATGACCATTCTCCTGCATCGGAGCCCCATACGCAGCAGGGTTTGCTGAAGTATCGTTTTCGACACACTTCCGGTAGCCCCCTGGTTCATTCGGCCAGTGAGTTGCTGCTGCACTGTATCGTGTCAATCGGCCCTCACGCGTCTTCAAAAGCCGACGTTCACCTCTCACATCAGTGGCACGCGAAGCTCGTGTCATTTGCTCCAATCACGATACACTTTTACCACAGCAGCACGCGAACAGTTCACAAACTGCGCTGTTTCAGAAATACTGCCACCCTTGGCCCGAAAGAAGATAATCATTCCTTTTTGCAAATCTGATAAATCGCTCTTTTTATCCATGAGAACGGCGAGTGATATGTTTTCCGATTGCCTACAGCGCACCTTATATACCCTCCAAACCAGATCACGACACGTGCTTTATTTCATTGGCTACGCGCTGTTGACGTCAAAAGTAACAGGCGGTCACAATATTGTAACTCGACTGTATACATCCAGATCGCACATATACAAGTTTAGGTATCAGATCTGCGCATCAATTCTTATACATAGGAGCAAGTGATCGTCATTATCAGCACAATCAACAAAAGCAAAGAAGCTCTCTCCTTTGCACAGACTCTCTGGGGTATTGGAGACTTTCTTCTCACAGTTTCACTGCTTCCATTTTCATACACTTTGTGAGGATAGAAGTTATTCAAGATAACTCTATATTTTTAAAAATCATCGTTCACACGGGAGACACGGGCAATACTATCTCTCCGAATATTCCACTTAGGCAAGCGGCCTCCTCCTAACAACCCACTCTTGGAACTTCTATTCCTCTGCCGCCTATCTCGTTTGTTTTTGCGTAATCACCTTGTGGAAAGGTGATCTGTTCAAGGAGCAGAACATCTACGGCAAAAAACTAGCCCGCCAGAAACTTTCTTTGAATTTTCAGATAATCAGTTTTGAAAAAAAAACTGGTAAAAACATGTGACCCATGTTGTTCTTTTTAAGTTACCATAAGAATGACAAGAAATATGACACCGAATTTTCGGTTCTAATGAACACGTCTCTGAATCCGTTCTGACGAGAATTAAATTTATCAAATGGTGAAAATCTTCCAAATGCGTGGAGACAATGTAAATAGACAAAGCCATCGCTCTTTTCCCCAACCGAACAATTGCATTTTGACACCGCTGAGATCAAATCCCAGATTTCCCGATAACTAGCGGAGTGCATTTGCTTTACGCTAAGGTGCCAACAATCCACGGCGCTATGTGTGTTTATCTGTTAGCATCTGACTTCACACATAGCGTCGTGAACATCTTTCAAATACACATAGCGTAGAAATGGTGAACATCTTCCAAATACGTGGAGACTTTGTCTATTTGCAATGTCTCCACGTATTTGGAAGATGTTCACCATTTCTCTCGCCTTTGGATTTATTAACTATATTTAAATAGATTGTGCCGTTAAGCCCTGCCAGATGAAAACGTCTCAGTTGCTGAGCCCGTCCCTGCGGTTATGTGAAATCAGATGCTGACAGATAAACACACGCAGCGCCGTGGATTGTTGGCACCGCATTGTAAAGCGAACGCACTCGGCTAACTATCGAGAGATCTGGTATTCGATCCCAACGGTGTCGAAATACAATTTATCGGTTGCTGTGTGTTAATGAAAGAAAAACGTAGAAAGAGCGATGACTTTGTCTATTTAAATTTATCAAAGCTATTCAAAGTCAAGAGAACTCGTTAGGAAAACGATCAACCGGTTTCAACAATCTATTAAACATCCAGAAATAGAAACATCTACATAGTTTTACCAGCGGCTAAAATGAATGTTACGAAAATTAACAATTGGAGAACGAAACGTTTCTCATAACACAAGGAAGATAAATATCAGAGACAAAGAGATTTTTAAATCTAAAGATTAAAAAACGAAATACAGAAAAGGAAATACAGTACAAGTCTACGTCTGCTAGCGGAATAATTTTGCATAATGGAAACGCTGAAAATAGGCGAAAAATATTCTTCATGGAAAAAGCTACGCTAAGGGAAAAAAGCTTTTCAAATACGTCTCCTGGAAGAAGAGATAGCGAAAAAAAGGTTTCGATCTTTACACACCTACGGGAAAATCTTTGCATCATTTAAAGAAGAAAATGTTCCACATCTCTATTGTAAGCATACAATTTCTCAATAGTATCTTTAGGAGCTACGATATAGCTGCAAACTGAAGTACACAAAGACCATCAACCGTCAGAAATGCGAACTATAAAATTCCACATATACTAGCTTAAACTGTTCTACAAGGTAAATGGGTTCCGGTGTTGAAAGAAGTTTTTAAACCGGACTTGTGGAAGCGGAGACATTGAGAAAAGCAGATTAAGATTTTGCGCCCCCTGGAGGAAAATCCATGCATTACTTTAAGAAACAAGTTAGTAATATCATGCAATGCATTGATTATGATACGCTTTCCAACATACCAGAAATCATTACGTTATTACTCAAGTTATGATGATCATCATCATCATCATTGTCAACCATTATCAATCCACTGCTGGACGAAGGTCTCCCAAGTTTCCTCCACAACGGTCTGTCTTGTGCCAGTCTCCTCCATGTCACTCCCGCATATTTACGAATTTCATCCACCCATCTCCCATGTGGTCTTTTTCTGGGTCTTTTCCTGTCCCTTGGAATCCAATCTAAAATTTCGGCTGTCCATCTATGGTCTGTCCTTCTGGCAGTATGTCCAGCCCATTGCCATTTCAGGGATTTAACTCTGATCATGATGTCTTCCACTCTCGTCATTTTTCGGATCCACGAGTTCCTCTTCTTATCTCTCCTGGTTATACCAAGCATGCACCTCTCCATGCTGCTTTGAGTTGTCTGCAGCCTTTGTATGTCTCTTTTAGTTAAGGTCCACGTCTCTGCACCATACGTAAGCACTGGAAGGATGCATTGATCAAACACTTTTCTTTTAAGACATAATGGCACATTGCTCTTGAAAATTATGCTGTTTCTTCCAAAAGCTCTCCAGGCAAGTTTTGTACGCCGATTAATTTCTTCATCAATGTGACCCTCACTTGATATCTGCTGTCCAAGATAAACATACGTATCTGTTATCTCCAGTTTTTCTCCATCAATCGATAAATCTTCATTTCTTGTAAAAGCATTGAACATCACTTTTGTCTCCTGAAAGTTCATTTTTAATCCCACTTCTTTACTCTTGTCAGCAAGTTCCTGGATCATACTCTGCAGCTCTGATGGGGTAGTTGCAAAAATGACTACGTCATCAGCAAAACGAAGGTGGGTTAGATAATCTCCATTAATCTTTATCCCTTTGTTTTCCCAGTTCAGTGATTGAAAGACATTTTCCAATGTGGCATTAAAGAGCTTCGGAGATATGGTGTCACCTTGTCTCACTGCCTTTCCAATTTTTATGTGTGTTGTATTTTCAAACAGCCGAATCTTTGCACTTGCATTTTCATAGATGTTATTAATAATATTAATGTATGCATCTTCAATACCGCAGGATTTCAGAGCCGTGGTAACTGCTGATGGTTTCACCGAATCAAAGGCTTTTTCATAATCGATAAAAGCCATGCACAATGGAAGTTCATATTCCCTCGCTCTTTCAATTAGTTCTCTCAGTACATGGATATGATCTATTGTGCTGTAGCCACTCCTGAATCCAGCTTGTTCTCTCGGTTGAGCCATGTCCAGTGTTACCTTCAAGCGGTGTGAAAGAACTTTAGTGAAGATTTTATAAACCACTGATAGGAGGCTGATAGGTCTGTAGTTCCTGAGATCCTCAATGTCACCTTTTTTATGTAGCAGGATCATTGTAGCATTGTTCCAATCCTCAGGAATCTTCCCTTCATTAAGGCATCGAGTGAAAATTTGGGCGAGTACTGTTTCGATTTCTCCACTTGCTTCTTGTATGATGTCTATAGTAATTCCATCTGCTCCTGGAGCTTTCCCCCGCTTCATGTTCTTGATTGCATGAGCAACTTCTGCTGGGAGGACTGGAAGAACTCTGGTACCTTTCATGATGTCTGGAGTACATGTATCATCCCTTTCATATAATTTGGAGTAGAAATCTTTCACTCTTGTCAAAATTTCGCCTCTATTTCTTGTTATAGAACCATCTTCTTTTCTCAGAGCCATAATCTGTTTTCTTCCCTTACTGAGATGTCCCTTTGCTATCTTTAGGCTTTGGTTGTTTTCAATTGCTTTCCTCACTAGCTCACAGTTGAATTTCCTTACGTCTTCAGTGATACTTTTTCGTGCTGTCTTGCATAGCTCTATATATTCCACTTTGGAAGTCACATCTTCTTCAGTTGTCCTCATCTGTCTTCTTTTTTGCATCAACATTTTGGTTTTTCCTGATAATTTGTTTACATGCAACTTGTTCTTAGACCCAGCTAATTTTGTTGCTGTTTCCATAAGAGCTTTGGTTACTTTTCTGTTAACTTCCGAAATATCCACTTCTTCCGATGTTAGGCCTTCTAAAGCAGAGAATCTGTTCTTCAGTTCCAACTTGAAAGTATTATGGTGTTTTTTAAGGTTGGTTATGTCAATACATTTTGTTTGTCTTATGAGCTTGCCACGTTCCAGTTTAGTGTTGAGGTGCATCTTACATCTCACCAATCTATGGTCACTACCTGTGTTGAACTTGTTTAGCACACTGCAGTCTTCGATGACGAATTTTTTGTTACACATAATAAAATCAATTTCACTTGTCGTCCCAATTGGATGTCTCCATGTCCATTTCCTGTGTGGCTTTTTCTTGAAAAAGGAATTCAAGATGAAAAATCCTTCTGCCTCTGCAAACTCAACGAGAGTATTTCCACGCTGGTTTCTGTTGCCGTGACCGAATTTACCTACTGAAGTTTCATTCTGTTGCCGGTGCCCTATTTTTGCATTGAAATCTCCCATAATTATCTTCAAGTGCTGCTTACCTTTATTATTTAGATGACGAATTTCCTCATAAAATTCTTCAATTTCTTCTTCAGGATGACTTGTGGTGGGTGCATAAGTTTGAATAATCTGAGCCTGGTATCTTCTCGATAGTTGGATAACGAGTCGTGCAGCTCTGTCAGAGGAACTTTCAACTTCTACCACTTTATCCTTCAGTTTCTTGTTTATTATAAATCCAACACCACTAGTTCTGCCAGTATCTGTCCCACGATAATAGAAGAGATGTCCACTTTTCAGTTCAATGAGATCTTCTCCTTTTCTCCTTACCTCACTCAGCCCGACGATGTCCCACTTGATCCTTTGTAGTTCCTCTTCCAATTCAAGAAGCCTTGAATCAGAAGATAGGGAGCGTCCGTTGTAGGTAGCCAAGGTCAGCATCAAATGGCAGCCTAGTCCGGTCCTCCGGGGATTCTTAGCACCCTCTGCCTTCATGTCGCACTAGCCGCTGCCTTGGCCAGGTACATTCCAGCTGCCGGAGACTGAGGGCCAAGATTTAAGTTGTAGAGTCATTTTGGAGGTGTTTGGCCATAACTCACCACGCTGGCCAAGCGGGTTGGTGAGTGTGGGATAGCATTTCCTCTGATCCCGATGGTATAGTTATACCGCTATTTGCGGTCGTCAGAGCCCCTTTAGTGGGAACAGGATGCACCACGAGAAGGCGGGGTTGACATTTGTCAAGGAGAGGCTGTGATGTTACGCATCACCTGACCTTACATCCCTATGATGATAATGGCTGTAAAATAAATCTCGCTCCTATGACTTGACCTTTGACTCCATCTCGATGATATTCAACAGAACCGGTAAAGTATACTTCCGGAACAACATGATAAAGTTTTGTCTCAATCGAAGCATTTTTACCTAAGTTATAACGAATAACGGTGGTGGAATGGATCCCGCTTTTATGTCCTGACCTTTGACCCCAATTCGCCCATTTTTAATAGGATTCGTCCCCAGGTGGTCCCTTACCACATACTAAAATTTAATCGAAATCGAACCATTTTTACGCAAGTTATGACACATAAGGGCAATGGAATGGATCCCGCTGCCATGTCGTGATCTTTGACCCCATTTCGCCCTTTTTCAATAGGGTTCGTCTCCAGTTGGTCCCTTACCCCATGCTAAAATTTCATCGAACCCCAAAATTTTTAACGCAAGTTATGACGCATAAGGGTGGTAGAATTTATTCCGCTCCTATGTCGTGACGTTTGACCCCATTTCACCCATTTTCTATAGGGTTCGTTCCTATGTGGTCTCCTATTACATACTAAAATTTCATCGAAATCGAAACGTTTTTACACGAGTTATTGGACGAACAGACGGACAAAGCTGGAGCATATACGCTTCTTCAACCATCAGGACATGGGAGCGGGGTCCATTCCATTGACCTTATGTGTCTTATGTGTCGTTGGAAAGCGTAAAAAATGGAATGAAAATCATTTAAATTAAATTAAGAATCATATTGTATTTGGATTCCTTAAGTAAACCAGGAATTGGGGACATTAAATATTCAAATTACTTGTAATTGGGAAATCGTGAGATTTAGCGGTAACAAGATTTAGCGGTCGCTCGCTGACGCTTCTTGGACATTTACCAGGATGTGATATGCCTCGTCGCGTCGTTCACAAGCTGTCGGTCTGTACGCGTGTGAATAGCCTACATCGACTGCGGTCATCAATGGCGAGTGGTTGGCCACGGCTTTCCCTCTGGACGCTGATACGTCCGTCGATGTTGTACTCGAGGTACATCCTTGATACGGTTGCCCTAGGGATCCATAGGGTTCTTACTAAACGGGCAGTAAGGTGATCCATCTGTCTTGAGCGGACAATGTGTCCACGATCAAAGTCCCTCAAATCACCACATTCATGTTCGTCGATTGCGATACACTTTTGGGAAACCCCACTATCAGCGTATTTATCGCCTCCATTCGATTTGGGTCTGTTCCATTCGCCACAGGGGATGCCCATATCAACTGCCTATCACCCCTATCTCTAATGTTTTGTCTACTGAGTATATTTGCTGAATAAAACCTATATAATAGGAGACGTCTGTCTCTAATGCTCTGACGTCAATCAGTACTTGCAGCGCTATCTTCTTTTATCCGGTGGCCGAAATCGGAACTAGCAAGGGATCTTCACAATTTTGTGAATTCGATCGTTGAAAATGTATAGCACTAATCGATAGAGCACCTTAAAGAACCTCTAAAGAGACAACTTTTATCGGCGGACCGCTGATGAGACGAAAGCTACAGATGTTCAAAGTTCACAGAATCACTGCTATTAATGCATTTTCAACGGACATTGCAACTATTGTGAACTGTAAGGATGATTGTGTGATTCAGACAACAATGGGAGGAACAATGAGCACATTTTTAGAACTGTAGCGCAGGCTGTGCAGTTCGTGTTGACTGCAGCGCCTCCAGTGCCTAAAAACGGACATATCAAAAGAAAAATTTCGTCGAACGTTGAACTTACTTATGTCCATCCCTATTTACTGTCCGCCGATAAAAATCGTTGTTTCCTGCGTTTCTTTATGTGCTTACAAAATGATGATAAGCATTTTCAGTGATCGAATTCACAAAATCGTAAAGGTCCCTTGTAAGCTCCCCGCTATCGCACGATACGTAAAATCAAGAAGTACCGGAAAATATAATAAAGTTAGCGAGACAAACGGCATCTAACAGAAGTCATCACTCTTTCCACGTGTATTAGTGAGTCTCGGGAAAATTATCATCGGCCGCCACCGGGAATCGAACCTAGGGTCTTCCAGTCACGCGCCGGACATGCTACCACTGCACCACAGCGGCCTCGAATTCTCCAGACTCACATACGACTAACTGCCAAACCACATGTTCGATGTTCCTAATGCACGTCAATTGTGTGTATTAAGTCAAACGACTTCATCTGTGGCAACACACACGTGCTTGAACAACTATCTGCGACGTTTATTCTGTTACGTAGGTGTTAGCATCATTTTTATTACCTAAATTTTTTACATTGCATGATTTTTAACGTACTGTGACCGCCATTGACGGGTTAGAATCTATTAACCTATATAATAGGATACTGTCATGGGAATATTACGAACATTTTGTTGTTGATGACCTACCTTATAGACTGCCCATTAGTAATTTAACCATTTATTATAGTTATGTATATGTATTTTACGATTCGTGTTATGAAAACTTCAGTCCCAGTTTTTACATCCATGCATGGCATGAGATTTGAGCTAGTTTCATTATAAAAAGCCTTCACTGTTCCAAAGAAATTAGCTCGTTTAGGGAACACACGCGGTATTAACCGATTGCCATCTTTGCGTCGGAGATGAGCTGACTTCTTTTTTCTTTGTTTCAGTTATTTTTAGCAGTTTTCTTTAGAAGCTTTTACTATTCCAGCTATTCGTACTAAAAATAAAAGTTCGATTCAAAGTTTCTTCCGTTTATGAATGTTGCATAACAAAACACTCTTAGGAAATATTAAAGCTATACTTTTTAAAAGTTACGTTGCTTAACTGAAGGAAAGAGCGAGTTATAAGACACTTGAATTTCTGATGCAGACTTCAGGAACAACGTGAGGAGATAACAGCATCCTCTTTTCAACATTTTCATAATTTACATTTTTGATAACTTGTCAAGCGGCACCCATTCTGCTTATCGGAAACCCGTTGTGAAGTGCGCGGGTAATGCATCCCGTCGTCAATCTTCCTGAATTCATAATGTACACTCTTGAGTAGCAAGAATATTACGTCAACATGTCACATAAATGAAATTTAGAAAGACATTGTCTTTTTAAGGATAAGATAGGACGTCGCTGTCATGGCAGAAAAGAAAACAAATATAATTGCGGTTTAAGTACGAATGTGTTCAAAGTCTTTTAATGTACTCGTCGCAAAATCCATAGCTTATAAAAAGGAGAGCTGTCCGCTTACCGTTAGTTGTAAAAATATGGGAAAAGGTACAATCTGAACTAAAAATATTGCTAAAAACTATATAACTTTGGGGAAATTTTGATGTCATTTTTAAAATGTATAAAGTGGCATACAAGCTCTCGACAGCTGATGGCATAAGCAGTATTAAATTTTTGGAGCCATTGACATTAACAGGATAGGGACCTTTAGGGGACTGGCATATAGAGATGTTAGTATAGAGTCACACACACACGCACACACACACACACACACACACACACACACACACACAAATTACGTCCTGTGCAGTTTTCCATCGGTCATCCGCGAGCAATAGTTCAACTTGGAGTTTGAAGAATTTTCAAAGAATATTAGTTTATTCTTTTATATATCCCCTTTTACACTGAACCAGCAACTTAATCGGAACACCTACCTACCTAATAACATGTTTGGCGTAACTCGGCTTTTAAAACAGCCTCGATTCGATATGGGATGGATTGAGCTAGATGCTGATTTCGTTTTACTACTGCCGAGCGGATGTCATAGCTTTTGTCATTTGCCTAATTTTTGCTGATAGTTTTTGAATGGCTATCTCAATTTCTTCCCAAAGATGTTCGATTGAGTACAGCTCTGGGGAATGTGGCGATCATTTTAGTTCTAGGGAGACCCTGTTGTGCTCCTGGAACCACTGTGTGGCGATCCGAGCTTTGTGACACGGCGCATTATCCTTTTGGAAGTAGCTCCTTTCCATCAAGAAACACCATGCACATGTGTGAGTGTTCCTGGTCCGCATCGATGTTAAGATACCGCGTGGCATCGAACTGCTGTTTCAGATCTAATGCAAAACACAATGTTCGCCATGAAAACGGATCTCGGATCATTACATCGCCTACAGCAGATTGTACATTTAACGCCAAGAAACTAGTTGCACTTAACGCTAGGCAACTAGGAAACTCGTTAACACTTAACGAAAACCCTTGAAGACACTAAACACTTGCACTTGAAAGCACTAAGAAACTAAACACTTGAAAGCACTAGGAAATAAACACTAGGAAAACACTAACACTTAAAAGCACTTGGAAACTAAACACTTGAAAACACTAAGAAACTAAACACTAGCACTTTAAAGCACTAGGAAACTAAAAACTAGGAAAACACTAACATTTGAAAGCACTAGGAAACTCAACACTGGGAAAACACTAACACTCGAGACACTAACACTTGAAACACCAACATTTGAAACACTAACATTTGAAACGCTAACACTTGAAACACTAACTCTAGGAAAACACTAACACTTGAAAGCACTTGGAAACTAAACACTTGAAAGCACTAGGAAACTAAAAACTAGGAAAACACTAATACTTAAAAGCACTAGGAAACTAAACACTAAGAAAACACTAACACTTGAAAGCACTAGGAAACTCAACACTAGGAAGACACTAACACTGGAGACACTAACACTGGAGACACTAACACTTGAAACACTAACACTTGAAACACTAACACTAGGAAGCACTAACCCTTTAAAATACTGGAAAACTAATTTACACTTAACACTACGGAACGCCGGGCAACTAGGCGTGTTCGGTCAATCCACCAGCGTGTATTAACCGAAAACGTGATTCTTCGGACCATATGACCTTTAACCCGTCCTCAGTTGTCCAGATTTGATGATCCGGTGCCCATTGCAAACTAATTTGTCAGTTTCTTGCAGAGCCTATTGCTACACGAAGGGAAATTCAGCCATTTGCTCATTCGCGCTAAGTGCGGCGAAATGTGATTGCTGTAATTATCCACACGTACCGCTGTTGTATTGTGCAGTTATACTATATAACAGAATGTAGTTCGTCTGCTATTTCGTAAAATGCAACCCGAGTGATGTAGTGGTATAAGCGCTGGCTTCTGACCATTCGTCCGAGTTGTGTCCGGGTTCAAGTCCTGGTGAGGCATGGATGTTGTGTTTGCCTTACGTCACTGTATCTCTACCTTCCCTGTAATCAAGGTCTCTAACTTAGAGATGGGCAATTGTTTGAAGCCTTTAATACAGACATTTAACGTGGACCAGGAACATCAAACAAAGATCTTCGCTCTTTCCACGTTTATAAGTGACTCACGGAAAAATTCTCATTTTTCCGTGGAAAGAGCGAAGATCTTTGTTTGATAGACTACAGTGAGAAACTCGATAAGCCTATCGAGTTTCTCACTGTAGTCGTTAAACCCTCAATTTAAAAACAACAACCATCATACGCTGTTGCATTAGAATATCTGCTCTCAGGATGACGGCTGCTGCTTGTTTTGTGGTTTGCGCATCACTCATTCTACACTATTGATACTGTTGTTTTTGCATAGCCGAGAAGGTTTGCCGTCGATGAGATGCCTGCACCTGCGCCCCAATCGCGCACAATGATGCGTATTTCAAAGTCTCTTCAATCCCGAGTTTTTCCCGTATTACCGCCATTCGTGCTGCTACACGTCTGAATCCTTTGGAGTGGGGTGTTAATAAAACGATCTTAACGTGATAGCTGCGTATGAAAGTGAGGACGGTACGCGTCTGATTGCTCTTGGGTGTTCATAATAATTTGCCACTGCAATATATCATGATCATCAACCATTATCAATCCACTGCTGAATTAAGGTCTCCTCAAGTTTCTTCCACAACTGTCTGTTTTGAGCCAATCCCGTCCGTGTTACTACAGCATGTTTTCCAATTCCATCCATTCACTTCCCATGGCGTCTTCTTCTTCTGGTTCTTTATTTCTGCTTCTTAAAATCTAGTCTAAAATTTCAATTGCAGATCTCCGAGCCGTTCTTCTAGCAAGATGTCCAGCCCATTCCCATTTCAGGGATTTTTCTCTGATCATAACGTCTTTCACCCTTGTCATTTTTCTTATCCACGCGTTCCTCTTCTTATCTTTCCTGGTTTCACCAAGCATGCATCTGCCCATGCTTCTTTCAGTTGTCTGCAGCATTTATGTCTTTGCTTAGTTAAAGTCAATATCTAAGAGCTGGAAGAATACATTTATTAAACACGTTTCATTTAAGACGTAACGCATATTGCTCTTAAAAATTGTACTGTTTCTTCCAAAAGCTCTCCAGCCAAGTTTTATATGCCAATTAATTTATTCACCAATGTAACCCATGCTTGATATCTGTTGCCCAAGGTAAATGTAGATATGTGTTACCTCAAGCTTTTCCCCATCAATAACAAATTCTTCATTTCTTGAAGAAGCATTGTACATCAGTTTTGTCTTCTGAGAGTTCATTTTTAATCCCACATTTTTACTCTTGTCAGCAAGTTCCTGGGTGCATCTCTGAAGGGGTAGTTGCAAAAATAATTACGTCATCGACGAAATGAAGGTGAGTTAATTTATATCCATTCATCTTTATCCATTTGTTTTTCCAGTTCAATGATTGAAAGACACATTGCAATGTGGCATTGAAGACTTTGGGAGATATGGTTTCGCCTTGTTTCACTCTCTTTCCAAATTTTATTGGCGCTATATCCTCAAATAGCCGAACCTTTGTACTTACATTCTCATACATGTTATGAATAATGCTAATGTAAGCGTCTTCACTACCGCAGGATTTCAAAGCCAATGTAACTGATGATGGTTTCACAAGATCTAGGATACCATCATCATCATCAACAGTTATTAATCCACTGCTGGACAAAGGTCTTCCCAAGTTTCTTCCACAATGGTCTGTCTTGAGCCTGTCTCCTCCATGTCACTCCAGCATGCATTCGAATTTCACCCACCCATCTCCCATGTGGTCCTCTTCTGGGTCTTTTCCTGTCCCTTGGAGTCCAATCTAAAATTTCGGCTGTCCATCGATAGTCTGTCCTTCTGGCAGTATGTCCAGCCCATTGCCATTTCAGGGATTTAACTGTGATCATGATGTCTTCCACTCTTGTCATTTTTCGGATCCACGAGTTCCTCTTCTTATCTCTCCTGGTTACACCAAGCATGCACCTCTCCATGATGCTTTTAGTTCTCTGCAGCCTTTGTATGTCTCTTTTAGTTAAGGTCCACGCCTCCGCACCATACGTAAGCACTGGAAGAATGCATTGATCAAACCCTTTTCTTTTAAGACATAATGGCATGTTGCTCTTAAAAATTGTGATGTTTCTTCCAAAAGTTCTCCATCCAAGTTTTATACGTCGATTAATTTCTTCATCAATGTGCCCCTTACTTGATATCTGCTGCCCAAGATAAATGTAGGTATCTGTTGTTTCAAGCCTTTTCCGTCAATCAAGAAATCTTCTTTTCGTGTAAAAGCATTGTGCCTTCCTTTTGTCTTATGAAAGTCCGTTTTTAATCCTACTTCTTTACTCTTTTCGGCAAGTTATTGGATCATACTGTTCAGCCCCGAAGAAGTAGTAGCAAAAATGACTACGTGATCAGCAAAACGAAGGTGAGTTAAATAATCTCCATTAATCTTTACCCCTTTGTTTTCCCAGTTCAATGATTGAAAGACATTTTGCAATGTGGTATTAAAAAGTTTGGGAGATATGGTGTCCCCTTTTCTCACTCCCTTTCCAATTTTTATTGATGCGATATTCTCAAATATGTATGATGTATGCAGTGTATACACCCTACAACATAGAAGAATTTTATAAACTTTTAACATTTCTTGTCAAAAGAAAAGCAAAAACAAATTGCGCGCTATATTTTTGTGGCTTGCTTACTTTTATGTATCACTAAGTTATTTCCTGAGATTCAAAATATCCCGCAAATCAAGTTTATTGATGTTGTTAAACTGGACTTGCTCTTGATAAATCACACAACTTAAGCGCTTCACTGACATTTATAACACGCCTCACACCAAAACCTTTCTACTTTGTACTAATTATCGTTTTCACTTTCACTGACGAATCTGTCCCTCCCTCCTCCCATGATTTCCTCGGCGTTCTACCTTTATTCCCCTCCATTCTGACTAAATCAATTTTCTGAGTTAGTACTTCGTAAACCAATATATTTTATGACTACCAATACTTGTGATGTTGAGTTTGTTTAAATAAGCAACACTTATTCGCAATCAAATATTTTATTTCAAGATTTATTGTTTCGCTCACCGTTTGGCTCGTCTTCATCAGGACAAATGGAGCGTAAACATTCAAATCATTGTGATATCAGCAGCGTTTTTTGTGGTCACGGATTTTGGTGAGTTGTTTCCATGCCCTTGAAAGAAATGGAGCAGGCTTCAATACATAGGATAGACACGCAGGACTTAAAGTTTCCGTATGAAGGAACACAAGACTTACGTACGGAACTGTGAACTGAAGAAGTCGTCCACAGCCCAAAATTGTCACGCACATAACCATGATTTTTTGTTTGAAAGCGCTAAACTTGTTGATAAACCTAAATCGTCTACCAAAATTAATATATTACAAGCTTTCTACATATACCGCAATTCTTCACGCTTGTCGACGACATGACATCTACTCCATATCTTTCAGTCCGTCTGGGGTCTGGGTTCGAATCCCGGTGAGGCATGGATGTTGTGTTTGTCTTACGGCACTGGCTATCTCCCTTCCCTGGAACCAGTGACCCTAAATTAGGGACGGGCGACTGCTTATAGCCCATTGAGTTGCTCACGGTGGTCGTTAAACCTCAAAAAAAAAAAAAAAATATCTTTCAAACAACTCACCGTCATAACGGTGATGATGTTACAATGATTTGAGTGTTTACGTTCCACTTGTCTTGATGCTGCTCGGCGAAACTAGAGTAGATTTTAAAATAAAATATTTAATTGTAAATAAATGTTGCTTATTTATACTATTTCGTAAACCATTCTCTCAACACGGCCAAAATACTTCAGATATTTACCTCCGCCAAATGAAGCATTTTTTTTCACATTACACGTCTGCAGCACGTCTTCTGCCTGCACGTGATCACAATGAGTCTTGCCACTACATCCCGTGTAAGTAATGTATCTTTCCAACGCACAAATGACACACGCGTCTCTTCTGTAGTGTCTAGGATATTTTTTTTGTTTTTGGTTGGGGGTTTAACGGCCACCATGGACAACTCGATGGGGCTATAAGCCGTTTCCCCTCCTTAATTTGGGGGTCACTGATTCCAGGGAAGGAAGAGAGACAGTGCCGTAAGACAAATGCAACATCCATACCTCACCATGACTCGAACACGGACCCCACACGGACCCCATCGTGGACGTATGATCTGAAACCAGCGCTTAGACCACTGGGGCGGCACCCACGATATATTATCATGCATTAAATTGGAACACCCCCCCCTCGGTGGCGCAGTGGTCTAAGCGATGGCCTCTGATCATTCGTCCAAAAGGGGTCCGGGTTCGAATCCCGGTGAAGCATGAATGTGGTGTTTGTCTTACGGCGCTGTCTCTCTCCCTTCGCTGGAACGAGTGGTCCTAAATTAGAGACGGGCGATTGCTTATAGCGCATTGAGTTGCCCACGGTGGTCGTTAAACCTTCAATCTAACAAACAAACAAACAAACAAATGGATGCTTTGTTTGTCTTACGGCACTGGCTCTCTCCCTTTCCTGGAACGAGTGGCCCTAAATTAGGGACGGGCGACTGCTTATAGCCCATTGAGTTGCTCACGGTGGTCGTTAAACCTCCAATCAAAAATAAAAAAAAAGTGGAACAATATTTTGATTTCATACACAGCAATTCTAGACCTTTTTCGCAACCCATTAGACCTGCGAAATCTTCCGAATTCAGCTATGGACCAGTAATTTCAACTAGACCACTGGACCACTAATTTGAACTAGACCACTGGACCACTAATTTCAACTAGACAACTGGACCACTAATTCCAACTAGACTACTGGACCACTAATTCCAACTAGACTACTGGGCTACCAAATATCAACTAGACCACTGGACCACTAATTTCAACTAGGCCACTGGACCACTAATATCAACTGGACCACTGGGCTACTAATATCAACTGGACCACTGGACCACTAATTTCAACTTGACCACTGGACCACTAATTTGAACTAGACCACTGGACCACTAATTTCAACTAGACAACTGGACCACTAATTCCAACTAGACTACTGGACCACTAATTCCAACTAGACTACTGGACCACTAATATCAACTAGACCACTGGACCACTAATATCAACTAGACTACTGGACCACTAATTCCAACTAGACCACTGGGCTACTAATATCAACTAGACCACTGGACCACTAATTTCAACTAGACCACTGGGCTGCCAAATTCAACTAGACCACTGGACCACCAATTTCAACTAGACCACTGGGCTGCCAAATTCAACTTGACCACTGGACCACCAATTTCAACTAGACCACTAGACCACTAATATCAACTTCCAATTTTTTTATTTTTTTTTATCAGATGTGATTTTTGACTGCACAAATCAACTACTTCGTCTAACTTTCTGCAATTCAGACTGATCTTGCCCTCGGTGCTCTGGGTTCTTCGGTGAAAATCCATGATTTTGGTTTGTTCCCTTATTAATTCTGAATTCAAACGGAAAAGCAAACCTACTTAAAACGTTGCTTTTGAAAAGAAGGAAAAATATACTACTCAATAATTTTGTGGAATACATCTCCATACTTTCGCATCTTCAATACGTAATCCACACTTCGGTATCTAACTGCCTTGTATTAAGGAATTCACTTTGCTTTCTGCTATGTCAAGTACACATGGCTTCTGAAACTTATTTTCAATGCAAGATCCGTTATTTCCCTTTTTACCAATTAAAGAATTTATTCTTTTTTTCTTCTTCTTGGCCTGTTGACACCAACTGCAGCCCAGTCTTTTCCAACAAACTCGATTCTTAGCTTCAGTCCACCATTTAGCACCTCTTATTTCCTGCAAGTCATCCTTTCATCTAATCTGTGGTGCCGTCTTCCTTTCCTTCCATCTCTCTGTTGCCATTCTGTTATTAACCCAGCAAAAACACAAGTGCTGGGAAACTGCTGGCCACCAGCTGGCAGTGATGGGTCACTGCAGGCTGAAATCTGCCGCTCACGGCCCGGTAGTGGTCCGTTGGTGGCAGCGCTATCAGTTGGCGAGCCATTGATGGCCCTGCAGCATCGCTGTGAATTGTGGGCCTCCAAGCAAGTGCCACTAGTTGCCCGTTGCTGGCAACCAATGCAACCCCCAACAGCAGGTGGAAGCAACGGGACTGCGCGTGCGCAGAAGCAACACTTGCTGTGTCTCTCATGGTACCAGTTAGTTGAAGACGACGCTATCGCCATCGTGCTATTTTAGTGGATGTTAAGAAAAAAATCAATATGTGAAGAGGCGAATTAATTTCCTAATGAAATTTTACGTCGACGAAGATATCAGATTAAGCCGTGAAATACTAGATTACAGTCATGAAATACACCCACTCCATTCCCATGAATAACAATTCATGGAATGGAGTGGATGAATAACAAGAAAAAATTTGAAACCACTTGAAACAAATATCCTGGAAAACCATTAAAACAACGTTTGTTCGAAAAAAAAAAAAGATTTATATGCGCGCAAAATTTATTAATAATTTGAAAGGAAAAAAAGCGACGCTATGTGGTGTACTCATCCATGGGTTGAATACACAAGACTGGGAGGATTTCGCTTCTAAAAATAACGGGAAGTAAAATAAAATATCTTTTACTCTTTAAAACAAATGTAGCTTCGGACAACGGAAAGGAAAGACACAACGTTAAAAATGTAACAGAATGTGACATGAACCCGGGTAAATATATATTAATTCAACAAACTCTTTTCAAGACGGCAAGGACAGCACAAAACTTTGGAAAGCGACTCTAAGTATGTACACGCCTTGAAAATGAGTGAAGTTCCCTTAAGGTAAAAAAAAAAAAAAAACTATCGTTACGTTGAAAAAATAAATTTATTAATTATATGAAACTGACTTTTATGAAAAATACCTCACAATATTATAAAATGAAAGAGGGAAGCATTCGGTTACACATTATGTACGAAACAAACAGTTCAAGCATGCGCTCGAGCGTGGCGAATTAGTCCGGTCGGTAGAGAGCTCAGCTACCACGCGAACGGCCCGGGTTCAAATCTACTCAGATACAAGCGGGCGATTTTCCGATCTGTTGAGAAAATTTCACAGCGCAGTTCGTTATTTCACAAGCTTCGTAAGGGTAGAAAAAATAATTGTAGCTTTGGGAAACTGCGGTTATCCGTGCTTTATTATTATTATGGCTACTACTGGAAAATTGGCGGACAAGATTCGGCAAGCCACCAGTTACGGCACGTGGTTGCTGGTTGCCACTAACGGCACATTAGGCTAGCCATCATTTCTGGCACGTGCTTGCAGGGTCACTGAAGGGCCACTTGTGGCAGCTAATGCCTGTGACGGACCACTGATGACCCTGTTGTGGCGTATTGGACAACTGATGGGGTGCCAACTGTTGGCCCTTCTGTTGGCCGCCAGGACATTTTATTGACGGTTCGGCAGCAGCAACATAGTGCTGGGCCATTGCTGGCTGTGCTGGCTGCCAGCAATGGCCCTGTGCTGGTTGCCACCAATGGCCCAGTGCTGGCCCAGCAAGACTGTTTTTGCTGGGAATCGCCTTCATCTTTCAGTCTTCCAACATATTCAGCCCATCTCCACTTTGATTCTTTTATTATTTTTATAATATTTATTATTCATGTCTTGTCTCTTATAATGTCATTTTTAACTCTATGTCTTCTTGTTGTTTCTGATATTTTTCTCTCACACTTTCTTACCGATACTCTTATTTTTTTAGATTGTCGTTCTGTGATACTCCATGTCTCACTTCCACAAAAAACACGAGGATATTACATGCATTGGAGATTCTTCTTTTTAAACACAATAGAAGATCACCGGTTAAATAGTCTTTAAGCATCTAAAAGGCTCTATTACCTCGTATAATTCTTCTACTGATTTTTCATTTTCATTTGGAGGAATAAATCGGTCTACTCTCCCACGCCGACCAGACGGACTAGAGGATACATGTTATAGCTTCTGTCAGCTAGGAGAGAAGGCAGATTCCCACTGATTAAGATAGAAAAAAGGAAAGTAAATAGGAAATATTCACCCCTAGCCCTCGAATACTCTAATAGTATTGGGGCGAAGGAGAAAGAAGAAAGCAGGAGAAAAAAGAGTGGGTGTCAGTCTACAGATAATATAACAGGTGTATATTGAACGAAGTAAGGCATGCTCCAGCATCAGGTACCTCGGGTTCGCCAATCCCGTACTCACTAGAGCGAACTACAATCTGCGATAGGTAAAATTGCTAGGAGAACTGTCTTGACTATTATGTCATGTTAAGTAGTGAAGTTTATTTTCTACACCACCTTCAAAGAAAGGGGAATAGCTATATATTCTGGAACCCTTACATGGAAAGGTGAAATAATGAAATCTGAACGGGCATGTGAAATATTGTCCTGTATATCACCCGCATGGGAAGATCATAGCCCACCTCGTAAAAAGCAAATGTGCTAAGCAACCTTCTAAAGGGAAAAGGGGACATTTGTTATCTACACCATCTAGAATGTGATATCCAACGCTGTATCTACCCATATCCAGGGAAACGTCAAAAGATCCCAACGATATTTTTTATACTAACTACACGGAAACTGAAAAAGGGTTGTCCCCACTATTTATTAGATGAAAGCGCCTTTCCTTTACACCACTTATAAACCTGCTAGAGAAAGTCAAAGGTAGCGTCTATATCATTTTAAAGAATCAAGTTGAAGAATCACTCAAGACTGCTTGAAAGGAAGTACAAACAGAAGTTCTCAAAACTACACAGTATTAAGTCACTTAACATGTTCGTACCATTGTGAGAGATGAAAGGCAGCTTCTGTATCATTTTAAAGGATCACTCAACACTGCCTCAAAGGGAAAGATGAACGGAAGCTGTCAAAGTCACATAGCATTAATTAACCAAGAACGTTCACGTCAGTGTAGAAGACTCGTACATAACAGAGCATATGTAAAAAGTCGTGCCTTTACTCAGCAAAATAGTCCCTAAGTGTGGCTATAACCTTTTTCTTAGCCGCTATACCATTTTAAAGGACCACTCAACACTGCCTGAAAGGAAGGACGAACGGAAGCTCTCGTGTCATTCATTAAATAAAAGGCAGCTTGTGCATCATTTTGAAAGATCACTCAACACTGTGCCTGAAAGGAAGAACGAACGGAAGCTCTCAAACTCACGTAGTATGAAGTCACGCAACAAGTCCGTGCCATTATGTAAGATGAAAGGCAGCTTCTGTATCATTTTGAAGGAACACTCAACAATGTACTGAAAGGAAGGACGAACGCAAGCTCTCAAAAGCACGTAGTATTAAGTAACCAAACACGTTAATGCCATTGTAGACGACTTGTACATAGCACAGCATATGTAAAAAGTCTTACCATTACTACTCAAAATAGTCCCTAAGTGGGAGCACAACATTTTTCCTAGCTTCTATACCATTTTAAAGGATCATTCAACATTGCCTGAAAGGAAGGACGAACGGAATATCTTAAAGACACATAGTATGAAATAACCAAACACGTTCGTGCCGTTGTAGAAGTCTTGTGCATTACAGATCATATAGAAGAAATCATACCTTTACTATGCAAAGTAGTCCCTAAGCGTCGCCACAGTTTTTCCAATCGGGAAACCAGCCCGTGGATGCTTCGATAGTGAGACGCCGTCTTCTTCCTTGTCAAAAGGTATTCCTGTGCACTTCCTAGTATACAGGGTGATTCAGAACTCATGGGACAAACTTTAAGGGGTGGTAGAGCACACTGCAACAAACATTTTTCGTATAGGGATGTATGGGCGCAAGTGATGCGTTGAGGCACAAGCACAAGAAATTCACATCTCATGTGCTATTCACAGATGAGTCGATTTTTACACACGAAGGTGTTTTCAATGTGCACAATTGTCACGTGTGGGCAGCCACTAACCCACACGCTACACGTCCCCATGCGTACCAAGAACCATTCTCTGTGAATGTGTGGACGGGTATTGTGAACAACTTCCTGCTTGGCCCATATCTACTACCAACGCAACTCGATGGCAGATGTTATCATATTTTTCTGGAAGAGGTTTTACCAGAATTTCTTCAAGAAGTACCACTTGCCGTCCGACAAAGACTGTGGTTTCAGCACGATGGGGCGCCAGCCCATTTCAGCATTAATGCGCGCAATTACCTGGATGAAACTTTTGGGGCGCGATGGATTGGCCGTGGTGTACCATACCATCGGCCACCCCGATCGCCCGATTTATTGAGCCTCGATTACTTCTTATGGGGACATCTGAAAGCCCTTATTTACGAGACTTCCAGGGGACTCTGTTGAGGACCTCGTCGCTCGAATATCCGTTGTGGCTGCATGTGTGCGAAAAATACCTCGCATCTTTGAAACTGTACGCCATTCACTCCGTCGACGCTGCCACGCGTGTATTACTGTTGGTGGACGCAATTTTGAGCAATTATTGTAAACATCGCTGTAAAGAAGGACTTGTCAACGATGATGTAAGTAAACAATTTATGTTTCCTTTCATGTCTGTTTCTTGTGTTTGTGCCTCAACGCGTCACTTCCGCCCATACATTTCTATACAAAATGTTTGTTGCAGTGGGCTCTACCACCCCTTAAAGATTGTCTTATGAGTTCTGAATCACTGTGTATAGTCATAGAGCTAGTATCATAGAGCTAGTATCTTAGTATTACAATGTACGAAAGCTCCCAATTTTCATATTTTTATGTTTCACATTGTTTCCACGTACAGCCTCATTCATATTTCACATTCTTTCCATTCTTTCCACGTACAGCCTCAGCAGACACTTTTCCCTTACCTTATTAATGACCACCTTCTAGCCCTGCAGCATCGGAGAACAATGGCGCCTGCCATCCTTCGTTCTTACCACTCGCCACCTTCTCTGTTTGCATGCACAAAGCTATACGAATTTTTTTGGTTACCCAATAGAAAAAGGGAAAGTCATCTACAAAACCCTCCTGCATGCCAAAAGGAAGGCTGTCCTCTGCACCACTTGCAGGGATAGGTGAAAGGCAACCTTTTGTACTACAGATAACTTACAGCCTCAGCAGACACGTGTCACTATTAATGACAAACTTTTAGCATAGCAGAACAGTGACGCTTGCATTTCCTTTTTTGCCCATATGCCACGTTCCCTGTTGGAATGTCCAAAAGTACACGATTTTTTTGCTTACTCAATGGGAAAAGTGAGACCTTCTTCTCCAACACCCCCTACATGCGAGGCGAAATGCTGTTCTCTGCACCACATACAAGGATAAGTGAAAGACAGCCTTTTTACTTCTTACAGGTAATTTTAAGAGACTGCCTACTATACTGCGCCTTACACTCTCTAAAAGGAAAAATCAAACATCCTCTCATTTTTCTTGAAGAGGAAATCGGAAAGCTACTCTGCAAGGAACAGTCGTTCTGTATTACTTACAAGGAAATGTGAAAGACTGAGGCTGCTTTTTACGTTTTCTAGGGAGTAACTAACATCTCCACTATGGGAAAGGAATAATATAATTGCTATCTACACGCATGAAACTTAAAGTGCAACTTTTCGGAAAGGAAACGTAACTGTGTGAAGAAATTATGGGCGGGCGAGACTGTGCCGATATTCATATTCGCTTTCGGTTATTCAAGCTACGATAATCTTTCATATGAGAACGAAAAGCTGCATTTGAAGTCCTACGACGGCTACGTTTTGCTGACGCCCATGCATTTTGAGACAGACATATATAAAGAAATGTTCTGATTTTAGTTTTGTTTTAAAACTGATGAGGCAGATTAGTTTTTGAACTAAGGGCAAAGTGTTTCGATATCTTTTCTCGGCATTGTCTTGGGATTTTAAACCGTTAATATTTATTCCGTTTTCTCAAAATTTCTTCTCTTCTTTCTGATTTAATTTTTCATACAAGAGAGGCTATAATTGACAATCGAATAGTATCTTGGAAATAATCAGTTTCTACACATATCATACATCAGTTTTATTTCCTTGATGAAGATCTTGTATGCCGTATTTCATTATTACATGTGGCTGCTTTTGACAGAACCTAATTTGCTGTTACCCTTCTTTTTTAACGCTTCTGATTTGTGATAACAAGAACTGTTATTATTTCGGCAGATCATATTTTCTGGATGTGACATAGCACATGATTAATTGATGCTCCGTTATTTGGAAGAAAGTCCCTGGTTGATATACTCAGAAAATTTATTTTCTCATATTTTTGTCGTATTTGTCTTTCCAGTTTACCAAAATGTTTTCCTTTACGTGGAAATTCGTTCTGTTAGATTCAAAGATCATATTAAGCTTTTTGGATATACGCATAAGACTTCACGTGCTAGAGATATAGGTTTTCTATCCACATTACTTGGGTAAATTTATTATTTGAAAAACTAGGTTTGTGGTTTACATCTATTATTCAAGAGAAGAAATAAACTAGGTTTGTGGTTTACATCTATCCTATTGAAGTTTAGGAGTTTTTTTGCAGTAGTTTTTGACCTTTTTTTCGAGTTTTTCCACTGTCTCTGAGTTCTCCTTTGTTCAGGAAACGACGTTTTTGAGTTTATTTAAGGGCACGTACTGGAAAGACTTGCTCTCGCTTTTCAAGTATCAAAATCACCTTTGAAATAACTTGTAAATCGGTTAATTAATTAAAACTACTCTTTCCAATTTACGATTTTCAAAAGGATATGCCTGTAAATAAGTATTTTGTTGTAGTCTACGGTTTTAGTGTATTTCACTGATACTTAGTTGTTTGTTGCTTCTTTGGAATAAGAATTCCGGTTCTAAGAACAGTGTGCGACGGGCTACGATTAACAAAATTGCAATTGAGATGTTTTTATTATTTTATTATTATTATTATTATTATTATTTTAACTGTTTTTGTCTGCTCCGAATTTCCGTTTTACTTTTAGAGAGCTTCTTGCTTTTATTTCTGGGTGGTAAATGTTGCTGTGGAAGACGTTTTAGTAATTGGAAGGGTTTTGAAAAATCTTCTGTTTAATTTTCTTGCAAACTGGTTAATGCAGAAACATTAACCAGTTGCAAGAAAATTAAACAGAACTTTCTGGTCTATTTATGGAAGAATGAAAGCTGTTATTTGTGCTAGCCCTTGATGAAGCCATAAGGCAACTACTATGATCTATATCCTTCCTTTTTCTCCTCGTGGATTATAATTTTATCTCACTTTTCGTTCTCCTGAATAAGAGTTTTCTTGCAATTTCAGAATTTTATTTGCTCCACTTGTGTTTTTGGTTTTTCTGAAACGCAGCCACTGGCGCTTTAGAATTTCAAATACTGTATTGTAAATTAATGAGCATCTTTTAATTTGCCTTTATATATATGTACAGGGCATTCAAAAATTCTCCCTGCAGTAATGTTAAGGCTGTACCACTTAATTTTGATGGTGCTAGAGTTAAAATGTTTGAATTAAGTAGCTTGTTGTATGTTTAATTTCAGTTTTTGCTGTTTTCTTGATAACATATCAAGCTTCAGAATATGTTTCACAGCAACAACAATTTTCACCAGCTTCTGATGAGTTGAATGTTTCCAAAATGTGGATGTTGGTTTTATCATTGAGCCTCAGAAGGAAGAATCCTGATGAAGTCAACATTCACAATTTTTTTGGAAACTTTCAACTCATCAGAAGCTTGTGAAAATTGGTGTTGTAAAATATATTCTGGTTCCTTAATCACACGAAACAACTTTCAGCGTTCACTCTTCTCCTTTTTGTTTACCACAAACACGTATTTGTTGGTATCGACGCCTTTTTCAATCTTCTTAATAATAAATTCATCCATATTAAAAAATAAGACATCCATTCCGACACGGGATTTTAAGACGTCAAACGAAAACCTCTGAATGCTCAATGTAAAAGAAGCTATATGAAAAGTAAGTCTCAGTCTTACAATGGGACACGTGGGGTTGAGAGAGGGAATGTTACATAATGGAAAGAACAGCTTGATATATGTCTATATTAATCATCCATGTGCTTCCATCTTGATAACTTGTATGTTTAATTTCAGTTTTTATTGTTTTGTGACAAATGACTTCGAGCCAAATGGTATGATGAAGAATCCGAGGCTGTCGTATGCACGATTGAATAGTTAAAGACCTGCATTTAAAAACTGATATTTATTTACAAGTTAAAATCAGCTACACTGGCAAGCACTTTCGAGACTACTTTAGCCTCATCATCGGGCCCAATTGCGCGAAAGAATGGCAACAGAGATTTATATCATCATCATCATCATCATTGTCAACCATTATCAATCCACTGCTGGACGAAGGTCTCCCCAAGTTTCCTCCACAACGGTCTGTCTTGTGCCAGTCTCCTCCATGTCACCCCTGCATACTTTCGAATTTCATCCACCCATCTCCCATGTGGTCTTCTTCTGGGTCTTTTCCTGTCCCTTGAAATCCAATCTAAAATTCCGGCTGTCCATCGGTGATCTGTCCTTCTGGCAGTATGTCCAGCCAATTGCCATTTCAGGGATTTAACTCTGATCATGATGTCTTCCACTCTTGTCATTTTTCGGATCCACGAGTTCCTCTTCTTATCTCTCCTGGTTACACCAAGTATGCACCTCTCCATGCTTCTTTGAGTTGTCTGCAGCCTTTGTATGTCTCTTTTAGTTAAGGTCCACGTCTCTGCACCATACGTAAGCACTGGAAGGATGCATTGATCAAACACTTTTCTTTTAAGACATAATGGCATATTGCTCTTGAAAATTATGCTGTTTCTTCCAAAAGCTCTCCAGGCAAGTTTTGTACGCCGATTGATTTCTTCACCAATGTGACCCTCACTGGATATCTGCTGTCCAAGATAAACGTACGTGTCTGTTATCTCCAGCTTTTCTCCATCAATCGATAAATCTTCATTTCTTGTAAAAGCATTGAACATCACTTTTGTCTTCTGAAAGTTCATTTTTAATCCCACTTCTTTACTCTTGTCAGCAACTTCCTGGATCATACTCTGAAGCTCTGATGGGCTAGTTGCAAAAATGACTACGTCATCAGCAAAACGAAGGTGGGTTAGATAATCTCCATTAATCTTTATCCCCTTGTTTTCCCAGCTCAGTGACTGAAAAACACCCTCCAATGTGGCATTAAAGAGCTGCGGAGATATGGTGTCACCTTGTCTCACTCCCTTTCCAATTTTTATGTGTGTTGTATTTTCAAACAGCCTAATCTTTGCACTTGCATTTTCATAGATGTTATTAATAATATTAGTGTATGCATCTTCAATACCGCAGGTTTTCAGAGCCATTGTAACTGCTGATGGTTTCACCGAATCAAAGGCTTTTTCATAATCGATAAAAGCCATGCACAATGGAAGTTCATATTCCCTAGCTCTTTCAATTAGTTCTCTCAGCACATGGATATGATCTATTGTGCTGTGGCCACTCCTGAATCCAGCTTGTTCTCTCGGTTGAGCCATGTCCAGTGTTACCTTCAAGCGGTGTGAAAGAACTTTAGTGAAGATTTTATAAACTACTGATAGGAGGCTGATAGGTCTGTAGTTTCCGAGATCCTCAATGTCACCTTTCTTATGTAGCAGGATCATTGTAGCGGTGTTCCAATCCTCAGGAATCTTTCCTTCATTTAGGCATCGAGTGAAAATTTGGGCGAGTACTGTTTCGATTTCTCCACTTGCTTCTTGTATGATTTCTACAGTAATTCCATATTCTCCTGGAGCTTTTCCCCGCTTCATGTTCTTGATTGCATGTGCAACTTCTGCTGGAAGGACTGGAGGAACTCTGGTACTGGTATCTTTCATGATGTCTGGAGTGCATGTATCATCCCTTTCATATAATTTGGAGTAGAAATCTTTCACTCTTGTCAAACTTTCGCCTCTATTTCTTGTTACAGAACCATCTTCTTTTCTCAGTGCCATAATCTGTTTTCTTCCCTTACTGAGATGTCCCTTTGCTATCTTTAGGCTTTGGTTGTTTTCAATTGCTTTCCTCACTAGTTCACAGTTGAATTTTCTTACGTCTTCAGTGATACTTTTTCGTACTGTCTTGCATAGCTCTATATATTCCACTTTGGAAGTCACATCTTCTTTAGTTGTCCTCATCTCTCTTCCTTTTTCCATCAACATTTTCGTTTTTCCTGATAATTTGTTCACATGCAACTTGTTCTTAGACCCAGCTAATTTTGTTGCTGTTTCCATAAGAGCTTTGGTTACTTTTCTGTTAACTTCAGAGATGTCCACTTCTTCCGATGTTAGGCCTTCTAAAGCAGAGAACCTGTTCTTCAGTTCCAACTTGAAGGTATTATGGAGTTTTTTAAGGTTGGTTATGTCAATAGATTTTGTTTGTCTTATGAGCTTGCCACGTTCAAGTTTAGTGTTGAGGTGCATCTTTCATCTCACCAATCTGTGGTACAATCATGGAATTACAAATGGTGTTGCCAATCTGGAAATGGCATTGTAAGAACGGACACATTAACGATGTTAATTCATTTCAATGATAAACATTATGTGGGTTTTTTTTGACGAAAGAAACATCGCAAGTTCCCAAAATGGCGACAGAAAGTTCGCAAATATGTTTAATCTTTTTTTGTGTGTGAAGTCGAGATGTATAACAAAAGACTTCAGCTTCTCACGCCTTAGAAAGGGCGAGGCCTTTTTCTACGAACTGAGAGTATCGTCAAGGACACTGTGACTTTCACAGATACATTGTTCATTTCGGCCTGGAGCCTACAAGTCTGAAATGCAGACATACTCTTTTGTATCATTATAACAATGTGTATTGCATTGCTACGGATGTACTACGGCGGTAGGATTGCTTTCTCGGAAGGAGGCACTCACGAATGAATGGCCTGAGGATAAGCGAGAACGCGCAAGGTAGAATTAAAGGTCCAGTAGCCAGATACCCAGAAAACGACTAGGGGTGGGGCAGGTGAAGGGCGCCAGAGGTGACCCACGTGACCAGAAAGGAGAGCAGCATGAACCGGTCAGTGGAGGTGAAGGTCAGCGCCATCGCCCTTGAAACAGGTGCAGCGTGAAGGGGGAGGCGAGCAGGTCACTCCGAGAGGATGTGTTCGTCAGTCTGTCTTTGGAAAGCGGAGGGGATAGTTCTCCGATAGAACGGAAGCGCGACGCGTTTGCCTTGATTGTGCGGTGGACTCCCGAAGTCCACGGGAAGCGAGCGAGCACCTATCCTGGAAGAGATAGGTAGCCGCTACAGAAGGAATCAGCACGTGTCAGGGATTCCGGTAGAATAGTTGATGTTATAATACTGAGTTACGGACTTAGTACAGTCTACTGAAACATCGATTAGAGAAGGATAGTGCCGCCCCGGTGGCGCAGCGGTCTAAGCGATGGCCTCTGATCACTCGTTCGAACGGGGTCTGGGTTCGAATCCCGGTGAGGCATGGATGTTGTGTTTGTCTTACGGCACTGGCTCTCTCCCTTCCCTGGAACCAGTGACCCTAAATTAGGGACGGGCGACTGCTTATAGCCCATTGAGTTGCTCACGGTGGTCGTTAAACCTCCAATATAAAAAAAAAAGAGAAGGATAGCTAGAAGACTATTCCTTAAGCGTCGACGAGATATAGGTCTACCTAGTGTCAAGGAGACTCTAAGTTAGGACTTCAACGCAGAGTGAGATTTCTGCAGAATTCGGCCATCTTAACTTGCACGTTCCACGATTCTTGCCAGGTCCAGTCATAATGAGGCCTATCGTTCAAGAGCGAGTAATCCGCTGCCATCAAAATTCTAATTGATGTAGAAATAAATGTTTTGAATGTGTTTTAACCAAGAGTTCTCTTCAAATTATTATTTCTGAAGGTGAATATATTTCCGTATGATCAGCTGTTGTCGCTCCGCCTCCCCGGTTCACAGATTTACATATTAAAGTGGGAGAGGCTTCGTTTGTTCGCTCGAACAGAGTGAAAGAGAGAGAGTGTTTCTGAGAAGCGTGAACAACTCTCTGTTTGTTGTGAGAGCCCACTCAGCGCGGACGCCTCGGATCCTTAAGTAGGAGGCGGCGCTAAGTCACGTGACGACACGTTCGCTCTTACAGGCATATTACAAATAATTATATGTAAATTTAACTCACGTATCTGGAGATCCAACAAGTGAAGCATTTAGCTGGTTCAACAGCAGAATCCAAGGGCGAGCTATAATGACAGGCAAATCGTCATTGCAACACCTGGAAGCAAACCGTGTAATACACAAACTTTCAGCAAGCAATAAAGAATGTTTATCAGGTGCACAGGAAATCAGTGTGGTACGTCTCCAGTGGCACCACTGTGCGAGCCAAGGCAGAAGAGGTAGAGCCAACACGAAATGCATATTTGTGCTCTACCACCCGTACTTGCACTGAACGTAAGGTAGAGCCTATATAGGAGGTGTCTTCAGAATCCGGTGAATAAGAAACAAGCGGGATGTTATACACACCAGATCTATGTAGTGGATGAATTTTGTGATGGTCCTTGGGCAGGAAATTGAATAAATTGAAGGTACGTATTCCAAAAGAAATATGGAACCTAGTGCAGGCATTCCCAAGGATGTTGACAATGGTTGGGTTGTAGTCAACCGTATGTTGTGGGTACGGTTGAAAAATGTAGATATTGCTCGCATCACAGCCCCTCAGAAGTAAGGAACACTCATGATACCGACATTCACATTTTAAAACTTTCAACTCATCACAGACTTGTGAAAATTGGTGTTGCTGTGAAATATATTCTGGTTTCTATTAATGAGACGAAACAATTTCCAGCACTCATTCTTCCCCATTTTGTTTTCAACAAGCACGCATTTGTTGGTCTCGACCCCTTTTTTCAATCTCCTTAATATTAAATTAATCCATATTGACAAATAAGGCATTAATTCCGACATGACATGCAATGGGAACGGGGTGTTAGTACGTCAAACGAAAACCTCTGAATGCTCAACGCAAAAGATGCGATGTGAAAAGTAACTCTCAGTCTTGCAATATGATACCTGGGCTGTAAGAGAGTGGATCACCAGAGAAGCAGGTGACAGGTATTTGCCAGAATCTTTCTCAGGTCCATCGCATTGAAAACAAATGCAAAGAAAGTATCGTTTAACGATATGGTATCTGTGAATCTAGTGTTCGCGCTGTATCGTCGGTTGGTGGAAATCTTCGTTCTTGAAGAAAGTGAAGACGATATTTTTTGCGTGACATAACATTTTTCACTCCGCCGGCACCAATATCGAGCACAAAATTCCGCAGTGCACATTTTTCTTTGTAATATTTTTTATCTTTTCAAAAATAAAATGGAAATAAAACCGAGCCGAATTCCGGCCAGGAGCACCTTGACCCTTTACGTTTGACCCGCAAGAAATTGTCGACTCGTTGATCCGTGACCCGTTTCCATCTCTGATTTTCATATGTGCTGCGTCATCGATATATCTTGTAACCCATCCTAAGTAGCTGTTTTAACTCATCACATGTCAACTGCCTTCGTTAGCAATTATACACCTATGACTATATCCTCATGAATCAGACCATTATGAAAACTTTCATGACATAAAAAAGTGATGACTTCACCTACCAGCGTCGAATCTATATGTAGAAGGCGCGGGAAGAGAGTTCCAATTTGCCAGTACGAAGCCCCTGCAAATGGAGAAAGGGAAAGACTTGTCCGAGTTTGAACGGGGAAATGTTTGTCTCAGCAACTGCAGATATTATTATCTCTTCTACGACTGCTGTAGTAAAGGTGAGGCAGGAATGGTCCGGAGAAAAACACACACCTACTCATTGTGCCCAAAAGAAGAGATGGCCAGTAGTTAAAAGTCAAAGTGAACACCAATTGGCACTTGTTGTCCTGGAGAATAGACACCGTATGATCCCTCAGTTGGCAGCAGACTAAAGCCAGGGCGCACATAGAAACGTTTCAGAGCACGCTATCCACACACTCTTGCGGATGAGACTAAGGAGTTGGCGACCCGTTCATGTGCTGACCGCCATTGGCTGTTCTGTCTGCAGTCAGCATGTGAGCAGAGTGATTGGATATCGGACAACTGCAAACGAGTTGCCTGGTCCAATGAGTCCAGGTACCAGCCCAGCATGCCCGTGGATAGATCCGTATTCGGCACAGCGCGGGTGGACAGCCGCAGCGAATCTGCACGCTAGCAAGGTAACAGGACGGTGGTATCAAAGAATGGAATTGTTCTCATGGGACACACTAGATCTCCTTAGGCTCGTTATACAATACAGGCTACTGAATTAGAAACTGTTATTCAGTGCCGTGTTGAACATCTTTTAGCAAGAATTACAGAACGTATACCATCTAGCATACATTCCACAAGATGCTGAAGTTCATCTACAGCATACCAGGCGTTCACCAGATAGTCCTATAACTGGCTCATATTTAACGGAAGAGGACTTTTCTACCAAGCGTTCACCAGATAGTCCTATAACTGGCTCATATTTGACGGAAGAGGACTTTTCTACCATGCGTTCACCAGATAGTCCTACAACTGGCTCATATTTAACGGAAGAGGACTTTTCTACCAAGCGTTCACCAGATAGTCCTATAACTGGCTCATATTTAACGGAAGAGGATTTCTCTACCAAGCGTTCACCAGATAGTCATATAACTGGCTCATATTTAACGGAAGAGGACTTTTCTCGCGGACCTGTTTTTCTAACACCTCCCATACATTCTTAATGGGGTACAGATCTGGTCTTTATGTTGACCAAGGAAGATGGTCGAAGTCGCTGTCATGCTCGCTGATGAACACATCTTCCGCAGTGGACAGTAGTATTGCCATTCATGAAACAGCCGTCACCTACTGGATAAAAGGCAACAATGCAGGATTATTAAAGATTTTATTTATATACAGTATATGTAACATCGTTGAATACCAACATGGTGTGCTCGCGAAATGGAATAAGCGCCAACCTCATTGGTAACTGGATGTCTGTGAAATCATTGCAATGGCTAAGCGCTCAATCGAGACCAGAAAGAGCAAACACAAAAGAAACACTAAGGAAGGTAAAACATCTACAGCTCTCTCCAGAGAAGTGAGTTTCAGGTCCTCAGTTCCTATGTTGGACAGTATTACAAAATCGGCACCCTACACTAATCCAAAAGCAAAGTGAAGTCCTGGGAATCATCACCATCTGTAAAACGTGCAACAACAGTGTTTCCCTAGAGTTGTCAAAAAACTGAATCCAGTGCCTTAATTATGCCCCTTTCTACCTACAAATTGTGCCATTAGCCCAACCAACACACCTTATGACTTCAAATTCACATCACGCTCTGTGTTTGATCATTCTTTATAGGTTTAGCGTATTTACATTGAAATTAAAACGTTATATCAATAGTATTAACTAGAAAGTCCTAAGTGCGTGAATGCACATAGTGGATAATACGTGGCTAAGAAAGTGAATCTATAACTACAAATTATAGTAGCAAAAGTACTGTTCTTCACGTGTTTACACTAGCAATTTTAAGCAGAAATCGACAAATACCCGTTAATATTAACAAAACGCAAACTACAAACAGCAAAACTAAAAGGATTTACCCCAGCTTTGAAACGCTGCTTTATTTCATGCCATCTGCTTGTACTTGCTCTCATTCAGAAGAAGCCAAACGGCAATGAATGTTAGGCCTACTTTTCGAAGTTGGGGTTAAACCTTTTAGTTTTGCTGCTTGTAGTTTGCGTTTTGTTAATATTACCGGGAACCTGTTGACTTCTGCATAAAGTTGCTAGTGTAAACACGTGAAGAACAGTATATTTGCTACTATAATTAGTAGCAATAGATTTATTATAATATTTAGTTTGTTCCATGCTGTTAGACATGAAACTTCCATCAGTCGGAGAGCGAAAGCTTTCTAAAATGTCTGTTTAATTCATTACGCCAATAAATGGATAGTTACAGAGAATGTTTACACATTTTTAGAACGATTTTCCAGCAATAAAATTAATGTTTAAAATGAAATTATTTCTTTCTTAAATGTTCAGCCTGATAATTCTTTCTCTGGGTTATGGACTACATCTCGATTTCGAAGATAACAGGGCATTTCTTCAAATGGTAGTGGTATTTTATTCCACTTTTCTTCCACTGCTTTCCATAGTCCAATCATTGTTTTAGGTACGCATTTAGAAAGCGCTCTTTTTAGCAGTCCGAAAGCACAATAGCCCATTGGTGATACATCAGGGGACTTGGGAGGAACATGAGCAAAAGGTATGGACCTGATACCAGTCTTTTTAGCAGTCCGAAGGCACAATAGCCCATTTTTGACACATCAGGGGACTTGGGAGGAATATGAGAAAAAGGTATAGACTTGATACCAGTCTTTTTAGCAGTCCGAAGGCACAATAGCCCATTGGTGATACATCAGGGGACTTTGAAAGAACATGAGCAAAAGGTGTAGACTTGATACCTGCCCTTTTAGCAGTCCGGAGGCATAATAGTCCATGGTGACACATCAGGGGACTTGGGAGGAATATGAGAAAAAGGTATAGACTTTATACCTGCCTCTTTTTTCAATTTTTCAGGAAATAGAGAGGCAAATTTGGATGTATGCCTGGTAGTCTTATCTTCGTGGAGTTCTACTCTTTGAATGCTGTGGGAATAAAAGAATGGTATTTCCTCTTTAAATATAGGAGTTGAAACATTATTTTGGTAACGTATAGTATTGATTTTAACATTCTATTCAACTTTTATCAACTTTAATTTCCTATTGTACGAGAGACCAGCAATAATCATGAATCCTTTACTGAAACTTTATTTGGATTCTTGGAACCAAGTTTGTAAGTCCTTTTCTACCCCTTTGCTATGGTCAGTAAAGCTGGTTTTTTTTTGTTTGCTTGTTTGCTATAGTCGTTTACGTATATCAATGCTTCAGCAATGGCCACAACAAATTTCCATCTGTCTCCGGCTAAGTGATTTTTATAAAGAAGTCTACGCCGTGTTCTGGGCTCACCCACGTGACTAGAAAAAAGGCGGTGAAAATTTTTTTTTTAATTCAAATTTCCGTTTATTACCCTGTTTACAGTTGATAGAGATTCTTAACGTTATTTACGACTGTACTGATCTTTCTTTTAAGACCAGTGACCTTACTTTTGAAACAGTCGCAAAAGTACGTACCTTCTCTCGATATTCATTTGGTGTTCTTTTTGCTGTATAAAGCAATGCTTGACAACTTCCCCTCTATTATTAATAGTATTGCTTATTTTTTGTATATTTTGTATTTAGAAACACTCTATTAACAATAGTATTGCTTATTTTACATTTAGAAACGCTAATTCCATGATTTTCTCAGCGCTTGTTAATTACCCAATACAAATATTTCTCTTCGTAAAGACCAAAATCTAAACTTCTATTCACAGCTTCTTTACGTGCGCCATTTTCTCAGCGGACGATATTTAACTGCAGCAGAGGTTTCTTTCGTTTTTTCTAACAGGGTGCTGCCAGTTTCCATTCTCTGAACTTCTTTTATTTTCTGTAATTTCTTATCAAAAACGTTCTAAAAATTTCTAATCATCCTATGTACTTCAGTTTTATATACTTGATATATCAACAATTTTGTTTATGTATGATGACATGGGGCCGAAACTGTGACATAGTAACAGTGATTTTCGACCCCAAGCACTACTCGGACACGACTAGCGGTGAAGTTCTTATCAGCGAATGTGAAACCGTTTCCTTTCGTTTCTAGTCATAACGGTGACAAAGTGACCGTTACGTGATTTGCAACTCTAGCCAGTATGTAGAAGTCACAGTCTATTTCGCAATGCAGGACAAAAACAACTGAAAAAATAAATAAAACTTTCGTGTTCTTCCGTTTCTCTAATTTCATTCCTTGTCGGTTGAACATGAAGAATTTCATATAAGTCGATCATTTATTTTGGGCCCTAAAGTGTATTTCCGAAAAAAAAAAAAACCCCGTTGCCATAGACAAAATAAGGCAGCCGACTTTTCTTTACTTTTCGTCACTAGTCATAACTTTGACAAAGTGACTGTTACGTGATTTCCAAATCCAGTCCGTATGTGGGAGTCACGGTTTATTTTGCAATGCAGTGCAAAAACAACTGAAAAATAAATAAAACTCTAGTGTTCTTCCGTTTTTTTCAAATTTCATTCCTCGTCGTTTGAACATGAAGAATTTCATATAGGACGATAAATTACACTGGCGGAAAGTGAAAAAAGAACACCAAGAAGGAGACGTCTGATACCAACGAAATTTATACAGCATAATAATGGAATACAGAGGATAACGTGATCTAAACGTTATGGCAAAATACAGCTGTATTTGCTGGTAAACTGAAAAATAACATTTCCATGTAACATGGTTAGTACGAGGTAGAACCGCCATGAACTGCGTCACACTGTGCAATTCTGGCATGGAGTCTGTCGTGAAGATGTTGGATGTGAGTTTGGGGTATTGAGTTCCAAGCATCCTCAACCTGGCCGCGTAAATCGGGGATGGTCGTGGCTGGCCGTGGAGGGCCGTGGAGACCGGATAAGTCATTGTCCCATAAAACCCCACACGTGCTCAATGGGGGACAAATCCTGGTGAACGTGCAGGTCATGGAAGTTGTCTCACACGCTGAAGTGCATGTTGCGTTGCACATGCCGTGTGTGAGCGTGCGTTATCTTGCTGGAAAACACCACGATGGACCGACCTTACAAATGGCACAACAACGGGCTGAATGATGTTGTTGATGTAGGAGGTGCTGTTTAACGTACCTGGTACAAACACTAGTTGTGTACGGGAGTGATAGCTGATCGCTCCCCACACCAGGAGATTAAGTGTAGGCCCTGTGTGTTGCTGGCGGATGCAAGAAGGGTGGAGACGCTCCCCTGTGCATCTGCGAACAGGCATACGGCCATCGGAGGCTCCCAAGCAGAATCTGCTTTCATCGCTGAACACGACAGATCGCTATTGCGTTCTCCAGTGCAGACGTTCCTGACGGTGGGCTGGAGTCAGAGGTACACATGCCAGAGGCGGTTGTGGATTGTTCCCACAGTCATCTCAGGTGCAACGGCAGCTCGGATTTGCGTCGCAGTGGATGTTCTGCTTGACACGCCGCTCTTCTTATGCGTCGATCGGTCCGCTCATCAGTCCGTCTGTGATTCCCGGTTCCACGTCTTCTAATGTGGAAATGTTCCTCGGACCATCTGCGCCACTATCGTACCACCACCGATACTTCCCGTCCAATTCGCTCCACAATACGAAGATACGACTACCCGGACTCGCGGAGTCCGACTGGACGACATCGCTCAAAGTACGATAACTGCTGAAATCGTACACGTCTTCCATGTCCAGGCATTGCAGCTTCTTCGGGGTCTTCGCCGACGACTGATTACATTCACTTCGCCGTACTCCTTAAATACCATCGACGATAATTTGCATATTATGCCGTGCTGTGGCGTAAGCGCTCACCGGTTAGTCTCGAAATTAACATCACACCTACGTAAACTTGACCCCATTAACATATGTAAATTTCATGATCGTCCGCCAATTCCTTCTTGGTGTTCTTTTTTCCCTTTCCGCCAGTGTATTTTGTGCTGTGAAGTGTATTTCCGAAAACAAAATCCCCGTTGCAATAGACAGAATAAGGCAACCGATTTTTCTTTACTTTTCGTCACTAGTCATAACTTTGACAAAGTGACTGTCACGGGATTTCCAAATCCAGTCCGTATGTGGAAGTCACGGTCTATTTTGCAATGCAGTGCAAAAACAACTGGACAAATAAATAAAACTCTCGTATTCTTCCCTCGTCGATTGAACATGAAGAATTTCATATAGGTCGATCAATTATTTTGGGCCCTAAAGTGTATTTCCGAAAAAAAAATCATTGCAATAAAGAGAATAAGGCAGCCGAGGAAAGGGAGTCATTGCTACCGCCAAACGTTAAATATAAAAATTTCAAGCACTTTTTTATTCAACATGGTTTGCCAAAACCCTTTCAAGACAGGATATCACAACCCCATCCCTATCTTGCACACTATTTTAATACAAAATATTTCAACCGTTAGAAACGTTCTGCGTCGGGAAATCTTTCGCTACGTTCCTTTCCTCTCTCTTTTTTTTTTTTTGCCATCTACTTTTATTTCCTACGAGGGAGGGAGGTTTTTTTTTTCTGTGGGTTTCTGTGTATGTATCTGGCAAGTCTCCCGCACGAAGCTCATCTGCAAACCTAAACTAAGAAGAGACGTATTGAAACCATCTCTTCGCTCATGATTTTCGAAACTTTTAAAAAAAGCGCACTTGCTGAGATTGGGTAAACAATTTGACAGTCCATCTATCTCACTAGCCGTCAGTGTGCACTCTTGAATTTCTTTCTCCGACTTCGTAAGCGGCACTTGAAAGAGTAGGTGAGACACGTCATTAAGATGATGAAAACATATGATTAAAAAACATCGTTTCAAACAGCTCTCGTGCATGCCAAACGACACCAATGCAAACATTTTATCGTTCCATCCTCGCGTCTTGCGCTGCTGATGTTTATGGCGGCTTAAGTTTCTTGCATAATTCATTTGCTTTTGGTCTGCTGGTTATTCTCAGAGTTGAAAAAAATTACTTCTCGTGATTCTTTTGAGAAATAACAAAATGTACTTCCTTTTACTTTGTAGACGATAGAGATGTTTTATTATCTCAGTTTAAATCTTTTAGTTTTTCTCTCTGAGGGAAACAAAAAATATTAAAAAAATCTGAAAGGATTAGCATCTAATAGCCAGATTCTTGTAAAACCGTCTTGAAAACTCACAGCTACGAAAGTTTGATGAGTCTACGATATCTTATCCAAACACCTTATCCGTGAAAATTACAAGACAGATCCTCTAAATCTCGTTGAAAATTCATAACTAATAAAACAAATGAAAACGTTTTCACTGAATCTCATCAGCAAAATGATATTACGTAAAAACGTAATCCATGTCATCAAAACACATAAGCAACGCGAATTAATTTTAAAAGTCAGCCCGAAAGCACAGTGCGTAATAAGCGCAGGCTTCTGCCAGTTATTCCGAGTAGACCCTCGTTTGACTCCTGGATGAGGCATTGGTGATATGATTGCCTTACGACACTGGCTCTCTCTCTTTCCTAGAACCAGCGACTCTAAATTAAGGAAGGGCGAATGCTTCTGTACCTTGGAGTTCTCCATAATGGTCGTTAAACCTTGAAACAAAAACAACAAAAAAACTGATAAGAAAATTCAGTGGAGGTATGTTTCAAGTAACTCGGGGTGTTGTTTCTGTAATTCATTTCCAAGAAAACAATTGATGAAAAAAGCATTCCGGTACAAATTTCATTGGCACTTAAGTTGTCAGAGACAGAAAGAAAGAGAGAGAGAGAGAGAGAGAGAGAGAGAAGGCTTTTAGGTCCGGGTTCGGATTCCATTTCAAGAATGCGTAGTGTGCAGTTTAGTCTCGAAACAAAAACAACAAAATAATTGATAAAGGAATTTAGTGGATCCTTTTGTTAAACTCGAAACCGGAACACATTCCGGTACAAATCAAATCGGTAACTAAGTGAGCAGAGGAGAGATAAAGCAGGCTTTTAAATCTGGGTTCGGATCCTATAGAAAGTATGTGTAGTGTGTCGTTTAACCTCGAAACAGCAGTAGCAGTACCCTTTTAGGTGATTCAGTGATACAAAAATATTCGGATTATTTATAAAGTGGTCATTATATTTGGTAACAGAGCACAAGACAGAATCTTTTCTAACACCGGTGAATGACCGAAATGGTCATTCACTGGTACCATAGCAGGGAATTTGCTACAGTATGTGACCACCACGACTACTGCATGCATTTGACGTTATATACGTTTTCTTTCTATGAAAAATATATTTATAACTTTTAGGTTCCACAACAATCATAATAAAAGTACGAAGGAACTACTATAATGTGTGATATTATATTACTACATGATTAATCGCACAAGGCTTACCTTATTGTGAAGTTTGAACAGAACAAACAATGTCACTATATCCATATGTATACCATCATCTTGGATTCTGTACCACGTGATTATGGTCAGCCAATCACAAGCCTTACAAGGGACTTCACTGTTTCTCTTCTTTGTGCAACTTCATTGGCTAACAGGCATGTGGAGCTTATTTTAAACGTTTTAAGTGGAAATGGATCCGGTCATTCACTAGTACATTCACCCTATTCAGTGAATTTAAGTAAATTATCGTCTTTTCATAATTAAACCCTTCGTAGGGTCAGATCACTGTTTATACGAATCAAGTACTGTCTTCTTTGACACCTAAGGCATAATATAAACTAATGCTCAGTTACACACACACACTCACACTAACATGCTAATGATTAATAGTTAATACAACAAACTCTCGTACGCAGAATATGATTTCGTTCTGTTGGCCAGACGTCTCTGATTTTAATTCTTCAGGTTCAGGATATAACTCCCAAAATACAAATGTAATACAATTTTCCGATTGTTTTGCTCCTCGAACTTCTAATTTACACAACCCAATATTCATCCATATTTAAAACAAAGCAAGTAATAAATCAAAATTATAAAGACAGAGCCCAATAAATAGTTTACTAGCAAAATTTATAAATCTCGACTAGTATAATTGCTATGCACTTAAACTCGACTTGTATTTACAAATCTAATACGCAACTCCACTTCTTAAAATAATACACGACATTTATCCGTACTTTTATTTTTTATATAAACCTCACCTCAACGGTATACGTAGAAATTAAATATTTATTCCACTATAAAAATAATACATAATTTTGTATATTAAATAATACAGTTACGAAAAAAATTAATAGCAACTCTGAAAATTTCTGATGTTTTGGGGTTTTCAGTGTTGCTGCAAAAGTAAATATACAGATAATACTCACAATACATATATATCATTATAAAGCACATCTCATGCAGAAGCCAACTCAGTTTACAGAATGGTAATCTCCTTAACCGAACTTAAGTTATGCCCAGAAATACGTGGCGAAGGAAGCACACTTCATTATGTGAAATGTCATCGTCGTTGCTACTAGCCGACGGAGGTTGTTTGTACGTCCGCGTACAGGCGATATAAAGGGCAGGTGATGTGCGTGGCGTTATTCCAGACGCTTTGCAGTGCGCGTAGGTAGTTCGTTTGCTTTGGTGAGAATGTAGGCGTTATTCCTGTGGACTGCAGTGCAACTCTGAAGTTTAGAGTGCATTTCGTTCATTCTGTGCAAACTGTGTTGCACTTATGGAAAGATTAGGTGATATTTCACCACGAAATGCTTAGCGAATTGGACTTTAAGTGAATCCGGCAAAATTAAGACAGAAATTGCCCGAATAACTGGGGTGCACAAGAGTGCAGTTGGACGGCAGCTGGAGAACATCCGTAATATGGGTGGCCTCAAGAATGGCAGGCTGGGTAAATGTGGCCGAAAAATGAAAACAACTCCTAGAAGCAACAACGCGTTGAAACTGTTATGTCTAAAAAACAGGTTCGGCCCGTCAACAGTTCTTGCCAAAGAATTGCGGGAGAGCTGTGGTACTGTTGTTTGTCCTCGAACAGTGAGGAACAGGTTACGTTCTATGTGTTTGACGTCTCATAGGGAGGTGAGAAAGCCATTGCAAACAAATGTGCAATACAAGAAGCGTTTAGAATGGGCAAAGAATCATAAGGAGTGAGATACTGATATGTGGTGTCAAGTATTATTTAGTGATGAGACAAAATTGAACATCAACGGTAACGACGCGGGGTGCTGAGTGTTATGACGAAATAACGAGATGTTACATCCCTCTTGCACTCTTAAGACGAGAAAGTGTCCATGCAGTGTTGTGATTTGAAGATGTTTTTCTGCTAGAGTGGCCAGAATCCATGTGTGTGAGAGCATTGCTACTGCACAGATGTATAAAAGTATTCTCCAGGACAAGATGGCGCCCTCAGGACGTGATTTGTCCCAGGGTTAGCCATATGTTTTCCAGGACGTTTCGTCCCCATTTCCCCTGCAAAATTCATTAAAGTTCATGTGACGTCTTTAGGCAATGTTTTGTCTCTTCCTTGGCCTGGTAATTCGCCAGACTTGAACCCGATTGAGAATTTGTGGCGCATTCTGAAAAGTGCACGAACGTCACTCCACAAATAAAGTGGAACTGATTAACGCAATTGCTGATGTTTGGCACAACTGTATTTCATCCGATATGTTGCGTACGTTTGTTGACTCCATGCCCAACAGGTGTGCAGCCGTTGTTAAATCAAAAGGTCACCCAACAAAATATTAGGTACGTAATTGTATTTGAATTTGAACATGTTACTTTGCCATGATTTCTGTTTCGCAGCACATTTTTGTTCAAAGTTCTGTTAAAGATATTCCCATTCTGTACACTGATTTGGCTTCAGCATGAAAGGTGCTTTAAAATGATATAATTACTATATTGTGAGTATTATCTGCTTACTTACTTTTGTAACAACACTGAAAACCCAAAAACGTCAGAAATTTCCAGAGTTGCTGTTAATTTTTCCGTAACTATGTATATAAATTAAATAATAATTATTCCACTATGTAATAATTATACCAATTGCAGAACCGGCATGCGCAAAGCTCTAGTCTGTCTACATGGAAACTCCGTGGCCATGTTCTCATTTTCTTCAGAGCATCAGGAGGATTTCCATAGCATTTCTTGAAAAGAGTCGAGCAAGTTTAGAAAACAATCCACTCTTTTCTTCGAGATTTCCATGAAACGCCTTATGAATAAGCTCCTTTCTTTTTCGCACTAAGGCAGAAGTGAGAAAACTGCTCATCTCAGTGGCATAAGTAGCGGAAAATATTCCTTTATTTGCTTTTAATGACATCGTGTTCAGAAATGGATCGATAATTAGGAAGAGAAACAGTGTCGTTTTCTCTTCCATTAAATTTCTTTACCGTCATCCGTACAAAAGCATAATGATTGATGTTGCCTTCTTTCCTTTTCCCTAATCACTTACAGGACTAAGAGATAAAGTGAATTAAAACAAACACGTTGAGTGGAATACATCTTTCGTTAGTAATTTTTCTTACTGTTTAGTTACAAATGTACATTTTGTTTCCATTTCAACTGAAACAAGTGAAGACGAAAAAAACACTAAACCAATTCAGGCTTTTAAATTGAAGGCAAGATAAAAACAGAATAGACAGCCATTGAAAGAAGGGAGGAAATACAGATAGTATCAACATATAGAAGCCGAATACATAGGTCCAATTGGCATCTTGGGAATAAAATTACAAAGGAAAGACCGTCCCTTTATGTCAAAAACTGTGACAAAACTTAAAAATGCAACATTTTGCAAGAATAAATTATCAGTTACGCCACGTTGTGCTATATGTAACAGATGCCCATGCCACGTGTTTTCGATGCGCATAATAAACAGAGTCAAGTCCCATTATTGTGACCACCTCCTACTTTTGATGTCAACAGCGCGTAGTCAATCCTCGTTTGCTGTCATGGATAAAAGGAGTAATTTATCAGATTTGCAAAAAGCGATGATTATCGGCTTTCGGGCCAAGGGTGGCAGTATTTCTGAAACAGCGCCGTTTGCGAACTCTTCGCGTGCTGCTGTGGTTAAAGTGTGTCGTGATTAGAGAAATGGCACCATGGCGAATAAGGGACACAGAAACTGCGAAGCACCACGTGCCATTGATGTGAGAGGTAAACTTCGGCTGCGAAGGTGCGTGAGGGCCGATCGACATGCTACAGTGGAGCAACTCACTGGCCAAATGAACCAGGGCGCTACCGGAAGTGTGTCTAAAACGACAGTTCGGCGAAACCCTGCTACGTATGGGGCTCCGATTCAGACAGATGGTCAGTGCCCCTATGCTAACGAAGGTGCATCGGCAGAAACGGCTTACATTTGTACAGCAGTATCATAATTGGACCTCCGCTGATTGGCAAAGGATTGCCTTCTCCCACGAGTCATGTTTTCTACTTCATCGAACGGATGCACGTTGGCAGATAAGGCGAGAAACATCGGAGAGCAAACTCTCTTCAGCCATTGCTGGAAGAATACAAGCTGGTGTGTGCAGCGTTATGGTTTTGGGAATGTTTTCGTGGCATTATCTGGATTCATTCATACTTGTGGAAGGCACTCTGAACCGAATTCGTTATAAACCCATCCTTGCAGACCACGTACACCCATACACGCAGATTGTTTTCTCTGGGGAGGATGGGATCTTCCAGCACGAAAATGCGACGTGTCACACAGCTAGAAGTGTAGAGTGGTTGGAAGAGCAGAATGAAGACTTCAAAGTACTTCCCTGGACCCCTTATTCCCGGGACGTAAACCTAAGTGAGCATCTGTGGGACCAGCTCGATCGTGTTGTTCGCTCTGTGGATCCTCCAGCACGCACCTTCCAGCATCTGTCAGATGCACTGTAAGTCAGCATGGCTCCGCATACTTGTGGACACCTTCCAGCGCTGTCTACCTACTGTCCACGCTGCACACGGTGGTTACTCTGGATATTAGCTGATGGTCACAATAATGTGACTCGACCGTGTAGATGTAAAACTTGCTTAACCGATTAGAACAAAATAAAGTAAAAAATAATAATAAGGAGCATTTAGGAAGATCTCCGATTTCGAAAAGATCGCTTTTTTATTCATAAAAAGGTATACAAAGTGATCAGTGGTGACAAATGACAATGAGAAGTATACAGGCTGCGAAAGGGTATGCTCAATGACTCGACTAACAAAGTGACAATAACAGCACCGAAAGAGGCGCAGGAGAGGAGCACAGCGCTCAGATGTAAGAGCAGCGAAAGTCCAGGAAAGTCACATGGGAGGCAATGCATGGATCACAACTAGCCAGGCAGCAAGTTTCTGGGACGGAGGATTCTTCGGAAAAGGACCAGCTGAGTAGCACTGAACGAGGAGACAAACCCGAAAGTGCCGAGCTACAGGCAGCATAGTGGCAGGTGGAGAGCGAACCGCAGGACGGCAAGAAATCTCAGACGAGGTGGCAAACGGTAGTAATCTGCACAGTGAATCACGGGTGACCAGGAGGAAAGGAATTGATCTAGTGAAGAAGTCCGATGCGCCTTGGTGAGGCGAATGAGCAGGCGGCTGCCGAAGCGGGCACGTAACAAAGTCCCGGCATCCAGGATGGTGAACAGCAGAGCAGGAGCAGTCTGGCTGAGCTGAAAGGAGTAGATGACAAATCTCACCAGGAGGAATAGAAACGTACAGGCGGTAAGAAGTGAATGCGACGGAAAAGGCGGATCAAGGAGGTGCTCGTGTACAGTGAAGGCGAGATCCAAGGAGTAGATGCTTTGAGCGATGGTGAACATGTCCTTTACGAGCGCTAGGAGGACTGGACAGTGCGAGTAAGCGTGAGAGATATCAGCAGAGACAGAGCAACATTTAACGAGCAAAACAAGAACATTTGTTTGATATAACGCTAATTCAAGACTAATTTGCTACTTTTTAACGAACAAAATTAAAGGAAATCCGGGATTTAACGAGGGAGAGAAAAGCGAAGATGATTCCTTTTAGCAAGCAATGTCACAAAACTTAATGAAATTACATATTTAACAGAGGTATAGAAAATCTGCTCTACACTGGAATAGAAATGGCGGCATACAGTATGAAATTGCGACAGCACAAGGAAATATTTGTCTGATAATGGAAAAATATTGGTAGAATATGAATGAGAAGGGAGTATAAGCACACCGGACAAAACATTAGCCACCTCTAACAGAAATGACAGTAGAAAGTTACCAGAGGGCACCGTGATGAGAGTAGAAAGTTACCAGAGGGCACCGTGATGAGAGTAGAAAGTTACCAGAGGGCACCGTGATGGTATTGTTTGGAGATAAATAGCACTGATGTGGTCTACAGAATCATTTCTGTCTCGTGCAGTGGTGAAGAACAACGTGTGTGTTGAATTTTAGTCTGCAATATGGGTCGTAAGACGAACGTTACTGAGTGGCAAAAAGGAGTCATCGTGTTTAGCCAAGCCCACGTACACAAAGTGAATGAAGTCGCCCAATTTGTTGGTGTGTCGATGCGTACTGTCCAGAGGGTCTACAAACAGTGGTGTAGTTCGCAGTCAACTGAAAATCGGCGACGTAAGTGTGGTTGGAAAAAGATTATCACCAACAGTGACCGCCGCCATGTTTCACGACTGATAACTGCAAATCAGTTTCAAACCAGACAACAATTGCTCCAAACCGTCAATGAAAGTCCGCTCCAACGAATTTCAGAAAGGACACTGCGACGAGAACTGCATGCGATGGACATCTGGAGCAGAGTAAAACCGAAGAGGCCTCTTTTAACAGCAAGTCACAAAGTCGCACGTTATCAATGGGATCAGAGACTCCAAACCTTTACTGTGGAAGATTGGAAACAAGTAATTTTGTCTAAGGAGTCTCGTTTTTGTTTGTACTCCAATGATGGGAGACGACGATTGCATCGCTAACCCAATGAAGCCTTAAATCCTGATTGTATGGAAGGTGTTCAAGCTGGAGGGGGTTCTGTGCCCTCTCGTTGCAGTGCCGATAAATTTAAACAAGCATACCTACCTCCTTATTCTGAATGACGAAATGTTACCCTACATATCCAGGAGCAGCATCACATTGCCACTCCTGTCTTCCAAGACGACAGTTGCCGTGTGCACAGGGCTAAAACTGTGTCTGAGCGGCACGGCGAACAATCAGCAACACTGTTTCACCTTGACAGGCCAGCCAAGTCCCCAGATTTAAATCGATTGAAAGTATGTGGGATCATTTGGAACAGAAGGTGAAACGCCGGAATTGACATCCACGTACTCTGGTGGAACTTCGGGACCAATTGACGCACGAGTAGCTGCAGATCGATGTTCAATACATCCACAACCTCGTGGAGTCTCCACCACACTGGATTCATACCGTTGTGAAGGCAAGAGGAGCCGTCAGCCGTTATTAGGTAAGTTCTTACAGGGGTATCTAATTTTTTGGCTGGTGGGTTTATCAAATGCTCAACAAGCACTTTGTGCATGTGATTCCTTCCACCATTCAGTCCGACGGGCTGTGTCTTGGACGTATCGCGTCTTCAGAGTTATAAACAGGCAACCTATTCTTAGGCAAAAGAGGATGGGTGGGTTTCTCGCACACGCAAGTCTGTTCCTGAGGTAGGATTGCAGAAAGAAATAAGGGAGTAATAGAATGGGTATATCTCCTGTGTTAGAGGAAACAGGAGTTCATGTTTCCTGAAATGTTGTCCACTGCCGCGCTTACTTTCCAAGTGACCTTTGCGCTGGGAGAATAGGTGCAGTCAGTATCACGTAGCCTTCAAGTAAGAACTCCTAAGCGTTTATAAGTGACAAAATATCTACAAGTGTTGGGAGTAAACAACAAAGGAGAAGTATAATGGTTTTTAACTTCAAATGTCTTCACTTAACCATTCGTACTATCGGTTGATCGATAGTTCTTGTACCACTAGAACTTCTTGTGGATGTGCTCCGGATAGGAAGCACAAAAACCTTAATTATACAGAGAGATTGTAAACTCCTTCAACAAAGAAAGAGGGGGTAATAGTGCACACCAAGACCAATAATATTTGCAATGGAACCTAGGTCCGCATTCCACTCCTAGTGCCAGAAAAGAGCTCGTTCGAAAAACGTCCAGCAGGCACACGGAGTTCCAACCAGTGCATGAGAAGCACAAGATGCAAATCAGGTGCGCTGAACACGTGCGTTGACGGTGAGGAGCAAACATTTAAAAACGCAGCCGAACTCGTTCAGCGATATTACCGTGTGAACATCACATGAGAATTGACGTATACACGTCTGACCAGCGCAGCATACCGTGTGTTCCTGGAGCAAGTGCTTTCCGAGGATGTTCCGCTCACCACACACGGAGGGAAATGTGTTTTATGCATGATGGGGCCCCAGCACATTTTGTCACTGAGGTCCGATACTTCCTAAATGCGACACATCCCGGAGGTGGATTGGACGCGGTGGACCTGTTGCTTGGCCTCAACGCTCACCGGGCCTTAATCCACTGAACTTCTTCTTCTGGAGGCACATGAAAATATTGGTGTACGAGACACTTGTGGATTCCCTGGAAGATCTCGTCGCGCGAATCGCTGTTGCTACGGACAAGATCAACATCACACTGTGAGTCTACGAGAGGGTGCGACAGTCCTTCATCCTCCGGTGTGGGCTGTGCAACGACGCCCTTGGATGCCAGTTTGAGCAGCTCCTTTGAGTCTACGATTGGAATTGTGCAACTCATAAATTAGGTACGTCTCTTTGTTTTCACTGTTGAACGCTCAACGTGGATATGTAACTTTAATCTTTTCTGGCACTAGGAGTGGAATGCGGCCCTAGGTTCCGTTGCAAATATTTTTCGTCTTGATGTGCACTATCACCCCTCTTGTTTTGTTGAAAAAGTTTACAATCATCCTGTACACTGAGCAATATTAAGCGACCGAACGGCCAGAAGAAGGAAGTCTTGTAATCACTTACAGATAAGTATTTACTATAGGAATTCCAAGGTAATTCAGGTAACAACTTACCAAAGGTAACCAAAGGAGCACGCAAAGGTGCACTAATCTACACACACACATCACCCTTTTTGGGCGCTCTTTGGCCCTTCGAGGCCCTTGCGCCACGAAACACTAATCAACCACCCTTTTGATTGTTCGCTCCACACATTAAATAGATTGTTCTTATCTTGTCAACATACACATATCTTTCACGCTGACCACAAAACACTCATTGAGTGAGAAAAATACAACGTTCAGGTTGAAACGCTCAAAGAATGGTACATTTTAAGGAAAAATCACTGGTGGGCTCAGTGTCTGATGAAAGAAAACTTCCTAGGGTTTAAAGCTGAAACATTATTGGTGCTGAAATACTCCTCAGGATTTGCTCGTCAACACCTACAATTAAAAATGCATATGCGTATACTTATTCGTATACATATATTTTTATTTATATATGTTTATTTAATAAAAAGATCATGCAACGATTTGTCCGTCAGTCCGTCCGCCTGTAGACACGATATCTCTGCAAATATTAATCCGATTTGAAAAATTCTTTTTGCATTGAAAAGCTTGAAATATGCAAATGATGATCCCTCATTTCTTCTTTTTTTTTTTTTTTTTTTTTGCACGATGTACAATTTCGCCGCTAGAGGGCGTAAATGCAGATGCTGTCGAATTCAAAAATTAATTTTATTCCTCATATTAGGTTCTAAACATCCGACTGAAAAAATTATTTTACCTTTCGATTTTTTTTTTTTGGAGGTTTAACGACCACCGTGAGCAACTCAATGAGCTATGAGCAGTCGCCCGTCCCTAATTTAGGGTCACTGGTTCCACGGAAGGGAAAGAGCCAGTGCCGTAAGACAAACACAACATCCATGCCTCACCGAGATTCGAACCCGGACCCCTTACGGACGAATGCTCAGACGCCATCGCGTAGACCACTGCGCCACCGGGGCGGCACCTTTCGATTCCATTTATATCGAAGAGTATTTTAGGCATACTTAATTTTTTAAATTAAGCAAAGATTTTCCGCTTGGGGGCGTAAAAGTAACTTACGTTTTCCCCGATATCTCTTCGCCTAAAACTCCGAATTGAAAAATGTTTTCTTTAGCGGATACAGCTCCCAGAGGAAAATCTTTTGCATATAATTTCACATTTTTGGTAAAGAATGCTTTGGCCACCAGGGGGCGTAAGTGTTAATTTTTGCTTCTGATGTATTTGCAATAAAATTCGAGCTTCTAAAATCTCGATTGAAAAACGTTTTTCGTGGACCAATGCCACTCACATCGATAAACCTTTTCGGAATATTTTCTTCTTAAAATATTCCATGGCTTCTTCGCCAGGGGGCGTAGATGTATATCATATTTTTGCCAATATCTCTGCTTCTAATGGTCCGATTTGAATTTTTTTTTCTTTATTAGATAGAGTTTCCCGTGTGACATGTGTTTCACATAATTACAAAATTTTCAAGTAATTCATAAACTTTCCGCTTGGGGGCGTAAAGCTAAATTGCGTGTCCCCCTATATCTCTGCTTCTGAATCTTTGATTTGAAAATTTCTTTCTGCACCGGATACAGCTCCTGATGCGAAATCTTTTGCACAAAATTTCTAATTTTGATAAAAAATGGTTTGTCCACCAGTGGGCGTAATCTTAATTTCCGCTTCTGATGCATTTGGAGCAAAATATGAGTTTCTAAAATCTCGATTGAAAAAAAAAGTCGTTGATGAACCGATACTACTCATGTCGACAAACCTTTTAGAAACATTTTCTATTTAAAACAGTGAATGGTTTCTACGCCAGAAAGCGGAGATGTATATCTCTTTTTTTTTTTTTTTTTGTCAACATCTCTACTTCCAGGAGTCCGATTTGAAAAATTCCTCCTTTGTTGGATAGTGTTTCCGGTGCAAAATGTTTTTCATATAAAATAAAAAATTTCAAGTGAATCATAGATTATCCGCTAGGGGGCGCGAAGGTAAATTACGTCTTCTGCTTCTAAAACTCGGATTAGAAAAATTCTTTCTGTATCGCATTCATTCGTGACTGCCATGGAGATAATATAAAATTCATTCGTGACTGCCATGGAGAAAAATATAAAAATTATATTTTTCATATAATTTCTAATGTTTGGTAAAGAATGATTTGGCCACCAGTGGGAATAAGTGTTAATTTCTGCTCTGATGTATTTGCAGCGAAATCTGGGCTCCTGAAAACTCGACTAAATTTTTTTCCTTGGACCGATACCGGTCATGTCTAAAAATCTTTTGAGAATACTTTCTTCCTAAAATAATGCATGATTTTCCCACCAGGAAGCGTAGAGTCACATCTTATTTTTGTCGATATCTCAGTCTCTAAGAGTCCGATTTAAAAAATTATTTCTGCGTTAGAGAGCGTTTTCGGTACAAAATGTTTCTCTCATATAAATTCATATTTTTCTTAAGGCACAAGTCTGCAACCAGAGGGCGTAAGCTCACGATTCCGATTACAGCAATATCTGAGTGATTAAAAACAAAATTGAAAAACTTCTTTCTTCCGTCAGATACTATTGTTTTCCATACCGGTTCCATTGACTTTTATAAAATTAAATTGCGTCAGAACGGATTGAAAAGACATGCTTACTACACCCGAAAATTCGGTTTCATCTTTTTCTTTTTTTTTTTTTTTTTTTTGTAGAGAACTTTGCATTTGATTCGCCAATTGCCAAATCAAATGCAAAGTTCTCTATGCAAAAGAAGCTGCGAGCGAGGGAAACGTAACTATAAAGATCGCCAATAAGTTAATTATCCAGAAGCCAATGTTATTTAAAAGATAACCTTCACGCTTCACATTCTTATATAACTTATGTGTTGTTTATTTACAGCAGTGCAACTGCTCTGCTCACCTAGCTGGCACACTCAACTGTTGATTTGCCGCCCCGGTGGCGCAGTGGTCTAAGGCGTTGGCCTCTGATCATTCGTCCGTAAGGGGTCCGGGTTCGAATCCCGGTTAGGCATGGATGTTGTGTTTGTCTTACGGCACTGGCTCTCTCCCTTCCCTGGAACCAGTGACCCTAAATTAGGGACGGGCGACTGCTTATAGCCCATTGAGTTGCTCACGGTGGTCGTTAAACCTCCAATCAACTGTTGATTTGAGCACGAGCTGTAGACATATCAGATCATATGTAGAGGATTTTAGGAAGAGAGTGTCTGACCCCAGGTATTAAACAACCCTTAGAAATAGGAAGCTAGGAGATTTGGGCTAGATTGCCCGATAGGAAACTGACACGGAAGCGAAGTAGTAAAAGGAAGGAACACGCCCTTATTTATTACCAGGGGGCAGTACCCGGGGTTCGACGGCTTAACGTGCCCATACGACGCACGGCAGGTATTTAGTGGTTCGAACGTTCATACCTGCCCAGGATCGAACTTGAAGTTATCTCCATGGCAGTCACGAAGCTGACCACTAGGCCATCCGCGGCCCGAGCTGTAGACAGCTGCTGTGCTGGCTTATTAATACTTTGATTACAGCCAGCGCCATCTATGAATGATGGTGGTAACTTATATAAGAAGGTTTTCTTTTACATAACAGCCAGAACGGGGTTTAAAACCGGGCAGGAAAATTTTGACTCGGCCAAATAATTAAAAATTAATTTAAAAATATCTAGAATATTCAGGATTTTTATTTTTATGGAATTTTAAAGTTTCCCAATTTATTATTTTACTGGTGGGCCCGATTTTCACAACTGGTAGACCAGATTTGCTCACTGGTTGGCCAACGGCCCACCAGTTACTATGTTAAAATATGCACTGGCTTAAAGAGAATGAACTCAAAATTTATACAGGAAAACAAATTTAAATTGAAAGTCAAATTGAACTATACGTCATAGCCATCATTAGATAAATAGAAAATGGTGAAAACAGGTAGGATGACACCGAATTTTCGGTTGTAAAGAGCATGCCTTTTGAATCCTTTCCGACGTGTACAAAATTTCTTAAAGTTATTCAAAGTCAATGGAACTGGGTGGAAAAAGAAAACAACCGTATTTCTACAATCGATAAAACATCCAGAAATAGAAGAAGCTACTTACGCCCACCAGCGGCTAATACATGTGTTAGGAAAATAAAAAAATGGCGCACAAAATATTTCTCGTAGCAGAAGGAAGGTATCGCACTAAGATTTTAAAATCGAACAGTTAAATGAACAACTAAGGAAGGAAACATGATATAACACTATGCCTACTAGTGGGAGAATTTTGCATAATGGAAAAGTTGAAAATGGACGAAAAGTGCACTATATTGACAAAAGTAACCGGACACCCTTCAAAAGCAAATGAACGGATCCGCTGCGTTGTTAAGATGTGCGGTACAGCTGCAAACGGTATAAAAACAAGCCTGCAGCTGACCGCGATCATATCGCACTGTGAGGATGAGTGAAAGTCTCGCGGCGGGAGAAAACTGCCTTTGAGAAAGAAAAGCTTGACGGGTATTATATTAGTGGGTTGTCCATAAGAGAAACCGAGAGGAGTTTAAACATACCCAAGTCAACTGTTATGGATGTACTGAATAAGTGGAAGACACATGGAGTGCCTGAAGCAGTAAAACGTACCGGCAGACCAAATAAATTCAGTGATAGAGATAGTCGTTACAGCTAATCGACGGAGTACTGCAGAAGATCTCAGTGTACAGGTGAGTAAAAATGCTGGAACCTCGATATGTACACGTACCATTCGCAGAGAACTTCATTTCATGGGTTACCGTGGTCGTGCGGCTGCTCATAAGCCTTTCACCTCCACTCGGAATGCTACTCGTCGTTTAGCATGTTGAAAAGAACATTTATCGTCGACAGTAGATCAATAGAAACGGGTCCTATAGACTGATGAATCCAGATACACGATCCATCAGTCTGATGGCTGTATGTGGGTATGGCGGCAGCAGGGGGAACGCTATTTACCACAGTGGACTGTACCTACGGTCAAGTTTGGAACTGGCAGTGTACTCCTGTGTGAGTGTTTTTTCGTGGTATGGTCCCCCGACCATTGGTTATCGTGGACAAACCTGTTAACCAACACATGTAGCTCGATATTCTGGACAATTATGCGCTACCAACCCTGTGGCAATACTATGGAACCGAGCCTTGTTGGTACCAGCAGGATAATGCGCCGAGCCATAAAGCAAGGACTGTTACGGTGTGGTTTGATGATAATTACGTATCGTGTGTGGACTGGCCAGCACAGAGCCCTGATCTTAATCCCATAGAGCACCTATGTGATGAATAAGAGCGCCGCATAAAAAGTTTGGAACCAAGGCCTACTACTAAGAATGAGTTAGCATCAGCATTGTGTACTGAGTGGAAGCCCATACCTATTACTGCGTTCCAAAACCTTGTCGAAACCATGTCTCGAAGTTTCCGTGCATGCATTAGGGCCAAAGGTGGACCGACACCGTACTAATAATGTATGTCAATAAATGCTATGTTGTGTTTCTCTTCTAGGTGTCCGGTGACTTTTGTTAATATAGTGTATTTGTCATGGCAAAACTGTGCTAAGGAGAAAGAACGTTTTAAATGCGTCTCCCTGAAGCAGAGATAACGGAAAAAACAAAGGATTTTGACCTTTACGCCCCTAGCAGAAAAGCTCTGAATTATTTAAAGAGAATAATGCTTTTTATTGTAGCGAATGTCATCAGTAAAAAAAAAAAAGAAATTCCTCAATAGGGTTTTAAGAAGCGTTAATACAGCTGCAAACAGAAATACAGAAGCACCACCTAGCGAAAGAACTTTCAACTGCCAAACTCAAATTCAGACTTAAAATATTTCCAAAGTTAAATGGTATCCTGTGTTAATAGAATTTTTTAAATCGCACTTTTATAAGTAGAAATATTGTGAAAAAAAGTAAACTTTTGTGCTACTAGAGGCGAAATTCTGTGTTATTTTAGTAAGAAAATGCATACAAAGTGTTTTCAAAGTTAGTAGTAACTGACCGAAAAGTATTTTTTCAATTGGGTATTTAGACCCGCAGATACTGCTGTAAAAGGAAACGTGAGCTTACGCCCTCTAGTGTCACACTTGTGCGTAAAGAAAAATTTGAAATTACATGAGAAACATTTCGCATCACAAACGCTCTCCAACAAAGAAACAATTTTTCAAATCAGAGATATCGACAAAAGTAAGATATGCATCTACGCCCCCATGAGAAAAAACTATGCATTAATTTAGAAGAATGTATTCTGAAAAGGTTTTCCTAGGTGAGCGGTATGGATCCACAAAATCTTCAATCGAGTTTTCAGAAGTTTATATTTTGCTGCAAATACATCAGAAGTAGAAGTAAACACTTACGCTCCCTGGTAACCTAACCATTCTTCTGAAAAATTTTAAATTGCATCCAAAACATTTCCCATCAGGAGTTCTATCCTATGGAGGAAGAATTTTTCAAATCGGTGAATTAGAAGCAGATATATTGGGGAAAACGCAATTTACCATTACGCCCCCTAGCGGAAAATGTATTCATCACTTGAAAATTTGAAATAGTACGAGAAACATTTCACACTAAAAACCAAAAAATAAATAATCTTGAAATCGGACTATTAGAAAGAAGAAATATCGACAAAAATAAGATACACATCTACGCCTCCTGGTGCAAAATTGTGCACTATTTTAAGAAGAAAGTATTTTGAAAGTTTCTCGAGGTAAAAGATATCGGTCCACAAAAAAATGTACCGGTCCGTCGCCTGGCGTTATGGTTTGGGGCGCAATTGGATATGACACCCGCACCCCTCTGGTACGCATCGCCGGTACACTCAACAGCCACCGCACCATCTCCGAGGTTTTGGAGCCTGTAGTCATCCCTTACCTGCAGAACCTGCCAGGGGCCACGTTTCAACAGGACAATGCGCGCCCACGTGGCACGCATTGTGCAACAATTCTTCACGGCCCACCAGGTGTCACTGCTGCCGTGGCCCGCCTGTTCTCCCGATATGTAGCGCATCGAACACGTCTGGTCGCTGATCGGCAACCGAGTGGCCCGGCAAGCACCACCCGCGGCTTCGCCTGATGAACTGTGGCAACGTGTGGAAGTAGCCTGGACCGACATACCCCAAGCCCACATCCAAAGCCTCTTTCGTTCTATGCCGCGGAACTATTGATGTCTGCGCGTCCCGCAAGTCGCACGGGCCTGTAAGCTCAATTGTTTCATCTTTGTAACTGTTGTTAATGTGTCCAGTAAATCTGGCTTTGCTATCTGATGTCCTTCTTGGTGTTGCATTTTGGGTGGCCAGCAGTGTAGATGACTGGTCACCAAGGGACGGGGAGCAACAGAGAAGGAGTGAATCAAATTCGGAAACATGTTCGAGGGACATGGTAGAGAACGGCTCAAGAAAAAAAAATTCAGAGAGAGAGACTTAAGGATGTCTCCTTCTTGCACCGGATAGGAAATGATACATGATGATGATATGCCGAAATCAATAACTCAAAAGTGGGACGATAAAGTTAGGAAAGAAAGCAAAAAGGAAGTATTTTGGGCTAATATGTTTCATTTGCTATCAAAACAAAATGTTTATGTTTCAGTTTATTGTATACGGTAAATGCTATATGCATGAAGTTGTCAACATGATGTTCAAACAATTTCTCTCATTCCTTCGTAGAAACGCTGTAGATATTTCTTTTATACGAAGAAAGCAGATTCTTACAAACTGTTAAGTGATGAGTTTCTCTGAAAGTGCTAAATGAGTTCCTTAAAAGATAAGCGACAAGCAAGTCAAACAAAACTGCAGATCTGCTGCAAGAGCATTATCATTAAAAAGAAGAGGAACTGATGTAGTACCCAAATGGAAGATACTTGTTCATGAAATTTAGTTTGTTGTTCAAAATTCCCCTCCTGAGTCACTTCTCAATTGAAATTGCTTAAGCCCTAAGGGCTCAAAGAGGAAAACAATTTTCTATTTTATTTTATTCCTTAACAGCTAGCGGGGTAAATGATAGACAAAAGAACTTCTAGGTAACAACTTTAACGAAACATCGGAAATTACTGTATTTTTAATGGCAGCTTCATCGAGGAAGGAAACGTCTTCTTTACTGCCATGTGTGCTTCTTACCTTTGCAAAAAAGTTATCTTTGAAGAGCAGAAATATTTGCATCTCCTAAGAGCATTAAAACAATTACCGAAAATCTATGATTATATTAATAGAAACAGTTAAGTCAACTTATTTTTAGCATCGGAGGCGTTACTTGATTTTTTTTTTCAATTAGCAGAACGTAGTGCGAAGCTTTAGTTTTCAGATAAAAAAGCTTTCTCAGAAAAATTGGCGCTACTTGAAAATTAATTTGAAATTCCATTTGATCTATCTACTGTTATTACAGCTCGACTTCTATTACTAAAACTGTAATTATGGTTTTTCGTAAAAAAAAAAAGAAACGCAACTGGAGGAATGTTTTGCATATCTTAATAGCTCCTGCTCCTTTTTTACATTTTCATCAAAGCATATTTCTTACAAAAATAAGTGCAATAGAGGAAATGTTATATGCAGGTTTTGAGATATGAGACATTCCAGGGCATTGAAAGACAGGACGTCGAACGGATTTATGAGAAGTTCAGTAGTTCAAAAGCTTTGTTTGTTTGTTTTATCGAAAAGCCTACCAGCCTAAAGCAGAAATATGGCTAAACAACGACGCAAGCAGTAACGGATCTAGAGGCTCATCCTACAGGGGCCGGTTGCTCTGTCTGAAATAAAATAGACAGTCTTTGTGGAGCGCACAAATACTCTCTCTCTTATATACACCGACGAGTCATTACATTATGACCACCAACCAAATAAACTGTAAGACCCATTTTAGCCAACCAAACAGCGGCCACTCGGTAGAGTTCCGATTCCATGAAATGACGATTGGTATCTTAGGGTATCTGGTACATTATGTCAACAGCAGGTCCTCCAGTTTCCGTACATTTCGGTGTGGTCGGGTAGTGGCGATTTAGCGCGAACCCGCTTTTCCAAGTCGAACCACAGATGTTCGATTGGGTTCATATCAGGTGAGTGTAGAGGCCAGGGCTTTAACAGAAAGTCACCAGCATGTTTCTCGAACCATTCCTTGACGGTTCTGGCAGTGCGGCATGGCGCATTATCCTGTTGGTAATGGCCATCACCAGCAGGGAACACAGTTGCCATGAATGGGTGAACTTGGTCCGCAACGATGTTCAAAACCCTGACAGACGTAGGAATAGTGCTATTGGGATAATGGGGCCTAAAGTGTCCCAAGAAAACATGGCCCACAGCATAACACCACCGCCGCCTGCCTGTTTCCGCCCAGCAGTGCATCCGGGTGCAATAGCCTCATTTGATAATCGGCATATCCGCGCTCTACCAATCTTGATTCGCCAGACTGGGACACTTTTTTCCAAACATCCACGGTCCCATCTCAGTGATCTTGGGCCCATTTCATTCGCTGTTGGCGATGACGTGCAGTGAGCATGAGAACCTGGCTGGGTTTTCGACTACACAGGCGCATGCGCAGAATGCTGCGATAAATTTTGTGCTGTGACACATTGCCCTGATCACCACTGTTGTAGCTCTTGGTGATTTGTCGCACTGTGGCCCCGCGGTCGCTGTGAACAATGCACAACAGTCTCCGCTCCCCTCTGGCATCAATGAGCTGCGGACGACACATGACTGGACAACGGTTCATCGTTTGGCCATCTGTGCACCACTTTTGATACGCACTCACTACAGCGGCACGTGAACAACCCACAAGCTGCGCCGTTTCAGAATTGGTAGCACAATTTTTCCTTTATCAAGCTCCGATAAATCGGCAGCTTTTCCCATTGTGACTCCAAACAGTGACTCCAAAAAAGCAAACAAAAAGAAATATATGTATCATCATTTCATCATTTTCAACCATTATCAATCCACTGCAGGACGAAGGTCTCCCCAAGTTTCCTCCACAACGGTCTGTCTTGTGTCACTCTCCTCCATGTCACTCCCGGATACTTTCGAATTTCATCCACCCATCTCCCATGTGGTCTTCTTCTGGGTCTTTTCCTGTCCCTTGGAATCCAATCTATAATTTCGGCTGTCCATCGATGGTCCGTCCTTCTGGCAGTATGCCCAGCCAATTGCCATTTCAGGGATTTAACTCTGATCATGATGTCTTCCACTCTCGTCATTTTTCGGATCCACGAGTTCCTCTTCTTATCTCTCCTGGTTACACCAAGCATGCACCTCTCCATGCTACTTTGAGTTGTCTGCAGCCATTGTATGTCTCTTTTAGTTAAGGTCCGCGTCTCTGCACCATACATAAGCACTCGAAGGATGCATTGATCAAACACTTTTCTTTTAAGACATAATGGCATATTGCTCTTGAAAATTGTGCTGTTTCTTCCAAAAGCTCTCCAGGCAAGTCTTATACGCCGATTGATTTCTTCATCAATGTGACGCTCACTGGATATCTGCTGTCCAAGATAAACGTACGTGTCTGTTATCTCCTGCTTTTCTATATCAATCGATAAATCTTCATTTCTTGTAAAAGCATTGAACATCACTTTTGTCTTCTGAAAGTTCATTTTTAATCCAACTTCTTTACTCTTGTTAGCAAGTTCCTGGATCATACTCTGCAGCTCTGATGGGGTAGTTGCAAAAATGACTATGCCGCCCCGGTGGCGCAGTGGTCTAAGGCGCTGGCCTCTGATCATTTGTCCGTAAGGGGTCCGGGTTCGAATCCCGGTCAGGCATGGATGTTGTGTTTGTCTTACGGCACTGGCTCTTTCCCTTCCCTGGAACCAGTGACCCAAAATTAGGGACGGGCGACTGCTTATAGCCCATTTGAGTTGCTCACGGTGGTCGTTAAACCTCCAATCAAAAAAAAAAAAATGACTACGTCATCAGCAAAACGAAGGTGGGTTAGATAATCTCCGTTAATCTTTATCCCTTTGTTTTCCCAGTTCAGTGATTAAAAGACATTTTCCAAAGTGGCATTAAAGAGCTTCGGAGATATGGTGTCACCTTGTCTCACTCCCTTTCCAATTTATATATATATATCGGTATACCTGCCATTAAACTCTGCCATGTGATTTTCACGCGATTCATGATTTTGTGTTCGTCATATTGCTCAAGAAACAGCAATACTGTGCAAACAGAAATACACATTAACACTACCCAACGCCAGTACTGTTAACTGTAAAAAAACCCACAAGTACAGGAAAGATGTATCATACGGTAAATGGTAATTGGTGTTAAAACTATTCTTAATAGCGGATTTTTAAAAGCAGAAAACTCGACAAAAAAATTATTAGGCCTTTGCTCCCTCAAATGTGGAAATTATTCATTTCTTTTGTCAGGAACTACACACAAAATGTTCTGGTAGTTATTTGCATCTGACCTAATTATTATCCCCATTTGGTTTTTAAACGCCCTGATATTGCGGTTAATATGGTGCAAACGGAAGTGGAAACTTGTGATCTCTAGGGGTAAATTTGTACGGTAAGAAAAATGTGAAATTACATAAAAACATTTTAAATCAGAAAAACGCTCTCCGATAAAGATCTTTTTTTTTTCCAAATCTGACTGTGTTAAGAGCAGAAATATCGTCACAAATAAGATATACAGCTACACTCCCTGGCTGGAAAATTATGCACTATTTTAAGCAGAAAGTGTTCTGAAAACTTTTGTGGTTATGAGACGACGGAAGTATTTTCTTTTTTTTTTTTTTTCTGAGACAGAAGCATTTCTTAAATACAGTTGTCAGAAGCTCATATGTTGCTGCAAATGCGTCAGAACAAAAATATTCACTTACGCCCCACGTACCAGAAGCATGATTTAACAAAAATTAGAAATTATATGCAGGACATTTTCCACCAACAGATCTGTCTGATTCAAATGGAATTTTTCAAATCGGACTTTTAGAATCAGCGATATCGGTGAAATCGCAATTAGACGCCCTCTAGCGGATAGATATGCACTACTTGTAAAAGAAACTGCACCCCAAATGGTGTCCGTTATAAGTGGTATCGAATGGAAGAAATATTTTTTTCATTCTGGTACTTAAAAGGTATTACATGGATTATTTTTTATTTTGAATTCAATCGCATCTGAATTTATGCCCTTAACCACGAAGTTATGCAGCGTAAAATAATGGAAAGCAAGAACCATCGGTTTAACATTTCAAGCTTCCCGATGCGGAGATAATTTTTCAAATCGGAATAATAGTTGCAGAGATTTGGCGTCCACAGACCAACGGACGGACGGACGGACGAACAAAAAGATACGCTCTGGTAGCGCAGTGGTGTGAGCGCTGTATTATGACCATTCCTTCGAGTTGGGACCGAGTTCACAACCCAGAGAGGAATGGATTTCGTGTTTGTCTTACGGTACTAGCTCTCCCACTTCCCTGAAACAAGTGGCCATAAATTAGGGATGGACGGCTGCTTATGGCAAATCTATCTGCTCGCAGTGGTCGTTAAACCCCCAAACCAAACCAAACCAAACTAAACAGACGGACGGTCAAAGTTATAACATAAGCACGTATATTTTTTACAAAAAAAGTGCTAAAAATGTGCACGTTATTGTCTTTTTGTGGACACGATATCTACATCAATTTGGGAAACACTAGAAATTTCGACAGGTATTTGATCAAAATTTGAATTGTGTCTCAAGATGTGCTCATTACGTGGAAGCGTCGCGGTTTTTTCTCTTGCTTAAGTAAATCGCACTTAATTCAGCGGCAAACCTGTTAATAATTCAAGTGTGTGTAGTGCGGAAATTAAGTTATGAAGCTATAATTTTCTTAAAGTGGAAAAGCTTTAACGTGCTCAATTACTTAAGCGCTGTTTCTACCACTTAAAGAATTCTCTTCTGAGAACGATAGCGTAGTGAAAACTATTTAATTATCATTACGCCATTGGTGTTTCCTTCTGCATTATAACTGATAGTTTCTTCAAGTATGTAAACACATTTGAAATTCCATTGTAGAAAATGATCTTTGTCTGAAAGGTCTGAACATCTTTCTAAGCACAAGTCCCCTGAAAATGGAATAACCCTCCTCCACTAAACGTCTGATGAAGATGGTCATTAGAGATTGCTGCAGCTGAGATAATATAGGAATATATCCATTTTTAAAATTTGGTTTGCTTCATATTGCTCCCCGAATCATGCCCGTTCTCTCTTTTTGAGAGAAAATGTGCCTTAAAGGTATCAAAAGAGAAAAATTTAAAAAGATGTAGTATTTTTTCCTAAACAGCCATTGGGCAAATAATTTATGCATCAAACCATCTGCTTAAGAATTTTAAGTAAACATTGGTAATCACTGCATTTTTAATGGCATCTTGATCAAGCGAAAGTGTTTTTCAGCATTTGAGGAAAAGTATATTCGCTTAAGGAACAACATCTCATCCAAGCATTATGACCATAATTACAAAAAAGAAAATGCAGAAATAAAGAGAGGATAGCATTAGCTCAGGTTGTTAAATCGTTTTATTTTTAGCATCAAAGGTGTCATGTCGAATTTCTTTCCTAGCAAAATATGCTCACTTGTACAAAATTCTTATTAAATCTTGACAGAAAGACTGTTCGGAATTTAATCTTCACTGCGTTTCAATTTGGTTACAAAAAATTCATTTCTGTCAATGACTGTTTTTATTTGTAATTTTTGTTCAAAGTAAAAAAGTACTTGGATTATATTATCCGTTAGTTTTTATTCTTCTGGATTTTTATTCTTTGAAACTACTAGCTCGAATATTGTTTAAATTTGGGAGTAAAAAAACAAACAACAACTGTTCTTTTGGGATAGCTAACGTTGTCGCTACGCTGCAGTTCTCATTATTTGATGGTGACCGTCCCCATTCATCCGTGATGGGGTCCAAGTTTCAATCCCGGTGAGGCATGGATGTTGTGTTTGTCCTAAGGCACTGGATCTCACCCTTTCCTGGAACCAGTGACCCTAAATTAGGGACAGGCAACTGCTTATAGTCCATTGAGTTGTTCACGGTGGTCGTTAAACCCAAATCAAAGAAAAAACAAAAAAAGAAAGAGATTCATTTGGTGGTACTATCGCTGGTAGGATTGACGAACTTGCAGTGAAGTTTTAATTAGAAATTCCTAATGGCCAGTGTACCAATATTTTGTCCTTGCCAGGTGCAATGGAAAAGTCTGAAGAAATTAAAAGAATCTTGACCTCCATCCCCACCATTTCTTGTTTTCGGCAGGTGTATACTTAATCAACAAAGTTATGGAGACCTACCTGATAACATGTTGGCCCTCTTCTACCGAGAATAACATTCTGTACAGGCCTAGGCATCGACTTCACCAAATGCCGGACGGTTTCCGGAGGTAATGCTAGCCAATCCTCTTGCAGCATTGTTGGCAACTCCCCACGCGACGTTGGTTAAGATTCCTTGAATCACTGTTCCCCTACACGCTATCTCAGAGAGCGTCCACAGTATTTACATCCGGGAACCTTTGGGACCACTGGATAGCCCTGAAGGTCCCTTGATTTAGAGGTCCCGGACCTTTTTTGTTACTTAATATTGTTTTTTTAAGGTCCACGGACCTTTTTTTATCAGTGAATGTTTCTCGAGCCGTGCTTTTGGGTTTGCGGCCCGGTGTGGCGGTTCATTGTCTTGCGGAAACAAATCGTCGGTCGCAGGGTGTGCGAAGTCCATTAAAGCGTGTAGATGTTCAGCCAACACATGCTGGTAGAGCACACCGGTTAAGGACTTCTCCAGATACACTAAGGTACCTAGTGAGTCCCGTGACAAAGCTCCCCAAACCATCAAAGAACCGCCACCGCCTTGAACAGAGTCGAAGTCACACCAGCACCCTCCCGTGAACTCAGTATGGCTGGAAACGGGACTCATCTGACCACACGACGCGGCGCCACTCTACATAGGTCCAGAATTGATGTTTCTGTCACAAGGAGAGGCGTAATTTCCAATGATGAGCAATCAAAAGTGGCACACGACTGTAGCACACAACCTGCTCTCACACCAATATTGAGGGTATGCGTCGGCTCTCGTAGACTAAGGTACGCAGCGTGCGACGTACCGTTTGACCGCTGACGCTGCTTGGGACTCCAACATTTAACCTGAATCTGATTTGCGCCGCCGTTGCCAAGCGATCGGTCTGTATGTGCCTGGATAGTTCATGTCGACCCCTTTTATTAATGACATGTGGTCGGCCATCGCTTGCACTCTAGCCGCTAGTAAGGCCTTCGATGATACACAAGCGATTCTACCCTTAATAAGGTTGCCCTCAAGAACTCTAGCGTTTTTACCACTTGAGCGATAGAACCACCCAATTGTCTGGGGCTTACAATGCGTCCACGATCAAAGTCGCTCAAATCACTACGTTTACCCGTGCTCGTCGATTGCGATACACTTTTAAGGAGTCCTGCTGTTGGCCTATTTATCGCCTGTGTTCAGTTTGAGTCTGTTGCGCGGGGATGCCCATGTCCATTGCCCATGACCTCTACCTTTGATGTTTTATCTAAGGAGTGTACACTGAGGTGTCAAAAGTCATGGGATACGTACCTATTATAGTGTAGGACCTCCTCTAGCCCGGCGAAGTGCGATAACTCGACGTGGCATCGATTCCACAAGTGGTCGGAAAACGTCTGGAGAGATGTAGAGCCATGCTGTCTGAACAGCCTCCCACAGTTTCCCTGGTATTTGCAGATGCATGATCGTGGGTGCGAATGGATCTATCCGCGCCGCGTCCCGTAAGTGCTTTATTGGGTTCATATGGGTCGCACGTGGTGACCACATTGTCCGTCGGAACTCTTCAGAATGCTCCTCAAACCAGTTTTGGACAATTCGGGCCCGATAATATGGTGCATTGTCCGCCTGGAAAATTCCATCGTTGTTGGGGTACATATGAAGTCCAAGAAAGGCTGCAAATATTCAACCTCCAGAACACCAAAGGGATTACTGGTTAATTACGTGTTTACGAGGACTGGAAGATACAAACGGTACCGCGTAAAGACACCTCACATATATATGAAACCACCACCAGCTTACTCATTGCTTTGTTAACAGCTTGGATCCATGGCTTCATGAGGTATGCAGTACATACAAACCCTACCATCAGCTTATAACAACTGCTAGGGTGACTTATCGGACTACGCCACATGTTTCCAATCTTCCAGGGTCCAATTACCGTGTTCATGAGCCCAAGTGAGGCGCTGTGTCCGATGTCGTGGTGCTAAGAAATGAATTCTGGTAGGGTTTCTTCTCCCATACCTCATGGACGCTAAATTACGCTGCACTGACCTGATGGATACGTCTCTGGTATCTCCTGCATTGAATGTGGATGTTATTTGAGCCAAGGTCAGTTGTCCGTTAGCGTGGACAATCCTGGTCAGGCGCATCTGGTCACGGACATCATTCAGCATCCATGGTCGGCCACTGCGCTGTCCATGGTGGGTGGTAATGCCTTCTATGAGGTATTCTCGGTACACACGTGACACCCTGGGTCGAGGAATGTCGTATGTTCGCACAACTTCGGAAATTGAAAGTCCTATCCGTCTGGCTTCCCCTAAATGTGGCCATTCAATTTGTTCTCTCTGTCAAACATGCTTCCTAAATACACAAACTCACTCACTTGGTCAATTACAGTGCCATTTATATTTACGCTTAGCAAAAAATTAATTTTGTGAGAAATATCATGGGCAGCAATATCCCTTTAATCCTCGATAATAATCACGTAATATTACTGTCTTTTTTTCTGATTATATTAATCAAAAAAACGTTATTGTTGAAAAATGTGTTCATTGGTTACTAAATATTTTGCTGGTACCATTTTCCCATTTCTCGAAATACATAAGCTAAGACCAACACCCAGGATAATCCCAGTTTGTCCAAAACTGTAAGTTTGTATTAGTTGATTTCGAAATAAATCGGCACGTAAAAATTCATTTATAGGTACTTGATACGAATCCGCTTGTTTAGTGTCACAAAGTTTCTCTACTATTTTGAAACAATTTTCAGTTTTTGGTAACAGCCGAATTTTGTAAATAATATAAATTTTCTTAACTACCGTTTCTCCATTTCATATTCGCTTCAGTTCAGTTCCCTTGTGTATTCGCTGCAGTGTACAACTCTCTTAAGCAATTAGCCCAATTTTTTCTTTCCTGCAGCTCGCCTTCTCTTGAACAGCTTGTCATAACATCATCGCTACAGTGCATCCAGTCTTGAATAGTTGGCCATGTTAACCTTTCGTTCTCGTTAATGTCAACCCATTCTTGAAGAGTTAGTTTTGTTGTCATTTCTTCGTCACTACAGCTCATCTACTCTTTAATTGGCAGCCATGTTGCAATTTTTTCTTCACAACAGTCGAGCGGAAACAAACGTTCCCTTCACTTTTTGAAATCAGTCACAAGCGTTACATGGAATTATTTTGCTCAATATTCGCTATATTTCTAGTACTCCGGTTTTTTAAAACACCTTAAGTGACGCAATGTTGTATCTCCAACAGCAGTGGCGGCAATAATTTATTCAAAAGAAAAAGAAGCTGTTTCTTGAAGAAGAAAATGGTGTGCCTTTCTTTAATGTTCTGAACCGCTAGTTCTCTTGTTTCAACTCTTCGTTTCTCAGTATCAGCTATATCTTTCTTTCTCTCAGTTTCAGATCTCTCTTTGTCTCTCAGTTTCAGATCTCTCTTTGTCTCTCAGTTTCCGTTCTCTATCTCTCTCTCTCTCTCACTGTCTGTATTTCGTTTTAGCTATCTTCCTTTTTAATTTCAGTATCAACTATTTTTCTCTCTCTCTCTCTCTCTCTCTCTCTCTCTCTCTCTCACACACACACTGTCTGTCTTTCGTTTTAGCTATCTTCCTCTTTAATTTCAGTATCAACTGTTTCTCTCTCTCACTGTCTATCTTTCGTTTTAGCTATCTTCCTCTTTAATTTCAGTATCAACTGTTTCTCTCTCTCTCTCTCTCTCTCTCTCTCTCTCTCACTGTCTGTCTTTCGTTTTAGCTGTCTTCCTTTTTAATTTCAGTATCAACTGTTCCTCTCTCTCTCTCTCTCTCTCACTGTCTGTCTTTCGTTTTAGCTATCTTCCTCTTTAATTTCAGTATCAACTGTTTCGCTCTCTCTCTCTCTCTCTCTCTCTCTCTCTCACTGTCTGTCTTTCGTTTTAGCTGCCTTCCTCTTTAAGTTCAGTATCAACTGTTTCTCTCTCTCTCTCTCTCTCTCTCTCTCTCTCACTGTCTGTCTTTCGTTTCAGCTATCTTCCTCTTTAATTTCAGTATCAACTGTGTCTCTCTCTCTTTCACTGTTTGTCTTTCGTTTTAGCTATCTTCCTCTTTAATTTCAGTATCAACTGTTTCTCTCTCTCTCTCTCTCTCTCTCTCTCTCACTGTCTGTCTTTCGTTTTAGCTATCTTCTTTTTTAATTTCAGTATCAACTGTTTCTCTCTCTCTCTCTCTCTCTCTCTCTCTCTCTCTCTCTCTCTCTCTCTCTCTCTCTCAGTTCCTGTTCTGATTTTCTATTGTCTTACGTCTCTTCTTTTTTCCTTTTTACTCTTAATTTCACATATATCACTCATGCGCTGATTTCAAGCACTCCCCCACCCCTCTCTTAGATTCAGCTGTATCTCTCTCTTCCTGTGTGTGTGTGTGTGTGTGCGTTTTCTTTTGTTTCAGTTTGGAATCTACCAAGAAATGGATATTGCATATATTATCTTCTTTTATGGACGAAAAATCTCCTTTTGTCTAAGATAACGGCTAAACTAGTGTTTGAATGTGATTCATATCAAGATACAGATCATGTACGTTAAAATATACAGGGTGAGTCAAAAGTCGCAGGACACCCTTGTATTTCAGATACGGGAAGGAAAATAAAATATCTGAATACCCCGGAAAAGAATTGGTGAGAGGGCCTATCTTTTAGGTTGTTTTCAGAACATGGCCGCTATCTTGAAATCTGCCATATTAGCTCAAGGTCAAATTTTTCAAATGGTAAGGGGTCGTTTTGCATATCAAACAAGACCAGAATATTCTCAGAAATTGATTGCCGTAATCATATTTGACATATGTGTTGTGGTTTACAAGTTATCAACACAGAAAGTTGAAAGGCCAACCATTAAAGTACCCTGTGATGCGCAGCTGTTTGGTGTGTCCAATGTGTTGTCCCTGTTGCTGAACACAGATCTGAAGGCGCTTGATTCAGTCGTTATGCACCCGCACGAGGATATGGGAAGAAATGCGGTTACTGGGGTCCAGGATGCGTTGCTGAAAGAGGTGTTTGTCGCAGATTTTCTCAGCATACACCAGGTGTTGTTTTGGATGACCCCACAGGGAAAAGTCGAGTGGTGTGAAGTCTGGGGATCTGGGTAGCCCTTCCACAGCACCACGCCGGCCAATCTAATGACCAAGGAATTGGACATCTCGCCATTGAACGGATGCCAGTGAGCGGTGTGAAGGATTCGTAGAATGGCTGATACGACATTCTGCTGCGAGACGTCGTGTGCTTCGTTGTGGACTCTTTGCAAAGGATGCCGAGACCATTGTTGAGGTTTCTTCGTCGGTAGCAGTTTTCGGCCGACCACTTCGTGGCTGTCGTCCGCAGTCTAAGTTTCTCGGAATTTGAATATGCGAGAGTGCTGTGTGAAATTGATGGTCTTCTGAGTGTTGGTTGTTGAAGTCTGCGGCTATGATACGGCAGCTGTGTTCCTCAGACATTAGAATCACCCCAATCCTCTCCCGTTTCGTCAATGTCGTTTTCAGTTACCTGCAACAAAAAATGGTTATTTCAACTTTCTGTGTTGATAACTTGTGAACCACAACACATATGTCAACTCTGATTACGGCAATCAATATCTGAAAAAAATCTGGTCTTGTTTGATATACAACATGAGAACCCTCACCATTTGAAAAATTTGACCTTTATCAAATATGGCGGATTTCAAGTTGGCGGCCATGTTCCTGAAATCGCCTAAAAATATGGCGGATTTCAAGATGGCGGCCATGTTCCTGAAATCGCCTAAAAATATGGCGGATTTCAAGATGGCGGCCATGTTCCGGAAATCCCTCACCGATTCTTTGCTGGGGTATTCCGATATTTCCTTTTCCGTCCCGTTTCTGAAATGCAAGGGTAATCTGCGACTTCTGACTTACCCTGTATTTTGGTTTCTCAAAGATATGTTTCTGTATACATGACACTGAAGAGCAGCGTAGCTTATAAAGAAGCGGAAAGCAGACTTTCTGTGAAAATGTTTTACTTCATTTCCATGGAATTGGAAAATCAAAACTGATAGAAAATCGCACTTATCCGATATGTCTTCTGCTTAGAAAGTTAATGTCCAAAAACACAGACGTAAAAAACATTTCATTGATAAGAAATTCGGAGTAGATCAAAAGCTATACAAACAAAAGAGGCCATAGAGAAGAAAGTTTGCGATGCGTGTCAAAGCGGAAAACTAAATATAAAAAATGCAGACAGATAACATCAGGTCGCGAAAAACAGAAAGCGTTGAAGCGAAGCATGACCCAAAGAAATGGAAACGATATAAAAAATACAGAATATAACTGGATAAATAATGATTCCTCCTGACATTGAGGGCACTTCTTGCAAATATTCGGACTTCCTAAAAGCCTGGGTGCACAAAAACTAGGAAGGGGATGAACCGCGGATAGCAAAGCAAACAAGAACTGGGTGGTTCTTGTTTTACTTTTGGATGCAGACGAATTCATTCGAAGACGCAACTTTGTGAGACTAATGGTATTTCGAACAACTTGCCTTTCTAAGTGGATTGCCCCTTAAATTCTTAAAATTTCTTTGGCGGTACAACATAAAAAAAACATTTGTGCTATCCCTACAGAAAACTGTTTATTTTACAATAACACTTTCGTTTATTAAATGTCGGCATTCCACTTCAATGCGTATATCTTGAAAATGAGATTGTCTGGGTCAACATTTTTACCACATATCGATTGCAAAAGTAGGACACTGATGCACAGTAATTGGTAGGAGATTGGATCAAAGCCTGTCATTGTGCATTACATGTGACATTAAATCAAAGAACCAAAATATTCTGACCAGTGCGCCTTTATACAAATCTAATCATCTGCAGGTAAATGACTGTGCGTATGAAGTTCATGGAACGGTATACTTAATACCTTTAATCAGCATTTTTCTTGTTCTTCAGAAGATAAAGGCAACTGATTTAAGCGATTTTGACAAAGGACAAATTGTAATGTCCAGATGACTAGGTCAGAGCATTTCCGAGACGGCAACGCTTTTCGGCTGCTCAGAGTCATCCGTGATTAACACGAGTGTTGTACCAATAGTAATGCAAAAGTGGGCATTACTTTCTTTACGCTTTCCAACCGTAGGTTGAAGAAGCGTATGTGCTCCAGCTTTGTCCGTCCGTCTGTCCGCACGATAACTCACGTGAAAATGGTTCGATTTCGACGAAATTTTAGTATGTGGTAGGGGACCACCTGGGAACGAAACTTATTGAAAATGGGCGAAGCAGGGTCAAAGGTCAGGGCATAGGAGCGGGATCCATTCCATTGCTCTTATGCGACCTAACTTGCGTAAAAAGGGTTCGATTTCGATGAAACTTTAGTATGCGGTAGGGCGCCACTTGGAAACGAACCCTATTGAAAATGGGCGAAATTGGGTCAAAGGTCAGAACATAAATCTGGGATCCATTCCATTGCCTTTATGCGTCATAACATGCGTAAATATGGTTCGATTTCGATGAAATTTTTGTACGTGGTAGGAAACCACCTGGGCACCCTATTGAAAATAGGCGAGATGGGGTCAAAGGTCAGGTAGGGCATAAGAGCGGGATTTATTCCATTGCCCTTATGCGTCATAACTTGCGTAAAAATGGTTCGATTTCGATGAAATTTTAGTATGTGGTAAGAAACAACATGGGGACGAACCCTATTGAAAATGGGCGAAATGGGGTCAAAGGACAGGACACTGGAGTGGAATCCATTCCATTGCCTTTTTGCATCATAACTTACCTAAATATGGTTCGATTTCGACAAAACTTTATTATGTTATTCAGGAGGTAAGTGAACCGGTTCTGTTGAATATCAACGAAATGGGGTCAAAGGTCATTGCACAAAAGCCAGATTTATTCCACAGCCATTGTTCATCATAACTTGCGTAAAACTGCTTCTATTGCAACAAAACTTTACCATGTTGTTCCGGAGGTATAGTGAACCGGTTCTGTTGAATATCATCGAAATGGGGTCAAAGGTCAGGACACAGAAGCGAGATTTATTCCACAGCCATTATCCACATAACTTGAGTAATAATTTCTGGTATGTTTGAAAGCGTATCATAATCAATGCATTGCATGATTTTACAAACTTGTTTATTAGCTGACCAATGTCGTTCAAATTGCACGTGATGGTAGAGTAACTCATACTCTATACAGACGTAGTATTCAACATAGTCTCCATCCCAAGCGATGCATTTGCTACATCGTTGAACCCAACTCTCGAATACTCTTTGAAAAAATTCATGTATGCAATGTTATACCCACGTCTTCACAGCTCTTTCACCTTATGTGTGCCATGAAATCGTTGTCCGTAAAACTGTCCTTCATTGGACCGAACAGGTGGAAGTCGGAGAGCGCCAGATCTGGGCTGTACGGTGGATGAGGGACCACCGACCAGCCTAATTTGCTGATTGCCTGATTTGTTGCCAAAGATGTGTGTGTAAATTGTAAATAGACAATGTCATCGCTCTGTCCACGTTATTTTATAAACAACGCATAGCAACTGAAAATTTATTCTACCGAAACCACTGGAATCGAACCCCAGATCTCTCGATAACTAGCCGAGTGCGTTCGCTTTACGATACGGCGCCAACAATTCACAGAGTTATGTTTGGTTTATCGGTCAGCATCTGACTACACAAATCCATATTGAAGGGCTCGGCAACTGATGTGTCGCCATCTGGTGGCAGTCAACAGAGCAAGCTCTTTAATTACAGCTGATAAATCCAAAAGGCGATAGAAATTTTGAATATATTTCAAATACGTGGAGATAATGCAAATAGACAATGTCATCGCTCTGCCCACGTTATTTTATAAACAAAGCATAGCAACTGAAAATTTGTTCTTCCGACACCGCTGGGATCGAACCCTAGATCAGTGTCGGAAGAACAATATTTTAGTTGCTGTGCGTTGTTTATAAAATAACGTGGACATAGCGATGCCATCATCTGTTTACATTATCTCCACGTATTTGAAATATATCCAGATGTGGGCGGTTGCGCATTGTCATGGTGAATGTCGATCGTTTTGAGATTCTGGTTCGGTGTCTTCCTCCTTATGGCACCTCTAAGCTTTTTGAGTGTCTTAAAGCACCGCTTGCTGGTCACGATACGGCCACATTCTAGAAAATCAAGGGGAATGACACCCCTGTCATCCCAAAAAAATAGCCGCCATGACTTTCTGTATGGATCGCTGGCTCTTGAACTTCTTAGGCCTTGGTGAATAGGTGTGAAGGCATTCCATGGATTGATTTTTCGTTTCTGGATCGTAAAGATACGTCCATGTTTCATCTCTTGTCACAAGATCGAAAGAAAACATGTCTTCATTGGTTTCAAACGCTTCCAAGAGATCAGAGCAGACTTCCATACTTCGTTTCCTTCAAATCGGATGTCAATTGCCAATGTACCCACTTTGCACACACTTTCCGATACCCTAAGTCATTCGCCATCTTCTGTATGGCATTGTGACCACAGTCCAGTTGGGCAACAAGCTCACGGATTGTGACTCGTCTCTCCGTGCAAATCGATTCATTCACTCGCTGACGATTCCCAAATGGTGGTCATCCATTGCGTGATTTGCCTTCAATGCTGGTTTCCCCTTTTATTAAACTTCATCCATCTATGCACATTGCTCTTGTCAATTGTATCATCTCCATAAACATTCTGCAGCCTTCTGTGGACGTCGGAGAGCTTGCACCCTTCCTTCGTTAAGAACTCAATGACGGCACGTTGCTTCAGCTTGGAATCCATTATTTACCTGCAATGAAGAAGAAGGGTTACTATAGAGGAAGCGTTACTCTACCAACACGTGCAATTAGAACGACCTCTTCCAGTTAATAAAAATCTTACTCCCACTTTAGCATTACTTTTGGTACAACCCTCGTACCTACAAAAAGTGGTCAGAGGAGGAAAAAACCCGCCGGCGACGTATTAGCTGACCACGGCTCATCGATGCTTGAGGTCCTCCACGCAATCAGCGTGAGCTGACGGTGCTGCTGCAAAGGACATGGGTCAAGTTATACATGGGGGATGTTCGACACCTTTTATGATCTGTTCCTAGTCGAGTGCTTGCCGTGATTGCATAGAAAGGTGGACCAACGCGTTACTGGGTAGGTATTCCTAATGCAAAGCTAACTCATTGTATTATGTTCTGAAGAGCACAATTACGGCAGTAAAAACACCTTGCATTTCCTTGAAGTTAGCTATTCTATGTTTTCCAGCCACAGCTGATGTACAACCTTGAATTCTGCTTTCTGTGAGCACAATTTCCTGCTGCTCCGGCTTTGAGCATGCGCCGTGCCGTTAAGCACTCTGCTGGAAGGCAACCGGCGCTTGGTACGAAATCATCATTCATGGTGCTCATTCTCGTTTTGTTACCGGAAAAAAGCGCAGTTGCTCTCTCTGCTGTGTCTTGCTTTGGTTACTTGATTATTTCAATGCTATTTTTCTGCTTCATCGGTGGCGCGGTGTCAGTGATAAATTTAATGTCCTTATATGAATAGTAATGTGAAAAACTGAATGTTTCTCTTCTTAATCATGGGTACTGTTGATTATTTGCCAAAACATCGTTTCTTCTCGCATTCGTTCGAGCTGAAAGTGTAAATTAAACGACTGGGTGAACCTATGCCAGGTCTTAAATTATAGTAAAAATTTAAAGATAAAAATGCTGAGCTAATTAAGAAGTTGAGTTCTGAAATATATAATAAGAATGAATGACTATGGGGAAGTGATATAAAAATTTGGTGCTTTGCGTCTTTGTTTATAATATTTTCCCACCAAAAATTTAGAAACATGACGTTTCGGTTCATAACAAACCAGCATAATGAACTGATTTCGGTTGTACTTGGTAGAGCAAACGTAAGACCGAAACTGGATTGTCATATCTCACAAACTTACGTTGTCATATGTTATAAACTTATAAACATACAAACTTACAGTACGTTGTTACAGCATATAAACTTACAAACGTACGTTGTCACATCTTTTATACTTATAAGCTTACGCTGTCACATCTTATAAACTTATAATATAGTTTATTAGATTTACGTTGTCATGTCTTATTAGTTTATGTTGTCACGTCTTATTAGTTTATGTTGTTACATCTTATAAACTGCATTCGTTTTCGTAGAGCATTTGAACTTTTTCTGCGAGGACATGATGAATCGGCGTCCAATAACCGAATTTATTTTTCGTATCTTGTTTCTTGAAATGCTTTTAGTACAACTGTGAAGCATATACTTATATCAATATGTAAGTTTTTGTTACATGTGCTCTACTTATTTGCTAAACCATGAGCAGACACTGCACCGTCCTGGAAAAATCTTAGGATTTCTGAAGTGCTTTTATTGGACATATACAATCAGGCATTGCTGTATTGAAATTGCAGTTAAATTTGGAAAGAATAACTAGTTATAATCAAAATTTATATAAGACACAGCACACACAAACGGAAATTTAAATAAGTTGTATATGTTACCGGCAATGTATGAAAACCAGGTATTCTATATAATGTCTGGCGTTTTTAGGCAAAGTATAGAATTGTTAATAGTTCACACATTTCCTAGGCATTCTATACAATGCCTAAACAGAAACCGGCAAAGTATAAAATACTCTCGCTAATGATGGTTCTAATATGACGTGGCAAAGCACGTGATTTTCAACGCTCGTGTAAGACAGAGAAGTCGCCATTTGTATTTTACTCTTTGTTCGGAAGTCAAGTATAAAATACTCTCGACAATGATGTTTCTAATTCATAGATTCTGTGGCCATGCCAGGAAAGATGATGGATATGAGGAAATAGATATTTTGTGCACCATTTGCTTTAAAAATAAGAATGCTGTCGAAGGTAAAATTTATTTCAAATTCTATCTAGATATACAGGCCAAAAAAAATGAAAATGAATTCTGACAAAAAAATTCCTCCTGCTTCTTTGGGAGCTACTGTGGGAATTCCGATTCCTAACGTCGAAAAGGGACGAGGTGATTCGCGCAATTTGTTGGGAGTTGTTAGGATTGTGACAGAAGACGGTTTTAACCAAATTGGAACTTTTGAAAGAATTTTAAAGCAACTATATGCGAGTTCACAAATCATTTTATGCCCAAAGAATTTACTGACAATTGAAGACATTTCTCATCAAGAAATACCTCTCCGGTCAGCTGCTATTGCTCAGTCCACAAGAAGCGGCCAAGAATTTTTGAAGTGTATGTGTAAGACAAAGTGCCAAAACATGAATTGCTTTTCTGTAAAAAAAGGAATGAAGTGCAATTCAAAATATCATACAAGCCTTCCGTGTTGCAACAAGTAGGTTAGAAAGTTCTGTATTTCATTTCATATTTTCTGTTTTCATTTTTTTTCATATACTTCTTTTTCAATAAAAGTCTTTTCATGAAACTCTTTTCATTCTTTTTCATATACGTCTTTTCAATAAAAGCCTTTTGATGAAACTCTTTTAATTCTTTTTCATATTCGTCTTTTCAATAAAAGCCTTTTCATGAAACTCTTTTAATACTTTGCCTAAATAGCATTAGTCATTCTATAGAATGCTTAGGCATTCTATACAATGCCTAGATAAAGTATATATAATATTTGAAAATTTCATACTTTGCCTAAAAACGCCAGGCATTCTATACATTGCCTAGGCATTCTATAGAATGCCTGGTTTCCATACATTGCCGGTAACATATACATCACATTCTTTTAGAGCACTTTCGACATAAAAACCATCATGTATTCTGACGTGTTCAACTCTGGTTGTCAGAAGAACGAACAGTAACTTCATCAAAATTACTGACTCCATTTATTTTTAACAATAGTTCGTTCAAATATTCCAGCGAAAAGGGGTATTCGTTTCTCAAAACATCAGGAAAAGGTTTCCACTTAGGAAGCTGGGGATATACACCTCAAGATGCTATGATCATAGTTATCTGCCTCAGAAAATCCTCTTAATCGCTTTGTTTTTCGCCATGAACAGTTTTTTGCTTTGACAGCGAAAACACAAAGCCCTTGGCTCTTGCGAACAATAAATCTTCGTCCCGTTTACTCCGAGGAAAAGTTGTAATACCGAAGATTCCCTGAATTTTGGATCGAAATCATTACTTCTTTTGACAGAAGAAATGGTGTATTTATTTTTCCTTCGTTGACTTTCTTTTTGCTTTCGGATCTTCTATCATTGTTTTTTTCCTCTAGTTATGTATTTTTCCGTGTTGCAGAAACTCAGTGTTTACCGTCGGCTTTTCTTTTAGAATTCTGAGGAAACGGCGTTCGTTTTTGCCAATCAAAAGCTCTAGTTCTCCTGAAGTTTGCACATCTTATATGAAAAAATAAATATCAAACACGTCATCGAGTTTCCAGTGGCTGTTTTCCCTTTTTCTTTAAATTGACCGTATTTCTTATAAAATCATTGTCAACAACAACTATTATCAGTATACTGCTGAATGAATGTTTCCCAGGCCGCCCCGGTGGCGCAGTGGTCTAAGCGATGGACTCTGATCATTCGTCCGAACGGGGTCCGGGTTCAAATCCCGGTGAGGCATGGATGTTGTGCTTGTCTTACGGCACTGGCTCTCTCCCTTCCCTGGAACCAGTGACCCCAAATTAGGGACGGGCGACTGCTTATAGCCCATTGAGTTGCTTACGGTGATCGTTAAACCTCCAATAAAAAAAAAAAAAAAAAGAAGGTTTCCCAGAGCTTCGTGCACAACTTTCTGTCTTGAGTCAGTCTGTTCCGTGTAACACCAGGATGCTTTCAAACTTCATTCACTTAATTTCCACTGGACTCGTATCCAGTCAAATATTGCAGTTGTAAAACGGTGGTCAGTTCTTCTAGTCAAATGTTCAGTCCATTGGCACTTGAGTGTCTTCACTTTGATCATGATGTTACCAACTCTTGTCATTTTCCTAATCCATATAACCTTCTTCCTATCTTTCCTGGTTATACCAAGTATGCATATTTGCATGCTTATTTAACCTCTGAATATCTTTCTTAGTTAAATTCCAGGTCCCTGATCCATACATGATGGTGTGACTGGAAGGTGTAACTTATACTTTAACCTTCCTTTGGAGTACCTGTTTGGGAGCTAATAGAGAATAATAGTTAATTTAGGAATATTTGTCTGTTGCAACTATAATCCTAACGTTAAACTTTCTGTAAAGCACTACACACTTAATCTCACGTATAGTTAAATTTGCGGTAGTAAATTGGCTTCACTGCAAGTAGCACTTAAAACTCAATGAATTACGTTAAAGTTGAACCCGGACAGCTTCATTTCTAGTGGCAGCTAATACACTTAACCGTAGTTAAGTGCTAATACACTTAACTACGGTGTTCATTTCGTATCTACACATAAGGCAAAAAAAGATTCGTTCTTTCTGAAAGTAAAATTTATTCACCATATATTAAATTCGTTTGACTGCTACAATTTTGAGAGAAGGTGGACTTGTTACGTAAGTTGGTCATTCCTCTGACCCCAGGCCATTGGTTATTTTGTCAGACTTAAGTGACTATATTTGTTTTAAATTAATGAACTACAGACATTGCATTGTTACGTCTTCATTTTAATATAGAAAAACAACGTGTATAATTGCAATTAGTTACAAATTACTGTCTACTATAGTTTCGTTGGCAACTATGGTCCAGCTTCGCCAGGACAATGGTGTGTTGACTTTTTCCTTGTGAAGACATCAACTCGCTATAGTCCTAATGAGCGTTGACCACAGTTCCCAGCAAGACATTATTTTTTATAAATAAATGCGCTTGTAGAGATTACAACTCAGATTAGAAATTTTCAGTAGTAAATACTAAAAAGATCCATACTTTTCAGCTCTTTTCTGTAGTGAAATCTAGAACAAACTCCTAGTTTTCAGCGTTTTTTAGTAGTAAGGAATAAGATTTTGTTACACACTCGGTAAAAAAATTTGCCGTTTGCTCTTTTATGAATTTACACTTCCATATAACAAAATGACAGTGTAAACTCATGAAACAGCGAATCTGTGCTTAAAAATTGTCCATAAATTGAAGACATTTTGTGAGAAACTCTAATGGCTCCAGTATGTTTGTTTTTTCTTTTGTTTACCTCAAAAATCAGTGTATGTTCCAATGATAACGTCATAGTAAATGAAGTAAGTGCCTACAATTACTGGTAGTTGCTCATGGTCGTCTTCAAACCCCAAAGAGAATGGAAAAAATGTAGTTTTTTCTTGCAATGAACGTAAAAACTTTGTTCATTGCAGGAAATAATTATTGTACTACTCCAAGCGCGCTCTCTCTCTCTCTCTCTCTCTCTCTCTCTCTCTCTCTCTCTCTCTCTCTCTCTCTCTCTCTCTCTCTCCCCCTCTCTCTCTGTTTGTCTCTCTCTGTCTCTCATTCTCGCTCTGTCTTGTCTGTGTGTGTCTCTCTTTCTGTATCTCTGTCCCCGTCTGTCTGTCTCTCTCTCTCTCTCTCTTTGTATCTCTGTCTCTGTATATATCTCTCTATGTATCTCTGTTTGTCTCTCTCTGTATATCTCTCTCTCTCTCTGAATCTCTGTCTGTCTCTCGTATTCTCTCTCTGTCTGTGTGTGTCTCTATCTCTGTATCTATCTGTATCTCTCTCTGTCTATCTCTCTCTCTCTCTCTCTCTCTCTCTCTGTCTATCTCTCTCTCTCTCTCTCTCTCTCTCTCTCTCTCTCTCTCTCTGTCTGTTTAAAGGGAACTAACATTTCAGGACATTTCCGGGATTCCATGAGCCGTGATTACTTTGTATGTGGCCAGACACACTTAGATATGCAAAATGAATTAACAAATCACGGAGTAAATGCAACGATGTTGAAAATATTCAAGAAACACACTCTCCAAAATTTTTAATGAATGTTAGAGTGCAGAAAACATGAAAATAAACTTTGCGCACATCGTTCAAAAGATCGTTTCACTGGGATTTTCGATTTATGTAGTATAGCCGATGTTTTCCGCAATCCTTAGGGACTGACGATTTCCGTAGTGCTCTCTGCATTTATAAACGTTGTTTTTCTATATTAAAATTAAAATATATTTGCTATTTATCAAGTAATTTGGTAAAGACTGAAGCAACTGCCAAATACATATAAAACCCTTCGCAGATTGAAATCGTTCCGCATTTTTTCTCAAGCTGTAGTCCTTCCAGCAGATTTTGCATAATTTTTGCATGATAGCATCAAGCGAATTGAGATGTTTTTGTGTAACTGAAATCTATCCCTTACATTTCGCCGTAATTTATGTAATAACACCAGACAGCACTAAGTGCTGTGTAAAAATCCTTATGATTCTTGTAAGGAGGTCCACACGTACTGGGATATTTTTTTCCTAGCTGACATCCACTTCGTTAACTTTCCCGCAATTTTTCCTACACCAAATGGTTTGACATAATTTTATCTAAGTTGAAATCCGTCCAGTAAAACTGACTATAATTTATTTTAATGATATCCAAAAACACTGAGGTTTGTTTTCAGCTAAAATCATCCTTGTAAATCTCACCATGGTTTTAATGGTGACAAAAATAATCCATCCTGTAAGTACCAAAGACGCCTAGATGGATTGTAGCGTTACTTTTCAAGTTGAAATATTTTCTATGTGCGTGATTAAATATGAATATGGGTCTGAGCTATGACAAAAAGCTCGGAAACTGATCCTGGCATGTCCCATTCCGGGCGAGCTCTTATGTCAAATCTTTGATTGGGTTCAACTTAATTTTTTCTTTCCCTTTTGAAATTAATTTCATTTAACACTGCCGTTACGAGTAACCAAATTAACTAACGCAATGGGAAACGCACAACTGAATGGTTAGGCTGTAGTCTACCTTTTGTTCATTGCCTAAAATTTTTATTTATTGTTTATTGATTATTTCACGTGCATTTCGTAACTCGAAACGACTGTAACTGTTTTAAGTTGCAACTATGCATTATTTCCAAGATACGATGGAAACTGATAGCATAAGATGTTCTGGCGACTGAAATTTAAAGTTCTGTTAGCTGGAATATGAGAAACGGGGATTCCCGGTCATTTGGTGAAAACGTGAGGGTGAGATGACTTGATAATAGTGTTTATGACGGAAATTTTGTTGATTCATGGGTTTGTTTTCAAGAAGCAGTTCGTACCATAAATCTGCCGCCATTCTGGTTGCGCAGTGGTCTAAGCGCTGGCTTCTGCTTATGCATCAGAGATGGATCCGGCTTTGAATCCAGGCAACGGATGGTTTAAGCGCTGGCTCCTGATAAGGACAAGTCGCATATTCGTAGAGCTCCCGAGTGATAGTCGATTCTTGCTTGACCTTGGATTTTTGTGTTGGTTTAAGTGCTCCTAGTACCGTTTGGTTGTTTTCTACACTCCTTTCCACTTCACAAGGAGTGATTGTAGACAGCCACAGGTTTGTAGTTTTATTTTGTGTGAGTATTGCGAGGTGCAGCACTCGCTAACGTTAGGGTTCGTGGCCGAGATGACCGCAACCTCTGCTATAGTCTCTTCCGATTCACGTGATTCTTCTTCGTCTTCAGTTTCTGCAATATCGTATTCATCAGCATTGAATGTGCCTGCATCTTCACATTTCCTTTCTGAAATATCTACTATGTCTTCTACAAGCAACGTCCCATATACCGATGGAACCAACTCTAGTGTTAGGGCTAGTGATATATGCCCACCCCCACTCCCGCTGGCGTTTGAGACTGTTGTTGGTGACTCATCTCAGCGGATTACGAATTCATTTTGTGATAACATTGAACTAACCAGTGTGGATGAAGTATTGAAGATTTTGATTCCTGAAGAATCTCATGAAGGTGAGCAGTATAACTCTGCATTACTTCTTAGTGTCTTTTTTCAATCGTTGCCCGACACCCCCACTTTATCTAGATGCTGTTTATAAAGTTTTTCCCGAAAAACAGATAGTGTCTATTATTCGTACGGGAGGGGAAATTATAGTGCAATTTTCAGACCCCACTACTGTTGATAAAATTCTTCAGTCAGGAATTAATATTAGACATTTCGATTTACAACCTATTCCTGCTTCACATAGGCCTATTACTGTTACCTTCTCGCCGGTGCCAACAGCCATCCCGGATTCAATACTAATTAAAGCACTAGGGTCTTTTGGACGAGTGATTGGTAAAACGAAAATTCTTCCAGCTTTAGGTCGCGACTCGCACTACAGTTTAGTGCAAGGAGGACGTCGACAGTACCGTATCATACTCCATAGTGATGAAGCTATATTGTTGAACATCCCACATCCATGGAACTCAGCATTGCCACCCGCACATTCATTTTTAATGTGTTTGCGGGTTTCTAGTGCTTTTAAGTGCTTAGCTGAAGGGCACGTCGTGTCTGAATGCCCACATCGTGTTCTACAGGACAGTTCTGCTGCCGCTGCTACTTCTGTTTCCAGCCTACAGGAACCTTCAGCGGTTTTATTTGCTGCTCAACCAGGAACTGCAGGAAAACCACCTGTAATACCTTCAATAGACTCAATTTTTACTGGTAACCCTGTTGCTTTAGATCCTGGATCTCGTCAATTTGATAATGTTCGACCATGTCCGACTTTAACCTCTACTGCAGTGGATTTACATAATACCCTTGATATGGACACTTCAAATTTTCCACATCTGCTACCATCTCAACAGGCCACTCCAATCTCAGACAGCTAATAAACGCTCTGTTTTCCCAGCTTTACCACGATGTACTCGTGCATATTCTCGTTCCAGTTTACGAAAAAAAACGCACTTTAACCCCGCACTCTCGACGTTCTTCTGCTTCACATAGCCAGGACAGTCAATACGCTGTTTCCGCATCCAACACCTATGGCATCCTTACTGATTCGGCAGAAGAAAGCATGGAAACTGCCCATGATAGTGAATTGCAGTCTGCTTCTTTAGAAGGGGAATGACCCCCACCCCACACCCTTCTTGACTTTACAGACGTTTTCCAGAACAGCACTGTCCCCAGTTTGCCATTTACTCTACCTGAATTAATATTTCTCTCTCAGTGTCCGAAAAAGAGCAACATTATGCAAATACCATGTGAGCGGAGGCATTTACAGCGCCTTCTCGAAATGGTTCAGCAACTCGCAGCACTCGAAGAAGTCTTTAGTAATGTCTCTCTGCCGTCTTGGTCCATCCAACATAGTAGAAGGACAAAATATATGCTTAAGGTCCTCATGCCAAAACTTGCAGTCCATCTTCAACCACCCCAATGATGCTCTGTTTCATACAAATCAGGTTTTTTTGTTTACCTGCTACAGTCAAATATGCCTGCAGCAACGTTTCAGCGCTCTTTTTTGTCCATCCAAATGGACGGGCACACCAGTTTTTCTTTTTTGGGGAGAACCAAGGTTTTTTTTTTTTGTTAAGAACGTCTTTTTGTAGTATGAGTTTATTGTGGGTTTTTTCTTTCATCACCAGGAAGTGTGACTAGTGTTTCTTTCTCGTGATTAGAATGCCGCATGTTGTGGTAACAGTGTCGCATCATGTTGTGCGTAGTCATCGCTGAACTTTTTACGTCTTCCTATGATGAGCTCTTTCCTTCACAGTGAATCATAGCGCTTTCCACGACGGACCTTTTCTGCGAAGCCGGCACCCAACATCAAGCTGGCTTTTTTCTCCTTCTTCATCAGTGATTTTTCTACATTTCTTCAACAATTGATCACTTTGTGTTTTGTTCCTTCGAAATTTCAACATTCTCCGACTGACTTTTAGGAATATATATATATATACTATACGCGTCACTTTTTTGTTACTTCTGTTAATTGCTTTGTCAAGAGAAAAGCATGATGGGATCGCCAACGCGCGACGACAACCCGGTGATTGTAAATACTTGTATATATTTGTTTCTCAATAAATACCATTTGAATTCTGATTATTCATCCCAGATGGGCTTGGCTTCAAATCAGACTGGCACAGTGGTCTAAGCGTTGACTTTATTCATCCGAGAAGGGTCCGGCTTAGAATCTCGATGGGACAGTGGTCTAAGCGCTGGCATCTGGTTATTCATCCGAGATGAGACCGGCTTCGAATCCAGGCGATGCATGGTTTAAGCGCTTGCTTCTGATTATTCGTCCCAGATGGGTCCGGTTTCAAATCACAGTGGCACAGTGGTCTAGGCGTTGTCTTCTAATTATTCATCCGAAATGGGACCGGCTTAGAATTCCGGTAGCGCATTGGTCTAAGAGCTGGCTCCTGATTATTTATCCGAGATGGGTCAGGCTTCGAATCCCAGTGATACATGGATCCCTTTTTTGTCTTACGGCACTGGCTTTCTCCGTTCTCTGGAGCCAGTAGTCTTTAATTAGGGACGGGCGACTACTTATAGCCCATCGAGTTGGTCACGGTGGTCTTTAAACCCCGAAACAAGCAAACAAACAAACAAAAATATACCCGTAATATTTGCGATGACAGATACACTAAATATTTCTTTCCAAACTGGATTCCGTCTGTGATTGTAATAACCATTGTTATACGTATATCCGACGCGTTGATTCCCAATCGAAATCCATCATGTAAACAATAGGATTTTATACCTACTAATTCATTACATCCCGTCACTTACCAAGCCGAATGTTTAAAATGAGTAAGGTTTGAGGTCGTGAACTTCTCTGTATTTACCTTACTCAGTGTGCCTGAAACACAACAAAATTTCTAATGAATAAACAACACTTAGGCTTACTCTTTACAACACGTAGCTCTCCACGTAACTTCACATTGAAGACACAACTGTCGAACTAGGTAGCTGGTAACTGGAATATAACATCCACGATTATAGAACAGACTGTAACAGAGAACAAGTTAGTAAAATCATGCAATGCATTGATTATGACACTCTTTCCAACATACCAGAAATCATTACTCAAGTTATGAGGATAATGGCTGTTTAATAAATATCGCTCCTGTGTCCTGACCTTTGACCCCATTTCAATGATATTAAATAGAACCGCTTAAATATACCTCCGGAATAACATGTTAAAGTTTTGTCTCAAACGAAGCATTTTTACATAAGTTATGACGCATTAGATCGATGGAGTGGATCCCTCTCCTATGTCCTGTTTGACCCCATTTCGTCCATTTTCAATAGGGTTCGTTCCCAGGTTGTCCCCTACCACATACTAAAATGCCATCGAAATCGAACCATTTTTACGCGAGTTATCGTGCCGACAGACGGACGGAGAAAGCTGGAGCATATACGCTTCTTCAACCTACGGTTGGAAAGCGTAAAAAATATTAATAAAATATTTTTAGCGCATCTCGTAAACCATAGTTCGTATAAGGTTGAATTACCCAGCGCATTTTACAACTGTTAACAATTCACTAAAATCATCCGAATTCATTTTACAGTCGCTTTTGTGACTTCCGTACCGGAACCATTAACCTAACTAATTATCAGCGTTGCCACGCGTAACAAAGAAACTAAAGGTTTAGAAAGTGCATCCAGGAGAATAAAGAACGTAACCAAGAAATTTAAACACATATACCGGAAAGAAACTCAAAGGGAAAGTCAGATCTACAAGTTATAATTAGACACGGTTATTAGAAATGAAATACAAGGGGTGTCTCAAAACAACTGAGAAAGTTTTTATAAAAGAAATACGCGTGCTTTAATTATCAAAGAAGTGGTCATCTTTTTCGAAATACGGTCCACTGCATCAAATACAGGTATTCCAACCTTCCTTCCACTTTTTTAATGTCTTCTGGAATTCTTCTGAAATGATGAGGAAGCACCCCTGATCCGATGTATGTATTTCTAGTTCAGCCTCAAATTGTCGTCCCCGTAACGGGTTTTTTTTAAATAGGAAACAACCAGAAGTCAAATGGTGACAAGACTGGACCATATGCAGGTTGGGGTATTAAGGTACTCATATACTCTGAATAAGAAAAAAAATTAAATGCAATTTATAAGAATGTTAAACACGTATATCATGTGTTATTAGAAACAATTTATCAAATGAAAGACAAAATTCAACACATAATTAATTTTTTTTAATTTCATGTTCATTAATGATCTTATTGGAAATCAGGTATCTGATTTTTAAATCATCAGAAAACAAAAATTTTAGTGACAAATGAGAGCTCTGTTACATCTCTAGGGATTGTACTGGATTCATAGGGTTCATATGAATAGTTGGTTGTTTACAGTAAAATTAATATGTGCGTATTTCAAATCAGGTTTGCGCTACTATTGTTAACTTTGAAGAGCCCTACGATAACTTATTATCATTCAATGTGACAGATTTTAGTTCATTCCCTTAGGACAATCCTTACCTTTCAAAATCATTTCACATTTTGAAATTTGAGCAGTTGTAACCAAAGCTATGATGTTGGCCGTCCTTTCTCATATAGAAAAAAATGAAATGTCTCAAACACAGGTGTAAAGATTGAGAAGTAAGTGAAATTAGCTTGTAGTCCGTCAGAGTCTTGAACTGGAATAGGAACCAGCACTAGAAAGCCCCAGTAGCATAGCTGGGGCCTTCTTTATTCACATTTGCGCAGTCTTTGTGTTTTTTTGAAGCCCTCTGAGCCTTTTTCGCTTCTGCTTTACGCAATCCGTACTTTGTGGCTGTTTTACGTTGTACGTCTCTATTCGTCACCTCTTTCAAGATATATCTCCCTGGATTTAGTACCAATCTTTGAATAAATCCTAATTCTACTTTTGGCACGGCATTGAAGTGGCATACAGCATCAAAATCAGAGAGTTTGAAAGTGTTCATTTCGACAAATGTCTCCTTCGGACAACGTCTCTAAATTAAGGAATGGAAACTCTTAATTGCTGTTCTGAGTTTTACCATGGAGACACTTGCCGAGCTGTTCCGTGGTGATTAGTCTCTCATATACAGGTTTGACTAAGTGCATGATGTACCAAAGTACCAAACGATGCACGGGAAATAACAAGAGATTTAAATCCATTTCCTGCGTAGATAAGGGTTCATAAAAATGAATATAACTCAAAAAGTATTTCGAATCTGTAAAAACAATTACAGATCCTGAAAGTAGAAAAAACGGGGAATAAAATAATTCCATAAATATTTTTTTCACACTTTTGACCATTTTAGGGTATATCTGACAGATTTTGTATTTTCTCCAAATAATAAACGATATAACTGGCCATGTGCGGTCTTGCATTGGGCCGCACATGAAAACAAACGGGGAACCCATGTTGAACAAACTCGTTTCAAGCAATTTCTCGGTAAAAGTTCTGTGCAGTGATGATTTTAAAATGTGAGTCATATCTTCGATATCTCTAAATTGATAGGTGTCTGTCTTCCCGTATAATAACATTTGTTGTATTGATGGTTACCTCTGTAACACTCCTTTAAGGTCTTCCTCCGTGTGCAACTAAAGCGAACGACTCACGACCATCCATAATATCTTTATGGAATTATTTCCACTTACTGTCCATAAGAGAAACCGATAATAATTGTAATGAAGCAAAGTAGGACTTTTTATAAAAAGAATTAAATTTCGTACTCGCAAGGATTACAAGTTATAATCTTCTATAAAACTTAGAAATAATGTCATGACTTTCATTAAAGTCATGAAAGAGTCACTTTCATGACTTTCCATCAACTTTTGAAAAAGTTGATGTTAAGTTGATGTCAATTTTTCAACTTTTCAAAACATGTTAAGTTGATGACTTTCATATTTCCCAATATGAAAGTCACTTATATATATATTTATATACATGAAAGTCATTTATAAATAAAAATTAAATACATATATAAAAAATAAATATACAGTAATAAGCCATTAATAATCATCATCATCATCATTGTCAACCATTATCAATCCACAGCTGGACGAAGGTCTCCCCAAGTTTCTTCCACAACGGTCTCTCTTGTGCCAGTCTCCTCCATGTCACTCCCGCATACTTTCTAATTTCATTCACCCATCTTCCATGTGGTCTTCTTCTGGGTCTTTTGCTGTCCCTTGGAATCCAATCTAAAATTTCGGCTGTCCATCGATGGTCTGTCCTTCTGGCAGTATGTCCAGCTCATTGCCATTTCAGGGATTTAACTCTGATCATGATGTCTTCCACTCTTGTCATTTTTCGGATCCACGAGTTTCTCTTCTTATCTCTCCTGGTTACTCCAAACATGCACCTCTCCATGCTGCTTTGAGTTGTCTGCAGCCTTTGTATGTCTCTTTTAGTTAAGGTCCACGTCTCTGCACCATACGTAAGCACTGGAAGGATGCATTGATCAAACACTTTTCTTTTAAGACATAATGGCATATTGCTCTTGAAAATTATGATGTTTCTTCCAAAAGCTCTCCAGGAAAGTTTTATACGCCGATTAATTTCTTCATCAATGTGACCCTCACTTGATATCTGCTGTCCAAGATAAACGTACGTGTCTGTTATCTCCAGCTTTTCTCCATCAATCGATAAATCTTGATTTCTTGTAAAAGCATTGAACATCACTTTTGTCTTCTGAAAGTTCATTTTTAATCCCACTTCTTTACTCTTGTCAGAAAGTTCCTGGATCGTACTCTGCAGCTCTGATGGGGTAGTTGCAAAAATGACTACGTCATCAGCAAAACGAAGGTCAGTTAGATAATCTCCATTAATCTTTATCCCTTTGTTTTCCCAGTTCAGTGATTGAAAGACATTTTCCAATGTGGCATTAAAGAGCTTGGGAGATATGGTGTCACCTTGTCTCACTCCTTTTCCAATTTTTATGTGTGTTGTGTTTTCAAACAGCCGAATTTTTGCACTTGCATTTTCATAGATGTTATTAATAATATTAATGTACGCATCTTTAATACCACAGGATTTCAGAGCCATTGTAACTGCTGATGGTTTCACCGAATCAAAGGCTTTTTCATAATCGATAAAAGCCATGCACAATGGAAGTTCATATTCCCTCGCTTTTTCAATTAGTTCTCTCAGTACGTGGATATGATCTATTGTGCTGTAGCCACTCCTGAATCCAGCTTGTTATCTCGGTTGAGCCATATCCAGTGTTACCTTCAAGCGGTGTGAAAGAACTTTAGTGAAGATTTTATAAACCACTGATAGGAGACTGATAGGTTTGTAGTTCCTGAGATCCTCATTGTCACCTTTTTTATGTAGCAGGATCATTGTAGCGTTGTTCCAATCCTCAGGAATCTTCCCTTCATTAAGGCATCGAGTGAAAATTTGGGCGAGTACTGTTTCGATTTCTCCACTTGCTTCTTGTATGATGTCTACAGTAATTCCATCTTCTCCTGGAGCTTTTCCCCGCTTCATGTTCTTGATTGCATGTGCAACTTCTGCTGGGATGACTGGAAGAACTCTGGTATTGGTACCTTTCATGATGTCTGGAGTACATGTATCATCCCTTTCATATAATTTGGAGTAGAAATCTTTCACTCTTGTCAAAATTTCGCCTCTATTTCTTGTTACAGAATCATCTTCTTTTTCAGTGCCATAATCTGTTTTCTTCCCTTACTGAGATGTCCCTTTGCTATCTTTAGGCTTTGATTGTTTTCAATTGCTTTCCTTAATAGTTCACAGTTGAATTTCCTTACGTCTTCAGTGATACTTTTTCGTACTGTCTTGCATAGCTCTATATATTCCACTTTGGAAGTGACATCTTCTTTAGTTGTCCTCATCTCTCTTCTTTTTTGCATCATCAGTCATTTATATAATGACACATATATGTGATAGGCTGCCATCTGATGCTGACCTTGGCTACTTACAATGGACGCTCATTATCTTCTGATTCAAGGCTTCTTGATTTGGAAGAGGAATTACAAATGATCAAGTGGGACATCGTGGGGCTAAGTGAGGTAAGGAGAAAAGGAGAAGATCTCATCGAACTGAAAAGTGGACATCTCTTCTACTATCGTGGGACAGATACTGGCAGAACTAGTGGTGTTGGATTTATAATAAACAAGAAACTGAAGGATAAAGTTGTAGAAGTTGAAAGTTCCTCTGACAGAGCTGCACGACTTGTTATCCAACTCTTGAAAAGATACCAGGCTCAGATTATTCAAACTTATGCACCCACCACAAGTCATCCTGAAGAAGAAATTGAAGAATTTTATGAGGAAATTTGTCATCTAAATGATAAAGGTAAGCAGCACTTGAAAATAATTATGGGAGATTTCAATGCAAAAATAGGGCAACGGCAACAGAATGAAACTTCAGTAGGTAAATTCGGTCATGGCAACAGAAACCAGCGTGGAAATACTCTCGTTGAGTTTGCAGAGGCAGAAGGGTTTTTCATCTTGAACTCCTTCTTCAAGAAAAAGCCACACAGGAAATGGACATGGAGACATCCAAATGGGACGACAAATGAAATTGATTTTATTATGTGTAACAAAAAATTCGTCATAGAAGACTGCAGTGTGCTAAACAAGTTCAACACAGGTAGTGACCATAGATTGGTGAGATGTAAGATGCACCTCAACACTAAACTGGAACGTGGCAAGCTCATAAGACAAACAAAATCTATTGACATAACCAACCTTAAAAAACACCATAATACCTTCAAGTTAGAACTGAAGAACAGGTTCTCTGCTTTAGAAGGCCTAACATCGGAAGAAGTGGACATCTCTGAAGTTAACAGAAAAGTAACCAAAGCTCTTATGAAAACAGCAAGAAAATTAGCTGGGTCTAAGAACAAGTTGCATGTAAACAAATTATCAGGAAAAACCAAAATGTTGATGCAAAAAAGAAGAGAGATGAGGACAACTAAAGAAGATGTGACTTCCAAAGTGGAATATATAGAGCTATGCAAGACAGTAAGAAAAAGTATCACTGAAGACGTAAGAAAATTCAACTGTGAACTAGTGAGGAAAGCAATTGAAAACAACCAAAGCCCTAAAGATAGCAAAGGGACATCTCAGTAAGGGAAGAAAACAGATTATAGCACTGAGAAAAGAAGATGGTTCTGTAACAAGAAATAGAGGCAAAATTTTGACAAGAGTGAAAGATTTCTACTCCAAATTATATGAAAGGGATGATATATGCACTCCAGACATCATGAAAGATACCAGTACCAGAGTTCCTCCAGTCCTTCCAGCAGAAGTTGCCCATGCAATCAAGAACATGAAGCGAGGAAAAGCTCCAGGAGAAGATGGAATTACTGTAGACATCATACAAGAAGCAAGTGGAGAAATCGAAACAGTACTCGCCCAAATTTTCACTCGATGCCTTAATGAAGGAAAGATTCCTGAGGATTGGAACACCGCTACAATGATCCTGCTACATAAGAAAGGTGACATTGAGGATCTCGGAAACTACAGACCTATCAGCCTCCTATCAGTAGTTTATAAAATCTTCACTAAAGTTCTTTCACACCGCTTGAAGGTAACACTGGACATGGCTCAACCGAGAGAACAAGCTGGATTCAGGAGTGGCTACAGCACAATAGATCATATCCACGTGCTGAGAGAACTAATTGAAAGAGCGAGGGAATATGAACTTCCATTGTGCATGGCTTTTATCGATTATGAAAAAGCCTTTGATTCGGTGAAACCATCAGCAGTTACAATGGCTCTGAAAACCTGCGGTATTGAAGATGCATACATTAATATTATTAATAACATCTATGAAAATGCAAATGCAAAGATTAGGCTGTTTGAAAATACAACACACGTAAAAATTGGAAAGGGAGTGAGACAAGGTGACACCATATCTCCGAAGCTCTTTAATGCCACATTGGAGGGTGTTTTTCAGTCACTGAGCTATGAAAACAAGGGGATAAAGATTAATGGAGATTATCTAACCCACCTTCGTTTTGCTGATGACGTAGTCATTTTTGCAACTACCCCATCAGAGCTGCAGAGTATGATCCAGGAACTTGCTGACAAGAGTAAAGAAGTAGGATTAAAAATGAACTTTCAGAAGACAAAAGTGATGTTCAATGCTTTTACAAGAAATGAAGATTTATCGATTGATGGAGAAAAGCTGGAGATAACAGACACGTACGTTTATCTTGGACAGCAGATATCAAGTGAGGGTCACATTGATGAAGAAATTAATCGGCGTACAAAACTTGCCTGGAGAGCTTTTGGAAGAAACAGCATAATTTTCAAGAGCAATATGCCATTATGTCTTAAAAGAAAAGTGTTTGATCAATGCATCCTTCCAGTGCTTACGTATGGTGCGGAGACGTGGACCTTAACTAAAAGAGACATACAAAGGCTGCAGACAACTCAAAGCAGCATGGAGAGGTGCATGCTTGGTGTAACCAGGAGAGATAAGAAGAGGAACTCGTGGATCCGAAAAATGACAAGAGTGGAAGACATCATGATCAGAGTTAAATCCCTGAAATGGCAATGGGCTGGACATACTGCCAGAAGGACAGATCATCGATGGACAGCTGAAATTTTAGATTGGATTCCAAGGGACAGGAAAAGACCCAGAAGAAGACCACATGGGAGATGGGTGGATGAAATTCGAAAGTATGCAGGGGTGACATGGAGGAGACTGGCACAAGACAGACCGTTGTGGAAGAAACTTGGGGAGACCTTCGTCCAGCAGTGGATTGATAATGGTTGACAATGATGATGATGATGATGATATGTGATAATGATTTATATATAAGACTTATATATATATATATATATATATATATATATATATATAGTCTTATATATTATATATAAGACATATATGTATAAGAATATTAGACTTATATAGAATATATATAAAATGACTTATATATAAGTCATATAGTCATTATTATAATAAGTAATATAATACCTTACTAAGTCATTTATAAAAAAATAAATATAATATACATGTATAAGAAAGTCATTTATAATTTCTTTACCCAATTTTTGGTTCTCATTTTGCAGCATTCGAATTGAATTATAACACATTTCTCCTGTAATCGTTTTTTGTACTTAAATTTCAAGAGAGAAATTTCTATGTTTTTTGGCGTCTATTTCCGTGATTTTCCATCAACTTAATATTAATGTTATAATCTTCTATAAAACTTATAATAATGTCATAAAACTTAGAAATAATGTCAATGTCATCATTTACACTTAGAAATTACAGTCATAATTGTAATGTTGATAATCCAGTTACTATGGTTTTGCGACCTTTTCTGTTGATTAAATTGTGATGTTGATAATCCACTTCCACTTTCAAAGAATAATAATTGTAATTGTTGATAATTGTAATTAAATTGTTGATTTTCTTAGACGTTCATTTTTATAAGCCTCTTGCATAAGACGGATGTCTCTCCGACAGACTTCTTAAGTCGACAACAAAATTTAATGGGGCATCTTCTTTGACATCAATTTTTTCGAAAAATCACTGCACGAAAGTACTTGTTGGGGGGTTCACGAAACAACGCTTATTAAACTGCGCAATGCCGACGACGCATGCGTGATAAACAGGTGTGTCCTGTTGCTATGGTTACTACAACGACTACCGTTTTTTCGAGACTCGTGCCAAGGTCGAACGCAGTATTGCACATTTTTTATAAAAACATTCTCAGTTGTTTTGGGACAAGCAATGTACATAGTTTCAGCATTTTATGATACCAAAACTATTTAAGATACTCTCACGTAGCACTGTTTTGTAGGGAAATTCTTGAAGTTTGTTACAGCAACGTATAGATGTTCGATGGACGCTGTCATATTCACACGGCATATATCAACGTGGTAGTCGAATTCTTGCCAAACACGCGTTAAAATACACTATATTGACAAGTCACCGGACACCCCTTCAAAACCAAATGAACGGATCAGCTGTATTGTTAAGATGCGCGGTACAGCTGCGAACGGTATAAAAACAAGGCCCGCAATCATATTGCAATGTGAGGTTGAGTGAAAATGTCGCAGCGAGAGAGAACTGACTTTGAAAAGGGAAGGATTGTTGGGTGTCATGTCAGTGGGTCGTTCATAAGAGAGAGAAACCGAGAGGAGTTTAAACATACCTAAGTCAGGTCAACTGGTTTGGATGTACTGAATAAATGGAAGACACATGGCGTGCCTGAAGCAGCAAAACGCACCGGCAGACCAATGAAAATCAGTGATAGAGGACGTCGAAGCCTCAGAAGAGTGGTGACAGCTAATCGACGGAGTACTGCACATGACATCAGTGTACAGGTGCGTAAAAATGCTGGAACCTCGGTATGTCCACGTACCATTCACAGATAACTTCATTGCATGGGTTACCGTGGTCGTATGGCTGCTCATAAACCTTTCATCTCCACTCGGGATGCTACTCGTCGTTTAGCCTGGTGCATGATGAAAAGAACATTTATAGTGGACCGTAGATCAATGGAAATTGGTCCTATGGACTGATGAATCCAGATACACTATTCATCAGTCTGATGGTTGTGTGTGGGTATGGTGCATCCGGGGGTACGCTTTTACCCTAGTGTACTGTTCCTACGGTCGAGTTTGGAGCTGGTAGTGTACTCGTGTGGGGATGGTTTTCGTGGTATGGTCCCGGCACACTGGTTATCGTGGACAAACATGTTAACCAGCACGTCTACCTCGGTATTCTGGACAATTATACCCTACCAACTCTGTGGCAATACAATGGAACCGAGCCTTGTTGGTACCAGCGGGAAAATGCACCGAGCCATAAAGCAAGGACTGCTACGACATGTTTTGACGATAATTCCGTATCGTCTGTCGACTGGCCAGCATAGAACCCTGATCTTAATCCCATAGAGCACCTATGCGATGAATTAGAGCGCCGCGTAATAATTAAGGCCAAATGTGGACTGACACCGTACTAATGTATGTCAGTAAATGCTACGTTGTGTTTCTCTTCTAGGTGTCCGGTAACTTTTGTCAATATAGTCTATCTTCATCAACACCAGCAATAGCTGTTGTGATTCGTTGTTTCATATCAGCTAAATTAACAAGAGGGGGAGGGATAAAGTACTTGTCTTTGACAGAGCCCACCCTTCCAAAAAAAAAGTCACAAGGTGTTAGATCCGGTGTCCAACACGTGAGTGACATGCTGTCGCCTGTTGCGGGCCCTATCTGGCGCTGTGGAAGATTTTCATTGAGGTAATTAATAACTTCCTGATGGAAGTGGAGTGGTGCTCCATCCTGTTGTAAAATGAAATTGTCACTGTGTTCGTACACTTGAGGTATCAGCCAAATAATTAGCATATCGAGATGAAAACTTCCCGTTACAGTGTTTTCCTTGAAAAAGAAGGGTCCGTACACTTTTGTACTGGATACAGCACAGAAGACATTAAACTTTGGGAACCCCGCACATGCTGTCGAATTTTCAATACCCCATTTACGAATGTTATGTTTGACTTTCCCACTTATGTGAAATGTTGATTCGTCGCAGGAAATTAGACGCTCACTAAAATCATCTCCTTCAAAACGCCCCCTGCGTTTCTGTATAGAAATCGTTACGTGCGGTTCTGTCCTTGTCACATTGACTTTGTAGTTTGTAGGGAGTCAGTTTCAGCAGTCGGTTGTGGAATTTGTAACTCCCGACCCGCCGTCGCTGTGGATTTCTTTGGGCTGTGTTGGTAAATGGCACGAACACGCACCACGTGTTCATCAGATACGCGTGGTCTCCCCGAATTTTTACCTTTACACAAACATCCTGTTGTTTCAAATTTCTTGTGTCAGGCGTAGATGGATTGCCTATTCGGTGGTGATTTCTTGAAACATGTTCTGAAACGCCGTAGCCACCCTGATGGCGCAGTAGTCTAAGCGCTGGATCATGTCCGTTCGTCCTAGAAGGATCCGGGTTAGAATCTTGATGAAGTATGGATGTTGTGTTTGTCTTACGGCACTGGTTGTTTCCCTTCCCTGCCTATTGAGTTGGTCACGGTAGTCGTTAAACTTTCCATAGAATAAAAGAAACAAAAAAAGGCCTTTACAGTACATTAACAGAATTCGTTTTGCTTAATTCAAGCACGCAGAAAGCCTTCTTCATAGCATTTGCAGTCGGCTTGCCTGACGGTCGCGTGACGGTGAAAACGTACAATCTTTTAGTGGCGCCATCTATATAATAAAATCGTTACTATTGGTGATAGAAAGGTGCATTGTGAGTGAATGTTGAAACTGTCTATTTCATTTGCGTTAGGCGTAATCAAATGAAAACCCATTCGAGCGGCTTTATTAAGACGAACGAAAAGATACATCCGCAGGTGTGGCAGAATCAAACAAAGTAATATACAGGGTGATTCATAAAGAAATATACAGTAACAGTTGAAGACACGGACCACAACTCCGAACCATTAGGTAGATGCACTCATAACGTTTGTGTCCCGCTACTGAAGGAAGTGACGTAGGCGATAGCGTGCGTCTCACGTGACTAGTCAGTCGATGAAAATCTTCCTCACCGATGGATTGGACGAGCCGCGGTCTACAACATGCCACTGACCCAATGGCCACTCAGAAGTCCTGACTTAACACTTTGTGACTTTTTCCTGAGGGGGTACGTAAAGGACAAGGTATTCGCCCCTCCACTTCCTGTTGATCTAGCGGAGCTGAAACAGCGTATCACAGCCACTATCACTGCACTTGATTCAGATATCTTACCTCGCGTTTGGGCGGAAATGGATTACCAGCTCGATGTGTTCGTGTGACTAAGGGAGCACACATAGAATATCTGTGACTATCTCTAAAAAATCTTGAAACATTCCCCTACAATTCTGTTACAAGTAACATAAAATATCTTACATTGTTCTTGTTTTATAGCGCGTTGAAACTGTATACTTCTTTATGAATCACCCTGTATAAGGAAGTAAGAATGCACCAGTGTTCGTTAGAAGAAATCGCCAGAGGCATTCATACACTCATCCTACCGCTTAAGGAGACGGCGGATACCGTCCAAGCATTTGGTTACTCCTTGAACTATTTGGTTCCCGCTGCTATGACACCTGCATCGAAGTCGAATCGTTGGCCCTTTAGAGTTTTTTTAAGAGTCCGAACAAATGAAAGTCTTATGGTGACAGATTGGAGGTATAAGCTAGATGGTGCAAAACCTCTCACCCTTTCCATGCTAACGCATCCTGCACAACGTTCGCAACTTGCGGACGAGGATTGTCATGCAACAGAATCACACCATGCGAGAGCATAACCGGTCGTTTATTCTTGATGGCTTTATGCAACTTGTCCAGTGTGTCCTTGTAGCGGTTGGCATTGATGTTCACGCAAGGCTCTTTAAAGTCCACCAACAGAAGCCCTTCATGGTTAAAAAATGTCTTTAGAATAACTTACCTGTGGAATCCTGTGACTTGATGTTTTTTGTGTGTGTTTTGGTGATCCGCGATGTTTCCATTGCATACTCGCTGATTTGCTGGACGGCTCAAGGTGGTGGCACCGCGATTCGTCGCCTGCCACTATGCCCGACAGAAATGCATCCCCCTCCGCTTCGTAACGCAGCGTGTGGTTCAAACACCAACCCCCATGTGTTCTTCCTTATGGTGGTCGGTCATCATCCGGAGGATCCATGGTGAACACCTTCCGATAGTGTAATGTCTTCGTAACTACCGCCGGTTGAACTGCCCAAAATGACATAGGGCTAGCAAACGTGAGCTCCGACGACGGTCCACCCGTATTGCTGCATCAATCTTGGCGATGGCTTCGTCTGTCGCAAAAACATGTGTTTGGCCCGGCCGCGAAAGATCTCTTTCGAAATCCTTTTCAAAGCATTCTCGCCCAGATCCTCACTGCTCTCTTCGACATACATTTCCTACCATACACCGCCAGCATTCTGCGAGGAATGTCTACTGGTCGACATCCTTCCGCTATTAGGAACTGAATCACCGCTCGCTGATCCACCTTGGACGGATTCGGAATCACACCGGCCATGTTGTCAACGTTCTGCAGCACATACCACACATGCGTGAAGAATGAACGCGTGCTCCTTTGCTCATTGGTCTGCCTTTATCACGCGAGCTGTGACGTCATTATGCTCCCCGTGCGCCGGTCAACGTGACGCGGCCCGAACGGATTTTATTTGATCACGCCTCATAATAAACTTCTGTTTCTCAACTATGACATTTCGTTAAAGTGTTCATAACTTTTGTATTAACTGACAGAGGTCATTGAAATCGCGCGTGTTGGTAGAGTATCCCTTTATCCCCTCAACAGAATATCCATTACAAGCGATGCATTTGAGCCATCGTTGAAGGCAAATCTCGAATCATCATTGAAAAAATTCAGGTGTGTACTGTTGTACCCACTTCTTCACGACCTCTTTCACCTCATCTGTATCATCAAGTCTTTGTTCCCGTAGACTGTCTTTCATTGGACCGAACAGGTGGAAGTAGGAGGGCTCCATATCCGGGATGTACGATGGATTGAGACCACCGATCAGCCTAATTTGCTGATCGCCTGATTTGTTGCCAAAGATGTGTGTGGTCTCGCATTGCCATGGTGGATGTGGATCCTTTTCAGATTCTTGTTCGGTCTCTTCCTTCTTATGGTTTTTCTAAGCTTCTTGAGTGTCTCAATCTACCGATCGCTGGTCACGATACTGCCACGTTCCAGAAAATCAAGCAGAATGACACATCTGTCATTCAGAAAAACAGCCACCCTTACTTTCTGTGCTGATAGTTCGCTCTTGAACTTCTTCGGCTTTGTTGAAGGGGTGTGACGTCATTCAATGGTTAATTCTTCGTTTTCCGATCGTAAAGATACTTCCACGTTTCATCCCCTGTCATCCGATTGAAACAAAATGTGTCTTCATTGGCTTCAAGCGCTTCCAAAAGATCAGAGCAGACTTCCATTCTTCTCCCATTCAAATCGGGTGTCAACAGCCGAGGTACTCACTTTGCACAGACTTTCCGATATCCTAAGTCTTCCACCATTTTCTTTATGGCATTGTGACCACAGTCGAGTTGTGCAACAAGCTCACGGGTTGTAACTCGTCTCTCCGCGCGAATTAGTTCATCACGATTCGTGTCAGTGGTCGCAGATGATGGTCTCCCACTGCGTGGTTTTCTTCAATGCTGGTTTCCCCTTCTTTAAACTTCTTCATCCGTCTGTGCGCGTTGCTCTTGTCAATGGTGTCAGCTCCGTAAACATTCTGTAGCCTTCTGTGGATGACGGACAGCCTAAACTCTTCCTTCGTCAAGAACTCAATAATGGCACGTTGCTTCTGCTTGGATTCCATTATTTACCTGCAATGAAGAAGAAGGGTTACTATAGATGAAGAGTTACTCTACCAACATGTGCAATTTGAACGACCTCTGTCAGTTATTAAAAACATTATGCCCAGTTTTGCATTGCTTTCGGAACAACCCTCGTAGATAACTTCAGTGTTTTTTATTCGAGCTGACTCTCACATCTTTACTAAGGAGACGAGCTTGCAACAGGCTGAAAGCACATTCGTTGCACGATATTTTTGGCATGCTGCTCTTCATCATAAAGCCGAATAATGCAGATTTTTTTTTTGCACTACAATTTTAGGGAATTTCTTGAACATAATATGTATTTCCATTACTTGCTTTTCGAAAGTAAATTAAGACAAAACGAATCTCTTTTTAAGGACGGACATATTTCTTTTATGCCTTTTGTTATTCTTTCTACCATCTCCTCACATAACACTTTATATAGCAATTCTGAAAATGCATTCAATCCTGCAATCATCTCTTCAGTGTTTGTTGGAGCTTTCCTTTTCTTTTTTTAGCTTTCCTTCTTTCCTTTTCATGCTGCATTTCATTCCGTCGCCTTATTGTTTTGGTGGATTTATTTCTGAGGCTGTGGAATTGTTCCGCATTTCCTTTCTCCGGAAGTTTCTCTACCGCATTCTTTCTTCCATGACGTAACTCTTTTTTGCTTCCACGAGCTGACGGTTTAGCTCTTTATTTTCTTACGGTTAACGCATTTTTGTCATACATCTACGGTTATCTTAATTTCTTTTTTCTTTTCATTTTTCAGCTTTTATGTTTCTTCATTTAGGTTTGTCATTTGTTTGACTGCCTTTCGCCTTTTTATGGCCCTACGATTTTCTTCCTAATAAGATTTCGTTTTATTTTTTTTACATTAATTAGTCCCTTACATAATTTATTCAGTCCTTTCAGCTGTGAAACCTGATGTGAGATAATTTTTGTAAATGCAGATTGTCTGAGCTTTTCTCCCCGTTTGCTCTTCGTATGTTAATACTTCAGCACGGACGTCGTTAAATATTGTCGTTAAATACGTGTTTGCCTCCCCTCGACGGAAGGCTGAAGCATTTACCAATAATTTAGCATCAAAATCTGCGGGAAAGTTTGTCATGTACGATTTCCGATCAAAAAGTTCGGAGAGTAGGCCGATATACAACAAAGTGCTTACGTTACTTAAGTCTGGCTATGATCTCCCTCAAAGTAGTCTCCTTGGGCAGCGATACACCGCTGCCAGAGTTTTTGCCACTGTTCGAACGCTCCCTGGAAGTCCTGTTCGCGAATCGTGTCAATCAACGTCTGCGATTCGCGCTGGATCTCCTCCACGGTTTCAAAAAGGCCACCCTTGAGCTTCAGCTTCATCTTCGGGAACAGGAAGAAATCTCAGGGGCCCAAATCCGGCGAGTAAGGCGGGTGAGGAAGAGTAGTCAAGGTGTTGCGACTGTAAAACCGGCGTGTTGCTAACACTCTGTGCGCTGCTGCATTGTCGTGATGGAGCAGGAAATCGCCCCGGCGCCACATTTCAGGACGTTTGCGGCGGACGTCCTCCCTAAGACACCGCAGAACATCGCAGTAAAAAAGGGAGGTGGCGGTCTGGCTCTGGGGGACGAATTCACTTTGCACAACCCCACGAATGTCCACATTTTCGAGGGTTTTGCTCGTTGACGGTCGCCCTGAACTCTCGTCGTCTTCCAGTGCCGTTCTGCGGCTCTGGAAGCGCGAGTGCTACTCAAAACGGCTCGCACGACTCATTGCTTCATTGCCATAAGCCTGCCGCAACATTTCATATGTCTCCGTTCCCGATTTCCCGCAGAATTTGATGTTCGCTCGCTGCTCTAGTGTGCAGTCCATACCGGAATTGCAGCTGGGTTCTGCATGTGGTCACCAAATATCGTGTAGCACAGCTCTCGATGTTCACAGAACGACGCCACTCGGCACAATGACTCATGAAGGTCACTGACCTCGACCGCTGCTCGCGCATCTCCGTACTGCCATCTGTTGGCGCAATACGTACCTAGCCTCGGAGCATTTTGATCGCACAACGTATTCAAACTCCAATTATAGCATTTCCCTCTTAATTGTCATGAGATGAAAAATTGAAGTTCATTTTCGACAGCGATCGTCATATGCTACTGAGACACTCTCATTTTTATCAGCAAAAGCTCACCTGAATCACGTGTTTTTACAGAAAGACACATGACAGCAGGTGATTTCGGACACTTATTGGAGAGTTGAATATCTCTTATCCAAAATTCTTGGGGACGGAAGCGTCTTGTATATCGGATTCTTCTCTGTTTTTGGAGTACATCATATGGTACAGGAGGACAAATGTCATGTGCCACAATAAACAAAATTCATATGCTATCCACAATACCCGATCTTGCTACGAAACTTCAAAATTCGACAGACGATTGAAATTTAAAAGTTTATCAAACCTCAAATATTCTCACACTGTAAAAATTTTTTCTAAAGCTCACGAGCCACTTTCCGTCATTTTTTGCGTGAAGAATTTTCTGATACAACCTTTTCCGTGGAATGACGGAAAGAAACCTGAATTTCACGGATTTTTCGTACCACGGAAAAATTCTGAACTTTCGGAAACCTTTCCGCAGTTTCTTTCTTATCATCATCATCATCATTGTCAGCCATTATCAATCCACTGCTGGACGAAGGTCTCCCCAAGTTTCCTCCACAACGGTCTGTCTTGTGCCAGTCTCCTCCATGTCACCCCTGCATACTTTCGAATTTCATCCACCCATCTCCCATGTGGTCTTCTTCTGGGTCTTTTCCTGTCCCTTGGAATCCAATCTAAAATTTCGGCTGTCCATCGATGATCTGTCCTTCTGGCAGTATGTCCAGCCAATTGTCATTTCAGGGATTTAACTCTGATCATGATGTCTTCCACTCTTGTCATTTTTCGGATCCACGAGTTCCTCTTCTTATCTCTCCTGGTTACACCAAGCATGCACCTCTCCATGCTACTTTGAGTTGTCTGCAGCCTTTGTATGTCTCTTTTAGTTAAGGTCCATGTCTCTGCACCATACGTAAGCACTGGAAGGATGCATTGATCAAACACTTTTCTTTTAAGACATAATGGCATATTGCTCTTGAAAATTATGATGTTTCTTCCAAAAGCTCTCCAGGCAAGTTTTGTACGCCGATTAATTTCTTCATCAATGTGACCCTCACTTGATATCTGCTGTCCAAGATAAGCGTACGTGTCTGTTATCTCCAGCTTTTCTCCATCAATCGATAAATCTTCATTTCTTGTAAAAGCATTGAACATCACTTTTGTCTTCTGAAAGTTCATTTTTAATCCCACTTCTTTACTCTTGTCAGCAAGTTCCTGGATCATACTCTGCAGCTCTGATGCAGTAGTTGCAAAAATGACTACGTCATCAGCAAAACGAAGGTGGGTTAGATAATCTCCATTAATCTTTATCCCCTTGTTTTCCCAGCTCAGCTACTGAAAAACACCCTCCAATGTGGCATTAAAGAGCTTCGGAGATATGGTGTCACCTTGTCTCACTCCCTTTCCAATTTTTACGTGTGTTGTGTTTTCAAACAGCCTAATCTTTGCACTTGCATTTTCATAGATGTTATTAATAATATTAATGTATGCATCTTCAATACCGCAGGTTTTCAGAGCCATTGTAACTGCTGATGGTTTCACCGAATCAAAGGCTTTTTCATAATCGATAAAAGCCATGCACAATGGAAGTTCATATTCCCTCGCTCTTTCAATTAGTTCTCTCAGCACGTGGATATGATCTATTGTGCTGTAGCCACTCCTGAATCCAGCTTGTTCTCTCGGTTGAGCCATGTCCAGTGTTACCTTCAAGCTGTGTGAAAGAACTTTAGTGAAGATTTTATAAACTACTGATAGGAGGCTGATAGGTCTGTAGTTTCCGAGATCCTCAATGTCACCTTTCTTATGTAGCAGGATCATTGTAGCGGTGTTCCAATCCTCAGGAATCTTTCCTTCATTAAGGCATAGAGTGAAAATTTGGGCGAGTACTGTTTCAATTTCTCCACTTGCTTCTTGTATGATGTCTACAGTAATTCCATCTTCTCCTGGAGCTTTTCCCCGCTTCATGTTCTTGATTGCATGTGCAACTTCTGCTGGAAGGACTGGAGGAACTCTGGTACTGGTATCTTTCATGATGTCTGGAGTGCATGTATCATCCCTTTCATATAATTTGGAGTAGAAATCTTTCACTCTTGTCAAAATTTCGCCTCTATTTCTTGTTACAGAACCATCTTCTTTTCTCAGTGCCATAATCTGTTTTCTTCCCTTACTGAGATGTCCCTTTGCTATCTTTAGGCTTTGGTTGTTTTCAATTGCTTTCCTCACTAGTTCACAGTTGAATTTTCTTACGTCTTCAGTGATACTTTTTCTTACTGTCTTGCATAGCTCTATATATTCCACTTTGGAAGTCACATCTTCTTCAGTTGTCCTCATCTCTCTTCTTTTTTGCATCAACATTTTGGTTTTTCCTGATAATTTCTTCACATGCAACTTGTTCTTAGACCCAGCTAATTTTGTTGCTGTTTCCATAAGAGCTTTGGTTACTTTTCTGTTAACTTCAGAGATGTCCATTTCTTCCGATGTTAGGCCTTCTAAAGCAGAGAACCTGTTCTTCAGTTCTAACTTGAAGGTATTATGGTGTTTTTAAGGTTGGTTATGTCAATAGATTTTGTTTGTCTTATGAGCTTGCCACGTTCAAGTTTAGTGTTGAGGTGCATCTTACATCTCACCAATCTATGGTCACTACCTGTGTTGAACTTGTTTAGCACACTGCAGTCTTCTATGACGAATTTTTTGTTACACATAATAAAATCAATTTCACTTGTCATCCCATTTGGATGTCTCCATGTCCATTTCCTGTGTGGCTTTTTCTTGAAAAAGGAGTTCAAGATAAAAAACCCTTCTGCCTCTGCAAACTCAACGAGAGTATTTCCACGCTGGTTTCTGTTGCCGTGACCGAATTTACCTACTGAAGTTTCATTCTGTTGCCGTTGCCCTATTTTTGCATTGAAATCTCCCATAATTATTTTCAAGTGCTGCTTACCTTTATTATTTAGATGACAAATTTCCTCATAAAATTCTTCAATTTCTTCTTCAGGATGACTTGCGGTGGGTGCATAAGTTTGAATAATCTGAGCCTGGTATCTTTTCGAGAGTTGGATAACAAGTCGTGCAGCTTTGTCAGAGGAACTTTCAACTTCTACAACTTTATCCTTCAGTTTCTTGTTTATTATAAATCCAACACCACTAGTTCTGCCATTATCTGCCCCACGATAGTAGAAGAGATGTCCAGTTTTCAGTTCGATGAGATCTTCTCCTTTTCTCCTTACCTCACTTAGCCCCACGATGTCCCACTTGATCCTTTGTAGTTCCTCTTCCAATTCAAGAAGCCTTGAATCAGAAGATAGGGAGCGTCCATTGTAAGTAGCCAAGGTCAGCATCAGATGGCAGCCTAGTCCGGTCCTCCAGGGATTCTTAGCACCCTCTGCCTTCATGTCGCACTGGCCGCTGCCATGGCCAGGTACATTCCAGCTGCCGGAGACTGAGGGCCAAGATTTAAGTTGTGGAATCATTTTGGAGGGGTTTGGCCATAACTCACCACGCTGGCCAAGCGGGTTGGTGAGTGTGGGATAGAATTTCCTCTAATCCCGATGGTATAGTTATACCGCTATGGGCGGTCGTCAGAGCCCCTTTAGTGGGAACAGGATGCACCACGAGAAGGCGGGGTTGACATTTGTCAAGGAGAGGCTGTGATATTACGCATCACCTGACCTTACATCTTTCTTATATTGACGGTAAAGTGCCGTTTTAGAGATGTTTTAACGGAAAATTCCGAATTTTCAGAAATCTTTCCGCAATTCCTTTCGTATATTAACGGGAAAACTCCGTTCTCACTTTTTTCGTATCAGTGTGACGAGAAATTACAGTAATGGGAGCAATTGGTGAGAATACTTGAGGTTTGATTAACTTTTAAATTTCCATCGTCTGCCAAATTTTGAAGTTCCGTAACGAAATCGGATATTGTGAATGATAGCATATCGCATGAATTTTGTTTATTGTGGCACCCCAGGTAGCACAGACTTGCAATTTAACGTAGATACAACACTGAGTCACAGTCTTCTATTCCTAAAAGGCGGTGGCACAATGTTGGGCCAACGTTAAATTGTAAGGTTGTGATGCTCCTCTCCACTAGTTTGCGCACCAGTTATTTATTATATATTGCGTTACTGTAAGAAACCGGGTACTTAAGTTATTGTACAGATGGTTGTACGATGTCTATGTATCAGTGCTTGGACAACTTTAGACAAACGCTATTATAGTTATCAAGGGTAAATTTTATATTTAGGAGGTTCCTTTTGTGAAATAATACCGTAAAAGAGTACATTTCACCTGTTTTTAAGGAAACTGAAAGTTAGTGTCAGTAAAAAAATCAAGTTCCAAAGCATTCTGTGGCATCGAAAAATCACCATGAAAAATGCTTAGTTTGGGAAAAGTCCTCCTACAGAAAAAAATTATTAGAAACCTATTCAGAAAAATAATAAGCTTCAACAGAAAATAAAATGGCTAATCACTCGCATTAATGACAAAAAAAAAAAAAAATCATCGTCGCCCAATTTATTTTACGCTGTACGTGATTTACGTTTCCGAGCGCGTGTGGTTCAGTGGTTAAGGGCGTGGGTTATCTGTAAAACCAACCCAAACGACAGCGGCCCGGGGGTTCGATCCCGACGCAGCGGAAGGGTTATCTGTGTTAAGGTCTGGGAAATTGCGGAATTTGAGCTTAAATACGGTAAAAACCTGCATTTGATTTTATTCTGGAATAAAATACGGAAGTTAAAATAAACGGAAAGTTTTAAAACTGGAAATTTCTGGAAAAGACTGACACCTACGGGCGACTTTGCTGCATGTTATTTTCAGAAATGTTCCGTGAATTCACGCCACTTATTTTTTACAGTTCACCAATCGCTCCTATTATCGGTAATTTATCGTCATACGGATACGGAAAAAGTGAGAACGGAGTTTTCCCGTTAATACACGAAAGAAATTGCGGAAAAGTTTCCGAAAATTACGAATTTTCCGGTAACACATCTCTAAAATGGTAATTTACCGTCAATGTAAAGAACAAATTGCAGAAAGGTTTCTGAAAATTCAGAATTTTCAGAAAGGTTTTTGAAAATTCAGAATTTTCCCGTGGTACGAAAAATCCGTGAAATTCAGGTTTCTTTCTGTCATTTCACGGAAAAGGTTGTATCAGAAATATGCTTCGTTAATTCACGGAAGAAATGACGGAAAGTGGAGTGTGAATTTCAGAAGATTTTAACAGAGTGGACAACCACCAGGAGAACGAAATGATTTTTTATTGATTAACAGTGAGGAATCGAAAAAAAGCGATTCATTAGGAAAACCCATACGAAAACGTGAAACCGCCTCTTTTCTCCATTATAAGCACTTACTTTTTTGATCTGACAATCGTACAATCCATTTTTTGGGGAAATACTTAATGAAATTGTCCATTACGCACGGAAATAATATTTCTGGAAAAGTCGAGCATTCAGTCAAAACGAAATTTCAAATTAAATCTGTGATTTGATTATCGTTTTGTATTACTCAATTAGATTAAATATACTTGAAAGGAACCGAATTTTAATTGCATACGGTGAGCTACGCTGTTCGTATGTTGACGCGATATCGATATACAATCTCTCTGTTTTGTCTTCAGATGCTTTGAAATTTCTAATTAGATGATCAAACACCTTACATGGTAATACTGTTTAAACTTTAAATCTGCTCGCAGACTGATGCGATTTTAACGCAGTCTCTCTGTACCTTTGTGTTCTAACTACAGGACAAGTTCTGCTTAAGAGATTCGTGTGTCGCAGTCTTTTGAATGAAACACAATCTGAGCTGTTTCCAGTTTTAATCGTTCTGTGTTAGCTAGGATGTATGCACTAATACTTTGATGCGATTCTAATTTAGAACTTTCCTCTTTTATCTTTCAGATGCCACTCTCTACGCTCATTATGTTTTCAAGGCGTGCGCGCAGGACAACAATGGTACAATAAACTTTCAGGTTAATACGACTGTTCTTAACTCTGGTTTAATTCTTATTTTATATTTAACATTACAGGGTGTCCAAATAACGACTGTGCACTGAATGTACGAATTGCAGGAATATAATAATAAAAATATTGTGAATGGAGTTACAGTAGAAGTGACCCTCCACATGGAAGAGCTCTGTTTCTGGAAGTCTTTGTCTCCCCACCCCAGCTGTCATTCTGAGCGAAGGTCCTTTCCGAGTGCTTGGCCGACGGAGGTAAGCGTGTCGATTGATCACTCGTCTCGGCCCAAGAACAACAGTGCTGACGGTTGAACAGAGAGTGTTTTTGGTGGAACATGTTTTTAACCATGACGACAAGTACACGGACGAAAACAGTTCACTAGGAAATTTCGTGATGTTGACGTCCCCCACCGTAATGCGGTACGTGAGCTCATAGCGAAGTTTCCGGAAATTGGCAGTGTCCTGGATGATCCCGCCCAGGTAGGCCATCCATGGCAGGCGAGACTGTACAAATACATCCATGGCAGGCGAGACTGTACAAATACATCCATGGCAGGCGAGACTGTACAAGACATTCATGGCAGGCGAGAATGTACAAGACATTCATGGCAGGCGAGACTGTACAAGACATTCATGGCAGGCGAGACTGTACAAGACATTCATGGCAGGCGAAACTGTACAATACATCCATGGCAGGCGAGACTGTACAAGACATCCATGCCAGGCGAGACTGTACGAGACATCCATGGCAGACGAGACTGTACAAGACCTCCATGGCAGACGAGACTGTACAAGACATCCATGGCAGGCGAGACTGTACGAGACATCCATGGCAGGCGAGACTGTACAAGACATCCATGACAGGATACAGAGGAGTTCACATAAGTCCGTGAGGCGGCTGTCACAATAAGCTGATGTGCCGAACAGTGCAGCCCACGATATTGGGAAAAGAAAGTTGCGTTTCCACCCGTACAAAGCGTCTGCCGTCCATCAGCTGAAAGAAACTGACCACGAGACCCGTGTTCGACACTGCAGGTGGTTCCAAAAGTTTCTTTCTGAAGAAAGTGAAGACATTCTGAATGTGACTTTCTTTACAGACGAAGCATGGTTGTACTTGTCCGGGTACATCAACAGCCAAAACACTCTGCTATGGGGTACTTAAAATCACCACGAATTTAAGGAAGTGCCTCTTCACAACCAGAAAGTCGGTGTTTGGTGTGCCATGTCTCGCCCACCTATTATTGGGCGCATTTTCTTCAGTGAAACCATTAACTCATAACGACACCATGCCAAAATTTTCCAACCATTCATATCCGAACTTAAGAAATGCGAAATCAACGAAAGATGCCACTGGGGCATCAGTACAGCTTATGGAGGAATTCTTCAGAAATCGCATGATCTCCCGGGGACTCTGGCCTGCCCGCTTACTGGATCTGACCCCACCTGACTTTTTCCTGTGGGGAGTACTGAAGGGAAAGGTGTACGCAGGTACTCCGCATACACTTCAAGAGCTACAGGCTGCAATAACGACCCACATCGAATAAATCACACTATATACCCTGAGATAGGTCTTCATCAACATGCAAAGCATGTGCAGATATGCCTGGACTTCGGTGGGGCCCATTTCCAACACCTCCTGTTGGAACCCGTTCGACATGGTAAGTGTTACTTTCAGTGCACAGTTATTTTTAGGGCACCCTGTATAAGTATATAGTTCTTTACTTTGTGCAATCTAGAACTATAAGTGTATGGAGTGGACAAAATAACGGAAACCCTAGTTGGAAGAGCTACAGATATGGCTTTATACGGTGATGGAATACCTTTTACTTTTACGACAGCTTACATTCGACGTGGTATAGAGTTTAAAAAATTGTGAACAGTCCTCACAGGAACATTGGACCCTTCCTTATTGAGGAAAGTATGTATCTCCATGATTGGAGAAAATCTGATTCTCACTCTTTTCTCCAATTCTCCCTATAGGAGCTCAATAATGTTTAAGTCTGGTGATTGTGCAGGCAATGAGGGTTGCTTAACATCACTTTTAAACTTCTTAAACCGCAGCTGGGTACATCTGAGTGTCTGTATTGGAGCATTGTCCTTTTGAAAATGGCATCGTTTGCGAAAAACAATGTTTACATCATGCGATCAACCAGGTCATCCAGAATATCACGGTACGCAGTAGTTGTAACTAGCCCGTTCAGGATAAGTATTGGATTTAAAGGAATTCAAAGATCGCTGCCCAAAATACTATTTGACCCTTCTTCATGGAGGAAAGTCGGAAACTCCTTGAGTGGAAGAAATCTGCTTCTCACTTTTTCTACAGTTCTATCTACTACGCATCAAGAGTGTTTACTTCTGGTGGTTGTGTAGGTGATGGGAGATGCTTACCATCATTTGTAGCTCCTCAAACCCCGGCTGCACACATCTGACAGTGTGCATTGTGCCACTGTCCTCTTGAAGGATATCATGGTTAGCGGAAAGCAACGTTTATATTATGAGACGAACCTGGTCATCTAGAATATCAAGTTCAGCAGTAGCTGTCTCTCGGCCGTTCAGGATGGTGATTATATCTAAAGGAATTGAGAGATCGCAGACCAAACCATTATTTATCCCTCACAATGCTTAACTATTGGCACAAGACCGTCAGGATTATGCGCTTCTTTCGACACTCTACCCGAAGTTGAAAAATGTTTAAATGATAATTCGTTGAACCAAATGTTTGCAAGCACCTAGTGTCCACGTTTTGTGCTCGTGACACCATTGGATAATCCTTTTTGCAAAAGATTGAATAACGGTAATGCTTAGTAATAGCGGCTGCGCCATAAATTTCAGCTCTACGAAGTTCCCGACGAACTGTTTTGCTGGACACTGGATTGCTGTGATTCACATTAAATTTGAGCAGTGAATTTTGCGGCAGTAGTGTTTTATGCTTGGGGTCCACAAAACCATTCCATCGCCATGTGATGTCTTTCAAACAGCTTCGAATTTCTGCAAGAATTCGTTCCATCGAATGCTGTTATTTTTAAGAGTTCATGATTGCCGCCATAACTCCTGATACAGTTGTTCTGGATGCATTCAACAGAACCGCAATTTCGGTCATTGATGCCCACCTCAACGAACCGCTTCAGTTTTTTTTTTTTTTTGTTTTTTGTTTTTGGAAGAGATCGCAGACCAAACCATTATGGGTCATTCACAATGTTTACCTATTTGCACAATAGTTAAACATTGTGACACATTAAGACAAGCATCGGTCATTTTGCCTCATGTATGATTCGTTATCATATGTAAAGAAGCTGCGGCTTGCAAATTCATCCCTTGCAGGCTACCTACAAGAATCACAAACGCAAAGAGAAATGTTGATCACTGCATGTTCATAAATAAGTAATAAATTAAACAGCACTATACTTATAGTAGGTGTTACCATTATTTTGTCCACATCATGTATATTGTGCATCATTTTACATATGCTCTAATTTTTTAAATGCTTTTTCTCTGACATATTTGTTTTCCTAAGTGTTCTGGTAAGGTTCACTAAGGGTCTTGAGTTCGGATACACACATTGTCGTTAGGCTCCACCGCGTCGTGTTCTTCGTCATGTTCTCTTGATGAATATTAACAAATGCCCGCTATCTCTAACAGTTCTCAACAACATCTCACAGCTCTTCCAAGATCATTATACAAACATCTTGGATACTACATCGAAGAGCAACTGAATTAGAGATACCTGTCTAGTAACGTGTAGCACCACCTTTCACCCTGATGACGGCGGCGATTCGTCTCGGAATGGACTCGAAAAGACACCGGAAGCGTTGGGAAGCCATACGGATGCACGACCCCTGAACAAGCTCCCACAGTTCACGAAGATTTGATGGAGGAAGGTCAGAGCCTCGAACCTCTCTCTCGATGGCATCCCAGATGTTCTCGATGGGATTGCGGTCAGGTGACCCAGCTTACCAAGGAAGCTAGGTGACGTCGGCGGAGTGTTCATTCAACCATTCGGATACAATTCGGGAGCAATGGCATCGTGCGTTGTCTTCTTGCAGGATGAGATCCCCAGTGGGATGTTGAAGACGCACAAACGGTAGCAAATGGTCTTCCAGAATATCCCGGTAACGTTGAACTGTGAGGGACGATGTCACACGTACTAGGGGTTCATTTCATTCCACGTAAATAGTCCCCAGACGAGAATGCCACACCCAGCAGCTTGAAGAGTACCCTGCTGGCCAGAAGGATCCATCGCTTCATGTGGTTTGCGCCGTACTCGTATCCTGCCATCCGCATGTATCAACGTGAATCTCGACTCATCAGTCCAGGCAACATTTTTCCATATATCTAGGGTCCAGTGACGATGTTCCCGCGCCCATGCTAATCTCTGCCACCTGTGATGTGCGGTGAGCAGCGGTACCCTCGTGGGACGATGGCTTCTGTACCCTATAGCGAAGAGATGGTTCTGGATGGTATGGCTGCTTACACGTTTTTGTGCACCAGCGTTAAATTGCCGAGTGATTTCTTGCACTGTGGCCCGTCTATCCGCTGTTACAATGCGAGCCAGCCGACGATGACCCCGCTCATCCATACGCTGTTGTCTACGGCAGTTGGCCTTTGCAGGGATGGTTTTACCGGATTTGATGTACTCACGGTGCACCCGTGACATAGTAGCTCGCTCGTAAAAATCTCAGTGCCTGCACGACTTCCGAGATGGAGTGACCCATTCGTCGGGCCCCGACAATTTGCCCACGATCAAATGCGCTTAAATCCTTCGTCTTACCCGTACTGCGTCCGACTCTTACTGATTCCCGTCGCATCACTCCTTATATAGTCGGATCGCTGCATACGTCATGTCGTTTCCGTTTACAGGGTCGCCCACAGCGCCACATTTGCATAACGCCAGATGTCTCTAATTCAATTGCTCTTCAGTGTATATAACCATGTTTTTCCTTTTGAGAAATTACCATCAACTTTTTCTGCTTCCTCCAAACTTGGCAAGCATGTTAATTTTTTCAGCCCATACTTATAGTAAGTGTTACCTTTATATGTCCAAAATACTGACAGACATCACAATTCCAAAATATATGAATTTTGTATTGCTAATCATTGCCTCAAGTGAGCAGCTAGGATTGATTTTGTCAAATATTGATTGTTTAGTTCTTCTTGCAGTCCACGGATCTCAAAGTAGCCATCTGTAAGTCATAATTCAAAACCATCTTCCTTCTTGTTCTCACTTTTCCTCAATGTCTACCATACACAACAACAGGAAGAATCATTGCTTTCCCAATTCTGGTGTAATTGTTATTTTTTATCCTTCATAATCTTCAGCCTACTGACCCTCACTATCTATTGTGGAGAATGAGATCGTTTACGACCTCCGATTCCTCCTCATTAATTATAAAATCTGTGAAGTTAGAAGTTCGCATGGTATTTGTCTTTCTAATACTTTGCCTTAAACCTGATTTTCCACTTTTGCTTTCTTGATGAGATATTTTTAGCCTTCTCTTCTTTCTGTCAAAAGAGTGGCGTCATTTGCATACCTTATAGCGCCCAGGCAAACTAACCACTACACCACCCTGAACGACCAAGTCTCGCGTTTTCCGATCAATTTGAATATAAGCATGACAGGATTCGCTAATAGAAGCAACCGGCATTCATGTTAGCGAATCTGGAGGTTAAGAATCCATATCCCGTGATTTCCCGGAGAAGCAGATAAATCATGAATGTATAATGCGGGATTTTAATATGCAATACAAATTTTGAAGATGATAATGCGTTTTTTGGTGTAAATATGGCAAGGATGGTATGAATCCTGCGATGGTTATATTCACAATAATCGGAAAACTAGATTTGGTCGTTCTGAGTAGTGTAGTGGTTAGCATAACTGGGCGCTATCTGCGGTACGCGGGTTCGATTCCCGCTCTAGGATGATGAAGTTTTCGGATTTTATCTGACTTACCATCCTTGTCATATTTACATCCAAAAACGGATTGTCATCTTTAAAATTTTTATAGTATTTGGATAGTTTAGTTTTTCAAAAATAATACTTATAATTATAATAAATATATATATTATTAAGATTTGTACAAACGTAAAAAATGTCGCCGATGAATATGATGTCGCTACGAAAGCCCATCTAAAATTTCAAACTAAAATTTCAGCTCAAGATAGAAACAAAAGCTAAATCGCAAACTAAAATTTCATCTCAAGATAGAAACAAAAGCTAAATCGCAAGAGTGTTAGTGAGGATGATCGGTAACTTCTAGTCTAGGCTATATATGTGTTACAATTCATCGTGTTATTCGAGTAAATTATTTGAAGGCACTCGTCAATAGCAAATAGATCCCTCTTGAGGGGTTCGAGAGAAAGCTCAATTTCGCTACAACACATACTTTACTTCTGTTGGGTAAGATGCATAGCATTAAAATGCAGTTTTGCAACGGCTTTTTATCAAATTTTGCATCCGGTTCTCGTAATTCACCCATGTTGCAATGAGATATTATTAGGTTTACGCAAAACGTGATGAAAAAAATATTCGGCGATAGTTTAGTAAAATACAGTCGTATCAGAATAATATGACCCCCCCGAATCACAGTGTACCGCTCGCTCCCCAGGCGCGTCACAGGATGCACGTGACAAGGTCGACCACGTGGACATATAAGCGTCCGCGCTGGACAGATGACCCATAGCGCCTCACGTGAGTACAATGAGCAGAGACAGTGACTTGACGGACCTTCAAAAAAAGAATGATCACAGACTACCGCGCCAAGGATGGAAGCATCTCAGAAACAGATTTCGTGGGGTGTTCGTGAGGTGATGTAGTAAGGGTGTACCAAGAATGGACCGCTGGCACACTGACTCCCTCCCGACGCCATAACTGTGGAGCCTTGAAGACCATCTACCCAAGAGGAAAACGCATCTTCCGACGACTGGTAAATGGCAATCGACGCGCAACAGTGCAGCAATTGAGCACGAAAATAAACGCTGGGCCACCCAGGTACGTGTCCCCGATAGCAGTAGAGCGAATCGTGTTTCGCATGGGTCATTGGAGTCGACGCTGCGTCAAGACGCCCATGTTAGCCCAGGTCCATCGGCAACGACGCCATGGGACTACCGTCATCGGATAGGGGAGGAGTGGAAATAGGTTGCTTTTTCCGACGAATCAAGGGTTTTACTCCACAGAAGTGACGGGCGGTGGCGGATATGGCGTCAGAGACACGAGAAAAAACACCCGGACACGCTTGTCGGTCAAGTACAAGCCGGAGGTGACAGTGTGCGGGTCTGGGGGATGTTTTCCTGGTATGACCTGGAACCTCTGGTACCATTGGATGGGTTCCTGAACGTCATTGGCTACCTGTCCAGTTACCCTGGTGGTGATGGTGTCTCCCAACAGGACGGTGCTCCCTGCCATATCGCTAAACGGGTGAGTGACTGGTTTCAAGAACACGACAGCGATGTCTCTCTTGGCGGGCGAAATCGCCCGACCTCAATCCCATAGAGCACTTGTGAGACTCTTTGGATCCACAGGTTCGACGTGCCGACCCACAGCCACGTCATCTCCGGGACTTCCGTGCTCTGCTGCAGTACGAATGGGCATGTGTGCCTCGTTCAACCTTCCAGGACCTCATTCCGTCCATGCCACGCCTTCTCGCCGCTGTCATCCGGGCCAAGGGTGGTTATTTCCGTTATTAGGTAGGTGGTCATATTATTCTGATACGAACGTGTATATTACTGAGTAACAATGAAACTACCTATTGTAGCGTCACTCCATGTCACAGCATGCGGCACGATAGGATTTCTCACAATGATTTTGAAAATGAAGCACCGTTACCCATTTTCGTTACCTCAAAATTTTTTACTTGGGATTTACTTTGTTGCTGTTGCGGAAGATACATAGCATCAACATTTTTATTGTGCCATGCTCCTTTTATTCATGATGCGTCTTTTTTTTTTTTTTTTTTTTTTTGTCTTGTGTCGATGATTTTCTTTCTATTGGGATATAAGAATAGTAAAATTAAAATCTGTGTTCGAGAGAATTCCTTTCAATCTTTGCTATATTCCGGAATAAATTTCGGTAATCTCATTTTCAAAATATGCTTTCTTCGTTTAATTGTTTAATTAGACACAGAAATCAAAAAATGTATTTTCATTTTGATTATGAAGCAACCGAAATCCTATATTTGATGATATTGAAATTTATAATTGAATTATCACGAAGCAAAAGAGATAACTGAACTGGATCACGCAATTCGTTCAATTTGGTTCTTAAGACCTGAGATATAAAATTAACCACCAAAAGGGACAGTTTTTCTCACAGAACAGTCAATTGATAGACGTTTAGAAAACAGAATCAAAAATTGGAATTTAGAGTTGATAGAAAATACTTTGAAACCTGCGCTTTTTTCCACTCTGGGATATTCTAAAGATTCCAAATTAATTCCGGAACATTTGCTCTGGTAATTTTTCTGTGAGCTGCTGGAGGTGATTTATTTTATTTAGTTTTACTTTTCAGTCCCCCTTTTCTTTTCTTCTCTTTAAGCAATTGATTTTATGTCATAAAAAGCTTTTTGAAGTAACTTACTTGATTTTAACTACTAAAGAATAATTAACTCTTTGTTATATTTTAAAATCAGTAGCATGTACTTACTGTTTGGTCATTAAATGGGATCGATAAAAAGCACGACGTGTAAATTCTGATTACCACAACAGCTAGGGCCTACAGTAAAAAATACATCATAAACAATTTTTTCTTATTTTGCTAAACTTCCACAAAGTTCGAATTTTATATAAAAGAATTTATTTATTTGCAGTAAATTATCGATGAAGTCACTTTAGATTGCTCATTAACTTGATAAAAATATTTTTCGAAAACAAAGTGCCAGCAATAACTTATTTTTTTGCTCCCTTCTCTTTAAAATCTGTCTTCGTGTCTATGCGGAAATCAGAAATTGCTGCACATTGCCAAATAACTACACAGTACGTTTTAAAGGAGTTTTAGTAAACGCTGGTGTTACTATAACAGAATAATAGATGCTGGAATACTAAATCCGTATTTAATATGCACCTATATTTTTTGTCGTAGCCCTAGAATCCCCTTCTTTGGCGTTCAATGAAAATGATCTCTAAATCCAGAAAGAGGCCGCCCAGGTGGCTGAGTCTTCAGAGGTGCAGGTTTCTGATATTGGCAATCTCATCGGTCCGCTCTCCCTCTAGCGGCAAAAGAAAGAATTACTATATTACGGATAACATTTTTATCTGTTGTTAGATCGTTGCGTAGGTTCGGTTGACTTGTTTTGATGTATCTTTGCATACATTCTGGAATTAGAGAGTAGTATAAAGAAGAATTCCGTGAAGAAGAACAATTCGTTATGTATAATTCAAGACTACACACTTGTGAAGTTGATTTAGCATAAATTATCAACATTTTTTTCGCAATTAAATGTTTTATTAACATCGACTATATAATAGTTTCGCAGAGCGTTTGGCTCGGCATCATCAGGATTCGTCCTGATAATGCCGAGCCAAACGCTCTGCGAAACTACAGTCGATGTTAATAAAACATTTAATTGTAAATAACCGTTGATAATTTATTCTAAACGGACAATTAATATTGTTTGCGTCCCGCAGTGTCGTTCCCAAGGTTCCAGCTATGTTTTTTACAAGGTAGTTTAAACGTTTGTGCCTTGCATTTGAAATCCTTCCAGTGAAGTGCTATTAACCTAGTAACGTGTTTGAATGAATAATAAGCCGCCCCGTTGGTGCAGTGGTCTGAGCGATGGCCTCTGATCATTCGTCTGAACGGGGTCCGGGTTCGAATCCCGGTGAGGCATGGATGTTGTGTTTGTCTTACGGCACTGGCTCTCTCCCTTCCCTGGAACCAGTGACCCTAAATTAGGGACGGGCGACTGCTTATAGCCCATTGAGTTACTCACGGTGGTCGTTAAACCTCCAATAAAAAAACTGAATAATAAACAAAACGTGTTTTTATTGCATATTAATAATTTAAAATTCCGTATTTCTACATGCTCTTGAAAACAAGTAATTGCTGTTATCTATATAAATTTAAACTCCATTAAGGAACAAAATTTGCAATGTTATATCAACAGGCACTTTGACTTTACAGATCCAATTGTTTTGTCTAATTTACCGAAGGAAAAAACAAAATTCTAATCTGCCAGTATACCTTACTAGTGGTGCGGCGGGTGAAGGGGGGCACCTAAATGTGACTCTACCAGGGTCACACTAATTCTTGCTACACCCCTGTCGGTTTCACTGGTCTGAAAATGTAAAAATGAAAATTACCTGTTACAGTAAAGCATTACAGTGCTTACACGCTCCACTTCTGTCTGCATTACAAGAGCACTCAAAAGACTTTACAGAAATTTCACAAGTATTTCTGTCTAAGACCCCGTTGATCGAATGAGGCGACGTCGTTATTGCAGTGGATTGAATACAATGCGAAACTATGTGGATTTCTTTTCTATCTTCCTTCTTAATTCCACATGAAATCATATGACCTGCATTAAGAATTAGTCCGGTCAAAATAGGTTTTTCAGATGAAATAAATATGAAAGTTTTGAAACCTGGCACACTTGTTTATAGGTGTCTAGTGAAGATTACATCAAACGTCCTGGCGAATCAGAGGTGAACTCTAGACGCCATCTTGAAAAATAAGTACGTTTTTTCGGTTTTCGTGATTATCTTAAAAACGGTTGGTCGTAGCCCAAAAATAATTGTTACAAAATTGAAGCTTACAAAATTTCCTACAAAAAAGGTTTTACACACTTTTTTTGTATCTCTATTAGTTTCTGAGATAATCGAGTGTCAATGTTGTACTGTTTCGCTGATCGCTACGTTATCACTAGCTTATTTGTATGAAAAACCGTAGTGATAACGTACCGATTGCGTATCACTGCATTAAACAGAACATTTTGCACGTAATCTTAACCCAAATTGAATTGTATTATGAGTAAGTTAATTTTAACGCGTAAATACATGGTCGAGGGACATTGTTGTGACCACCAGCTAATATCCAAGGTAACCGCCGTGTGCAGCGCTCACAGCAGCTAGACGGGCTCGAAGTGACTCAATAAGGCACTGGAAAGTATTTACATGTATGTGGAGCCATGCTGACTGAAGTGCATCTAACAGCTGCTGGAGGGTGCGTGGTGGGTGGAGGATCCATACTGCAAACAACACGATCGAGGTGGTCCCACAGATGCTCAGTTGGGTTTATTTCTGGTGAATTTGGGGCCAGAGAAGTACTTTGAAGCCTTCATCGTGCTCTTTCAACCACTTTCGAACATTTCTAGCTGTGTGACACGTCGCATTGTGTTGCTGGAAGATCCCATCCGCCCCAGGGAAGACAATCAGAAATTTTGGGTGTACATGGTATGCAAGGATGGATTCATAACGAATTCGGTCCATAGTGCTTTCCACAGGTGAGAGTGGACCCAGAGAATGCCACGAAAACATTCCCCAGACCATAACGCTGCCCCTACTAGCTTGTGTTCTTCGAGCAATGGTTGAAGATTGTTTGTTCTCCGATGTTTCTCGTCTTATACGCCAACGTCCATCCGTCCGATGAAGCAGAAAACGTGACACATCGAAGAAGGCAATACTTTGCCAATCAGCGGAGGTTCAATTCCGATACTGCCGTGCAAATGTAATCCTTTTCTGGTGATGCACCTTCGTTAGCATAGGTACAGTGACATCTGTCTGCATTGGAGCACCATATGCAGCAGGATTCGCTCAACTGTCGTTTTAGACACACTTCCGGTAGCCCCCTGGTTCATTCGGCCAGTTAGTTGCTCCACTGTAGCGTGTCGATCGGCCCTGACGCACCTTCAAAGCCGACGTTCACCTCTGACATCAATGGCACGTGGTGCTCGGCAGTTTCCACGTCGCTTATCCGCAATGGTGACATTTCTCCAATTACGATAGACTTCAATCCCAGCAGCACGCAAATAGTTAACAAACTCCGCTGTTTCAGAAATACTGCCACCCTTGGCCCAAAAGCAGATAATCATACCTTTTTTTGCAAATCTGATAAATCGCTCCTTTTATCCATGACAGCAATGAGTGATATGTTTTCAGAATGTCTACAGCACACCTTATATATCCTCAAGACACGTGCCTTCTTCCATTGGCTACGCGCTGTTGACGTCAAAAGTAGGAGGTGGTCACAATTATGTGACTCGACTGTGTATATGTTTCTGTAGATCATGTGTGAAGTAACTTAAGAGTTTTCAGTTGGCTGCACTTCCAACAAGACTTCTTTTGTACCCCCTAAGTTTTGTTACTAGAACAAATCCCCCCCTCTCCTCCTAATGGCTAAATGATTTACACGTTACAGTAATGGTATGTTATTTCACGTGATTTGCAACTTTGCAATATTATAGAGTCTGAAACATATAAGATAATTGGTGCTTTTAGTTAGTACTATTCGTTTGCTCTGTTACTCATATTAATAGCTACACTGTACATTTTTGCAGGTCTTTAAAAAAAAAGAAAGAAGGAAAGTAAGTGCTTATACTATTATTATGTTCGTCGTTTCGTCAGTACGTTCTTCTGCGGACACGACATCTTTATACCTGTTCAACATGTTTCAGAATTTCGTTTCGTATTGGGAAATCTGAAATATGAGAACAACGATCGTCTTTTTCTGATTGTCGTGATAGGGCTTAAATGCTGGTGCAATGGAATTGAAATTACGTTTTATTCCGTATCATTGTTTCTAAATATCCGAAACATTTGCAAGGAAAACCATTTTGGGTAGCTGCATTTTTAGAAGATAAACCGTTTTCCCGCTGGGTGGTGTACATATAAATTGCATTTCCTGCTATATCTCGGTTTCTAACCGTCCGATTTGAAAGAAAAAATTCTTTATTTGGTATCTGATGTAGTTCGGGACTACAAATGTTACACATATAATTTTAAATTTGTCGTAACAAAATAATATTTCTTTCTAGGACGTTCTTTACCGGATATTTTCCGTGTAATTTCTAATCTTTCTTAACGCAGAATTTTGTCACTTGGAGGCATGTGTAAGCTCACATTCATGTTTATAAAATAATTGCATCAATATTTGTAGCCTCTAAAAACGGTTTGAAAAAGTTCTTTGGTCAGATGCGGCTAAGTAGGTAAACAGACAATTTGCCTACTAAGGAACGCAAAACTACAGTTTATTTTATCGATACCTCTGCTTCTAAAGGTCCAATTATAATTTGATTGTTTTTAACACCGGATGCCATGCAGTTTCTGGAACTTTTGCATGCCCACTTGGTTTTTTTGGGGGGAATAGTGCTGACATTAATTTGCATTAGTCTGTAGTTCTTTTTCCAACTATAACGAGACTTCTAAAAATCGTATTAAAAAAAACTTCTTTCTCTGCTTATGAGAGTCGCATTTGGTTACTTATTTTATTATTTTTGAATAGTTTGTACAATAAAGAATAATTTGACTGTATCATTTACTTTTCCATTATTTGCAATTCTGCCTCCAAGGTGCACCTGCGTATATTTCTATTTGAAAAGACTATTTCCCATTTTTAAGAATTCCTTGGAAAAAAGTCCTTCTTTTGGTAAAATAAATTTTATTGTGAAGGGCAATTTAGCGATATTAATAAAGCACAGCTTCCCGCTACGGCGCATAAAGTCATATGTTGTTTTTCATACACCATATTGACAAAAGTCACCAGACACCCTTAAAAACCAAATGAACGGATCCGCTGCGTTGTTAAAGTGCGCGGTACAGCTGCAAACGCTATAAAAACAAGCCTGCAGCTGACTGCGATATGATCGCACTGTGAGGTTGAGTGAAAATGTTGCGGCGGGAAAGAACTGACTTTGAGAAAAGAAAGATTGTTGGGTGTTATATTAGTGGGTTGCCCATAAGAAAAACCGAGAGGCGTTTAAACATACCAAAGTCAACTGTTTTGGGTGTACTGAATAAGGAGAAGACACATGGCGTGCCTCAAGCAGCAAAACGTACCGCCAGACCAAAGAAAATCAGTGTAGGGTACACCGAAGCCTCAGGAGAGTCGTTACAACTAATCGACGGAGTACTGCACAAGACCTCAGTGTACAGGTGAGTAAAAATGCTGGAATCTCGGTATGTACACGTACCATTCGCAAGGAATTTCATTCCATGGGTAACAGTAGTCGTGCGGCTGCTCATAAGCCATTCATCTCCACTCAGAATGTTACTCTTCTTTTAGCATGGTGTAAAGAACATTTATCGTAGACCGTAGATCAATGGAAATGGGTCCTATGGACTGATGAATCCAGATACACGATCCATCATTCTGATGTCTGTGTGTCGGTATGGCGGCAGCCGGGGGAACGCTATTTACCACAGTGTACTGTTCCTACGGTCAAGTTTGGAGTTGGCAGTGTACTCGTTTGAGGGTGGGTTTTTTTTTGTGGAATGGTCCCAGCTCATTAGTTATCGTGAACAAACCTGTTAACTAGCACGTCTACCTTGATAGTCTGGACAATTATGCCCTACCAACTCTGTGATAATACTATGGAACCGAGCCTTGTTGGTACCAGCAGAATAATGCACGGAGCCATAAAACAAGGACTATTACGGCGTGATTTAACGATAGTGCCGTATTGTGTGTGGAGTGGCCAGCACAGAGTTCTGATCTTAATCCCATAGAGAACCTATGGGATCAAATAGAGCGCCGCATAAGAAGTTTGGAACAAAGGCCTACTACTAAGCAACAGTTAGCGGCAGCATTAGGTACTGAATGGAAACGCATACCTATCGCTGTGTTCCAAAACCTTGTCGAAAGCATGTCTCGAAGGGTCAGTGCATGCATTAAGGCCAAAAGTGGACCGACACCGCACTAACGTATCTTAATAAATGTTATATTGTGTTTCTCTTCTAGGTTTCCGGTGACTTTTGTCAATATCTCGGCTTCTGGTTTATCGATTTGGAAAATTTTCTTTTGCCTGGGGTATATGTCGCTATGAGAAATATTTTGTGAGCAATTTTGGGTGTGTTTTTTTCTTTTTTTTTTTTTTTTTTTGTAACACAGATTTAAGTAGCTGTTCATACACTGGCGGAAAGTGAAAAAGAACACCAAGGAGGAATTGGCGGACGATCATGAAATTTGCATATGTTAATGGGGTCGAGTTTACGTAGGTGTGATGTTAATTTAGGGACCAACCGGTAAGCGCTCACGCCACATCACGGCATAATATGCAAATTATCGTCGGTGGTATTTAAGGAGTACGGCGAAGTGAATGTAATCAGTCGTCGGCGTACGGACACGTGCGAAGACTCTGAAGAAACGCAATGCCTGGACATGGAAGGCGTGTACGATTTCAGCAGTTATCGGACTTTGAGCGAGGTCGTCTAGTCGGACTCCGCGAGGCCGGGTGGTCGTATCGTCGTATTGCGGAGCGAATTGGACGGGAAGTATCGGTGGTGGTACGATGGTGGCGTAGATGGTCCGAGAAACATTCCCACACGAGAAGGCGTGGAACCGGGAGTCACAGAATGACTGATGAACGGACAAATCGACGCATAAGAAGAACGGCGTTGTCAAGCATAACATCCACTACGACGCAAATCCGAGCTGCCGTTGCACCTGAGGTGACTGTGCGAACAATCCGCAACCGTCTACTGGATGCAGGACTACGTAAACGTGTGCCTATGGCATGTGTACCTCTGAATCCAGCCCACCGTCACGAACTGCTGCAGTGGTGTCGCCAACGTCTGCACTGGAGAACGCAATGGCGATCTGTCGTTTTCAGCGATGAATGCAGATTCTGCTTGGGAGCATCCGATGGCCGTATGCGTGTTCGCAGACGCAAAAGGGAGCGTCTCCACCCTTCTTGCATCCGCTAGCGAGACACAGAGCCTACACCTGGTCTCCTGGTGTGAGGAGCGATCAGCTCTCACTCCCGTACACAACTAGTGTTTGTATCGGGTACGTTAAACAGCACCTCCTACATCAACAACATCATTAAGCCCGTTGTTGTGCCATTTATAAGGTCGGTCCATCGTGGTGTTTTCCAGCAAGATAACGCACGCCCACGCACGGCACGTGCAACGCAACACGCACTTCAGGGTGTGAGACAACTTCCATGGCCTGCACGTTCACCGGATTTGTCCCCCATTGAGCACGTGTTGGATTTTATGGGACAACGATTTATTCGGTCTCCACGGCCATCCCCGATTTACGCGTCCAGGTTGAGGATGCTTGGAACTCAATACCCCAAACTTACATCCAACATCTGTACGACAGACTCCATGCCAGAAGTGCACAGTGTGACGCAGTTCATGGCGGTTCAACCTCGTACTAACCATGTTACATGGAAATGTTATTTTTCAGTTTACCAGCAAATACAGCTGCATTTTGCCATAATGTTTTGATCACGTTATCCTCTGTAAACCGTTATTATGCTGTATAAATTTCGTTGGTATCAGACGTCTCCTTCTTGGTGTTCTTTTTTTCACTTTCCGCCAGTGTATTTGTGGATGTCTGACAGATTACAGCAATCCGGTTGAATTGATGTATTTTTCTTTCTTTTTTTCGTTTTTGTTATTTTTGTTGTAACTGCTCCATTCGCTACGGAGAACAAAGCTCACGCTGTGTATTTTGAATTACACAAAGCTTTTCTACTGTTACCACGTCTACGTGAATTAGAAAATGATGTCCTACGTACGTGGGCAAATATTTCTATGGAATTTTTCGATATTAATGATTTTTTTTTGCTGTTTTTTTATTTTCCAAAAATCTGCTTTGAAAAACATTTTTCTATCGGATAGGAATCATTACATTCCAGTCGTTGATATCAACTTTCCTGCTCATACACTGCCGGACAATTGCTAAGGACAGATGACAATAGCAACGATAGCAACCAGAAAATGGAAGGCAGGAAAATGTGGAAATTAGCATAAGTGCGAGATACAGTAAGACGTGTTGTGCGTATGCAAATTTTGGATTGCCGAACTTGTTCGTGACGTCATAGCGCTGATCAGAGATATAAAGGATTTGACGCGTATTGGCCGTTGTTGTTCAAACGCAAAGTTGAAAGGGAAAGAATCAATTGACGAACTTGCAATTTTCAGTATGTCTTCCCGACATCACCTAGATGATTTTACGCGTGGCCGTATTATTGGCAAGATTGAAGAAGGGCGAAAAATAACAGATGTTGCCGGGGAGTTCGACGTCAACCACAGTGTTGTTTCAAGGCTTTGGAAATCATTTCAAACAAATGGAGAGTGTAGCAAGCGTCACGGGGAGGTCGCGTTCGCAGTACGATACCTGCAGAAGATCGGTACATAGTGCTATCAACAAAAAGACACCGGCGCAGCACAGCTAGTGAGGTAGCAAATTAGTTCATGGCTGCTACTGGCAAGCGGATCTCCCGAAAAACTGTCGCCAGACGTTTGCATGAAGGAGGACTATACGCCCTCCGTCCTGTTGTGTGCATCCCATTGTCCAGACGTCACCGTACCGCCCGTTTGCAATGGTGCCATCAACATCGCAATTGGACTGATAACGACTGGTCTGCTGTCCTCTTCTCAGATGAGAGTAGATACAGTATATCGTCTGATTGTCGACGACAACTGATCTGGCGTGATAGTGGTACGGCATATTGTCCAGCAAACATACAGAAAAGGGACCTATATCCGACATGTAGTGTCATGGTATAGGTTGGCATCATGATCAATGGCCGTACGTCCCTCTATGTGCTTCCAACTGGGACTATGACTGGCCAACGATACATTAATGATGTTCTGCTACCTCATGTTCGCATGTTCCGTGGTGCTGTCGGTGATAGATTCATTTTCATGGACGACAACGCAACATGTCATCGAACAGTCGCTGTCCAGGAGTGTCTTGAGAGCGAGGATATTCAACGCCTCGTATGGCCAGCACGTTCTCCAAATCTGAATCCCATTGAAAATGTGTGGGATGCTTTGGGGAGGAGTCTTGCTGGTCGCCAATGCCCTCCAATAAACAAGGACACCCTCATCCGTGCACTGACAGAGGAATGGGATAAATTACCCCAACAGCTGCTTGATAATGTTGTGCAAAGCATGACACGACGTGTGGAATCTTGCATCGCCCTCCATGGTGGCCATATCCCGTATTGACATCTTACGCCGGAACGCCTGCGGACGGTAATTGCATTTTTTTCACGTTTACGTATTCTGCACAAAATGGCCTGTTTGTTCCTTGAACACGTTCCAAAGCTTTCTGGATTTCAGAGCACAATAAATTGTCTTTCTTGTAATTTCCTGGCATTCTGACATTATTTTATTTCACTTGGCATCCAACCACACTTACTTTTTTATGCGCTATATAGCCGTTTATGATCCGTCCTTAGCAATTGTCCAGCAGTGTAATTTATATTACAATCAATAAATTTTTTTTATTACAATCAATAAAAATCCAGCGCTGCCAGCAGATTTTTTCATTCTAGATGTTTTTTATTCAAAATCGTAAATAATTATTTTTCATGTAGATTTTTTTTTCAAAAAATCGTAAATAATTTCTTGCAAAATCTTAACTAATGTGCTCTTCAAAATCTCAATAAACAATTTTTATCTGCTGATTTTTTCTTTCAAAATCGTAAATAATCGTAACTAATTATTTCGACATAGTAAATAATTTATTTCGTAATGCTAAGTAATTTCTTTCAAAATCGTAAATAGTTTTTTTCTTCAAAATCATAATAATTTCTTTCGAAATCGTAAGTAATTTCTTTCAAAAACGTAATGATTTTTTTCTTGCAGGTTTTTGTTTCTGACAAAATCGTAAATAAACGTAAATAATTCTTTCAAAATCGTAAATAATTTTTTCTTCAAAATCGTAGTAATTTTTTCGTGCAGACTTTTGCTTTCAAAATCGTAAATTATTAAGGTATTCGTTTTTGTAAAATTATAATAATAAATGGACAGATTTTCTCGCAAAATGTTTATGACAGTTGAAATGTGCTGGGAATTTGGAGATGAAATATTATTATTATTTTTTGTTATTGGAGGTTTAACGGCCGCCGTGCGCAAATCAATGGGCTATAAGAAGTCGCCCGCCCTTAATTTAGCGTCATCGGTCATAGGGAAGGAGAGAACCAGTGTCGTAAGACAAACACAATATCCATGCCTCACCGGGTTCCAGATCTGGAACCTTCTCGGACAATGACCACTTTAGACACCGGAGCGGGGATAAAATGTTTTTTTTTTTTTTTTTTTTTTTTTTTGAAAGATTTTATCCATAACGGAGGTTTAAAAGGCGCCAAGCACGTTTCCTTAAATAGTAGACAACAGAACTCTGTGAAAATAATCGAGATTTTCCAGTTGTTTATCAAACGTTGTAGCTTAACGATTTTGAACATTTCTTTTTTTGTTGTTTGTTTGGAAGTTCAAGGAACACCCTGAGGAACTCAGTGGGTTATCGCGGTCGTCTATCCCTAATTTGGTGCAACTTGGTTGTAAGGGAAAGAGGAGGTGCCATGAGGCATGCATAAGATCCGTACCTTACCCGGGATTCGGGCACATTCTGATGAATGATTCGAACCCAGAGCCTCATTCAACTGGGCAGGCCAATCCTTTTTGACGGAACAAATATTTAAAAATACTTGCAGGCCGTTTATACGTGTGCGATTGTCTCTTCCACATTGTGTTTAGACTGGAGCAATGTGGAAGAGACACAATGTGAAGACACACTGCCTCCCCCCTATCTTTAAAGTAAGCTTGTAAATGGTCCACTGATTGCAACATAATTTCTAAGATTTATTTAAAAAAATCAGATCCTGGTTTTTGCTTTCACGTTCGTGTGTATTAGAAGCGTTCGTCTGAGGTCTCCGATGTTAGATGCTTCACCGAAACTTATGAAATAGAAATTAGAATGGTGTACCGTCTCTCTCTGTTCTGGCAAGAGCTTATCGATTTTTCAAGTACTTGGCAAGCAAATGCATTACTTACGGTTCGATGCTTTTCTTCGGACAGCAGATGTCTCTGAAGTGAGTCAGTTTTCCTTGACGTAAGTCAGATAGCATAAGTAACTTCTTCCATCTATGATAAATGTACCAACCACGAATACGTTTCTTTTTCTGCGCGAATTTAGAGCAGAGACCCCCCCCCCTATCCCCTTCAGATAAGTGCTGTTTTTTATGCTTGTAACATACGGCGTTTCTGCAAAATCCTTGAAGGATAAAGGTACATCAGAAGTCGGTAATTTCCATGTTATAAAATTCAGAAATAAGAGACATTGCTTTCCGGAAAAAGGGTTTCAGAACGAGCACAGTTTGATAATACTTATGTTGATAACTTTGAATATCACAAAAAATAATTTTGTTTTGACAGCATTGCCGCAAAATATGATAAATATGAAATCATGCAACGCTGATATTTGCCTTTGGGTCACCGGTAGGAATTTATTTACTATTTTCAATTTGATACATTTTCTAAAAACAGCAGTACAAAAACTGGGTTCCGTGGGAAATACTTAGGCGGGCACGCATTTTTTGTGTAATAGAAATTCTGAATAAAACATCATATTCAAATGATTTGATATTCTCCATTGTACCATCTGTAGCAGATCGTTTTATTTGACACTAAGTACATCTTTTCTATTCAAAGGCGGTACATAAAATCCATTTCATGTCTACAAAGTTTTTAAGGAAGCGTATTCTGTCAATAAATGAGATAGCAATGCATGAAATACGGGATTACACCATTGTACAATACAGATTTGGAAGACGGGAATAACCGGATAAACCGGATTTCCATCTTTCAAGAAGCGTATTCTGTTAGATGACCTGATAATCTAGGTGCGATGAGAAAGTGTTTTGACAATTATATTAAGATTGAAGGAAAATATTGTATGTTCACATACTGCCGATGTCTCTACTAGCTTTTTATATAAAATATTCTGTGACTAACACCCAGGGCCTCCGTTAGTCTATGTGGGGCAAATACTTCATTCCTCCACGGAGAACAAATACAGTCGGGCCCGGATTTATAAGGGGGGGGAGGGGTAGGACCAACTGCCCTGCCACCTCACAGCCGAAGGTCCCACATTTACAGAAAAATATGATAATTAAAATATTATTTTATTGAAATGAAGATTGTGACGAACAGTGTTTAACAATGACCTACTTTTTTACGCTTTGCAACCGTAGGTGTTGAAGAAGCGTATATGCTCTAGCTTTGTTCGTCTGTCTGTCTGTCCGTCAGCCCGATAACTCGCGTAAAAATGATTCGATTTAGAGGAAATTTTAGTATGTGGTAGGGGACCACCTGGGGACGAACCCTATTGAAAACGGACGAAATGGGGTCAAAGGTCAGGACATAGGATCGGGATCTATTCCATTGCTTTTATGCGTCATAACTTACGTTAAAATGGTTCGATTTCGATGAAATGTTAGTATGTGGTAGGGGACAACCTAGAGACGAGTCCTGTTAAAAATGGACGAATGTGGCTAAGGGTCAGGACATAGGAGCGGGATCCATTTCATTGCCCTTATGCGTCATAACTTACCTAAAAATGCTTCGATTGTGACAAAACTTTATCATGTTGTTCCAGAGGTGAACTGAACCAATTCTGTTTAATATCATCGAAATGAGATTAAAGGTCAGGACACGGGAGCGAGATTTTTCCCAGCCATTATCCTTATAACTTGAGTAATAATTTGAGTAATTATTTCTGTGTGTTGGAAAGCGTACTATAATCAATGCACTGCATGATTTTACTAACATGTTAATTATTTTGAAAATCCTCCAAATACGTGGCATCAGTAAATAAACAAATACATCGCTCTTTCCACGTTCCAGAAACACATAGCAACTGAAAAATTGTTATTCGGTCACCGCCGGGGAATTGAATGCACAGATCTCTCGATATCTAGCCGAGCGCGTTAGCCTTACACTACGGTGGCCAACAATCCACGGCGCTATGTGTGTTTTTCTGTCAGCTTTTGACATCATAAATCCGTAAGATGGGCTCAGCTACTGAGGCGTCTCTATCTGGTGGGCATTAATGGCACTGGCTATATATATATATATCAATTATAGCAGTTTAATCCAAAGGGCGAGATCGAAAGTGAAGATCCTCCAAATACGCCAGTAAATAAACAAATACATCAGTCTTTCCATGTATTTGTTTATTTACTGACGCCACGTATTTGGAGAATTTTCACTTTGGATCTTGCCCTTTGGATTAAACTGCTATAATTTATATATAGCCAGTGCCGTTAATGCTCACCAGATCAAGACGTCTCAGTAGCGGAGCCGATCTTACGGATTCATGATGTCAGAAGCTGATTTAAAAACACACATAGAACCGCGGATTGTTGCCCACCGTGGTGTAAGGCTAACGCCCTCGGCTGGATATCGAGAGATCCGTGGTTTCAATTCCCCGGCGGCGACCGAATAACAATTTTTCGGTTGCTATGTGTTTCTAGAACGTGGAAAGAGCGATGTATTTGTTTATTTGTTAATTATCGTTAGTAATGTTGCTATTATATTTGAAATTTCGGGAGTGTTTGCTCTATTGTCATCGACGACCTGCAGTTTAAGGTGAACAGTTACGTCACCGTACATTGCACGAAGAATATATAGTTATGACCATATTTTCAAGAAAAAGAAACCGAAGTTACGATACGAATCCAACCTCGGTCTGAGAGGAAGTTGTCCTTTCTTGAGAGTAAAATTCTGATGGGGTACTTTCAATATCATTTTAGATCAGTTGTCTATTTTCTTTGAAGACCGAAGGGTGACCTACCAATCAGTATATGACAGATTCAAAGTCATAGTCAACTTACGCAGTCTACCTGATGCAGAAATAAGAACTGAAGGTGAGAACCTTATCACTGCTTGCCCCGAAGCTTTCAGTAATGTGTCGATAGAAGATTTTGTCCAGTTTCCAGACTTTACCAAGCGTAGGTGATGTCTCGCTCCACTTCAACAGGCAGTTTTGCTCCATTATGAAGAGCTTGGAGTAAAGGCTAGAAGTCTTAATGTAGCTCTTCGAATATACACTGCCTGACAGAGAAAATGTCCCACCACGAAGACCTGCAAATTTCAGGGTGAGTGCACACGTACAAGTTATGCAAATGACTGCATTTGCAGGCCAATTGCACGAACGGCGCTGGTTATAAGCAGACAACCAGCCCGTGAGGCCATTAGTCGAGAGGTCATCACAGCTGCTACAAGTGAGTTGTTCTGCTGTTACCGTGTCTGTAGAACGAAGAAGGGGTGCCAATGTCGTTAAGACGCCGTCCTAACTGATTACGTCACACTGATGAGTTCACGAGAGTTGACACTATAGGCCTTCATACCGCCGGATGGTCTATGAGACGTATTGCGTAAGAAAAGCAACCTGATGCCGCAACCGTCGGCCGCATTTGGAGACAGTGGTCCCAGGAAGGATCTGTACAACGTCGTAGTGGGACCGGAATACTGAGACAGACGTCTGAGCGCACCTATCATCGTATCCGACGTCATGCCGTAGCCGATCCACAAGACACAATGGGCGATATTTTGCGGAGTGTACGGGCAAGCTTGGATGCTCCGATTTCGACGCGCACAGTGTCGCGCCGATTGGCTTCGTCTGGTTTGCTGTCCAGCCGTCTGTTACGACGTTTAGCCTTAACAGTGTGCTATCGTCAACACCGCTCGGCGTGGTGTCGCTCCAGAACCGCGTGGTGTTCAGCGACGAATCGCGGTTCTATCTCACCACGCATGATCGCTGTGTGAGAGTCTGGATGCGACGTGGCCAACGAGCGGATTCCTCCGCAAGTGTAGAGCGTCACATGGACCAGCAAAAGTGGAATCATGGTGTGAGGTGCTACGGCCCGTGGCACTACCGTATCTGGTAGGGCATCCCAAACGCCGATTTTCGACAAGATAACGCCAGGTGGCCGCATACCGCTCGGATCAGTCTGAATGCTTTACATGGAGTGCGGGTGCTTCCGTGGCCAGCACGATCGCCCAACCTCTCGCCCATCAAGCATCTGTGGGACACGACTGGATGTCGGTTGAGTACCCTCCCACCCCCGCAAAATGGAGATGAATTGTGGACTAGGATCAACACCACATGGTCCGTGGTACCCCAGGACGCCTTTTGGAATCTCATTGCTTCGATGCCACGTCGGATTCAACGCTGTATCGCCCAAAATGTGGGACACACTCCTTATTGATCATCCTGTATACTTGGCCACTGCAGCCTAGTTTGTATCTGACAATTTAATCATTTGTTCAATACCTACTTGGCAATCTGTGTGTTCGGTTTGATCTTCCTTCGAGCATTCCTGCATGGTGTGCTATTTTCTCTGTCAGGCAGTGTATTTGGGCATGAGTCGCTAGTTGTTCAAGAGAGAGATCATTCAGCAAATTGGCACTGATAGAGAATTATTTGAGAACCACGATGCTCTGAGCTTACTGGATGTAGAGAGCAGTGGTTTAAAGATAATACAGTATGAGGAATTCACTAAAGATTTTTCAGATGACAAGTGTAGAAAGAAAGACTTTCTATAGGTATTGTACTGTTTCTATGCATGTACCCTTCTATGTATGCATAACTTGTCACTTCCAATTACAAGCAGTAAAACGACTGTGATGTGTAAATTTAGTGAATTGTCCTCTTTACCGTGTATTTTAATTTCTGAGTTTGAGGGGCCTACTGAACCTGAAGTGCCCCTGGCCCCCAAGATATATATCCGGCTCTGGATGAAGATCAGATCATATGTAGAGGATTTTAAGAAGGGAATATCTGACCCCAGGTCTTAAACAACCCTTAGAAATAGGAAGCTAGGAAATTTGGGCTAGAGTGCCCGGTAGAAAAGTGACACGGAAGCGAGGTAGAAAGGGGGAGGAATACGCCATTATTTATTACCGGGGAGCCAGCACCCAGGGTCTGGCGGCTTAACGTGCCCATCCGACGCACGGCGGATATTTAGTGGTTCGAGCGTTCGTATCTGCCTGGGATCGAACCGGAGGTTTTATCCGTTGCAGTCACGAACGTTGACCACTAGGCCATTCGCGTTCCAACTCTTAATGCAGTGTAATGAGAGTGAATGATATCATACTAGAAGAAACCAAATCATGGCTCATTTCTTTGTTTACTTATAACAGTAGTGACAGTGTGATTTCTGCTAATCCGCGGAGTCCATGTAAATTCAAAGAACATGTGGAAGTAGGAAATTCAACTCACTCTGGACGAGCGATTCGTACGGATGTGGTCGTCTCTCTGTACGGGTGGTTTGGGAGGTATGGTTGTTAAAAGAATAGCCACTGTTGATACGCTTTTTCTCCACTCAGCAGCGAACTATTTTATCAGAAAACCAGAAAATGGAACATTGTCGTCAATCTTACACCAACTTCACACAAAGGAAGAGAAAAAAAGAAAGAAAAAAATGCAAAAATGCAGTGACATTGAATGACTAAAGACGTCCCAGTGAGACTAGAACTTCGACCTTTTCTTTCGTCATCACATTATTTGTAAGAAATTTCTCAAAAATCCCACAGAGGTTATGAGATAGATACTAATGAACTCTACTATCAGTTGTATTGCAATATTTCCATGTTCTGCTTCCTGTGATGTTGATATGTGGCGCTCAGTGCTTGGCCTTTCATAAGAGCTTCTAGATTTTCCCATCAATTCATGCAGACATTCCAAGCTTTTGGGATGTATTTGTATATTTATTTATATATAAGTAGTGTCAGAAAAGATTTTTCTGTTTGTGTTGAGAAAAGAAATCTGTAAAATGTTTCTGTTTAGCTTTTGAGCTTCGTTTTTCCGATGATTGATGCGCTATTGTAAATAGGCGTCTGCTGTCGAATTGAAAACATAAAATACATTTATCTGTCTCTTTTACAAAAAAGAAACTATATTTCTGCCATTTGGATAAAACAGATTTTGAAGTCGAATGTCAAAGAATCTTCAAACAAGATTCTGCCCCCCTTTCCCATTTTCTTTTAAGCGTTTTTACACTGCCTTTTTGGCTTAGCATGCATTTTGGCATGAATTTATGTTTATGTGAAAAACATATGTACATACATGCTGTTATTATTTTGTGTGACGATCTGGACGGCATTCTCAAAATCTTCTATTGGCGTCAAATAGATACAGGAATAGAAAAGATTTTACTTGGTTGCACTTGCTGATTCTGAAGTACAGTGTACCAGTAAACTTATTTTATACTTCCCAAGGACGTTTTGGGATGTGTAAAATACACATACTCTAATGTAACTTTCCTTCTTAGTTCATGCCCTAATCTCCTTAAACATTTTCCACACTTAACGTTTACATTCTTTCTTTTTTTATTTTGTTAGGGGTTTAACGACCCTCATGAACATTCCAATGTACCCTAAATTAGGGACGAGCTACCAACCGTCCCTAATTTAGGGCCGCTAACTCCGGGAAAGGGAGACAGCCAGTGCCTTAAGACAAACTCAACATCCATGCTTCACAGGGATTTGAACTCGGACCCATCTCGGACGAATGATCAAACGCGATCGCTTAGACCACTGCGCCACCAGGGCGGCCATTTTTCTCTCTTGCCCAAATGTTTTTGGCAATGACTACTGAGGTCGAAGGTTGAGTGATATATGTACACCAAAGTGCCAAAAGTCATAGGGTACGTACCCAGTATCATGTAGGACCTTCTTAAACCGGGTATTGTGCAGCAATTTGACGTGGCATAGATTTCATATGTGGCAGGAAGACTTCTGGCGAGATGTGGAGCCCTGCCATCTGAATTGCCGCCCACAGTTCCCTGGTATCTGTAGGTACTGGATTTTAGGTGCAAATGGATTTTTTCCCACCACGTCCCCATAAGTTCACTATTGGTTTCATGACTGCCTTACGTAATGGCCACACCATCCGTTGGAACTTCCAGAATGCTCCTCGAACCGATTTTTGATAACTTGTGCCCGATGACTTGGTGCACTGTCCGCTTTGAAAATCCCATCGTTGTTGGAGTGCATGAAGTCCACGAAGGGCTGCAAATGGTCACCCAGCATCAAAGCGATTACTGGTTAATGACGGGTTTACGTGGACCACAGTACCCAAACTGCTCCACGTTAAGACACCCGACTCATGTATGAAACCACCACGAGCTGCCACAGTGCCTTGTTGACATCTTGAGCCCATGGCCTCATGGGGTCTGCGCCACACTCGAACCCTATCACCAGCTCGTAACAACTAGTAGCGTGACTCATCAGATCACACCACATGTTGCCAGAGTCTAGGGTTTAATTGGGGTGTTTACGAACCCAGGTAAGGCGCTTTATCCGATGCCGTTGTGTTTACAAGAGTACTCTGGTGGATCTTCTGCTCCCATATCCCATGGACACTAAATTACGCTGCACTCACCTGATGAATATGTCTCTGGTACCTCCTGCACTGAATGTGGATTTTATTTGTGCCAGTGTTGCTTCTCTGTTAGCATGAAAAATTATGGTCAGAAGCCGAAGGTCGCGGTCATACAGCACCAGTAGTCGGCCACTGCCCTGTCCACGGTGGATGGTAATGTCTTCCATGAAGTATTCTCGGTACACACGTGACACCGTGGATCGAAAAAAGTTTGAATATTTGCACAACTTCGGAAATTGAACGTGCCATCCGTCTGGCTCCCACTACCATGCCTCGTTCAAACTCCAATCATTCATATCGGCTTGCCATTATCCTACTGACTGTTTTTGAACCTGTCTCACGAGGTTACACCTCGCAACTGATAAAAGTCCTGGCGTGCGTCGAAGCCCTTATAAGACGGAAACGCCAGTTAAAAATTTGCATACTGCTATCTCATGACCTTTGGCACTTCAGCGTAAAATGATGAAATAAGAAGGTTGTTTTCAATGTTTTCTCGCTGGTTTATTAGCTTACGAGATGTGAGACCGGTTCAAGAGCTGTGAATTTTATTAGAATCTATATTATGTGTTCAATGTCTGATGTTACAAGCTTTATTGAAGCGTATATTCATAAGGTGCTTCAGTTTTGTTGGAGTGGCTTCTGATGTGCTCACATAAATAAAGGGTTAATTGTAAGTAGATATCTCTTAATATTTCTTTAAAAAGTGGTCTTACTGTGTTCAGTAAATGTCATTAATTGTTATGCTATCCGGCGTTTCAATTAAAACGAATCAAGCTTCACGTAATATTAATGTCTTGATTAAACTGACATTTACACTAGTATTAAAAGAAATCCGTCTTGTTGCACGATGATATTTATTCAGCTAAAAAACGAAATCTATGTACAGGTTAAAAAACATGAGCACTTTCGGTGTAACAGTGACACCTTCATCAGATGTGATTTCCATCATGTGGTTTCATGCTGGTCTTAAATACGTGGAGCAGATGCATCGTGCGAAAGGTAATGTCAGTGTCACATGATATACCAGATAACAAGACAGTCGAAAAAGCATAATTAGCCAACGAAAATTACTCAATAGAAACAATAGTTATTGTGTTATCCTCCCTAATCAGATAGCTCCAAGGTTCAGGTAAAACACAAGGATTATAGTCATTACAGCAACGTGTATTATAAACCGAAATATAGAGGCTTTCTGTAAAAAACAAGGAATAAACAGAGATAGGTGTTTATGAACTTAGCGTTGTCCCAGTCTGGGATGGATTTTGGTAAGAACTGTAAGTGCTGGAAATTCCATCCCAGACTGGGACAACGCTAAGATCATAAACACACCTAACTCTGTTTATTCCTTGTTATTTACAGAAAGCCTCTATTTTTCGGCTTATGATACACGTTACTGTAATGACTATTATCCTTGTGTTTTGCCTGAACCCTGGAGCAATCTTGTTGGGAAGGACAGCACAATAACTTTCGTTTCTGTTGAGCAATTTTCATTGGCTAATTATGCTTTTTCGACTGTCTTGTTATCTGGTACATCATGTGACACTGACATTACCGTTCCCATGATGCATCTGTTCCACGTATTTAAGACCAGCATGTAACCAGATGATGTAAATCACATCTGATGAAGTGTTACTGTGACACCGAAAGTGCTCATGTTTTTCAACCTGTACATAGATTTCGTTTTTAGTTGAATAAATATCCTCGTGCAACAAAACGGATTTCTTTTAATACTAGTATTTATGCACGAGTTATAGTGTTTACTGACATTTTCACATATAGTTACACTTTTAAAACTTTACCCTTTAACGACCATAACGCCCGTGCATACAAACGACCATTGTCACCCGAAACGCCTATCTAGAATGAGTCATATTACCTTCTCTTACTTGCTCTTCAAATTTGCACGACCTATGAGGCACCAGCAGATGTCACCCTCAGTCACTATTGTTGCTAAACTAGGAAGTTAACCAACACAGATAACTTCGGGCGATATGGTATTTAGAGTATTACAAGATTTTGGAGTCATGGTCGTTAAAGGGTTAAGAACATTACAGATCAGATCGATTTACAAAATAGTTTCTTCAGCATCATTAAGATTTCTCATGTATTTCTTAGCCTTTTCGAAAGTTCATATTTGTGTTCTCGCATGTTTACGTTTATTTTAAACAGGTATCTCAGCTTTTAGGAGGTCAGTAATAAACATTTCTTGGGAAATATATTTCAAATCGGATGACAAATAATATTTTCCACGTTTCAGGAAATTTTTCTTACTGGGAGGAGGACATATGCACTATCATTTACCAAGATATTTTATTTCCTTATGAAAGATGAATTGAAAAATTTTGTTTCGTCTTCGATTTATAAGCCAGCCACAATGCAGAATTATCGTATAGGGTGTAGGAAATAGGTTTGACAAAAGAAAGTAGAAAAAATAGGGTGTAATGTATATTTCTGCTTGTGAACAAGGTATGAAATTTGCCATTGGGTTTTTCGGAAAGTATTGCGTAAATGTGAATAGCGTGGAGTATAATTTCTACAGATGATACCGTAAAAAAGTGTTGTAGATAAACGAATCGTTTTCGTGCCTTCAACCCAAAATATCGCCTAATTTTGAAGTGACTTAGGATGATATTCATGCAGTGGGATTTCTGGTAAAATCCAGAGTAGTAAATGAGTGGTGTTTTCCAGTGATGTAACAAACATTTTGGGAGGCCAGAGGTAAACATTTCTGGAAAGGCCCGAGATCTTCAGCATGTATGTAATTCTACCTAGTGCAAGCTCTCGCGCGCGTGTGTGTGTGCGTGCGTGTGTGTGTGTGTGTCTGTCTTCGGCGGACTCTCTCTTACACAAAAAGAAAGAATTTGTGTGCCCTTCTTCTTGCCTGATTGTTTTTTTATTTTACTTTTTATTAGATTTCTAGGTATAACGGCTTCCAAAAATCCTATTCTAAAAATACTTTCTGCATCGTAACGGTCATGGTGAAAACTAATTTGCGTGCAGTTTCTAATATTTCATAATACACGACTTTGCTAAGCCCTTATTTTTCCTTTGCGACATACACTGTATTGACAAAAGTCACCGAACACATGGAAAAGAAACCCAACATAGCATTTATTAACTTACATTAGTACGGTGTCGGTCCACCTTTGACCTTAATGCATGCACTGACCCTTCGAGTCATGCTTTCGACAAGGTTTTGGAACACAGCGATAGGTATGCGCTTCCATTCAGTACATAATGCCGCCGCTAACTGTTGCTTAGTAGTATGCCTTGGTTCCAAACTTCTTATGCAGCGCTCTAATTCATCCCATAGGTGCTCTGTGGGATTAAGATCAGGGCTCTGTGATGGCCAGTACACACACACGACAAGGAATTATCCTCAAACCACGCTGTAACAATCCTTGCTTTATTATTCGGTGCATTATCCTGCTGGTACCAAAAAGGCTCAGTTCCATAGTATTGCTACAGAGTTGGTAGGACATAATTGTCCAGAATATCGAGGTAGACGTGCTGGTTAACAGGTCTGTCCACGATAACCAATGGAGCCGGACCATACCACGAAAAACACCCCCACACGAGTACACTGCCAGCTCCAAACTTGACAGTAGGAACAGTATGCTGTGGTAAATAGCGTTCCCCCGATTGCCGCAATACCCACACACGGCCATCAGAATGATAAATCGTGTATCTGGATTCATCAAACCATAGGACCCGTTTCCATTTATCTACGGTCCACGATAAATGTACTTTACGCCATGCTAAACGACGAGTAGCATTCCGAGTGGAGATGAAAGGCTTATGAGCAGCCGCACGACCACGGTAACCCATGGAATGAAGTTCTCTACGAATGGTACGTGTACATACCGAGGTTCCAGCATTTTTACTCACCAATACACTATGGTCTTGTGCAGTACACCGTCGATTAGCTATAACGACTCTCCCGAGGCTTCGACGTCGTCTGTCACCGGTTCTCTTTGATCTCCCGGTACGTTTTGCTGTTTGAGGCACGCCATGCGTCTTCCCCTTATTCAGTACATTTAAAACAGTTGACTTGGGTATGTTTAAACGCCTCTCGGTTTCTCTTATGGGCAACCCACTAATATAACACCCAACAATCTTTCCTTTCTCAAAGTCAGTTCTCTCCCGGCGCGACATTTTCACTCAACCTCACAGCGCGATATAAATGCGGTCAGCTGCAGGCTTGTTTTTTACCGGTTACAGCTGTAGCGCGCATTTTAACGACTCAACGGATCCGTTCATTTGCTTTTGAAGGGGTGTCCGGTGACTTTTGTCAATATAGTGTAAAATGAAGGCGTATCTAAGTGTCTGAAAACTCGAGTGGAGAAATCACTTTTTAGTTACGTACTACCATGGCCGCCCACAGAATGTTCTTCGGGGAGAGGGGCGGTAAAATCAAAAAACTCCTCTTTAAGCCATTCAAGACTGATTACAAAAATATAGTCTCAATCACACTGAGTAAAGGGAAATATATTTATTTCTAAAGACAAAGAGAAAATAAGTGTTACAGTGTATGTAATGACAATTTAAGTAAAACATTATTGAATAAACATTGTGAAACCTATTTAGCTAGCATAGAAAAGCTTTTTACAATAATTGTGTCACTTCTGGACAAAAGGAAATAAAAATTGCAGTCTTTTGTTACTTTTCCCGAAGTCGGTCGACAACTTTTTTTACAAAATTTGCATTTCCGTACATCTAATTTCGATGGTCATTTATTATACACATACGTCCTTGTCCCTTCTTGGTCATGGCTTATCTCAAAGGAGACTTCACGCTACGCAATATACTGAAAGATATTCAATCGCACATGATGTTACGGCGAGTGTGTGTGCGATTTGTAGTGCCTTTGAAACTCCCTGGCAAAATGTATCCGCTTCCTGCATGCCTTCTGTTTCCGTTAGCGAACTGTCTTTCCAAAAGCTGATTCACTGCCATCATCTAAATTATCAAGAGACACACCTTGCTTGAATGTCTTCGAGACCCAAATAAAAGTCTGCTTCAAAAAGGTTACTAATATTTTGGAGAAGAACACAGAAATGACATAAATAAATAGACACCTGATTTGTTAATATTTATTTTCTGTCCGCATGGTATGGAAGGGTCTGTAGTTAGATTTAATATCTGATAGCCATACCCTTTGCAGTACGTTGTGCATTCACCCTCTCAGGCATTGTGGAAATCAGATCTGTAACGGTGCTCTGTGGAATCTGAGTCCACGATTCACGTAACAAGACCAAGAGGTTGCCTTTATTTCGTCGTAATTTTCCATCTAATATGGCCCACGGGTGTTCAGTTCGGTTCATATTAGGGCTCTGGCTTCGCCACGATAGTTTCTATGCTGTGTTTTATTCGTGCCATGTTTCAGTACGTAGCCAAATTTCCCCGACCTGAGTCCCACGGAAAATTTCGGATGCCGTGGAACGCAGAATTAGCAGGTTCTCCCAGGGCCTTAACGTAACAAGGCCATTTCTGCCTAGATGGTTCAAAACATCGGATGATACGTGTTTAATAGGGTCAAATTTACGCCTGACGCAAGCGGTTATGATTGCTGAATGTGGTTCAAAGCACTATTAAACGACCATAATGTTATTACTCATAAGTGCATATTATCGTTATCTTCCTGGTACTGGAAGATTCATAACTCAACTGTAGGATGAATTTTTCACGAGACTATACCAAAGGTTCTCCGGGGAAAAATAATGTGTATTTGCAAAGGATTTCGTGAAGCTCTTCTTTCCTTTTGTTTAACCCTTTAATGACCACGACCCTGAAATATTGTGTTGCTCAAAACACCATAACGCTAGAACTGTCTGTTTCTTCCTTCCACTTTACAAGCTAACACAAATTAGTAAAATCCTGCAATGTATTGATTATGATACGCTTTCCAACATACCAGAAATCATTACTCCAGGTATGAGGATAATGGCTGTGGAATAAATCTCACTCCTGTGTCCTGACCTTTGATCCAGTTTTGATGATATTAAACACAATTGGTTCAGTATACCTCCGCCGGAACAACATACTAAAGTTTTGTCGCAATATAAGCATTGTTACGTAAGTTATAACGCATAAGAGCGATGGAATTAATCCCGATCCTATGTCGTGACCTTTGAACTTACTTAAACCATTTGCAACAGAGTTCGTCCCCAGGTGGTCCCCTAAGACATACTAAAATTTCATTGAAATCAAACTATATTTATGCAAGTTATGACGCTTAAGGGCAATAGAATGAATCCCGCTCCTATGTCCTGACCTTTGACCCCACTTCACCCATTTTCAATAGGGTTCGTCCCCAGGTGGTCCCCTATAACACTCTAAAATTTCATTGAAATCGAACTACATTTACAAATTATGAGGCATAAGGGCAATGGAATGAAAAACGGTTCTATGCCGTGATCTTTGATCCTATTTCGTCCATGTTCAATAGGGTTCGTCCCCAGGTGGTCCCCTACCACATACTAAAATTCATCGGCATCGAACCATTTTTACGCGAGTTATTGTGCGGACAGACGGACATAGCTGGAGCATATACGCTTCTTAAACGCACGGTTGGAAAGCGTAAAAAAGAAGGGTTAGGGCTTGGTCATCACACAAACTGCTAATTTGTAATCTTGATGTGCATTAACCTTCTGACGTTTCGCGGAAACCACTGTATTCTTTCACGCAGAAGGCATGCTATGTCATGAGAGTAAATAATATCGCACCGGGGAAATACCATCGCTTGCTTTACTTATGTGTGCAAGGACAATGCTGACTGAGGGTGTCTAATCCTCAGTACCATTTTCCCTGATCCCATAGACGCCATGGAATTTCAAAGAACAGGTGTGCTCCTAATCACTCTAGACGGGCGTTCTCGGACGGTCGTGGTAGTTTGAATATTAGGGAAATTTGGGTTTTATGGTCGCCAAAAGGGTAAACCTACCACAAATATCCAGGCACATACAAACAATCTTTATTTACCGGAAATTCAATAATGTGTGCTGAAAACTAGTCTTCGTGGGATACTTTCCACTAGCTTGTAAATTTCAGCTGATAAGTTCCACCATTCGGCCTTCGAAGTAGTAACCAGTTCAGTTTTGTTTCTTGGGTGATTTCTTTCCACGCAGCGGACGATCCCATGCACCCCAAAGATTGTCTTTGAAGCACGAGCCAGGATTTCGGGTTGGTTATCAGTACTTTTCGGCTCCGATGTCCTCTAGGTAATCTGTAACAACGAGAGTAGTATGACATGGAGAGTTCTTCTGCTGATAGAGGTAGGGGCGTTCTCCACAATACTGCCGCAACCTTAGTAGTGCACAATTGTGCAAGACTCCTACGTTGAGCTCAGCATTCATTGATTTTTATCCAAAACGACTAATTAATGTGTCCAAGTCGAATCAGTTTAAACCAGACAACTTTAGAAAAGCTCTTAAGAGAGGAAAAATGAACAACTATTGGAAAGTCTACACAGTTCGTGTGCGAAACAAGGTGCTTTAAATGCAATATCTTTGGTCACTACAAGTCAAAGCGTCCAGATATATTTGACAGTTGTAACCGTTGTGGCCAAGCAGGGCACCAACATTGGAAGTGTGAAGGTCAGCCAAACTATCCCAATTGCAGCAAAGCCATTTCAGACACTGGACACTCCAGCACCTCTCCAAAGATTGTTCAATCTTGAAAAGAAACCTGGAACTTCATAGAAACCGCGTAGACTACTGATAAAGACCTCCCACCAGACTATGTAGCCCTGCGTGGCGGAAATGCCTTGGGACTGAGTTCCCGTAATAATGATATAACAGTTCTGTGTGTTTCTGTGTTTTTAACAATTTCTTATTGAAACGAGTACTGTAAAAAAATTTTAATGTAATGTAACCATTGTTGTGTAAATGTTTAATTAAAAGCCTTGAGCCCAAAACGAAAAGAAAAGAAAAATATTCGCGCGAAGCAATCTCCCAATGGCTTTCAATAGTACACCGTCGCGTATGTCTCCCAGTTCGCAATACCGGTCCATGGATTCGAACCCTCGGCTCTTCGTTCCGAGATATTAATGCAACGTTTACTCAAAGAAACGTGACCAGAGAGGTCCACAAATCCCTGTAAAGCCTAATAGAGGCGGAACAGGATTATGTTCATCACAACTTACCATACCGTTTGCCTCCAGAAGTGTTCAAAGTCGGCATGATAGAGTCACCGTTTCTCCCGGCATTCGCCAAATCCAGGAATGATTTTCTGACTGAAAGACTACTTATCGTGCCTCATAAGTCCAAAATACAATTTGCCATTGGTGTACAGTCCAATATCGAATTTGTTTACACCACGTTAATCTGCGTAAAGCATTAGTCGAAGTGAATAACGGTTTGTAGATGACTGTTCGATCGTGGTAGCCCATGATCTTGTAGGGTACTGGGCACTGTACAGGAACTGACATCAGATAGAATAGTCTCATATAAGGTTTGCGTGGTTTGGGGTAATGTTGATTTCTATTTTGAGCGGAAAGTCCTTTTCAGAGGTCCACTATGACTTTTTGTTAGCTTTGGAGATACATACCGAGTTGTTTCTTGGCAGATCCAGTCTGCTACCATTTGCATACCATATTGAACGGAAAGTCATTTTCAGAGGTCCACTATAACTTTTTGTTAGCTTTCGAGATACATACGGAGTTGTTTCTTGGCAGATCCAGTTTGCTACCATTTGCATACCACATCAGCAACCGTCCTCCAAGATCTTCAAATGCCGCTTAAATGTCCCGTAATGAGTAACTGCTTATGTGACATCCCGTTATTAATCCAAGCTAAATCACTTAACTCTATGAATGAGCATCTGGCATTCACAGTTGTGCAATTCTCTCATCCTAGGCCTACGAGCATATTTTTAGGAGGGGCTGAGATGTGTTTCTTGCGTCGCACCTAACTCAATATCAACAGAGGGTTGTCGGCATACGTGAGTTGGGCCGAAGTATTACAAAAGTGGGCATAACTTTTTTCATCAACTGACAGAGGTCGTTTAAATTGCAATGTTGCTAGAGTAACCCTTCCTCTATAGTAACCCTTCTTCTTCATTGCAGGTAAATAATGGATTCCAAGCAAAAGCAACTTGCCGTCATTGAGTTCGTGACGAAGGAAGGGTGCAGACTAACCGACTTGCACAGAAGGCTACAAAATGTTTACGAAGATGACACTATTGACAAGAGAAATGTCCCAGATGGGTGAAGAAGTTTAAAGAAGGGGAAACCAGTATTGAAGACAAACCACGCACAGCGAGACCATCATCTCCGACCACTGATACGAATCATCAGCGGGTGGATATATTGATTCGCGCGAAGAGACGAGTCACGCTGAGGCGAGTCAGACGTGTCACAATCCGTGAGCTTGTTGCATAAATGAACTGTTGTCACAATGTCATGCAGAAGATGGCGAAAGACTAAAATTGTGTGCAAAGTGGTACTTCGGCAGTTGACACCCGATTTGGAGGAAAGAAAGGTGGAAGTCTGCTCTGATCTGCTGCATGTGTTTGAAGCCAATGAAGACACTACTTTTTTTCGATCTGGTGAGAGAAGATGAAACATTGGTGTATCTTTACTATTCGTAAACGAAGAACCAATCCATGGAATGGAGTCACACCTCTTCACCAAGGTCTACGAAATTCACGAGCCAGCGATCAGCACAAAAATCCATGGTGGCTGTTTTTTGGGATGACAGGGGTGTCATTCTCCTTGGTTTTCTAGAATGTGGCCGTTCCGTGACCAGCGAACGGTACAATGAGACACTCAAGAAGCGTAGAGAAGCCATAAGGAGGAAGAGACCGAACACGAATCTGAAAAGCATCCACATTTGCCACGGCAGTGCGGGACCACACACATCTTTGGCAAGAAATCAGGCAATCAGCCAATTAGACTGGTTCCCCATCCACTGTACAGCCCAGATCTAGTGCCCTCCTCCTTTTACCTGTTTGGTCCAATGAAGGACAATCTTCTGGGACAAGGATTTGATGGCACAGACGAGGTGAAAGTGAAGAAGTGGGTATAACACTCCACACCTGAATTTTTTTAAAGAGAATTCGAGAGATGGGTTCAACGATGGCGCAAATGCATCGCTTGTGATGCAGACTATGTTGAGTTCTACTTTTGTATAGGGAAAAGCTTACTCTACCAACATGTGCAATGTGAACGAACTCTGTCAGTTAATAAAAAAGTTATGCCCACTTTTGCATTACTTTCGGTACAACCCTCGTATTAATGGTAGGGCTGTGTATCTTATCAAGATTTTTTATGAGCCATTTTAGATCACAGATGATCACTCTCCATGAATGCATCTCGTTAGATTTTAGACCAGTATTGTATTATTTTTCATCTACTCCCCAGAAATTCGTCTACTGTTAAAGTTGAAATTTACGTCCGTTGTAGGATCCAGCGCTTGTTACTGAGTCACGAACGTTTTTGATTACATCCGAGCAAAATTCTGCATTACTGGCCGAGAATTTTTAAACAAACATCCCTCGAAAGTGCAAGGACAACTGCAGTGCAGTCAGTCGGGAAACTGTTATGACCCGAAACAGACGTCATTCATCTTACAGTGTCATTTACCCAGTCTCTGTCGCACAAATGCATATAGATGAAGATGAACGAGTTGCAAACTAAAATAAAAACTTGGTTTCCCGCAAATAGCCCATTTCAGTAGGCCTCGCGCCAAGAACTAAACTAGTTCAGAGCTTGCCAACATTTTTGATCCCCAGGAAATGCGCGAATCCCTTAATCCCAAAAGTGATCTATCCAACACTGAGTTGCAAGGGAATAGGAGGTTCTAGGTTTATCAGGACTACCCTTAATCTGTTTTGATGCTTCTCAAGCGGAGCTATAGAAACCTTCGTACAAACGTCACTACGACCGTACTTCCAGTAACCACCATTCCTCTGGATAAACATAAAAAAAGTAATTAATTTTGCTTGCGGAAAAAATCAAAATGTTATTAAAAGCTGATGTAATATATATATAAAAAATAATTAAAATAAAGGGGGATTTTTTTCATTCATCTCATTCCCTAATTGATGTTTTACATTAATTCCCCTTTGATTTATAACTCATATGTTTCTGTATTATTGTACCTGCATGTTCCAGATCTAACGGTAATTGTTTTTTTATGTACTTGGTCAAATTTTAAAGATGATTATTTCAGTAGTTATCTAGGGTCCATGGATTTAAATTTCCCAAATAGGAAAAGACTTATGCTGGAATAAACTATTTATTTGAAACTTTTGAACAGTACTCATAGAATAACTAAAGAGGGTGAGTGGAAAGATTTGCCATATTTGGATCACTTTGTGTCTTCATACGTACCTTTACGACGAATGCTGATTAGCATTCAAAGTATAGGCCATTGTGTTGTACCGTCTTTAGCCATCTGTCTGCCATTTCTTCGATTCTACAGAGGGTGAGTCGAACGTTTAGCAATATTTTTATCACTTTATGCCTTCATACGTACCTTTACGACGAAAGCTGACTAGCATTCAAAGTATAGGCCATCTGTCTGCCAGTTCTTCGATTCTACAGAAGGTGAGTCGAACGTTTTGCAATATTTGGATCACTTTATGTCTTCATACGTACCTTTACGACGAAAGCTGACTAGCATTCAAAGTATAAGCCATCGTGTTGCACCGTCTTTAGCCATCTGTCTGCGAGTTCTTCGATTCTACAGAGGGTGAGTCGAAAGTTTTGCAATATTTGGATCACTTTATGTCTTCATACGTACCTTTACGACGAAAACTGACTAGCATTCAAAGTATAGGCCATCGTGTTGCACCGTCTTTAGCCATCTGTCTGCCAGTTCTTTGATTCTACAGAGGGTGAGTCGAAAGTTTTGCAATATTTGGACCACTTTATGTCTTCATACGTACCTTTACGACGAAAGCTGACTAGCATTCAAAGTATAGACCATCGTGTTGCACCGTCTTTAGCCATCTGTCTGCCAGTTCTTCGATTCTACAGAGGGTGAGTCGAACGTTTAGCAATATTTTTATCACTTTATGCCTTCATACGTACCTTTACGACGAAAGCTGACTAGCATTCAAAGTATAGGCCATCTGTCTGCCAGTTCTTCGATTCTACAGAAGGTGAGTCGAACGTTTTGCAATATTTGGATCACTTTATGTCTTCATACGTACCTTTACGACGAAAGCTGACTAGCATTCAAAGTATAAGCCATCGTGTTGCACCGTCTTTAGCCATCTGTCTGCGAGTTCTTCGATTCTACAGAGGGTGAGTCGAAAGTTTTGCAATATTTGGATCACTTTTTGTCTTCATACGAACCTTTACGACGAAAACTGACTAGCATTCAAAGTATAGGCCATCGTGTTGCACCGTCTTTAGCCATCTGTCTGCCAGTTCTTTGATTCTACAGAGGGTGAGTCGAAAGTTTTGCAATATTTGGACCACTTTATGTCTTCATACGTACCTTTACGACGAAAGCTGACTAGCATTCAAAGTATAGACCATCGTGTTGCACCGTCTTTAGCCATCTGTCTGCCAGTTCTTCGATTCTACAGAGGGTGAGTCAAACGTTTTGCAATATTTGGATCACTTTATGTCTTCATACGTACCTTTACGACGAAAACTGACTAGCATTCAAAGTATAGGCCATCGTGTTGCACCGTCTTCAGCCATCTGTCTGCCAGTTCTTCGATTCTACAGAAGGTGAGTCGAACGTTTTGCAATATTTGGATCACTTTATGTCTTCATACGTACCTTTACGACGAAAGCTGACTAGCATTCAAAGTATAGGCCATCGTGTTGCACCGTCTTTAGCCATCTGTCTGCCAGTTCTTCGATTCTACAGAGGGTGAGTCGAAAGTTTTGCAATATTTGGATCACTTTATGTCTTCATACGTACCTTTACGACGAAAACTGACTAGCATTCAAAGTATAGGCCATTGTGTTGCACCGTCTTTAGCCATCTGTCTGCCAGTTCTTCGATTCCGTGTTGGTACCAGTTTTTGTCCTTTGAGGTGAAGTACTAACTATTTCACCCCAGTTGCCACCTCCTCCTGGTTGTTGCAGTGCTGCCCGCGAAGGAAGTGGGCCATGAACTGTAACATGTACTAATCCGAAGGGGCAAGGTCCTGACTATACGCTGGGTGTGGCATCAGTTCGATCCCCTCAAATTCCTGGAGGAGTTTCGCCCTGGTCGTTCACGCGGTATGAAGCCGAGCATTGTCCTGCTGTAGGAGAGCGCACTTTCTGTTCACCATTGCCGGATACGTGTCCCCCAAAACAAAATACAACCACTCCAGCTGTTCAAAGTAGAAGTTGACGTTGATGGTCAGACTGTCTGAAACATACTCGTAATGGATTATCACCTCGAAATTCCACCAGACGCGGAGCATCACCTTGTGATCGAAGCGCCTACGTTTGGCAACAGGTTCTGGAAGATGGCCCGGGTTCAACCCCTGTCGGTGTGAGTTAGGATTACAAAAATAGACCCGCTTTTCATCGCACGTAACAATTCTCTTGGTGAAGCGTATATCACGAGGTTTTAAAGGAGTTTCGTGCACACTTCCATTCGGCGGTTTGCTTTAGCTGGGTTCAGTTCATGAGTGACATTGCGGCAGCTCCTGTAGACTTTCCCGAGGTCCTGAAGATGACGAACCACGGTGGTCTGTGATATGCCCAGCTCGCCTGATAATCTGCGAGTGCTGGTTGTCGGATTTGCCTCTACGGCCTGGCGCATTGCCTCCCAATCCACGGTTCGTCGCCTACTTGACCTTGGCTGATCGTCGAGGTTTCTGTCACCTGAGTGAAATGTCTTGAACCATCTGGTTGCGGTGCTGTGGCCCACGGAACCTTTCCCCTTCGCATGACGAATGTTTCGTGTTGCTTGAGCAGCGGTATGGGCGAGTTCAAACTCGTAAAGCAAAAGTTCCCTAGTTAGCCGGTTGTGAAAACTTGAGAAACGAATAAACAGGGAGTTTCAGATACAGCATTTGAAGGATAAACATGGAGTATCAGAGCACAACACGCATTAACACAGTTTGCAAGAAAAACATCGCAGCTGAAATGATTAACACCATAACAGAAGAGTCGCCTCAAAACTTGTGAAAAAACAGATGCGAGTTTAATTTTTCTAAGCCAGGTGTTTTCCACGATGTGATCACGTGACACCTTTAGCACTTAACGCAGGGAAAAATCATAAAAACCTTTTTCTCCTCACGTGGGAACAGTGTTTGGCGACTGCGTACTTATGTTTCCAACAGAGATTCCGTGGTGGATATTGCTATGGCATCAGGAGTAGACCTTCTGATTCCGAGATCCAGTATTCCGTAACTGAAGACGAACTGTATTTTTTTTAATATATTTGTAAATGCTCTGAGCTATCGGTTCTGAATTAAATGACTTTCTATGTAATAGAAAATTATTTAAGCGCAGTAAGTGTTCCGCGTGTATTAATTGCTGTGATGAAGCAAATGTTGTAACCTCCGGCTTTTCAACTGATTGAGGTTTGGTGTACCAGCCACGTAAGCTGACCTTTTTTACGATTTCAAAATGTAGGTTGAAGAAACGTATATGCTCCAGCTTTGTCCGTCAGTCCGTCAGTCCGTCTCTCCGCACGATAACTAGCGCAAACATGGTTCGATTTCGATGAAATTTTAGTATGTGGTAGGGGACCACCAGGGGACGAACCCTATTGAAAATGGGACAAATGGGGTCAAAGGTCACGACGTAGGAGCGGAATCATTCGATTGCCTTTTTGCGTCATAACTTGCGTAAATATGGTTCGATTTCGATGAAATTTTACTATGTGGTAGGAGACCGCCTGGAAACGAACCCTATTCAACATGAGTGAAGTGGGGTCAAAGGCCAGGACATAAGAGCGGGATGCATTCCATTGCCCTTATGCGTCACAACGTGCGTAAAAGTGGTTCGATTTCGACGAAATTTCAGTATGTGGTAGGGGACCACCTGGGGACGAACCCTATTGAAAATGGACGAAATGAGGTCAAAGGTCAGGACATAGGATTGCGATCCATTCCATAGCCCTTATCCCATATTATTAAGGATAGACGTCAAGTAAGTATGTACATTTTATTTTGAAAACAGCTCTACGAATTTTGATGAAAGTCGTTATCCTACCTTTTTTGGTACTAGAAATTGATTTAGCTTGATCTCGACTTTAGGAGAATTCCTTTACTGGGTTCAATAACCACCCCGAATTATAACGTTTTTAGTGTCATGGCGTTGTTCCATTAATGTTACCAATGCTTAGAAATCTTATGACGTCACAATCTCGCGTTTGAGAATGTTGGCGCGCGGTCACGCCATCTGTCTCATTACGTCACGCGTTTTGTGTGCATCCTATTAAAGGTTTATGACGTCACACTCTTGCGAGCTGATGGTCGCGATTCCCATCTGCCTCATTACGTCACGCGTTGTGTGCGTATGTCCGTCCGCACAATAACTCGTGGAACAATCGTTCGATTTCGATGAAATTTTAGTATCTGGTAAGGGATGACCTGGGAAGTAACCCTATTTAAAGTGAACGAAATGGGATCAAAGGTCAGTACATTGGAGGGGGATCCATTCCACTGCTTTTATGCGTCATAACTAACGTAAAAGAGGTTCGATTTCGATGAAATTTTAGTATGTGGTAGGGGACCACCTGGCGACAAACCCTATTAAAAGTGGGAGAAATTGGGTCAAAGGTCAAGACATAGAAGCGGAATCACTTCCATCGCCATTATGCGTCATAACTTACATAAAAATGTTCGATGTGGATGAAACGTTAGTATGTCGTAGGGGCTTGCCTGGGGACGAATTCTATGGAGAAAGGTCGGAATGGAGTCAAAGGTTAGGACACAGGAGTGGGATCTATTCCACAGCCCTTATGCATCATAGCTTACGTAAAAATGCTTCGATTGCGGCAAAACTTTATCATGTTATTTCGGAGGTATACTGAACCGGCTCTGTTGAATATCATCGAAATGGGATCAAAGGTTAGGGCACAGGACCGAGATTTATTCCACAGCCATTGTCCTCATAACTTGAGTGATAACTTGAGTAATGATTTCTGGTATGTTGGAAAGCGTATTATAATCAATGCATTGCATAGTTTTACAAACTTGTTTGTATATATGCTCTCTTTCAAAGCCGTTTGACCCAATACAAACCCTGCGCCAGATTTTGTCTGATAGGCGAACAGTATTTGTTTTATTCTGTTTGGCCGCCCGGTGACGCAGTGGTCTAAGGCGTTGGCCTCTGATCATTCGTCCGAAGGGGTCCGGGTTCAAATCCCGGTGAGGCATGGATGTTGTGTTTGTCTTACGGCACTGGCTCTCTCCCTTCCCTGGAACCAGTGACCCTAAATTAGGGACCGGCGACTGCTTATAGCCCATTGAGTTGCTCACGGTGGTCGTTAAACCTCCAATCAAAAAAAAATTATTCTGTTTGCTAGAAGCATCAGTACCGTGATTAACACAAATACATTAGATCTATACATAAGATTCAGGCAGCCGCCCCGGTGGTGCAGTGGTCTAAGCCATGGCTACTGATCATTCGTCCGAGAGGGGTCCAGGTTCCAATCCCGTGATGTATGGATGTTTCGTTTGCCTTATGGCACTGACTCTTTCCTTTCTCTGCAACCAGTGGCCCTAAATTAGTTACGGGCGACTGCTTATAGCCCATTGAGTTGCTCACGGTGGTCGTTAAACCTCCAATGAAAAAAAAAAGATTCACGCTCTTCACGTAGTAGGCTGTAAAGGCGAAATGATTGAATTTTATATTTTATTCATAAGCTCATTCTGTGAAGAATGAGGTGGCAACACTCTGTCGAATGACACGCGTTGGCAGAGAGATTACAAGTGCACTTAGTTGAGGTAAGACGTGGGCATCAACCTGGAACATATTCGTTTATTGTTTGTGTTTAACCGCGACAAACCGAAGCACAAAAGTGGATTTGTGCTTCATACGGTCCGAAAGTTATTGGTGCACTCGGGTATCGTGAGTTGTTTGTGAAGTTCAGAAGTGGTGGTGCAACGTGGAGGACAAGCAGCGTAACGGACAACCGGAGGAGACGCAGAGCGCAAATTCGCAAGCTTTTGTCGACGGAAGATACCACTCTTCTGCCACAGAACTATCAATACAGTTATTGCTCACCGACGCACATGCTTCAGTGGTGATTAAATGCGACCTGTATTTATAAGTACGACATGTATTCGACCAAAAAACGCCGAAAACTTTGGCTTAGACATAGTAGGTTTACACCGCTTAGTGGGAAAGCACGTATTAGCCAATGAAATGAGGAAATTGTAGAAAATGTTGTTCATAGTCCTAATTTAAAAAATAATGAAAGAAAGATATCTGGTATAAGAACCAATACAGGTGGTGATGTATGCCGTTCTGGACCATCGAGAGAGGACCCCAGAGAACGTGGTAAAAAAAATACAGGGTAATTCAAAATGATTCATCCGAATTCAAATTACTGTATTTTATGTGATTCTAAATATACAGTTACTAAATGTACACAGGATAAAGGAAAAAACTGTCCAAATTTTGTTTTCATGCCTTATTAATGTTCCATGTGACTGCTGTAGATCACGAGAACTACATCGGGGCGATAATAAAATTTCTGCCATACGTGATCAAGCATGTCTGTTGCCAACGACTGTAGAGCACTATGAATGCAAACTTTGAGTTCATCTAGCGTTGTGGGAAATGGTGGCACATACACATTGTCCTTCACATATTCACGTAAGAAAAAAATTGCAAAAGGTCATGTCCGGAGACCTGGCGGGCCACCTCTAAAGCGCATGATAGTCTATCGCTCAGGTGCAGATACACGGGTTACATTGCGCCATCTAGCGGATATATTCGCAAACTCGGTGCGTTTCTTTTCATCTTAATGTGTGGTATGCTATTATTGCCTTGATTTTCACGGAGCTACGATCTAATGAAATGGGATGAATCATTTCGAATTACCCTGCACTGTCTTTGACGAAACGTATATTATAAAAAAATCGCGCTGAAACGTTTGAGAAAAATTTGTCGAAGATTGACGGTTCCAGTTTCTGCCCAATACTTTAACTCATCAGAGGAGGGAGAAATAGGAAGTACGTAAAAGTGATTTGATTCAAACCGCATATATCTCATTATTGGCTAACAGCCAATAATTCCTTTCGATGGAGCATATGGTCTAGAACAGAAGAAAAAAACGTAGTGAGCTTGTTTTTGTTCTTTCAGTCTTCCCTGAAGAACTTTCGGAGATAAGGAAGAGCAGTTTGGAAGGACTCTTTTATCGGAAAGTTACTACCATCGCCATTTATATACTAAGAACAAAAACTTTCAAAAAATAGACGGGTGATTTTCTTCTTTTAAGAAAGGAGTGAAAAAAAGAGATATAAACTCTTCCTAAAAACACTCCGTTTTCCTTTTATACTCAATGGTCCACTTGCATTAAATTCCCCCCCCCCCCCCGCAAAAATCTGCAAAAGAAACTGGTGAGCATAGTACCTCTTCTTTTCAAGTATAAAAAGCAAGAAAACAAAATATCTTATAATAAAAAAAATTAACACGAAAATGAGAAAGTAATCAAGTAAAAATTTTTGGTCACGTAACACTTTGCGAACTTCAACTACTACATGTCATCGGGAAATAAAAAACTAAACCGTTAGTTAATCGATCTTCTTGAAAATCGTGCAACGTCATTAATGAGCATAAATATCCCTTGAACTTTAATACCATTCTGAAGCGATATAAAAAAAGTTACCAATGATTAGACGAGAGCAAGACTGCGCAGATAGGTTATCATTACTTATAGAGTGCAAACAGGTTTAAAAAAATCACTCAAGAATATTTCAGAAATTTATCTGAGGGGAATTTAATTTAAATTCACCTCCCGAATATCTCCAACATATAATTCTGTTTTGAATTCATTCGATTTCCGCTCCAAGACAATGAAATTTTAAAATTTTTTGAGAAGTCTTACATGGATGACTAGTAAATGAGACAAGCAAATTCAGTTTGCTTTGAATATTTTGTCTATTTTCCATGCATTATGAAGAACATTTCTTCCTTCATTGATTTACAAATAACCTTGTTGCGTAAAGCAGTCCTGTCTTTCACGAATTTTTAAAATAATTATTTCAAGAATTAATAAAACTCTCTTTTACGCGTGTATCAAACACCTTGAAACATAAAGCCCTGTTTTCCAGAATTTTCTGGAGGAACACTGTATTTTTTATTCCCTCCAAGAATTCACGAAAACATTAATCCTATTCAGAATAAATCAGCAACGTTTATTCACAATTAGATATTTTATTTTAAGATCTACTATAGCGAAACTATAGTAAATCTTAAAATAAAATAATTAATTACGAATAAACGTTGCTGATTTATTCTACCCCCAGCAATATAAGTGTTGTAGTCATAAAATGTATTAATCCAATTTCACTAAAATACAAAAAATTCCGAACATGTGAATTCCTTCTAAATTAATCCGAAGAATATTCTATTTAGCTGTTCTTAAAAGATTGAAAGGATTTTCGAACATGCTACTCTGTTCAGAGAAAGATCGATAGTTTAGATTTGCAACTTTTCGGGCCAGTGAACAATTGTGATTTTAAGGAATCCATGTCCCAGTGTTCCGGCTTCTAGCTCTAGGGAAAGGAGAAAACCAAGGTCATTGAAAAAATGTACAGTCCACTTTTGCTTGGAATAGTAACTAAAGTCATAGGATGAGCCACACCAGCACCTATACTATTTGCAGAAGCAAAAAGTGAGAAACAACTTGCCAGCGGGAATTTAGATTTTAAGCCCTCTTAGCAGTAACATTCCTAGATAATGTTACTGAACATATTTTCATTACTAGCATTTTTGTTCGTAGGACAAGTTTGTATTTTTAGAACCGCTTTTATCAATGTTTATCTGCCACTTCCTCATGGACGCTCTAGTGAGACGAAATTCTGTTTCTTTATTAAGCTTAGTCTTCGATTGTATATCTTATTGGAATAATGAGCCAAACGGGCCTGTCTGTATATAAATCAATAAGTTATGTCTGTCTTCCACCATACGTTTCTGCTTTATGTGCCTCAATGAAGGAAAGATTCCTGAGGATTGGGAAAACGCTCCAATGATCTTTTTTTTTTTTTTTTTTTGATTTGGGGTTTAACGACCACCGTGAGCAACTCAATGTACTATAAGCAGTCGCCCATCCCTAATTTAATTTAGGGCCACTGACTCCAGGGAAAAGAGACAGCCAGTGCCGTAAGACAAACACAACATCCATGCTTCACTGGGATTCGAACCCGGACCCTTCACGGACGAATGATCATAAGCTAGCGCTTAAACCACTGCGCCACTGGGGCGGCAAACTCCGCTTTCAGACTAGAAAGTATTTCAGCGTGGCTTTCACCTGAGTACGGTTCAAAATTCTTTTTATTTCCATTTTCAAACAGGAAAAATGCTTCACATCTCTTTAACCGATATTCTTTCCTAAATTCAGAGAAAACGTCTTAACGTTTCATATATTTTTTTCTTTGTTAACGACCACCGTGAGCAATTCGATGGGCTATAAGCCCGTCCCTGATTTAACGCCACTGGTGGAGAGCCACTTCCGTAAGACAAACGCAACATCCATTCCTCGCCGGGATTCGAACCCGGACCTACCTCGGACGAATGATCAGAAGCCATCGCTTAGACCACTGAGCCACTGCGGCGGCACAATGATCCTGCTGCATAAAAAGGGTGACATTGAAGATCTCCGAAACTACAGGCTCAAAACCTTCACAAAGGTTCTTTCACATCGCTTGAAGGTAGCACTGGACATAGCTCAACCAAGAGGACAAGCTACACTACCATAATTCATATCCATGTACTGAGAGAACTAAATGAAAGAACGCGGGAATATGAACTCCCATTATGCATGGCTTCTATAGATTATGGAAAGGTCTTTGATTTCGTGAAACCATCAGCTGATACAATGGCCTTGAAATCCTGAGGTATGATACCCCCTCAGAGTTACAGAATATGATCCAGGAACTTGCTAATAAGAGTAAAGAAATGGGATTAAAAACGAACGTTTAGAAAATAAAACTGATTTTACTGGAAAATGAAGATTTTGCGATTGATGGGGAAAAGCTCGAGGTAATCGATACGTACATTTACCTTGGATAGCAAATATAAAGCACAGGTCGCATTCACGAAGAAATTAATCGGCGTATAAAACTTGGCTGGAGAGCTTTTTGAAGAAACAGTACAATTTTCAAGAGCAATATGCCCCTATGCCTTAAAAGAAACATATGGAGCAGAGACATGGACCTTAACTAAAGAAGATATACAAAGGCTGCAGACAGCGGAAAGAAGCATGGAGAGATGTATGATTTGTGCAACCAGGAAAGATAAGGTGAGGAACTCGTGGATAAGGAAAATGTCAAAAGTGGAAGACATCATGACCACAGTAAAATACCTGAAAAGAAATGGCAATGGGCAGAAGAACATTTAACATATTGCAGAAGAACGGACAAAGGATGTACAACCAAAATTTTTGACTGGATACCAAGGGACAGAAGAAGACCACATGGGAGATGGATGGATGAAATTCGAAAACATGTTGGCGTAACATGTAAGAAAGTGGTTCAACAGAGACAGTTATAGAGGAAACTTGAAGAAGACTTCATCGAGCAGTGGATTGATAATGAATTATGAGGATTATGATATATATCCACTTAATCCCTCAGTCTATGGCAGCTGGAATGTACCTGGCCAACACAGGCAATGGGCTGGACATGTTGCTAGAAGAACGAACCGCCGATGGGAAAGGAAATTCTAAACTGGATTCCAAGGGGCAGGAAAAGACCCAGAAGAAGACCACATCGGAGATGGGTGGATGGAATTCAAAAACATGCGGGAGTGTCCTGGATAGACCTGGCACAAGATAGGCCGTTGTGGAAGAAACTTGGGGAGACCATCAGTAGTGGATTGATAATGGCTGATAACGATGATGATGATACACACCCAATGGACAAAGTATTAGAGATACCTACCTAACACACGCCGAGGTATCGACTCCACCAGGTACCGGAAAGTTTCCAGAGATAATTCCAGCCATGTCTATAGCAGCATTGTCCACAACGCGGCCCGAGACGTCGGTCTAAGAGCAACGGATATGATGTTCCACTCGACGGCATCCCAGACAGCTTCCACATCGTTTAATTCCGGGGACCGTGGGGGCCACTAGATGGTTCCAAACTCTGATGAGTGTTCATCGAGTAATGCCTGTGTGGTTGCGGTCTGGTGAGACAGCACATTCTTCTGGGAAGCAGACCATTGTCCTTAGCACGCACGAAGGCTATGAGAGCGTGTAGGTGGTGAGCCATCACATTCTGGTAGGGCGCAGTAATTAAAAACCTATCCAGACACACTAAGGGACATCATGTGTTCCATGAGAAGGTTTACCATCACAGAGCCGTCTGAATAGGTTCTTAACCACTGCGCCCTACCAGAACCGTCTTGAAGAGATCCGACCTGGCACAACGGCGCCTATGGTCTCATGAGGTCGACTCTACACCCGTACCTTCCAGTCAGTTCGGTACAGTTGAAATCGGGTACATCTGAAAACGGGATTCATCTGACAACACGACCCGAGGTCGTTCAATGGACCAGTTTTTATGTCCCCGGCGCCAGGCAAGGCCGATGACGAGTAGTCAACAGGGGCACACGAGTAGGGAGTAGGGCGTCAGCTCCCGTAGCCCAGAGTTTTCAGCGTCCGCCGTACCGTTCGGTAGCTCACATTGCTTGGTCCCCAGACATTTAACCTGAATGTGATATGCGCAGATGTTGCCAAATGGTCGGTCTGTACAAGCCTGGATAGTCTACTATATCGACCCCGGTCATCAATGACGGGCTGTCGGCCGTCGCTTGTTGTCTACGCACTGGTACGTCCGGCGATGGTATTTTTGCGGTACACCCTTGACACGGCTGCCCTCGGTAACCGAAAGTTTCTTACCAGCACGGTTTGAATCTGTTCCACCCTGCGCGGCGGATGCCCATGTCAACTGCCCATCAGATCTACCTCCAATGTTTTGCCTTGTGATTGTGTATGTATAATATACACCCACATACGCATACTGATTGCTCACTGAATTGCAACAATCCACCTATTATTTATATTTCGTGTGCCTTTCTTCCTCTAGGAGAACGGCCGCCACTAGGTGTGTCATCAACTCCATGAGGTGTCTCTACAGTTGTCTGGGGTTCTGCAAGCAAGATATTTGTGTTGCACTCCCAAATCCGATATGGAACGTAATGATGTATCCAATTGCCCCCATCTGGTATTCCACAGCATCCCACAAATGACTAATTGGGTTGAGATTTGGAATGTTTGGACGCCATTCGAGGGGTCTTCATATCAGCACTGTGTTCATCGAACCATTCTTGTCGGAAGAGGGCCGAAGACATTATCTTACTGGAAGAATCGATCTTCCTGTGAGTGCAGGGACAACATTTCTAGGTGCCTTTGGTCTACAAGCAGTTCCTGGTAGTAGTTGGCAACCACACGTTGGTGCACGCATAACAGGTGTTGCAGTACGTGCCAGAAAAATATATTCCATATCATACAATTACCCCCAGTGCCATGGATAGTCGATTTCATGCATAAGTTTCGCTAAATTTCATCACTATGTTTCACTCAGTTTGTTTGAAATTTTTACAGAGTAACAACGATTTCATGATGTTATGAGCAGATAATCGATACCTGATCTTATTTTTTTCCATTGAGCCATCAGTGGAACTTAACACATTACTGGATTTATCTTCTTTCCTGTTCAATCTTCATACCTTTATCATTCTCTGGTTTCTCAATAACAATCGATAAATATTAAGCAAAAGATATTATAAATCTCCCTTCTCTCTCTCTCTCTCTCTGTGTTTTCTTGTTCTCTGTTACTGCCTTTTTTAAGCGATTATCTTTATTGTACATCTCACTATTTCCATGTCTATGTAAATCTCTCTCTGTTTCTCAATCTCTGTCAGTGCCTTTTTTTAAGCGATTATCTTTGTTGTACATCTCTCTCTCTCTCTCTCTCTCTCTCTCTCTCTCTCTCTCACACACACACACACACACACACACACACACACACACACACACTTTGTTTTCCTGACAATTCTCTCAGTTTATCACTTTGTCACTACCTTTTTTAAGCGATTATATTTGTACAACGTACTATTTCCATGTGTATACAAATCTCTCTCTCTCATTTTGTTTACTTGACAATTCTCTCAGTTTCTCAATCTCTGCCACTGCCTTTTCTAAGCGATTATCTTTGTACATCTCACTATTTCCATGTGTATGTAAATCTCTCTCTCTCTCTATCTGTCTTAATTGATTAAGCAATATCTTTCTACTTTAACATGAATTAAGAATTTTTCATTTTAAGAAATTTTATTCCTTCGGCACTCTAAGGGAAAGCTTTTAAAATAACTGTTTACTTGCTTAAATATGCCAAAGTAATCGTAGTTTTTGTGCTGCTAATCATGACCTTTTAGTAGTACAAAGAACTTATTATCGTGAATAGTATTGTCAGTCTCGGACTCTGAAGGCCTTTATTATAACTTCAGGTGAAACGCTGGTTTTGCGTTCGTCCTATTTACTTTCCCAACAATTACAAACTGATCGTAACTCTATTTTGTGCTCATAACTTTTGTTACATAATAATTAACAAGCAAGCTCTTCCCCTCCTCTGAAAATATTTCCTAATATTAAATTCGAAATTTGTATTTTTCTTTGCTTCCCTATTTCCCGTGCTTTTCGTTGGAAATTTACAGAACAACAAAAGCATTAAGGATTACACTACTGGCAGTTTTTTTCATATTACTAATTAAAATATACTGTCGTAGCTCTACAAACACACATGTTCTTAGGTTTACAGTGCCTTTCCCTTCACGCAACAAGAATGTCAATGTCAACGCAATGCAAATTTCATGTAGAACAGGAATGTAGTTTGTCCATAATGTTAATGATCATATTAAAATGCCCTTGCAACGTAATAATGAATGATAAGGTTTGAACTTATGGTTTTTTGTGCGTACTGGAAAAATAACTCCATGTGGCTTTCCCTGTTAATAGCGAAAAAAAAAGAAATAGAAGAAAGGAAATACAGCTTGGGAAGGTGTGAATCCTATACAATGGTCTCTGTATGTCTTTCCATATCCATAAAATAAGTTTCTTGCGAGGCATGTTTTGGAAAAAAGAAAATTTGTCGCTCAAAAGAGGAGATAACATCTAACAGCACTCCCAGTGTTTTCCCTAAAACCGAAATCCTATTTCCTTCAGAATTTTTCCTTTTGCACATTATAAATATAGTTTTTTTTTTCTTTATTAAAGTATCGGCATAAAGCCAGATAGTATTATCTGATATCACTCCTGGAACACAAAGAGTTCATCAAACGAGTTCGTTCTCTCAGTCTGTAAGTTTTATGTCCGTTTCTTCGGTAATCCTGGTTCCCAGTTCCAGAGAAAACTATAAACATGCTCAGATTCCATTGTTAGCGCTCTTTCTTTGCTGTGACGCCTCGGATATCTTTCCTTTGCAAAGGTATCACTTACAAGAAGAAACTCCTTTAACGTTTTTCTTTCAGTCCAGCTGTTGATACCAGTTGTTCGTTTTCCTCCCACGCGGTTGTTTGATGATCTAGATCCCTTCGACCGTGTCTTTCAGAAAGTACACTGGGCTCTTTTGGGGTTTATGAAAGAAGTTTAACTGTTATCGAACTTGGATCTCGCAACAATTTCACCTTCAACAATTTCGTTATCTCGAACTACATTTTACGCGTTTTTTATTAAACTAAATAAAAGGAAGAGAGCCGAGTGATGTAACAAAAACACTTTCTAATGTCCAAAAGACGGCGAAATTGGATAGACGACTTTCATGGTGCAAGAACTTATTGGTATATTACGTCTGAAGTTGTTAGGAGGCAAGAAAAATGGAAATTGTGTATTTCCATTTTTCTGAAATTAAGTAATGAGACTGTTTAGTAATGAAATTAAGTAATGAGACTGTTTCGTTTTAATTCGAAAAGCAGGCAAACTTAGGTAAATACCATGAATGGAATACGAGATTACACCATATAATACAAATTTTAAAAATTACAATCCGGTTTTTGGTGTGATTATGAGGAGGATGGTAAGTCAGATGACATCCGAAAACATGAAACTTTCATCGTCCTGGAGCGGGACTCGAACCCGCGTCTCCCCGATAGCGCCTGGGTATGCTAACCACTACACCACTCAGAACGACCAAGTCTCAAGTTTCCGATTAATTTGAATATAACCATCACAGGATTCGCTAGTCGAAGCAACCGGCATTCATGTTTAGCGAATCTGGAGATTAAGAATCCTATCCCGTGATTGCCCGGATGAGCAGATAAATCATGAATGAAATACGGGATTACACCATATAATACAAATTTCGAAGATGACAATCCGTGTTTTGGTATAAATATGAGAAGGATGGAAAGTCAGATAATATCCGAAAACTTGAAAATTTCATCGTCCTGGAGTGGGACTCGAACCCGCGTCTCCCCGATAGCGCCTGGGTATGCTAACCACTACACCACTCAGAACGAACAAGTCTCAAGTTTCCGATTAATTTGAATATAACCATCACAGGATTCGCTAGTCGAAGCAACCGGCATTCATGTTTAGCGAATCTGGAGAAAATCATGAATTTAATCTGGAGAATCCTATCCCGTGATCGCCCGGATTAGCAGATAAATCACGAATGGAATACGGGATTACACCATATGATACAAATTTTGAACATGACAGTCCAACTCACAAGAATGTGTAAGCATTGCCTGTGACAGTTATATCTTGACGAATGAAATCGCGATGCAGGATTTCCTTGTTATCGTTAAAGCACCCAAGGCCTCCCCGGTGGCGCAGTGGTCTAAGCGATGGCCTCTGATCATTCGTCCGAAAGCGGTCTGGGTTCGAATCACGGCGAGGCATGGATATTGGGTTTGTCTTAGGGCGCTGGCTCTCTATTTTCCCTGGAACCAGTTCCCCTAAATTAGAGACGGGCGACAGCTTATAGCCCATTGACTTGCTCACAATGTTCGTTAAGCCTTCAATAAAAGAAATGTATTGAGACGATTTGATTTAAGGGGATTTACGTTGACTCGAGTTGTAACTCACGCTCTCGCTAAATGTTTACGCTTTCTTGTGTTAGAGTCTGACTTGTTTACGCTTTCCAACCGTAGGTTGAAGAAGCGTATATGCTCCAGCTTTGTCCGTCCGTCCGTCCGCACGATAACTCGCGTAAAAATCATTCGATTTCTATGAAATTTTAGTATGTGGTAGGGAAACACCTGGGGACGAACCCTATTGAAAATGATGTTATTGGGATCAAAGGTCACTACATAGGAACGGGATTCATTCCATTGCCCTTATGCGTAATTACTTGCGTAAATATAATTCGATTTCAGTGAAATTTTAGTATGTAGTAAGGGACCACTAACGACGAACCCTATTGAAAATGATGTTATTGGAGTCATAGATCACGACATAGGAACGGGACTCATTCCATTGCCCTTATGCGTCATTACTTGCGTAAATATGGTTCGATTTCAGTGAAATTTTAGTATGTAGTAAGGGACCACTAACGACGAACCCTATTGAAAATGATGTTGTTGGGGTCATAGATCACGACATAGGAACGGGACTCATTCCATTGCCCTTATGCGTCATTACTTGCGTAAATATGGTTCGATTTCAGTGAAATTTTAGTATGTGGTAAGGGACCACATAAGGACGAACCCTATTGAACATGGGTTTAATGGGGTCAAAGGTCACGACATAGGAACGGGATTCATTCCATTGCCCTTATGCGTCATTACTTGCGTAAATATGATTCGATTTCAGTGAAATTTTGGTATTGGGGTAAGGGACCACATAAGGACAAACCCTATCGAAAATGGGCGAACTGGGCTCAAAGCTAACGACATAGGAGCGGGATCCATTCCATTGCCTTTATGCGTCATAACGTGCGTAAATATGGTTCGATTACGGTGAAATTTCAGTATATGATAGGGTATCGCATGGGAAGGAACCCTGTTGAAAATGGGTGAAACGAAGTCAAAAGTAAGGACATCGGAGCGGGATCTATTCCGTTGTCCTTATGCGCTATAACTTGTAAAAATGGTTTCATTTCGATGAAATTTCAGTATATGATAGGGGATCACCTGGGGACGAACCCTTTTGAAAATGGGTGAAATAGGGTCAAAGGTCAGGACATCGGAGCGGGATCCATTCCGTTGCCCTTATGCGACATAACTTGTAAAAATGGTTCGATTTCGATGAAATTTCAGTTTATGATAGGGGATCACCTGGGGACGAGCCCTTTTGAAAATGGGTGAAATAGGGTCAAAGGTCGTTCACGACAGCCGAGCGGGATCCATTCCATTGCCCTGCGCCATAACTTGAGAAAAAATGCTTCGATTTCGATGAAATGTCAGTATATGATAGGGGATCAACTTGGGGACGAACCCAATTGAAAATGGGTGAAATGGGGTCAAAGGTCAGGACATCGGAGCTGGATCGATTCCAATGCCCTTATGCGCCATAACTCGAGTAAAAATGTTTCGATTTCGATGAAATGTCGATATATGATAGGGGATCAACTGGGGACGAACCATATTGAAAATGATTGGAATGGGGTAAAATGTCTGGACATTGGAGAGGGATCCATTCCGTTGCTTTTATGCGTAATAACTTTAATAAAAAAGGGTTCGATTTCCATGAAATTTTAGTATGTGCTAGGGGACCTCCCGGGGACAAGCCCTACTGAAAATGGGGGAACTGGGGTCAAAGGTCTGGACATAGGAGCGGGATTCATTCCATTGTGCTTGTGCGTCATAACTTACGTAAAGATGCTTCGATTACGACAAAATGTTTTCGTGTTGTTCCGGAGGTATACTGAACCAATTCTGTTTAATATAATCGAAATGGGGTCAAAGGTCAGGGCACAGGAGCGAGATTTATTCCACAGCCATTATCCTCATAAATTGAGTAATGATTTCTGGTATGTTGGAAAGCGTATCATAATCAATGCATTGCATGATTTTACTAACTTGTTTGTCGAACGTTGGCTACATTTTACAATTATGCTGTTTTGTGCACTATGTTGTTACGTATGCAAACTGTTAATCAGAGACGTTGGTTGGGAGATTTTTTATGGCGCATGGGCCATATTTGGCCAAAGAGCGCCAGACACAAGACGAAAAGTAAAAGATATCTTCAAACCGGGGTATAAGAGTTAAAAACAGGCTGATGAGGTAAAACTGAAAGATGAGAAGGATGAAAACTTTAAAAGCTAAATAATACAAGTTTTGAAGATGACAATCCGATTTTTGGTGTAAATGTGACAAGGATGGAAAATCACATAATATCCGAAAACTTGAAAATTTCATCGTCGTGGAGCGGGACTCGAACCTGCGTCTCCCAGATAGCACCCGAACATGCTAACCTAAATAAGTTGAAAAAAGTCAATTTCTGTAAGAAAGGAGACTGAATGAATCAGAGTTGTCACCTAAGATTTCCAACAGCGTAGCTGTGCGGTCGTCGAACAAATAGGAAGGAAAATAGTGAAACAGATTAGAACGAAAACGAATACTAGTACACAAATATATGAGCTACAGTGCATCTGCTATCGCACGCCTCATACACTGAAGAGCAATCGAATTAGAGACATCTGGCGTTATGCAAATGTGGCGCTGTGGGCGGCAATGTAAACGGAAACGACATGACGTATGCAGCGATCCAACAATGTAAGGAGGGATGCGACGGGAATCACTAAGAGTCGGACGCAGTATGGGTAAGACGAAGGATCTAAGCGCATTTGATCGTGGGCAAATTGTCGGGGCCCGACGAATGGGTCACTCCATCTCGGAAGTCGTGCAGGCACTGAGATTTCCACGAGCCACTGTGTCACGAGTGCACCGTGAGTTCATCGAATTCGGTAAAACCATCCCTGCAAGGGTCAACTGCCGTGGACAACCGCGTGTGGATGAGCGGGGTCATTGTCCGCTACCTCGTATTGTAGCAGCGGATAGACGAGCCACAGTGCAAGAAATCCCTCGGCAATTTAACGCTAGTGCACAAAAACGTGTAAGCAGCCACACCATCCAGAACCATGTCCTCGCTATGGGGTACAGAATCCATCGTCCCACGAGGGTACCGCTGCTAACCGCACATCACAGGGTGCAAATATTAGCATGGGAGCGGGAACATCGCCACTGGACCCTAGACATGTGGGAAAATGTTGCCTGGCCTGATGAGTCGAGATTCACGTTGATACATGCTGATGGCAGGATACGAGTACGGCGCAAACCACATGAAGCGATGGATCCTTCTGGCCAGCAGGGTACTCTTCAAATTGGTGGGGGTGGCATTCTCGTCTGGGGACTGTTTACGTGGACTGAATCGTCCCCCTCACAGATCAACATTATTGGGATATCCCGGACGACCATTTTCTCCCGTTTGTGCATCTTCAACATCCCACTGGGAACCTCATCCTGCAACAAGACAATGCATAGAGGCTCTGACCCTCCTCCATCAAATCTTCGTGAACTGTGGGAGCTTGTTCAGGGGTCGTGGATCCGTATGGCTTCCCAACGCTTCCAGTGCCTTCTCGAGTCCATGCCGAGACGAAACGCCGCCGTCATCAGCCTGAAAGGTGGTGCTACACGTTACTACACAGGTATCTCTAATTCAATTGCTCTTCAGTGTATATCAAGGCAGTGTCGCCACACAGCAATATTCGGTATGTGAAACGACACGGCCCGATGCGGAGATGCACATGAATGACTTCCTCCCGATGGTTTGTACGCAAACTAGATAAACATAGTCCGATCTGTGGCTGGATGTGGTTGGATAGAGAGACCAGAGGGACTGCCTCTCTGTCAGGATGAATGAGCGGATGCAGGGCGTAAATCTAGGAAACAGTGACAATCGAGTGATCGGCATGGAGGATACGGATCTGGCAGAGGCATCCGCCAGCTCGTTACCCTGAATCCCAACATGACCAAGAACCCAACAGAATTGGACCAGAAATCCAGCACCAGTCAAAGTCCGTAGGAGACGACGAACATCCCTGATGACTGGAAAATCAATGCATTCAAGAGAAGATAAAACTTAGATGACAGACTGGTAGTCAATGCAAAGCATGGTGCGACGATGGGGTCTAGACTAGATGTGACGCAAGGCAAGAAGTACGGCATGAATCTCTGCCAAAAAGACGGTCACTTCCGTCGGAAGCCTCTCAGCATGGGTCTCGACGAGACACACAAATGCGGATCCTACAACATCACAGGATTTCGGGCCATCAGTGAAAACAGGCACGAAATTGGGATGGAGCGAAAGGTGCTCGTCGAAAAGCTGTTGGTACACCTGCGCAGGCATGGAAGACTTGGGCCACACTGAAAGAGAAAGATCAGCAAGTGCCTGAACTGGATTCCAAGGGGGATTAATGAAAGCCTTGGTCACACTAATCAACGACAGATCAAAGGCAGCATCCCGTGCCCCGTTCGACAGACGAATCCCGGACTTGGGAACACAAGAAGTGCGGTTGGAAAACAAGCGAACAGATTGTGGTTGAAAGATGGGACCATGCAGCGGATGATCATGAAGATATTTCAGCATGATGAAGAACTGGAGGGACAGTTGCTGACGCCAAAGATATAAGGGCGGTTCGTTGAACTCGGCATCAATGCGGGGCACGGGAGACGTACGGAAAGCTCCGATGCAAAGACGCAGAGCTTTGTGATGAACAGGATAGGGGAGCTTTAAGACAGAAGGCCGGGCTAATACGTACGTCACGCAGCCGTAATCCAACCTTGACAGGACAAGAGAAGCATCTAGCACCTGTCAGATCCCAACTACGTGCCGGAGAGGACCTTCATGTTACTCAATGATCCCATGCACTTCACCTTCAAGTATAGAATGTGAGGTCGAAAGGTGAGTGCGGGGTCGAAGGTTAATCTCAGAAACTTAACCTCTGGAACCACAGGAATAGTACCGCTTCCCAGACGGAAGTGGTGTTCCAGGTGAAGACCTCGTTTCCGGTAAAAATGTACACAAAGAGTTTCCTGGGAAGAGAAGCCGAATCCATTATGAGAAGCCGAGAAACAGATCTTATTAATCGCAGACTGCAAGTGCATCTCAATTGTGCGCTTGTTGACGGAAGCACAGGAAATCTGAAGATCATCCACATACTTCGTCCCGCCAACCATCAGAGGAAGGAGGGTGAAGATGTGATTGACTCGAAGGATAAAACGAGTAACCGACAAAAATGGAGCCCTGAGGGACACTCTGCTCTTGAGAGTAAAGCGTAGAAAGGGTTGAACCGACGCGCAAACGGAACGCCTGGTTCTGGAAAGAATGAGCAGTAAAAGTTGCCAAGTTACCCAGCTTGGAGATACGGCCTTCTCCGCATCACGGAAAAGGCCGTATCTCCAAGTGATATCCTACCCTTTTTCCATGTCAAAGAACACGGAGACCATGTGCTGACGTCGAACAAACGCTTCTCTGATAGATGTCTCAAGGCGAAGGTGGTGATCAGTGGTAGAGCGAAGACGACGGTATCAGCTGTGTTGAGGTGACAAAAGGTGATGGAATTCAAGAAAAAGATGAGACGAAAATTGATGATAGGTTCGAGAACCTTGCAAGAACAGCTAGTCATAGCGATCCGTCGGTAGTTAAACGGGCTCGTCGGATCTTAATTAGGTTCGAGAACCTTGCAGAAGCAGCTAGTCATAGCAATCCGTCGGTAGTTAAACGGGCTCGTCGGATCTTTATTAGGTTTGAGAACCAGTATTCCAATAGCCGTACGCCAAAACTCAGGGAAGACGTGCGCGTGCCAAATCCTGTTAAACAAGATTAGCAGACATTCAAGGGATGATGGAGAAAGATTCTTCAGCATTTCATAATGGTTGTTATGTGATGATGGAGAAAGGTTCTTCGCATTTAATATGATGGAGAATGGTTCTTCGGCACTTCATAATGGATGTTATGTGATGATGGAGAAAGGTTCTTCGCATTTAATATGATGGAGAAAGGTTCTTCGCATTCAATATGATGGAGAATGGTTCTTCGGCACTTCATAATGGATATTATGTGATGATGGAGAAAGGTTCTTCGCATTTAATATGATGGAGAAAGGTTTTTCGGCATTTCATAATGGTTGTTATATGATGATGGAGAAAGGTACTTCGCATTTAATATGATGGAGAAAGGTTCTTCGGCATTTCATAATGGATGTTATGTGATGATGGAGAAAGGTTAGTATATAATACGATGTCATTCAGCTGACAGAAGGAAGCTCGTGGCTAAATATGGTCATAAGCATTACTACGCCATTAAACTATTCTGTTGCAGAAGAGGAATAGGATCTCCCTCTTTCTCTTTTTCTCACAATTTCTTATATGGAAAGGCAAAAAGTACGTGATAACTTTTTATCATCCCTATATGCATGTAAATATCGTTCGCGTGGTTATTTAGATCGATATAGCAAAGATATTAAGATTCTATATCAAAATATTCGCTAAAAAAAGCGTGGTGCAACATTTCTTTTGTCGAGGAGAAGACTTATGAATAATTGTTTTTTTAAAGAATGATTTCCTTCTTTTTTCAGCTGTTGTTTAGAAAAGTTAGAAGCTTTTTTCTTTTTATACTTCTTTGTTTTACATTTGAAGGACAATGCATGCTTTCGAGATTCTGTTGGAATCACGTAAAGGAGCAAGAAGTAACACTGCTTTTCATAAGATGAGAAAGAAAAGCAAATGACACAAACAGATGTGAAAAGAGAATGAGACATAAAAAACGATGTATTCTGAGAAAATACTTTACAGCTGGTAGAGGAATAAATCCACGTTTTTTGTTCTAAGTGCATTTCAGCTTGTAAAAATAATTTACCAAAAAAAAAATAAACGGAAGTACGACAGTACCTGTGAAACATCATCCATCAAAATTAATGTCACCACGAACTCAATTCCTGTCATCCCAAATGTCTGCGGTTTGCTAATCTAGAATGCGTCTGTAAATTAATGTGATAGTAGAATCACATGGTTTTCCTGCAGACATGTCTGTATTTGGGTATTTTTAGATTCGCTTCATGAAGATATAAAAAAACTGAGATAGGGTTTACTACGTTTAGACTGGATCACTTCCTGGTTTTACCAATACTTTAGTAAAACTTCGATCTGGTGGTGATGCGACCTTCACAGTAAAGAAAGTAAAAGAACAACTCCTATGAAGTTAGATTCCCTGTGTGTTTTATCACACTCGTAGCTGCATGCTTCTATTTATTATTATACACTACTCGACACATAATGTACCACACCAGAAGGAATGAATTAAATTAGACGAAACTAATCACACATGTAGAGACTTAAGTGGGAAGGACGTAATTTAATTTCTGCGAGATTGAACGAATGCGATGGGAGAGTATACAGTATAATATGGCCTGAGGCAGTAGGTCGTATGATCACCATGCTGAGCTTTACATCCGTCAACGCGGAGTAGCATCGAGTGAAGAAGTCCTGAGATGATGACTTGAGACATCGTTTACCGGTGCCCACAGTCCATCAACATTTCGAAGAGGTCGTTCAGAACCGTTGAGGCAGTAGGTCGGTCAGAAGCGTTGACGCAGTATGTCGTTCAGAAGCGTTGACGCAGTAGGTCGTTCAGAAGCGTTGACGCAATAGATCGTTCAGGAGCGTTGATGCAGTAGGTCGTATCATCACCATGCTGTGCTTTACATTCGTCAGCCCGGAGTGGCAACGAGTGAAGAAGTTCTCAGATGGTGATCTGAAACATCGTTTACCTGTGTCCACAATCTATCAACATTTCGAGGAGGTCGTTCAGAGGCGTTGAGGCAATAGGTCGTATGATCACTATGATGGGATTTACATTCCTCAACACGGCGTAACATCCAGTGAAGAAGTCCTTAGGTGGTGACCTGAGACATCGTTTACCGGTGCCCACAATCCATCAACATTTTGAGGAGGTCGTTTTGAGGAGTTGAGGCAGTAGGTTGTATGATCAGAGTGCTGAGCTTTACAATCGTCAACACGGCGTGGCATCGCGTTAAGAAATCGTCATATGGTGACCTGAGACATCGTTTACCTGTTTCCACAATCCATCGACATTTCCAGAAAGTCGTTCATAGGCGTTGAGACAGTAGGTCGTATAAACACCATGCTCACTTTACATGCGTCAACGCGGAATGACATCGCGGTAAGAAACCCGCAGATGATGACCTGAGACATCGTCGGCCTGTGTCCACAATGCATCAACATTTTAAGCAAGTCCTTCAGAGGCAATGAGGCAGGAGATCGTAAGATTACTATGCTAAGCTTTACATTCGTCAACACGGCATGGCACCGAGTGAAGAAGGACTTAGATGTTGTCCTGAGACATCGTTTACCTGTGTCTACAATCCATCAACATTTCGAGGAGGTCGTTCAGAGGCGTTGAGGCAGTAGGTTGCATGATCACCAAGCTGGGTTTACATTCGTCATCTGCTTTTCCCGTCAGCAGAAAATGCCTGACAGAGGTAACAATAATGATTCTCGGAAGCAGCGAAATATTAACTGAAGCAGTAACAAAGGAAATGAATGACATACAGTACACCTTTCATTCTGCGTAACATCAAATGGAGAAAGTTTCTTGAACTGGAACGTAAATTCCTAGTTCTAGTCACCATAGAGACTTTACATCTCTAGTCCTCACAGATTTTATAATTCTTGTCATCACAGATACTTTACATTTCTAATCATCTTAAAGATATAAAATTTCTAATCATCGTAAAGACTTTACATTTCTAATCATCTTTACGATGATTAGAAATTTAATATATTTAAGACTTTACATTGCAAGTCACGACAGAAACTCTACATTCCAAGTTGTTATAGATACTTTACATTCCTCTAGTCATCGTTGAAGTTTTACATTTCTAGTCTTCATAGGCTTCACACTTCTATTCATCATGGGCCTTACACTTCTGTTCATCACTGAGACTTTACATTTATAATCGTCATACAGACTTCACATTTCAAATCATGTTAAAAACATTACATTTCCAATCATCGTAGAGACTTTACATTTCTAGTCATCATGGATTCTTTTCTCTGAGCTAAACTTCTGTGGCAATGTTGTTACTTGACAAGCGCCCTACAATAGAAATATCTGTTGTTCCACTTTGCATCTCGGACAAATATCTCTCCTGTGATCTTCCAGCTAAATTAACAGCTAAATTTTTCTAACGGTATTTAAAAGAAGAATACAATTAACTTTGATTGCGTTGGTTTCCTTTCCACTTTAAAACAATTGGAAAGGTAAGCAGAAAGAGTCACCTTTGGTAAGAGTGTATAACCTGAGTTTCGAGTTTTGCCCTTGCATTGTCAGATTACAGGGTGTTTAGATTGTAGACTCAAGTTCAACACACTCATTCCTTTACGGAACTGAATACTGAATGAATTTCCATTTTGTGTTTGTAAAGCGGGGTGTTTGATGTTGCTCTTTCTGTTCAAGTTAATACAACTCTTTTCCTTCCTTCAACAGATAGACTGATTCCCACCACAGACAATAATTCACTGAAATCAATAGCTCTCGGTACACGATACACCAAACATTCGCGAATGTGTAATCCGCAGAGTTAAAACATTTATTATATTAAAATATAAACACACCAAAAATACAAGCTCTTTCCTTTCAGCAGCTGGACCATCATCAGGTAACATACATCAGGAGGTTACAAGCTACCAGGTATTAAATATAAACCGGACAAGGTTCATGACGAATGAAATCATACTGCGCAATCGCAAAATTTTTCGTTGCCATTTTGTTACGTGGACTTTGAAGCATCAGAAAAGAATAGATAAGCTAAATATGTGGTTATACGTCTATTCTTCGACTGCGTCAATTCGTAGACTGCGACGATTCGTCGCGGACAAATTCGTCGACTACCTCAATTCGTCGCGTTTACAGATTTTGTTTACATACAAAACGAATGCTGGAAAACGTACGATTTCGAACGTCTTCCTCCATGATCAAATTTATAAAGTTTGGACACTCAGACAGGATAGGAATATTACGCTTTTTCTTTGGCACTAAAAATATTAGACGGTAGACGGTTTTTGGAAGGGGTCAGGGCCCGGTTGGTCAGAGCCACCCATATACAAAATTTTTGTTAAATCTACAGTTTTCAATTCAGAACCACCAAATCAGGTATCCTATCTCATGGTACCCTAACTTAGACGGTTGTCGGTTTTCGGAACGGGTTAAGGCCCGAAGGGGGTCACAGACCCCCACCACACCCCACATACATACAAAATTTTCGTGAAATCTTGTTTTGACTTCAGCACCATCAAATTTGGTATCATGAAACTCTAACTTAGACGCTAGACGGTTTTTAGAAGGGGTTGGAGCCCGGGGGTCGTAGCCCCCCCCGATAAAAATTTCGTAAAATCTACAGTTTTCATTTTAGAACCACAAAATTTGGTATACTATCTCATGGTACTCTAACTTAGACGGTACACCGTTTTTGGAACGGGTCAAGGCCCGGATGATGAGAGCCCCCACATACAATATTTTTTAAAAACTACAGTTTTCAATTCAGAACCACCAATTCTGGTATACTATCTAATGGTACTCTAACTTAGACGCTAGACGATTTTTTGAAGGGGTTGCAGCCCGGGGGGTAAGGGCCCCCCTCATAAAACAAATTCGCAAAATCTACAGTTTTCAATTTAGAACCACCTAATTTGGTATACTATCTCATGGTACTCTAACTTAGACGCTAGACTGTTTTTTGGAAGGGGTTGGAGCCCAGGGGTAAGAGCCCCCCGTCATAAAAAATACCGTAAAATCTACAGTAATCAATTTAGAACCACCAAATTTGGTATACTATCTCATGGTACTCTAACTTAGACGGTAGACCGTTTTTGGAATGGGTCAAGGCCCGGGGGTCAGAGCCCCCCCCCTACAAATTTTCTTAAAAACTACAGTTTTCAATTCAGAATCACCAAATCTGGTATACTATCTCATTATACTGTAACTTAGACGCTAGACAGTTTTTGGAAGGGGTTGGAGCCCAGGGGGTAAGAGCCCCCGCCCCTCATAAAAATGCCGGAAAAAATACAGTATTCATTTAAGAACCACCAAATTTGGTATACTATCTCATGGTACTCTAACTTAGACGGTAGACCGTTTTTGGAACGGGTCAAGGCCCGGGGGTCAGAGCCTCCCCCCCCCCCCCCCATAATTTTTTTGTAAAATCTACAGTTTTGTATTCAGAACCATTAAGTATGATATCATGAAACTCTAACTTAGACGCTAGACTCTTTTTGGAAGGGGTTAGAGCCCGGGGGGTGAAACTACCCCTCATAAAAATTTCGTAAAATCTACAGTTTTCTATTTAGAACCACCAAATTTGGTATACTATCTCATGGTACTCTAACTTAGACGGTAGACCGTTTTTGGAAGGGGTTGCAGCCCGGGGGTCAGCGCTTCCCTCATAAGAAAATTCGTAAAATCTACAGTTTTCACTTTAGAACCACCAAATTTGGTATACTATCTCATGGTACTCTAACTTAGACGGTAGACCGTTTTTCGAACGGGTTAAGACCCGGGGGTCAGAGCTCCGCTCATAAAAAAATTCGTAAAATCTACAGTTTTCACTTTAGAACCACCAAATTTGGTATACTATCTCGTGGTACTCTAACTTAGACGGTAGACCGTTTTTGGATCGGGTCAAGTCCCGGGGTCAGAGCGCCCGCCCCCATAATTTTTTTTTCGTAAAATCTAGTTTTCAATTCAGAACCATCAAATATGGTATCATGAAACTCTAACTTAGACGCTAGACGGTTTTTCGAAGGGGTTAGAGCCCGGGGGTGAGAGCCCCCCCCCCCATAAAAATTTCGTAAAATCTACGGTTTTCAATTTAGAACTACCAAATTTGGTATACTATCTCACGGTTATCTAACTTAGACGGTATACGGTTTTTGGAAGTGGTCGGGTCCCTGGTCAAGGGAGCCCCAAACGAAATTTTCATAAAAAGCTCCGTTTTTTACTCTTAAGAATACCCTATCTACGTTCTAAGGCGTAGATAGGGTACTCTTAAGAGTAAAAAACGGAGCTTTTTATGAAAATAGACCATGCTTGATGAATAGCACTTTCCAGGAGTGTGAGATTGCAGGGTTGTGGATCCAGCTGTCTGATGGCTCGTTCAACTTCATCCCACAAATTCTTAATGGGGTTGAGATCTGGAGATAGTTTGGGGGGCCACCTAAGCAACGTAAACTCACCGGCATGTTCCTGAAACCAATCCTGTACAATACGAGCACTATGGCAGGACGCATTATCTTGTTGAAAGTCATTGGGATAAAACATCCACATGACAGGATGCACTTGGTCAGCAACGATGTTTAGATATGATCTGCCAGTCAGACGTTGATCAACACGAATTAAAGGGCCCAAAGCATGCCATGAAAACATTCCCCAAACCATAACGTTGCCTCCACCAGCTTGAAAGGTTGTAGCAATGCATTTGGTTCCATGCTTTCGTGTTGTTTCCGCCAAATTCTCACGCGGCCATCGGCATGGTGCAACTGAAAACGTGCTTCATCGGACCACAAAATTTATTTCCAATTATCGACTGCCCAATCCTTGTGCTCCTGTGCGAACTGGAGACGTTTTCTCTTGTTAACTGCAGACATCTAAAGTGTTCGAACAAGCCTTCAGCTGCCATCTCCCATCCGATGCAGTGTACGGCGAACAGTGCGTGCAGAGATCATTTGAGGGGGATCCTTGATTAAGATGGTCTGTAATTTGCTGCACTGTTGCCCTTCTGTTGTCTGTTACCAGTCTGAACACTCTCCGTTCCGCCCGAGCAGTCACTAGTCGATGACGACCACACGTTGCACGTAGAGACCCTGTTTTTTGGCTGACAGTCCAGTCTTTAAACACTTTAACAACAGCTGCTCTGGACCATTTCACTAACACGGCGGTTTCGGTGATACTCGCTCCATGACTCCGAGCTCCTACAATCATACCACGTTGAAAGTCCGTCAAAGCGCATTTTTTTACCCATCTCGTCACCCAAAAATTCCTTCTACTACTGTCGCAAGCACTAAGCGTTCCCTTTTCATACTAGCCTCGCCCTGTGGAGGCCACAGCTTGCAGCCATAGCTCATTTGCTTAAAACTGTCAGGTTGTCATGATAAAGTGGCCACTCAGTGTATAGTATGCGTGCATAGACTGTGGAAATATGTATACACACTATCTACCAACAAGTTTTTGGACACCCCTGCAATCGACGATATCTGCGGTCCTGATACACGTCACGGCCGCCGCAGTTAAATATCGTGTGGGAAACAACAACGCTACCAGTCGCATGCAAGATGCCACGCAGTTCGGAGCTCTCTCATTTCGAGAAAGTTTTAATCGTCGGGTATCACAGAAATGGCCGATCCATACGTGACATATCCAGCGAGTTGGAGTACCCAAAATCGACAGTGGCCTACGTGATTGGCAAGTGGAAGATGAGCGGTGACTGTCGGAATGTGCCCCGACCCCGCAGACCTACAAAACTGGGAGTTAGAGACCGACGGGTGCTGGCCAGAGAAATTCGGAAGAACCGCACCAAATCGATGGGCCACGTCCGCGAGGAGTTTCAACAAGCATCCGGGAGTGTTCTTTCGATGAATACCATCCGTAAGGAAGCCCATCTGCTGGGTTATCATGGACGTGCTGCCGCCTACAAGCCTTTGATCACTAAGTCCAATAGCGCTGCTCGGCTAACGTGGTGCAAAGAACGTCGACAGTGGACCGTTGAACAATGGAAACAGGTTCTCTGGAGCGACGAATCAAGGTTCACCCTCTACCGTTTGGATGGCAGGGTCTGGGTTTGGCGTCTGCCTGGAGAACGCCTCCTGCCGGAATGTATTGTGCCAACTGTGAAGTTCGGCTGCGGTGGAATTATGCCATGGAGGTGTTTCTCCTGGTATGTCACGGGACCCTTGGTCGCAATTCCTGGTAGACTCAACGCCGCGATCTACTGCACCATTTTGGATGACCATGCGCTTCCTACGTTGTGGCAGTTTTACGGGGTAGACCCATGCTTCTTTCAGGATGACAATGCCACCTGTCATGTTGCGAGGTCCACCATGGAATGGTATGGTGACAATGGGGTTAATCGAATGGGCTGGCCTGCGCAGAGCACTGACCTTAACCCTATCGAGCACCTCTGGGACGAGTTGGAGCGTCGACTTAAGGGGTGCCCCCACCGTCCGAAATCGGTGAAGGAACTGACCCGTCTTCTCCAAGCCGAGTGGAAGAAAATACCGCTAGCCGTCGTACAACGCCTGGTTGACAATATGCCCCGGAGGGTCACAGCTGTAATCGCCGCTCGTGGAGGCTCCACCAACTATTGAAGGTGAATAAACTTCGTTTTCCTTTGCTATCACAGGTGTCCAATTACTTGTTGGTAGATAGTGTACGTATAGTATTTGCACATTAGGGTTTATACGAGTTTATACACACTACTGTACTATACGCATATAATGTATATATTAATATATAGTGTATGCACATAGTGTATTTATACATTATGCGTACATAGCGTGTGGATATGTATGTAAAGTACACGTGCATTAGTGCATATATATAGTATACTTACATTGTGTGTGCATGTTTATAGTATACGCACATATTGCATGCATTAGATAGAAATATATTGCTGTATACGTAGGGTGTCCGAAAAGTTCTCGGCCCGAAAAGGAAGAAAAAATCGTACATATAAGGCCGAAAAAATAACAGATAGACGCTATGTAATTTTTTGAGCATGTAAAATAATATTTTTGAATGTTCAATTTGTGACGTATGTCTCTCTTAATCTCTTTGGAGCTTTGGGATATAACCTGTTGACACTGTGTAGTTTTTTAAACATGTAAAATAATATTTTTGAATGTTTTATTTGTGACATACGTCGCTCTTAATCTACTTGTGGGGCGTGCTTTAGCCCCCAAAGCTCCCGTGGGTGCGCCAATGCATGGGCCGCTTAAAAGATTAACGATCACATTAGCAAATTTAAGGGCTGTACGCATATTGCCCGCCCCTAATTTAGGGCCACTAGTTGGAGGGAAGAGACCAAACTAGCGTCCTCTGACATGCACACGACCATGACCCATCTGAGGTTCCCGCGAGCCCATCTCGGAAGAGGAAACCGAAGCCCGCGCTTTGAACCACTCAGGTTCCGGGTGGCAATTTTTGAGTTGCATTGGTAGAATAAAGCAAAACACGGAATAACTACCAGCATTTTCGACTCCTTTCATGAGTGATTTATTAAATGAGACGTAATAGTGGCTCCGGAAATGTAGAAGTTTATCACGTTATAAGAAGGAAGGATATCTAAAATAGAGAAGGTTACCTACGTCATATTTATATGTGGCACAAAGAACTTTCCATGTATTTTTTTTCATGGCGATATGTGTCTAGCAAAGAATTAGTACCTATTTTTGCTGACTGGAGGAAACGACGTGGTACTTCACGCACCTAAAGCGTCAATTTATCATGATAAACATTGCACCGTCCAGCACAGACGTCTCATTAGGAGTATATATGTCTTTTCTCCTTGGGAGCTGAAGAAAAAAATTCCCCTCGCCGCAACTGCTTTCCTTCATCTAGATATTTTAGGTAATACTGGCCTTACAAAATGGGATTTTGAGTTTTTATCTTGTGTTTTTTTCCCCCCGAGAAGGCTAAAGTTTTTTGATCGAGAGGGATTATTGGCTGAAATCCAATAACGAGCGAGTACGTGGCGAGACTAGAATCAGATGTTTTAGAATTCTTTTCTTTAACGTAGAACGAATCGATATGAATGTGCATTTTGGTAATCGAAGATTTCTTCTACCTAATAAATCTTTCCGGATTATTTAAAAAAATCTTCTAAACGCTCAGCATTAGAAATCGTGATATAGTTTTATTCTTACAGACGACTAATACACAACTGTTGCTAAACAAAATTCATTTCCGTTACGTAGACCGGTGATCGAAATGTTTAGGAAGCGGAACTCTAACTTCTCGTACTGCTGGGTCTGGGTGCAAATCCTGAATAAATATACACTGAAGAACCAAAATTTTATGACCAGCGCATTGTTATGAAAAACGACGCTACTGCAGGTAAACGACAGCCGATGTGAAGGTGATAAAACATTATAACAACAGCTAATTAATAAGTAGGAACCGTACACCAATTATACTCTAAATAGTATAACTATACTAATTGTCACATTTTATGGTCCACTGTTTATCAGCACCAGACGTCAAGTTATAAGACACCTTAGATAATGATTTAATATATTTATTATATTATTATAGCATCATATATACAGGATCGTAAACACCTTGTTCTATATAGCTCCAATACACAACAACTGACACGAACTGCGAACGCGCTCCGCTAGACCGAGCTCCTAAACAAAGATCAACAACTGTCGGTCACGGTTATCACACTGAGGTTATTGAACTATGTGACAGCCGCCCCGGTGGCGCAGTGGTCTAAGCGATGGCTTCTGATCATTCGCACGGAAGGGGTCCGGGTTCGAATCCCGGTGAGGCATGGATGTTGTGTTTGTCTTACGGCACTGGCTCTCTCCCTTCCCTGGAACCAGTGGCCCTAAATTAGGGACGGGCGACTGCTTATAGCCCATTGAGTTGCTCACGGTGGTCGTTAAACCTCCAATCAAAAAAAAAAAAAAAAAAAGAACTATGTGACACTAATAATCCGAATTTCTTGGTGTAGAATAGAAATAAAACTATCAAAGCTTTCGCACATCAACCAGATGGCTTTTTCAAGGAAGGTAGACAGGTATCTGGATAATGGAAAACTTTAACAATTTGAACGCGGTGACATAACTATACAATAAATGAATAGGCGCAAATGTAGTAATTCGAAGAAACTAGGCGGCGTTGGTTGGGCCCGCGGTGCCATGCGATATTATCATCATCTAACATCACGGCATTATCGGCAGTTTCGACCTAGTTTCTCTTTATCTATCGATACCCGTAGCGGACGCCATCAGAACATTGAAAGAGGCTATATTTAATTCATCAGTTCATTCGCAGGTGTTTTGGCTCAGCATCTTCAAATTGATGGACTTGGTCTCAAATTCCAGCTACTACAGTTTCCAAGGGCAAATTTTTAAACAAGTAAATGGCGCTCCGATGAGATCTTTGCTTTCAGCCGTCCTCGCGGAAGCAATCTTTCGCCCCATTCAGAAACATATATTCCCAACACCACCCTCAAGGATTTGGCTAAGATATGCAGACGATGTATTTTACATATGACCGCACGGAAAGGAGACTCTGTCGCCTTTCCTCGATAAAATCAATTATATACACCATACGATCAATTTCGCTATGGAGCTTGAACACAATGGTACCTTACCTTATCTCGATTTCTCAGTGAGCAAATCACATGACAACCGCCTTCATACGGAAATCTATTATAAACCCACATCCGTTCCCAATATGATGCTCCTCAGTAGGGTGCTCTAAAAAATATTTTTTGTTTTCAAAACCGTGCTCCCTGGCCATTTTCCCATTTCTATAGCGTATATGAGATCTCACAAAAAATTTGAATAGAATCGAAGCATTTTAAGTCTTGCCGCCAGTATGTCACTAATTTTCCAAAATGTTCGCACTCCGTGAATGGCTTTGTTAGGTAGAAATGAAACCAAAATGCAAATTAGTAAATTATAATTGTTTAATTAATTGAATAATCGATACAACACAACTCAAACTTAAAGCTTCTTAAATATGTTTCAAAGTCTCCTTTTTAAAATCAAGGATATTCCGACGGTGATTTTCAACCACCTGAAGAAGAACCTGTCGTTGTTTTTCATCCTTTGTGATGCTTTTGGCAAAATCTTGGATCAGCTGTGCTAATCTTTCTGCCAGATCATTCACGACTTTAACGTGATGTACGAGCGCTTCGGCTTCTAAATAATCAGGATCCATACTCCACTGACTTGGTGGTTTATTCAACCAATTAGGATTCAAACCAAGCGCTTGGAAAATGAATCACGACTTCGGACCGATTACGGACACCAACCAAGTAGATTAGTTGAGTGTTGGGAAAACAGAAATTCCTCTTTCCAATAGATGATCTGATTTTATTTTGCGAAGTTCACAAGAAATTTGAAGCTTTTCAGCTTGGGACAGGCTATTGGTATATAATGAGAATGGAGCTATCTCTTCAGTCAAATACCAAAAATGTCTTTCCAGAGTTGTGATAGCAGCAACGTCTGGATCAACCTCACGGCAATCATTCAGATCATGCCACAGTTGAAGATCGTTAACTGAAGCACCTACCCCAGTAGGAACTGACAACCATGCTTTTACATAAAAAAGTGCATTGAAAAGACATATGCGTTTCAGCAATTTCATTTTGACGGCATCATACTTCAGCTGATGTCCAAATGCATACATCTTTGCTGAAAAGAAGACATTAGATATCCAGCGAGCATGGTGAAAGGCCCCTGGCCTTAACCAATGTATTCCTCTCTGTGGAAATTCTCCCAGGGTAATTAGCATCAAGTCGGCACCTTCTTTATGATCGTCTCGAGGTAGGTTGTTTTGGGAATCAGGATTGGTAAGTTTCTCATTCAGAAATGCAATAACATCACTACGATGTGTCTGTAGTTCCCGGTTACGGATGTTTTGGATCCTAAAATGTGTCTTGTGATTAGTAACTGCGCTCCAAAATATATCTTGAATTCCTTAAATTCGGGGGTATCTGGAATACCCTTGTCTCCAAACAAAATATGCCACACAGCACACAGAATTCTTTCAAATATGTGTATGATGTCGACATGCGAAGTAAAACAACTTTTTATCCAACAAGTCCTCAATCTTCACACAGGCACCATTTATCCAAGGGTGAAAATCATCTAAAAACGTGGGTGAGTCCAATTACGTTCGGTGTAAGATTCCACTCGAATGTAAGTCCATAAGTGGTGTTAGCTTGGGTTAAACCAGTTCCATCTGGAATTGCAGGTACTTCAAGAAGTTTGCCTGACTCACACTCTGGCGTACCACATATAAGAGCACCAAGTCTTTCATGATGGATCTCCTGCAACGATTTTCCCATTACAATGAAGAACTACATATTTTGTAGGAACAAAAATACTCTTAATCTCATGAGCTACTTCAAGTCGAACATTCTTTCTCGCTGATCTAGTGCTTGTCAAAGATAATGTAATCTCTTCTAAATGCCCACCTCCTTCAGATACAATAGCCGCCATGAAAGCTGTACTTTGACCCGCAGACATTTTCAAACGATCAGCTATTTGGGATACCCAGGTACTTTTATACAGATTCCGTGGCAACTGCAGGGTAACAGTTTCTTTCTTTTTACGCTTCGAACTTGAAGTGAACGGAACGTCAAAATCGTAATTATCGTCATCTCCAACATTCATATTAGCATCAGCAATAGCTGGTAAGTCAGTTTTCTTCGATCCTTGAACTGCAGCTACGTGGATTTCTTCTCTTTCATCAAATGCTGAATCATCTGGATCAATTGTAAAAGCCTGTTCTTGCTTCCTCTGTTCATCAGCCTTTTCCCTGGACACTTCCAACCTATTCCGACAGAATTTCTTATCAACTTTCTTAGCATAAATTCTATCTGCTGTGCCTAGTGAGACTTCTATCATCTTTCAAAGCTTGCAGAAATTGCACGAAACCTGTTGGGCTGAATATTCTGGACATTTTGATTTGCAATGAAGAAATACTTAGTCAAATCTTCAACAAAAGACGTTTCCTTCTTCTCGTTTGACTTTTTTCCTATGCTTTTTTGGACAAGGCGGTAACGACTATACATATCTAGGATGTTGTCCTTCACTTTATCCTTGCGTTGCGTTACAATCCCTGCCTTGGTCCAATGTTTTTGAACATCCAGAATAACCCTTTCAGCTACTGCACTATTAAAGTTTATGAACTTTTCCTGCTTCATTGGACCATCTTTCAGGTAGAAAAAATATCTCAGAACATCGCCTTGGGTTGGTATTCGAAAGGGAGGTAATTCTCCTATTACTTTTCCTAACAGCCACACTTCAGTCTCTGAACGCAGCTTAGGACTAGGAGTTTCTTCTAAATTTGCCATTGTTGTATATTCTGGTAGTTAGCACTCACACGAATTAGAGTCTGCAAATGAAATAGTTGAATTAATTTTATGATATTGGTATGATTGAAAGTTGTGCATATATTACGTCATAAAATACATATATCAGTAATTTAGGATATGTGACTAATTTTGAGAAATTAGTGACATACTGGCGGCAAGGCTTAAAATACTCCGATTCCATTCAAATGTTTTGTGAGATCTCATATACGCTATAGAAATTGGAAAATGGCCAGGGAGCACGGTTGTGAAAAAAATAAGGGTTTTTTTTAGCATCCTACTCCGCAGTTCATCCTGTCCTGATGATTACAAGACGGCCTTCTGCCATTCTCGAATTAGAAGAGCCTTCGCTGACTCATCCGATTTTCGTTCTAGACTAAAAAATATCATCGAATCGGCTACTGAGGCAGGATATACTTCGAACCAGATGCACAACTTTATCAGAAAAGCCAGAACCAGCCGTGTTAATATTTCTATGCCGCAACTTCGGTACCTGGGCTCTATTCCCTACATACCGAATGCATCCTATCAACTCAAAAGCCCGCTTAGGAGGATGAACTTCGGTGTCGGCATAAAGTTTCCTGCATCTTTATATACGATGCTTAAGAGAAATATTGACAAGTCCCCTCCATTCAATGAGGCAGGTATTTATGCCATCCCACTACAATATCCGGACGGTTCCAGGCGATACTACATCGGAATGACCAAACGTTCGTTTGGAATTAGAATCAGCTAACATAAAGAGATACAAAAGACGAAAAAATAACCACCGCCCTATCAAAAGTAATCAAGTTCAAGTCCGCCGATCCTATGTGGAGTGATATAACGAAATTAGCTTCATATTGCACACCCAATGCTACTGCCATTCGCGAAACCTTAGAAATCTTGACGAGCAGCTAAGCTTGCAATGATAGCGTTTCTCTGGAACTGACAAGTAGTTGGAATCAATTCTTTCAATAATGCCGGGTTTTTCTAATAATGCTGCGGACCCAACCAACGTGACCTCGTTTCTTCGAATTATCACATTTTCTCCTATTCATTTATTGTCTAGTCAAGTCAAGTCACCGCGTTCAAATTCTTGAAACGTTCTATTATCCAGTTTGCAGTTAGCTGTCTACCTTCCTTGAAAAAGCCTTCTGGTTGATGTGCGAAAGCTTGGAAAGTTTTATTTCTATTCTACGCCAAGAAATTCGGATTGTTAGTATAGTTATACTATTTGGAGATAAATAACACCTGGTACTGAGCTCTGTTGATCAGTGTGATTCTTGTTCTTCAGATGGGAAAGACAGCTGACGCAGGTGAGTTTGACGTCAGACCATTTCCGAGATGGCAAGGCTTGCAGGGTGCTTACAGTCAGCAATGGTTAGTGTAACGACCTTCGCCCCTTTCTATCTCTTTCTTAACGTAGCTGCGATCCAGCTAGAGCCATCACATAATTTTGTTGGTTCGTTCCATAGAACCACACACTTAAAAAAATATAGAATTCGTGCCCTTTGTAACAATAACAAAAACAGTCTGTTTCACTAAATCTGTGGGGCTTGGAACTTATCGAAGAGCAGGTTAATGGAATGCTTGATTGACTTCGCTTCCGTCCCTGCTACATGGACACTAGATCCGAAATGCCCGCTTCCCATAGACCGCCGCTGCAGCTACACGACACAGTACCAACCACGCTGCTCCAAAACGTTTCGTACGCTCCGATTCCCATTTCCTCGTCCCGACCTCTCTCTGAAAAACCGAGGTCCCTTCCGTTTCCCCTCTAACTTCCAAAGTGTCCCTTCTCTCTCAAGAACATCCGAAATCCCCCAAATCTGATTGGGTTTCGGGGTTAATCCTCACCTACGTGGGGCTACCTGCAAACTCCCGAAAGCTTGTACTTCTCTCATTAACGCACCCTTGAAATTAATCCCATTGCCACACAATACAAGTACAATACATTTCAAATACTTAGACATACTTAAACTCACGGACAATGAAATTTTCGCACCACAAAGTAAGCATCGGGTTGAACTGAAATTGTATGGACGCAATGATACACATGATGGCAAAAACGGAGCTGCAGGGCAATTACAGACGGATCTGTGGCACGCAGTTCGGTCATCTTCAACAGCGCGTCGCACCGCCTATTGCAGCGATGCATGCTGCGATACGGTCCGGCATGGAGGCGAACAGACGCCTGATGTTATCCTGCGGCAGACTGGCCCACACGTGTTGGACCGTGTGCTCCAAATCCCGGATAGTGCGGCATGGCGGCAGCCGGCGATCCGACTGGTCCCACATTTGCTTGATAGGGGACATGTCCGGGGAGCTGGCATGCCATGGAAGTGTCTGGATATGACGTAGGCAGTCCTGGGCAACCCGAGCCGTGTGGGGGCGGGCATTATTCTGTTGGTATATGGTGCACATGGAGCCGTTGGATCTCATCCACATACCACTGGCCCGTCAATGATCCACGTACCACTACTAGAGCTGATCGGCTAACGTAAGCTATGGCTCCGCAGACCATACTGTATGAAGTGGTGGAGGTGTGGCGCTGCATAGTGAGGTTGGGATTGTGTCGTCGACTCCGGGATTTTTTTTTGAGGTTTAACGACCACCGTGAGCAACTCAATGGGCTATAAGCAGTCGCCCGTCCCTAATTTAGGGTCACTGGTTCCAGGGAAGGGAGAGAGCCAGTGCCGTAAGACAAACACAACATCCATGCCTCACCGGGATTCGAACCCGGACTCCTTACGGACGAATGATCAGAGGCCAGTGCCTTAGACCACTGCGCCACCGGGGCGGCCGACTCCGGGATCTCCACACCCGGACACGATAATCATCTGTCACCAAAAACGAAGCGGCACTCATTGCTAAACACCACACGTCGCCAGTCTGTAGCGTTCTACGTCGCTCTGGCTTGGCACCAGTGCACACTGTGCGGCGATGTTACGGTGTTATTGACAGCATACGCAAGGGGCGCTGTGGTCGCAGATTCGCTTCCTCAAGACGTCGGGAAATTGTTTGTGGGCGTACAGAAGCCGCTACATCTGACTGTACAGTGGACCGGATCCCGTGGGGTACGTTCATGCCTGGCTTACGATCCACAGATCCTCTCTGTCGGTAGTCCTCCTGGTCCGTCCGGAGCCGCTCCGCCGTCTGGTAGTGCCATCAAGTGTCCACTGTTTCCAACACAGTCGCACGGTATGGTCAGTACGATCCGCGTGGCGGGCTATTCGGCGCGACGACAACCCTGCGGTTTTCGGCCTGATGTTCAGGCCTCTTTCTCAAAGTCCGTGAGTTCCGTAAATCAACGTCTTTGGCGTCTACCTGGCATTATTGTCATTTTGTACTCTTGCTTGCGTCGGCTGGTGCTTTTCGCTTTCATGTGGCATCAATTTCACTTCGGTTTATAAGGCTGTACTTGTAGCGCCCCCAGAGGGTGTGCGGTCATGCGCAATTCCACCAAACGTGGATCATTTGAATGGCAGCACGCGCTCTAGCTATTTAGCTATTTACAAATTTTGCGGTTGCAGCCTGTTTTCGTCTAGGTGCACAATTTTTTTTGTCCGTGAGTGGATATAATACGGAGTGTCTGATACGTATCCGGAATTTTATTCCTTTCAATTTCAGGAGATAAGTAAAAAATACAGGATGCATAAATGTGAGGTACTGGGAAACATCCCCACTATAGTTCCATCGAATCAAGACACTTAAATAATGGACGGGCTGGACGACCTCTGAACACACACATATTTAATCTGTTGTACACTTACAATTGATATAGAATACAATAACAACCGAACCTACTCGTTCAGCTAAGAAATACAAACATAGCGAACACCAATCGAACACACTTCGGCACACAGCCCAGTCTCGGTGTTTACACTTCAGAACTCTCTCTAGCTCTACTTCTTGTCTTTGGAAGCATGTTTTAGTGACGCGCCGACGCTCACGCCACACAGCGGTCGTTCCTCCGCGTAGCGATCTCGGCTTTTCACCATCATGACGTCACATACAGAAAACCCTCATAATTATGATACTCACATATATAATACTGTGGTACAAACAGTCAAAGTCATCTTCCCACGTATTCTCCGTTCAGAACAATGCATTTCCTCCATCGATCAACAAGTCTATTTATTCTGAAGTGAAGAAATCAATCAACAAGGGTGTGGCGAATCCATTGACTGACAGCCGTTCACAGATAGTCGATGCTTTCATGGTGGTGGCCACAAAGACTATCCTTCAAGGGACCGGAAACGTGAAAATCAGAAGGTGCCAAATCTGGACTGCAAATATGGTGCGGAATAAACGTTCACCTCTGTTTTCCGATTTCTGCTTTCTCTGGTTTAGCAATATGCGGGCGAGCGTTATCATGCTGAAGCAATACTTCATTGTTTTTCAATGTTGGCCGTTTGGTCCCTGATACGCTGCGCAAGTTTTCTGAGTGTCTTCACACAGGCTTTCGCATTTATTCTTTCATCTTTTGCCAAGATGAAAGAATACTTCATTGTTTTTCAATGTTGGCCGTTTGGTCCCTAATACGCTGCGCAAGTTTTCTGAGTGTCTTCACACAGGCTTTCGCATTTATTCTTTCATCTTTTGCCAAGATGAAAGAATACTTCATTGTTTTTCAATGTTGGCCGTTTGGTCCCTGATACGCTGCACAAGTTTTCTGAGTGTCTTCACACAGGCTTTCGCATTTATTCTTTCATCTTATCCAGCAGAAGGATACCGTGTTTGTCCCAGAAGCCAGTATCCATCACTTTTGAACGCCTACGAACCAACTTTGAATTTCTTTGATTGGGAAGAATTCGGATGACAACATTGCATACTTTGACGTTTTTTCTCCGGTTTGAACCGATGAATCTACGTTTCATCGCCTGTGATTATACATCACAGGAGTCCATCCCCTTCCTATTGTAGCACTGTGCCAGTTCATTGCAAATGTCTAGCCTTTGGCGTTTATGCACCGCTGTAAACATTCGGGGTACGCATCTGGCACAGATCTTCCTATAGTTGAGCTGTTCAATAATTTGCCCAACAGAATCTTCCAGTTCCATAGCAATATCCCGAACACGAATGCGTCCGTCTCGTTTAATCAAGTCGTCAACCCGTTTAATCGTTTCATCAGTCACTGCCGTGTTAGGCTTACTTGACCGTGTCTCACCTTCAAGGCTATCGTGGCCAGCTTTGAACTTCGTAACCCACTCATAAACATTGGAACGAGACATATCTGCATCACCATACATCATCCGAAGTCTCCTTGTAATGTCCACGGCATTTACGCCATCTTTCGTTAAAAATTTGCTCGCTGCTCGAACTGAACACTTAACGTAGCCGCCATTGTTTTTGATCAATAGCGCCACCTAACATTAAACCACTCCGCTTTTACGACACTTCATTGAGAGTAGCCGTAATAGTTTCACGCATACATACGATCATACACACGGTTTTGTATCGATAGGGAAAAAAATCCGGATTCTTATCGGACACCCCTCGTACTAAGCCGACTGTAAAGCAGTTTGTCGCCTACATCAGATACCCCACAGCCTCAAAGCAGGTTATTTCGTTCCTCTCTGCCCAAAAATGTCACTAACAAAGAAAATCCACGGGGGAATGATCATGTGCATACATATTTATTTTCCTGGTGGTGTAGCGAATCTTACAGTTAGTGCTTCGAAAAGCGGTCAGAGACGGAAAAAAAACCCCAACCGCTAAAAGGTGTGGGCAACACGGCTTATCAATGCGAGAGGTGAAGTAAGTCTATCCTGCATGGTACGGGCCAACAGAAGGGACACTGTAGCGCAACTCGCCGCTAATTTGAATTCTGGTGGCGGGAGTGATGTGTCACTACACAGAGTACATCGAAACCTGCTGAAAATGAGGCAAGGTGGCTCCGAGTGTCCATGCTAATCTCGGTTATCCGTCGACAGCGCCTACAAATGGCACGAGAGTATCAAAACTAGATCTTGAATGATTGGAAGAATGCCACCTGGTCTGACGGAACATTTCCTGTAGCACCATGTAGACGCCCGGATATGTGTGTGTGTTGCTTACCTGAGGAAGCGTTTCCACCAAGATGCACCACGGGACAGAAACAAGCCGGTGAAGGAAGTGTAATGGTTTGGGCAATATTCTGCTGGTAAACCCTGTGTCCTGGCATTCATGTGCAGGGAACAATGATGCCTACCACCTTCCTAACCATCACTGCAGGCCAGGTACATCCTTTCCGTGGCAACAATATTCCCATCTAATAGCACCTTCTTTCGGCGGAAGAATGCGCCATGACACGATGCCGGGATTGTTCGATAATGGTTCGCGGAGCATGATCTCCAGGTCGCTGTACTCCAAATTTTCCAGACTTCAATCCAATCGGGCATCTGTTGTTTATTTTTTGATTGGAGATTTAAGGACCATCGTGTGCAACTCAATGTGCTATAAGCAGTCGCCCGTCCCTAATTTAGGGTCACTAGTTCCAGGTAAGGGAGAAAGCCAGTGCCGTAAGACAAACACAACATCCATGCCTCACCTCGAAATCAGACCCCTTTCGGACGAATGATCAGAGGTCATCGCTCAGACCACAGCTTTAGGGGGTTTAACGACCACTCCGAGGAACTCAATAGGCTATAAGCATCAAACAAAGATCTTCGCTCTTTCCACGTTTATAAGTGGAAAGAGCGAAGATCTTTCCACTTATAAACGGTGGTGGCCAATGAGAATTTTTCCATGACTCACTTATAAACGTGGAAAGAGCGAAGATCTTTGTTTTGATGTTCCTGGTCCACGTTAAATGTCTGTATTAATTATTCATTCGCCTTCTAATTATTTGTTCAGTTGCTGCTTACCATCTTTGGTGAATCCCCAGCATTGTGCGGGGCTCCAAGGAGCAACCTGCCAAATTGGCTTGGCAGTTAGCGTGTGCGAGTCTGGAGGAATTCGAGGCCGCTGTGGTGTAGCGGAAGCATGTCCGGCGCGTAACCGGAAGACCCTGGGTTCGACTCCCGATGGCGGCCAATGAGAATTTTTCCATGACACACTTATAAACGTGGAAAGAGCGAAGATCTTTGTTTGATGTTCCTGGTCCACGTTAAATGTCTGTATTAATTATTCATTCGCCTTCTAATTATTTGTTCAGTTGCTACTTACCATCTTTGGTGAATCCCCAGCATTGTGCGGGGCTCCAAGGAGCAACCTGCCAAATTGCCTTGGCAGTTAGCGTGTGCGAGTCTGGAGGAATTCGAGGCCGCTGTGGTGTAGCGGAAGCATATCCGGCGCGTAACTGGAAGACCCTGGGTTCGACTCCTGGTGGCGGCCAATGAGAATTTTTCCATGACTCACTTATAAACGTGGAAAGAGCGAAGATCTTTGTTTGATGTTCCTGGTCCACGTTAAATGTCTGTATTAATTAGGCTATAAGCATTCGTTCGTCCCTAAATTAAGGTCATTGGTACCAAGGAAGGAAGGGAGCCAGAACCATAGTACTAGCACAAGCACACCAACCATGACTCATCCAGAACCGAACCCGTGTTAGCTCGGACAACCAGCCAGAAACTTACGTTTCGGAACACTTGGACTCCTTGGCAGCGGTTTTCAGATTTCCTTGGGATATTATTATGAACAAGTATACATATGTAAACAATCTGAAGTTAGTATTACTGTTTAAGAACTTACGTAACCGAAGCCGAAAGTAATATTGCAAAAGTGATACTACGTAACATCTCAGAAAATATCTGCTGCATATTATAATATGAAAAATATCTACTGTTAACACACAATCTTATTTACTCATGATGGCGGCACGCATCGATAACTTGTGTTCGTTCGCATACCACAAGAACCTCATTGGTTTCTCTGAACACGAGATTAAAACGCATACCATCTTGGTTGCCCCGGTGGCTCACTGGTCTTCTGATAATTCGTCTGAGATGGGTCCCTGTCTTACGGCACTAGCTCTGTCCCTTCCCTGGAACCAGCAACCCTAAATTAGGGATGCACAACTACTTATAACCCATCGAGTTGCTCAGAGTGGTCCTTAAACTTCTAAACAAAAAAAATTGTAACTGGTTAAATCTAAAGAGAGTCACATTCTTGATCAGGAGATGGCATTGCAGTGGAAGGTGAAAGTTGTCTGTACAAGTGTTAAAAAGACCAATAACAGTAGATTTAGATATCGTATCGGTAGATGATGCAATTTTGAATATATTTCAACCACCTTGCGCGCCAGACCCGTCCTCTTCAGATTTTTTTAGTTTTAGGGTTTCATGACCATTATGAGAAAGGGATATAAGCTGTATTCCCGTCACAAATTTGGAGCAACTGATTCCAGGAAACGGACAGAGCCAGTGCCCTCAGTGAGCACACACCACCTATGCTTCATCTGGGAGTCGAACTCGGACGCATCTGCAACAAATGATCAGAAACCAGAGTCCCAAATCATTCGATCACTACACTGTTAAAAATTGGTACTTAGAAATAAACAAAATGTATTCTTTTTTGAGTACATTCTGGGCTTATAATAGCTCCGAGTACTTGTGTCTCATTTTTGGAAAATACACGTACTCATTTTTTAGTACATACAGAGAATCAATTGTGATTATATCTGGTATTTCTAATTTGAAAAAAAAAAATCCATATATTTCAAATATATGTGCTCTAACTTCATTCAGTTTGTGTGCTCTTTCGGGCAGGACACTGAAACTGAAGGAAGTTAGAGCGAATCTAGCGATTCTGACACGACAGCTTGTAAATGAAAGAGAGCACACTAGATGGCGACACCGTACCAGCGTACGATTTTGCAACATAGAAGGCACAGAGAAATTAGGGTGGGGGTGGGGGGGGTTTAGGAATGAACACCATTATATGTAGCAGGGGGATTCCTGCCCGAGGGATATTCAGCGATTGTTAGAAATTCACTCCACCACGGAGAGCCCCCAGGTTCAAGCCTATCCGCCTAGGTTTGAACCTGGGGTCCCTCCATCAATAGTCTGAATCTCTAACCAATAAGCCATCCGCGGCTCGATTTCAAATTTGGAGTACGTGCACTCCATACATATTTATTTATTCATAGAATCAACTGGAAGTATATTATTCGACGGCACATCTGGAATAATAGATATACTCGTTGCCACATGCTGTGCAAATTGACAGCACAATTTTATGACAGATATAGTGATGAAGCGACAATATATTATTTATGAGATTGACACAAATATAGTTAACGTATAAACGTACACAAAGATACTTTACGCATAATTAAATTACTTGTGATCAGTGACTTTGTTGTACTAATTATTTATGTGTGTTACACATTTATTAAACAATTTCTCTTGAAATCTATAATATCTAAAATGAAGAAATACGAGATTATATTTATTGATGCAGTTATTTGTAAGTACGTGTGGTTACTTATATTTGAGCATGTCATGTACTCGTTTACGATACGATTGTACTTAAAAAAAATGAGTAGGATCAGGTTCTTGTTTTTAAGTGGATTTTTTTAACAGTGTATGACAGACCTCTAGTGATGCAACAATTACCATGCCGTTCCGGTGACGCTGACTTATGACCATTCGTCCGTGAAGAGTATGTGTTCGAATCCCGGTGAGGCATGGATGTTGTGTTTGTCTTACGGCACTGGCTCTCTCTCTCTCTCTCTCTCTCTCTCTCTCTCTCTTCCGTGGAACACGTGACCCTAAAATTAGGAACAGGAGACTTCTTACAGCTTATCGAGCTATTCAGAGTGGTCGTTAAACATCCAAAAAATAAAATGGCATCTAGTTAAATTTAAAGAGAGTATGATCAAAAGACGACAGTCCAATGTAAAGTTGTCTACACAAGTGTTAGACAAATAACGGTAGATTTAGATATTATATTAGTAGACGTCGCAATTTCGAATACATTTCAGCCACCTAGTGCACCAGATGTGTCCTTTTCATATTTTTTCGGTTTTGGGGGTCTAGCGACCATTATTACTAAGGGATATAAGCTGTCTCCTCGTCATTAATTTGGAGCAACTGGTTCCAGGGAACGGAAAGAGCCACCAGGAAACTCGAACACGTATCCATCTCAACAAATGGTCAGAAACCAGATCCCCAAATCATTCTATCACTAGGGGAGATCGTTAGTGATGCAACAATTACACGTACACTATCGGTCCCATATAGAAATAACTACTTACCGTGAGATTATTTCTGAGAAAACCAAATTTACGATATCTCTACATGCATTTCAGAATCGTTTGAAAATATGTGTCAGTATCAGCATAAGCAACAAATTATCCGAAATTTTCCCGTAAAATTATGTATGCAGGAGAAACGTAACTAAGACAAAATGAAAATAAAATAGGTGAAAACAATTGCGTGGTCCCTAACATCCCGGTTTTAGCTAACGAAATTATTGCACGCTGAGTCTAGAAAAACACGACAACTTAATAAACTTGCAGAATGGATGTCACGGACGCAATTTGATAAGTCACGTGTCCCTGAACAGCGGAGTAACCTTAATTTCTGTTTATTGCCGAGATATTTTTGTCTGTCGTTAAAATGCCCTTATCGCATGCTACGGGATAAACGACTGCATAGTTATCTATTTTCCCAACAGACTTAACATCAAACAAAGACATCACATTAGTCTATTATAGCGTCAGGAAAGAGCATGCGAATGCTGTGTTCAGGGCAAAGCGCTAGTCTCTGAAGAATTAACACAGGGGAGTTATGCCTTGGGATCTCAAAAGCGAAAGAGCTGGCCTGAAAATGAGATGTTTGCATTATCTGGAAAGCATTTGCTTTCGCAAAGCAGCAAAAAAACATATAAAGTTTTGGTCACTACGCAAATTACGTAGAAGATTTTAATGATGATAAAGAGGGTGACGAACATTATTAGCGCCCTGAGTCCATTTTAGCTCTCATAAATATGTGTTAAGAATAAATGGTCACTAAATCTATTCGAGGCCGAACAAGCATCTTGTGATATTGTTAACGTTGTGCTCTAACGAAAGATGTTAAGTGTTGAACCGTTCATTCAACGCTCGGCATTAAGTTGTAGCGAGTAAGTATCATTGTCTTCGTAAAGAATTTCATAGACGACTACATAGACTTGTCAAATAAACTGACTCTGGTATGTCTCTAAAAATACCACCCAAAACTACGTCGAATAAACAGAAATAATGGTAAATCCACAGTGATCCCACATTCAGTCTTCATCAGGGCAGCCACACGGTAACAAATTGAGACCACTAGATCAAGAAAGCGTTCCACTGGTATCTCTAATCATGCTTGTTGCCGCCCCGGTGGCGCAGTGGTCTAAGGCGCTGGCTTCTGATCATTCGTCCGTAAGGGGTCCGGGTTCGAATCCCGGTCAGGCATGGATGTTGTGTTTGTCTTACGGCACTGGCTCTCTCCCTTCCCTGGAACCAGTGACCCTAAATTAGGGACGGGTGACTGCTTATAGCCCATTGAGTTGCTCACGGTGGTCGTTAAACTTCCAATCAAAAAAATAAATAAAAAATAAAAAAAATAATCATGCTTGCTGCGCCTCTGTCCATAATTCCGCCACATTCCTGGATGGAGGATCCAAAGCTCAAAGAAATCTTTCCATAGCATCAAAAAGATTTTTACAGGGTTCATGTCACGTGAACGGGAAGGCAATTGCAGGGTCGGAACTTCTGCCGAATGCTTTTCCAACCAGGTTGTAGTCACCACGGCTCTGTGGATAGGCGCATTGTCCTTGTGGAAGAAGAGTCCATTATCATCTGAACGCATTATGATCATAAACTGATGCAGATGGTTTGAAAGGATATCCTTTTGGAAGAGTCCATCATCTGAACACCTGATAATCATGAACTGATGCAGATTGTTTGAAAGGATATCGTTTTGGAAGAGTCCATAACCTCGTGAGCGCATTATGATCATGAACTGATGCAGATGGTCTGAAAGGATGACCTTCTGGAAGAGTCCATTACTGTGTGAGCGCATAATTATCATGAACTGATGCAGATGGTCCGATGACTTTCTGGAAGAGTCCATTACGTTGTGAGCGGATAATTATCATGAACTGATGAAGATGGTCTAAAAGGATGACCCTCTCGAAGAGTCCATTACCGTGTGAGCGCATAGGTATCATGAACAGATGCAGATGGTCTGAAAGGATGTCCTTTTGGAAGTGGCCATTACCGCGTGAGCGCATAATTAGGAACTGATGCAGAAGGTCTGAAAGAATGTCCTTTTGGAATAGTCCATTACCTTGTGAGCGCATGATGATCATGAACCGATGCAGATGGTCTGAAAGGATGTCCTTTTGGAACAGTACATTAGCTTGTGAGCGCATGACGACCATAAACTGATGAACATGGTCTGAAAAAATGACCTTCTGGAATTGTCCATTACCGTGTGAGCGTATAATTATGAACTGATGCAGATGGTCTGAAAGGATGTCCTTTTGGAATTGTCCATTACCGTGTGAGCATATGATTATGAACTTGTGCAGATGGTCTGAAAGGATGTCCTTTTGGAAGAGTCCATTACCGTGTGAGCGTATGATTATGAACTGATGCAGATGGTCTGAAAGGATGTCCTTTTGGAATTGTTCATTACCGTGTGAGTGTATGATTATGAACTTGTGCAGATGGTCTGAAAGGATGTCCTTTTGGAAGAGTCCATTACCGTGTGAGCGTATGATTATGAACTGATGCAGATGGTCTGAAAGGATGTCCTTTTGGAAGAGTCCATTACCGTGTGAGCGTATGATTATGAACTGATGCAGATGGTCTGAAAGGATGTCCTTTTGGAACAGTCCATTAGCTTGTGAGCGCATGATGATCATGAACTGATGAACATGGTCTGAAAAGATGACCTTCTGGAATTGTCCATTACCGTGTGAGCGTATGATTATGAACTGATGCAGATGGTCTGAAAGGATGTCCTTTTGGAATTGTCCATTACCGTGTGAGCGTATGATTATGAACTTGTGCAGATGGTCTGAAAGGATGTCCTTTTGGAAGAGTCCATTACCGTGTGAGCGTATGATTATGAACTGATGCAGATGGTCTGAAAGGATGTCCTTTTGGAAGAGTCCATTACTGTGTGAGCGTATGATTATGAACTGATGCAGATGGTCTGAAAGGATGTCCTTTAGGAAGAGTCCATTACCTTGTGAGCTCAGAATGATCATGAACGGATGCAGATGGGCGAAAAAAATAGACACGTTGAATGGACAATTCAGACATGAATCTAAGAGTATACGTACCAGAGGTCATAATGTGTGTCAGCTGAACACCCCCACACTATAACCTAACCTCCACAGGCCCGAATAGTTTCTTGTTGATACGCCGGGTACTCCGTTTCGTGTAGTTTCCGCCCAATCTTCACCCTCCCGTCTGCATAAAATATAATTAGAAACGGGACTCATCGGACAAGGAGACCAATGTCCAATCACCAAAGTCAAGTGCCGATGTCCTTCCCACCAGCTGAGGCGAACAGTCCTGTAATGGCGTTATCAATAGGACTCCGGTGAGTCGGCGGCTACCGGGGACTCACCCCTCCTCTCTTTACGGGTTTGGCCATCGTTTTTGTGACGTCACACTAAGCGACGGAGTTTTGCACCGAGGATGTTACAATACCATGCGTTTCTGGGCATTTAGTCGTTTTTAATGCTTGAAGGAACAGCTGAATAAAGTCCACGTTTTAGTTTTCTGCAAATTATTATATGACACAGCAGTTCTATCGAAATTTAAAAAAAAGAAAATGGCGTCTGTTTTACTTTTCTCAGGAATTACGCTTTGGCGCTATTTTTGTTCTGTACGAGGAGTATATAAACGGTTATACTAAAAAACTGAAGTTTTAAACAGACGCAGAAAATAAGTGAAATGTAATCTGTTAGTTCTTTAATGTACTGTTACATTGCAATTTGCATCTGTAAAAGATAAACTGGCGAAAAACTAATAAAACGGCATCCAAAACTGCGTTTTTAGATCCTAAGTTTTTCTGATCAAATAACATTGCGTTCATCCAAAAAAATAAAAATTAATATTCTGAGAATATGAAAAGGTAATTCACAAAGAAGAAAAGTTATGATAATAATGCACCAGGTCAATTTTGCAGTACATACGGAAATTAATAAAAATTGGGGGAGGTCAACTATATAGTAAATTAACACTGAGAACGTACTTCGAAAAAGAAATTAAAAGGAAAAAGAAAAAATGCTAATAATGCTACTACCGTCTAAATTCATGTGTGGTTTTAACAACTTAGATTCTTCCCCACCTCTAGTCTATTTTGAAATTGAAGAAATTAGAGATACAATCTTACTATTTATCTGCATAATGTTGCCAGAAGCATTCTTTTGTAATGAGTTTTGAGGCTGTATGATGTTCACAGATCCAGTATGAATAGCACAATGTTGTTGTATTTGGCGGCAAAAACGTCAATTTCACATTATTCAAGTTTATGTCAGGATGGCACACAACGTTTACCCCTTTTTAAGCGGCAGATGTAACGGATCCAAATGGTGCCCAAAGGTTCTGCGTTTCCCGAACAGAAACGTTCACATGACGGATTTTACGTAAACTATTTGTTTCCTCGGCCAAACAATTCCTTTCTTCCTCTTATCTCAGCAGCACCGGCCATAAACCGATAGTTTGCAGGTGATAAGCTCTCCATTCGAGTCCTTTATCTTCTGCTCTATGACCAAAGCCATGATGAAGGTCTATTCTCTCAAACACTACCATCCTGCTACTAGGTAGAAACAAGAAAGATGACACCGAAATTTCGGGTGTGATAAGCACGTCTTTTGAATCCGTTCTGACGCAAATTAAATTTATCAAAGCTATTCAAAGTCAATGGAACTGGTATGGAAAACAATAGTATCTGACGGAAGAAAGAAGTTTTTCAATCGGGTTTTTAATCGCACAGATATTGCTGTAAATAGAATCGTGAGCTTACTCCCTCTGGTTGCAGACTTGTGCTTTAAGAAAAACATGAATTTATATGAGAAACATTTCGCACCGGAAACTCTCTCCAACACCGAAATAATGTTTCAAATCGGACTCTTAAAAACAGAGATATCGACAAAAATAAGATGTGACTTTACGTCCTTGGTGGGAAAACCATGCATTATTTTAAGAAGAAAGTATTCTCAAAAGGTTTTTCCATATGAGCGGTATCGGTCCAAGAAAAAAAAAATTGTCGAGTTTTCAGGAGCCTAGATTTTGCTACAAATACATCAGAAGCAGAAATTAACACGTATGCCCCCTGGTGGCCAACCCATTCTTTACCAAACATTAGAAATTATATTTCAAAACGAGTTTTAGAAGCAGAAAAAACGCAGAAAACGCAATTTTAAACATTAGAAATTATGTGGAAAATATTTTCCATCAGGTCTTGTATGCGATACTAGAAGAATTTTTCAAATCGAGTTTTAGAAGCAGAAAAAACGCAATTTACCTTTGTGCCCCTAGCGGAAAGTCTATGATTTACTTGAGAATTTTAAATTTATAGGAAAAACATTTCGCATCGCAAACACTATCCAACAAAAAAGGAATTTTTCAAATCGGACTCCTAGAAGTAGAGATATTGGCAAAAATAAGATATACTTCTACGCCCCCTGGCGTGGAAACTATGCATTAGTTCAAGAAGAAAATGTTCCTAAAATGTTTGTCGACATGAGTAGTATCAGTCAACAAATGACTTTTTTTGCAATCGAGATTTTAGAAGCTCATATATTTTGCTGCAAATACATCAGCAGCGGAAATTAAGACTTACGCCACCTGGTGGCCAAACCATTTTTTACGAAAATTAGAAATTACGTGCAAAGGATTTCCCGTCAGGAGCTGTATCAGGTGCAGAAAAAATTTTCAAATCGGAAATTTAGAAGCAGAGATACAGGGAAAAAAGCAAATTACCAGTACGCCCCCTAGCGGAAAGTCTATGAATTACTTGAAAATTTTGAAACTATATGAAAAACATGTCACACTTAAAACACTATCCAACAAATAAGGAATTTTTCAAATCAGACTTCTAGAAGTAGAGATATTGACAAAAATAAGATATACGTCTACGCCTCGTGGCGGAGAAACTGTGGAATATTTTAAGAAGAAAATATTCCGAAAAGGTTTATCGATGTGAGTGGCATCAGTCCACGAAATAATTTCTTCAATCGATATTTTAGAAGCTCAGATTTTATGACCAATATATCAGAAGCAAAAATGAATTAACACTTACGCCCCCTGGTGGCCAAAGTATTCTTTGCCAAAAATTTGAAATTATATGCAAAAGATTTTCCATCAGGAGTTGTATCCGGTGAAGAAAACAATTTTCAAATCGGAGTTTTAGAAGAAGAGTTATTCGGGGGAAAATATAACTTAATTTTGTGCCCTCTAGCGGAAAATCTATGCGTAATTTGTAAAAGTAACTATATCTAAAATACTCTTCACCATAAATGGAATCGAAAGTTAAAAGATGTTTTTCAGTCGGATGTTTAGAAGCAAATATGTGGAATAAAACGTATTTTTGAATTCGACATCATCTGCGTTTACGCCCTCTAGCTGCGAAATTGTACATCTTAAAAAAATGAAATAAAGGATCATCATTTGCATATTTCAAGCTTCCCAATGCAAAAAGAATTTTTCAAATCGAACTAATTTTTGCAGAGATATCGTGTTGACGGACGGACGGACAAACCGGTAACATGAGCACGATCTTTTTTTACAAAAGACGTGCTAGAAAGCGATTCAAACATCTCTCTCCTTCCTTAGGTTCGTCGCCATAGTTAACGCCCTTTAAGCAGGATATCCGTTAGAAAAGATAAGTATCAATCATTCCCCTAAATGAAAACTTTGAATAATAAAGTTAAGAGGAAAGCAACGTTTTCTTCTGCGCAGGTTCACTCGTTCCAGCTGCGTTTGGCCCATTTCTTAGACAGCGAATATATTGGTTTAAGCTGATTTCAGCCCATTTGACTAACCCCCGAGAAAATACGTTGCATCTGGTTAAACATGAACGAGGAAAATAACTTTATGATTGTATTGTGGAATAACTTTTTTACGGGTCTTATAGAGGTTATTATTCATGAAAGTTGGTTGTCAAATTTTCGAACTAAAGCCTAGTTCCAGCGTTCGTACCTGCCTGGGATCGAACCCGAGGCAAAGAATATAAACGCTTCGCGTGAAGAAGCTCAACTCTCGTAGAGATAATGTAAAACAGGCGACAGCAGCGCCACCATGTAATGCGGCCTTATAGATGCTCTGCGGGAAAGTTAACTTCAGGCGCAAAAAGCGTAGGAGACACGGGACGGGAAGCCTATTTCACGGAAAGGAAGCGAAGCTTTGATCTGCGACTGTTTCCTTCGGTCTCATTGGGTCTACTAAAGCATTTTTTTTTTGTTGTTGTTCTTTTCTGAGTATCCCTCCTGTCCCTTCTTTTGGTGAAACAAATATATACATTAGCAATTAATATTATTTTAAGGAAATTTTAGCAGTTTTATTCTCACTTTAAGCACCGTAGTAATACCAGGTTGCTTGGCATGAATTTCATATTTACAATATACCTTAAATGTCAAAAATGCTGAGGCTGGTTTTGAATTTCCATGGGATTCGTGGTACTTCGTATTAAAAATTGTTTGCATGGAATTTTCAGTAGCAAAACAAAGGAATGGGTTCCCACAAAACGTAAACATTAGGTACCCAGCAGAAACAGTCTTGCTGGGCCAGCACTGTCCGCCAATTTCCCAGTAGTAGCCATAATAATTAAAAAGAAAAAAAAAAAGAAAAAGCAAAGACAACCGAAGTTTCCCAAAGCTACATTTTTTTTTCTACCCTTCCGAAGTTTGTAAATTAAACGCACTGCGCTGGGGAAATTTTTCTCAACAGATCGGAAAAACAATCAAAATAAACTTTATTTACTGAGATATGATACAGTGAAGTTTTACAGGGCGACGGCGCATGGCTCGTCAGAGGAGATGAGACAGAAGATGAGTAGGTGAGTATTTACAAATGGTGATGTATATGTACAAAAGTTTTGCCCTTTCGAGCTGCTAGAGTCTTTTGCGTGAGAGTAGGAGTTCAGGAGAAGTTTCTTTATAACATGAAATGGTGATGCATGTGTACAAAAGTTTTGCTCTTTCGAGCTGCTAGAGTCTTTTGCGTGAGAGTAGAGTTCAGAAGTTGTTTTTTTTTTATAACAGATTAAATGGTGATCCATTTGCACTTTCTCTCGTTCCGAGCCGTGGTAGTTGTAGTACAGTTCATTTGAGCACTTGAGGTTGTAGGTTGCAGGGGGAGGGCAGCAGTATGGAAAAGTTTTCACCTGTGTTCTTTGCTGCGCTGGCACCAGGTGGGTGCGACCAAGAGTGGCTGTTGGTGGTTCTTTCCAGTGGTAAGGGCGCTTCAGTCGAGGCAGATCTTGTTGTTGCTGGTGACAGTAAACCAGCTTCTGTGGGGGTTCCATCGCTTCCAGAACTCGCTGAGGGTCGCCGTCCTGTGAGCTTGTGTAGTCTGCTTGCAGTCGGGCGGTGACTCTGTTCTTGAAGTGATGGACCAGTTGGGTGCTTGCTGGGGGTTCGGTGAGTGGGGTGTTGTTAGTGTGTTGGAGGTAAAGTTGGTAGATGATGTATTTGCCGAGGACGAAGAAGTAGGTGCAAGTTGTGGAGGCGTGAGGTGCGGTGGGTGCAGCGTTGAGGTATTGATAGTGTTCTATCTTGTGTGTGATAGGGCAGACTTTGGAGGCGAGGGAGAACATCAGATGGAACATCGGGAGAAAGGGTTTGGCAGTGGATGTATGTGTGTTGTATGGAGCCAGGCTCTGCGCAGAGGGGGCAGAGGGGGAAGATAGAATCTTCATCTGGTGTAGAGTGTTTGGAACTGGCAGACGCAAGTGGAGGAATTGCCACTGAATGTTGATTTCGTGTGGGTGGTTGGTGAGTGTGGACCAGACTGGGGTGGATTGGGAGGGAGTGAGTGAATGAGTAGGGTGAGGTGTGAGGGTAGAGTTCCTGAGGAAGTGGTAAAGTTGTTTTACACTGATAGAGTGTATGTGAAGAGCAGCAGAGGGAGTATTGAGAGTGAAGGGCAGGGGGATTGGCGCTGCCTGGACAGTGCGGATCCCATTGGGGGAGGTGAGGGAGGGGAAGAGGAGGCGAAGAGCTTCTTTAATGAGAGTGAACTTATGATTGTTCGAGGTGGATCCAGGGAGGGTGGGAAAGAGCTCTGAGACATGTTTCCAGGCGAGGTTGGTGTGTACGAGCTGGCGTACAGTGACCACCCCGCTCGGAGCCATGTGGGAAAGTGAAAGAAAGGAAGGTGAGGGGGTGAAGGGTAGAGGAGAAGAAAAGAGGTTCAGAGAGAAGTTCGAGGGTAGAGGTTGGAGAGATCCGGGTGGTGGGAAGAGAGCGAAAAAGGGTGATAGCCTCATGGTAGGTGGGAGAGAGGCGAGTAGGAACTCGGGGGTATTGGTCCATGAGGAGGAAAGTGTGGAGAGTGAGAGAGGGTTCCGCGGAGAAGAGATTACGTTTAGAAGGGTGGAGGTTGCAGGGTTGGAAGAGGTCAGGGCAGAGAAGAAAGAGACGAGTCTAAATGCCTTGTATCTAATGGGGACGTCGAAGAGAGGCAGAGTCCTCCATGGGAGATGGGCCTAGTGAGTGTTTCAGAAGTGGTCCAATGGTGCTTGGCCTGGGGAAATTTTTCTCAACAGATCGGAAAAACATCCGTTCGTATCTGAGTAGGTTCGAGCCTGGGCCATTGGCGTGATAGCTGAGCTCTCTACCGACCGGACTAATTCGTCACGTTCGAGTGTACGCTTAAAGCTGTCTGTTTGGTATGCAATGTGTAATCGAATGCTTCCCTCTTTCATTTTACAATATTACGAGGTATTTTCATAAAAGTCAGTTTCATATAATTGATAAATTAATTTTTTCAACGTGACGATAGTTTTTTTTTTAACCTTAAGGGAACTTCACTCATTTTCAAGGCGTGTACATACTTAGAGTCGCTTTCCAAAGTTTTGTACTGTCTTGCCGTCTTGAAAAGAGATTGTTGAATAAATATATATTTACACGGGTTCATGTCACATTCTGTTACATTTTTAACGTTGTGTCTTTCCTTTCCGTTGTCCGAAGCTACATTTGTTTTAAAGAGTAAAAGATATTTTATTTTACTTCTCGTTATTTTTAAACGAATTCCTCCCAGTCTTGTGTATTCAACCCATGGATGAGTACACCACATAGCGTTGCTTTTTTTTTTTTTCTAATAATTAATGAATTTTGTACGCGTATAATTCTTTTTTTCAGCAAACGTTGTTTTAATGGTTTTCCAGGATATTTGTTTCAAGCGGTTTCAAATTTGTTCTTGTAATTCATCCACTCCATTCCATGAATTGTTATTCATCGGAATGGAGTGGGTGTATTTCATGGCTGTAATATAAACGCAGATCTAGATGAGAACAACAAAACCTTTGAACAAAACGCCAACACAAACAAGCGTTTATATTCTTTGAACACAAACACGCATGCTCAGTCCAACTCAGTCTGCTCCGGCATCCTGCGGCATCAGCCTGTAATGTTGGCTTCTGTGTAGTAATTCTTTGCCGCATAATATAGTGGCGCTAGTTACGTCTCGCTAAGCCTTACCTTCTTATCAGTTAGATATTCTTTGCCCGAGGTCTTCTCTGTGGCAGTCACGAACGTTGACCACTAGGCCACCCGCGGCCCTGGGCAAAAAGAAAACTTTATTTTGCGTATTTATAAGCAGAAACCGACTTAGACAGTTTTGGGCCCTGGGTAAGAGGCTTTCAGGGACCCCTGGCATAACTGGTTAGGCCACGCCTTCTTCCATTGCAAAGCGACAGTGATTGGTTACACCCTATAAGTTCTTATATTGGGATCGGTTGCATAGTTATTATTAGCAGATAAAGGCATTAATTTTCCAATAGTATGGTGTTCTATTTATTTGTGGAAATTATAATTATTATTTCCATGTGTCTCAACGCACAGTTTCGAAATAACCATTTTAACTTTTTTCAATGGATGAACATTGTGAAGCGGTTGGATGCAAAACAAGTAATATGTATAACAATATTTTGGGGGCCCTGAAAGGTCCGGGCTGGGCACGTGTCCCAAATGCCATGCCCTCCCGTAAATCAGGCCATGTTTATAAGGATACACATGATAATAAGTATAAATAATATATTGTTAAACACACCGTGTTTACCTTTTTTCACAAATGCTCGATGTGGCTTCCCCTGGTTACGCTGCAAATGTCCTTTCTGTAAATCAGATTTTCCCACATTGTCAGCATGTTGGGATCGGCCAATGCGAATGCAGCGGTGATTTTTTATTTTATTTCAAGAAAGGACTTGGGAAGGGGCTGAAGGTAAACCCCTGATCTTTACCAAAACCCCATAGATAAAAATCTAGGGGCGTTAGGTCCGAAGATCGGGGACGGGGCATGAATTTGGGCAGCCGCTATCAATCCAAACTGGGACTTCAGCATTGAGGTAAGAGTACTCAGTCTTGCTGGTAAATGAAACCTTATTCAGTTGTTTTCTTGTAGATCGGCTTTAGGTAAATCTGCAGCATGTCCAGGTATGTGATTCCGGCAACAGTTCCTTCAGCAATGAAAAATAGGCCAAAAACGGAAGCACAACTCACAGCAGAAAAAAAAACTGTTTACCTTGGGAATGCCCCTTTCATGTTCCAAGATGGTATGGGGATTTTCTGATCCCCAAACCCTCACATTGTGTCTATTCACTTTGCCATTTAACCCTGCTGTTCTCCTCCGTCAGACTACACACTTGTACTCCTTCGGGTCATAGTGACCCGATACTCTGAAATACAAAATCATCACAAAGTAACCTTAACATTTGAGCATTAGTGACTTTATTATTGTAATATATTGCTTTTTTACATATAACAGAATTCAAAATTAACTACATTTAGAACAATAAAACAGAAATTGTTTTCAATGATATGACGCGTTACGTCTTGCAATTGGGACAATAATACGCCACATGCGCTTTACACAAATATTTAGCACATTTACAACAGGTCATATTTGTTTTATCATCACATTTAGAAGGGCAGAATTTGCAGCGTACTCGTTTGTTTTTGTTGCTGGTCCCAGGTAGAGGTTCAGGTGTATCTTCTAGAGGTTCAGGTGTATCTTCTAGATGTAAAGGTGTATCTTCTAGAGAATCAGGTGTATCTTCTAGAGGTTCAGGTGTATCTTCTAGATGTAAAGGTGTATCTTCTAGAGGTTCAAGTGTATCTTCTAGAGGATCAGGTGTATCTTCTAGAGGTTCAGGTGTATCTTCTAGAGGTTCAGGTGTATCTTCTAGATGTAAAGGTGTATCTTGTAGAGGTTCAAGTGTATCTTCTAGAGGATCAGGTGTATCTTCTAGAGGTTCAGGCGGATGTTGAATTGTTGTCACTACAGTAGCAGCTTGTTCAGTACGAGGGAGATGTTTTCTTGCCAAAATGAAGGGATTTACCAATTGCTTGCCCAGTTGTTCCAAAAAGATTCTCCTTCTGAATAAAACATTTTTATTCCAATCCGGATTTATTTCTCGCCGTAACACAAACGCGTACACAATCATAGGCCATCGATTTGTTTTCCATTTGCATGTATATGTAGCGATTAGCTGATCCAGTGTGTCAACTGCTCCTTTGGTAGAATTGTAATCCAGTATAATTTGAGGCTTTTTGTCATCTCTATCGATTATTTGCTTACTATGATGGAGTGTACTCAGTAAGATGACGTTCTTATTTTTTTAGGAATGTATGACACAACCGTGGTGTTCTTAGTAAAATAGAAGTTGGAGCTATGTATATCTTTATTTATTCCCATGGCAGGCAGCTCAGGTTTGTTCTTCCTCGTCGTTCCTAACATGGTAAGATTTATTTTTGAGGAGCGTTTGATCCAACTTGTATGATGTAAAAAAATTATCACAAGTCACATTACGTCCTCTCAGCTCGTAGGTGAGATCTAAAACTACTCGCATTCCTTGATTCTTTTCAGGTGCTGCGCCAGGAGCTTTTCCCGTGTATACTTGAACTCCTAAGGCGTAAGAACTTGCACTATCACAGAGTTAATATATATCAAATACGTGGAGATAATGTAAATGGACGATGTCATCACTCTTTCCACGTTATTTTTTAAACAACGCATAGCGACTGAAAAATTGTATTCCGGCACTGCTGGGATCGAACCCCAGAACTCTCGATAACTAGTCGAGTGCGTTCGAATTTACGCTACAGCGCCAACAATTCTCAGCGCAATGCGTGGTTTATCAGTCAGCATCTGACTACATGAATGCGTATTGATGGTCTCCGCAACTGAGATGTCGTCATCTGGTGGCATTTAACGCAACAGCTATTTTAAATTGTAGCTGATAAATTCAAAGGGCGATAGAAATGGTTAATATATATCAAATACGTGGAGATAATGTAAATGGACGATGTCATCACTCTTTCCACGTTATTTTTTAAACAACGCATAGCGACTGAAAAATTGTATTCCGGCACTGCTGGGATCGAACCCCAGAACTCTCGATAACTAGTCGAGTGCGTTCGAATTTACGCTACAGCGCCAACAATTCTCAGCGCAATGCGTGGTTTATCAGTCAGCATCTGACTACACGAATGCGTATTGATGGTCTCAGCAACTGAGATGTCGTCATCTGGTGGCATTTAACGCAACAGCTATTTTAAATTGTAGCTGATAAATTCAAAGGGCGATAGAAATGGTTAATATATATCAAATACGTGGAGATAATGTAAATGGACGATGTCATCACTCTTTTAGTGATTCACCTTGTGTATCACAGAGTGTCCATATTTTGCTGGCTTGCTTGGGATGTATTGCTTGAAGGGACAACGGCCTCTGAAGGCAACCAATTTTTCATCTACAGTCACGTTTTCCCCAGCATTATATAATTTTGGCAGTATTTCTACCCACTTTTCCCACAAATGTCTGATAGGAGACAGCTTATCACGTAGCCTTCTTTCTTGACGATCATTTTTATTATCAAATCGTAACACGCGTGAATTACAATAAAATTGTTTCAGTGGCATTGTTGCCCGAAAAAGAGGTCTACCTGTTTCTGCATTCCACAAACTTTTAGTAGATTCACCTTGTGATCTGTAAACACCAGCTAACAGTAGCAAACCTATGTATGCTTGCAATGTAATTTCATCTAATTCTTGCCAATTATCACCATACACTCTGCGCCCTTCAATATTAGTCATTTTCGAAATGATAATTTCCAAGGAACTATTGAAAATTAGTTGAAATGCAGATTTTATATCCTGGACTCTTGCAATCTAGTTGGACCGGGTGCAACTTTTATAATATTTGCACTAGTTGCTCGACCTTGTTGTAAAACTGGATCTAGCATCCACTTTATAGTATTGTCTTTAGATTGCACTGACCGAACAGGTTGCACCGCTTGCACTGTAACATTTGAAGAACATTATCTAAATCGTCATCGTTTTACTCCGCCTCATATTTACTGTCTTTGCTAGTATGATTTTCTTCTTCAGAAGCCGCATCGTCAGTGTCGCTCATATTTTCAAGAATATCTGCCAGCTCTCCATCACTCAGAAATTTGCTTGCCATTATTTGCTATTTTCACAACTCACGCTGAAATAAATTAGACTTCACTCTGTAACGCAACGAATAGAACTGAAGTCTGCGTGTACTTGTTTCAACTACGCACCGAGCTGCGGACCTGCACAGATTTGTTCAAACTCGTCTATTGTAGACCAATCAAGCATGATTGTAAGCGTTTGGCATCTGTAAAATAATCGTATTGATAGATAAAATAATTGGAAATGCATGTATATCTCCCCTGTCAGTGTAACAAATTTCGGGTCATATTGATCCGAGGAGCATGTGTGCAACAATTACGATTAAAAAAATAACAAGACATCCCAATAACAAAACATTCAAACTATGTAATCCGTAACACGAAAGAGACAAAGTCAATAAATATTGAGTATAAATATTGAGTATAAATATTAAGAAAGAAAACAGTCATTCATATATCTATTTTATTTTGGATCATATAGACCCGAGGAGAACAGCAGGGTTAAGTGAAAGGTCACCTCGTCACTGAACACCAACTTCAACAAGAAGTCATCATCAGCTTCTATGCGATTTAACATGTCACTGCAAAAAATCTCATCTCTGCTTCTTGTCGATATCCTTCAGACCTTGGACGTGCTACAATTTGTCAGGCCTAAATTTCAGACGCTTCCGTAGGATATTTCTCACTGTCCATTTTGGAACTCGAAGCTCCAGACTTGTTCGTGCCGTCGATTTACCGGGGCTTCGTAGAAATGCTGCTCGCACAGTACCCATCGTCTCCTCGCTAATTCCAGGTCTGCCTTGGCCCCTGTTCCTATGAGCCAGACATCCAGTCGCGGTAAATCTTTTGTACCATGCCACAATATATGCCACAATATATAATTCCAGGTCTACCTTGGCCCCTGTTCCTATGAGCCAGACATCCAGTCGCGATAAATCTTTTGTACCATGCCACAATATATAATTCCAGGTCTACCTTGGCCCCTGTTCCTATGAGCCAGACATCCAGTCGCGGTAAATCTTTTGTACCATGCCACAATATATGCCACAATATATAATTCCAGGTCTGCCTTGGCCCCTGTTCCTATGAGCCAGACATCCAGTCGTGTACCATGCCATAGTGTCCTTTATCGGTGTAGTTTTCCCGTATTCTCCGCAAAAATGTCGTCGCACTTGTGTTGCGGAAGGGGTCTCGTAAAACCGCAGGCCATATTTCGCTTTTCCGGAGCCGCTGAACGTTGCCATCGTTCCGTAAACAATACAACAATTGTGATAGAGGCAATCGCGCGTTCTGTGCTGACGATACGGGACCTTGCATGACTCAGTGCCATTTGTCCATAAAACAAAGTCCACAAAAGGTGAGCTTGGTGAGTTTAACAATATATTATTCGTAGTTATTATCGTATGCAGCCATATACCTATGCACAGTAACGTTATTTTTTTTGCCCGTCTAATTTTTACTCCTCCCTATATATAAAAACATACCAGTTTCACCACTATTAAACGCATGTCGAACTTCGTACTCGGAAGTTACATTAGCGAACAAAAGTATTTGGCGAAACACTTTTTCGACCATAATATTTTTTCTGCTGGACCAAATCGGATCATTTTGGGATATGATATGTGCCATTCAGTTGTAAACCTGACCCATATGCAGATGGATCGGAAGCCTTAACACAGATCAGGTACCGAGCTTAATCGCAAAGATCATACAAATTGACCAACAAAGTAGATGTGTATCACATTCATTTAATGCAACGATAACAGAAAACAAGTACGAGAAAACGCCAAAACAATAACTAATACTTAGTGGGATAACCACGAGACTTAATAACAGCTGCACAACGGGGCCGGCTTCGAGTCCACTAGCTTCTCGACGGTGACCAGCGGAATTCGCGCCCATTCTGCAGACAGCTTGTCGAACTTCTGGGCCTTATTCCGGCAGGTTTTCTTCGCACATTGTCTCTCCAGCTCCTCCCACATGTGCTCGATGGGGTTGAGGTCTGGAGATTGGCTTGCACAGTCTAGAAGTGTAACCTGTTGCTGCTGGAAGGCTGCTTTCGCTACTCTGGAGGTGTGCTTTGGGTCGTTCTCTTGCTGCATGATCCATCCAGGTGCCATGTTCTGGTTTTCCCATGGGAAGACATCGTTGATGAGCATGTTCGTGTAGCTCTGGCCGGTCATTATTCCATCAATCTTGGTGATGGGGCCCATTCCATTGCGAGAGAAGGCGCCGTAAACCATGAGCGATCCTCCTCCGTGCTTGACAGTCGGCTGAATGAACTGGTGTTTGAATCTCTGGCCACACGGACGTCGTACGTATCGGATGCCATCACTTCCGAACAAGCTGAACTAGCTCTCGTTGGTGAAAAGCACCTTACTCCAGTCCGCCGCGGTCCAATGTCGATGACGGCGCGCGAACGCGACTCTGACTCGTCGATTCTTGACTCCGATGAGTGGTTTCTTGGCGGCGCGTCTTCCATTCAATCCACCAGCAATGAGACGACGGGAGATGGTCATTCGGCTGACGTTCAGGTCGTCGCTGTCACGGAATTCGGTGGCGATGTCCACAGCAGTCAAGGTGGGATAAGCACGAGATTGACAGAGGATGCGTTTATCCTGACGCAAGGTAGTGGAACGAGGCCTACCACATCGCGGACTGTTCTCGACGGTCCCAGTCTTCTTATAACGTTGCAGGATAGCTGAAATGGACTGGGGTCGGATCTTCAGGACCCTCGCAATGTCGGTGACGCGCAATCCGGATTCCATCATGTTTACGGCCACCTGGCGAGCTCCAATAGGGATCTCCGCCTTTTTACCCATTTCTGGAAACTTAAGATTGACTTATTATCACACTACACATCACAAAACCCACAAAAATCACAAGAAAAACATTAATACATGCAACAAACAAATGGGTAATAATTAGCGACTCTTGAATATGGCCCATTTCGAAAGAAAAATTCGCTCTGAGAGAAATACAAATTACGCGGCATTGTAACCCACGAATCAACACATATTATATACCAAAATGACCCGATTTGGTCCAGCAAAAAAAGCATTATGGTCGAAAAAGTGTTTCGCCAAATACCTTTGTTCGCTACTGTATGTTCTTCAAAGTAATCTTCCGTGCTATATTATATGGAACCTCTTTTTTATTTCAATGATACTTCATACAAAATTGGAACTCTAAAGAGAAGTCCTGTGACTTTAAATAAACAAATAAATATGCAAACGAAAATACACGGTGGAGTCACATTATTGTCACCACCAGCTAATATGCAGAGTGACCACCGTGTGCAGCGCGGGAACAGCAGCTAGACGGGCTGGGAGTGACTCAGTAAGGTGCTGCAAGATGTTCACAGGTATGTGGAGCCGTGCACACTGCAGTGCATCTGACAGCTGCTGGAGGGTGCGTGGTGGAGGATCCATAGAGCGAACAACACGATCGAAGTGGTCCCACAGATGCTGAGTTGGGTTTAAGTCTGGGGGATTAGGGGGTCAGGGAAGTACTTTGAAGTCTTCATTGTGCTCTTCCAACCACTCTCGGACATTTCTAGCTGTGTGACGCGTCGCATTGTTGTACTGGAAGTTCCCATCCGCACCAAGAGCGAGATTTATTCCCCAGCCATTATCTTCATAACCTGAGTAATGATTTCTTGTATGTTGGAAAGCGTATCATAATCAATGCATTACATGATTTTACTAACTTCTTGAGAATGCCAATTGGTGTTTTTTTCCTACCGTAGTTTGAAGAAGCGTATATGCTCCAGCTTTGTATGTCCTTCCACACGATAACTCGTGTAAAAATGGTTCGATTTCGGTGAAATTTTAGTATCTAGTTGGGTACAACCTGGGGACGAACTCTAATGAAGTTGGCTGAAATGGGGTCAAAGGTCGAGACATAGGAGCGGGACCCATTCCATCGCCTTTATGCGTCATAGCTTACGTAAAAATACTTCGATTGCGACAAAACTTTAGTATGTTGTTTTGGAGGTACACTGAACTGGTTCTGTTGAATATCATCGAAATGGAGTCAAAGTTCAGGACACAGGAGCGAAATTTATTCCGTAGCTATTATCCTCATAACTTGAATAAATTGCTTCTATTGCGACAAAACATTGGCGTGTTGTTTCGGAGGTATGCTGAACCAATTATGTTTAGTATCATCGAAATGGCGTCAAAGATCAGGGCACAGGAGCGATGTATATTCCTCATAACTTGAATAATAACTTGAGTAAAAATGCTTCTATTGTGACAACACTTTAATATGCTGTTCCGGATGTATACTGAACGAATCAATAGTCAGGGTATGGAGGAGGGTTTGTCTGCGCGCGATTTCTAGTATGTTGGAAAGCGTATCATAATCAATGCAATGCATGATTTTACAAACTTGTTCACTCTTCTTGAAGATCGGATATAAAATTAGCTATCGTTACATTTTAAAAGGTATAATTATGTTGCCGTATGAATGTTCGAGAGTAAATAACTCAGAAAGCAAAACAAAAGAAACTAACTTTATTTCTGAAGTCTCTAGGTTATAAGACTCTAAACTTTGGTGGTGTTCTGTTATGTACAATAGCTCTTGTATTTTAAGTCTAACCTTCAGTATTAGAAAGTAAAATACATCAACAAAATAATATGCTTGTATGTCTTCCATGAATGTTAGAGAAAAGGCACATCTTTCATTTAACATCACAAAAATGCTGAATTCTCAGTTTAGGTGAAGATAAAATTTAAGTGATTTCTTTCTTGCTGAGAAAAGTCCTTGTCTCGTGATAACGTGTTCACTCTACCGTAGGTAGAAATCGTAAGTGTGTGTGTGTGTGCTAAATCTTTTCCGTCATCCATTTATCTTTTTCTTTGTTCCTGACAGGTAGCATCCGTTAAATCAAAAATTACGTTTTGTGCGTTTTTTTCTTCCAGGAGTTCGTGACAGGATTGTCCATGTTAACGCGAGGGTCGACAGTCGACAAGCTCCGATGGACGTTCAACTTGTACGATATCAACGGTGATGGCAAAATCTCTAGGGACGAGATGTGCGAGATCATTTCTTCCATTTACCTGATGCTCGGACGGTACACGCAACCCATGGTCGACGAAGACACAGCCAAAGACCACGCAGACAAAGTATTCCAGGTGGGGTTTTTTTTTTCCTTCCCTCATATCTTCTTTCTCTCAGGATTTCCACTTTCTCGGTCATAAAGACTGTCATTTATCCATCTCAGAGTAATTTCATCCACATATTCTTAAGCACGAGATGCCGACTGTTTTCCTTACTTCTTTTAAGAACCAGAAAGTAGTCGGTATTCTTCTAATGCAAATAATGACAAACTACTCTAAGAAATGTCATGCAAGACTTCCCCTCTTGAAACGTTGCATGAGATAATATAATAGAAATGGTCATTAGATTTTTTTTCCCATGGAGGATTAAGATAATATTTCCTTAGCACGATACTAGAAATGAATGCTTTTGTCTAAGGCATGTCATGTGAACCTAATATCATGATATGTATTTTAAATGTGTAAAGCTTTGAAAAGAGGGATACCTTGTATCCCTTTTCGATCTGCATTCTGTGGAATCTTAACGAAGTCGACCTGTAATTGCATATGGAGAATTTTGTTTTTGCAAAGACCTGTGATTCATAACAGAATTATCTTTTCTGATGTGTTGCAAAAACATTTCCCGACAGCACTAAATCAAGTAAATATTCGATATAATGAAAAGGGGTACCGGAATTTGTCAAAATCATTGATGAAATCTAATCTTTGAATGCTATCCCATTAAGTGACGCAACATTTTTTTAATTATACAATACTAAAGAATGCCGCCTAATGCACGATGTACACCGAATTTCACCTTGGAACTACCAGTCAAGATTTTTTAAAACCAAATGAAGGTTGTGCAATAAATAAATAAAAAAATAATCTTGCGTATACGTCTGAATATGAGTGACTTGAGTTGGAAAAACAGAACTATGGAAATATCAGTTGAAAAGTGTAGAGTAAATTCTATTAATCTAACGTGGTACTTATGGATATATGTACAGCAAACGAATGAACACCTTTCGTTGTTGTTTTAATGACTTCAATTTTCGTTAACACCAGAAGCGAAAATGTAATCTAAGATTCAGATCTGGTAGTAAAGAAAAGCGGCAGAATTTAAAATAAAAAATATTAAATAGAAACAAAACGCTAATGGGTAAAGGCTTGTTGCATTTCATATAACTTCAGATTCTATCCTGTACAGTTGATGCATTGTACCTATTTAACTGTTTTGTAAAAGGAAATTTTTTTCTGGCTCTGCTGCGAAGGAAATTGGGTAATGAATAATATCTGAAAAGTTGAACACAATTCTGAAAACATTGAATTTTAAAAAATCATCGAACATTGGAACTAAATTAGCTCAAGATTGTCTTACAGTAAATGGAGATGTGGAATAAAAAAATTAATTAATACCACAGGAAAGAGATCCGTTGTCAAGAGAGAAATGTTTCGGTAGTATTGAATTACGTTTTGCAGTCAAGTGGTTGCCATTGATATACACTGTCCCCGTCGTAACTCTCATTGCTAATTTTCTTCTTAAAGAATAAACATTCGATTCAACATATGCTTTAAATTCTAAAATTGTGTTAACTTCGTTTGCTCCACAATCAAAGAAAGAATTGCGCTTCAACTTAATTCCTGGATAACAAATTTGGGTAATTGTCTTGCCTTCAGAAACTCAATTTTGTACTTCAATATATTAAACGCTGAGCGGTTCTTTAATCCCCTGTTTAATGTTTCAGTAATTAGCTTCGGATATTAGCAGCAGCAGTGAATAATCTGAGAAAGTCATTGTAAACTGCATTCACAAATATAAATCTTTAATTAGCTTCGTGAATGTTTTTAAGCAAAACTTTGCAATTCCAGATTTTTGAAGTACAAAACGTTTATCGCATGATAATTATTCCTCTCACCTAAAACAAACTTTCAAGATTTGATTTGTACTTTAGAAAGATCATTAAAAAGTATAGAATTGTATTTTAAATTTAAATGATCATTTAAAGATAAACTGTGCATGAATTAATTTGCATTTCAAATACCTACTTTCAAAGCAGATATTGTCTTCACTGTCTCTCTTCAGTCTCTACCTACTTATATATCTGTCTCAATCTCTTTCACTTTCTCTGTTCTCACACCTGCCACTGCTTCTACCTTTCTTTTTTCTTTATCTCACCTTCTTTCTTTTCTTCTCCCCCGTTGGATTCTGCTGTAAGCGTAGTTATAGGCTTCACCTTTTCGCTATCTCTGTCTCACCGCTGGCTTCCTCTATCCCCATCTCACTCTATATCTCAAGCTCTCCCTTTCTGTCTCTCTAATAGCTGCTGCCACTTTATTCAGCTATATATTTTTATCTCATTTGTCTCTCTTTCGTTCCCTCTCTCCTGTTCTTTGCACTTCAAGCATCTGCTCTTAACGCCCACATAGTCTTCACGGTATCACCATCTCTCACACTTTCCTCTTTTCCTCTTCTCGCTCCTGCCACTCTATCTACTTTTTCTATCTTACCCTGTCTCTTTCTTTATTGTTCTTCCAATTTGTGCTCCCTAACTCTCTCTATATCACCCTACTCTGTCTTTGCCACATCCCTGTTACTTCCCTTTTATTGTTACTCCATCCATCAATGTCTTCCTATCTATTTCGCTCGCACCCTCTGCTCATCTGTCTATCTCCTGCCACTCCATTTACCTATCTCTCTATCTCATCTTCTCTCTTACTCCCCCTTTTAATTTGTATTTCAAACATCTCCTTTTAGTACAGACATAAGTTTTACAGTCTCATCTTCTTCCCCTTCTCCTCTCTACTTATCGGTCCATCTCAGCCCTCTCACTCCCTTTCTTGCTCCTGCTACTTCATTCTACCTTTCTCTCTATCTCATTGACTCTCCCTTTCCTTTTTCTCCTTGTGATTTGCATTTCAACCAAATTCTTTCAACGCAGACGTAGGCTTCACTATCTCACGGTCTCTCTCTTTTCGAACGTTCTTTTTTTATCTATATGTTTCTATCTATCTGAGCCACTCTCTTTCCCTTTCTCTACCTTTCTTGCTGCTTCAGTTCATTCTACCTATCTATCTCTTTTTCCATCTGGTATGCATTTTACATGTGTTCTCTCAGCTTAACGGTCGTACTATCTCTTTCGTCACCACTGTCTTTCTCTTTTTATCTCTATCTCAGCATCTCTCTTTCCGTCTGTGTTCTTTTGTCGCCTTTCCCACCACATTCCACTTATACATATCTCTCACATTCTTTCTTGTTTCTCCTTTCAACATTTTGATTTCCATTTCAAACATTTGCTGTCAGCGGGAATTGGACCCTTCACAGGAGTAAGTGTAAGAGCAGCCGATACCGGTACCCTGCCTTCAAACAGAATTTTTGAAAGGAGGGTATATTTGGCATAAGTCTTTAATGTTGAGAACTTCAAAGCAATATGCGCACAGTACTGTTCTTATGCTTTCAGCCATGCGAGGTCCGGTGCCCTAGTAGTTAGAGGCATAGATTTCTGACCTGTCCTCTAAGCTTGGCTTATAATCGAATCCAAGATGTGACAAAAGTTTTGTACTTTTCTTGCGGTGCTGAACTCTCTACTTTTATAGTGGCCCCAAATTAGGAAAGTGCGACAGCTTATAGTCCGTACAGTTGCACGCTATGGTCTTTAAACCTCGAAACTGTCAAAAACATTCATGACACATAACTGTATTTCACAAAACGTGCTGAAAAGTCTGTTACGTCTCTGAGCACTACGTTCCTTGCTTTCTTTACCGATTCTCCGAGAAATAAAATCATTAACAAAACAAAATCATGTCCCGGATACTTTGTAGTCATATGACTGTGTTTTTCCAAGTATTAAGTTCGACGCTTAAAGGGATGAATTTCCTCTTTTACATTCATTAAAAGAAGTGTTTGATGGATAACAGAAACGCGTTACGTTTAGACGATCCATCATTATTATGAAACCCAGACGACGTTTCTGCCTCTTTTAATGCTCCAGTCACTTCTTCATTCTTACCGCTGTTGAGAAATCACTGCTATCAAGCATTTTATTAAGGTAATTGTTAAAAGCAATCACTTTGTGCTCACTTTACTCTAAGGATATCAGAAAGCAACGCTAATGGGCTTTGTTTTTCTAGCAAGACGGAATTCACTTTTTTAAAATAGAACGAAGATTTATATCAAAGAAAAGAAAGCTGTTTCAGAACAGAAAGCACGGTCTGACAAACACAGAGCAGCCCAAAGGTAAGCAGACTAATAACAAAGACGCTTTGAGCCAGTGCGTGTGTAGGTAGCGCCCTCCTACGGCGCCCGCTTGAGACTTAAGAGATGTTGGTCGTATCTGCCAGTTTATCGTATTTTCTAATTCAGAGAAATAACATTTTCTTTTTACATAGATTTCTACACCGCATGAATTTCCACAAAGCATCGCGACATTTTTAGCAAACATTTTGTGGAAGAAATAGGCGATTATAG